>OU963899.1:4035845-5285845 GCA_902850365.2 Chilo suppressalis | reverse complement strand
ACCTATGGGTCAGAATAAAATTGGCAGTATTCCACGAGAAATAGCAACTTTTCTCGGACTTTTAGAACCCCCGTTATACACCGGTCACTGTTTTAGAAGAACCTCAGCCACACTTTTGGCCGAATCAGGGGCTGATCTTCTATCGCTTAAGCGCCATGGAGGCTGGAAGTCTAATTCGGTTGTAGAGGGATACATAGAGGATTCATTCCAAAGTAAATCAAAAATTTGTAATAGTATCGTGGAGGCCATATAACGCTGAAAGAACCTCTGTCAGATTCTTGGTCTCGCCCTTCTACATCTAAAATGAGCCCCCATAAGATTGGAAACAATAGCCCTCTCTCGCCAACATTTACGCCAATAGAATCCAATGAATCGGCACAACTATTTAAAATTACTGATACGAGTAGTTTACCACAAAACAGCGCACAATTCACAAACACCAACATAACATTACCTAACAAAAATATTAAACTTAACATAAGTAACTGTAGCAACGTTACATTTAATATTTCTTAATTATTTTCTACTTCTTATTATTTTCTTCAATTTATAGATTATCTTAATGTGTTTTAATTGAAATAAAAATATTTTGTCATTATAAATTGTTTTCTTTTTCATTTTGTCATTTCCTCGCTGAGGTGGGATGAAAAGTTACGTATTGCACTCGAGTGGAAAGATTTTTCACCTTGTGCTCGTTTGTTTCCCTCGCTGACGCTCAGGATTCTAATTTAGAATCACTCGCTGCGCTCGTGATTCAACTTTAGAATCCTTCGCTTGCTCGGTCATCCAAATCGAGCACGCGGTTAAAAAGGAACTTTCCACTCTTGTATAATAAATAACTATTAAGTACCTAGTATTTTTATGTACCTATAATGTGCTGCGTTCTGCGAAGCCCACTAGGAGTTTAAGGCTCGAAGTTACGTTTGTTTGTATGTAGTAAGGAATTAGCTGAATAAAGGAAGTTCAACCGAGTTATTAATAGTGTCCCATCTCACTCACGTGTCCCGTGCGATTGTGACGCGCTCACGTGCCTGAGCTCGGGGCGCATTTACATTAGGGTTGTCGACCGTCCTGTTTTCCCAGGACATGGCCTGGTTTTCGGGATATCCTGGGACGTCCTGGATAATTTCTAAGAAGCCTGGGTTTTTTCTTATCTTTCATTATTAATTCCTGGAAAAGCACAATTTCAAAAATATCACGCACTATTCATCATTTCGTTAATCACTATTCTAGAGTGCTGGACACTTACCGGCACTTCTCTATATTCTGTTATTTATTTAATTTCATTGTATTTCTCCTATTTTATTTATTTTTAGGCATAATTTAGTTTATTTATTTTCTTGTCATTTGTGACACCTTAATGTTTTTATCCGTTGCCATGGCTACCCATGACACGTATACTCTCTCCAACTAAGTCTATGATTTTTTTTAGTTCTATTCGAATCGTGTCCAAATTTAAATGGTTCCGGACCTATAAAAGGCCGAGCCACCCTGATCTTTGATTCATTTCTTCGGCAAAAGTTGCCATAATAACTTTTGTTGGCTCGCTACCGAGCTCTAAATTAATAAAAGGCTTTGACGTCTTTCTTGATTCCCGGGGCTGACTGCCGGGGAAGAAAGACGTCAAAGCTTTACAGCACCCTTTGGTTCACTAAACCTTACTCTACTCGTCCTCTTCACTATACTTTCAACCTCATCAGCGGAAGTGCCACCCGGTCTCCAGCTTCATCGTCCGTCTACCGGCTGCGCCTGCCGTCCATCAGCAGCTCCAGCCACCGGCCGATACACCCGAATCGCCGGTCAACCTATCCAGAGCTCCTGCCAGCCACCAGCAGGGCAAGTCAAGCACTGAGAGGAGAGACACCGGACCAGGAGCGCTGTCGCCCTCCAGGAGAGCCAACAGAACGGCCACCCGCTCAAGCCTCCACTGAAGATAGCCGACGACCCACGCCCACTTCACCACTACCTACTTCACACTTCACACATCTCAATATTCTTCCTGTAAACATTTATTCTTGTAAATATAAGCCCCATAAACAGATTAATCAAAAGAATAATGAAGTCGACCAAGTTCAGTGTCCACTGTGCTTATCGAAATTAGGGTCGCCAACCACAATAAAAAAGAACTAGGATTTGAAGTTGAAAAAATCGGGACAATTCGTTTGAAATTAGGGTGCAAATGTAGACGCAAGATTTCAAACTTTGCTCCTGATTGTAACTGCGCGTTCTGTTTTTAAAACGAACTGTCCCGATTTTTTCAACTTCAAATCCTAGTTTTTTTTTATTATTGTGGTTGGCGACCCTAATTTCAATAAGCATAGTGAACACTGAAGTTTGTCGACTTCATAATTCTTATGACTAATCTGTTTATGGTCTTATAAACAGGCCATATTTTGCCTTGTAACAAACGATAATATCCACAATAAAGACATTGTTGTTAAGTTATACGTTATAATTATGTGCTTGGCTTTTTAATACCCTGCTCAGGAAAACAGTCCAGCTTGGAAGACATTGCGGTTGACACTTGCGACTAGCTCTACAAAAGTGATATAGGTATAAAAAAATATAAAAACGGCTCAACTTCTTTATAAACATAATTTTGCATTCAAATAACGTTATCAAAGGCGCCCTTCGTATACCGTATTGCACCATTATGCGGAACTAGGTTGCTATCACGCGCGAGGATCGCTCTGTGAAGAATGACCATCCATCGTGGAGGTAGCGGCGCGGGCGCAAAATTGAGCCGATAAAGCGGTCTCACCGCGGGGCAGCGGCGCAACTAGGGCGCTGCTCGCCCGCCTGCAATTACGGCGTTTCCTCAAACTTATTAACCGTCGACAAAGCAGTGGTTTGTGGTGATCGCCACCAGCCCTCGGCGTCTCGCCTCGATTTTGTATCAGATGCGTTCGTTTTCCGACAATGCGGTCGAGTTACACATCCGCGCAGTTGTCGCGTTCACGTTGGTAACGGACACTCGTAACACGATAGTCTTCCGAGCACACTCTCTCCTTTTACCACACAGATAGAAATGTGTAGCGGAACGCTTCCTCGTAGTAAAATATAGGTAGCTACTCCAGCGTCGACGTTTTGATTCCCCGTTTTATTTCCCATTGTGTGTGTTGATTCGGCTTCATTGTAGTCAAGAGGACAGTCGTTCCGGCGCCGCGCTGCCACAATAGAAGCGAGAGTTGGCTCCCTTAAGCGTGGCTTCCGCTCCTCGTTATTGCACCGCACCTTTTCAGTCATATATATCTTGTTCCTTGTCGTAACAATCTCAAATTATTAAAACAGCCTTTTCAATAAATGAATTGTTCATAAAAGATTGGATCTCTATCACAGACAACCAGATTCAAGGAAAAGAATACTTGACCAGACAAATAAAGGAAATATTCCGACAGACTAAATTGTTCAATACTACTTGTTTGCATCTCCAACGAGTAATTTCCTGAGATATAAATAAGTGGAATGTAGGAGTGGGTGTATAAACTTGATATTTTTGTTGAAAACAACGGATGTCGCGTTAGAGTATGTGAGTGTCCTGATAAATTTGCTCGGTGTGTTCATAAGTAAATAATCAAAATATGTAACAACTCCTCACCTCTCGCATTTACATTGTGTTGCAATAAAAGCCGTTCCAATTCGTCCTGTATTTTATGTTCCGCGGTACAGTAATACATATATTCATCTAGGTTATTGCGAGATTCCGTGATATTTCAAGTCGGGAGTGCCTCGAGCATGCTTGCATTACATTAGAGTTGCACGTCGACCACCCTGACAGGGCACCACTGCCACGGTTTGAAAATTGCATGACCATTTATCGAGGACTCCTTCTAAAGACCAGCAATACTTGACTGACGTTCTCCATTTACGTAAACAATGTAGCCTACCTACTTACCCGTGCTACTGATTAGAACATCAATATTTTAGTTTCAAGAATATTTTTTAATCCAAAGCTATTTCATTAAAATCTGCTTCCTTTGTGACACATTATATCTCACTTCAAAGCTTAGTAAACGAAATAGTATAAGTAGACCTGCCGATTACAAGTACAATATCATGAGTTTTTCAAGTGCCACGGCCACACAATTGCAACATCCAACATTTTCTCCGTTAACAATAACAATAGATCGAACTAACTGGTGATTATATACAAGTGTCGGACATTTGCATGAATTTGTGTGCTTGCAGCTCGACTCCCTAACCAGAGAGTATTGTTTTCGTCGATTTGAATGGCTAATAACTACTGAGCCTTCAGTCGGTTTCGTAAGTGGAACGCGCAGCCTCTTTTTAGAAACTCGGTGATGTTTACGGTTTTGGGCGGAACCACCTGTTCCCCTGTTGTATTGTTTTCGTGTCGGAGATGTAGGACATGTCCGTAGAATAATTACTAGTTACTTGTAAATAATGCGCCTGTTTTCGCGCTCATAACTTACGCTAATCATTCACAAATGCTCATTGTCTGTAATGTATGTGTGTACACTTGTACTCCGAAGGTTATTGATCAATGAATTAACAGATAGTGTTCTGTTGCACCCACAGTTCTATGAATCTGCGCTTACATTTGCCCGGGCATGTAAGTGTACATAAAATATGTGGTTGTTGGGGGAGCACATCGCTCTGTCATTGACCCTCGGTGGTCATCCCGTGGTCCGCCGGCCGCCCATTAATTATTCTATTACGGCAATGGCACTCGTGATCGTTGCGCGAGCGCTCTCCTTTGATCAGTCCGTGCACTTCAATTCAATATATTACCCGAACTGCATAGAATCGGGCACTGCACCCAAATGGCTCATATTCCCTACTTCGGAGGCGAACTTCTTTGATAGCGATACAAGATACGAAGGGCTTTTTGTTTTTATTGTCATTAAGAGAACAAATTCTTTTATACGTATATTCGTAAGGACATACTAAGTAGCTATCATATTGTACAGTACCGACCATAGTAGCATACAAGTACCTTTCTTCCGAGTTTCCTGAAGACCTTTGATAAAGAAACTTATCATCTTGGATCTTGTTTCATGAGGTTATGATGCTATAAACTGAAATTCAAAATAGGTGTGATTTAATAGATGCGTGTGGAACATCGATTTAGCGGTTGGTTTGAAATAGCTGATCAATTAACTCGAATGTGAGATAACCGCGAGCCCGCAAGCAGACGGATGCGTGACCCCAGTTACACGGCATTAAGGTGAAAGGCAGCTGAGTGTGCGAACCCCTGCGCCTGCGCACACCGGCTGCCCTAATTCTGTTAAGTGTCTGAGCCATTGATAAATAGGAATTAATTTTACTTTGGAGATAAACATATAGCAAGTAACTATTTAAGAGCGAGCAATGGGAACGCTCGTTATTTGTTATCGGAAGCAGGTAGCCGTTTCTTGATAGACTCTTTTTATCATGCCCCGTTTGATACGATACTAAGTGCAATGCTGAAAAAAGTACTGAAATATGGCAGATATATCAATGAATAATATTTAAATACGTTATATACTAAATATGTACTTATAGTTATTGATAAAATTCGATCGCGTGATGTATATATCTATAATCTAAATGGAATAATAATAATCATTTTTAAATTTTAAAGCTGTTAAATTTACGAGACAAAGTACTGGAATTTATTTTTATTATATTTTTTTACATAAGGCAGTAGTCTTAAAAAGAACAGTACAACTGACCCTAGATAGGCTATAAATATAGCCTGTGTTTAGAGATTCAGACCCTTCCAATAGGTTAAATACTTATGTTATTAGACGGTTCTCTAATAGTGTCTGCCTCTGTTTTGTGAATAATTATGAGTGTTCGATAATGGTATAGTAATTTGTTGGTAGCCAACTCAGTTAACGCGGTGCCGCGCCCAGTAAGCAGTTATTGAATGCGCGCCGCCTATATACACTATTGCCATAAATTAATAGTACAGAAGGTAATCTTATGTATGTACTTCACCTTTTATACCTACGCTCGGCGGCGGCGAGCGCGCTAATATTGCGAACTTTGCTTCTGCACAAAAAAAACGTGGCAGTGGCATTCGTACGTATGTAGTTATTTGATTGATTGTTGAGAGTGTAACAGGAAGAATGGAAATATAAATAATTAATATATTTAAATTTCAATGTTATTCAACAATAATAATAATATAGATAGAGAAAAAAAATACAGTTCACTGTTTAATGTTGAATTTAGACAACCGTCCACTAAACAGATCTAATAACTTTATTTTGTTGCCTTATATTTGCTCAAGTAAGCTCACAGACCCTTGTTTCGAGTGGATAGAACTCGCGTTTGCACTGGTCCTAAGCAGTCCAGCATATTGTATCATGTCTGTGAACAGGGTCATGTAGATTACCTTCTGTACTATTTTGTGTTAAGCTTCGAATCAGCTTCTAATTGTCTGTAATGAGCCGCATCCTCTCACACTAACGTAAAGCTTTGTAAACGTTACCACAGATAATAGACGTTTCATGAATACTTACACCATTATTTGAGTCGCCTCACAGCAATCGTTTAATAATAAAACATTAATTTTCTCAAGTGATTTGACCATCGTAGCAGTTTTTGTTTCTTAAAAACTACCGATTGAGAAATGATCCCTAACAAATCGTCAATGTAGATCCAATTTATTTTAATGATCGCTCTTACGTAAACGTGGTACCATCAACGAATTGTGAAACTCGAGACGAGACGTTCAAATAAAATGTATTAATCAAAGGAACAACAGCATTGTCAATTAAAATTACTCGAAAGATACTCGTGACCAGACTTCAAAACTCAATGGCGACGCCAAGTGGAGAGCGAAATAACGAATGTCAGGATAACAACGACCGTTATGGCGACCTACATGAATAAATTTACTTTTGTACAGTAACGAAGAGATATTTTGAAAGAAAACTAATCATGAATAAACTCTGGCGATTGTTACCCGAGCAGCAGCTGCATAATTTTTTTAGGACACCCCGAGGTAAAATCTGCGAATACAGCTCGTCAGAAGCTTTTGTGTGTCTTGATCAAAGGCATTCTTACTGCAAAGCAGGAAAGCAAAGGTCTTTATCATTTCCATTATTATACATTTTTATGGTTCAATATAAGATATAATTCGTATAAAAAGGTAGGAATACGTTAGGAATTTAATATTGGATTAGGCTCAGTGCGTTTGAACGGCGAAATCTGTACGCACGTGGCCTCGGTCGCCACGCACCCCGCAGCGTAATGCGTGGCAGTATGAGTATCCCTTTACTTTGTGTCCGATGCGTTTGCGCAGTTAATATTATAATATATTATGATGACAAGCCTCGCGCGCGCCGTCCGCCTCGCAAGGCACAATGGAATATTTCACCAGCTATTAGAATACAATAACAAGGTCGCAACGGTCTAATTTGCCATTACGTTTAATACAGACTGTTATCTCGAACGAAATTAAAAGCTTAATCTAAGTAATTAAGATGGAGACTAATAAAGCGCAGTCTGTAATTAAATTAGCAAACTATTTTATGAATCCGGCCAAAACATATCAGGCATTCGGGACAGCCGTGTATTTGTAGATACATTGCTGGTTGAAACTGTTGTTACATTTGCAATGTCGGTTGCTGCTGTACAGTTGGTTGGATTGACACCTGAATGAGTAGTGACGGCGGTGACTGGGCAAGCATTCACCGCTGATCCGTGCACGTCGCGTAATTAGGCGCTTCAATGTCAAGTGTCGATTGTGTGGCCATCAGGGGGACGGACGTTTGAGCTGTACTCTATCCCATTACTATTCTCGAATGTTTTGTTTTGTTTAATGCAAATGCGTTCTTATTAATATTTAGTGCCTCCCTACACATGACTACGTAACTCATTATAAATTAACATTTGTCGAATTTGTATTTATGGTAGTATCCATGAGTACTTTAGTACTTAGCAGTATCGTACCGAGTTTTTATTACGCCGCTTTTGTATGCATAATGCAAATTTTAAGACTTTGGAATTAAATTCAACTGAAGTTTTACCGTTGCGGAGGTTGCCGTTGCAAAACTAGTCCTCGACGATCATTGGATTTACGTGGTGCTGTTTGTTTTTTTGCAACAACGTGTCGTAAAATGCTAATAGCCCTCACGTATCGGCCCGCCTGGGCGCCCCACTAACATCGTTCTTAAACTCCGAGACACGGTGTTAAAATGTCAAGATCACGCTTTTGGATTTTATTCATCCGAATAAATCTTCGCCTGAGCTTGACCCACAGTGATCTCTTACCAAACACTTGTCACCCGTCTCGAATTTCTAATAGCAATTCAAGTCTATTGTGAATACACATTGTTTATCATCAAGTATTGAACTTTCTCATATCATAAATTAACCAGTTACTGGCCTACCTTTCTTGTCATTCATCGTTTAGTACACTAAACAAGTAGGTGTACATTTCATTCAAACTTCAAAGTGCATTTTCTGTCATTATATTTTTAGTGGTTGCAAGTAATAATAATATGGCGAACTCGCAGATAATATTCACAAAACGTCCAATATATTCCGTCATATTACTACTTCCTAAGTTCAAGTTTCAAAAGTAATAAATCTTGGTTTGTAGATGTCACGAGCAATATGCTTGTCCCATTTCTCAGATAGGGCAACCCAACTATACTATCTTGGTACTATGGCGGGCTATCTAGACCAGCTATACTCTAAGTGTGTTCCGCGGAACCCTAGGGTTCCGTGATACCTCTGTCGGGGTTCCGCAAGAATTTAGAAATAAAAAAATCAAAACACCTCTCTCTGGTCGCTCCGCGGCTGTGCGGACTCCGCGGCCGCGCGGAGACAAAACGCTATGAATGTTATTTATTTATTTATTTGTATTTGTATAAGCTTGTGTTACATTAGCTGGTACAATATCTCATAAGTTTGGTCTCAACAATTTTATACTTGTACAACGCGTTCGCTCTAAGTTTGCCGGTCTGTGGAATGCGCGTACCCTCCCCCACGTGACAACAAAACTTATAATGTGTCATAGTTTTACCCAAATATCTAACGTACACAATTTTTATTGTTACAATTAAATAAAAAATTTCGAACGTCATACACTCATACCTATCGCCAGCGGCAAACTTAAAACGAGCGGGTAGTATACTTGTAAGCGCTCAGTCTCTTTGATAAAAGCCGCCTCTGAATTAGACGCTATAGTTGTCAACTAGCGACTTTCGTCTCTAACTTCAAAGGATAAAGTCGATATTGTTTACAACGCTATTTTTAAATTTCTGTTTTTATTTTTGCTTTTTGTTTATCAAAGGTGCCGACTCGAGTATTTTCGAGAATATTTGAGATCGAGTCTAGGACTAAGTATAAAAGCGGCGATCGCGCGTTGGCGTCGTCAGTTGATGATTAGCGTTCGGAGCGATAAGTTACTACCTACTTACAAGCTCGCTAGCGAGAAACTGGTGTTCATTGTTTTACTGCCTGCTGTATTCTGTTGTCTCAGTTTTATACATTTCTTCCCTGTAGCTTCTAAATTTAGTCTCTTATACGCAGTAACGATTGTGCATTATTTAAACCCCACTATCCTGACTTGTAACATTATAAATAAAGAAGAATGGAACGTTGGCTTAAAGGTGTTAAACGTGTTCCAACAACATCTTCTAATGACGCTGAATGTTCAAAAGCAATGCGCGCGGAGAATTTAGCAATCACCGATCCAGAAGATGATGCCACGAGTGCCACGACGTCAAGCTCGACGGTTTCAAAGACGAAAAAAAGGAAGTATGATGAATCTTATATCAGTTTCGGATTTGTTGATTCCAACGGCTCACCTCTCTGCATGCTCTGTAGTAAACTGCTTCCTAATAGTTCCATGGCACCTGCCAAATTGCGTCGACATTTAGAAACCGTACACCCCGAGACTAAAGACAAGAATAAAGAATTTTTTGTTCGCAAAAAAGATCAGTTATTAGAAAGTCAAAAAAATATGATGCATGTAACACAAACTACCAACGAAAAGGCCACGGAGGCATCATACTTAGTTAGCTATCGCATTGCACAAGCAGGTGAAGCGCACACTATCGCTGAGAAATTAATAAAACCATGTGTATTAGACATAACAAAATGTATGCTTGATGAAAAATCTGCAAAGCATCTTTCTACTGTTCCGCTATCAAACGATACTGTTTCACGACGAATCCATGATCTGGCAAGCTACGTCAAACAAGAACTAGTTACACGTCTACAAAATACACGATTCGCTTTGCAAATGGACGAGTCGACTGATGTCGCTGGTTTGGCTATCCTGCTGGTTATTGTGAGATATCCATATAAAAGTTCTTTTGAAGAAGACATGCTTATGTGTTCATCGCTGCTTACAAACACTACCGGGGAAGAAATTTTTAATAAAATAAATATATTTTTTGAAGAACATAATCTCAGTTGGAACAATTGCATTGACATTTGTACAGATGGGGCCAAGGCGATGACAGGTAAAACAGCAGGAGCAGTGTCACGAATGAAAAATAAAGCGCCTAATTGTAGTTCCAGTCATTGTATTCTGCATAGACAAGCACTTGCGATGAAGCAAATGCCGTCTAATCTAAAATTAGTTATGGATGAAGCGGTAAAAATAATTAATTTTATCAAATCACGACCACTACAATCCCGATTGTTCTCATTATTGTGTGAAGATTATGGCAGCAAACATAAAACACTGCTGCTCCATACAGAAGTGCGATGGCTGTCTCGGGGAAAAACTTTAACAAGGCTATTTGAACTTAGAGCCGAGTTACAAATGTTTCTTTCAGCAGATACTTCTTTTAATTTGAAGGACCGTTTGTATGATAAAACTTGGTTGTTCCGATTGTCTTTTATGGCGGATATCTTTCAAAAACTTAACGAATTAAATTTATCATTGCAAGGTAAACAGACAACAGTGTTTCAGGCCTATAATAAAATAACTACTTTTAAAAGAAAATTAGATTTTTGGATCATTTGCATTGGTAAGAAAGAAATAGAAAGTTTTACGTTACTCACTGAGTTTGTTAGCGAAAACGACTCAGAAATGTTTGAAGATAATGTGTTTGAAGAATTGGTCCAATATCTCAGTTCGATGCGCGCATCTTTTGAAAAGTATTTTCCCGAAGAACACAATACAAAAATTAAAGTGAACTCCTGGATTCATAATCCTTTTTTACCCAACTTGGAAAAGCCTGAAAACATGTCAAATGAGATATATGAATCTCTTTTAGAAATGTCATCAGACACAAGTATGGAGTCATTGTTCAAAACGACGCCTCTTAATGATTTTTGGTGCAGAATCCAAGATGAATATGCAATGCTTGGCCAAATGGCTCTGGATATTCTTCTCCCGTTCCCAACTACATATTTGTGCGAAACAGGATTCTCTACCTACGCAGCCACGAAAACAAAATATCGCAATAGACTGGACGCCGAAGCTGATATGAGACTCCAACTTTCTTCCATCAAACCTGATATCAAGCAATTGATGAAAAATAAAAAACAGTTTCATACCTCCCACTAGTTAGATTTTTTCTTTTTTAATGTTTTCTATTATTGTCCTTACCAAGTGGTGAAGTAAATAATAATTAGTAACGGATACATTGTACTTTTATTATGCTGATTAATATAGAATACACTTATAAAAATAATTGTTTTATTGTAGGGTTCCATCAAGTATTTTGCTTCCCAAAAGGGTTCCGTCATTTAAAAAGTTTGAGAACCACTGATCTAGACCAAGAGACCAACGAGGAATGATTGTAACAGTAGGTACACAAGGTATAGTTATAGTAGTTAAGCTACTCGTGCAATCAGTGAGTCCCCTATACACAGTTGTTGATCTTCTTTATTGCTAATTAATAATAGTATAACTATAACAAGTTTTCTAAATTCTTATAATTTAAAACTGCACATATTTAAATGATCATCACAACATAGTAATTGATCCTCAAGAAAAAAAAAGCGCAATATAATTATGTATGAGGTGATCATTTTTTATTTTAGAGGCCCATTTATATATTTCCAATTTAAATTCTGCGCTAGTAAATGCTTCATTAGATAGATTTGTTTTTTTTTATAGATGGGTCCGACAAATGACTAGCTGGTACAGCAGTACTACCTGAAACCTCAGCCATCCTCACCTTGCCGGCCTGCATGTTGCTCCTCCACGCCTCTTTTAAATTATATAAATATACCTATCCTTGCATTTATATGCTTTATGGGTAGCTATAAAATTGGCAGTTGCAAAAAAATTTTATTGATCACGTCATTGTTCGCCTCTTCATTCGCGATTTGAATTTGAAAACTTCTCAACGGTTTTGGCGATTATGCGGCGGGCGGTCAGCCACGGTGAGTCACCGAGGTCGGTGTACAGGCGTGCCTCTTTTGTTGCTCCGGTCCGCGCTGGCAAACACTGGCGACCGTTGTTAAACCTCAACGCCGTTCAAATAGCTGGATCGCGCTATCTTTTGCCAACTTCGCGCCGCTTAATCATATATGTATACATATGCACACTCGGAAAACCCTAGACAGTAAACAGAAAACTTTTCTGTTTGCACAGTTGCAGTGTTTTTCATTGTCTCGTTGAATCGATAACAAAATTCCTGGGCTACGAAGAATAGGAGCGTGTTGACAAATTCCACAGAGCTATTGTTACTCATAGGTCAAACAGACGAGTAGGTAGACGGTGTTCATTACTTCGGTAAAATAATTACTTGTTAAAGACTCGTTGTGCATCGATATTACATGAATTGTTTTAACGCATTTGTGCACTTGAAACTATTTAGTCGAGTATACCGTTGGTTTCGCTAATTAAACAATGAACAGATAAAGAAGTCAGGGCAGTTAGAGGCTGAGGTGTTAACTACTTAGTATGCGAACTTTTTCTCTGAGTCATGCGTGTTCCAACCTTTTTCGTCTGCGCCTGCGTCGACGTTGACTAAAGACGTGATATTTTTAAGTCGTCTGGCGATCACTAGACACAATGGCGACTACGATTTGTCTTATTTATTCTCTTTAGTGTACATAGTTTAAAGGAACTCGCCCCAGTTAATACATATAAGTGTCGTGAGCCGAACTCGATTAGGAGAAATACGGGGCACGTCCAACAAAGCGCATTGTCGCATATTTGTTGTGCGTCAATTCCCACGGTGGTAAAGTTGCAAGCGCAGTTTTGAACCATAGTGCCACATTGAGGAAACGACACTACTCTTTAAACTGCGGATATCCTACGTAATGAAATTTTGTTAGTCTGTTATCAAAA
This sequence comes from Chilo suppressalis, assembly GCA_902850365.2. NCBI lineage: Eukaryota > Metazoa > Arthropoda > Insecta > Lepidoptera > Crambidae > Chilo > Chilo suppressalis. The sequence goes on along the minus strand of OU963899.1, from coordinate 5,272,623 downwards.
ACTGATTGGCACCAATTTACTCAATAAGTCTCATTTGCGAATAGGCGATAGCGGAGATCATTAGCGTGACACCAATTTGAGTTCTGAATACACACTGGCACAGCTGGTACGTGTTATAGAAAACGTATATACCAACCTGTACTTACTTGAGTTACCTTAATTGTTATAATATTATATTTGGAGTACGCCGACGCGTCATATGATATGAGATGAGTGGGCGCGTGGATACTGGGCGGGACGCAGAGCTGTTTTTGAAATATCTCGATCGTCGATCGATAGTATCTCGTAAAATTATAATGTTATACTCTCCAAGTTCCGTTCTTACGCAACCGTATGTATTGCTTTCGATTAAATGTACGATATACATTTAAATGTACCTTTTGGTCGTTAAAAGTTGTGTTTAGGGCGCTGGAAGATTTTCTGTGATCCGTAAATCGCGAGATACACGAGTTTCACCGTCGGTTGCGCGCGTTGCGCAAGTTGTGCCCGCTGGCGCAACGCGCATTGTCTCTGCACATCTAGAGCTGTATGATCCGCGCGATTCGCATTCGCAGCTAACGCCTACAACCTACAAATTACGCCGATGTTGCGCAAACGCAGCACACGTATCGGACTCGCCAAATACTCATATATGGCTGTGGAATCCCGGCCACAGACCTCCGCCTCATTTGATGTGCTAATTCGCTCGCAGGTTTCAATTTAACATGTGCCGTTTGTGTGATATTGCTAAACTTTCACACCATTTACAATTAAATGCGCATATGGAAGATTGCATAGGCTAAATCTTTGTATGTGATTCACGTTGAAAAAGGTTTCTTGAAAAGTAAAAGTGCAAGCGTTAGCAGAGTATCTAAGATACGACAACTGCACAAGCTATGCCCCAAAATCACACCTCAACAACACTATCTATAGTTTGCTTTGGTGGGCTCTCGGTTGTTCCTCTTAGTTCCCCGGATATCACAGGGCGTAGGGCGCGACCGTATCATAGGGGTGATAAATAATTGTTTATTAAATCACCTACCCTAGCTAACTGGGTGAACTAGGTCGGTGCGGTGCAGCTGTAAAACTGCTTATCGCGTCCGTCCGGGCTTGGCGATGATAACGCTCGGATTGTGCAACCGGCGGCGGCTGCTGGGATTAGTTAGACGCGCCTAATTGAATCGTCTGCGTCCACACAGTGGGCGGTGCCGGTTGACGGCTTAATTACCTCTGTAAACAACTGCAGTTGAGTGGAGTGGCCAAATGGAAGTGTTGTGCAATGAGCCCGGGCCGCGGGAACCTACGCTGTGTGGTGGCATCAACAGCACCGTGGATTTCGCTATTTGATATTGTGCCTCTTCTCTTCCTCATGCAATTGAACAGATTTTAATTTTTAGGCTCTTAGTATGGGAATGTGAATGGAAATGATAATGAAGCTGACACTGACACTGACCCACATTGTAGCAGACACATCCAACAGTGGGACCGTTACAAAACCGACGAAACGTATTTTATTTATTTTCTTACTTATTTAAAAGTCAACGTAAGTAATCAAATTGTTTTCACGAGGGTATTTATTACTATAGACATGCAGAGTTATTATTTAATAAATCCATACAAATATGATTTATAAAGACAGAATTGTCTTTGTAGTTTTTCTATATTAGAACGGGCAAACCAAAAAAAGGAAGGTTTGAAAATATTGTAAGCACCGGTAAATCTTTGTTTGTACTTACTTACCTCTATTCCATACATTTATTAAAGCGCAATTTTAGGTCAAAAACACCCCTATGGCTGAAAACTTATTAATTTAACACTTTAAACGATATTTCCACTTAAAGACAGGGCGCGTAAGCATCAGTTGGTTAGCTAATAATAGTTTTGAAAATGACGTTGGGCCGGACGGCTATTATCTCCTGTCCGAGCTGTGATGCACCCCGCCATATAATTGCCTTATGCGAGGACAACGTGAGAAAATTAATTTGTATTAAATCTCCAAGAATTACGCGCATGAGAGTTACGCTCCCACGCGCTTACGATAGTGGCTACGGTTAAGACATATCGACGTGGGCAGTTGATTTAATTGCAGACTCTAAAGCGACAGGTCAAGGACTGATATCGGACCATATCACTTAATCACAACGGTGAACAAAGAATTTGAATGCGCTTTGAGGTAATTAGGAGTGTCAAACTTAAAGCCCACACACGATATGTCAAATGTCAAACAAACAATATAACGACGAAAGGGACAAGTACCGCGTTATTGCAGATCGTAATCATAAGTCAATTATATTTAATGACAAAGGTAGTGTTAGCCCGCGGATATGTTAATAAATGAACTGTCAATTTTGACCTTACATTCACTCGAGCCAGTGCATAATAAAATTGCAACAAACAAAATATCTTAGAGGCTAAACAGGATACATGGCATTTAACTTTACGCTTGGACTAACAATAGTCTTGTTTGGCTTTTATTCACACAACTTCCGGCTTTAAATGTTATTTTATTCATTTGACATGACAATAAGTTAAAGAGACAGCAAACTAAAAGAACTGTCATTAAAAATTAACACAAAACACAACATACAACGTAAAATGTATTGTATTGTCATCTATTTAAATATTTGAAAGGATGAATAAGGAAGTGGCAAAATATGCCGGTACCTGTAAGCAATTTAGTCAATGCCACAGACAGTCTAACGGGGGCGTTTTGTGATACAAAGAAGCGAGTGACAGTTACATTTCTATTAACAATAAGACTATAATGTTGACCTTAACTCGAAAAAAAAAATACACACCTAACAACTCGATCCTTTGAGCAACATTAATACTTCGATAAAATTACTCGAGTATGAAATAAAGGCCGTATGTGAGGCTGAAGTACGATTTTTGACGGATCCAATCGAATCTTATCGTCATCGTCAAATTTTGTAGAGCCAGTTCGTTTTTTTAAAAGTAGAAACTTTGACGTTGTCTTGCGATTGCGAACCTGTCAAAGTTCCTGCTTGGGCCTCAGATACGGCCTTTATTTCATGATCTCTGATGATGAACTAAGTTTGATTAAAAATGCTCCTGTGACTGTGTTTGCGCTAGCAATAGAAGGAGGCAGCACGTGATTTAATGCATCTTTAAGTTTAATTAACATATATAAGCGCGCGCGACCATTAGGCGACTTCAAAGTCTGGAATCATAAGTACACTGGCTACTACGCGATGTGGCCGCCACGGTTCCGTGTCGTGACCAGGTCAGGTGAATCGTCCGAGATCCACAGCGAGGGATGGGCGGTTTTTTGTCGTCTCTCTCACTACCGTACCGTCCCCCTCCGCAGCCCGAGTTCGAGAACTGAATCATGGAAACCGAGCCGCTAATTGTCTGCTCGCGCGGTACATTTGATGTGTTTTTATACCCAGCGACAATCCTAACGAGACACATGAAGTATATTATGCGGCATGTATACAAAAACTACAACTTACATTTTATCCGTGTCTGGGTATTGCATTGCCGGTATACTATCACATCTTGGTATTTATCTGTTGGGTATTTGTTCCGCTATGTTTTTCCCTACAAACAATTAAAGCTATCCTGCATCTCAATTCATCGGGCCTGAGAACTCGCAATACTTCATTCTTTTTAAACTTTCACACATTTATCCTGAACAATTAATATGCCACTAAAGCTCGATTTGCAAGCCGTATTACGAACAATATTAATAGGGAAACAAAGTAGCCTTACCATTGCTTTTAAGCTTGGACAATATCAATAGTAAAGTTACGAAAATGAGGAATCTTGCTCGAGCTGAAAATATTTTTTTCTAGAGCAACTATTATAGTTGATTGACTTTTATTCGTACAATTTGCATGACATAATTTGATTGTTTTTAGATGAAGAACTCCCAATTTTTCCGTAAATAAACCTTACAGTATAAAGTGCATTTAAGTTAACAATTTCTGCTAGAGCACCACCGCATTAGGAATTGGGTCAGTATAGGTAAAATCAGTAAGCAATAATTATTTATTCTAGTGTCACACAAGTATTTACAGGTTGTATATCATTAAAATCACTATAAAATTATTGTTATCTACAAATTATCTCAAAGTAGTTGACTATGAGATAATCTGCCGACTTGACGATGATTTTGGTCGGCGTCTTTTAACGGGATTTGATAAATAGTTTAGATACGAGAGAGGAAATCTCGTCAAGGATGATGTCTTAATTATTAAAGACCTTCCTTCTCAATCTTTATTAAATGGACTTAAATTGTTATACCGCTATCAGAATCCTTATAAATAGATTAACGTTCGCTTTACATGATAAAGTTAAATTTATTGCGATGATTGAAACAGGATGTGATTTAGTATAACAATTTATATACACTTTAGTGTGTTTAGGTGTTGAAAAGCAAACCATTTTACGGTATCCACTTGTAAACATTTACATTAAACTGTTTGCTTAACTCCTTTAACGTTGCTTTCTCAGCTTTCTGCAAAAGGCAAATCAAATTAGTATAGTATAGTTGGTTGGACCGCTTCCTAGTTCTCAAACGATTTCTCCCATAAAGCCTATTGCTTTCGCGTGCCTTTGTTGCGAAACGAAAGTAATGCTTATACCCTTTTTGAGTGCTCGAGACCTTTGCACTTTGGCGCTGGCGTGACATGCAGCCACTTTGTTTAGCTTACGGGCTTGACAATAGCGTCTGTGGGGCATGGTAGAGGGCTCTGTGGCTACAATGGAAAGTTCATAATCGCATAACAGACTTGGAAATTTCCGTGGAGGGGTATTGGGTAGCCCTTTGAACTGGCCGCGGGCGTCGTTCGGGGGCGGCCGGGCAAACCCATAAAGTTTGCAATTTAACCGTGGCACAGCGCACGTTTTGTCTTAATAGCCATTTCTGGGAAGGTGCATTGTAGTTAGCTCGTTACACTTTATTGCTCAGATGGCACGCAGATATAAAAATGAAAGGACTAACTTGTTACCTATTTACAAATCTCGTTATATTTTTTTAGTCATTTAAATCTTACATATAAAATTTTCGTGTCACAATGTTAGTTACCATACTCCTCCGAAACGGCTTGACCGATTTTTATGAAACTTTATATGCATATTCACTAGGTCTGAGAATCGGCTACTATCTATTTTTCATACCCCTAAGTGATAAGGGTTGTCCACCCCTAACATTTTTTTAGATTTTGGTTTATTTTTTCATAATGTGGCATTAAAAATACATACAGCTCTAAATTCACTCTTCTACCACCCATATTTTTATAGCGATAGGAAGTTCGCTGGGTCAACTAGTTATATATATATATATATGTCAGTCTTATTTGATCCATTATATTGTAAGATTGCGAATCATAATGCGTTTTTTTATTAAATACAATATCACATCATATTATGTTTACAACTGTATTCAGCGCTTATTTACCACAAAAAATTTATGACACACTTGAAACAATTTTGAAGATTGCGAATGTAAACAATTCTGCGTTTGCAGATATCCGGACAATTATTTTCTTAATTGCTGGCAAACAGTGCAGTGGTTTGTAAAACAATTAAGGCGGCAAACCTTCGCGCAATCCTCAAATGCTCTGGTTTGGAAAGAGCTGGCGCGGATGTGGAATATTAAACGCACGAAACGGCAATCAATAAACATCGGATATGACTTGACCTATGCCTTCAACACACTTAAAATATATGGTGTGAGTCCTAGCGAAAATAAATATGTAGATGAATAGTCATAGTCAAGGAAAACAATTTTAATTAATAATTGATAACTTCAGCTGAGAACCGATGATTCTTTCTCTAAAACACAAGAAATGTCTTCGTCTCCCTGTTAATAAGCATTCCTGCAAACACTTAGGGCCTGTTTCACAGTCGATAAGTAAAGTTCTAAGTAAGCTACATAAAACATAAAAGTACGTTCTGACAACGCTATACTATTACGCTATAAAGTATAGTAAGTTCATACAATATATACGGCATGGTGTGAACGTGTTCAATGTAAATGTATGGTGCGCGATATCGTGTTATGAGTTATAAGCCATATAGTATAGCGTAGTTTGAACTTATGTTCGAGGAGAAGCAGGCCCTTAATGTTTTTGTAAAATATTGTACTTTAAATAATCCATTGTACTGAACCTTACACTATTTTTTTCCTAATATTCAATGTTCCATTCAAGCAACCGTCACGTGTCATTCTAACATTTGGTGTTAATTTGTGACGAATATTTTTTTGACATATTCTTTCTCCTCATCAACTCTGCTTAATCTTCATTCCAACTTATCAACATCTATCACGTATGTACTTTATCGTTTCTTTCCACAATATTATGATAGTCTGGTCACTCGCAATCTTTCTGTCAGTGTTGCTTTCTTCTTTGTTTTGACATCGGCATCGTCTAAATTTATTAAGTAGGTAGGTTCTATCTAGGCTATACACTTGTCTATTTTCATTCATAATCTTTGCCTGAGTATAAGACGTTTTTTTTTATATTATCGTCACCAGTCCACTACTTTTTTTTTACGGTGGGAAATGCAATACGCTTTCCCCGCGCTTCGGGATACGCGGGGTTATGTCGGACTCTCCGCGGCTTGTGGGGTGCTGTACCGCGGCCTACCGACTAAAACCCACCGATGCCCCTCACATACGCCTTGGCGCGAGCACATCCATCACCATCGCATCCTCATCGTCATCTGACGAAAAGGACGCGTCGGGGAGGGACGCTTCGCTGCCGGACAAGGTCATGGGAACTCGCGAGAACACATCCACGACCTCGTCGGCGTCACCAGTCCACTCCTGCTCAGCGTTTCATATGTGTATCTGATGTCTAGGCATACAAGCATTACGTACCATATTATTACACAAGGCCATGCTCATTTTTATGCTGTAATTGTTACCGTAACTTGAGCACCAGCTCTACTGTAGCCGGCGTAGCGTGTACGGATTGTGTTTACGTGACCTTTTTATGCAGAACTACCAGTTGAAGGCTAGTCGTGATTTATTTGCTCTAGGCATTTATAACAGATGACCATTGTTACCGCATTATAAATGGGCTCGTTATTAATGATATAATTTGTTGCTTCGAGTTCATTCAAGCTTAAGCTTTGCCACGTCAAGGTAATCAATTCAGGCTAAACTCTTAACCTTAAACTAAGTTTGTGTATCTTTATGATCTTATAGAAATAGAGATTCAGATAACGCAATTGAGAAGGTTGTATTAAAATTAGTTTTGAATTTAGAGAACCATGCCGAAATAAGAATTACTGAGGTGGTAGTCGCGAGTACCTAATTATTATTAGCGATGTTTATGAATTACATAAATGATTTGATTCCGAATAAGGAATTGATCCCTTAGCAACAATATGTATCGTATTTATGAGTATAAAAGTCCTGAAATGTTTGTCAGATGTTATTAATTTATGTTGTAATCACTTATTTGGAAAAAACTATAATGAATTTAAACAGTTAATTGTGGTTAAGCATATATTTCATATTTAAATTAATGTCGAGAATATATTCATCTATTATTATAACTGGTATTTACTAGGCACGTGTTGTTGCGAATCTACTTGTTATTCATTGAGTTATGTTTATCTTAATACAATTAACTTACACTTATTAACTAAAATAAACATGTTCTTCTCGCTGAGGGATTGAAAATATAGTTAAAAGTTGTAGAAGTGAAGTAGTCTTACTTTTATCAATAAACTAAAGTTTAGTTTATGTTGTGAGATGCACTCAAAGCTAAACCAGGTACAGTGAGATAGTCTTAACAGGGGCCTTTGTCTCGTTCTTACAATATACCAATCTGAAAAAATATAGATTAAAAACGCGTGCCTATTTATTTCTCTAATTACTTATAAACTTATTATCATTATGTCTCACTTTCTTAGTTGTCAATTACCTAGCAAAGAAATCCCGTACAGGAAACCTATCCTCATAGCTGTTACTTAAGATTCCACTGTGGGGCTGGGCACGTCATTCTGGAAAGATAAAAGCGATATTTTCACTTATTTCAATATCGAGTTGTAATATTTTAGATTAAGACCAGTTTTGAACCCTATAGATTACATTTACAGCTTCACTTTTACGCTTTAATTAAATCGAAGTGAACACTGCCACCGACAAATGCAAATACCAGGAATGTGGTTCTGGGATCTTAGTAACCGGTAAAGGTTTTATGTGATTTTCACCAGCATTCCATGACACTTGTTTTATTATCAGTAGGTAATAATTATATTTGTTTCTTAGGTTTTCACGCACATCACTCATTAAATAAAACGTCAATAAATAAATAAAGTTTCGTGCATTAACCCGTAAAAAACTAGTTTTAGGTAATAATTACATTTGTTTTCAACACGCTTCTATACTTTTGTATACAAGGGATTCGATAAAGTGAGCGTGCGCAGCAGCCATAAAGCCCTTTCCAGTGTCATCATCATCAGCCTATTAATGTCCCCTCTGCTGGGGCACAAGCCTTCCCTATGGATGGAATAGGGAGATTGGGCCATGACCCACCACGCGGGCCCAGTGCGAATTGGCGGGTGCCAACGACTGCAGATGCAGCCGGGACCAACGGCTTAACGTACCTTCCGAAGTACGGAGGAACTCGAGGTACGATGCGATCATTGAAGTTGCTTAACTTCAATGATCGCAGCCGAACGCTTACCACCCGCGCCATTGAGCTCCTCATCCTTCCTTACTTGACCTGATTCAAAATAACATTAATTATATTTCTCTATTTATGTGGTAACAATGCATATTAATTAAGTAAAACTCGATTTTTTTTAGTATTCTCACGGGAAAGACAATGAAGGTCGCTCAGCGAAACCCAAAACGGTTGCTGTACTTTGCGTTTACATTTGTTTAACATTTGATAAATTGTTGCGAAGACCCAGTCTACACACGACATGCTATACCAGGTACAGGTACGTGGGCGTTTTCCCAGTCCCCCACGCAACGGCTAACTAGAGCCTAGGTCCGAGTCTCAGAGACGCCCTCTAGTTGAGCCAACCCCCTCAGGTTTGAGTGGTCTAGAGGCTCCAAATGGAGAGGAGACTCCTCCCGTGGGGAGATGCCATCCGCCTGGAATACCTCTAGAGACACTCGCCAATTCTCGGCTTGAGGTCCCCTTAGGATCTCGCCGTCCCCAAACCCGGTGACGCTGTAAAGGTCATCTGCAACCAACAGCATATACACTCAAAAAAAAAGATAAATTGTCGGTTGTCATTTATTATTCGATAGTACGGTGTGCATGCGCAATGCGCCCGTGCAAACAAATCGATTGCCGTACATTCGAAACATGAAATCGAGAAGTTCCAACACGTAGCGGACCAATTTAACATATTATTTATCACGTTCCATTTACGAAAATCTTTGAATCGAATCGAAACGAGTACACACAACTGTTTGCGGAATCGATAAACGTCAGCCAGCCCGGAATATTAAAACAGTGGAATAATACCATAATTCAAAAAGAGATAAACAATCTTCATAAATGTATGTATGCTTTAGTTGAATCTTTTTGTTATTATACTGATATAATTGGTAATTTAGCCACTCCGGTGTTTAATGATGCTCCCGGACTAGGTATCGAGTATGCAGATTGGATCATTAAGGACATTGTAGCAGTTGACATTTTTGTAAGTGCTCGCGGAACAAAGGGCGGGTGTTACAATGTAGCGCTGATACACAGGAGTATACTACTCCGTCGCGTGTAGCCTTAACTTGGTAAAAACCACTTCTGTACTATCCTACTGTTCACATAATAAACGTCGTTGAAATTCGGCTCATGATTCCTCATCAGTAAAGAATCATATAGTTATACTAGCTGACCCAGCGAACTTCGTACCGCCATAAAAAAATAGAGGTTGGTGGTAGAAAGTTGAAAATTTAGGGATGTATGTATTTTTGTATGACGTATCATAAAAAAACTAAAAAAAAATATTATATTTGAAAAAAAAAATTACGGGTGGATTACCCTTAACATTTAGGAGGATGAAAAATAGATGTTGTCCGATTCTCAGACCTACCCAATATGCACACAAAATTTCATGAGAATCGGGAAAGCCGTTTCGGAGAAGTTTAACCACAAACGACAACACAAGAATTTTATATATTAGATTGTGTTCTTACTTGCACTGATCATATTGGCTGATATGGGTAATTTGGTATTTAAGTTAGGTAAAAAAAATATTGCAGTCCTCTGGACGGCGACGTGGGACACCCCTTTCAGTATTATGAATTTTTGAAATAGTATTGCTTGTAACGACGACTTTAAAAAGAGAGTGTAATATTACAGGGCTTGTGTATGTTAGTGTGCATTAGGATTAATGATAATTAATGATTCTAATGTAATATTCAGGCTTGCAATACAGAAAATATAATTGCCCCCCCCCCCCCCCCATATTGGTAAATCAAATCAAGATATAGGCCAGTAACAAATGTGTTTCTGTGGATTCTGCCGCCCCTCAAAGCTCGTTTTTTTAGACAATAACATATTTATTTAATTATAATAATTAAGGTTACCTACATTCCCATCATTCATTATAATAGCGGGAAATGCAACTCAACATACAATTTAAAAAAGAAAATCGTATTCTAAGAAAAACAGTAGATTAATGTAGAAGAACAGGAGAAATTTCAGAAAACAGGAGATCTCCTGTAATATCGGAAGACCTTGCTACCTTATATATCTTATCCTTACTATCTCCCAGATGTTAATTGTAAATAGGACTATATAGGCTATCGTAATAACCTGGAGCTGAATATGATTAATGTTTCATTGAAGTTGCAGCAGCGTTCGTAAAAGTAAAGAATGGTTTCAACTCTCGCAATAGGCAGTTACAATTTTATTGCGTATTGTGTTGGACAGGCGCGTTTGCTGTGTGGCCTTTTCTAAATTAATGATTATTAAACTTTTAGTAAATAGTGTAGCAATATCCGCCACTCCTTTACACTTGTGTTTTGGTAATGGCAATGACCTATTTGAAATAAATAATGATAATTTATACGTCTACAGTTATTTTTTGTTTCTGTCATTATCAAGCAACTAGACAATCGAGCCTAATGTCGCGGTTACACTTCGTCGTTAGCCCGAATACGACTGCCAATGGAATTCGGGTAAACGAATAAGTGTAAATGAATGGAGTCGAGTATGCCTGTATGTGAGGAGCTCGATGGCGCAAGTGGTAGCGCGTTCAGCTGCGATCGTAGAAGTTAAGCAACTTTCGCAGTAGTCGGTCATTGGATGGGTGACCAAAAATCTCGAGTTCCTTCGTGCTTCGGAAGGCACGTTAAGCCGTTGGTCCCGGCTGCATCTGCAGTCGTTAGCACCCGCCAATCCGCACTGGGCCCGCGTGGTGGATCATGGCTTAATCTCCCTATTCCATCTATAGGGAAGGCCTGTACCCCAGCAGTGGGGACATTAATAGGCTGATGATGATGATGATGCCTGTATTCGGGTAGAATTCCTTTTATTTACCCAACATCGTCTTCCAGTGTAAATATTGCTTCGTGTGATCGATTTCGAGTAATGTCTTTGGTGCACCCGAATACAGCTTATACGACCAAACGTAATTACGGTAAAATAAGATTCGTTTAAACATAGCTTTGTGACGCGTAACTTGTTGCTGTAAACAAAATAAATCCACTTGCAGTTGTAATCACAGAACACAGAACATGGTTAGAAGGGTGATTATAGACCGTTCGTACGGAACCAATGTCGCCGGCTCGCCCCCACTACACTTCCACCTTATAGATAATAGTCAGTCAAACGACGCCACATCAAACAATCGTGTAATCAACGCTCACACCCGACGAGTGTACATGAATAAACCATAGACCATACCCCAACTAAAAATAATATTTGGGAAGCAATTCGAGCGATAACTCCTGAATTCTTGAGGAAAGTCATGGAAAACGTGTGAAAGATCGCAACTTTGTGAAGCTGAGAATGGGCACCAAATATTCGACGTAGTTTTTCATCTTTAATTTAACCAAATTCCCCAGTAACAAAGTGTTACAATATCAATTAAAAAAATTAATTGATTCAATAATAAAGAAATTATAGGCTATTCAAACCCCTTCGTTTATCTTGCGCCACCCTGTATAAGACTCGCAACGACGCAATCAGAACCAAGTTTTGGTCAAGTTATAAGCATTTGCTCACACAACTGTGGCGCGCCTGCCCCGCCCACAAGACTTTCTTACCTCTTTCTGTGTTCTGTGGTTGTAATACTCGTATAGTACACGTCGTGAGCGTGCGATAAATCTTTAGGCACCTCGCGGACTGTCTAGACGTCCATTTTAACTAATAGGGCACCAACGCATGGCGAGCTTCACAAAGTTGGTCTATATTGGAAACTTACATTAGTCTTCTTCAAACATGTCCAACATAGACTTTACCACTTGCTTTGTATCGGTTTGCCTACGCTCGCGTTGGGTTTAGCTCACCGTGGCTCAGTTTTGTTTGTAAACTAATCCATTAATTCGATTCAATTTGGTGACTCATTTCTGTGTCGTATTATTTGTAAGTGGAATTCTTTGCCCGCGCACGTGTTGCCTCCTTCCTACAATTATGGGTCCTTTAAGAGAGGCGTAAAGAAGCATTTAAGCATTTTTGCAGGTCGGCAAGATGAGGATGGTTGGTGGTGGCAGTTTGTAACTGCTGTACCAGCTATCTTCGCGTTTGGACTTTATTATTACTTAAAGGTGGGGTAGAGTCATTTGCCTACCTGACTATATATAAAAATAATAAAAAGTTCGATCATTATAGCACCCAAATAAACGTTTTGATAATAAAAATCAAATGTGAGTGTCGTGGAACACTCGGTTAGAACGAAGATAAAAATAACCATACTATGTTATTGTAACTACACAACTTTCACACAATTCGTTTCAAAACAACTGACGGTCGTGTCGACGATAGGACAATCCTGACCCTTAATTGGCGCGAAGGTATTTATCTCGACGAAAAGGCCTAGTTTCGGTACTGCTTTAGCTTATATATTTACTGTGCTAGTTGGGAAGCCATCGCCAGCCCAGCGCTAGCGTTCACGATTCTATATTGCACCGCGTCGTCGTCCGCCCGCGTGTGTTCGCTACCTTATACGGGGTCCTGCACTAAAAACTCGACGGATTCATAATACCGAACGCCCGATATGGCTTTTATATTATTTCGACGAATGACTGTGCGATGAATAAGAGTAGCCATTAGTTTAATGAACTACTGTTTTCCATTAACGGTAAGGTTAATCCGCTTTTTCATATCCATGCGGCTCGTCAAGGAAACCGCCTAATGGAATGTATCGTTTCGATCGCTGCGCCCTAATAGGAGATCGATACGGTTTATTTACGAGCTTGCTTCTACGTCTAAACTTCGCATGGTTGCGAGATTTACAATGAAGTTAATGTCATCGGTGTGATGACTTTATGGCTTATGGCCCTTCTAGACGGATGTGACCCAGCGACCTAAAACGTCGATTGTCTCTACCAAGATCTAAGGTTAACGGCCATACTTTAGAAAGCTTGTGTTGGTTAAAGTCTCAGCTTGATGTGCAATCTCTTACGTACAAATGTTATTTCGCTCATTTATAAAATGCTAAAGACATAACATAAATATGTACATAAAATGCAATCGAGGAATTACGTCGTTAAGAAACGGGGCGATTGATTTTATATATAGAAACGCAGGTGTTCTTAAAACTGGCCGAGACCACGACCAATATTATTGTACTGTACCTGGAACCTTATCGGTCTATAATGAATAAGCTACGCAACCATTTTCCGTGCCCTATATGTAGTAGGTCGCCGATATCTCGTGCTACTTTGAATAATTGCAATAGGGAAATTATAATGCGCGTCTGAGTTACAATACTATCGGGAAGCATTGTAATGAAATAACAGTTTATTAATGGTTTCGATAAGAGGTTTTTAAATAGATAATTTATAAATGCTATAATGTTCCAGTTTTACTTGCCAGTACCATATACATCTAAACCATGTAATGTAGATCTTATTTCCATGATATTATTATTTTTATACAAAATAGGCAGGCGGTTCCCTCCAAGTACGATTTTATAAATAGTTTTGTAGCTATTGTGTATAAAGAAACAGTGTTACAGTAGGATGAAGTGAAAGGACGATCCCTGTCGAACAACAAAGCATGTTTGCCAATCAGACGGATTAATAAGAACCGATAAGGTGTATTTTAAATGCGTACTGTGGAGTCATGTGTTTTGATCAGATAGCGACATACAACGGGACATGTGGACGAGGCCAGGCGCACTCCTCCCTTTGAGGTATTGTCGATTGTCGTCGCATCCAACAATGTTTTTATATTCTATCCATGGGGCATGGGGCGTGCGCACGGTGCACTTCATGCAAGTAGGATAAACAACGTAGTAGAATATAAAATACTACACGACACATACACAAATACACGATACGTTTACAAAATGTTCACTTTGTATTTGTCGTCAATTTTATCTAATCAGCGTGATTGTGAATGGAATTAGATACATGTCTCGATTCAAAGATAGTAAATATTGTAATCTTGTATATTTTTTGGTAACTTTTGTTTGTGTTACATATTTACATTTAAATTCTAGGAATATTATGGATATGATCATGTAAAGGCACAAAATAGGTAGATGAAGATTGTAGGTATGAGAGATATGTATTTAAATGCTAAGAATGAATGGATTTTTTGATGGTGGTAAAAAAGGAAAAGTATGGATCCTTAAGTAAGCCAGGAAAGGAATACAATATACTTAGATCACAGAAAGAGGTTAGAAGGGTTAGCATAGACCGTTTGTACGGAAACAGTTCTCGCCAGCTCGTCCCCACTACACTTCCACCTAATAGATAATAGCCAATCCAACGACGCGACATTAAACAATCGAACCAATCAGGGCTCACACCCGAAAACAACGACGCAATCAGAACAAGTTTTGGTCAAGCGATGAGCATTTGCTCACCAATAACGTTGGACCTCTTACTGCCCTTCTAGCCTCTTTTTGTGATGACATATGACGATGGGACTGGTATTCCACCATCCAACAATTTTAACCATTATCTATTTTACAACCGCTTCTTAAATATTTTCCGACACTACAACACTCCTTTCATTGATAAGACATGTTTAGTTAATATTTCTAAGATATTTTATTTTCTCCATATGTAATTCTAGCCGATATCTTCCTTCTTGTGTGGTTCATCTTTCGAGTTTTTTGTTCCCTGATATGAAATCAAATCTTCTTTTTATACGCGGTGTATTCTTTATAAATGGAATTGATTCGACTCATTTTTTAAGTGTGTTTACAAAGTCAAACGATACTTTTAATGTAAGTGGTGAAGCCGAATGCGGTAAAGGATATCTGGTGGGGTCGAAACCCCGGAGAGTGGACTGTAGGTGTGGTTCGAAGTATTAAGGGGGTTTGGTTAATGGGATAGGATGAAAAACACTGTGCTTACTTGAGGGCCTCGATGGTGGCGCTGGCTCATACGCCGGCTTCTCCTGCAGCAGTCTTGTCCTGATGCCAGCGGTTTAAGATGGCGGTCAAGAAAGTCCCTTTTGATAGCTATCACTAATCACACACAAACCTCCTATTTGCGAAAACTGTTCACTTAAAGATTGTTTATTAATCTTCACACTTATTTATATGACTTTAATGCGGAAAAATATCTATATCACAATTGTTGCGGAGCGATGAAAAATATGACCATTTCGTCCTTACGCGGTGACAGAACTTTTTTCTTCTTTTGTTGATGCGGTGACAGCCTGCTGACAGAGCCATTTCCTTCCGGCCATCCGTCGTTGCAGGCAAATATATTGCGTCTTCTTCCCTCATAAGCATAAGGCACAGTGTTTGAAGGAGAAGGATCTATTGGGATGCGGTTAATTCGAAAAGAGAATGACACGGTATGAAATTTAGAGACTAGAATATGTTTTGGCGTTACCATTTTCCCCCGGCCTTAAAGGGTACCTTTAAAGAAAATGTATAAAGCGGAAATAACTAAGTAGGAGAAATGAAAAAAGACTAAATTATTGTGTAGGGATAGGACACAAGCGGACCACAGGTCGCACAAGTATGCCCTTAGAAGTGCGGACAGAAACGACGCGGACGCTGCCGTCTTTAGACGGATGCAGCTTTTCTATGACACCTAAAGGCCATGATAGAGGCGGTGCATTATCATTAATTATTACTACCACCGTACCTTCGCGAATCATGTTACCTACAGGCTTATTCCATTTCTGACGGGTTTGTAAGCTATGAAGATACTCGCTTCGCCATCTCTTCCAAAAGGACTGGACCATTTTGTCCATAAGCGAGTACCTTTCGAGTAGGTCTGCGTTTGAACCTATCTCCGCGGCGGGCAACGAATAAAGCGGTACTGAATGCAAAAAATGGGAAGGCGTTAGAGCGCTGGGCTCTGATGGATCAGCACTAAGAACAGTTAGTGGTCTGGAGTTTAAAAGACATTCTATTTGCGTAAGAATCGTTATTAACTCCTCATACGAAAGAAGTTGTTGACCTATTGTCTTAAAAAGATGCGTTTTAACTAATTTCACCATTGACTCCCAACAACCTCCGAAGTGCGGAGAAGCGGGCGGAATAAACTGCCAGTCGATACGATTTTCGGCGAGCTTTTCCTCAAAACGTGGACGGTACTCCCTATTAATGAAATTATATAGGTCGCGAAGATAAGAGTTAGCTCCTCGGAAATTCGTTCCGTTATCGGAGTATAAACACTGTACCGGTCCGCGGCGCGACAAAAATCGTTTTAAGGCTGCCAAAAAACAAGCAGTAGTAAGATCCGTAGCGAGCTCAACATGTATGGCGCGAGTGCTCATACATGTAAATATACATAAATAAGCCTTACGACTCTTTGCACCTCGAGTGCGTATAGGAATATAATTTATGGGACCAGCGTAGTCACAACCGGTATGCGAAAAGGCCTTAATAGGGACATTTACCCTATATTCCGGCAGATCGCTCATAATCGGCGAGACCTGCGGACGCGGTTTCCACTTATGACAAATATTACACTTGTGGATTATAAAACGAATAGTTCCTCTCGCGGACAATATCCAATATTTGTTACGCAACAGTGACATAGTGAGCTCCGGACCAGCGTGGAAATATTTGCTATGGTAATATTCAACGAGAAGCTCCACAGTGCGATCGCGACGTGGTAAGACCACGGGATGTTTAGTATCGTAAGTCTCGCCCGAATGGGATAGTCGACCTCCGACGCGGATTAAATTATTTTCTATAAACGGTTTGAGTTTAACGAGAGCGGGCGAACGATATTTATTATTATTTAAATTAGTATAATCTTTCGAAAAATGTTTTAATTGAACATGGTACAATAAAGTGTTTTCTGCGAATTCAATATCACTTGCGGCTACGAAATTAGATCTACGCGGTATTTTACGAAGAAAGCGATATACAAATACAATAATGCGTAATAATTTCGACCAACTTGATATACGTTCAGCGAGTGCGAGCAATGGCGAGTTAAATTCAGGACTTGAAACTGTTGTATGAACATGAGCTTTCTCCTCCGGTATCACTTCCGTGTCTACATCAGTAACTTTGTTTATAGGTGAAGGGGAGCTCTTAAGCCAAGTTGGTCCACACAACCATAACGGATGCTCAATAAATTTATCGGGCATCAAACCTCGCGACAAACAATCAGCGGGATTTTCTGTACCTGCTACGTGGTAGAAGTGCTCCGCGGGGAGGTTGTCCACAATACGAACTACACGATTGGCAACAAACGTTTGCCAGCGATGCGGTGAGGAATTAATCCAACAAAGGGTCACCTTTGAATCGGTGAATGCATAAATGGCTGAAATATTATAGCGCGGATTATAAGTGTCATGCACGCGACGAAGAAGCTTTGACAAAAGCTCTGCTGCGCAAAGCTCAAGCCTAGCGATAGACAACGGCTTTACAGGCGATACCTTAGACTTTGCGCAGGTTAGTTGCACAATCACCTCGTCCTCGCGAGTGATATGAGCGTAAACGACGGCCCCGTAGGCGCGTTCACTAGCGTCAGAAAAACCGACTAAGCGGAAAACGCAGCCATTGACAATACCTAAATGACGCGGAATTTTAAATCTATTTAAAAGCGGAAGCGTAGTGCAAAATATTTGCCAGTTAGTTATGATGTGACGAGGGGGAACATCGTCCCAATCGAGTTTCAAGAGCCACAACTCTTTTATAAGTAATTTTGCGTAAAGAATTACGGGTGAGACAAAACCCATAATATCCCAAAGACGAGCTACGGTTGAGAGTATAACGCGTTTTGTACATAAATCAGACGGCGCGGTGACTCGAAATTCAAAATTGTCATCTGATTTAGACCAGCACAAGCCCAGAACCTTCTGTTCTGATGACTTATCGAACTCAATAGACTCGGACAGTCTATGAGAAGCGGGGATACAACTTAAAACTATTTGGGAATTGCTGCTCCACTTGACCAAATCGAATTGACCAGCCTTAAAAAACTGTATCAGTTCGTGTGCAGCTTGAATAGCATCCGACTCACTATTTACCGATGTAGCAACATCGTCCATATACAACGAGTTGGAAACTACAGCGCGAGCGAGCTGATACTTATCACCGTCATCCTCAGCTAGTTGCTGTATAGTGCGAAGCGCGTGATAAGGGCTGGACTTAAGACCGAAGCATACACGGTTAAATTGGTACAATACCAAAGGTTCATCCGTATTAAAACGATAAAGGATGCGCTGAAAACGACGATCACTCTTTCTTACTTCGATTTGTAGGAACATTTGCCGACAATCGGCCGAAAGTGCGACAGCAAATAAGCGAAAATTTAAAATTATTGTAAACAAATTGCCCTGTAAATTAGGACCACTGTGTAAAATATCGTTAAGCGAGAAACCAGAACTAGTTTTAGAGCTAGCGTCTAAAACTGAGCGTAATTTAGTCGTAGTTTTATCCAAACGTATGACTGCGTGATGCGGTATGACATAGTCCGGGCGGCAGTCTCTCGAACTATCGAGTGGTGCGGGTGACAAATAACCTTTGTCAATATATTCGCGAATAACATTATCATAAGCGACACGTAACTCCGATGAAGATTCTAATTTCCTTTCCAGACAAAAAAAGCGTCTTTTCGCGACGTCGTACGAATTTCCTAACGAAAACACGTCAGTGCGAAACGGCAAGCCCACGGTGTATCTACCGGAACTTTCGTCACGAACGGTAGTCGCTTCATAAAAATTCTCACACTCTAGATCATCGAGCGACTTACTCGACAAAGAGGAAATAGGCGCTTCATCGACTTGCCAAAATTTCTTTAAAACCGTTTCTAGTGAATCGCGGTCTGGCGGGTGCGAAGCAGTTGAACAACAAGCGAGCGAAACCTTATTGCGTCGCGAAGGCAACGCGGGCACAGTGCCCATGATAATGTAGCCGAGTACAGTCTGTACGGCGGACGGCGCCGAACCGTTGCTGGTAACCACGCGAGGCAGCAGC
Source organism: Chilo suppressalis (assembly GCA_902850365.2). Classification (NCBI taxonomy): domain Eukaryota; kingdom Metazoa; phylum Arthropoda; class Insecta; order Lepidoptera; family Crambidae; genus Chilo; species Chilo suppressalis. The sequence goes on along the minus strand of OU963899.1, from coordinate 5,253,132 downwards.
AGATGCGGGAAGAGCGAAGCCCCAATCAGCATATCAATGCGACCCGGGTTGCCGAATGACTCATCGGCAAGCGGTAAACCTCGTAAGTGCGGCAACAAAGAGGTATCGACAAGTGCGGTAGGTAGGTCGTCGGTTATTTTATCAACAACCAGCGAATTAATGTTATACATAACATGAGGATTAAAACGAGAATAAAATTGAAAATGCACGGAACCCTTTACGGATTTTTCCGTGCCCCCTATACCCATTACTGAAAGAGTATCGGAAGAATAATTATGCAAACCTAGACGTTTGGAACAATCCAATGTAATAAAGTTTGCTTGCGAGCCACTATCGAGCAAACAGCGAATAGTTTGTTCCTTGCCACGAGCATCCCTAACCATAATTACAGCGGTCGATAACAAAACCGTGAAGTTGTTACATTGCTTTACGTTCGGGCGTGAATCTTCCATGCTCGTAGGTAACGAAGCAATGGACGCGTGACACTTTAGTGCATTGTCAGCGCTCGACGGCTCTCGTGGTGTCGTCGTTGTTTCTCGGGCCGATACAACTGGTCTTGGATCAGGTGAACGCACGGGGCTCGAGTTTGGATCGCTAGAACCCGCGGCACTGTTATCGCTCGAAAGTTGCGACGAACTATTATTTTTGCGATTATCGAAATGCAAAAGCGAGTGGTGTTTATTAAAACAGATTTTACATTTTGTTGTAGAATTACAAGTACTGACACGATGTTTTATACTCAAACAATTAATACAAGCACTATATTCTTTGGCAGACCCAAAGCGATCCCCAGGCGACATATGAGAAAACAACGGACATTTATATAAATGTTCATGTACGATATTATTACATAAACACTTACCCGGTTTATTAATAACTGTGTATGAATGCGGTTGCGGTATTTTATGAGATTTATCAAAGCTAAGCGATTTTTTGTTTACAATTTTACTATTAAAGTTAGTATTATTCGACCCATATAGAGTTTTAGTATTTTGTAATATGCGATATTGTCCTCTAACGAATTGAACTAAACCTTCAAACTTTGGTATTATTTCTGTACAATTCATTTCGAAAAGTCGAGCGGTTTCACCATCAATCTTTTTTATAGCAATGTGAAATAAAATAAAATCTGCGAGGTTGTCAATCATAAGATTTTTTAATGCATTTGCGGACGAAACGAAGTTATCTGTAAATGACTCGAAATTATTAATAGATGCACAACTAAATGATTTGTACTCGATCATTTTATTTAAATATGCGGAGGCTAGCATGCGTTTATCTTCATACTTTTCTATAAGAGAATCGAAAATAATTTGGTAATTTTTTCCATCTGGGGAAATACCAGAAAATGCGGACTGCGCCTTATCAGATAATTTACCTAGTAAATAGTACAGTTTTTCCGAATCAGATAATGAATTATTATCATGAACGATACTTTTAAAGTTAGCGTAAAACATAGGCCAATTGCGAATGTCACCATCGAAAGACATAATTTCAATGGGCGGTAAGCGAATTTTTTGTTTATCGGAATTACTTGACGAAGCGGCAGGTACAAGTGAAGATTTTGTCTTATAAGAATCATAATAATATTTAATGCGGCAGTATAAATCTTCAAATGTTGACCATGAATGCGTATCTATTTTGGCTTTCGAATTTTGTTTAAGAACAAAGGTATTATAGCTATCTACTGCGTCGCGGAATTCAGTGCGTATTGTATCTAAATTGATACAAGCACACAAAAACGTCTCTAGTTGCTCATGACCAGAGTTAACCTTTTGATACAAGTCGAAAATATTCTGTATGCGGGCGTAGATAGTGTTACGGCGCGACAAAGCTACTTGAATTTCTATTTCAAAAGGTGTATTACTTTCGGTAGCCATTACGATAGGTATAAATTATTTATAGTTTAGCGAAAAAATTCAAATCGACAAACTCGAAAGTGAATTATTACGAATAACAATAAATGAGCGGCGAAGATAAATATAGTATTATATTTATATTTGTTTATAGCGGAAATGCTTAAGCGAGCGAGTCGTCTAACGTAGGTAGGAAAGGGTTTTATGTGAACCTACCCAATATATGCGGACGATAATTATTTAGTAAACGAAATGGTACGATAGTAATATGCGGACGATAATAATTGATAATGCGAAATGCGGGATTTAATAGTTTAGGTGCATAACCGACCGTAAACTAGAAAATAATACGAAAATATTTCTTTGGAGCGGAGCGGAAAATGAGCGGTAAATCCGGTTCGAAGAACCAATATGGTGGTGGATCCGGCTCGAAGGACCAAAAATGGTGCAGCCGAATGCGATAAAGGATATCTGGTGGGGTCGAAACCCCGGAGAGTGGACTGTAGGTGTGGTTCGAAGTATTAAGGGGGTTTGGTTAATGGGATAGGATGAAAAACACTGTGCTTACTTGAGGGCCTCGATGGTGGCGCTGGCTCATACGCCGGCTTCTCCTGCAGCAGTCTTGTCCTGATGCCAGCGGTTTAAGATGGCGGTCAAGAAAGTCCCTTTTGATAGCTATCACTAATCACACACAAACCTCCTATTTGCGAAAACTGTTCACTTAAAGATTGTTTATTAATCTTCACACTTATTTATATGACTTTAATGCGGAAAAATATCTATATCACAATTGTTGCGGAGCGATGAAAAATATGACCATTTCGTCCTTACGCGGTGACAGAACTTTTTTCTTCTTTTGTTGATGCGGTGACAGCCTGCTGACAGAGCCATTTCCTTCCGGCCATCCGTCGTTGCAGGCAAATATATTGCGTCTTCTTCCCTCATAAGCATAAGGCACAGTGTTTGAAGGAGAAGGATCTATTGGGATGCGGTTAATTCGAAAAGAGAATGACACGGTATGAAATTTAGAGACTAGAATATGTTTTGGCGTTACCAGTAAGACCACGACGTTAATCCTCTCGGGTGTTTTTTTGGTTAATCAATATTTTTATGACCCTGTCCTTGGTGGTCTGCTTCTTCAAGTTTGCATTAATGTCGGCCGGTTGATATTTACAATTAAAAAATATTACAGAAGTAGCAATACTTCGTTCTCGCTTTAAAACGTTTATTAAATTAAAGTGAAACGGAAAATAAAAGCGAATAAAACCTCGTACAGTTTCAGTACTTGGGTAATTTTTACACCCAAATAGTTCATAATAAAAAGTCTTATATAATACTAAAAAAAATAAGTCGTCCTTAGATATTTGTTAATAAAGAAATATGTCTTTCCATTTTTACGTGGCCTACAGACTTACTATATTCTATTATTAATGTAAGGACCATTGAGTCTTATAGTTTACGTTACGCTATAACATTTAAATTTAACCTTGAGAATTGAAACATGAGAATCGGAGGAATATACTTATCTTATATTTGTCTTTGTTCCAGGTAAGACTGCCCCGGCGCATTTCTGTGAACGCTTACATCCTACGTATTGTGCTACGCGGCGTTACTGTGATTGATGGGTATGTTGTCTTGTATCCTGTGCAATATTATTATTATTATAACGTAACCTAATAAGAGCATTATCTAAACAGCTTTCAAATATTTGTGCCCGCCACCGACACTTCTTCAATTTCCTGCATCGAGCGGGATAACTTAATGAACGGCGGCCAACCATCGTAACGTTTCGCGAAACCATTAATCCTTTTTGACATTTCTCAACACCACGTAATCACTATTAGTTCGCAGCTTCACTAAAGCATCTATTATAATTTTAGCCCCCGGCACCGCCCGCTCCAATATCCAGTTCCTACAATTATAGGCGCACGTCCGAGGCACAATTGGCCACTGCCATTAGTTTCTATCTACGGAGGCATGTAAATACATTCTGAATATTAATGAGGTCCTTGGGAATGCGAAATATTGTACTAGAATCGGGCTACGAAACGTTGCTGCTGAGGTAACAAGGCGCCTAGAGAAAAGACCAAACAAAAAAAGGAAAAAGTTAAAAGAAAAAAACAGCCACGATCACCAGCAGGCCTATTTGCTTATTGCTCTTTACATATGGAAGTGATAATCTGCGAGCTATTAAGTGATCCACTGGTATTGATTCTGGCGTGATTCTCTAAACTTAAAACTAAATTTAACATCAGTCTCTCCTTTTCATTCTTATAGAGAATGACAAGGATTCACTGATTTCAAATTTAAGTTTACGGTTAGAGAATCATGCTGCTACTACTACTTTATCATAACGCCATTTAGATACTTTTTCTGAAAAGCATCAATAGATATGCATAATTTTCTCCATAGTTACACACTGTAAATGTCTAAAAAGTTACCGAATAGGCTGGCTGGACCGACTGACATAACAGAGAACCACTGCCTTGAATAACAGATTAAAAATTAAGATTCTTACACTGTTTTGGGTGTCGTGACCAGGATGTTGCGTTGGCTTTCATTTCAAGGTACATAAAAAATGTTCCCATTTAGCAACATTTGTAATTACATATAAACCAAACGATTATTGTAACAAAGTCATTAATTGACAAGTATTTTTATTTTTTGAATTTGACACCGTTAGGCAGAATACGAAAAGTCGATAGCTTAATTCATGCAAACATTTCTCATGCGGATAAATGGCAATGAAAAAAAATGATTTGCTCAGACACGGGGCGTATCGGAACGGTATCGTGAAGACTGGAGATGCGTGCGAGTGGCGAGTGGTTATGCAACGAGCGGGCGACGTCCTTGCGGCGCGAGGGGCGCGGGGCGAAGGCCGCCCGGGGCCGCTGACCCCGCAACTACCCCGCTTTTTAATGCGACCAACCAGAGCCCGACACTGGAATCTAGGCTTAGGCATGCGAACCGATGACATAAAAGAGCGATGTATCAATCACTCTTTTATATCTTTTACTCAACGTTTCACCACCTTTTCTATCCTATCAGCCTTTGCAACACGAAGACTAATTATGATGTGGCCGTTTATCGATATCTGTTCGTAAATAAATTAAATTAAATTAAATATTTCCAACACTCACACCAATTAGCCTAGCCCCAAAGTAAGCACTATAGGGCTTGTGTTATGGGATACTAGGGTCACGGTTAGAATACGTATACTGTACATATATAAGTATATTTTTAGAAAAACGTATTTTAACATCCATGACTGGAGTATAAATGCTCGTATTCATCACACAAACATCTGCCCCCACCGGGATTCGAACCCGGGACCTCTCGAGTCGGCGACTACATGAAACACGGCGTACAAACCACTCGGCCACGGAGGTCGTCATAAAGAATACATAAAGGACTTTAACAGTTAAATCTCGATAAACCGCTCTATCATTCAGTTCCGGTGGTCTTCCACCGTGGGTGGGACACGTGTCGTATGCTTATTAAGTAACAAAACAATCAATTTATTAATAACAAAATTTGTTTCTGAATTACTCTATGGTATGGGGATAAAAACCTTGACGTAGCAAAACTTATCTTTGTCTGAATTTATAACTTAGCAAATTCCTTTCTTCTGATCGTATGCTCATTTACAGAAATTAGAGTTTCCAAATTAAAAAAAAAACAGATATAGTCAGTTTTTTAATATGTTTTTAGTTTCAGTTTTCGATATAATCATTCATCGGTTGCACATTACTATTAGACTGGAACCGGCTCCGACCAGTCGCATGCTCTGATAAAGTAGGCGTAAGTACTCCACTGAATTGCTAATTTATCGGATATTAGAGCGCCACAATGTGTCTGTCCTTTTGGGAAATTAGAAGGAGATTGTGCCGTCTATGAAGGAAGTACAGAAATGGTTTTGATCAAAACGAAAGTTTAAGCCAAATTATTGCTGGATAGATTTCTGAGATTTGTTTCAGTACATAATGGCATTTTTTCAAATGGTCAATATTCTGTTTCAAATAAGGTGTTGATTCCACTTACGTAATTAATAAATAGATCTTTGCACTAAATTCAATAGTTGAAAGGTATTTGTTTCAAAAACTTTGAATATCAGAAAGCAATTAATTATTCCTCAGTAATAAATAACATTCCTTCAAACTTAAACTCAATAATTCATGGCGCCGGTTGATGCATCAGATCAGTCGCGGAGTGACGTCGCTCGTTCGCTCACCGACGGACGCACGCGCATTCGATTCCCGCAGCCCGGCGCCGCAATAAATATTATACTGATATGAACTGCGCGCATACAAATATAGCGGGGCATACTGGGTGCTGAAACAATTTCTATTCTCGACTTAAGCGCTGGACCTCGAGTATGCTCACATTTCCTATACGCATTACTGGCACTAGCTTTTTTTTTGACATCAAGTAATCAAATGTCATTATAGATGTTTCTATTGTATATTTTCATATGTTTTCAATGTATACTACTGATTTATACGCAGCATCTAAATGAGAGCTACATTGCACTTCTCCTTACATGGTTTTCCGCTTGTTCTGAATTCTTTTATTTTACAACATAGTGTGGGAATATAATTTTGATGTCATGTTGCTTCTTGCACGAATGCCTCGGTACGTGACGTTCTGAATAATGACTGCGATGCCGCGTGTAGTCGGATGCAATAATGCCCGTGCTATTGTTCTAAGCACTGAACTAATATGGTTTTGCAACATTTATTCAACTTGATTGTTATAAAATCTTATAGGTACTTAATATCACAATGCGATAAGTTAAAATAATTTCATCGCTTATTTGCAGTTTTTCAATTCACGACAAAAAGTAGCCTTTCCTGACATACGTTTTATCTCCAAACAGAAAGTGATCAGAATCTGTTCATACGTTGATTTAGGTGTGAAAACCAAACTAATGGATCGACAGTTAGAATCACTATCGCATTTATGACTACTACGGACATGGGTACGGAAAAGAGATGAAACGGATGTATCTAATAAAGAAACAAGTCCATTGGTGAAATGTGAGAACTGCATGCTTCTCATGATGTTATGTACCAAAATAACAACGATTATTATTTTTAGTCTTCTCGTTAAATTAATCATTTCTGATTCACGACAGAAGATCGATTGGTTAGTTTCCACTGATTTTTGTTAACTCAAAAAGGCATTATCTATAACTAATCGATTATTCGGTTAATTGTACGTCAAAAGAAACGGTCTAAAAGCAATCTGAATAGTTCCCAGAGCTATAACCTGAACCCGAGGCTTCGTTTGGCTGAGATAGCATCATCAGCACTAATTGACTACAGGTAATTAAATGTTACTGGCCAATTTATTCAGCGGTAATTAAATATCGACGCTCGTAAATCTGGCATCTGGAGGCACCTGGGATTAATCTAGCCGCGGCTATTTGTCTTGCGTATCTTATCATTGGGCTATTAAGTTATTAATATTACTTTAGGTTGCCATTTCAAATTGTATGCAATCATTCTTAGCTAATTTCACTAGACGATGTTTAAATTCTAGGTAGAATTAATAGCTCAATAAAATAATTATTCTTGATATTTCATTTATTACTTTCAAGGTGTTGGATGAGTTTATCGTCATTGACCTGCTTAGCTGACGTGTCCCCCGTGATTGGTTGTAAGTTGTAAATAACCTTATGATGGGTGTATAATTTTCCTCGTTGTATTGCATCATCATTGTCATCCCAGAGTCGTAGGTAATAATACAATTATGCAGGTATTTGCTAGATTGCCTACAGTATCGTCCAGCACCTGGAGTAAGTCGGACCAGACATTGCATCCATCCAATATGGCTTCCGCATGGGCAGGTCCACCGTGGATGCGGTGAAGTTTTGAAGAAGCTTTCGGAGGAGACACAAAACCCATTCCGGCTGACGAGGTAGCACTGATGGGTTTTTAGTGGGTCATCTGCTTTTATCTATGAAAGAAGTGTAATATTTGAGGCCATAAATGTCAGTTCCATCATAACAAAAAGATGAAAGATATGACCTATAATATTACTCACAATAAGTAGTTACTTTAACGCAGCAACATAGCAACAAGCGCCCAGCTTGCGACAAAAATAAGTACCCATAAACTTGGTTATCTTTTAAGTTTTTTTTTCACATATCAACAAAGCAGACATGCCTCGCATCTGTCTGTATGACGGACACGAGGGCGGCTCGCTTTGCTACGCTTCGGAGAAACCCATTAAAATTCGGCAGACGAATCAGTGGTGCGGCGTAGAATCGTTAGCCCGTTTGAAATGAATTCATATTCTGATGATAAAGAAAATTTGAGTAGGTGTATACAAACGTTTGAGACAAAATGATGCTTTGATTTCAGTGGTTATCACAGGGAGATACAAGTTGCGTGGTTAAAGTAGGTAGTCTTAGAAACGAAAAAAATAGAAACAGTAATGAACATGATTCGTAAACAGGCGAAATCCTTGTTTTTTAGTTCAATTGATTATTATATCGATGAAGTATGTATTTCTGTTTCACACTAATACATATTATAAAAGTGATAATAACTCTCTCCTTCCGTTGTTCTGTTACGCTATCATGCCTAAATTGATGATTTGTTTCTGTTAAGTGATGAAGTTGCAGTTGGTAACGCAAAGGACGTAGCTTGAGGCCACCTAACACAGGCCAGTACAGAATTTGTAAATTACTTTGGGGCGCACGATGAGAAGGATTTAACATTTTTTTATTTCTCTAATTTTGCCCATTTATAGATTTTGTTAGTTTATTTCACGAATTGAGTCGAAGCACTTAGCGACAAAGTTCTTAAAAGTGCGGAAGGCACGTTTTCCAGCAGGCAGCGCCACGTCGGAATGCTACGCAAATTTTACCTTTCACTGCGCGCACGCAGGGATGCTGGCAAACTGGCCCGGTGGGTGCTCTCATAATGTTCACTATTACTATACTGGCATGCGCAGCAAACACTATACTATTTTTTATTAACATAGTATCTTCTACGCAGTCTTTGTGCCATTGTCACTCGGAGTAAGCAAAAACCAACTATTTACGTTGTAAGTTACTGATTTATTTATATATCATTAATAAATTGCCTTGTTTGTGTGATATTTTAGATATTTTTAGTGTTAAGTTAAAAAACTCAGTTTGTGAAAACTCTAGCCTGTCAATATCTATAAGAGAAATCTAAAGAGGAATTTATTAAAGCCGTTGCACTCCATTTGATGATGATAAATTCCTCTTTTCCTTTGGCTGGATACGGGGTTCTCGACTTGAAAACGCTCTAATAAAGTTTTCATTTCTATTGATAACATTTGAGTTCTATATGATTGCAAACCGCAACCGAAGGAACATAAACGTACGCAGAAATCGTTATTGATCGCACACACGCATCCGACTCGTGCGCATAGAACGCCGCGTCCTTCGTGCGGGCGCGGGCGGCCAGCGCGGCCTTCGGTCGGGAACCAGCTATAAATAGACTCGCCCTTGAGGGAACGTCGAACAGGATTTATCGCCCGGCCGGCCGCCCGTCACCGCTTATAGCCTCACTCGCTCGCCTCCATGCACCTTCACAGGAATACATTGTTCCATGTCTGATGAAATTTTTAGATTATTCTAATGCTGTCAACATTATCGTCCAAAACTTTTGACCAGGATATAGCGATGTTGTCTTTGAGCGCCCTTTGGACGACGCTGTCGCAGCACGTAAAATTCCACTTTCCTTCAAAAAAGGAAGCAGTGGCGCAGAAACAGGTTTCTAAATTTATACTGGAAGACTCCTTACTGTCTCAATTTCAATCTGGTTTCCGCCCATGTTACAGTACATCCACTGCTCTCCTTAAAGTCACAAGGACATCAGAGAATCCTATTAATTGATTTCTCTAACGCTTTCAACACAGTTGACCACGATATACTGCTTGCTATCCTATCGCACCTCCAGTGTCTCTTCACCTTTTTTAAAATAGCTTGCCTCATATTTACATGATCACGTCACTCCAGTCTGAATTGTGCAGTCTAATGGCTGGTGTCCCTCAGGGTGGTATCCTGTTGTCGCTTCTATTTTCTGTTTTTATTAATACTATCAACTCTCTTCTCCGCTCTTCTTATCATTTTTATGCCGATTAAGATTTAGATATGATCTGCGAATGGTCTAAGCGTTTCGGTATCGCCGTCAAACCTAGTTAGTGCCAGGCTATAATCGTCGGTAGTTCTCGTCAAATGTGTAAGCTGGATATTGACGCTGTGCATCTTTTATCATGTAATGGCGTGTCAATCCCTTTTTCTACCAGTGTTAAGATTCTTGGTTTGCACATTGACAACACTTTTGGTTGGTCCATTGATATTAATGTATATGTTGACGCGTGACAAATATGCTTCGTGCTCTATACAGATTTAAAAAAAAATTGCCTGTACACACAAAGATCTCCTTAGTGCAATCCCCTGTTCTGCTGTCTATTGATTATGCCGAAGTGTGTTATCCCGACTTAAACAAAGATCTTCTAAGCAAGCTGGAGCGATCTCTTAATAACTGCATTCGCTTCATATTCGGTCTCCGAAAATATGACCGGCTTTTCGCCGTAACCTTAATTGATGGTCACTCTATTCTGTTTGACCCAAATGCACCTTCTTATCTCAAATCTAAATTTACTTTCCTCAGTTCCGTTCACTCTCGCCCTCTTCGCTCATCTCATAATCTTCTTTTAGAAATCCCCTATCACTGCTTCAACTTAGTATCTGACTTTCTCTGTCTCCATGCCATTCGTCTCTGGAATGATCTTCCGGAAAGTGTGAGAAGCTCAGGTAGTAAACTTGCCTTCAAGTCCTCGTTATCCCAGCATTATGCTAAAAGTTATAACTATCTATCTACATCCCTTTGAAACTTTTAGTCAATCCGCCATATAAATATGTATTGAATATTTATATATGTTTCTTAGGGTTTTACGTACATCAGTCATTAAATAAAACAACTTTCAACGGGTTAGATGCACTGATTTTGTTTATTTGTTGACGTTTCGCATCCTTTGCTTCCTTTCCTTTCTGAAGACGGATTCTTGCAAAGGATACGAAATATCAATAAATAAATAAAATCAGTGCATCTAACTCGTTGAAAGTTGTTTTATTGAGTATTTATTGTATTTTGGTAGGTATATTTATATATGTATACATATTAGGTAATATAGTAGTTATATATTAAGTAATATATGTATGAGTATAAATATATATTTGCTTATTATGTGTTTTTGCTGTCATAGTTGTATTTGTATGGTTTTGATTTATTTCTCTCTTTCTTTCCCTTATTTACTTTACCGACGTATTTTTCTCTGCTTAGCCTGTTGGTTGATTAGTAGAGAATACTTTATTGCATTAAGTCCACCATTTGTTGAATGACAATGAAGATAAAATAAAATTTTCCACAGTTAAAACTGCTTAATTTTGCTCTGTCTTACTTCCATATATGTAGATAATATATCCATCTGATCTGCTTCACTTTTTTTTCATGAATGGGTTCTAGTAATTTGCGTCTGCCACGTCTTTTTTTCCTATTTCGAATTCCTTGCAGTCGCTCGTCACATACATCAAGATCTCTGTGTCGGTTTGTTCTTTTCGAGTTTAAAAGCTCGGTGGATGCATTAGCGATGCCGCTTGTAAGTCATGCGCTCCGCGATACGTCATATTTATAGCCCTACGGACAACGCATTAGTGTTACTTACCAATCTATCTGGTGGAATTGTTTTATCATAATAATAATAATGCCATGCGAAGAAGAGCGCTTTCAATGAATAATGATCCATGTTACTTGAAGAGGTACGATCTCTTTAAGAAAATATACCGTATTAGGTGACACTAGGAAAGTGATCAACAATACTATGAAATGTCAAACAAAAGGTATTGCGGAAAGAGTAAAAGTATTCACAGAATCCTTGACGTTACATTCAAACTTTATATTGTAATAAAACAATACAATATTGAAATTGGAATGGTTTTCTAACATTCTTAGTAATGTGCTGTGGCATTTCTGTTTCTTTTCATAAATTGTAAACTAACTATTATAATAGAACTCGAAACAAATTTAGTTTATAAAAAATAACACCCCCCTTTTTCCGTCGGGGGTTTAAAACACTACAAAGCGTACGCGTGTGCGTATTGTCCAAATACTATGATTTATATGCAATTAGTTACATTACAGTAAGCTCGAGCGACTATTCATGAATGTTGGCGCACGTGGCGCGTGCACGGTCTTCTAAACTTAAGTGGGGAGTAAAAATAAATATAACGACGATTGGGGCCGTTGGGAATTGTGAGGGACAGAAACAATGTTTATTGAAGGGTCAAACAAAATCGAATGTGCAAAATTTAAAATTTATCTTTAGGACCCTCATATACACCCGTTAGATTTTAAGTATTGTATACTTCAATGCCTTTTAAACACGTGATGCGATTATATTGTATTAACCGAATCCTATGCATTTCCGAAATATCATTATTGGTATTCGTTGATGCATATACCCTTGCGTCCCACTGGCGCCCAACGTGTTAGTTTACCCAAACATGGGGCCGCGTTAATGCGTACTGCAAAATGATGATTTGTTTGCAAGAGTTCAACAGTTCGAAAGCCCTCTTACTTCACACAACAAACAATGGGTGTTTGCTCATTACACTTCGGTTTATTTAGGATGCTTCAAACGCGGTCACACATCTCCGGGGGTCAATACATGTCAAGCTATTGTTTGACTAACGGTTACCTAAATTCTTTTAACGTCATATAAATTCCGATATTTTGCATAACAGCTTTGTCACATACATAGAAATGTATTACTTAAATGAATATATCTAGGTTTATTTAAATGTGGCTTCAGATAAAGTAGTTAGTTACTCCCACGCATTCGTCATAAAAATTATTTGATTATAAATGTTAATCGCATTGAAATTGTATAATTTCTATTCATACTAAGAACACAAGACATATCATAAATCACTGGACACAATATTATTAAATTGCACTTATTAGGATGTCGACAGTACGTACTTTATAGCTTTTTAATTGAATTCGTGACAGATAATTATTAAAGAGACCGACAGAATGCGCAGCATTTATTGATCTGTGATCAGTTTATTAGATTATATAGTAGCAGATAGATTTCCCACAGTAACTTTTCTTAACGACAGAATCAATTTGTCGTCATATTTTATTCATAAAACTACTTTTAATTAGGATGTTTCATGAAGTAAAACTTGGGATTGAAAACTTAAAAAAAAATAACTTTGTCGACATCCGTCGTAGAGTGGTATGTACTGTACAGCGGTTTTCTTCACAATGTTTCGCCGATTATGAGGTTCTTCTGAGTTCTAATACAAATAGGGATGAATATTGAATATACCGTCGTGTATTTATGTTTTACAAAATATACTTCATTTAATTTTAATCGTTATCCTACATCGTATCCCTGTAACATTACACAAGAAATACAGTGCTAACTTTTGGGCAGGGTACTACCGTAAGTAATTGTTTGATTATATTTTTATTTGAATTTAAACAAAAAAAATACTAGAAAAAATCCACGCCGAACAGGCAGCTACCAGGTACTTGAAAAGGTTTTCATTTGGCTTTGTGGGTTACCTAAACATTGCGAAGAAATGGCACTGCCTTGCAGACTAAGAGATACAGGAGAAAATTCGACTCGGACAACTAGGGCCGCGGTAGCATCCGCCCGGATAGCAGAGGATTCGGGCTCGAGTTCCGTCGAATGCCTGGTCCGCGTGGATTTTTTTTCTAGTAAAATTTTCTTTTGATTTGTACATCTAGCAGTTAAATTCTTAAAAAATAACTAAATTTTTATTTATATTTATATGAGTTCATCTTTTAAAAGCGCTTCCTGTGACCATTTTTGTATCTCTTGCACCTAACGAACAGTTAATTGTATGTATATACTGTTCAAAAACATCTTTATTCATTGACACGTTGTTAATTCTAATGCAAAATAATCGCCATTTAATTTTGTGTGGGTGTTTATGAATATCGTTAGTGTCGGAAGCGAAATAAACAATGTAGACACGATGCTATTTTAATCGGTGTCCGCCTATTATCGGGTATAATATATTGCAGATTGTCCCTCATTCAGCCTAACCCGAGGCCATTAAGAAAAATAAATTTAGTCCATGGTATAGGTATAGACAAATACCGATAATTTTTGAGAACAATAAAATTCAGAACGTTAGCCCATTGCATAAGTGCTGGAGTATACGATTAGTTGAAAGATTTATTTTAAATAGTTTAAAATTTAAATCCTACCTAAATCCTTTCCTATCCTTAGACATTTGTACCGGAATCAGGTCAAATGAGTATGTATTATCATCTCTTAATATTGAAGCATTAATCGGATTTAGATTTCAAACTATTTGAACTAAAATCATTGTGTCATATTTAGTATTAAAAGAAAGAGGTAATAATGCCCACAGTATTAGAATAAGGCCAACTATATGATTAAAATAATAAAATTATGGCAATGATCACTTTGTGATTTTAATGACTGTGGCATTTTTTGCAACAGGTATATTCAATCATGTCTCCACTATTTGAAATTAGGTCCCTTTGAAATTTTGAAATGAGACTGTTGCCCAAGTTCAGCACAAAGAAATGAGCTCCACCCACGGACACCATGATTTAGATCTTCAGCTACGACACAATACGATGAGACTTTAAGTATGCAAGAGTCTATAGCGAGATAATCCTTCGCTCACGATTGTAATTTGTCACCAGAATAAAAATCTGTCATTGTACTTTGATGAGGGAATTGATTTTTTTACATGCTCCAGAGCAGTATATCAATCAACTTATAAGGTCGAGGCTATTGATTTTACTTTCAAACTTGTTAACATTGTACTCGTGTTAGTACTGCTACCACAATGTTTCAATGCTGAATATGAAATTATGCTTTTCAATCATGTTTCAAAACATCCAGGAGGAATGAATCTCGGCTTTTTATTACATCAAATAGTCCATTGTCCCATTCATCACTTGCAGCCTCTGAAGCATGAATTATTGTCTGATTTGAGTTCTGACATGAAAGGGGTAACAACAATGTTTCATTTGTGTAAATAAATAAAACTTGGCAGTGGCTGGTGCCGTGCCGTGCGACATGATGTACCGCCACCACAGCGTTTAAGGATTATGGGATATACCGGCACGTAAACAATGGTCAGTCAGATCAGCATACTTGATTAATGGACCCAAATGAGCATACAAGACTGACTGCATCGAGGAAGGCATTAATTTAAATTATTAGTTTGTGTTTTTTGCGTTGATTAACAGCTTTAAAGTTCGAATGAGTTTGTCGCGCGATGTGTTTTATTGTTTAACTGGCGCCTGCGCAGCTTCGCTGGTTGTTTTGCTTGTTCTTAATGGGCTAACTTCAGTTCTCGCAGGTGATAAAATAATGATAAAAGCAGTTTAAGCCTTTTTATGCTATTTTAAAACTAGTCTCAGCTGTCGGGTGGTCTTTGTACGAGATTAATTTACGCGGTCCTTAAAGTCTATTAATGCCGTGCAATGAAGATTTTCATCTGACACGAAAATAACAAAAATTAAGGACCTTAATATAATTATTAATGTAATCGTATCAGTTTGCTACACACGATAATTCTTCTTTTGTGTTTTGTCAAATTCCCCAGTCGTTACCGCTAGGTACTTCAGCCTAGACATGTGACTAATCGTCTCCATATGAGTATGCAAACATGCACTCTGCCTTTTGTTTTTACACATAACCCTTCAGTTGTATCGGAGTTGTGAATTCTAGGGGAGTGCGGTCTGATAGTGAATTGGGGTGGCTTTGTCTGTCTACGGCACGCACTCAAATCTCGCGCTTAAAACAGCTGTCTGGGGCTTTTGATTTACCTTCATACTTTTAAAAATGAGTCTAGGTATCCTTCTTCCACACTTTTAAAAATGAGTCTTCTTCATTTGAAGATTGCATTTCTTAACAATTTTCTAGAGGTTTAATCCTAAACTCCGGCAGGTCATTAAATAATAATGAAATAGCCTCGTCCTCATAATATTCATTATGAGTGACAATGCTATGAAGTTGTATCTCATCGGCAAGCATTACTTGCGTTATCTGTACAGAATAATCAGTCGTCGACGTATCTGTGTGTCCGATGTTGATGTGAATCAATATTGACAGGTTTATCTCCCCACACACCTACAGACGATGCGACGAACGGAAGGTACGTCAGCTAGAGAATGAAAATACACCGGGTCGCGGCACGGGATTTTTGCTTGCAATTGCTGTTGCATTTTACCGTGCCAACTTTACTTATAATGTACCTTTTGTTTAACCTGCAAAAAAAACTAATGAAGAAATATAATAACCATTACAGAAATACAAATCATACTAATTTGACTTTATTTAAATAATCTTGGTATTTATCTAATCTCTGGAATAGTTACTTTGGTATTTTTAAACTTCAAAGTTAGCATTAGCGTTGGCTCGTATGAAAAGATGGCCTTCTCTGCGGCGCCAGTTCATTTTAAGCATGTGTTATCTAGAACATTTTATTCATTATGAGAGCCTTTGTAATAACTTGCGTCACACACTTCACTTATAATAGAACTAAATTATTATCCACCGACCACACGGAATGAGATGTCACAAAGCAAGTCATGAACACAATATATTTGGAGCACAGTAATCGCAGCCCACGGTTTTGCAACCTTTTTCGTATCACATTCAACATAGCGCATTAATAGAGCTTTTTGCCTTCCCAGGGAATGCTTGAATGGCTCGTTTAAAGCTAATTATGTGCTCATTGCTTGTTTGATACGCCCGCACATTTTAATCTCGCTATATTTATTACCTGCTTTTTAACGCGATTTAATTACTGCACCGTTAATAAAAGCTAAATATTAATCTGCGTGCTTTTTTTTATCATTTCGTGATGATGATTGATATTTGCGTTCATTTGTCGCTCGCTTATATGGATCGATTATGCTATATTTAAATAGTCGCAGGAAGGAATTGTTACTGCCTGGCACCGACTGACTCATGCCATAGAAACCCTTGCAACTATAATACCTACTACCGTACATGCATAAGCACATTTTTATCCCATATAAGACTATGTGGGAATAAATAAAAACAATTGAACTGTGGCATATTGCCAACATTTGTTAGCAAGCGGTACCGCCCCACGGTACACGTTCACCATTGTCAGCTATCGTGATGAAGCTTTTGTTTCTCAACTCGACAGCGACACTTGCGGTATGCAATTACAATTGTCCTGGTGATATTTGTGATGTATGGTTCGTTCGTAGTGTACAATGACGTCGAGATGTCATAACGTCCGCTTAATAGTGTCAGTGTAGGCAAATGAAGCGGTCACGCATCGCACGCGGACTGACTACAATAGCGTGTGGCGCGCGGGCAATAAATCGAGCGCGGGCGCAGGCTGCGTCGGCGCCGCCCCGTGTTATTGTTGTTGCGCGCATTGTGCAACTAGAGCGGCCGTCTGCTGCCCCTTTGTTGTGTCTCCGGCAACATGGACACGTGGTAAATTGCCTCATTCACCGGGGATGAATTAACTCCAGCCAGCGTCCTGGTTCACGGTGCAGATATTTTGTAATGGCGCCATCGAGCGCGTTTATTTAATAATTAACATCGTTAAGTACGACTGTCGCTTCCCTTAACAGTTTCTCCGGAACTATAAAATTACGGCAGAGGTATGCCGCCCTGTCTGGTTGGACGGCAAAAACTGCTATGATAGCGGACGCTCGAGCTAAAAATATTCTTGTGGCAGCAGCCGATGTCAATGAACACATCGACCTGGTTGATGCCCGCCACGAGATGCCTCATGGATAATGAATGGATGTGTTCATATACAATCTCTTAACTAACTTATAATATTTTAAGCAATTTTGTCTCCTTATTAGGCTTTTATTTATTGCTGTGTCATAGAATTCGTTTAAAGCAGAATTTAAACAGCACGCCCTATTTATGAGCACCGCCTTTCACGATTCAAATGCAGAAAACTTTGAATTGAATGCGTTATAACTTAATGTTACATTACCCGGTGTTCTGCATTCATTGCGCAAGCGCAGCGGCGTGCACCGCAGCTCGAACGTATGGGCGACCTATTTCGATTAGATCGCCGCACCGCCTGAAAATAGACAATTGGTACCGATCACGACTCCTTTCGTAAAGGTGAAAAATACATTTGAGAATGCCACGACACGACTTGTCATTTCGCAGTCACGATCCGCGTTAACAGCGAAATGTCATCTCAGGTGTGGAGGTACGTGTGGACTGCAACCTGGCTTGGAAGAAACTGCGTGACATAACTTTAGTGAGATTGCACTCAGGGTCCCCGCAAATATATAAAGAACTTTGTAAAAGTCGACAAGAAGTGTTCTTTTTTAGTTTTAATATGTAATATGTTAAATAAAACCAGTTTTTTACGGGTTAATGCACGAAACTTTATTTATTTATTGACGTTTCGTAGACTTTACGGGCTACGTCGTCGGTATCAAATTTTCCTGAAGTCGCAAGCCTGTAAAGGCCTGTAAAAGCTACGAAACGTCAATAAATAAATAATGTTTCGTGCATTAACCCGTAAACAACTGGTTTTATTTAATGAGTGATGTGCGTGAAAACCTAAGAAACAAATATGTAATATGTTATCTGATTTGATTACTCCAAGTCTATTTATCCCATTCCTCATTCTTACACAATCAACAAACCTTATTTGTGTAGCTGTTCAAAGAAGCTATGATGCTGTTGTCTTTCGTATTTTATTAAATACTATTCCAAAGTATCGAAACTTTGTGAAATTACTAAAATGTTTCTGTTATTATGTTTTATGCTTCAAGGAATTCAAGGAATGCAAAATCCTTCGACAGAGGCTACCGCGACGCTCCTCATTGCAATAACATTTAATAAACGCTTTTTAATTGGACCTGTTCACTTCATAGTCTTCAATTAGCAGATGCACCTTTGCTACTGAGCGCGTTAATTCGCCTGACTTTTCCTACATCGCTAATGATGATGGATATCAGTCCTCCGAGGTAATGTTAACTATTTGTGTGAAGACGTAAATGTCTGAATTGTGATTGCTTCCAGTCTTTACTTTGTCAGCTCAAGGTGAAGATGGGTGGAGTGTCTTTTTTTAATCTACATAATAATGTGTGAACTTAAAAGTCAAACGAGATACTTCTATAAATATATCACAATTGATAAAGTTGGAATAGCAATCTGACTATTATTAATCAGATAGTATATGTAGCTGTTAGATGTCGGAATACTTAAATTAAGATAACTCTTTATTGTGTGTTACAATAATTTATTTCAAACAATTGTGGAAAGTTTGACAGGAACTTGGAATTCGTGTGATACATTTTACTTCGGAACCTAAAAACTATTTCCTAATTAAAAATCAAACGAACTTGCAAAGTGAAGTTCGATGATAATTATGTGAACAGCTTCATTCGAAGCGATTTATTGTTAATGTTTTGTAGCAGCATGCCAAGGCTGACGCATAGGGATGCTGCTACAAAACGTTAACAATAAATCGCAAAGAATGAAGCTGTGAAACATAATCTTTATATATATAATTCTTCTGTGAGTGTGTATGTCACTGAACTTCTCTTAAACGACTGGACCGATTTTGATGAAATTTTTTGTGTGTGTTCAAGGGGATCTGAGAATGGTTTAGATTCACAATTTTGTCCGCTGGACAACCCCTATTTTTTTAGGGCGGTACGAAGTTCGCTGGGTCAGCTAGTAGTTATATATGCAACTGTTGTACAATGAGAGGTATTAAACAGTAGCATATATTGCACTATGTAAAAAATTAAAGGCAGCAAATTTTAAAGTCTTTTCTTGAAACACCTCCAGAAATACAACCATAAAATTACTTGATATTTATATTTAACCGTTAATCCAGCTGTCACACCAAATTCAGCACTTGAATATCTTTTTAAGTTTCTCAAACTGCCAAGCGAATTTTTTATATTAATCGCATACATATTTTACACTGCGTGACAAACAAATTGCGATTACGTTGCTTTAATAAATATCGAGTACGATTTATGTATTGGAATTTGTATCGATTATTACATATTATGCACATTGTCCTTGAGGGAGTCAGTCGACCCATGAATACTTGAAATAGTTCGAATTCCCTCAGTATTATTTATAGAAGACGCAGTTAATTACCTCAGCCAACCTAATGTTGATTGTAAGATAAGTCTAATACGAATCCATCATCACCTTTTCTGCTTGAACTAAATTCCCTACCTAACCTACCCTAATGGAGCCCCGGAACCTTACCAAGTGATGAATGATCTGTGCGGCAATGAAAGAATCTTAATATGATTAAATTTCACGAGTTCATTAATAAAACTTTTGATAGCAGTTGTTATGAAAATTTAATTGAAATTTAGCGAAAAAGGCGAACGAGCATTGCAATTTATGACATCAGGTCAGCGTAACAGCCATTGCAGTAGTGCACCACATACATATTTCAATGTTCAATTCAGTGCCTAGTGCAATTAAGCCAATGAGGACTCCAGACGCGCAGACGTCGGTGTAATAATAAGAGGAATCTTAATACGACCGTGTTAAACATTAACAATAAACCTCAAAGACCCCACGTAAAAGAGGATTTATTCCACATCATTGAAACCGCTACGTCATTAGTTCACGCTCTTTAACGTCCATTCGTATTCGGGTTAACAAATATTACAGTTTATCTTATAACCCTTTGTCTGCATCTTAAGCAGTTACTGACATGCGTTTAATTATAATAAGGCGTATTGTTAAAGCATTCCCAAGCAATAGTGCTCACAAGCTAGTTGCGGTCATTACGAGGTTTCAATGAATACTTATTCACGGCGACCTCTAAGATAAGAATAGAGAGAAATGAGGAATGTTTGAGGCGCGCCGCGGCCAGCGGCCTTGCCCCGTGACCGCCACGATAATTGCTTGAGCTTCTTAATGGTCGCTAATGACATCTCGCGAGTCGCTTCCTTCTTGGACGTGATCGCGTCAATTTAAGACCGAATGAATGCCTTAATGTACTTCTGCTACCGAATCGGCACTAAAAATACTTCAAACCGCTTGATTTCGCCACAAATATTTAACTTCAGATACTGTTGCCTGCCAAGTCCCCAAGTTACAGGTATTATTTGATTGCGGTTTACGTTTTGGCACGACTCGATGACCACAAGAAGTAGAGAAACATGCGATAGATACTAATCGTAAAGACACTAATGTACAAATTATTTTGTCGGTTTCCGCTTCATTACCGCCACAGTTATAAATATCTCGCCATAATTATAATCCTGTGCGCATGAAGAGTGCATCGTCTAACAGATTTTGTTCTCATGCACATAATAATCAGAGTAACAGGCGGACAACGTATTTGGAGCGGGTGTTGAAACGTAGGACAAGCGCAGTCATTAGTGAGGGTTCGCCCCCATTCTCCGGTGATGCGCCTGCACTGAATGGAGGCGCGTAATTAGTGATGGCCACGAATGCGCGCTCATCAGCGTTGGCCATACTCGTCCGTCTGACGTCCACAGTTCGCACGCTCCACATTGTACGTCCGCAACTACGATAGACGCCTTTCTGTTAAGTCTCTGTTTGTATGAATCAAACAGAGACTAAACAAAAAGCCGTCTAGGATGTTACAAACATCCTGAAATTCTCTCTAGATGTTAAAATGCTAAATTTAATATGTTCAAGAAACTATCAAACAGACTCTAAAGAAAAAGCCGTCTAAGACGTCTCCAACATTCTGAAATTCTTTCTAGATGTTGAAAGTGATAGATTTTATATATTCAAGAAACTAGTTGGTCAATAATTTTAACAAAACTTATATCCCTCAAAAGTAGGTCCTATTAATTTAAAGGCTATTCACGCTTGGTTGGTTATGCTAGTTAATCGCAAAATGTAGATGGCTTCGGTTCCCTGAACCTACGTCTTACTTATGTAGGTGCGTGTGTATGGTATGTGGACAATCAATTATTGTAGATATAGATATCATAGTGGATATCGTCGAACTTGCGTGCAAGTTTTAACGCTAATTATATTAACGAGAAAAGCCAGCGTTAGCTCTTTAGCTCAGCCTTTGCTACTTCAAATAAAATCTTTTCTAATACGAGTCAGTTCAGTTATGTAATAATGTTGTATGTGAGAGTATGGGTTCATATAAAATCTAGAATAAATTATGTTCTCAATGAAGACATAATCTTTAGTCTTACAATGTATTCAATTTACACGAGTCTTTAGTACTACATAGTTTCATAGTGTCCCATTATTTAAGCCCTGCAACCGATTGGATAACATCGGCGTCTGCGACGCACAAATTCAATTAACCACTGGGCCGCGTTGAGATTGCGTTATCTACCGCAAAATACGCACACGTCCAGAAAATAAAAACGAGAAAGTATAGATACGCTATCGGCGAGTGAAATATAATTGGACCGTAGTAAATGAATGCGTCAATTTGTGAACTTACTAAACACAACAGAACAGGCATCATGATGGTCCTTTCTTTTGAGACTGGACGGTACACCTAGAGTTGATATGATAAGTAAAAGATGATATAAGAATTTAAATTATTTATTACTGTATAAAAAACTGATACTATGCTATGATAGATGAGTGAGTGCGCGCCCGCCGCGATCGGTATGGAAACTTGAACTGTTGCAAATTTTCTAAATATTGAAACAATTATGAAAAGTGATTGTATCTTACAGAGACTATAGTTGTTATAGCTATTTTAATAAAAAAGAATTAAAATCAGTTTTAGAAGATGGACGGTTTAAAATCCCTTGTTAGCATCTGTTAACCGCGTTATACGTGAAATACATAGTTAATATACGAAATATTGCAAAACGAATATATATTTTAAGCATTTAACAGCTACATGTTTAAATCTGAAGAAATTTTTACTGGAAAAATTTCCACGCGGACCGGAAAGCAGTCGGAACTCGAATCCGCACCCTTCGCTATCCGGGCGAATGCAGTGACCATTATGCTTTAGATTAAAACATCTAGCAGTTAAATGCTCAATATATATACATATATAAATGGTTATTTTCCCCCCAGTATTTGAACTATAGTCAAATTTAACGATGTTTCAAACAACGCGACGGACTTGGCTTCAAATTGTCATTAGCTAAACATTCACAGTCCGTCCGCGCAACAGACTTATTTTGTCAAGTGACGTTCCTTGCTTCCGGTGCCTACTAATGAACCAGTGTACAAACGCTTCGTAAACAATCGCTTGTTTAAAATTAAATACTACTAAGTACTGTACGATGTCGTATTTATAATAATTGTCTGCAGGAAATACTAGCATAAATATTACTGCCCAATGGAGAAGTAGTCAGTGGTTAAAGTGCGTCTGCCAAATTTGTATCTATACAACAAGATAAAGAAAGATTGCATTGTTCTCCATCTACACAAACCGTTTGACGCTCTTTTTAGGGTTCCGTACCTAAAAAGGAAAAAACGGAACCCTTATAGGATCACTTTGTTGTCCGTCCGTCTGTCAAGACCGTTTTTCTCAGGAACGCGTGGAGGTATCAAACTCATATTCATATCTAATACTCATGTCTACTGTCTCTTGGAGCTGTGAAAAAATCAAACTTCTAAGCCAAAGCAATCAAAAGATACAGCCATTTATGCTGCAAGTTTTCAAAACTCGCACGGGAATCAAAACCTACAGGGTACTTCCCGAACTTAGAATCTTGAAATTTGGTACGAAGTAACGTCTTATAGTACAGATAAAGGAAAAAATGCGAAAACTGTAAATTGTTAGTAACATCATATAATATTTTTTTTTTTTTGAAAATTCATGTTTGCACGGAACCCTCGTTGTGCGAGCTATAGCCAACCTCACTTACAGTCTTGCCAGAAGGTTACTTTTGTAACCTTTTAGGTGATTTTTGAACTGCATTGGTTACTTTTAGGTTACTCTAATGAAAAGGTTATTTATAGGTGATTTTTCGGAATTTGTAGAATTAACTTTTACTTTTTTACATAAAAGCAACGTGAAACAGAACGCTCGTTTTAGAATTTTTCATGTTGGTAAGCTTCGTTAGCAGAAGTAGGACTAAAACTATAGACCTTTATGAACAATCATAGGGGTATGAGCAGTTTGCCAATAACTAGGGCAGTTATTTTTTTTTCTTCAAGTTGGCTCTTTCCAACCATATATTGAAAGTGAATCGAATGTAGTGATGCGAATTTACCGGTAAAATATATATTTTACATATTTTTACCAATGTATAGCTAGTAATTTACCGGATAATTACCCAAAATAGTTCTTTAAGCCACGTAGTGATGTCGCCAGTGTGCTGTTGATGCGCGGTTGAGAATATGTATATGCAGAGCATTGCGATTGCAGACCAAATTAGCCCAATACTTAATTTATTTATAAGAGTATTAATAAATAATAATCAGAGTTGAGTAAGTGCTCAAATACTCATCGATGTTTCTATAAGTCAATACAACTAATATTCTATTCTACCAACTTATAATACCTTTCCAGTAAAAAAATATGAAAGGTTATTTTTTATACAAAAAGCTTACTTTTTTTATATTTCAGGTAATTTCTGACATGACCCGACTGGCAACACTGCTCACTTACCAACCCGAACCCAATCCCCTACCCTGTGAGATCCTGAAACCTTGCTCGCCAATAGAAGCACAACATCCATACATCAAAAGGAAGTGTTATTTTACTATGAGCTTCTGTACGGTGAAATTTACTTTTATTTACTCAAATGGGTTCTCCAGTTCGAGTGGAAAATCCGCTATATTCTCCCTCTCCTAAAAAGTCTGGTTTAAAGCTATTTATAGGTTACAAATAAATATAAATATTCGTAAGTGGAATTGTTTGCCCGCGCACGTGTTCCCTCCTTCCTACAATCTGCGGTCCTTTAAGAGAGGCGTGAAGAAGCATTTTGCAGGCCGGCAAGGTGAGGATGGTTAGTGTGGCAGTTTATAACTGCTGTATCTTCGCGTTTGGACTTCTATCACCACTTTACATCAGGTGGGGTAGAGTCATTTGCCTACCTGGCTATTTAAAAAATATATTTATAAAACGGCCAGAGAAGTACATACTACCTATGCTATGTTGTGGAATTACGTAAATTTTGTTTATGTACTTAAATCACCCGCTTAATCGTAATGTAATCGAAATCCGATCGAAGGCGAGTCGAAGTGACGCAGATCAATTTGATTCGCCACTACTAAAAGTTGGTTTTTGTCTAATTTTGATTTGGATGCTTGACCGAACACCTGAAGAGTTCATTTGTGATGACATCAAATCTACAAAAAATATAAAACTGCGGTTGCAATAATGAAATGTCTTTTTTGTATAATAATTCCACCTTGGATATTAACTTCCTTATTATGAATGACTGAGATAACAACAGATTTTCTGTTAATTATAGAAAGCTTACATTATCGTACGTTACCAAATTATTATCATATAATTAATTATTGACAATTTGGCTAATGGAAAAATACTGAAATTCCAGTGTTGTTCTGCACGTTTGAGTCATACATAACTGAAGTGCTGCTACTTACAAAGCTGAATCAACATGGCAATTTTATTTTCTTGAAAGTAGAATTGTGGTATTTTCCAAAGTGCCATTTTTTATCTGATGGTGTGTTTATGACATGCGTCAACTATATTGGTGTATTCGAAATAGACTTCTGACCTTTGCGTTGTAGATTATTTAGTCACGACGGACCTTGGGTGCTGGATATTGGGCGCGAGTGCCGTGTCTCCGTCGTGACCAGCCGAGCGGCCTTCGCTCGCCGCACCCTTTAGATTTGCGATATAGATCTGTTTGCTTGTCTCCGCTACGATAGCTTTTGTTGCAATACAAACCAACATGGGAATAGAGAGGATAAGTAATCGATAGATCAACTGTTATTGGGGCTTGAAAATAAGCTATCTGATGTTGGATCGTATATCCCTGTCCTTCTTAAATGCCCCGAGATATTTTGTGCTCAAACATTGAAATTAGCGCAAGTGGATATGGCTAATGTTTGCATGGAACTATTTGCACTGTCCAATCCAATATCTCGATGTCAATAATTACATTATGCCCATTTAATTTGTAACTAATTTCAGAAGATATTGTGTATGATTCGGTATTTATGTTTGTAAACACAAGGGTGCAAATCTTAAGTGGCGCGCGGTTTCAGATTTGAAAATAGGGGCCCGCCCGCATGCACACCTCTAAATTCGGCCTAGAAATATTTCAGAATGCATAGAGGTCTTGTGCGGAAAAAAAAATTTGGTTAGGCCTTCTTTGTCATTGTGAAGCATGTAAGAAAGCTTTATATGTTGGTTGAGGTTAAAAACTATTTTTAAACAACGTCGCATTTCATGTGGTGATGCCATCAAGTTGTTGCGTTTACATCAACAAAACTAAAATCCGAAAGAAGTTTCACTCAAAGACTTGAAGTATTGTGTAATTTTTTTAACTGGGAAAATATGCGGTTGGCTTCTCGTAAATTTCCTCTCTAGGTTATAAAAACCGACAAAAAGCCCTTTTTTATATTCCCTCATAAAATTCGACCTTGTTGTTCGCGAATACTCCTTCTGGGGAATCCATTAGTTTCGCTTGGAAGCCCTTGGCTAACTACACGTTTTGACGATAAACGATCGTACAAAAAATCCTGTTTGGCGACGATCAAGGCGAAGATGTTATGGTCATTTCGGCGTAGGTGTTTACCTAGTTTTCTACGTGTGCGAATACTAATATTACGAGGCAGCTCCCAAGCAAGACGCCATAGATTTCGCCTTCCGCGTGTTTGACATTGTGTAATCGTTTGCCATTGTATGTTGTTCTCTAATTTGAACATGGCATGGGCGTTTAATGACCCACTGATTGTTGCCGCGACGATTAGATTCGGCTTCGGAACGCGGAAAGGTCGTAATTGTTGCAAATCTCTTAACTTAGAAGTGTAACTAATAGAGAACCTTGAACCTCTTTTGTATGTAGAGTGAGCATAAAATCTTAGTTACACAAAAAGTAAGTTTCTATATTGCGAAAGGAGATTGAGATATATTTCTTATCAATTTTTGGCCTCCTATTCCTACTACTCTTTATTTGGGACGTCCAAGTGAGATCTTTCAAGAATCTAGTGATGTTTATATGTGGAAACAGGTTCATTAGTACATTCCAATTTAAAAGGAGGCCTCTGTGTATCCGTTGCAAGAACAACACATTTCAGAATGCGAACCACTTCCGCCATATGGTCGGCGGGTCGGGCGGCGCGGCGGGCGCCTGCTCGTTACTTCGTTACAACGCCTGCTTACTGTCGCGGTCACAATTTATTGGTTTAACACCAAAAGATTTGTCTGTAAGCACATCCGATACTTCAACAGTATTTAAGACAGTATTTATAAAAGAACAAGAAAGCGTATTACTTGCGCCAAAGAACTCACAAAACTTTACATTCTTCAAAAGTCTGATTGTCATAATTTTTGTCCATTGTCTTAATTTTGAAACTTTGAAATGAGTCGGAAATCCTGGCTTTTCTTAGTTTTTTTTCTAGTTTATTCTTAACTATCTGTTTACAAACATAGTTGTTGTGAGGTCCCGTATTGGGAACTTATAAAATTGAATGCAACCGAGAACATATTATTATTTAGATTGTTCGAACTACACTGAATAGCAAATAAAATGAACCACTTGCAATAACTTGCAACTGCGGAACTCTGATTCGATTATCTCTTGTAAAAAACTAACAACTATCAAAGTTTTACTTACAGAAAGAACATTTTATGGTGATGGAAATAAACAGAAATTTATTAAGTTTAATTAATTTATTACGTTTTTGTTAGAAGTGACATTTACCAATTGTGTTAATCGAAAATAAAAAAACGTAACAAAACACATATGTCTGACGAAACTATGAACAAAAACTATAAAAATTAAACAAGTATTAGACTATCGTCAATAACCAATAGTCGCAGCTTTATTCAAAAATTTGCAAATAAGCGTTGCGTTTCTTGCTTGATTAAAAGTAAGTTGACAGTACTTTAGAACATTTTTCTAATCATATCAATCATTATGAAATGCACTTTCTGTAGATATAGCTTTGATACTTGTAAATTTTATACTTTTTGAGAAAATTTAATTAGAGGCAAAGGTAATACGGGTAGCCCATTTATTTGTCGTCAAGTATAATTTTAAAAGATGCACCGTAAAAAATCTATTTAGATGTTGCTTCGTAAAGTGACAAAAAAGACTGATATTTTAAACCAATCGAGTCCTTGAGTAATTGACCATTTAGTTAATGCCTTTTTCTTTTTACAGGTAAGAGATGATAATATCGAGCTACACAATGGCTGTCAACTGAGCTTCGAGTCGAGATTAAGGTAGAATGTCAATAAATTGTCAAGTTTACAACGACCCCCTTGACAAAAACTAATTACTTATGCAGCTTTGAGAACTTTTACCTCATGCATTTGATGAACTTGAGTTTAAGAGATAATCTTCTAACGTCACAGAAATTGAGTATCGCAATGAAGCTGGTGGTACGATATTCACTATATTTATATCGTATTGATGCTGACTAAGTAGATTTTAGAATTAAATTACAATATTTTACTTCATTGTGGGACATAAGATATGCTTGACAATTTCGGCTGTAAACAAGTCTTTTTATCTAAATTTTAAGTAAATTTTATACTGGCACGCGTAACGCACACGTAATTAACCATTGCTCATTAAAATAAACATCCAATGTCCAGCGGAACTTGACCTTCTCTATTCTGTTCGATAGCGGTGCCCATCAATGTATCTGTTGTCCAAACAATGGCTAGATAGGGGTCATCCTTGACCCATGCCGTGTGGCACCTGTCTCACTTCTCTCTCGTCGGCCGCCGTGAAACAATGGCCCCTAATGCGGACGCCACAATGGGCACTAATGCGCCCTCTGGCAGCGCGCTCTCCTAACTATGCATTGTTGCATATCGCGATGTGTGATATGATCGATTTACATGTGCGCCTAATGAAGCTTCCTCCGCTCCGCCAGTAACATCAAACAAAACAACCGTTCGTTACCACTCGTCTCGTGTGTCATGATTTTGCATGGGAATGTACCGTGGCCCTTTCTAATGCATCTTGGCCTAACAGCAATCTTTCATGTTCAAAGAGCATAGATGCCGAGTTTTTTAAACGACCATTTATCATTAAGTCTGATGAGTTTAATTAAATTCATTGAGAATTGATTGTCAATTTAGTTTTAATGAAGTAGATACATCTGAATAGCGAATTACAGTAGTCTTAAATTGCCTTATAGAGGACGTGGTTAAAAATAATATTAAAAATTAATTTTAAATTTAATGTCGACTCGTAATTGTTTGTTTGACTGGGGAAGCGCTTAAAAATAATTTATTTCCTTAACCAATCATGTGCTGGATATGAACTAATCTGCACTAATATCAGTATAACTTCCTGGTGTCTTTTAAGTTATTATCGAGGCATTTTGGGTTTTGCGATTGTTTTATGGCTTCCTGGCTACCGGTTCTGATGTAGTCAGACTTGTTAGTGAAGTCTCTAGGTCTGCACGACCGATTTTTTTTCATAGTCAGATCTTAAAATTTATTACACACTGGATTTCAGTTCTGTATACCTTTTAATGTCTCATTTACAGTCATTCTTGGATTAAGTGATGTTAGCATTAGTTATACATGACTGGTGTCTTTTACGATCAGGACAGGCGATAAATCCCTCTAAATATAATAACTTTATTTACGTTAGATTTTAATAGGTGCTATAAATTTTTGCAGGATGGCGCTATTTCTCGGACCGTATACAGCACTTTCGTCCTTCTAGATAAATGCCTACTAAATATTCACAGCTGTAGTAAAAGTGGTGTTATTGGAATTTTTCTTCTAACGCCACCTTCTGATTATTACCAAATTACCAAAATTTCGACAAACCATTTGATTGACCTTTAACATTATGCCTTGTTAAAGCAATAAAAATGTTTTCACACACCTACAACAACACAGGCGCAGAATCCACCACTTGCCAATGACGATGCGCCATTTAACAACGCAAGCAGTAAAACCTAAAACAAATTGGTAACTAAATTCGACGGGGATACCCGAACTACTTAACAACCATTAATAATATAGTATACCCGACCAACGCTTGAACTCTGAACCAAATATAAATGGTCGTCGATTATATTAATTTAATCATGATATATATTTTGTTTTGCAAATAATAACTTCTTGAGATATCCGTAATGTAGGTAACGGGTTAAGACAGTAATAATTCGTGGACCGGCGGCGGTTGCAGTGGCGGAACTTTCCGAAGCATATTTTATGATTTCGATCACGGTTACCGTTATAAAATCATTTTTCTCCGCATTGTCCCCGTAAACAAATCCGGTTGCGTTATTACCGGTACGTACGGCACAGTAATTTGACCATAAGTCAACGATTAATCTGATGCAAATTGCCCCCCTGCATTTCTTCTCGCCGATATTGCGCATATTTATGATAAACTAAATTCGACAATTTTGATAACTTTGAGTACATCGACTTTGATGTACGGCCATGGTAATGAACGGTTGTATAACGCCAGCAATCAACTTGGTAAATGACTTTGAATATCGCCATTAGCGTACACACGTGATGTAATACTGCTATTCCTCGCGACGTAGATATACGCGTGTTGTTGTTGTTATATAAATTTATCAGCATCTGCACAGATACATCACAGCAACAAAAATAACAACCTCATTGGATTTTATTGTTTCGGTATTGTAATCGTCTCATGCCTCATCGCCATACTCAAAGTTTTCTACCATATATTCTGACGGTCAGTTTATGACTGACCGCAGGGACAACCGTATATTATATAACGACGAAGTATTTTAAGATATACATCGAGTTATGACGACATCACAAAGTACACTACACAATTTCGATAAATTTAGCTATTTCTTGTTATTTTTCGTGTTTTCCTTATTGCTGGTATAATATTCTTATTGCACTTGACCTAGTTTTGGCAATCGGTTAGCCTTCTGATTTAATACATTGCTAGTACTAGCAGATATGCCGGATAAGTAGCGTACAATTAATTTGCTACTGCTCCGTTGTTTGCGTTGTGACATCGCTGCTTGCTGCAAGTCAAAAAACATTGATTGAATTGTCTCTGTCCGTGGTTATACACTAGTTTATTTACTTTCAATCCTTGCCTTCTATGAAATAATGGTTACGAAAATTTACTATTATTTTTTGCTCATTTGCAAACTTTTGCGATTTCGACAACGGACTGGTGGAACAGTGGGCTGGGTGCAACGAACCGAATGGATATCAAATCGGAACAAAAGGTCCATTTTGGAAGAACACTTGTATATGTTTGTTATTATAAATTAATAGAAGTTAGCAAAGGTTAGTCTTAGCTTGATGCGATCTTTGGCTGCTGTTCAGTTGTCGACTGCGAGAGTCAAAACCCCTAGAAAATCTCCTTCGAGTAATTTTAAGAGGAATTTAGATTTTTCGTTAAAGAAAATCTCAGTAAGTTTTTATATTCTATATTAATAGTTTTTACGATGTACAAAAATGTTTTAGGATTTAATTTAAAAAGATTTGTTCGATAACCGAATGAAATGAAAGCTTTGAATTGTTGTTTATTTTTATATATTATAAATCAGTGGTTTTCTCGGGATTTGCCTGCATTCCTGATCCCTATCGCATAATGGTTAAAGCGAAATTTACAACATCGTTAATGTCCATCTGTGTCGTGTAAACATTTTTATACAGACGAACTAGTTCTGTGGAGCACGCTGACCCAGTCTCAAGAACACGGTTCATTAGTCCACATTTTTATCGATAACCAGAAGCATCTATAATTCCGTCAAACAAACGGCGATGATAATTTTTATGGTACACATGTCGCAGAACTTGTCGCATATATATTTTTCACCGGTTTTAATTAGCATATTAAGCGATTGCGATTCCGAAAAACTGCTCAATATGAACGTCTCCATTAACCTAATAGCATTTTGACTCCTCTCGCGTGAATTTAGCATAAGAAAGTTGTTTATGAAATTTATAGCGTGTGTTGATTTATCGCAAGTTTTATCAATTATGGTTTAAATTAATCACTCTGGAAAATGTTTGGGTTGTTCGATTAAATTGGTGACTGCTTACAGCTGCATATGTGAAACGTGGAGTTTCTTATTGTGAATTCGCGTGATTTCTTATATCTCGATTTGGTCGCCGTGAGTTGCAACATATTGCAAGCTGCTACGGTTTTAGTTTTATTGTCCTGTCACTTTTGATTGCCCATTTTGTAAACCCCAAACGAGTAAAGAGAATGTGATCGAATTACACGTACTTACAGAAGCTCCGATAGGACAACGTTACTTTTATAAAAGTTTAGGCTGAAAGTTGATCCCAAGTATATCGACGACGTGTATTATGTTATCATTGTTATTGATTATTTTGTAACTGTACTTGAAAGTACAATTTTACTAAGGAATTCGGGACAAGCTGAGAATTTAAATTGATGTAGGACAAACAAAGGTTTTTTTACAGTGTGGGACAAACTACTGGAATTAACGAAGAATAAATCATTGATTCTTGTTCGATGATGTTCTTCTTCTTTATTTATTAGACGATTTGTGTTAGTTTTAGGTCTTTATAATACATTCTGTTTTCCAGAGTTAGTAGGTATAATTTACTTACACGTACAATTCCAGAAATTGGATAGTGATGTGAGTAATCATCACATCACCATATAATATTTCCTTAGTTTTTACAAAAAATAAATCAGGTTTGGAGTTCTAAAAATTTTTTGGATGTTACATTTGTGCTGTCTTCATTAAGGTCAGTCGCATAGATGTGCAAATGAGCAAAGCTCATGCCAAGATCGATTCGCAGCCGCGTCGCGTGTAACGGACCCCTTCCGTCGATGCTGAATGACGTTGCTTGCGCGAGCGCACGCCTTATCACCGCCTGAATATTAACAGTGGGACTTACGATTTTATTTAATTTAAGCATTTAACTGCTAGATGTTTAATTCTAAAGAAAAGTTTACTAGAAAAAAATCCACTCGGTCCAAGTTTCAAACTACGTACTTCCTTCTTTCTTCAAAATCTTCCGCTATTTAGGTGGATAGCGAAATAGTCTGAATTAATTTAATGGTATATGCTATAATTTGAAAAAAAAAACCTTTCTATTGACAAGCTGTGTATGCCATTCTTTAAATCCATGATATTACTAATGCTTAGACATAACTGGCAGTTTTTGTAATTAGTGTGCGAACACACAGTAAATACGGCATTATTATTATGCGCCGCTGCATTAATTCATAAGGCTACATGCTACATTTTTTCTTTGTACTGATTGAGATTCTACTAATTATATCTACTGAGGTCGCAACCTCATGTCTAGCTAACTCATTACTTATACCTAAATTATTTTAATTGAGCCAAACTATTTATTGTCAGACTATGTGTGTTCCGCCATTGGCTCGCGTGATTGCAGTCACGACCGCAGTGGACAATTTAAGGAATTAGGCTCTAATGTAAATCTGTTATTACAGCTGACTGCATGACTTCATACAAAGTTTAATATAATGTGTTTTTGACGTACGCAACTGCTGCGTTGCTCTCAGTGTCTTGTAAATTATCTGCTATTTTATTTATGTTACCCCTGATAGATTTAAATATCGATTCTCTTATTGAATTGTAAATAAATGTAATAGCCTTTTCCGAATAACGATCATTATTCAAAATTGGCATATGAGTGCTCATAACATTATTCATTGGTCTGCCTTTCTCACGGTCGCTGCTCGGTCGTGACAAATTTTATTGTTGAATTTATTGACAGTTGTTTCGCAAATGACTGTGCGGTCGCATCCATCTTTGCTTTTGCAACGGTCTCGTATATAAACAGTCACGTAGATAGTTTCCTAATTAGTGACTCGTTTAAATATACGATTTTCTATATCCTTTCACTCCTTTATTCTATCCTCTTTCATCCACACACTCATCTCACTCTATCTTAAGGAGCGTTTCACTTTTCATTATTTTAATCCTGTCCGTGATCTTCGGTCTTCTCATAACCTATCCTAAGTTATCCCGCCCCACTACACTACTGTATATAAGAGCTGTAAATGTTCACAGACGAGGGACTCCTTTGCTATTAAAATTAAGGAATATTTCCTCAAGCTGGACTCTGCCTGATCTTTTTATCTGTTCATTACTTTGTATTATATTTTATAGCTTCCTTATATACTTACTATATTTTATATATTTAAATTTACGTTTATTTTATTTATTTTTACAATGCACTAGCCCGAGTTTCTTCTATTCGTATGGTATGGTTTCATTAAGCCAAAGGTTGCCTGGTAGAGTTTGCTACCATAGCAATAAGGCCGCCTTTTGTATTTGCGTTCCTGTATTTTATGTCCTTTGTATTATGTGTCATAGTACAATAAAGAATATTCATTCATTCATTCCAATTTGAAATTGTTTTATTTTAAATTATTCTGGTTTCACGATACCGTTCGCGTTCGCGAAAGATATTGGATTTTTAAAAGTGCTTTAAATTGCAAACCTTTTTTTCTCGCCTAAGGAGCGATATGCCAGCCATCTCAACAACATCATCAGAGCCGCAGTTTAATTCATGAATAATAACCGTGAAATGAAGCGTCGTACCCATAAGAATGAGGCATACTCCTGACATCAGGGACACAGTCTGACCGATGAGGCTGCTAAGTGTCAATTAAATTGGTTTCACCAACAGGATTCATTATTTTCTTAATTTACCATGTCTTCAATAAAAACTGTACTTTTGGATAACACTTATTGAGCATCGACAATCTTTTTGTGCTGTATACATTTATGTGCCTGACTAATTTGAGATTTAGGCGCTGCAGATCAGTCTAGAAACATACGGTCTTACTACATAAAAGTTAGACTCGACTAGTTTTAAACCTTGTCTAGGCAAAATTTTTATGACAGTTCTTCTTAAATTCGTGTTGGATGCATGTCTAATTTTTTTTTTGATAATAAGGTTAATGTTATAGTCATATAAGTTATTTATGGGAACAATCCAATGGATATCGGAAACTCGCTAAAAACAAGGTACATGGTAATAATCCCGTAAATGACCTATATTACTATAATGTTAGTTGTTAGACCATGAAAGTTGAAAACAATATAAGGTTAATGTTTTTCTTTAGTAGCAAATTAAATCTAAAAGTTGGATGTACATAGTTTTTGCGGAACTTTTATGGAAAGTTTAATTTTATGCTTACAAAGGCAAGAGCAACAACAGTTTAAGTGCTGGAGTTAAATTCTTAGAAATGGCAACAGAGACACAGTCGCTTGTTAAGAACATTTCTTGCCGACTAGACTGCGACCACTATGTGAAAAGCTCACTTGTACTTAGTTCGTTCAAGCTCCATTCTCGGCGTACTCGAGGCTTAGTAATAAGTAGGGATGCCACTAATGGCGTTTAATTTGGTAAATAATAATAAAATAAAATATATTTGGGAGAAAGTCAAGTCATATGATTAGTCCATCGTTTTATTTCCCTGCCACCAGTTCTTAATTTCTTTTAACTGTTGAGAAGAAATGGCGAAAGATAATCCATAAATCCAATGAAATTTTAAATAGTAAAGACTCTTTTAAATTTAATAATGAAGTACAAATGTAGTTTATAATATGACTGATTAACTGAAACATTCTTACTGCATTGACTGATGACAATAAATTGACCGGCATTGCGTGTTTTAAAGCTTGTGTCTTTATATGTACTTAACTAACCTAGGCTTTCTGTAATAAAATAAACTATAATTCTAAAAATAACATACGATTGTTAGGTATTTCATATATTGTAAAAATCTGTAATTATTTACCATGTTAATAATAATTTCTATGAATAATTAATGTGTTTAGAATGGTTAGGTACATTTGGTTGTAACAAATTATTTTAATACTCCAATATTGAAATACTTGTACATAGCGTGTCGATGCAAATAACATGGAGAGCTTATAGAGGCATTGTGTCTTTATATTAGACCTGCGCAAAATATATCACTGAAAAGAAAAGAGAGCTAATATATCTTCTTAACTAAAGATATATATCTCTCTTTTATAGCTTTAGCTCACTAGCTCGGTACCGAGTATTCTTATTTTAAACTCAAGTTCCGTGCAATCAAATTTGCACTTTATTTATTTTTACGTAAAAATAATCACTCACGCATACTACCACAGTAAGTACGCACAATTATATAACGAACGACATTGCTCTTATTTTCTTTCGTTGTAGAAATGTAATTTAATTGTGTCTCTCTCTCTGTCGTTCGGCTCCTCAGGATAACACAACACAAACGCAGCGAAATTATCTATCCGCAAAATGAATCTTATCTTTCGGATATAGAGATATAATTATTACACAATTGAGATGAAGATAAATTTGCTCTTCGGCAAAGATATCTTTTTTTTATCTTTCGCTCGCGAGGTACACAAATCTAGTTTATATACAGCCCTATTAAAACTGTTAAATCCCTCTGTGTAGACTGAACACCATAGGAGTGGCTCTCGTGCACTCATCCTTTGTATCCGGGAATTCTACAGTCAGACTATAACAGCGAATAGAATTTTTCACACCTCGTAAAGACGATTATTCTCTCTCCTTTTACGTCTTAGCATGGTTCTGCTAAAACAACTTATGGTTCTATCATAAATGATAATAATTCGACGTTCTATTCAAGCAATGCCTTATAATTGGATGGCGTGGCAGCTTATTGGGATAACTTTTTTGACGACCTCCGTGGCCGAGTGGTTTGTACGCCGGGTTTCATGGTGTCGCCGACTCGAGAGGTCCCGGGTTCGAATCCCGGTGGGGGCAGATGTTTGTGTGATGAATACTAGCATTTGTACTCCAGTCATGGATGTTTAATATGTATATCTATATAAATATAATTATATATGTAAGGTATATGTATTCTATCCGTTACCCTAGTATCCCATAACACAAGCCTTATAGTGCTTACTTTGGGGCTAGGCTAATTGGTGTGTGTTGGAAAAAAAAAAAAAAAAAAAAAAAAAAAAACTTGGAAAACCCGAATGTGACTTCGGAACTTGGGTAAAACTGAATTCTTGAGTGTCAAAATGTATAAAACGAATAGTTCCGAAATCATTGCGATTGGCAAAGATGCGGTTTGCAAATAGCCATCGCAACGATTTATTAAAGATTTTTTTAACATATTATATTTATTAAACTAAACGGAATAAAATGCTTGTTTATTAAAACAATTCACACAACACTATCGTAGAAATCATCTTAAAATAATTTAATAGGAACTGAACTGATATTATTGTAACAAGATAACGTTAGTTATGTAATTCCAGGCTTGTTACTGTAGATCATTACTAGGAAAAAAGTGAAGCAGTCACGTACTAGTATGAAATGGAATAACTGTTTCTATAAAATAAGATAAAAAAGAAGAAACGAATATAATTATTATACATATTTTCATTTAAGTTCGTGCCAAGATAAGAGACTCGGTCGCATCGCACACTTGTCTCGAGTGAACATTTCCCACCGTGCCTTACCTAATTGCCCCAGCCGTTCAAATTATGTTTTTTCGTAAACTCTGCTAGTGCTGGCTGCGCTCCGTTGTGGGAATTGTCGGAATCAATTGTCTGTCCGCGAGACCTGTTCAACGTTTTTACACAGAACTACTAAATTGTAGACATACCTCTGCGATTTATGCCGCACTTCAAACGGAAACTTCTGTGATTTCAAGTTTTAATGATGTTTCTTGCAAAAATGAATCGAATTAAGATGCTTAATTATAATGAGGATAGAGGGCGATGATCCATTCTAAGCTAATCGTTGCGTTTGACACGAGATATGACTTTGGGAGATGGGGTTCCAATTACAATACATTGTAATTATCAAAAGCATATTTGAAACATAACATTGGAGACGAAGTAAATATAAATGAAGGCCACGTATTATTTTATTGTACATATACAGTCCTCATATTTATTTTAATACATACACCTCAGAATACCTTCAATCTTATATCTTCCATGATGTGAAAAACACCAGTTTTGTTGAATACCGAAAACAGCGTGGGTGCAGCCCGCGGGCAGGCAAAAATTACTAACGGACCTCGCCGCCATGGAACATCACATTTTTTTTGTGAAAAAATGAAATCAATCTTTTTAAATAATAGCACCATACTTTATCCTAATAAATAGGGAGTTTTAATAAGACAAACTGCACAGATCCTTTTTTAACCTGAACGACATTTGGTTAGTTAGGTTTTCGTACCCGAAAATAATAAAGATGTGTGCCTATTACTAAGATTCCACTGTCCGTCTGTTTGTCACTAGGCTGTATATAATGAACCATGATAGCTAGAGAGTTGACATTTTCACAGACGATGTATTTATAACAAGAAATACTAAAAACAGGATAATATTTCAAATGAAGCTCCCATACCACAAACGTGATTTTTGTGCCGTTTTTTACTCGATATTAATAATGGCAACAGGTAAACGCTTGAAATATTCACGGAAACTTTTGCTGTTTATTCACTTTAAAATTACTAATTATATTAAAATGAAGGGTTCCCATATAACATACGTGTTTTCTTGCCCGATATTAATTATAATAAAGTGTCTGATGTTGTATAGATAATGGTACGGAACCATTCGTGGGCGATTCCAACTCACACTTGGCTGTTTTTTTATTGAACTTCAACTTGGATTAATTTTATCAGCAAGGTCATAAATTTTTGACGCATGTCCTATTCTTGTTTTTTTTCTGTGATTTCTATATTTACTGTAATTTATTGATATACATACATATGCAACCATATTCTTGTCTATGTAATACGCGAATACACTTATGTGGAAATAATACCAGGGAAGTCATTAAGCAAACAGCAGACAAACTCAAATAAATAATATTGTATACCTAATGCACTGATGGAAAAGTCTTGCGAGGTTGGGACTACACAAGACGCTCATTAATGCAGATTTGCTCGTTTACAATACTCCGGGTATATTGAACGCGCCAAGACAATGATTCAACATTCTTTCCTAGATACATCCCACCGCGCCGGTTGGCAAAATAATATTAAATTCTTTCTTCTAATAAATCAAGAGTGTACGGCGACGGGTGGAATCCAGTTTCGCATTTCGGACACTGCAGTGACAGCAGCAGAGCAGTGAAGCTGATCACTGAAACGTGAATCCGGCTAACGAGGGACACTTTACGACGATGGCAATAATTCTTCAGCTGCGTTTCTACATTTTACTTGCTCTGTGGAGCGAAACATCTCCAATCACAATTAGGAGCGGCCGAACGAAATGCGCGGGCGCACGCTAAGCGCTAATTTACAAATTTCACTCGCCAATTATCTGGCGGTGATAATGTTTCGGTGGATATTCAACCAACGGTTTCTGGTCGAATTCATGATCCATCATAAAATGGACCATTTATCAATCATGCAGTTTTTGGGTGGGTGGTTAAAATAACCTCGATTCTTTAATTAGTACCACAAAACTGTTTCGAGAGTTTCCTCTCAGATTTATTTATCTCGATTTCCATATAAAACCTACTCAAGATATGGGATCGGTCTTAATCGGTTTCTACCTCAGTGAGCAATAAATTTGGAACCCCGCCGTGAGGATAAATCGTTACCTTCCGATCTGTCATGCATGGCCCAAACCTTCATATGATATTATAATTGAATTTCGATAATTTATTGTATAATACATTGTAGTTTTGATGACCTTACATTGTATAACAGGCTATAAAGAAGTAGAACAAAGCCAGAACAATCGGCAACTGAACGTTCTTTGGAAGTTCTGCGAGTGCAAGTATCTGAGTCATCATCATCATCAGCCTATTAACGTCCCCACTGCTGGGGCACAGGCCTTCCCTATGGATGGAATTGGGAGATTGGGCCATGACCCACCACGCGGGCCCAGTGCGGATTGGCGGGTGCTAACGACTGCAGATGCAGCCGGGACCAACGGCTTAACGTGCCTTCCGAAGCACGGAGGTCTGAGTACTGACACATTATCAAAATTAAGTAACCCAGGTAATCTAGCTGGCAGTATAGGCATGTTGTGTTAGTTACCAAATGTGACGCAAGCGCAAACACTAAGATGACGACAGATCATTAGGCAGGCAGTCCTATTGATTACAGCATTAGCAATCGCACGCAATGCATCACTAATTGAATTAAGCATTCAATGCGATATCACTAATGACTTGTCAGCCACATCCTTGTGCCTGTCGTAATTATGCTTGATAAAGAAGTTGCTACTGTGATTCAGTAATATTAACATGTTAATACCAAATAAATTATACAATAATGTAACGGCTGTTTTATTTATTATGTTGCTACACTGTCGTAGATGGCCCAGTTGTTTATGTTCTTTAGTACTGAGTTTTGATTTAACAACTTTCTAGTTGGATTCTTTCCTATTTACCAAATCCCACATCCTAGAGCGAAGTATCCTAAAATTATTTCTTAATTGAACCAAAGTCAAATAGTTTTCTGAAGATACATGATTAACTGGTGTATGAATGACCTTTTTCTTTTAATTTGTCAATCAAACATTAATTTAAACAAATTGTATTCTTACTGGATAGGTAACCTGAAGAATCTCTTTAGCCTATGACGTATATGATAACAATGTAGTTCATTATATTGATAAATTAACTATAAGTCACAATGTCGCTAGGAGATTTGACCGGACAGCTACCGAATTTCTCTCCGGTTACATAATACTCATCGCCTCGAAATTCTCCATGTAGAACTCGTGTTAAAAATGACGCAAGTTAACAATGCACATGGCTTTGTTTTTTCCCCCGTATGTCCTTGCCAATGTCCGCTTGCGTGACAGGCTTGTACAGAGTTTCACTCACTGTGTGGGATGTGTCTATCGGTACAAACACTGACAATACATTTGCTGACAATGTCATTATTTAGAAATGTTTGGTGGTTGTGTGGCTGCTGTCAAAAAGTTAAAAACTAGTGGTATAGGTATATAACATACTTACACTCAATAAGATTTTTACAACCAAACGAACAAGATATTACCTATTTGTTTGTTTGTTGTTGTGTCAATGTAAGATAAAGGCTTTGTCTTTAAGACGCAAGATATTTTTGCTGCCATTGACGATTGCATTGCATCGCTTTGTTATTAATGATGAGTAAATATTCAATATGTTTGCTTGCTGCCTTTGTATTGTATTGTGCAGGTTCATTGCCATCACCTTGATTACTTCTGAAGACTAACTTACAATATGTTAATAGTAGCTGTATTTATATGTCAAATAAAGATTATTGATGGAAATTGTTATAGACAGAATATTACGAAGTGTATTAAATATTAACATACTGAGAAATCCATCATGTGTGTAAAATACAATTTTTCTGTTTCTTAGTGAATTTATTACTAAACATTAGAATCCAATTCAAATAAACGGCCCTTGTTATATTAAGACATTTGGAAAACTAACAACAATAAATAATTCAGACAATTACGTAGGTGTCGGGAGTTACAACAACAGGTTCTATGAATTTACAATAGCTTGGTTTACTGTAACACTGACCTGTTTTTTACGGCCAAGAAAGTTTTTTGAACGTAAAGAGCGGAGAGGAGGGAAGACTAACTCGAGATAAAAATATTCTCTCAACCGTTTTTGTACACTTGTTGCTTTGCAGATGCTGCGCTGACGTGACGATCCTTTCAAAGGAAATGTATATGCACTACGAAAATAACCCACGGGAGCTGGAAATGTAAATGTTCATTGTATTGAATGCATTCCCCTTCCCTTTCGTCGCGGGTTCCGGTGTCGGCACTCGGCACTGTCTTCGTTGAAAAATGACGTTTTAAATACCGTCGAGGGCGGATCAGCTGATGAATTATGCACAGCTGATATGTTTATATTACTGCAAAAGAAATGTATCGTTCACCTAATATACCGGTACGGCATAACATATTTTATCTTTATCATCTTTCTGGTCATCTATCATCATCACCTATGGTATTTCATTTAATAATTATAAGAACAAAACCTACTTTCGCTAGATCAATTGATTATATTTGATTAAATTACAAAACTAAAAATACGATTTAAATACCGTTTGGGGAGTTTGACTGTTATTCCCGACATAATAATGACAGGAATAATAAATTACAGATAATAAAGAAAACCTGTTTTGTTCAATAGCTACACCGGTTTAAAATGTCGTCTCAATCTTTATCTGAAATATGCGTCAGCGCAGCCACCATTAAACCCCTGTTTTTGCGCATCACGTAGGCGGGCCCTTATTTTATTACAGTAACATAAGTGACTCTCACCTTTGTGCAGCCGGGAGGGGCCCGCGTCCCTCTATTGTCTTATTTATCGTTTCCCGTAGGTCGTAATTTGAAATTCTGGTTTGTTTTTGTTTGTCTGTCTGCCGCAATTAACACAATGGACGGGGACGTACGCTGCGTTCGACTTTTTTGTGTCTACCGCGGAATGATTTGTTGCTTTTCGCCCGCTTCATGCAACGGTTTCGGCTGGATGAATTAGAAATATTGTGCTGTTGATAAATTAGAAATTTATTATAGGTCGCATTGGAGCTTGTCGTTGGCGGAGTCGTAAATCGCTGGGGCGCATCTCCGATTCTCAGCCTGTTACTTCGGATAACATAGGTTTCCAACATGGGTAAGCTTTCTAGCAGTGACTCCTGCAATATTTATAGGATCACGGTTCCCATGCCCTCTCGTAATATGTAGCACGTGTCTGCGAATAAATTACGGAGTTGCATTGTACATAAACATGCGATAAGCTTAGTCGTCCTCTATGTAGTGTAGTTACACTAGAAACTCGGCCGAGTTTTACTTACGTATATAATATGTAAAACAGTGCCGACGTTTTCCAATACGATCGAAATCAGCTAGTAAAATCTGTTAATAGATACACTGCAAGAGTAGATAAAATCAAACGTTTTAACCACTGCCACGCTTTAAACGTACCTGTTTATGAGTATACGATCACTATCAATAAGTTTGATAAGTTCCAAATTAAAACTGGTATCATCTCATTAATAGCTGTTATCGGAATATGTGTCACTGCTTCACAGAATGTAATTTCTTTTCAATACCATTTTTTGAATAATCGTTGGTAACAGCGGGTGGTCGGACTGCCATTATAATTTGGGTACGATCGTTTTTATTAAAACCATGGCAGCGGCGGCGTCCATTGACGTGTTGTGTGCAGGCTTTATATTTATTACGAGAGCCCACGTGGACATTCCGTATCCGGACATATTTATTATGGTTCATCAAACAATATAATCGGTGATTTGACGGTTCAGTACCGATTGTATTATGTTTTCCATCAATATGTATTTTTTCCATTTTAAAGTTACGAATAACGCTATTGTCAATTTCCAATTTCTCTTCATTTACCAAAGTATCTTCAAGTTTCTCTCATTCATTCAGATTCTCTTCATTTACCAATATATATATTCAACTACAGTGTATTAAATCAATCTAGTTCAGAATTGTCACGCCACGTGTCTTCAGCCACTAAGATAGGTATTATTTAATAGAAACATAAGTTGTCGGCTATGTAAATAGAACGCAATTAGCAGTCATGTTGTCATTTGCTTAAATGGGAATACTTGCACAATTTC
Organism: Chilo suppressalis; assembly: GCA_902850365.2. Classification (NCBI taxonomy): domain Eukaryota; kingdom Metazoa; phylum Arthropoda; class Insecta; order Lepidoptera; family Crambidae; genus Chilo; species Chilo suppressalis. The sequence continues at coordinate 5,209,553 of OU963899.1, read as the reverse complement.
CTACCTACATATTTAATGTCCTGCCCATTTACGGTGTTTTCCTGTTGATCGTAAAATATCACGTTGTTTTGAGAACAGAAGCGTCGCGTTTATGCAAATGGAGCTGTGTTATACATTTCATGTTTTATTTATTTGTACTTTTCCTACATTAGCCCTGATAGACATAGATCATGCCACGTTGGTTGTTACTCGAGTGGTTCTTGTGACCCGTCACCAATTCGAAGTCTATTCTTTCAGAAATGGCTCTATGTATGTCTATCTCACGTCATTTAAATTTGTGTCATTATTATAATTATTTATTAGTACACGTATGTTTCTTATCATAATAAATGTATTTATATTTATTATTATTACTAACAGTCCCAACAACCAGCTCTGTCATGATGCATTTTGTACAGACCCACTATGACATATGACTATGACAGCACGGCTATGGATACTGAGGCTGGGACCTGATTCGCCTCTCCCAAATATGCTTACATATCTCTTCTATCTTTTCCTTTGTTATGTTCCGTTGTGGTTATTGTAAATGTTACTTTTTGTCTATGGCCAATAAAAGATTTTTCTTCCTTTCTTTCAGGTATACATCGAACGAGTTATCTTATATTCCGTTATAATTAATAATGACTACAATAGGATCTTGCTTTTTTTATGCCTGTCGATAGATTTTTCTATTTGCTTGCTAAAGCTAGCAGCGTAATCAATATATTTCGTTTGTTACGTTGATGATATCCGCTTAAATTAACATTTGTAAACTATTGCACATAAAACAAACAACTTTATCGTTTAAGTATAGAAATAATAATAGGGATGATGACTATTTTTTTTCTTCGTTTATCACGTAGATTATCAAAAAGTATTGGGCACGTATTTTTTCTTTTTTCACATAATATAGACATTGCAGAGATATATTGATTTGAAAAATCGCATGACGTCACGTACACTTTTAAGTATAAATTCACTAAAAAGTGACGTCACGAGCCCCTACTCCCAAACTTTGACGCGCTATAACTTTGTCATTTTTTGGTTGATTGCCCAAAGAAAAAATATTTGTCCATCATTTTTTGATCATCTAACTGACGGACTAAATAGAATTTCGTTTACTGTACCCCGTCATCACCCCTATTAAATCACTTAACTTGTTTTTTTTTATTGTGGTATAAACCCATTTTTTAAACAAATATGTTAAAAGGCTACACATACATTTTAACAGTGCTCCTGAATACAGAATAGGAAAAAGTAAATCAACTTGAAAAGAAAAAAAGAAAAGTTCAAATTCGATATTTCAGTGATAAAAAAGTACAGTACACTCAATACAAACAGACAATCTCAGGGTTATAATAATGAAAGTCGAAGTTAATGAACCCAAGTCTCATATTAATAATTCAACAAGTTAGCTATCATCGCGGCTCCGAGTGTCATAATCGGCTTATCGCAAAATCACACTCCATGATGAGATGAGGGTTGGCTTGGCCTATAAGTACCAAAATGTTTATATGAATTTGTGGAATGAAATTGTTATAATATTCCAAAATTAAATATGAACATTTTCAAATCCCTTTTTTAAATATAATAGTTTTTGTTTTGAGCCCCACCAACAAAATGATAAACCTCATGATATTGCACACATGAACATTATACAAAATGCAAAACTAAATTAATAAAGATTTTCTGAGTGGTTCACCAATAAGTAATAGAGTCTCTTTTTTATATTTCTCTGTTCAGGCTTAACAATTTAAGTAGAATTTGACGTTTAAATAAAGAGAAAATGCCAAGGAAGACCTTGACAACCCTCGTCATAGCGGCAATGAACTTTTATGCATCTTCGCCGATTGCGCGACAGTGTGAGGAGTAACCTCAGAATAAATATCTTTCAACAACTGAAATATTAGAATAGAGCAACTTCAATTCGTCATTTCGAATTACCGAATCCGAAAGCTTTGACGAAATGATATGGTTAATCGACGTCATGTTTAATCTTTAAATAATATTGATGTCACTTACTCGTACACACGTATAAGTAATATTTCCTTTTTAATTTAAATGATAAGCATACAGTTAATGTTATGTGTTATCATGTGTTAACAGGATTTTTCATTATGTATACAAGAAAAGCAGTCAAATTAAGTAAACGTTTAATAGCTATTCAACATTAAAAGACATTCTAGTACACACAGGTACAGGTCACTTTTGTGATCATCATTAGACTATTAATGTACCTACCTACTGCTTGGGGCCTTTCGGAAACAAGGCGAAAGGGCCAGGACCCAGCAAGCTCGTCCAATCCTATGTTGTTGGTGGGTGCTCTAATAAGGAGTGCAGATGCATGCCAAAGGACCAACGCCTTACTTACTTAACGTGTTATCTGAAGCACGAAGAATTATATACCCTCCATGATTTTCATGTCGTCACTTATTTTTCGCAAGACCGTTCTTCAACTTAAATAAACCTCACACAAATCATGTTTCCACTTTATGACGTTATAAACTATTCAAAACTTGTATTCAACGAAATTCTAGCTAAAGGGAAGTCGACAAACGTGGATTCTGTTAGTAAAACTGTCACGTTGCCTCTTAATAGCCCCGCTGACAGTATCTGGGATGCCTTCGCGCTGATAAATCAACATGTTATTTCATATACGGTACAGTTGCGCGTCGAAACAAAATTTCGATTGCAATCTCTGGGTTGTGTTGATTTTTTTAAGCGAACAAACAACGGCATCTTTCATCCGCCTCCTGGCGGGCGGCGGTCAGGCGCTGAAGCCCGTTACGTAAAAACACGTGTACCGTTTTACTTCACGCCTGCATGGTGACCTCTAAAAACTGTACCTCTATTATAGGTACCTGTTTTTTTAAAAGTATGTTCATTTCATCAAAATCAACCCTGGTGGGTTGAATAAAGTTTTATCTTCTTAAGAACCTCACATTCACATCAAATAAATCGAAGAACATGCAATTGATCTAATTTCGTGGTTTAATATTATATAAATCAGGAATGGCGAAGGTGTTGTTAGTACTTTCGCCATTGCTTATATTTATTAATCATCCAGGTGTCCCGGCAAAAAACATAATTCTAGGATATGTTATTTTTTCTCCATTAGCCTGGCTAGAAGGTAGATCTCTCGGTTTTGGAGTTAGTCAAAGAATGAGTTTGAAATATTTTTTTCCCGTGGACTACGGACGTGTCATTTACCTAGCTTACATTTGAGTTTCACCGAGCTGGCAGGCAAAAATTTCATAGAAATATCGGAACATCTCTGGTTCGATGACCTCTTTGAATACGGGTTCACGACCGTTACGCTGTTTGAATGCAAAAAACGCGCCAGATGCAAACACTTTGACGTTCAACCTGACCGCACCACGCCTGCGAGACTTTCTGAGCGAACACAGAGCCGGACCGGAAGCGAGGCTCCCATGGGGTTTAGCGATGAATCGCTTACACCTCCGGGTTCCGATATTAAGAGAGTTAGGGCCTAGCGGTTTTTACGCTCGAATTGAAATGATCGCTTCAATCAGGTGTATTCCGTTCCTACTGCCGTTCAAGTTATCTTTGCAATTACATATAACTAGTATCAGGTAGATTGGAATTATTTGATGGGCCTGTTAATCATGTAATAATAAAAAACCGAGGACGCGATATCGAATGGTTTTGAGGATTGGTGGATGTTATTAACACCGATCTATGGTCTGCCTTTTTGTAAAATAAACACACACACACACAGTTCATTATTAACATTTTGCAAGTATGTAACATCAACATGGCCTTACATCTTACTATTAAAGTAAATGTTTGACGATCGATGTTTGACTACAATTGTAATTACATTTATGTATATCACAAGCCATATTGTTCCCAAGCCGGCCCTGCACGAGGAATCCGCAAACAAATACGCGGTAAATCCACGTTCGATATTGTTTGACGTTTTAAATTCCGCCTGAGCAATTTATGTGCGGTTTGGCTTATGTGCTTGCAAAAATAAACAATGCGATTGTTTGGCTGAAACGAAATTATTGCGCTGCTTTTTATTGTTGGCGTGTGAATGATTTGTAAATAATGTAAAGTGATTTCAATTTAATGTGTATATTGTAATTTGAAAGGTATATATGGTTCACAAGAATCTGTGTTAAAACACTTTGTAATCTCAATTTTATTATTCTTAACTCTTCTTCTTGAGAAAAGGCAATAATTTAAACCCGATGACCCGTCGTTCGGTAAAGGATGTTAATGTTATATTAATTTGCCCAAGATCCGGTTGTAGTAAGCCAAATACGTAATTTCCGGCGATCCCCGTTTCGTTAACTGTTCGTTCGTTCTCTTGTTTACTATTCGTGGCGGTATTATCTTTTGACACGAGTTTCCAGCTAGGGGATTTACGCTATACTCCTCTAAATACGTCGCCTAGAATTTTGAAATGAATAGTTAACACCAGATATGTCTTGCTTAAGAGCTAGATAATTAATTTACAACTTAAATAATAAACCCTGCTGCTCTGACTGTGTCTGTTACACTGTTTCCCCTGTAACCGTAGAAATGTTAAAGAAAACCTAAAACAAGGCCATGATCAACTCTTTGTCGAGGATATCTAATACGAAAGGGTTGAAATAGAGGATGACATTTTTGTGTGGATCTAGCTTTTGCCCGCGACTTCGTCCGCGTGGACTTAGTGATTCAGGTAGCAATTTTTTACCAAATCTGCGTTTTCATCAATCTGCTTACTATTTAAAAAAATATAAAGTTCGTGGTTTTATATTTGAAAACATAAATAACGTGTCAAATTCGGGGTAATTTTCAATTAAAAAAGCGGGACATTAACTGCACAATACAATGAGAGCAATTCAAGATTCAGATATATTAAAAAAAAAAATACATGACGTGGCTCAGATTGGTTTCAGAGCAGAACAGAGAAACCTACAAAAGTATTATGAAAAACCTAACATGATTGTCTAGGATGGAAGTACTTTAGCCGGTTAAAAGATTACTTAACGATGTGATAGCTTTAGAGGGTTTGTCAGTATTAGAAGCAATAATTACTGTGATTCATTAACAGATGACTCACTCGACCTTAACATTTGGTATTATTTTAAACATTATAACAAAAAGATCGCTCGAAAAACCCGGGTACAATCGAGTTTTGTTTACTCTTAGACCCGAAAACCCGGGTTTTCAAAATTGAACCAGGTTTTGATGCCCTACTCAGTCGTATTCAAAGCATCTAGCTTACGACCATAGAATACACAATAAAAATTGTACCGAGAGGGGTTAACGGGATCATGAAAATAAATCTAGCAGGTACTTTATAAATAAATATGGTGTCTTTTGGATGTGCAGAAATTGTAGAAAACAGCAAACAATTTCAAACAACATTCTATTTTTGTTCTTCATAAGTAAAAGTTTTTATGATAATAGAGAGCTAGATGATAAACTTTCTTTCTCTAATGAATAGCATTAACCTGATATTGATCGGCGATCTGCCAATGTGAATCGTTAAGTTTGGCAAATAGCATGCGGCGATACTGCATTGTGTATACTTCCCTCAAAACAAAGCGTGGAAATGTAGGATATATTGGATACCGTTTGTAAATACCCGTAAGGGTTCCCGTGGCATCATGATTTGTCGAAGGCGAAGGCCAGGATATGAGGTGATGATAAGGCATTGCTAGGTTTTTAGTGGATAGATTCCCCTCATTGATTCTCTCGAACAGAACAGTCAAGGGTTTGCTGATAGGGTCCCAGATAACCCCGTCTGTATCTCCCGGCGGCGGGGTCTGTGTCATGCATTTTCTTGACACAAAAATAAGGTAGCTGTAGATGGGTAGGCTCTTTCGCTTCGTAACTCGCAAGTGCTTACTTCTTGAACCACGTCCAATGGAAGCGTGGTGGCGTCGCGCCGGCGCCTGCGCCTCTCATACAATATTAATGCCATAGCGGCCACTATCGACAGCGATTATATAGTGACCGACTAATTAAATGTTTATTGCGTTTAGAAAAAAATGTACTCTGTACTTACTAAATTGTAAAATCGGAAAACCGTGATGAAAGAGCGAAAATATGATTGATCTTATAAAGTAGTTTTACTGGAGAATCCGTGCTTGTTGAATTTGTGTTATCTATTATAACGTCTTTAATTTCATCCATCCACTTTATTAATGTAATATCAATGTTAAATGAGAACCATGTATTATAAAAAACATGGCTGGTTATATAACTGTTTGAGAAAAAAAAATACAAAACGATTGAATTTTACTTCAAATGCGCTTGTGGAAACAAATCTCTTTCCTTTTGTACTGTAGTTAATAGTAGTAAACACGCAGAGCATCCTCAAGCGAGACACTTCCCGACACTTCCATTAGCTGCACACGTCTAATCCGCGCCCGCCCGCTGATAGCTTTATAACAACTTCGCTCCAGCCTAATGAATTTAAATCTCGCCGATTTGTCCAACAAATGGTGCCGCATTTGTATCCGATTCAGCGCTGAGGGGTTTCTAATGACTATATCTGATCTACCAATGCCCAGAAAATTATTCAACGAGAAGTTTAATTAGCAGCATCCTTCAGGTGTCATCGGTTTCCACACTAGTAATTTCTTCATGCTAGGAATCGTGATTGCAATACATGTATTAAAGAAAGCAGGGCATGTACTGGTTACTTTGGTTTTTATTGTAAGAGTTTCCGTTGTGAAGTACAGCAATTTCTTAAAGCATGTTCTATTTGGAAAGAAGGGCAAAGAAAACACCAGATTAATGTGTGATCTGGGTGGGCATTAACCGATCGGTAAGGTGTCGTGGTCATTGATGCCACCCGTTAAAGGCGCTGTTCCGCCGCCACAGAGAAATACTACGCCTTTTTGTGGTAATAAAGTTAAGCAAATTATGCGTTCACCAGTGATTAGGTACACACAGCTTTCTACTCAGCAATCCGCGCCGAGGCGTCAACTATTTGCTTAACCTATAACACATTTGCGACTGTGCCGAGTGTTCATGCAGCTGCTGTGCTATATGCTATACCATATTATGCCAGAGTGTAGTTTGTAAATAAATAACACAGTCGTGTCGTTGCGTCCGAACACATATTATCCTGGTCGTGTGCTGTTATTAGAGGCACGCTGCGTATGTGACATTTCGAAACGTTTGCTGTGTCTGGATTATCCATTTTCGATTTGCTTTTTGCGACTTTGCAATGCGATACTACTTCGCGGTTGCCTTGTTGTTGATATTTATTTGGGTTTATATAATTTAACAATATTTTCTTAACACTCACTCTTTCGTTTGTAGCCACTATTTTCCACACATTGCATTTATATAAGTATAATTTATTCTACGGTCATCACCAGTAATTCTATGTTTATTGCACATTCCGTGATAGGGTTGTCATGTGTGCTCGGTATTTTATTTATACTGTTACCTAACTGGCTTGTCAGTCCGGCTTATTCGGTATCGTCAATGGCATCCCTATTCAAACTCATAATCAGCACTTAATCATTAATAGGCATATTGTGTGCGATGTAAATGCATAAAAAGCGCTCGCTATGTTATAAAATAACTAAATGGATAAATTATTCTGGATCGATTAATGTAAATGGTTAATGATGTGCGTCGGCACAGAGTCGATCGAATGAATGGCCGTCCACGGTCGATCGTAGATGCGCGACGCGTCCTAGCCTAAGTGACATATTTAGCTGTCATCTGCCTGTACCTATGTTCACTTAAATCAGCATTAAGAGTTGTTTGTTTTAATACATACCTGTAGTATGGTTAGCGTAAATCTAACATTCCAAACTTTAGACATTCAAAACTAATAATGCCCATGATAAATAAAGCTTAATGTTAAATAGGTAACTCATAAACGTCGCTGTCTTCTTGTGTCGTGACTGGCCCTTTCCAATACCGTTGAGTTTCAATTTGCGAATGTTCAGTAAACACATTGCTATATTACTATGGACGGGCAGATCATGCATTGCGCCGGTTAGCGCGGGATAGCCAGAGGTGGTTATTTGCGGGTCACCAACCGGTCGAGGGTCAATTTGTTACCGTTAAAATCGGCTTTCTCACGCCTCTAAAACAATGCCCTGAAATAAGGTATCTCTGTCCGGGTTGATGGACATTATTGTATTTATCCCAGATTTACTGGCAACAATGAAGTTACTTTATGATCCTTACTCAAATCTGTCAGATATAATTGTAATAGAAATCGGACCGGCATCGGCATTATATTTTACGGCATGTCTGACCGATATCACTGCATGCTTTCGATTTCACACTTTCGTTTCAAATAAACAAACCTACGTTTATTTGTAACACTTAACATTTCATTTTCACGTTTCGGATGAATCATCTCCTCTCTAAAACGTCGGGGCCAGTTTTATGTTTCAAAGAAAGTTCCAAACGTGCTCGTGTCATATGTACATAACATAAAAAAGGGTTCACCGCTCTTGGAAGTGTCATAACGTGACATCGCCTTACATTACCAAGTTGAAGGACGGCCATTTGCGCTTGCGACACCCGCTCGTCCATGGAAAGACCATTAGACCAGTCATGCGTTACCCGTGGTTTCGTCTACATCCTCTATGGTTAGAGTTACATCATCGTAGAGGGAAGTGACCTTTAGAAGTTTCGTTCACGACGTTCAAGTGAATAATTTTCAATCCATAAAGAAATTAATATCGGCAGGAAGTGAATCAAAGGCTTCATTGTCACTTTCAATGATATAAATTGAAACAAATGTTATTATAGGTATCTGAAGTTTCCTACAACCTTGACAGTTAACCCTTATCGATTGGCAGCAAGGTTGTCTCCGCCAGGGGATGACGCTGCGTTTCCTCAGATCACGCACGGTTGCGGCTTAATTGTTGCAGTTGTCGTTTGTTCCTGCTTTTCGGCAGTTCGATGACTTGGCGAAGGTCATCGATTGATATGCTTGGGTGCAGAACGACAAATACGGCTCGTGCATTCTCTAACAAAAAACGTTAGAAATAGTTGATCGTTTGCGTTGGAAATTTTAGACAAGCAACCTTCGAGATTATTTTTTCCTGAGTATGACAACTTACCATTGTACAAATTCTGTAATCGGTTTGTATCTACAATGCCGCACTGTGTTGTGAATAGACAATCTCGACTAAAAAATCAACTATTACGCTTTCGTCTTTAAATATAAACTTACTTGGTTTTTTATTTAATTCTTTGACAATGTTGTATTGAAATCGCGTATAATTACAGAGCTAATATCGCCATAATAGAAATTACGGGTGTAGTGTAATTGCGTGCCACATTCCCTCGGCGATTCTTAGTCGGCAATTGTTCGCCATTAGGTTCCGTATTTGGTTTTCCCATGACCCGCACTCGTTCTACTTTAGTGAAAATTGCTTTGCAGTAGGTGATCCCTGCTCTTTAATTATTGACTAAGGTACTACTTATATATTGAAATTAATGCAAATTACTTAAATTTTATGTTTATCTACGTTATCTGTTACAACAATAATTAAGATTTGTTACATATCTGAATACTAATCATCGTGAACATTGTTCAAAAGATACCTGGTGACTGACTTTACCGATAAAAAAGTAGACAATTTATATGTGTATAGAGTACCTAGGTCAATAGTGGTTTCGTTGGTGTGGCTTGAATAATCAACAAGTGAATAGCCTCTTTAAGACGGCTGAATGACTAGCATTGCTGATTCTCTAAGCCGTTTTTAGGAATCAACATATTCGGTGTGGTCTGCCTACTTTCTGATGTAACATGAAAGCACTTGACAATTCATTTACTTTAATTGATTCTTTTATAGTTCGGTAGCTTAGCTGAGATTAAAGCCGCTCAGTAACCTAACAGTCTAGAAATTAGTTAGTAGGTAGTATTGTGTTGCCCAAGTATTTTGATGTAAGTTGTATCCCACCAAAAACATTCTGTAAAAAACTAGCCAAGTCTCGATGGAGCTGTTTGTTTATCTCTAAAAAGTTATTAAATCTAGACAAAGTCGTGCCAAGTCTAAGGTTCCTTACTGCGATTTCGTTATTATTATAGTTAATGTAGTGTGACTTGGCCGTTGGAGGGTACACAAGGGTACAAAACCAGGGGCTACATGACACCATTGCACCGACGCATTCATACATGCAACATTACGTGTAAACGCAACTTAAGTTAGGTCGTTGAGTACTATTTGCAAAAAGTTACCATTCTTCTAGTCCGTTCTTGTTATTCTTTATATGTGTAGTCTGTGTTTTACATTTAAAAAAATATCAACAATTTTTTGTCCAGTTTGAATCGCCATTGAAGCATAAATCAGAAACCTAAATTGCCCTATAAAAGTTCATGGCAAATATTTGTGCCACGTAAACTTTTCACCATAAGAGGTGTCAAAAGGAATGTCTGATGACACCACGAGCCAAATATGGTTTTATCGCTATCAATATATTTAATTGGCGCCGCTACCACCTGACCGTGGAGCGATTTAATTTCCATATCGGTTAGAAAATAATATGTCACCATATATAGAAACATTGCAGCCATTGTACCACCGGCGCTAAACGTGACCATGGCGATCACTAAATACTTGTTATATTAAATTTATTACAACATATAGGAACCATTTAAACTCTTTACAGTAGCTGTTAAAAACAGTTGCAGTTTCGTTATTTGATATATTTTAAACAATATATTCACGTTGAAAACTTATTTTAGTTTCAGTTTTCAACAGGACTTGAACACGTACCACCTGAGAATGAATCTGAAATTATTTGGTATGTTGTCAAAGTCCTACATCTCATTGTGTTTAAAGACTTAGAAGCGATGAGGTAATTTTCTGGGCCTTTACATAAAGGCTCATATGAAGCGCAGATAGTTGATATGGCAGAATAGTGTGCAGCTCTTGTCGTGCTCACTATGCCCGTCTGAAGCCTTGTTCAACAACAGAAACATAATTCACCAAAAATTACAGCTTACCATACTTTTTTTTTTTGTGTCCGGAAGATGTGTTATGAATTCTTCGCCCATAGCTTCAACTCCCTCCTGCTGGGCTCAGTATCAGCTCTGTTGATGTGATAATTATGCATTACTTAGCCAATCCTGTAAATAAAATTTTCTTGTTTCATCTGTTCTCATTGTCTTTTGTACTAAGAATGAAGATGAATAAAAACTGACTAACGAGGCCATTGATCTCAATCTAATACACTATATTAAGAGCAATTGTGTAATTGGCAGCCTTTTACGTATCATGTGCCAGTAGCTGTGCTCTGATTAATGATTTTCTTATAATAATTGTGTCTTATTTAGCACTCTCTGATATACTAAATTATGGAACACGATATTGTAATTCCGTCATCTCACGAGCAACGATTGCTATATCTTTCTCAACACATTATCGTGGTGTTTTATGACAACTTGAGTGATGCCATAGCGTATGTATTTAAGAAATTTCGACATTGTTTGAGCATTTTATTAAAACTCAACTTGTTATCGTGTCATATGATTAGATTACTACAAATATTTTGCGTTGTAGTAGATTTCTTCTAGTCAATTTCATGATTAATTGTCAGTTCATTTTTCCGGTTGTTCATTTTATATTATAACTTGTCTGTGATAATGTAAAAAGCTACTGGTGTTGGAATTACCCAGTGTACCAACAAAAACATCAAAATAAATTAAATACATTCCTTGATGTCACATGTGTCATGCCGGGAATATAAAATTTCGGTTGCAGTGCTTTTTATGGCTGCACCGAGGTAACAAGCTTGTTCAAAATGAACCATCATCTATGTAAATATCAATAACACGAGGCGATAAATTACACTATACATTAAGTTTACACGGTAATATACACAGCCTTTTTTGATGACAGCCAAATTTAATCGTCGTCATTACACCTTGTTTATTAATCAAAATGCTCGTGTAAACATTGGTTGTTTCAACACTCGGGCCATGATGAAACGTGGTCTGCCTCCCACGGACGTTTTTGTCAAGTATCGGAAAAGCTCCTTCAAATTAGCGTACAACCGTGACAGCATGTGAGCGTTACAAACTTTTACCTTTTCTTGTCATTAGAGCCAGTACGACTATTTAATTATGCTGTCCGTTTATAAGGTGTGTCGTTAAGAGTGTTATCGAGAAGCTATCGAAAGATTGGGATCAAGAGGCGTGGGCGACCGTCGCCGGTGTACTGACCGCTGGTCCGTGAGTCCCACGCACTCCGTTTCCATTGCCACGTGTTGCGACATGGCCGACCAAACGCATCAAACGTTTGCGACGTTCGTTGATCGAGCCACGAACACCACCAGTCACTGCCGTCAATGAATGGCCGCTCCTAAAATCAAGACTAACAAGTGTTGTGCAGATCATTGTGTCAGAAAACGTCTATTATGAATTACGACAAGACACCTGACGCTTGATGTAGTCAGACATCTTTAAATCGGGTGTAATTGTGTTCTACTTGTTGCTTGTTTGTATTTCATTATTAACTCTGGTTTTTTTTTGTTTCAGGTGAGTCGAGTCGAGGGGCGTTTTTATCAGTGAGTGGCTTTGAAGTGAGTGACACATCATGTGGACTAGGCATGACAAATGGTTAAAGTTAACCGTTCCTACTGTACTGCAAAAAAAATAACATTTCTAGATTATTCTTTTATCCCCAGGGGATACAGCATTATTAAAATAATGATATACGATACTTTTTTCTCGAGTCCAAAAAATAAAGGATTGCTTTTTTGTACTTAGTTAACAGACCGGTGACCTCAAAATGATGATAAATTAAGAATCCATTGTAGTCGCGCAGATGATTGGACCGACCAACCAATACCTATTACTGATTGGGGCTTTGTCAACAATATTAGATTCGTTCGTTTGCACATTCAGTTTGATATAAACTTAATTAAAGATGGATGTGCATAACGGGCAACACAGGTAGATGAGTTTAGGTGCGCTGTTTCATCATTATCCACAAATTATAAGACGCGGCATGAAACTAGCGCTGACCGTTGTTGCGCAAAAGTAAAAATTAAAATGTGTTGGGGGGAAACGAGGTGCGCGGGTGGGCGTGCGTTGCGCCGATTGGCTCGTACCCATGCGCAGCTATCTCCACTCTGCGTTTTGCTCAGTGCTAGAGTTACCTGTAAACAGCCTTTTATTTCTTTCCTGATGAACACATGAATCTACGGCCTTTAGCGCTTGCAGTGATGCTAAGTTGCGACAACGGAGCTAGATAAACATTCCGGCTGGTTTAGGCTCTAGTTGTCGTTATCTTTTATGTATATTGTCGGAAATAATAGTCCCTAGTTACATTATATCGTCTACAATAGTCTCCTTCAGCACTCGGTCGATTGATAGACTTACAGTTACGAAAGAACGCGCACGCAGCTGACGCATTTAGTTTTCCTTCACTACCAGTCCAGTTTCGAGGGATAAACGCCAAAAAATCTTATCTTGCTAAGTTTTAGCAAGCAGGCTCAGCCAAACGAGGGTCCAATTTATATAATGCTCTTTTGACTTTCGCATGTCAAATGTTTATACTAGCTATCAGCCGGGTGAGGAGATTGTGACATATGCCTATTTGCGGACATGATATATTAATTCAGCCCCTATAACAGACCAAATCAGTTATTATGCTATTCACCACAAAAGAATGACTTTGGTTGACATTTTCCATTATGGTATCTAATACATACTTCGTTTACTCATTATCGTTTATTTATTAGCAATGTGTTACCGAGTAAATGCAAGACTTGTTAAATGAAATAAAATGTGCATAAAACATTATGATATAACTTAACTAGCAATTGAACCATTGTGTTGCGGTTTATGTTAATGTCATTGTTTATTTACAAATAAATAGCTTCTTTTGTATACGTAACAAAATATGGCCATAAAGGGGAATATAAATTATTATTAGCTTTTCTGCTACATTAGATATTCTCAAGTGACATTCCACAGCGAAGTAGGTTGGGATTGTGACATTCATTACCGACCGACTGTCGCAAACTGCGTTGCCTTGAGTTAATGAAATATAATGACTACTCATTTGAAAAAATTACACGATTTATTGTTTCAAATTTAAAACTAGTAACAAAACAATGGCAATTAGTCCAGGCAACGAATGCTCAAAAACAGGTATAGAGGGAAATGCTTGGAACACAATTTTTGACTTCGTAACTTTGTTAGGACTGGTTAGGAGGTAAACATATCAAAAGTCCCCGCCCGTAGCCCTTAAGCCGGGGGGGGTTGAAGGTCCCATTTTTAGGTTTTTCGCATATATCTCGGAAACTATGCATCCTAGCGACATGAGACTTTGACAAAAGTGATAGTCTATATCTGTCTCATTGTCAAAAATTGTGTTCTAAGCATTTCCCTCTATACCTTTTCGTTGCCTGGACTAAATTAAATGTGAGACGCAATTGTTTTAGTGCGATTTGTTACTGAGATTGGTCGTAGTCACCCGATTGCGGAGAATTTAAATTTTAAATTTAAGATCCTTATATTATTTGTTTACTCGTCTGTGGTTCATGAGAGCCGATTGTCGACCTCGTCCAGGTGACTCACGTAATGATATAAAAACATTCGCGTGTGCGCGTGGCGTGTGGGCGTGATATTGACGTTTTGCAGCGGAATCGCTCAAAATTGGAGCCGCTCATCTGAATGTTTTGCTGTTTGTTTCACTCTTTTTGGTAAGGGCAAGCATTGTTTTGGTCACGTGTCTCGTAGAAAACCTTAAACGTTTCTCGGTAGCCAATTATCTGTTTGTTTACGTACACCAAGCATAGAATATTGATGAGAATTTAAGTGGAATACTTATAATATAAAACTCGTTTATTTTTTTGTCGCTTTTATGTAGTAATATGTTCTAATATAAATATTTCGAACTAAAGAAACTTACTAATCAGCTTAGCTCGTAACACCAAGAAATTTAATTACGTTCTTGGATTACAGATAAAATCTCAAAGCGCGTTAGAATAAAATCAAACATTTAATTGGCCATTCTGTTGCACGTTCTTAAAGCGCCAACTGTGCGAGAAATACATAATTTTAATGAATACCTTCTTGGTGTGTCACAAATGAGCAACCAGAATCGCAGACAGAGTTAAAGCTTGTTTATCTAATTCAATATAATAGCAGCCCGGAGAATACCGATGCACTTATATGTAAAATAAATCAATCAGAATCAGCCCAGCATTGGATTAAGCACTTTTTTAGGGTTCCGTACCCCAAAAGGAAAAAACGGAATCCTTATAGGATCACTTTGTTGTCCGTCTGTCCGTCTGTCAACACTGTTTTCTCAGGAACGCGTGGAGGTATCAAACTGAAATACATTTTTTTTATACACACACCAATTAGCCTAGCCCCAAAGTAAGCACTATAAGGCTTGTGTTATGACATGCTAGGGTAACGGATAGAATACATATACTGTACATTTAAAAGTATATTTACATAGAAATACATATTAAACATCCATGACTGGAGTACAAATGCTCATGTTCATCACACAAACATCTGCCTCCACCGGGATTCGAACCTCTCGAGTCGGCGACACCATGAAACCCGGCGTACAAACCACTCGGCCACGGAGGTCGTCAGTTTAATACGTATGTCTACTGTCCCTTGGAGCTGTGAAAAAAACAAACTTCTAAGCCAAAGCAATCAAAAGATACAGCCGTTTATGCCGCAAATATTCGAAACTCGCACGGGAATCAAATCCTACAGGGTACTTCCGTGAACTTAGAATCTTGAAATTTGGTACGAATTAACGTCTTATAGTACAGATGAAGGAAAAATTGCGAAAACCGTAAAATTTTAGTTACATCATTTATAAAAAAATATTTTTTTTTTTAAATTACTACCTCTTTTATCATGAACGCGTAGAGGTATTAGTTGAGTTTGTACGGAACCCTCGGTGCGCGAGTCCGACTCGCACTTGGCTGTTTTTTTTATAACCACTAAAATACTTTTCCGCGTTCCCGGTACTCGCATTACACGGCCAGCGGCCACGTGCCTGACAATTTGTCATCCAGATTTTGCTTTACACCCGTTATCCCCAATGTGAGATTTATTTAGTATGTCGCCTCGTGTTTATTTTGGCTCCAACTGGAATAACTGAAATTCGGAATATTTATGCTATGCGTATCATAGGCTGACTTAAAACGATCGAAATAGTCCTTACATGGGATACACCACACAAGGCAGTCAGTTTCCATCATCCTCAATGTTCTCACTGCTGGGACACAGGGGAAGGCCTGATGGAATCGGGAGGTTGGGCCATGACCCACCGCGCGGGCCCAGTGTGAATTGACGGGTGCTAAAGTCTGCAAATGCAGCCAAGACCAAAGGCTTAACGTGCCTTCCGAAGCACGAAGTAGTTCAAGATAGTAAATTTTTGTTCAGCCATCCAATGACCAACCACTGCAAAACTTGCTAACTTCAACGATCGCAGCCGAACGCGCTATCGAGCTCCTCTGTTTAATGCACCGTAAATTCATCTGAATTTGGGTATTATCGAGTGTGCGTTGACCGCTGCGCGCCGGCCTGGCATTCCATTCATGCGAAGGCCGAGAAAAACGAACTAGAACTCCGCGCGCCGTCCGCTACTGTTTCCGTTATTCTAAAATTAACACCATCCCGTCTACACACGCCGGCTTCAACGCATATGAAACCCTTGTCCCGAGCGAATTGAGAGCAATCTCGCCTCGCCTGCGAACGATAAAAATGAAAACATACTTTGCGAGAGTCGTCACCACAGTGAACGCGCTTTCATTCCGCATCACAGCACTGATGATTCATGTGCACATCGACGACTTTAGCGCTCTTTTGTTAGACTTACTACAGACGCCACTACGGGCTATCTTGAAATTTTGCCAATGGTTGTTTTGCAATCGCGATTATCGTAAAATTCAACGATCCCGCTGGCAGTGGCCTCTATATATTGGGCCAGGTCACGGTCAGGGTTCGACTACTAATAGACGGAACATTACCTCGGGTCAACGACTGCGCGTCGCCGTTATCCCGCGTCTCCCGGAGAAAAGAGGCAAATTTACGAGCTCTTTGATGTGGAGCGGTGCGTGCAGTGGGCGGCATGCAAATCGCGACTCGTCCGCCGGTTACAGTTACACGTACCACTGCGTACCCTCAGACCGCGACATTCGAGCTCGAGGACAAAGAATCGCTAATGCAGGTTCCTTGTTGCTTTGCGAGATTGAACTGCTCCCTCAACGATGCGGGCTGGATTGTGTGCACCGCGTGTAAATTCACTCTTAGCACTTCAATGCATCGTATATCATTTACGCGTCTGTGGCGGAACATAATATTGTCTCGTGTGGTTCCTTACATTACTTAATTTTATAGTCATTGTTTACGCGCGTCTCGTTGAATCCAGAGCGGTCCCCGCAATCAGGGTTACTTATTGCCTGTCCAGATGATGCGATTCACACGCGTTTCGTACTTCATTACGCGATCATAAGGCTGACTCAGAATAATACATTTAGAACGCGTCTAAAACGCGTCATCTGGACAGGCTTTTAGCGTGCATTATATTGCGGCACTTACCCCAGCGTCGAACTGCGCAGGCGCATCGTTATCATAATATCCATTTCCGCCGATATCATCCAGCGGGTCTCCCTACGGTGCGTCAACCTCACAATGATTTATTGCATCGCATTATCTTCCACTATAAGATATTCTATATCATAATCGTGGTGATCATTCCGAGAGAGCTGTAATTAACGCAAAACTTATTATGATCTATTGAGTTGCGATAGCCAATCAAGAGTCATTTCATCAATCATTGGCTGTCAACTGTAAATTTACGTACACTTAAGAGTAATTGTTTACGACCTTGTGATTGTCGTGTTTTTAACGTAAGTACCTACATGCTTCTTTTAACTAGAGTGCCACATACTGTAGCGAGATATTAATTAGTTGTTTTTGAGGTCCATTAGGTACGCACTACCGACCAATCGACTGTCTGCGTAGTAATTGCTTGTTGACAATATTAATTGCTTAGAAATTGGCTCTGTCGTTGGCAATGACAAATGTGTTATATATAGATAGGTTGCCTTCGGATATTTGAAAAAAAAATAACCATACTTCTTACTGGTCCTCGGAATATCATATTTTAAAACAAGACTGCGTAGCTATTAAGCTTTAGCGAAAGTGCACTGCACCGCACTGCAGGCGTCAAATCCACTCTTCAACAACAAGACGAGGTGTTGTGATGTATGTTCCTACACTAATTGCTCCTGTGGGCAACTTTTCAAACATGACAGCCGGACCTGTTGTTGCGAGAGAAGCCTTTTCACTCTAATGCGAAGGAAAGTGTTGATTGTACTTGAGTGATCAAAATTAATGGACGAAATTTACATAAACAAATATAAGTCTGATTTTCATTTCCTTTCTTATATATTAAAGATGTAGCTGCCGCCCGCGACTTCGTCCGCGTTAACTTTAGTTCTTGGAGAATCTCTCAGGAACCTAAAAATGGTCATAAATTAAGTGTACCAAATTTCATTTAAACCCTTTCAACCGTTTTTACGTGAAAGGGAACAGACATTCAAAAATACAAACTTTCACATTTATAATATTAGAATGATGTTGTTTATATTATCTTATTATATGTTTATCTTAAAGATAGCAGAACCAGGTTATTCAATTTCTAAACATTCAGTGATACTCCTATCACAGAATCGCATTTAAATTGTATGTATGCCCAAAGGAACCATGCATTTTAGTGCGCGGGTATACGGAAGTTGTCCGCCACAGCACTCGCCCTATCTGATAACGGCGCGTTAGAAGCCTAGGAGCTGAATAGAAAGCAAGTCCTCCGCATATGGCCGCCAGCGCGTATCGAAAGAAGGCGAGCGCTCGTGAGGTCAGCCGATACAAGATCGCGGCACATTCCCCCGCCCCTGGACTGGAAAGGTTATCGAGAGAAAGTAGCAAGGCACGACTGGCGCACATCTCTTTGTACGCGCTCTGTAGCGGCGTCAGCTGACCGCTGATTTGGGTAAACAAATAACGTGAGAGCTCCTCGCGCAAACATTGCGCCCATTGTCTGCTCGGCATTTTCTTCCGGTATTGTGCTAAAGCGAGCGATCTTTGTGGGCCGACGACCTTGAAGCTGACGCTTTCTTTCGTTTCATCAGCGTTGGATATTGTTCGACGTGCGAACGACTGCGCGTTGACTTAATTGGCGGCAATCTAGGGAGCTTAATTGCGCCGCCTCCGCCGGGTGCTTCCGTCTCCATTTCTAGGTCGCTGCGACTGTGACTCTCTCGAAAGTTACGCCGGTGCGTTCGGATCGGCTATCACAGTTATCGGAAGCGAGGATCTTAATAGGCAGTGACAATGGGCCGGTCTATTAGTCCCGCGACCGGTTCTCGTCTGTCTCGATGCAAATGCGAATAATACCCCGAGCGCGCGCACCCGGAAACCGAACTCGTACGCGTCCTTCGTTACTTGCATGACTTTGTACGATTGAGAACAAAAAGCCCTTGTTAAAATCGCTTGCTAAAAACGGAACATTTAGATAGGTGTCTCTAGATGAGAGATAAATGGTTCAGGAAACCTAACTGCGACACTCGATCATACTTTTTGCTCGCTCACCGAATGCACTTGACATGGATGTAAATAAAACCAGTTCTTTTTTTCAAAGGCTGCAATTCAACAACGAAATAAGCGCAGCAAATCAAAAGCGGCGGCGTTGCGTAGGAGCCGCATTAATAATGGTCGGTGCTCGCTTCCGCGGCGCCCTCGCATGCTTAGATGCACCCATTGTGTCCGTGTTGATTACAAACAAAGTGTAATTGCTCATCAAGGAGATCTGAGGGATAATTTCGTTAACGGTCTCAAAGTACTCTTTGAAGATCTTTTACGTGCCGCCAAAAAGACGAGTGGTTAACCGAGAAGGGCGTAAAAGAGCAAACAAATGAAGTCTACTACGAACATTTGTATGAAGCGTTGTTCATCAGCTGTAGCCGCAATTAGATGAGTAACACTGTCGACACTGTAACGTCCCATTGTTTCTGTATTGATGAACCGCGCCAGTCATTAGATGCATTTAGCGGCGTTTCCGTACTTGTTAGCGAGCATACAATATGATGCGGGGGCAGCACTTGTTGACTTTGTACAGGGATAGACAAGTGCCTAGCTAGACCTTTGAAAGGTATTGTTTACTCGATAGGGCATTATGGGTGCAGTACCTTATCGGTTAAATTGCTTATTTATTCAAATCTGAGTGTCGATTCTGCTGACGATGTAAAAATCGTGTTTCATTAGTGGTACAATATTATCGCTTTTTGCCAAATTTTTGTTATTAAAATATAAAATAACTAACACATATAAACAACAATAACACACGAGTAACCAAGTATATTCGTGATTTTTTTGTTTCTTTGACACGTCAATAACAATATGAAAAATATTACAAGGGAATTATTTTTAAGGTGCATACCGCAAATTTTGCTTTAAATTAAATTTTCTTAGTGGTAATATAATAAAACATACAGTGAAAAAAGCTGAAATTACTTATTTGAGGTGAGATTAATTGTTACATAATCGAAAATGAAATCAATGCTGGGAAAGATAGGTGACAGATATCAATGACATTGAATTTTTCGTTACACGTCTCCATCAATAAACTTAGGGTTCCACTATCTTGGTTCGCAAAATCTGTTATTTGAAAGGCAAGAAAGACTTAGAATTCTTCTTGGTATGGTGAAATTTATTTCAGCAAGCAATAAAAGTACTTTAATATTTCCATTAACCAACTTATGAAGTTATGAAGCAACAAGACGTCGGCACATTTTCTTCGTTTTTCCAGAGCATCAAGTGTTTAAATATATCAATATCTGTGTCAAAAATCAAAACTGTTGAAACACCATTGATACAAGATTGTTTCTTTAGCTTAGCAGAATCGACAGCCTGATCAGCTGTTCATTTATGTATATGTTTAATGATCCCTCTTAAGAAAATTTTGCTAGAAAATATTTACCTATGCGGCAGAACTCATTAGGCTGGATCCGGCAGCACGCTTTACTATTCAACCGACCCTATAGATATTAAAATGTGCATTTTTATGTCAGAGCTCATCATCAATCACGCTTTAAAATCTGCCTTGATCCATTATGTCTGATCAGTATATAGAGTTTAAAAATAAAAGAGTGCATTGGACCATAGCTAGCTGGAGTTTAGTCTTTCGGTTTCCGCTCTGAGGTGGCAGATGCTCGTATCGTGCGGCAGGTGCTTCAGTACAGATTGCACCCTAATGGGCCACGTGGCCGTCAAGATTTTCATTTTTTCTTTCTTTATACTCATTTAGCTCCAAATACGTATGTATACCAGGATTATTTTTTAAACCGGGATCTTTCAATAAAGTGTTTCATTGATATCGTCACTACCATGTCTTAACTTCACTGTATTTAATTTACTTTGCTTTTCAGTTTCCATTTCCTTACTAATTTTATAAAAAAACATCTTTTTTTTTTAAGAATCCGGCTTCCCCACTCAGTGGCAGGACTTTTTCTTTCTTTTTGTTTTTGTGTTTCTAATTTTTTTAGAGTTTTTCTTTTCTCTTTTATATTATTTTTAAAATTTTACATACGCATTAGTTTCCTCTTTCTTTCCTTCTATTTAGCTAAACTTTACATTTGTTTTTTTATTTCTACTCTTTCTTCTACTTATACTATATGCTTTACTTATGTTCTATTACATTACTTTTGTCATTTACATTTTGTCATCATTTTTTAGTATTTACATATTATTTATTCTATCTATACATATTTATTCTCTTATTTTACTGCATTGTCTTATAACTATTTAGCTTGCTTTTACTTACACCAGTTCAGACCTATTTTGCCATCTTTAACTATCTTTATTCCTATTACTCTGTCTTTTTATTTATCTTTTGCTATGTTTGCTCCTGAAGTCTCATCCTGGTCGCCTTCTAAAAAAACATCTTAGGAAATATAGCAGCTTAACTATACCAGTCTTCATCTCTATTTTATTCTCAAATAGCAAGACCACATTAAGATCAACACAAAGACGTAGGTAATTCTTACCTCTTTTAAATAATGTTTCAACACTATCTAAGAATATTTTGTTATAGTAAAACGAAACGAGAGAGCGCTCTTAATCATTTCAAAGGGCATGTGTCCTTGGCGATGCGCTGGTACAAGTTACAAGCGAGTAGCTAGAGGATTTATCACTGCTTTGAAAATATAATCTTTAAATATATAAAAGTAACCAGATAACTACGAAAATGTCACTGTTCCGGAGTTCCGGTTTAATGTATGAAGCTATCTATTAGTTAAAAGGAAAGACAGCCGTCGGTAGACGCCTGGAATTTAATAATGAACTCGTTTTTCATCATCATAGAGGTAGTAACTGCAGGAGCGTAATTCTCTGTCACATTGATGTTCACCACCACTTGTACTGAAATAAATAATTTTCTTTTGAGTAGAAAGTCAAGTTTTTTTTCTAAATCTTGTTGATTCCTTTTTAAAGTAAATTAGTAAAAAAAATATTAATATGCTTAGATTCTCGCCAGTCTATTGATTCGTTTCATTACAAGTCTAACCCGCCATCGATTTGTGAACCGAATGGATCAACTTACACAATTTCTTTTAATAGCCCAAAAGATAGTTTATTCATGGTATTGCTAGATTAAAAATTTATGTATTCAATTTTTACACGGCTCTTGCCACACAATTAGTAGTAGTAGACAGTCAATCTCCTAGTCTTCAGAGGCCCAAGCACGAATTTTGACAGCTCGGTAATAAAAACTAAGCAGCGCTGCATCGGACGTAAGGCACAACTAGCATTTTCAATGGACATAGTAAAATTTTGTATGAGAGAGTGCCCTAGCAATGTATAAATATTGTACTTAGTAAAATTTAATGCTGAATATTTATAATTTCCATGAAAAACGGCTCAGACACTTTAAATAAAGTCACTATCTTAAAAATTATGATAATTCCTATTACGTCATTACCTTGTTACCATTGATAAAAGATGGTATTTATAATTAATAAAAATTATACAGAGCCATCAATTTCGCATTTTCTTAGAATCTTACCTACCATATCTCTGATAACTCTCAACAAAAAGTATTTTTAAAGCAAAAATAAATCGAAATAATTTGTTGTCGTGGGCCTGACAGGAAATCTGTGAAGTTTTATTTCGTTCATTTGCAAAAATCAAAGGATTAATTATCATACAGCCTTGCTACAGCCTGATCAGATAAATAAAATCTATTATTTTAGGCCTTAAGTGATTTTGTTATAATAAAAATTAGGGCCAAATGTGTCACAGTTTTTAGGAGTTTGGAATTAATATTGTTACATACACAAATACTTTTTGTGCACATTTATTGTTCATTAATTTTGTAAAACGGAACATTTTCCTTTTGAAACAGCCATGAAGTCAATTTTTATAATTTGATTATTTCGCGAAAGTTGTATGAGAATAATAAACACGTTAAAATTAATAAAATAATAGTATAATGTTTTTGGCTAGTGCGAAATAATTTTATACGTTGAGGGCAGTTTCTTAGCCATGTCCTTTTGAGTTGTCAAATTTTGGGTTTGTAGGCGATAAGGTAATATAAGGCGATCTCCAGATAACAAACGCGGCTGATAAGCGCTCGCCCGGCGTGATGCATTGTGCGCACCTCCCATCCATTTGCCCAGTTGCGTAAAGCGACATCGGGAATCTGATATTGGGCAATGACTTGTAGCTGTGTGTACCCACTACGAGATAAAGAAATAAAAGATTACACCCTCCACGATACAAGATGATAATACAAAACAACCAAAGGTTTTATTGCTCGACTTGAATCTAGATAAAAAGCGACGCGCCTCGGTGCTCTCCAGAAACCTTTGAACAACTCAGGGTTGTTGTCAGCTTCTACTGTGATAGTAGTTGTGGTGTTTTTTTGGTTCAAATTTATGAGGCGCCCTTAAATTGCCAGAATAAACAGGAAAAATATAATATGACAGGTCAAAAATGACCCGTCAAATTTCCAAGAAAAGACAATGCTCTAATCAAATATGACGAATATTGTAGACACCACAATATTTAAAATGTCGCCAAAATGTAAATACGTGACAGATAAATAGACCAGGGCCGATAATTTAAGGTCTAAAATAAATAAAAAATGCGTATAATATCCAAAGAGTTTTGTTATGGGGACCAGGCGAAAAAAAAGTGTAAGATTTTTCTGTATTTTATTGTAGTTTCCCCTCCACCAATTTAAGTTTCTTACGGTAGTTTCCTATCGTAGTTTGTTATAGTAGTTTTCGTGCCCTAATAGTATTTATTTGTAACTTCGTTCCAAGCGAGTATTCCAAGACACTCACGTTTTCTTTTTTATATATTAAAAACGAACGTGGCTAGTTCCGGAAGCTTAAGTGCAACCTGTGTGGTATGGATTATTGAGTTCAACACGATCACCTCAACAGTTGGAGGCGTTTTTATACTCTTACTGAGGACAACAATTTACATACATGACTGTAATTACTTTGAGGGCATGCGAAATACAAAATAATAAAATAAGTTGTTGAATCCGTATTATCATGTTTGCCCCAGCTCAGAGCACCGCGTCCGTCGCAAAGCTCTCGATTGCTTTGCCCACAACTTAGTGAGCAGCAATAAACTTTTCTATAAATCGAGGATGCGAGGCCAGCCGTTGTAAACTTTTACGACTTCCTCTGCCGTCACCCTTCGGTTCAGGATTGCTGAACCTCATAGTCAATGAACGACTTAAAATAATATAAAATGATAATACTGCGGGCATCCATTTAGATCTGTTTATAGCAATTAAATAGTTACAAGGCCGCCATGGCTTGTCATTCTTGTTACTCATACGGTCTGGTATCCCTTACCTATCGGACGCAGTTAGACGTCCGAGGCGTGTAATTGTGACCAAATCGGGATCTCGACCGCTCGGTCGCCTAGTGTCGCTTCGAACATGATCATTCTACATCGAAGCGCCTCACCGTAATCGCTTCTAGTTCTCACCATTTTTGTAGAGTACGGCCGGACACAGCCGCAGCAAGGGCACCATATTTATAGCATAGAGAACCTAAAACTTTTATGACATTCGCATCGCACGCGGCTGAGTCATGTCTGTCGGCTGCGCTCGCATTCCGAGCTTTAAACGCCTCGACGCCCGCCGCCAGCTCTGCGTTATCTTATATCGCGGAGGCGAGATTAAGAAATATGGTCAAATTGATGGATGGCGCGAGAAGCGCGCATCTCACATGATCGATCGATAAAGCGATGCGATCGACAAAGAGATATCGAGCGACGACGGCTCGGGGCCGGCCGGGCGGCGGGGCGGCCGCTACGCACTGTTGTGCAACATCTTATGAATAATTACCGGCCGGCCGGCGTGCCATGACGGACGCGCGCTTGATTCACTGCCAAGGACGTCTTTTCGCTTTTAGTCGGTCATCGATCCGTTGCGCAAGCAGTATTTCGCTCTCGGACCCATTGCGCCAGCGCAACGCGGTGCAGCAGCGTCGTGAGAGAAGTGCATGCGACTAATGACGCGTTGCACAACCGCTGCAACCGCCCACAAATCGGTTTATTATGCAGAAAGTGAGTTGGATCAAACAGACTCTGGCGGTGCGACGGCCGGCCGGTCGGACTGCTCGTCCGGAAAGTGAATTCGTCGCCAGCGAGGCTGATGTAGCATCATTCATCGCATATACGATGATTGTGATTTATAGCTCTGTGTAGCCGCTCTCCGCAGCCGTTTATATGGAAAAATGACCGTTTTATCAGTCGAGCACTCGAGGCTCGCATATTCATAAGTGCTGACGGACGAACGCTCGTAAATATCAGCTGAAGTGGAAGCTTTATCACCCCGATAGAGACCATAACTTACGCAATTACAGTCATTGTTCGCTGTTCCATTATCGATTTTTTATGGTTCTTTAGTATCCGACCGTTAAATACAACGTTTTATGTAATACTAGATAAATTATTATGACTAATTTGTGTTAATTACACTACTAAATTAAATTAGAGAAGCTATATTTGGCGATTGTTCCAAAACAGCAAAACAATGTAAATCAATAACACCGTCTGCAACTCTTTATTTTAATTTAAATCATGTGGGATCGGGAACGAGAATTGAATAAAACTACCATATCTTAGCCTTAGCGCTCTAAGACAAATACACTTTGCTGTTAAATACAAAACTGTTTCTTAATAATGAGCTGTAAATTTTTCGCATATAGTTGAAGTTTGTTTTTGGAAGCTTTTGTGGGAGATCGACTTGCAACATATTTTTTTTTGTTTTCTTTTCTGACAAGCACTTGGACCAGTATTAATTTGTTTTATAATTCTACTATATATAACCTGGCTATGTAAGAAATAATGTGTAAAGAAGGCAATGCAATGGAA
Organism: Chilo suppressalis; assembly: GCA_902850365.2. Classification (NCBI taxonomy): domain Eukaryota; kingdom Metazoa; phylum Arthropoda; class Insecta; order Lepidoptera; family Crambidae; genus Chilo; species Chilo suppressalis. The sequence continues at coordinate 5,183,182 of OU963899.1, read as the reverse complement.
GTACTTCCTGCGAAATTATCTCCCGATACAATATCATGGAATATTATTTGATTTTCATGTTCCAGCAGCCATATTACATAGTACTGTGATAAAAAATCACCTTAATTTGAGTGTCTGTCTATGATGTGAACACTATCATTTTTACTTACTTACTTAATTGAAGAAGTATACATATCGGGTACAGGGCATCTTCCAGCAGCTCAAACAATGGCGACATACCGCGATTTCCTACAAATGTTGGATACCAAAAAGAAATATCGCATAAGTTCTTGTTCTTTCAAATTGACTAATCTTCCGCCGAATAGAAGAAGTAATCATATCGGGCACAAGGCATCTCCCAGCAGCTCAAACAATGGCGGCTAAACGCGATCGGCTGAAAATGTTCGTTCTAAATGGTTGTTCTGAAATCGCTTTGTTTCATTTAGTAATAGAGCGCAGCTGCCGCGCCGCCGCCGCCGTGTTGCGAAACTGACGCTAAACGTATCTATTAGACGGTGTTCTTGGCACTTACTGAGATAAATGGATCTACGCCATTGTGGAAAGGAGAATTATTTGGCAATATACCATTCGGTACAATAACGATATCGCAACCAAATCATTGTAATTTGGCTAAACTATGTTCTTATCTTAGAAAAAATCGACTAAGTGTGAGTCAGACTTGCACGCGAAGTATCGGAGTCGGGTTCTTGTAAATGGTAACGATTTATTTATGGAGACCCAAGGGCGTATATTTAGTCTAGGCCCAAGAGGGCCGTTCCAGTCGTAACAAGCAATCGTCTTATTGATTAAAAAAAAGAGATATTAGGTTCGCCTTAAAAAATTGTAATCCTTAACCGGAAAGCAGTAAAGAAGCAGCAAACCAAAACATTTCGTAATTATAAATCAAACACTTCGTTATGTCTTTTAAATCTTAAAGAATAAACGGTTTGTAAATATCGGACGGAACACGCTTGAAGTGGTCGTGCGAGCCCCGTACTTTTTTTGTTGGTTACACAGACAGCTGTGCCGACAAGGCAGGTGTAGGGGTTTTCGGCGAAATTTGGCGGCATCGGCTGTGCACTGCATGTAAGCAGGAACGAGGAGCGCAGCCGTTTGAAGTTGGTAACAATTAACCTCGTATGCCTCCGGATATTTCGTTTTTATATCATCCTTTAGGTATGTGCCTTCGTGATTATTGTGTTTCTTGCGAGTGCTGCTGATTGTTGACCATTCGCATGGCGTGCTTAATTTGATTCATGAGGTACTGTTTTCATTATAATCTATTTTATTTCTTCTTTAATTTTGCATTGGTATGAAGTTTAGAATCCAATTTCTTTAAAGGTGACTCAAAACGAGTTTTTTTTTATAGACATAAAGTTTTTTTTTTTATATAGATAGGTCCAACAAATGACTCTTCCCCACCTGATGTTAAGTGAAGGTGAAGTTCAGACGCGAAGATAGCTGATACTGCAGTTCTACCTGCCACACCAGCCATCCTCACCCTGCCGGCCTGCATGTTGCTTCTTCACCTTCATATCTGAGCTATTTTTCGCTTAAGTCTTTACCAATTCTTCGGTTCTATATGTTTAAAAAATATAATTTAGGAAAGGTACGTCACAATCATCAGTTCTATAACTGAACTTTCTTTTGTGGGCCAGATCCAAATGGTCCTTCTGACCTATTTTCAAAACTCTGCAACTAGGGCAAGAAACCTTATGATGTTAGTATTGATTTTCCATTGCCAGTTGTCAGGTAGGACTGTATATACATTTCGATTGTAATAAAAAAAAACTTTATCATTCCGTGTTTTCCTATATTGGATGTAGGATTCAAACTTAAATTATTGTTTTACAGTCGACAGTATGATTTTTCTCCGCACTAAACATAAGTTGGTGTGAAGAAATTTGGTAAATTTTCTAAACAATAAAAAAACATTATTCTGACGATTCAAACCTGAAAAGGCTTCGAAACGTCAATAAATAAATAAAGTTTCGTGCATTAACCCGTTAAAACTAGTTTTATTTATTTAACAAGAAATATTTTAAATTTAGAGAATCGATACAGTGACGTCAATGGTAGTTATCTAAATAGGGCACCAGGTTATAAAGCCCTTCAGTTATATCGAAGTTTCAAGGGCTCTGTATTATTTAAGTGCATCGTTCATATTTTAACTCTGTATCCGTTTCATATCTATTGAAGGGCGGCGTGACGGAATTCTGACATATTATATATCTATCGATATTGAGAAAAAAAGATAACCAATAAAAAAAAGTTATTTGTTTTTGTTTTGTTAATTGAAATAAAATTGAGGGAGTTGAAATTTTGTATAAGAGACCAACTATTTTACACAGACGAGTTCGCCAGCATGCGAAAAAGTCAATTTATGTTGCATTTGCATTTTCGTGGCCTTAGCTACATAAAACGTATCCTAAATGATGTTCAATTGGTACTAGACCTCCTAAATAGGTAGGATATTTTCACACAATCGGTAATAAGTTAACAGTAGCGATAATAAAATATCCTTAGACCTGCAGAAATAAAATACTACTTGGGTACGCTAAGGTTGCTTCGCCAGTAATATGCAGCACTATAAAACTACAGATATGGCTTCGAAATAATAAAGTTTCTTATATCTATCTTGTGTTTATTGCTCCTCCCGTATATTTCCGTCGCAAAAATATAACGAACCATCTTAGGTCCGCCCCCAGCGCCCGTAAAAAGAAACCCTATTATTACATGTTAGATCAGCTACTAACTTATATAAAACTAGAAAGTTACATCTACATTTCAAAAGTGCTATTCCATTTCCCACCGAGAATATTTTATGCACTTTTTGTTATCAACAGGAATTCTTGGTGCTCGCAATATCGGCTTGTTCCATCTACGGTTGTCCCGTGGGATCAGATCAAAGATTATTTCTCAAGGGTTCTATGTAAATACTAAATAAACTGAATAACGTTCTTATTTGACTACGGGCCGCGCTCCGTGGATGGCCTCTGCCGATCTGCAAATAGATATTTTAGCAAGTGACTTTACCGCGTTTCTGGTTCACCTTTGCGGTGACATACAGATTTAGGAGCGAATGCCACATAAGTACACAAACTCATTAAGAGTTTGTTGAACGAGATTAAAAAAAAAATACCTAAGTAGATTACATCATCCTTTTTTTTTATGAAAGAGCTTCTGTGTTACGGGAATCTGAAAATGCGTTTTATACATAGAAGAAATGCAGTTTGCACGCACACCTCTAGTAAACGCAGATCGAAGCTAAAATGCTTGCGTTGATATTCGAGTGCATTAATTTGCTCACTCAGATGCGTTGAAATGTTTGATATATGGGTCAATATTTGATAATTGGCCAAAACAGGTCCCCATAACTATTTTGTAATTTTAATGTAATATTTAAACTTAATAGTATTTTTATAATGTAGTGCAATACTTTGTTTACATATCCAAACACTTTGGTGAGTATATGTTTGGTTTTCTTATAGTAAAAATAAACAAAAAGTGCTAGATGTCATATTTCCTGTCGGTGGAATTTTCCTTTTTGGTGACATTTTTTAATAATAACATGGAGAATTAAAAATAAATTATAAAAGCTTGATTATATTTACATTGTATGCACATTAATCTAAAACTTTTCAATATTTTATTTAAGATAATATGATATTAAACTAAAAACAAAACATAAAAAATCTAAGCGAATGGTCACGGCGTCATTAGGCTGCCGAAATTTAAATTTGAATTTACCGCGTTTTATAATGTCGCGGACAACGAATGAGCGCATTCTAAATGGACGCGGTGTCCATGTTTCTGATTGGTGACAAGAGAGACGCGGTGTCGGCCGTTGCTTCGGCGTTGCAAACTCATTATGGCATGTGCGTGCGTATAGTTGATACACTTTGTCATTTACCTGTGAGGCAATTAGGAGGTGAATCGTAAGTAAATTATTCTGCTTTTTGTAATAAACTTTTACGAATTAAGATATAATTCGTATCACCTGATGATTTTGCTGTTATATTAGTTATTAGAATGTATGAGAAATATAATGTGCATATTTGTCATTTTCCTGTGGTCATTTTCCTGTTATTTTCTTGACAGGAAAATGACTCCGTGACAGGAAAATGACAAAATAAGGTAAGTAATGTTATTAATTTATTGTAATGTTGTTTTAAGTGTGCAATAATTATGGCTCCAAAGAAAAAAACCCGAGAAGAAGTGTTAGAAAGAAAGCGAGAATTGGAGAAAATGAGATACCAACGAATTAAGAACGATAATGAACAAAGAAACGCATTGAAACAAAAGAAGAAAGAATACTATTTAAAAAGAAAAGCGGAGGGTAATATTAAAAACATTGCTGAATTAACTCCTCGGTGTAAAAGAGCCAAAAGAAAAGAGTGGCGAAAGAATACAGCAAAATATAGGGAAAAGAAAAAAAATCTTTTGGCAAACACTGCTTTATTTCAAGAAAATACAACTCCACCACAATCTGATAATGAAGTCTCTATGAATGATGCGAACATAATTCCAGTCGTATCCCAAGAGTTACCAGTTTTAGATGGACGAATAATAGAAGGCCGTAGGAGATCAGAAATAAATAAACGTAAAAAAAACGTACTGTTACAAGAACAGGGCAGAACTATAAATAAGTTAAAGAACCAACTAAAAAAATACCAAAGAATTATTTCTAAGATGAAGATACAGTGCAAAAAAGACAGTCCGAGAAACAAAACCAATGAAATTATTAAAAAGGGGGATATAACCGAAATAAAGAAGAGACTGTTATTCAGTGAAGTTATGTCAAAACAGCTATCTCAAAATTATACCAAACTTGGAAGTCATGCTGAAAAACAGGTATTTGCCAAAGCTATTTCTGGAGATGTAGTTAAGAAGTATAAAGTCCTGTCCAAACAACATGTTCTCCCTGAAAAAAGAGAGCGTAAAGTGCAATTGGCATCAAAATTATTAAATATACAGAGGAAAAACAGATCTAATAAAATTTCAGAATATGTGAAAATGAATATCATCAATTTCTTGGAACAAGATTGCAACAGTCGTATGTGTGCTGGAAAAAAAGAAACTGTTACAAAGAAAAAAGTAAAGAAACAGAAAAGGTACTTATTAATGACTATGAAGAAGCTACATACAATATACGTTAAAGAAAATGGAAATATATCTTACAGTGCGTTTTGCCAATGTCGTCCGTTTTGGATTGTTAAACCTCATGTACAGGAACGTAATACTTGTTTGTGTATGATACATGCAAATTTCGACCTATTAATTCAATCTTTACATCAGTACAATATAATAACTGTACACAGCACTGAACATTTTTTGGAAGCAGTTTGCTGTGACAAATACAATGAAGAGTGTACAAGTCGCAAATGTAAGAATTGTAAAGATCGAAAAATAGTTTACGGAGAATTCGACAATAATATCAAAATTAATGTTATGAAGTGGGAAAATGTATGTGAACAGGTCTTTTTAAAACGAACCGGGAAATACAAAAGCGTCAAGAAAATATCGAAAGTTAATCACACCTTGAATCCCTACGATGTTGTCAAACAATTCGAAAATGTTGTCCCCATCTTCTTAAACCATCATACAAATATTGTTCATCAGTATGCTGCCATAAAGAAACTTAAAGATAATATGTCTGAAAATGATGTACTTATTCATGTTGATTTTAGTGAGAACTACGCTACAAAATATAGTTCAGAAGTGCAAGCTTTTCACTTTGGAGGTTCGAGAAGTCAAATATCTCTACACACAGGTGTTGTATACTGGAAAACAAACAATCAATTAGAGTGTCAAAGTTTCTGTACTATTTCCGAGTTCTTAGATCATGATGCTTATGCCATATGGGCTCACCTTCACCCTATATTTGATTGGATTTCCACAAATTTAAAATCTGTGACAAATTTGCATTTTCTTAGCGATGGGCCCGTTACCCAGTATAGGAATCGGTTCATGTTCTTTATTCTTGCAAACAGACTTAAATATTTTTATGAAAATTACACTTTCTTCTCTTGGAACTACAGTGAGGCTGGGCACGGCAAGGGTGCCCCTGATGGTGTTGGAGCCGTTTGTAAACGCACTGCCGACCGAATGGTTGCTTTAGGTGAAGACTTAGTCGATATAAAAAAAATACAAACGGTTCTAGAAGAAAACTGTCCCAACATTAAAATTATAACAGTGACGCAACAAGATTATGAACATTCTCAAATTAAATTGATTGGAAAGTCATCTAAGCCTTATTCGGGAACTTTAAAAGTCCATCAAGTAATCGGTAATAAAGATAGTTTCAAATTAACAATGAAATTATTGAGTTGCTTTTGTGAGAATATGTTTAGCTGCGAACATTATTTGATGGGAACTTTGAATTATGTGGATAACGTCAATGCTAAAAAGGCTAAACACATTTACACAAGTTCAGAGTCAGAGAATGAATGCGAAATTCAAACACCCAAAGAAAACATCGATCCAAATACTTCAAGTATAAATTTTGATGCTGTTGAAGATCACGTTGCGACAACTAGCTCATCTAACATTCTAAGAAAAGAAAATGTAACTTATCACAATGGCGACTATATTCTTGTTAAATGTAGCTCTAAAAATACAGAATATAGATATGTTGCTGTGTGTATGGGAGAAGTAGATGAAGAAGATGGCGAAATTAGAGTTACATTTTTAAAAATCACTGGTAATGATGGTAAGCTATTTAAAATTGATGATAATTGCTATGATCTGCCAGTTGAAGATATACTTTTGAAGTTACCTCAACCTTCTTTATTACTCAAAGGAGAACGTATTTTTTATAAGTTCCCAAATGCTTTAGATGTATTCGAAAAATAGCTTTGTTGTCGGGTCTTGCTCTTTTTCTATAAACTATTTTTAATATTATTTTTGTTACTTCTAAAAATGAAAAACATTATTTCTGTTTTTTTTTTTACTATCATTGAAGTTGAAATGTTTAAACTAATTATATTATTATAGAATGATACATTCTTCAAGTAACTGATTAAAAATTCTGTATTTGATTTAGCTATTCAAAATTACTCTTAAATGAAAGAATATTACATATTTGTTGATTATTGAATACAGGTAGAATATAAAATAAAGGTACAAGGAAAGAGGCGTGATATTTTATATATGTTGATTAATACAATAAGTTAAAATTCTTAATAAATCTGGTCAAATATGTTACTTACTAAATATAATTGTATTTTCTATAAAACTTTAAGAAGAGTGATATAATTTTGTTTTCTGTTATACTGATTATTATTCTTGGATTGATAATGAATATAATAATTACTAATAATGGATTATTTTGCATTTTCTTGATGTTTCAATCATTTTCCTGCTGTCCTATCATCAGTCTGCCGGTCCATTTCATTATCCTGCCACTAGTGTCATTTTCCTGTTCTGTGTATTTGCAAATATTGCTCAAAAATCCCTAAAATCGAATAAAGTGTATCGATTTGATAGTTATTATGTAGATTTAACTTGGCTCTATAACTTAGACATCAATTATGTATAAAATACGACAAAAAATATATAATTTTTTTTTGTAGTCGTTTTCGACCGATTATCAAATATTGACTCATATAACATACGGGCGGGCCAGCGCGGCACTCCCGCATTCCGGGCCGTGTCCGGCGCGGCGGGGCGCGATCCGGCGCGGCGCCGGCGCCGTCCAGCCCGCCTAATTGCGGTACCCACACAAGAAAGCGCAGATTTATGTTCCGCTTAGAATGAGTTGTAAACCGTTTACACATATCAAGCCCCTCGCTCTGTTTGCACGATTATTCACACGTCGCATGTAAATAAGCCATTGTTCTGTGCGATATATTACTCTAGATTGTACAAGACTGCACGCCCGGCCTAATGGCGTAACAGGACCTTTATTAGTTTAATAGCCGCGTTCACCACGTGTCTTAATGTTTTATGTTAACGTGTGCAAATGGGATGGAGCACATTAAGTCCTAATCGGCCCAACTGGGCAGCGTTGTTTCCCTGCCGTGAGTTCAGAGTGCGTTTTGCGCGCACGACCGGAATATTTTATGCGCTCAGGTAATTATTGCGACTAATGTTCGTCTAACGGTCGCCTCTGAAATGTTTATGGCGGCGCGTTCAGGCCCTTCAACCGCTGCCTTGTTGATTTAATGGAATTGTCCAATTACGAACGCGCTCCGAGATCTATTTCTGTACGTGTACAACGCGGATTTCCCGTGAAGTCCCACTTTCTGCACTGCGTGCGTTTCTTTTAAGGGAAATATCTTTTAAACTACGACGTTGTATCAGTTTTAATCAGACGGTGTTATCCATTAGAATACAATCGAATGCGGTTAATAGGTTTATTAGAGACGCTAGACTGTACGTGCCATTGAAATTTCCGTTATTATTTCTGCCGTTATCTCGTGATCTGCTGGCATAACTCTTTACCCGTCCAAGACAAGTAGCTTGACAACCTGCTTTGTATCAGTTACCGCTATTGTGAAGTTTGCTATTGTATTTCCTTGTGTATCAAAAGTGTGATTATGAGAAAGTTAAAAATATTTATGTCCATAAATATCGCTAAACGACGATGCCACATGGATGCGATTATTTTGTTGTCTTCGGAAACCGGATGTTTATACAGGTTCCCATACAGCCCATCGCTTTCATTAGATTGCATAGGCACCCTCGCTTTTACTACTATTGATATCTGTATGTAAAAGTAAAAAGAGGGCCTATTCTCCAGTTCAGTATGGGAAAATTATATCCTTATCGAATGAGTTATCATGATATACTGATTTCTGTTCTGTCTTGTTTACAGAGGCAAATTCGCATCAGTACGCAAGATACGCCACCTGGTGTCGGGTGAAGAGTATGCGGCAAAATTCATACGCAAGCGGCGGCGCGCGGCCGACACGACGCGCGAGATACTGCACGAGGTGGCCGTGCTGGCGCTGTGCTCCGACTGCACGCGTGTCGTCAGACTGCACGAGGTGAGTTCTTTCCTATGTACTGGTGGCAGGAGAATGTGATACGACGCGCGAGTGCTGCACCGCGCTGGCGCTGTGATCCGACTGCACGGGTGTCGTCAGGCTGTACCAGGTGAGCCATCTCCACTGTACTGGTGGCGGGTGAATATGACACGACGCGCGAGTGCTGTACTGTGCTGGCGCTGTGATCCGACTGTACGCGCGTCGTCAGACTGCACGAGGTGAAACTGCTCCTCTGTACTGGTGGCGGGTGAATGTGAGAAGACGCGCGAGTGCTGCATCGCGCTGGCGCTATGATCCAACTGCACGGGTGTCGTCAGGCTGTACCAGGTGAGCCTTCTCCTCTGTACTGGTGGCGGGTGAATATGACACGACGCGCGAGTGCTGTACTGTGCTGGCGCTGTGATCCGACTGTACGCGCGTCGTCAGACTGCAAGAGGTGAAACTTCTCCTCTGTACTGGTGGCGGGTGAATGTGAGAAGACGCGCGAGTGCTGCACCGCGCTGGCGCTGTGATCCGACTGCACGCGCGTCGTCAGGATGAACGAGTTGAGTGAATCTCTTTTGGCTACAGACTTGGAAGTGTATACTTCTCCGCTCCGCGCTGTAATATAAAAGGCCTTTCTTTAATTTATATTGTTGTTGGCTATAATCCTCAACCAAGTTACAATATGGAGTGGACTATTTCATGGAGCAAATAGAGTAACCAAAAATGTGATACCTCGAGTTTCTCCGTGCTGAATCAGTCCTTAGTGCCCCTAAATCTGCACTAAGTCTATGCTCTGTCCCACGTCATATATATCTCAGCACAGCAGTGGCCACATCAGTAGGCTATGATGATGATTTAAACATAGGTAGTTGGTCATACCGGGAATAGGATATTGCGGCGGCAATCGGCAATTTAAAGTTCCCACCAGCAAATAATATTATTATTGCACATTCCAGGTGTACGAAACACGTTCAGAAGTCGCTATAGTGCTAGAACTGTGCGCCGGCGGCGAACTACAGAGACTTTTAGACGAGGAGGAGCGGCTTTCGGAAGGCGGGGCCAGGAGAGCCCTGCGGCACGCACTCGAGGGGTTAGCGCACCTGCACGCGCGCCGCGTGGCACATCTCGACCTGAAACCACAGAACCTGCTGCTTAGCGCTGATCGCGATGAACTGCTCATATGCGACTTCGGCATCAGCCGCGCCATACAGCCCGGAGCGCACGTCCGGGAGATATTAGGCACCAGGGACTATGTTGGTGAGTTACGTGTATATTTATTTAGACTAATAATCATCATTTATTTAGACTAATAATCGGCAACAAGCCTAGTTGCCGATTATTAGTCTAAATAAATCAGAATATAAAATGTTATACTTGCCAGTGCCAAACACAAATGTTTACAGGAGGTAAATATTCTAGCTGTGGAAAAGTCTTTGATGATGCTCTCATGCCATTGTCTAGATCAGACAAGCAGACGATTTTGGGCGTGTAGAAGAACCTTTTATTTTGATAAATAGATAGATAAATTCTTTATGCACACACACAAAAGAATAAAAAAAAAGAAAACAATAACATAATGTGGGCAAAGGCGGCCTTATCGCTTTAAGCGATCTCTTCCAGACAACCTTTCGAAAATCACTCGCACGCTGTGTACTACTTATCCATCACAAGTTTTTGACTCATGATGTTTCAACGAATCTGCCAGCTAGTGGTCTGTTCCTACTTTCCGTAGTTCTCCTCAAGATGTAAACACTATTTTAAATCGAGTAGATATTAAAGTGTCTGTATATTGTTTACCTATTGTTTTATTGAGGAGCTCGATGGCGCAAGGGGTTAGCGCGTTTGGCTGCGATCGTTGAACTTAAGCAACTTTCGCAGTGGTCGGTCATTGGATGGGTGACCAAAAACGTTAAGCCGTTGGTCCCGGTTGCATCTGCAGTCGTTAGCACCCACCAATCCGCACTAGGCCCGCGTGGTGGGTCATGGCCCAATCTCCCTATTCCATCCATAGGGAAGAGGCCTGTGCCCCAGCAGTGGGGACATTAATAGGCTGATGATGATGATGATGATATTGTTTACCAGCACCTGAGATCCTGTCGTACGAGCCACTATCACTCGCCGCAGACATCTGGTCAGTGGGCGTACTGGCATACGTGCTGGTTAGCGGGTATTCGCCGTTCGCGGGCGAGACCAAGCAGGAGACGTACCTCAACATCGCTCAGTGCCAGCTCACATTCCCCAAGGAACTGTTCCGCGGCGTGTCGCAGCGGGCCGTGCACTTCATACGGGAGACGCTAGTCGTCGATCCCAAGTGAGTGCCTACATTCCTTCATAGCTACATTCACAGATAAACATCACCGCGGAAGAAACCAAGCAGGAGACGTACCTCAACATCGCTCAGTGCCAGCTCACATTCCCCAAGGAACTGTTCCGCGGCGTGTCGCAGCGGGCCGTGCACTTCATACGGGAGACGCTAGTCGTCGATCCCAAGTGAGTGCCTACATTCCTTCATAGCTACATTCACAGATAATAATCGCCGCGGAAGGAACCAATAGCAATGAGCGCAGATTAATGCCCGGTTCATATTGTTCGAATGAATCCAGTGCTGCCCCCTAGTATCAGCACCGCGTTATGATATATAACGTGTTTATATCACGCTCAATTGTCAAATAACTATGGAGTTGACAGTAAGACGCGATAGAAACCGTTATTATATAGTGTAAATTGTAATGCTCATGCTACGGGGGCTGTACAGCTGGATTAATATATAATCTAGTCAGTGGCGGATTTGCAGTCTCGGCCGCCCTAGGCCCCAAGCCATCAGCCACCCCTTTCTCAGCATTCGCCATAGACTACCCAATGAAAATACTTTATTGTCAACTTTTAAATAAATAGATTCAGAAATTTAGAAAAAAATTCGCTTGCTGTATTTTCGCTTGCTTTAGTTAATTGCTCTATCATACTCTGCCAACTTGGTATACTTGGTTATAATAATTTTTACTTACTTAATCCAGTCACTGGACTGGATTGACGGTCGACTGTTGGACAAAAATCTTACCAAAGGTACGAACTAGCAAGTATGTTTTAAGTGATCTACGAGTATCTGCGCTCTGGCTCAACTTAATAAACTCATATTCAATGTTATCATTCGTTCAGGGGCCGTCTTACAGTGGAAGAGTGCCTGGAGCACCCCTGGTTGAAAGACGAGGCGGACATACCGCGCGCCATCCTCGGCGCCGGATACCACGCCGCCGACCTCGCCAGCGACGACACTGCCGACGAGGACGACGCGCTCAGTGGCGTAAACGGTCAACTTAATGGCGTAAACGGCCAGGTTAATGGCGTAAACGGACAAGTTAATGGCGTAAATGGCCAAATTAATGGCGTAAACGGACACAGTGGATGCAACGGCGCGAACGGCACACACGACGATAAAGGTGGGTGTTTGTGGGGTTTTGTTGTTTTTTATGTGGGAGTCTGTTAACAGTAAAATATTTATTGAATCTTATAAACAATAGAACACAGTCAATACTAAAGTCTGATCAACAAAATGCTGAACACTGTTCTTGGTTTTGTTTTCTGATACTTTTAAAATTTTCAAACTTTTCTATAACTATTTCCGCTTATTTAATCTTCGGTCATTGTGATTCTGAAATAGTTTTAATTTTTTTTTTAATAATGAGTATTTTGTACGCTTCATTCGTAAAGGTTGTATTGTATTTAACATAAATTTGAATAAAATAAAATTGACCATGGCTCTGATTCTTTTCAGGCTGTGTCGTCAGAAATATCTGATGATAATTCTGACGACGCAGCTCGAAAAGGCTGCGAGACCTCATAAATAAATAAATCAGTGCATATATACCGTTGAAACTTGTTTTATTTATCGTATATGTTGTTCCGCAGAAGCATCGGGTCGCGAGGAGTGCGAGGAGCGCGATAAACCCCTGAAGCATGCGCACGCGCGCGACCTCTCCCCGCCCTGCCCCGGCGCGCCCTCCACGCCCAAGGTGACATTTTCTTTTTTTTTTTTGTTAAATTCTCCCTTTTCAGGGAAGGCAAGGGGAACAATGCCCATACAGCCTTGTCCTAAGTTAAATTATTCTGTTTTCCTTTTTACATTAGAATGTCGGTGTGACGCATTCTAATGTTTCTTGAAGTGTTTGGCACGAAATGTATCAAGCTGGCTTTTTCGATAAGCTTCTGTGAGGTAGTCAATACTACAATAAAATTCTCACGTCCACTTGATCGGAATAGCGTATATTTTGACGATTCTATTAATTCTTCAGTTACGCAGACAGTTGTAACACAAAATCACACCAATTTTATTTCACAATATCCACTCTGAACGAATTTGAGAATAATTAAAATAAGACGCCAACCACACTCGATCAAATCCCGCCAAAAACTCTTTCTTTTTTTTTTATTTGACGATGAGAAATCCCTTGACGGACCGTACCGTGCGCTGGCGAGGCGCACAGCGTGTGTCCTACCCACTAAAACTCACCGGTACCCTTAGATTAAAACAAAAAGCGTAGATACGGTACGCTCCTACTTGCATCAAACAAAAACTGATCCCACGGCAGCGCGAATGGGACGGCGAGATCCGCGTCACTGCATTACCGACCCGAACGAAACAGCACGTTAAGTTTCAACGGCAGCGCGAACGAGACGGCGAGATCCGCGTCACTGCACTACCGACCAATCTACGACCAGTACTCGACGTCACTACCGAATAAGATTTAAAACAAACAGCAATTTTTATGAAATAATATATTTTATAGTACTTACGAATAAAAAGTGATGCCGTGGGTTTTATTTTTAGTTCTTGAGCAATTTGAGCACTTTTTAAAAACACAGTTAGGCATTGCTTTATCATATAAACACAAAATATTGGCAATATTTCTTTTTGGCGTTCACATGTACGTCGTTTGCATGTCAAGTTGTGACTAAAGCGATTAGGGTCGTAGACCACAATTTAGGCGGATCTCTTTTGTGAGGCTAGTGCCGTATCTACCCTTTTTGTTTTAATCTAAGCCGGTACCCCTACGCCCATGTGGGAGCGTCATTTCACCGGGACGCCCCCGGGCCTGCCCGGCCCAACGAGTGGACCGGGCGACACGCCTCTGGGGGATTGCGCTAGGCTACTAGGCAGTCCTCAGATGGGGTGGCCTATGCCGAATGGCACATAGGGCACGCGGTGGCCAAGTCGCCAACGATATTAAATACCCTATATACACCAACACGAACAGAATCATGCCCGAAACCTGTTATTCCAGTCGGAATAAACATGAGACCTATTCTAAGACACCAGCGCTTAGACAATTTTTTCCTAGATAGTATAGACCCCCACGAATATGCCCTCCATTTGTCCCCGCTAGAACCCGTGTTTTGTAGCCAGGAAAATTGTTTAAACAAAGAAAAACCGGTTTTTTTGATTTTTTTTGCTTGTAAGCGGGGATTTTGAAATTTTTTTTGAATCAAAGTTGTTCATTAGCTTGCCCTTTACAAAATCAGTTCTATGAAAAAATAACGTGAGATTGTTAGTTTAGCAGTAAATTGCAATTATGTCGGTTTTACGTTTGCAGCAATTCAACATGTTATAATAAACATTTTGATTTCTAAAGTAGTTTATCATGTGGGTAACGCCACTCCCAAGAGAGTCATGTAAAATTTATCGACCTGTGTCGCAAACTTTAGCAACAATTCTCAATCTCCGAAAAAAAAGTACTTGCCTGTCCCGTCTTTCCCAGAAGGCGCACAGCGGGGAAAAAATTCAGGTGATTCGATTCACCAAGAATTTTGAGGAATCGATCGAGTAGAAAAAAATCGTTACTAAAAATGTTCGTTTTTGGACGATTTAATTTTTTTTAAAAATTGACGTAGAATATTTTTTTTTTAAACTAATGTATTTTTCTCTCCGCAACTCGAATATACGATTGAAAATTTAAAAAATTCAGTTTATTTATGTACAGAAATTATTTACAAAACTATTAACTAAAATTCGATTACAAGACTGCGTTGTATTCTATATTTCTAATTAAATTAATTTCGTCCTTTTTTCTTCCGGTTCATAATCGGAATTCTCAGGGTATATTAGTATTATATATATATTCAGAATAGTATATTCGAGTTGAGGAGAGAAAAACACATTAGTTTAAAAAAAAAATATTCTACGTCAATTTTTAAAAAAAATTTAAATCGTCCAAAAACGAACATTTTTATTAACGATTTTTTTCTACTCGATCGATTCCTCAAAATTCTTGGTGAATCGAATCACCTGAATTTTTTTTCCCGCTGTGCGCCTTCTGGGAAAGACGGGACAGGCAAGTACTTTTTTTACGGAGATTGAGAATTGTTGCTAAAGTTCGAGCGACACAGGTCGATAAATTTTACATGACTCTCTTGGGAGTGGCGTTACCCACATGATAAACTACTTTAGAAATCAAAATGTTTATTATAACATGTTGAATTGTTGCAAACGTAAAACCGACATAATTGCAATTTACTGCTAAACTAACAATCTCACGTTATTTTTTCATAGAACTGATTTTGTAGAGGGCAAGCTAATGAACAACTTTGATTCACAAAAAATTTCAAAATCCCCGTTTACAAGCAAAAAAACTCAAAAAAACCGTTTTTCTTTGTTTAAACAATTTTCCTGGCTACAAAACACGGGTTCTAGCGGGGACAAATGGAGGGCATATTCGTGGGGGTCTATACTACCTAGGAAAAAATTGTCTAAGCGCTGGTGTCTTAGAATAGAAGTCGGTCCAAATTATGGCTATTCCGACTGGACTATGTCAAAAAGGTACATTGGACAATCCACGGAGCTCCGTAAGATGATCGCGTAGTCTAAACAATATGAGGCAATTATTTAAACATTGAAAATCACCTTTAAAGCACACTGTATAAGGTCTTAATTAAAACGCATGCGTCAAAGAGTTATGACAGTCCGAAATGTAAGTTCGTAAAATTTTACGACTTATTGCTATATGCGGAAGAATATATACCTTATAAGTTTGAATGCGCTGTTAGCAATATAGCAGGTACGGACCGTGAGGAATAGAGACGGCTATATTACCGCTCATGCATTTGAATATCACAAATATTTTCTATTAAAGCAGTTCAAAGTAAGTATTAAAACAAAATTTGTTTTAAATGCGTTAAATTAACAAACATTGATTAGATACCTGTTGAAAAAACGTTATTTTACATACTATAAGTATTTATTGCGCATTTTTTTCACGGAGCTCAGCGGCATGTTGACTTTTCAACGGTCCGCGCGTGACTGTGAACCAACAACTGCTTGAGTCGTTTACAAGCACTTCTTTATAGGGACACATTTTGAGTGCACGTAGTGTATCTAGGATATTTAAAATCGTTGCAAGCCGCGTCCAGACCACCTTAGGGCAGTCACGGCTGGCTGCCTTCTTCGGCCCACCCGTTTACGTCGGAGGGGAGTGGCTAGAGCGTCCTCCTCCCGCTCCCTCTTCGCGACGCCCAAGGTGACTACCACACTTAGAGATACCGACTTGTTGTCCATCAAATATAGTAGAACCGATTATCCGAATTAATTGGGACCGGGGTCGATTCGGATAATCGGACATAGACTGGTAATAAAAAAAAATCTTTCGATTTAAACATACATCTAGCAAATAGTTTTAACGGGTTAATGCACGAACTTTATTTATTTATTGACGTTTTGTTTATATCGACGTTTTATTTATAAATAAATGAACCCTTTAAAAACTAGTTTTATTTAATGAGTGATGTGCGTGAAAACCTAAGAAACAATTAAACTTCTAGCAGTTAAATTCTTAAACAAAATTTATAATTGAAATGTCTTCTTTTCCCACATCGCAGGTGTCTCGCAAATCGCACCCGCACCCCCCCTCAGTGCTGGCGCTCTGCAAGAAGTTCCAGCCCGACTACGAGAAGCCCGCCACCATACCCCACGCCCACGCCCACGCCCACGCCCACGCCCACGCGCTGCGCCCGCCCACCGACCGCGCCGTGCTCTGCTAGCCCACGCGGCCCAGCGCTGGGCCACACCATACGCGAGCGCGACACTGACGCGATCCACTCAAACATTCAACGAGATACGTGAAACAACGCTAACAACGCTACAAGACAGGCTAAAATTCAGTCAAACAAAATAATAATATTAATAAATAAAACGAAATTCAGTTTAAATAATGCAACAGTAAAAAGAAAGCCGTATAACAAAATGACATTAAATATTGTAGCGATCAACCCAAACACGAGATAAGAGAGAGGTGAAATAAAATAAAATTAGTTCAAATAATGCAACAAGACGAGTTAAAAAGCAGTGAAACAAAATAATACCTCATTGATATCAAGAATTAATATAAATAGTGTAACGAGTGTTAGTGAAGTGAAGTGAAACGAAACGAGAATTACTGCAGCGAGAAAAATATGAAGATGAATGCAGAGAAATCCCATTTGGTTACTATGGAGTTTAAAACTGACGGTTATGTCTAACTGGTTAGACAAAGGTACTGAAAGTTAAAATACCTTTTTGATAAAAAAATTGTGAGATTTGCAAATTTTCATAATATTTTACTTAATGTTGATCGTAGTCAGTGTGTAGATTTTTATAAAATCCATAGGATTACATTAACTAATTGTATACAAATATGTTTGTAATGAATTGAGATGTGTTGCATATATGAAATGCATAAAACAATTGCGCTCTTTAATGCTACATTAGGAATTGCTTTTTATTGATTAATGTAACTTTGCAATAGTTGAATCTGATCACCTTTTCCTCTCTACGCATTTGTTTCATAGAAATATTGCTAACTGTGTTGAAGAAATGCGTGCCATAGAGACGTTATTGCTCCAATAAGCAATTTTTTTTAAAACAAGTAGTGAGGAAAGGTGTGATCTTGATTTGACTATAAAAAAAGATAAATATACCCTCTTATGGCAAGGATATCTCTTTATGTATAATGTGCAAAATGATTATATATGGTAACATTATTTTGTTTGAGTGTATCGCTTTCATTTGCATCGCGTCAATGGCCAAGAGTAAAGCCCTGTACATACCACTAGATAAGTTATGTTATCCCCGCCACGCACCTGAAACTAATTCCAATAACATTTGGAAATTATGTAATTCTATTTTTATTAAGAACATAGTATTAAAAGTCTTATGAACTAACGCAAGAATATCGTTAATATAAGGTGGCTTAAAATATCACAACACTTAAAATATTTAAGCCGAACCAATAAAGAGTACAAACGGGTGAGAATGCCTGTATTTTTTTACACTAAGCCTTATTGTTCACAAATGTTATGGTATGGTAGTTTCGTGCTCTAGCGGTGGGTGACTTGTGTATATTTGTTGGGCGGAGGCCCTTGTACATAGCCTTGTACCTTCCCTGCCCGCGTCCCCCGCCAGGTGGAGACCCCGGCGGGGTAATAAACTCCCAACGAGGAGTGGGAAGGACGCCGCTTCGTCGCGACCGCGGTCGGAACGAGATATTATATTCGCCGGCTCTTCTCGTGATTCGCTCTGACAACTCTACTTAATCAACATCACGAATATACTTATTTTTATCTCTGCCAACCTCCCTCCCCCCTCCCCCCCCTTCTCATCCTTAATGTATTTGTTGATGTCCTAAAGCAGGGGTTCCCAACGTTTTATTGGTCAGGGACCACTTTTACATATTTTTTGGCGCGGACCAATATTTAGTCACGAAATTTTAGTGTAATAAAAATAAACTGTAATAATCAAACTGAAACTTTAATTAAAAATCTAATGCGAAATTAAATAAGAAGAAATAATAACATTTTTAGCGGGCGCGCCCGCTAAATTCAAATTCATTCGCGGACCATATTTTGGCTTCTGCGGACCACTGGTGGTCCACGGACCACTGGTTGGGAACCATTGTCCTAAAGCATACATCACATCAGTCGGACTAAGCTAGGCTGAGTATAGAAGTTAGTGGATCCCAGGTCCTACTTTTTGCGAGTCGCTCCGTCTGTCTCCTTCTACCGCACAGAAGCAGTTGAATATTAAAAACGAGATATTTACCCTACACTGAATTTCAGTAAACGAAAGTTTTGAATA
Organism: Chilo suppressalis; assembly: GCA_902850365.2. Taxonomy (NCBI): domain Eukaryota; kingdom Metazoa; phylum Arthropoda; class Insecta; order Lepidoptera; family Crambidae; genus Chilo; species Chilo suppressalis. Next base: position 5,164,129 of record OU963899.1, on the reverse strand, counting down.
GATTCGAAATGCTTTTGAAATTGCATGGAATATTTTTTTAAACGTTTGTGGCGTAATGGGAGAGTCCTCCGATATTGCGCAGAAAACGCTTAAAAATATTTTAGCTTTACGATACCATTCCAACTTTTGATTACGAACAGTCTGAATAGTTCGCTCGTTTATATCGGCACTTCTATGTTTATAGAAAGGGATGGAGCGCCATATTGTCAAAGGGGGATTTGGGCATTCGCCTATGTTTCTAAAATGTTTTGGTGCGATGCAGGAGCGAAGCTCGAGCAGGGGAGCCGGCTTTAGTGTTAAGTGTTTAGATGATTCTAACAGAGACATGTACGTTAGTTAGGTAGTAGCGGCTCGACCGCCGCGTCACCCGAATGTCTGGGACCAAAATTTGCATAGTGACCGCCGATTTGTTGAGTTTCGGCGGCAGTTGTTGTCGCGGTTGATATTGTACAATATATTGAAATTTTATCACTAGGAGTGACCGTTTTTCGGGTTGTTGTTAGATAGGGGTATTGTTAACGTAGCGAACTTGTCGGATCATGAGCTCAAATCTTGTGACTTAATTTTTTTTGTAAATCTATCTAATGAAATCGTCGTGTGCCTTGCGCAAATGTCTACTTTATTCATCCCACATTCTGAATGTCGCTTCATTTTACTTTGTAAATGTCTTTTATTTTTTCATTCATGAGAAGAATCAATTTTAACCACATCTCAACTTAACTCGAAGATTTATACCTTGTGAGAACTGTTGTGATTCGTGAAAATAAATTATTGTGATATAAAATTCTACTTTTTATTTATGTTGTCCGTTTACACCACTATTTTCTAATTCTCTAAAAATCACATTTATTCATAGAGATGCATACCAACTAAACCTGAAAACTGAAAGAAGAGAGATATATTTTGATATTTCCTTGAAATGAAAATTGAAAAATCAAGCCTCAGGCCTGTACTCATAATGGAAGTGAGATGCCGCTCTACTATACAAAAAGTCAATAGGAAAGAATTTCCTTACGGTAATAATACAGTACCCCTAGCACGAACCATTATCGAGTTCGAATAGTTTGCAAACCGAAATGTCAATGTCAAATTTTGTATGGGAACTTGAACAGCAGCGGCACAAAGTACGTAACGAGAACTAAAAATCAGTACACATTTGACAATGACATTTCGGACTTCAAACTATTCGAATTCGATATTGGTTCGTGCTAAGGGTACTGTTCAAAAGGCCCAAGCACGAATTCGTGGCAGCTCCTGTATCGCATCTAAGTTTCTAGGTAAACTAAACAGCGCCCATATCGAACGTAAGAACAAACTAGCTTTTTCCATACAAAATTTGACGATTACGATACTCTACGGAGCTGCCAAAAACTCGTGCTTTGGGCCTCCGTCGGTTATCCTTTACGAAGAGGACGTGTAGATGTAATAGCACCATTTTTATTATAGAAAACTATTGATATGGGGCATTGTGAAGAATATACACTTTCAGACACATCTATAGGCCCGTTTAGTGTCATAAGTTTCAACAGTCTGCAGCAAAAACATTGCATTAAGTTACATTAAGCAATAATTGTATTTTTAAAAACGTATGAAAAATATGGTTATTTTAGCTTCAAAACTGTGTAAAACTTTTTGCTAAATTTACATTTATTTTAAGCTAGGGACCGTCAAATCTACTAGGGTCAAAACTTAAAATGCTAGGTGGGCCAATAGAAGTGTGGGAGTATATTTTTATAAAAACAGCACTAAAAATCTGAATACAAAGGTAGTTTGGAAATAAAGAAAAAAACAAAAGTTGTTCAGTTCAAAAGCATCTTTACTGTAACGAATTTTAAGATCCATAATATACTGTTCAATCTGCATATTAAGGCATTACAATTATTTCATGTAGTAGCATTTTCCTAGTTGTTAATTTGAAAATACAATTTCATGTTGTTAAAAATAATTAGGCGGACATGTGTTTCATTGATACAAATGAAAATAATGTTCAATGATAGTTATACAAATGACCTAACAAATTCATGTTATAAAAGTTTGACTAGATTTTTAGAAAAATCTCACAATTCACAATGTTCATGCCTTTCGCAAAGATAATACTAAAATCACAGTCCGATAATATTTACAATTTATCGTATTTTTTCGGTCGCAATACACACTAAAAACGGGTTTGACACATACAAATACCTAATAAAAGCAGTAGAGTCTGTGCGGAAAAAGAATGAGATTTAGATTGGAGGGCACTGTAGTGCTTTTCAACAACAAACAAATCCGTATTAATACAAAACTTAACGTTTTACAGATTGCTGGGTTTGATTGCCAAATAAAAATATTAATGTTAGTTCCGTTTTTCGCCACGCCCATACTCTTTCCGCATAGACTAAATAATAATCCTTCTGAATGCTGTTTGCAGAGTGTTACCAACGAATATACCTTCGACGCTATTAGAAATGAATCGTTTATTAAGTAAAAACAACACACCATGTTACCACAAACTGTCAAAAATTCTCCACGAATTGTGTGTCTTATATATATTGAAATAAAACTCAAAGTTACTACGAGATTTGACAATTTTGGAAAACTTGATCCGTGGCTGTCGGTACACAAACTTATAATTAGAGCATTACAATTTGATGGAATAACACTTGCAGCAATTTTGCTAAATCTAGTTTTAGATTCAACAAATTTGTTTCAAGTCGACCTAAGTTAATACCTTACTTACTCTTACATCGAGGTCGAGATGCTATTTTACATATGTTTTAGTCAAGATATCTGGTTAATTACAAACGTACACAAAGTTGCAGAAAACGTATAGAAATATATAATATACTAGCAGTCCCAACGAGCTTCGTACCGCCATAAAAAAAAGGGGTTGGTGGTAGAAGGGTGAAATTTTAGGGTTGTATGTATTTTTGTATGATGTAGCATACAAAAAAATTGTCCAAAAAAAATAAATTTAACGGTGGACCACCCTTAACATTTAGGGGGATGACAAATAGATGTAGTTCCATTCTCAGACCTACTGAATATGCATATAAAATTTCACGAAAATTGTTCGAGCCGTTTCGGAGTAGTTCAATTACGCAAACCGTGACACGAGAATTTTATATATTAGAGATATAATAATGTTAGATTTTCAGAAACTATGTAAAGTTCAGTTACTTTGTTTTCCGGGATTAAAATTATCCCATGTCTAATTCAAGTAATAAACCGTGTTGGTCAATTTTATCGGGAGCGAATATCTGAAGTGATCATGTGTTGCCTTAGCATTCTTATTGTACTCTTTACCTTCTTATTAATAAAGATGGATCATAGTCGAAGTCTTTGAGTCTTGATAATAAAAAACTTGAGATAAAGATCATGAAGTTGAGTCATGAGTCGGACATAAAAGTTTGCGTCTATGAATTCTACAACAGTTATTGAAGTTAATGTTTGGGTTAGGTAAAATAGCTTTCCTTCTACTTGAGGGATATTAAAACTTAGGTTAAAACAAAATACGAGCGAGCCTTACAGTAGTCGCGTATGATGTGTAACATTTGAAACCTCACCTTATATTAGTAAAAAAAGAAATAAAAGGTTCTAAAATCAAATCAAATAGCGCGCGCCTTCGCGACTTCCTGTTACACACTTCCGTCCCATTTCACGAAATCACTCCCACAAAATGAAGGAAAGCGAGAGAAGAGATGTTACACATCAAAAAGAGAATATACGGCACTCGCGGCTCAAAAGTGTACCGCTTAAATTGTGGTGCATGAACACAATTCGCTTCAGTTACAATTTGACATCCAAATACGCTGCATGTGAACTTAATATAACAAAATTGCGTATATTCTGTGTTATAAAGATAAAACAATGCCTTTGAAGCTTATAAAAAGAACACTAACGTCTTTGACCTATTGGAGGCTTTGGGTATATTAGGATAATGACCCTATGACTTCCGTTTGGTTATTTAACAGGAACTAGGGACTTTGTATTTGATCTGAGGGGGCCTCATATCAATCGCGCGGCCCTGGGCACTTGCCCAAAGTGCCCACTGGGAAAGACGGGTCTGATGGCAACACTTTTCACTTGTAAAACTATAAACTTTTTTTTTCAAAAATCACGGTTTGTCTTCAATGTTATTTATTTATTCGCCATTTGTTATCAAGAAAAGGACAACAATACAGTTCAGCCGTTTGTAGAGGGAAAAGAAAACGCAGTCAGCCGACTGTAAAGCGGTCTCGTCGTTTCGCTCGCGCTGCGTTGAAGCGTACAGTTCTGTCTCGCTCGCTCGATTGAATGTTTATTTACAGAAGTGTGCGTGCGTGAGAGTCGCTTATGTAATTAAGTCGGAGCATATTTTATTTGATGCTAGTATGAGCGTACCGTATCTTCTCTTTTTACTTCTATCTCTTTTTATCTAAGTATTAAATTAATAATTATATTATATGTTTGCGAAACAGTTCTTAAGATACTTGTCTATTGAAATAGCTACGGTACTACAACCATCCAGACACAACGCAATACATATCTCTTTCAATAAAAAAAGTTCCTAAGAAAGATGTAATCCTACAACAAGCATATTTTAGGAGATTAACCAGGTTCGTATCTAAGTTTACCTTAATTAAATATACTTCAAGTCTTTATTTAAATACATTAAATCTAATACTAATTCATTAACATTCATAAGATTGATATGAACACGATTATAAAATATATAGGTAAGTAAGATGCTTATAACATTAAGAGTATATGTTTATCTTCTTAACAATGAAAGTCTTTGTCTTTTCATGCTGGAATGGGAGTAAACGAAATAGTTATGTTATGATATTAGTGTGGTAAGTTGGTTATTACAAACGAGAAGACGAATGCTTACCATAGTCACGAGTTTGTAAATACCAATCCCGCACGAATGTCATACAAAGTTTTTCAATACATTTGCGTTAAAACAGGACCTTTACCTCATTTATGTAATAAAGCAAACTGTTTTCTAATAAGAAATTTGTCGTGCGGATGGTGAAAATAAGAACTACCTTCATCATGTATTAAAGTGAGACAAAGGTACAGATAAAAAGTTTTCAATGGAGGTTCGTCCAGAAATAAGAAAAATAAACGTAAAACATACGCACCGCGCCATTTGCGGAGCATGCGGTAAAATGTTTTAGCGCACACTCTGTTGTATAGCCCATAATTTTGAACTTTCAAACAATGCATACAACCTCCGAAAATGATTTTTTAGCAAATGTGTTGAAAAATATATACTGCGACAATTTATGATTAAAACACAATTTTGACTCAATCAATGTAGCGTCAGCGTAACGCTCTGAGAGAGATAATAATTATAGTAAGTTATTTTAAAACAAAATTTTGCTATCATCGATAAAAAAAAACTAATAAGTTAGGTACTTAAAAAAATAATTTTGCTGCCATCAATGAAAAGACATCTTTAATTCTATTGCAGTAAGAGCCATTTGGAAGAACAACAACGTTCGCCTTGTTTATATACTGGCGTATTTTAATCACTTTCAGCGGATAAATTTAATTATCCTGTAATACAAAACTACAAAATTCTATTACAAAATTAAGGCTATTTTACATAACGCATATCTTATGCAATATCATTTTATTTATTGCTAAAGTTTCAAATCGACGTCTAACTTGTTCCAAATAAGGAACAGGTTTTCACGAACTCTTATAACCATAGGCATGTGTAATAGGTATAAGTTTTTTTTTACATACAATGTACACACACACACCTTTTACGATACACAGACAGCGGTTCCGGAAACATGACGTACCATTTGAGATAGTTACACAAAACCTGTCTAACTTTATCTATAGGGCTTTATTGTTAGAGATCTTGGTACACTCGAATATTAACGTGATAATAGGGATTATGGATGTTATTCAAATAAGGCTAAGTTTTGTATAATATTAAGGCTTTTGGCTAGACTTTTGAATTGTTCCTTCATTAATATTTTTGAATAAATTTTCATTTTGAGAAAAAAAAATTATACAAGTTTGAAAAGCTTGTGGGAAATTCAAATATCTGAAGAGCGGTTGTGACGTAGAAATACATAACAACGAATCGACAAACAACATGTTCACAGAATATGTCAAAGACAACTAGACCTAGAACGAGTGCGTTGCGCTAGCGCACCTAACCTCCTAATCTAGCTGTGGACTTGTTTGTTTTGTTGCTACGTTGCTATGAACTGTGACGTCACACCCAAGGGCGGATCCAGAGGTGGGGGGGGGGGGGGGGGGTCATGACCTCCCCCTGGGCTGGGTCCATCTGTACCACTTCACAATCTGTACTCACTGTCACTTGATCACGACTATATGACCCCCCTTGGCGTCAAAGCTGGATCCGCCCTTGGTCACACCAAGAGATTCAAAATAGCATGTGCATAAAATGACTGTGTAAAGGGGCTATTTAAAACAATTATTAGAGATAAATTACACTACTTTTTCGACGTTGAATATTTAAACTTATATATATTAAGGTAATTTAAACTACTAATGAAATAAAAATGTAAAAGAAAATATGCATATTCCCTATTATTATTATTCAGTTCTGTGAGCCGTTCCTTACATTTGGTTACATTATAAAATTACATAGCTGCTATTAACTATGCAACCAGGGGAAGAGTATATTTACTCACTACTAGTGCTTCCCGCGACTCCGTCTGCGTGGAATTATTTGTTTGACCCATACAATCCACCGTTTTCTTCCCTTTAAAAGGAGATTTCTGTGGTAAAAGCTATGCTTTGTCCTTCCCCGCGGCTCAAAACTATCTCTATACCGAATTTAGTCTAAATCAGTTCAGTGGTTTATGCGTGAAGAGGTAAAAGACAGACACATATATTAGTATGGATTATTTGTCTCCACATTTTGTGAACACCATCAACATTTTTTGTAAACATGTGTCATTATGAGTTAGGATGTGGCAAGGATTCCCTTGCAGTGGCAATTATCTTGTTTCAGTAAAGTAAGGGTATTTATGGAAATTATATATCACACTAATATTATAAAGGCGAAAATTTGTGAGTGTGTGAGATGTGAACACTCACAGTGTGTATGTTTGTAACTTATTCACGTCTAAACGGCTGAAGCGATTTTAATAAAATTTGGTATGGAGTTAGCTGACACCCTAGATTAATACATAGGCTACTTTTATCCCGAAAAAATGTTAGGTTCCAGAAGGATTTTCAAGAAACTAAGTTAATGCAGACGAAGTCGCGGGCGACCTCTAGTCTCATATATATATATTCTTAAGAAAAGTTTACTAGAAAAAAATCCACGCGGACCAGGCAGCGGACGGGACCGCTCCCGCTCCCGTCCGCTGCATGGTCCGCGTGGATTTTTTTCTAGTAAACTTTTTTTTAGATTTAAACATCTAGCAGTTCAATGCTAAAAAATAAATAAAATCATATATATTCTTATCTATTATTTTTTTATCTTCGTATTTTTGTTACATATTTAAATGCTAATTCTTGTATCAGTAGCGTTACCGTTAGCCTCACCGTTAATTTACGACGGTTCACTCCAACGTGTTTTTAATTAAATTAGAATTTTGTTATTGATAATTACTTGCTGTCGATTTATTTAAGTAAATTGTAACTTGTTTTGAATGAAAAATATAATTTTCATTCTTAATAGTTAGCAGTTATTATAGCTATTAACGGGATTGTTACCATGTACCTTGTTTTTTATGAGTCTCCGATATTTCGGCACTGTTGCAAGCGCCATGATCACGGAGTCTCCGTGACCATCTTAGTGATTATGAAAGTTTAAAACAATTATCAGTTATATTGTTTTAAACATTCATGGTCACTAACATTATAGCTATTAACGGGATTGTTACCACGCACCGTGTTTTTTATGAGTCTCCGATATTTCGACACTGTTGCAAGCGCCATGAACTAGGAGTAACTGAAGTAATTGCGGGTAGATGTTGTTGCCATAAAGATATGTCTACCCTCAACGTCGTCTTTTATCATGGCGCTTGCAACAGTGCCGAAATATCGAAGATTCATAAAAAACAAGGTACATGGTAACAATCCCGTTAATAGCTATAAAATTAGTAGTTATAAAGTCTTACTTGCTGCTATATCCACTAATGTACAAAAACAAGTCTAACCTACAGTTCTTGGTGTTTTTCCATCTTCTACTCTTGAATATAATTAGATAGTTATTACTTTTTATGTAACTTGCATGATTTATAATATGAATATACCTACAAATTACGTATAGTATTTCAATAGTTTCGTTAGAAGTCGACTTTTTTTTATTCTTCGGTAGATTGTTACAAGTTTATTTGTAACGTTATTCATGTAAGTATGAATTAACATATTACATAATGTACGTAGACTTTTGATCGTTAGAAGTCCCCTTTCTTCTTCATTGGATTGTTACAAGGGAGAAAAACAAGGGACATATTTATCATTATTATTATGCAACTGCCCGCTCGGCAGTGGGCGGGTGAGGGGAAAGTTTAAATTCTTGATAAAATTAGCAATATTTGACAAGTTTTTTGAAAACGATCTCACTTTATTTATTTATGTTAACGGCGCCTATTAAAAATGGATATTCACCATTCTGTTGTGTATTACAGTAAAAAAATACTCTTAAAATTTGTCGCGAAAACGTTTCTCTGGATATTATGGCGTCTTACTAGTATGTGACGTCACACAACTTGTCATTAAAATGGCAAACGATACAATGTAATATCACTTTCACGGGAGGCTTACTAGCATGTGACGTCATTTTAGTCTTCACCAATCGCAGGCGTTTTCGGTCACGTGACAATAGAAAGAAGAAAAAAAAAAACTTCTATTTAACGATTTTTAAGGAAGTCATTAATTATTCGTTATCTCAGAGTAGTAAAATAGCTGCTAATATTCCCATTAAATACAGATGCCAACAATTGGTACTCTAATTTTTATACTGCCCAATAGCCATTATAACTATGTAGGCAATTGCTAATTATACCAAGAATGCAAATTTTACACAAGTACTTGCTGTTCATTACTCAAAAACTAGTCTCACTAATAAGTCGCGGCATGTAACTCTAGTGCTGAACAAAAAGCGAACAAAGAGCGCATGAGTACGACCACTCAGATTAGAGTGGTCAAGAGGCTCCAGACGGTGAGGAGACTCCCCCCTTGGGGAGATGCCATCCGCCTGGAATACCTCTAGAGGCACTCGCCAATTCTCGGCTTGAGGTCCCTCTAGGATCTCGCCGGCCTCTAACCCGGTGCGGCTGTAAATGTCATCTGTGCCTAGGATTACTATTTAAAAAGTCCTGACAAAAAGCCGGACATTTCGATAAAAGTCACAAAATGCAAACATCACCCACTTAGGTACAGTGATATTATACGCGTGGTAGCAGACGCTCGCATCACGAGGGGGGTCTCGTTGTTGATTTTTAAAGATTATTTAAATTTTGTTTTAAATTAATGAGACCTTAATTAATTTGATATAAATTAATAAGTAGTTTTACTCATATTCCACCTACTTAAAACAATCCGGACAATTTAAAAGCCGGACAAAGACCGGACAAAATGCTAAAAGTCCGGACATATCCGGACGGATGGTAACCGTATCTGTGACCAACAGCATACACACTTAAAAATTAACGCAACGTTTAGTAATCAGTTGAACAAAGTTACAAAGATAATTCAAAGTAACGGTTGTGCACTGACTAATCTGTCATGAGGAAACAACACTATTATGTCAACTCCATAAAAGAGACGACGTGAGGCACATCGACACTGGATGCTATGAGATGCGAGCTAGTGGTGAATAGATATTGATACACGTGTGATACTTAATAGCAAATCAATTTGTTTCATTCAGGTAATATATAAGTACATCAGAATGTTGACTTGTTCTTTTAATTACAATTTTATATTTCAAAGGTAGTTTGAATCAATTTTCTGGTATACAGTAAAATTACTAAAAATGACGGCGAAAAAACACGATCCAACACATCTTAATTTTTACTTCTGAGCAATAACGGACAGCGCTAGTGTTTCGTGCCGTGACTTATACGCAGCAGGGCTTGTAACCGGTTTCGAGAATACCGGTAAATATAGGTTCATACCGATTTTTAGTAAAGGTTTCGTTCGGAGCGTGTCCGAAATGAAAGCGGTACCTAAAAACTTAATAAACCGGTTTAATCCAGAGCGACACGTGCACGCGTTGGGCATCGCTTGAAGTTTGTCTTGTTTGAACTAATCAAGTCACAACTTGTTAATGCTCAGAGATTGATGCATTTATTGACACATTGACACACAGACATTTAGCGTCTAGTGAGTCAAGTATTCATTTTGTAGTTCTGTACTGCAAAGTACTTCACTCACTCGCTCTGTAGTTGGAAACAAACTGACATAAAATCATTATAAATTTGAATTGAAACGGCGAAGGCGATGCCGTCGTTAAGAGCGAAATGAAACCCTTTAAAAACCGCTAAATTGATTCAAAGCCTATTTGATTTCGCTTTTTAGGAAAACCGGTTTTTTAAGGTTAAGGTAGAGCCAAACCTAAATAAAACTTTCCTAATGTACTTGATACTGATTTAGGTTTGAAAATTAACCGGTAAACAAGTCCTAAAACGCAGTTTATGGTTTTTGCCATCGTCTAGAATTGAACTAAATAATTATTACATTTAATAAAACTTGTAAGTTATTCATTTTATGAATGTTCCTACTAATAACGTAGTCTTTCAATAGTTTGTTACGTGTTGACTAAAGCTCTTCCTTGGTTCCTCTTAGCAAATTGTTACAAGGTGAAAAAATCAAAGTATATAAAGAAAATTTCTAGAAAAAATTCCACGCGGACCAGGCAGCAGACGGGAATCGAACCAGCACCCTTCGCTATTTAAAATTAATTTGACTGACCCGCGTGGTTTTTTTCCAAGTAAAATTTTCTTTATATTTAAACATTTGGCAGTTAAATGCTTAAATAATACAAATATAATCAAAGGATATGTTTCTCAATGTGTAAACTTCCGCTTGGCAGAAGGCGGGCGTGGGGTCAGTGACCGTTGAGGGCGGGCATATGAGCGTTAGCGGGTACATTAGCGGTAGCGGATACATTCGCAGTAGTGGGCGCGAGTGCTTGAAGTTGCTCCGCGTATTCGGTGTAGAGCCGCTGCCATCGCAATTGTCGGACAAGAAGGGACAACATTTCTTCCAAGATGTCGTGCTTTTTGATGCCCTGCAAGAGTACCACAAGGGTGTGTTGTGAGGGCACTGTTCTTTGTCACGTAGTAGTGCATAAGTAAAAGTCTTTTATATATAACTGTGTGTGTGATTGTGTTAAACTCAATAGTGGAGTAAGTAATCTTCAATTCAATCTAGTTGGATTAATAAGTATTATTAAATTTTTCATTAAGATTTGCCTTGGCCAGGGTATAGATTGGACCGGAACCAGTCCAATCTTGGGATTCTGACTGGTTCGGATTGGATTGGAGTGCTTGGGCACTGACCACTATGCTTTTTTAAATATTTATATTGAATGCTTAAAATGTGACTCTGTTTCAAAGGTTTGTAATGCGATGTTCATAAAATCAAGTAAAAATTTGATATTATAAAGCTACGTATTTACGGGACTGCACTCGACTATATTTGACGACCTTCGTGGCCCAGTGGTTTGTACGCCGGGTTTCATGGTGTCGCCGCCGACTCGAGAGGTCCCGGGTTCAAATCCCGGTGGAGGCAGATGTTTGTTGATGAATACTAGCATTTGTACTCCAGTCATGGATGTTTAATATGTATTTCAATATACATATACTTATTTATGCACAGTATAATGTATTGTATCCGTTACTCTAGCATCCCATAACACAAGCTTTACAGTGCTTACTTTGGGGCTAGGCTTATTGGTGTGTGTTGGAAATACACTCCCAGACACATCTATCGGCCCACTTAAGTTTTATCGGACAATAGCAAAAATATATGTTAGGCTGAGCAATAATAATATATTTAAAAAAAAAACACACGAAATAGATGGTCAATAAAGCAGCTTCAAACCTGCGTAAAAACTTTTTGCTTAATGTAACTTTAATATTTGCTAGAGCCCGTCAAATCAAAACTTAAAATGCTAGGTGGGCCGATAGATGTGTCTGGGAGCTTATTGCTTTTTAGTATAAAACCTTACCAATATGGAGTTCTCCCAGTGGCGAGGCGTCGATATGGCGTGGCTCGGACCCAACATGTCGTCTAGTAAAGCTCGCAGTTGATCTTCACTACCTGCATCACAATAAAAATCTTATAACTTATTATGTAATCCAAAACGCTTCACTTGACACTTTAAGAATCCCACAGGAACGTAACATTTTCCACCTAAGTTAGTTTAACAAGGCCGCGGTCCAGTGGCGGTAGTCGCGCGGTATCTGTGCGGGATTATGTCATATTACCACTAACCGTGTGTGTAGATGCTGGAACAAGGCCGCAGTCCAGTGGCGGTATTCGCGCGGTATTTGTGCGGGATTATGTCATATTACCACTAACCGTGCTGCACTAGATGCTGGAATAAGGCCGCGGTCCAGTGCCGGTAGTCGCGCGGTATCTGTGCGGGATTATATCATATTACCACTAACCGTGTGTGTAGATGCTGGAACAAGGCCGCGGTCCAGTGGCGGTAGTCGCGCGGTATCTGTGCGGGATTATGTCATATTACCACTAACCGTGTGTGTAGATGCTGGAACAAGGCCGCGGTCCAGTGGCGGTAGTCGCGCGGTATCTGTGCGGGATTATGTCATATTACCACTAACCGTGCTGCACTAGATGCTGGAATAAGGCCGCGGTCCAGTGCCGGTAGTCGCGCGGTATCATCTGTGCGGGATTATGTCATATTACCACTAACCGTGTGTGTAGATGCTGGAACAAGGCCGCGGTCCAGTGGCGGTAGTCGCGCGGTATCTGTGCGGGATTATGTCATATTACCACTAACCGTGCTGCAATAGATGCTGGAATAAGGCCGCGGTCCAGTGCCGGTAGTCGCGCGGTATCTGAGCGGGTTTATTTCATATTACCACTAACCGTGCTGCACTAGATGCTGGAACAAGGCCGCTTTCCAGTGGCGGTAGTCGCGCGGCAACCGCAGGTGGAGACAGACGGCTACCTGGGCCTCTAGCCAGCTGCGGGCGGCCGTCGCGCTGTATCTGTATAAATAAAAAAAAATAAGAAACAGATAATGGTGTCGATTCTGTAATGATTGTCTCAACTTCAAAACGATATTGAACATCATTCTCTCCTTTTCATTCTGTATAGAGAAAAACAAGGATTCACTGTTGTCAAATTTAAGTTTAGGTCAGAATAGACGTAATTGTGTGGTAAAATAACAGATATTAATATTAACTGTTAGCAGTGATAGTTTAGGAACAGACAACGTGTGATAAATTAATAATACAGGGTTAATTTTAAAACACCAACAACCTCATTCCACCCATCAACAGGAACCACTTTAATTATTGGACCAACTCAGAAACAGTGAAAAAAATCAGCTGTTTCATACATTTCGGTCGATTAGCTGAAGCACTTTTGTATGAAACAGCAGTTTTTTTTTCGCGATTTCAGCTCTGGTCCCATAATAAAAGTAGGTCCTGTTGATGGGTAGACATGGGAAAAAATTAAAGGGTTCTCGCAAAGTATGGAAGCATACATCGCGCAAGATAAATTCCGAGGCTAATTCTTCATATATGCAATGCACGACTAACATTAGCCGGGCCACGGCTCCCGAGCTACCATCCACCCAGCTGCTATTTCCTGGGAAAAAATTAAAGGGTTGAATCGAAAGTTGGACTGACTGTGTGGAGGCTTGCGTAGCTTGCGGGCGGCGTTGCTCGCGAGTGGAAGGGTAGCGCGGATGCAGCGCCAGGGCGGCGGGAGGTGTCCTTGTACAAGCGTACGATCCACACGCCCGCCACACTGGGTCCGTGCAGTCCGACCATACCACCCTGGTAATAACGAAACAAAAAATCATTTTATTATTTTGGCTCCTATTGACGGGTGATGAGGATTGAAACAGCCAGTGTGTCGCTTGATAACTAAGAGCATCAGTAGGATAATATATATTTTTTTCTCTTACTTTAGTAACTCGCACTCTATCGCCAAAACACTCGTCTCATAAACCCATACTGGTTGAATGGTAGAGAATGTCTATGGCATTAAGTCCGCCATTTACTGTATTTTGGTAATAAAGAATAAATAAATAAGCATCATTCAATCCGATTTGCGTCTTATATACCGGTTTCTCTAAATTAATATTAATGTGCATCAGCTGAAAAGTTTGTGCTCGGCCTGTTCTAGATACAAAGTACACGCTGACGCTGCAATTATATATATATATTTTTTAAGTGTATAACTACCAGATTTTTAAATTTAAAGAAATTATAACAAAAGATGAAAACATTAGGCAACGATTGTACGACTAAATGTCATAAAAATGTGAAAAAAAACTAAACAGCAAACAGTAATTATTTTGAATTTAAACTACGCCAGCACTTCACTTGGCTATTCGTATTTGCTATTTGTAAACTTGACATTAGTTTGTATTTATCATGTTTTGTAAGGAATGAAAAGGACAGACTGATGCTAAGCTTAAAAATACGAAACACGAATTGAAGAACAATAAGAAGAAGAATCAGAAGATTATATATAAGATAAAGAATAAGAAGAAGCAGACCCCTCTTTCCCAGTGGGCACTTTGGGCAAGTGCCCAGGGCCCCGCGTTCGATAGGGCCCCCTGTCAGATCAAATACAAAGTCCTTAGTTCCTGTTAAATCACCAAACGGGGGTCATGGGGACCCCATTATCCTAATATGCCCAAGGCCTCCAATAGGTCAAAGACGGCACGGCACACACACTGAGGAGAAGAATTGAAGTGCCGGCATTACACTAAAGAATGTTCCTCATCTACAAGATTTACAAAATCATAGTACAACTACTAAAATTTAATCAAGTATATATACCATGTACTAAGTACATTGTTAAGTTATGCAACTTTCAAAAAGGACAGGGCCCTAAGAAACTTGGTAAAATATATATGTATGTGTAACTTCAAGCTACTTCGTGCTTTAAAAATGTTCGTTAAACCCCTGAGGGTCAGTCCAGGACCGATCCCGGCTATATCTGCAGCCGTAAGCATCCATCAATTCGAGAACAGCCTAAAATATACTTGAATAAAATTCAACACAACCGTTAATAAGATTTCAGTCAAATAGTATTTGATGCGTGTACAATATATACATGTATGTATACATAAATATTTCATTTACTTGCTATAAGAGAAAGAGAGAAATAAAAACTGTTTTCTCTTGATTATATCCCCCACTCAACTCCCGTTCGCCTCGCCCGAACACACTTTTCGTAACGCGTAACGCATTCGCCAGCTTACCCCTCCAAGTCAAGCGTGCGTAAACAAGTTTCACTTCAAAAAGATACAGAGTAAAATTAAGCCTGAAACACTTACCACGAGGATAACTTCTTGCTATAAATATAACTTTTGCCGTTGCTCAGTGAGATCATTGGATGTCCATCTTCCAGGAGTGAGCAATTTGTGACCGTCACTGAAAACATCAATGCATTCTTCGTATTATATCACGGACATAAATTAACATTACATACAACATAATAAAATATCTGATATGGAAGTTAAACTTTAAAACAAACGAATTAAGGTTGAATGTCAACATCAGTATAATTTGAGACTTTTTCAGAAAAGTTTATTTGGAATGTTTACAAATTAAAATAGCTTGTTAGTTACCATATCCGAAGATTACAATGACATATTATATTGACATATTATTGCTATCGCTTATGTTAGAAGATGTTTGTTGACATAATTTACAGCTTTTTACAATGGCGGCTTTAGTATTTAGTATAATAAGCGTAGAACGCTAAAACGTATAAACGATATTTAATACCCTATCGTGGCAGAAACCTGTCCTAAAGGTACATTAGACGCTCCACGGAGCTCCGTAATATGATCGTGTAGTCCAAAACAAGGTATAGACTTTATTTAAACAGTCAATGTCGCCTTTGGTGAAAAGTAGATAAGGTCTAAATTCAAACACATGCGTCAAAGAGTTATGACAGTTCTAAATGCAAGCTCGTAAAATTTCACGACTTGTTGCTATATGCGGAAGAATATAGACTTTATTACTTTGAATCTACGCGTAATTCAAAATGCGCTGTCAGCAATATAGCAGGTACGGAGCGCGAGGAAAAGAGACGGCTATATAACCGACCATACAATAGGATATTTGACAGTATTAAAAATAAAGTACCAATTGTTAGCATCTGTGTTTAGATTGAACATTGGCAGGGGTTTTTACTATTTTTACAAAAAAATAAATATTCATAATTTTACTAAATACCCTCGAAAAAGATAATAGTTTCTTATTGTTTTAAACTTTCATGGTCACTAGCATTATAGATATTAACGGGATTGTTACCATGTACCTTGTTTTTTATGAGTCTCCGATATTTCGGCACTGTTGCAAGCGCCATGATCACGGAGTAACTGAAGTAATTGCGGGTAGATGTTATTGGCAGACATATCGGTCTACCCTCTGACGTCGTCTTTTACTGCGTTCGATACTACCACTACCATTGGTCACATTCTCACTATTCACTCGCATTTGTTCCCGGCACACAATACTCACAGTATCAGATCGCGGAACGACACTTTTATGATTTTTGCGGTTTTTACACATACGAACCACTGGATTCCACACACTAGACAATTTAAACCCATCCTCACGATTGAAATTCTTGTGTTTGGTTATTTCAATCGCTTCCCTGACCAATCTTGGTATGTAGTGGCGTTCTGTCGAGATAATTTGTGGATTATGGAGCTCAATCCAGTGATTAGGACCCGAATCAATTAAATGTTCCGCGATGGCTGATTTTTGCGTATCATTATTTCTGACTGCTTTAATGTGTTCTTTCATTCGGCATGCTATTGTCCGCTTCGTTTGGCCAATATAAGAACTACCACAGCTGCAGTCGATCTTGTATACACCAGGTTTCTCCAAGGGGAAGTTATCTTTAGGAGACCGTAGAATCTGTGATACTTTTTGTAAAGGAGTGAAGACAGTATTCAGTGAGTACTTATTAAGTATGTTAGAGATCTTGTCTGTCACTCCTTTGACATATGGCAAAAATAGTGGTTGCCTGTCTACTTTGTGTTTCTGGTGTCTTAATTTGTGTATATCCTTAAGTGATAATAGTTGTCCACCTGTAACGTAGTGTTCTGAAACCTACAATGCGCCTTCGCGCCATAATTCAAACTATTGGCTAACGTAGTGTTCTTATATGGGTTAGGAGGAATGTTATCCCAGGAAATTTATAGAACACTACGTTACACACCCCTAAAAATTTTTTTCGACAATATTTTTTTTTATAATGTGGTATTAAAATATACATACAACCCTAAATTTTCTCTTCTACCACCTGCCCCTATTTTTATGGCGGTACGAAGTTCGCTGGGTCAGCTAGTACATATATATATACTTCTTTGGTACTGTCAAAGTCAAACTGAATACTCACCATTAGGGGCCAACAGTCCTCTAAAACACAGCGGTCGTATCAGACAAGTGGCATTCGCTAAGTCCCATATGGCCAACTCGGCGGCCGTCGTCACTACTGCTAATGTGTCTCCGGATAACGTCATCTTCACCGCGGGAGACATTAACGCTGTGAAGGGGATAATTAAGAGTTTCTTAAAGCAAACATAGGAAAAAATCATCATCAGCCTATTAATGTCCCCACTGCTGGGGCACAGGCCTTCCCTATGGATGGAATAGGGAGATTGGGCCATGACCCACCACGCGGACCCAGTGCGGATTGGTGGGTGCTAACGACTGCAAATGCAGCCGGGACCAACGGCTTAACGTGCCTTCCGAAGCACGGAGAAGCTCGAGATAGTAAATTTTTGGTCACCCATCCAATGACCGACCACTGCGAAAGTTGCTTAACTTCAACGATCGCAGCCGAACGCGCTAGCCACCTGCGCCATCGAGCTCCTCATAGGAAAAAATATTTGGTTGTAATTTTGCGCTGCCTTGCAGCTTCAGAAAGGCTAGAAAGAATTCGACACGGCCATCAGGGCAGCGGTAGCGTAATGGTCAGTGCGTTCACTCGGAAAGCGAAGGATGCGGGTTCGTGTCCCATCTACTACGTCTACGAGCCTGGTTAGCGTGGATGTTTTTCTAGTAATATTTTCTTCAAACATTTGGTATTTTGATACTCAATCAAAGATAGAGGGTATTCTATCTATGCCGTAGACAGTTCAGCCACCAGCGAATGTACCATGGGAGACTATTATTGGGAAAATATTTTTATGATGTTTTTCTATTATAAAATTGTGAAAGCGTCTGCACTTCTACATGAGCGTTCTTTCTTCTTTCAACAGCGCCAAAATATCGTATTATGATAATGATAAATTATTCTGTCATAACAGCATTTCCAAGACTTTCAATGGTGTTCAAGTTTCGGACACTTGCATAATAGCTAGCTGCAAGATACCTTAAAGCTAATTACAACACTTTACTGTACAGTGAAAGTTTAACGATATAAAGTGTAAGTGACTTAGGCGCTTAATAAGGCGGACTTAGTAAGGCGCGGGTCGCGTTGCCTCGCGTCAGGCGCCACACGTGCAGCACGCCGTCCCGTCCCGTCCCCCGCTCCCTATATACAGTATATGTATCCCCTCACCTACAGGCGGCAGGGCGCGGGTCGCGTTGCCTCGCGTCAGGCGCCACACGTGCAGCACGCCGTCCCGTCCCGTCCCCCGCTCCCTATATACAGTGTATGTATCCCCTCACCTACAGGCGGCAGGGCGCGGGTCGCGTTGCCTCGCGTCAGGCGCCACACGTGCAGCACGCCGTCCCGTCCCGTCCCCCGCTCCCTATATACAGTATATGTATCCCCTCACCTACAGGCGGCAGGGCGCGGGTCGCGTTGCCTCGCGTCAGGCGCCACACGTGCAGCACGCCGTCCCGTCCCGTCCCCCGCTCCCTATATACAGTATATGTATCCCCTCACCTACAGGCGGCAGGGCGCGGGTCGCGTTGCCTCGCGTCAGGCGCCACACGTGCAGCACGCCGTCCCGTCCCCCGCTCCCTATATACAGTGTATGTATCCCCTCACCTACAGGCGGCAGGGCGCGGGTCGCGTTGCCTCGCGTCAGGCGCCACACGTGCAGCACGCCGTCCCGTCCCGTCCCCCGCTCCCTATATACAGTATATGTATCCCCTCACCTACAGGCGGCAGGGCGCGGGTCGCGTTGCCTCGCGTCAGGCGCCACACGTGCAGCACTCCGTCCGCGCAGCCCGCGCACGCCCAGCGCGCGTCGCACGACACGCACGTCACCGCACTACCTGTGTCCACAGTCAGTGTTAACGATTATGTACATATGAGTGGTAGTTCATTGTCACTACTGCTTCCGCAAATTTAACGTTAAACTAGCACCAGCCAGTCTACCGCGAGCCTTCCTGATAGTGACACCGTATTAATTATAAAATACAAAAAAATAAAAATATACAATTTAATTTTTGGTATTCAATGGACGATGTTACCCAAGATGATGTACCATAAAGTAAATAATAAAAACATAACTAAAGTAATCACTGATACAACAATTTTATTCCACTTTTTTGATTAGTAATAAGAATATTAAACAAATTACCTAAATATGTCTCCCACACAGGATCGTTGGACACTGAATTGTTTGGTAACAGCTGTAGTCGAGCTAACGTGCCGTAGTATGTGCTCACTGCTTTGTTTACCACCTGTAAATATTATACGTATATATATATATATGTTTTTTATTTACATGTTATGAAAACTAAAACTCTGTCCGTTGAATGTAAAATGACATTTGAGTGATATGAACAAAACACAACGCACTACGGGCCCGGCGGTGCCGAGCGCGGGTGCGGCCAGGCAGGCGGGCGGGCCGGGCGCGGGCGCGGGGCGGGCCCGCTTGATGCACACACACTACGTACCTGCAGCCGCAGCGGGCCGGCGGCGCGCACTACGGGCCCGGCGGTGCCGAGCGCGGGCGCGGCCAGGCAGGCGGGCGGGCCGGGCGCGGGCGCGGGGCGGGCCCGCTTGATGCACACACACTACGTACCTGCAGCCGCAGCGGGCCGGCGGCGCGCACTACGGGCCCGGCGGTGCCGAGCGCGGGCGCGGCCAGGCAGGCGGGCGGGCCGGGCGCGGGCGCGGGGCGGGCCCGCTTGATGCACACACACTACGTACCTGCAGCCGCAGCGGGCCGGCGGCGCGCACTACGGGCCCGGCGGTGCCGAGCGCGGGCGCGGCCAGGCAGGCGGGCGGGCCGGGCGCGGGCGCGGGGCGGGCCCGCTTGATGCACACACACTACGTACCTGCAGCCGCAGCGGGCCGGCGGCGCGCACTACGGGCCCGGCGGTGCCGAGCGCGGGCGCGGCCAGGCAGGCGGGCGGGCCGGGCGCGGGCGCGGGGCGGGCCCGCTTGATGCACACACACTACGTACCTGCAGCCGCAGCGGGCCGGCGGCGCGCACTACGGGCCCGGCGGTGCCGAGCGCGGGCGCGGCCAGGCAGGCGGGCGGGCCGGGCGCGGGCGCGGGGCGGGCCCGCTTGATGCACACACACTACGTACCTGCAGCCGCAGCGGGCCGGCGGCGCGCACTACGGGCCCGGCGGTGCCGAGCGCGGGCGCGGCCAGGCAGGCGGGCGGGCCGGGCGCGGGCGCGGGGCGGGCCCGCTTGATGCACACACACTACGTACCTGCAGCCGCAGCGGGCCGGCGGCGCGCACTACGGGCCCGGCGGTGCCGAGCGCGGGCGCGGCCAGGCAGGCGGGCGGGCCGGGCGCGGGCGCGGGGCGGGCCCGCTTGATGCACACACACTACGTACCTGCAGCCGCAGCGGGCCGGCGGCGCGCACTACGGGCCCGGCGGTGCCGAGCGCGGGCGCGGCCAGGCAGGCGGGCGGGCCGGGCGCGGGCGCGGGGCGGGCCCGCTTGATGCACACACACTACGTACCTGCAGCCGCAGCGGGCCGGCGGCGCGCACTACGGGCCCGGCGGTGCCGAGCGCGGGCGCGGCCAGGCAGGCGGGCGGGCCGGGCGCGGGCGCGGGGCGGGCCCGCTTGATGCACACACACTACGTACCTGCAGCCGCAGCGGGCCGGCGGCGCGCACTACGGGCCCGGCGGTGCCGAGCGCGGGCGCGGCCAGGCAGGCGGGCGGGCCGGGCGCGGGCGCGGGGCGGGCCCGCTTGATGCACACACACTACGTACCTGCAGCCGCAGCGGGCCGGCGGCGCGCACTACGGGCCCGGCGGTGCCGAGCGCGGGCGCGGCCAGGCAGGCGGGCGGGCCGGGCGCGGGCGCGGGGCGGGCCCGCTTGATGCACACACACTACGTACCTGCAGCCGCAGCGGGCCGGCGGCGCGCACTACGGGCCCGGCGGTGCCGAGCGCGGGCGCGGCCAGGCAGGCGGGCGGGCCGGGCGCGGGCGCGGGGCGGGCCCGCTTGATGCACACACACTACGTACCTGCAGCCGCAGCGGGCCGGCGGCGCGCACTACGGGCCCGGCGGTGCCGAGCGCGGGCGCGGCCAGGCAGGCGGGCGGGCCGGGCGCGGGCGCGGGGCGGGCCCGCTTGATGCACACACACTACGTACCTGCAGCCGCAGCGGGCCGGCGGCGCGCACTACGGGCCCGGCGGTGCCGAGCGCGGGCGCGGCCAGGCAGGCGGGCGGGCCGGGCGCGGGCGCGGGGCGGGCCCGCTTGATGCACACACACTACGTACCTGCAGCCGCAGCGGGCCGGCGGCGCGCACTACGGGCCCGGCGGTGCCGAGCGCGGGCGCGGCCAGGCAGGCGGGCGGGCCGGGCGCGGGCGCGGGGCGGGCCCGCTTGATGCACACACACTACGTACCTGCAGCCGCAGCGGGCCGGCGGCGCGCACTACGGGCCCGGCGGTGCCGAGCGCGGGCGCGGCCAGGCAGGCGGGCGGGCCGGGCGCGGGCGCGGGGCGGGCCCGCTTGATGCACACACACTACGTACCTGCAGCCGCAGCGGGCCGGCGGCGCGCACTACGGGCCCGGCGGTGCCGAGCGCGGGCGCGGCCAGGCAGGCGGGCGGGCCGGGCGCGGGCGCGGGGCGGGCCCGCTTGATGCACACACACTACGTACCTGCAGCCGCAGCGGGCCGGCGGCGCGCACTACGGGCCCGGCGGTGCCGAGCGCGGGCGCGGCCAGGCAGGCGGGCGGGCCGGGCGCGGGCGCGGGGCGGGCCCGCTTGATGCACACACACTACGTACCTGCAGCCGCAGCGGGCCGGCGGCGCGCACTACGGGCCCGGCGGTGCCGAGCGCGGGCGCGGCCAGGCAGGCGGGCGGGCCGGGCGCGGGCGCGGGGCGGGCCCGCTTGATGCACACACACTACGTACCTGCAGCCGCAGCGGGCCGGCGGCGCGCACTACGGGCCCGGCGGTGCCGAGCGCGGGCGCGGCCAGGCAGGCGGGCGGGCCGGGCGCGGGCGCGGGGCGGGCCCGCTTGATGCACACACACTACGTACCTGCAGCCGCAGCGGGCCGGCGGCGCGCACTACGGGCCCGGCGGTGCCGAGCGCGGGCGCGGCCAGGCAGGCGGGCGGGCCGGGCGCGGGCGCGGGGCGGGCCCGCTTGATGCACACACACTACGTACCTGCAGCCGCAGCGGGCCGGCGGCGCGCACTACGGGCCCGGCGGTGCCGAGCGCGGGCGCGGCCAGGCAGGCGGGCGGGCCGGGCGCGGGCGCGGGGCGGGCCCGCTTGATGCACACACACTACGTACCTGCAGCCGCAGCGGGCCGGCGGCGCGCACTACGGGCCCGGCGGTGCCGAGCGCGGGCGCGGCCAGGCAGGCGGGCGGGCCGGGCGCGGGCGCGGGGCGGGCCCGCTTGATGCACACACACTACGTACCTGCAGCCGCAGCGGGCCGGCGGCGCGCACTACGGGCCCGGCGGTGCCGAGCGCGGGCGCGGCCAGGCAGGCGGGCGGGCCGGGCGCGGGCGCGGGGCGGGCCCGCTTGATGCACACACACTACGTACCTGCAGCCGCAGCGGGCCGGCGGCGCGCACTACGGGCCCGGCGGTGCCGAGCGCGGGCGCGGCCAGGCAGGCGGCCGGGCCGGGCGCGGGCGCGGGGCGGGCCCGCTTGGCCCCCGCCCCGGACTCGCTGGCGCCTCCACCCCCCACGCGAGGCCCCGGCAGCCCCGCCCCGCTGCCACCTCCGCCCGCGCTGCGTTTGCGGAGCCGTTGGTCTAGGCCGCTGCAGGGAATAATTTTCAGTTATCCAACAAATTTCATCATCATCATCATACACCGTGTATTTTGAGTTACATAGGAAATGCAGAACTAAAGTATCGTCTTCGCCTTATTTAGGTCATTTGCTAAGGTGCAATTAAGTGTCGATTTCGAGCACATTTTTGAACAAATAATAACAAAAGATATAAAAGCAGGCCCCGCCCCCACTCCCACCGTCGCTCGCACTGCGTTTACGCAGCCGCTGTTCTAATCCACTGCGAGACAACACGGACATTTACAATGCTTCTTTTCTAGAACCATAAAACACTCCCACTATGTAACTATGTAACTCAACACACAGACCACATACACCGTAAATAATTTTGAGTTTCTTAAGAAATGTAGAATTAAAGTATCGTTGCTCTATTTAGGTCATTAGCTGTGGTGCAATAAAAACTTGACCCGCCATAGAAATTCTAGGATTCGCTGAACTATCGTGACAGGACGTCACACTTTTTCGTGCGTGCAGCCGGTGTTCATCGATGTGTAAGATGTTGCCACGTCAATAAACTCACTTGTCCGAAAGCCTAGAGTTGTTCAAAGCCGCGTGGTTGCTGACGTTCGGATGTATAATGATGTCGTCTCGCACTTCCACTCGGATCCGGGACTTGCTCTGTGAGGATGTGCTGAAGCAGTTCTCACCGCCGCTAGGCTGCGACCCCATCGATTCACTGGGGAAATATTACATTAAAATATCAAAGCTTTGTTCTGATTAACAACATCAGTTTAATATTAAAGCGGTGCTGAGAATAGTGCGACGAATTAGAAATGATGTGGAAGCACAATATAATTTGACAAATCAATTATCTGCAAATGGGTTCGGCTATTCATTCATATATTGGACGAAACATAGTAATATTTTACCGTATTATAATAATAAGTCTCTAATTAGGACCTCCAGGTGGCAGCTTTATTGCAAAGAAAATGCATTTTTTTACAATAGATGTCGCTAGGTGCGCTTAAATGTGATTCATGTAAGTTGATTTTTCTCAGAGATAAACTTTTTAATGTAATATAAATTGTCATGGTTGTGTACGATAGCGCAATAAATAAATATTGTATTCTACCACATAAATGTTAATACTTTTAAACTGATAATTAAAGCAATTCGTGCAAGATTATTCCCAGAATATATATATAAAAATGCACAACGTTAATATTCAAGTTTTTACTTCTGCCGGCACTCCCAGAGTGCCGGAGTGATGAAGATTAAGGCTGTCCGGTCCGGTAGAGAGTCCATTAGCCCATACTTAGCGTTCTTTGCATTTACTGAGGTTGAATTTTATAAGAAAAGTAATGTTTGTTTATAGTTACTTGGCGTCAATGCTGGTGAGCGGAATGAAGACTGGCGTGATTCGTCTCTTGCCGTCAGAAGTGCGCGTTTCGATCTGTCTGTCCACTGGCCGGACGACACTTAGAGCAGGACTGACTTTTGACTGGACAAAAAAGTTTTCTTATTACTGACCATACATTTTTGTTGACAAATCTTACTCAATCTTGCTATCAATCTAGTCAGAGATAATTATTTTAAGGGTCTTAGAACCAAAAAACTCCCCCACTACAGACCAAATACACCGTGAATTTTGAGTTACCTAAGAAATGTAGAATTAAAGTTTACAAGCTAATTCAAACAACAATTTTAATATTTCAGCAAAGAAAATAAAAAATGTATATTTAAAAAGCATTCAGCTGAAATTTTCACGCGAGACCGACTCGCACTTGACCGGTTTTTCTTTATACAAAACATTACAGAGATTATATTGTTTTGAATGATTTGTCACTTTTAGGCGTGGTTTTCTCCCGGACAACCTCGTTCTTGGCTTCTTGTTTCTCCCGGGCCAATAGAATCTCAGAACACTCCACTAGAAGTTCGGTATTACTTTATTTATTATTATTTAGCTGATGATAATTGATACTTACTATGGACGAGTGACTCAAGATCAATGATTTGTCACTTTTAGGCGTGGTTTCCTCCCAGACAACCTCCTTCTTGGCTTCTTGTTTCTCCCGGGCCAATAGAATCTCAGAACGCTCCACTAGAATATCGGTATTACTTTATTTATTATTATTTAGCTGATGATAATTGATACTTACTATGAACGAGTGACTCAAGATCAATGATTTGTCACTTTTAGGCGTGGTTCCCTTCCGGACAACCTCCTTCTTGGCTTCTTTTTTCTCCCGGGCCAATAGAATCTCAGAATGCTCCACTAGAATATCGGTATTACTTTATTTATTATTATTTAGCTGATGATAATTGATACTTACTATGGACGAGTGACTCAAGATCAATGATTTGTCACTTTTAGGCGTGGTTTCCTCCCGGACAACCTCCTTCTTGGCTTCTTGTTTCTCCCGGGCCAATAGAATCTCAGAACGCTCCACTAGAATATCGGTATTACTTTATTTATTATTATTTAGCTGATGATAATTGATACTTACTATGGACGAGTGACTCAAATTCAATGATTTGTCACTTTTAGGCGTAGTTTCCTCCCTGACAACCTCCTTCTTGGCTTCTTGTTTCTCCCGGGCCAATAGAATCTCAGGACACTCCACTAGAAGGTTGGACGACAATTCGTTGCCCGACTCGTTGGCCAAACATTTGCCGTAGATCTTCTCGTAAAACGCATTCTGAAATTGGTGACTTAGTCAAATTATTCAATAGATTTGTGCACAGATTATTTCACTTATATATATATAAAATGTTACTAGTGGTCGCATATTGGTTATAAATTTGACCCTTTTTAGTTTCGCTGTTTAAGTGTATACTTCTTTGTGAGGTTCTATATCAAAAAGTTGTTTGGTGTCTCAAACGTATTGTAATATATATACAATGGAATATTCATTTTAATAATTGAATGTATCTTAAATTAATCAATAGTTGCAACACTTACACCAATTAGCCTAGCCCTAAAGTCAGCACGGTAGGCCTGTGTAATGGGATACTAGTAACGGATAGAATGCATGTATTGATACATAGTATAAGTATATTTATATAGAAATACATATTAAGCATCCATGACTAGAGTACAGAGGCTCGTATTCATCACACAAACATCTGCCCCCACCGGGATTCGAACCCGGGAATATGGGACCTCTCTAGTTGGCGACACCTTGAAACCCGGCGAACAAACCACTCAGCCACAAATCTAAACTCATTATTGTAAGTAAGTAATAATAATAAATCAATAAACACTTTATTGCTAATAACAATAATATGGATAAAGGTGGTCTTATCAATAAAAGCGATCTCTTCCAGAGAACCTTCGCGGTATAGGAAAACTAAAAGGAAAAGTAAATGTAGTATGCCAGCAAATAATACCAAAGTGGATAAAATTTTTTTGCTTTCTCCCCTCCATATAAACTTTTATCAGGCAATTTCTCACACACTTTCATGATGAAAATGTGCTAAAGAAATGCACAAAAAAATCTCCTTGTCTTAATCTAAATCAATTTATAGTGATACCCATCCAAATACTGTATTTTAGGCATTAGGAATCGAGGAGCTCGATGGCGCAGATGGTTAGCGCGTTCAGCTGCGATCGTTGAAGTTAAGCAACTTTCGCAGTGGTCAGTCATTGGATGGGTGACCAAAAATCTTCTATCTCGATTTCCTCCGTGCTTCGGAAGGCACGTTAAGCTGTTGGTCCCGGTTGCATCCGCAGCACCCGCCAATCCGCACTGGGCCCGCGTGGTGGGTAATGGCCCAATCTCTCTATTCCATCCATAGGGAAGGCCTGTACCCCAGCAGTGGGGACAATAATAGGCTGATGAAGATGATGATGAGGCATGAGGAAATAAAATGAAAAATCTATACACAGACCTTCTCCTCCACAGTGAGTGGTGTACCGATTTCTTTGTTAGTGAACTGTATACATGCCACTGTTCCGTCTGAGCTGCACGCTAACAGGTTCAAACCTATTGATGAACATATAATTTGTGTATTCTAATATGTAATAGAGTAAACTACTTTCATATATTGCGTTGTCAAAACCTATTGAGTGATATTGACAGAAGGAAATAAAACTCTGTTATGAGAAAAAAATGATATTTTTTGTATGTGCCTAATATTCAGGGTGTTTTTTTAGGGTGTCAAGCCAGTGCGAGCTGATAGAGGAGTACCATACCCATCAATTTAACCCCCATGTATGTTGTACGATTTTTCGTAGTTTTCGAGTTGGAATTTTAATTCTAATCGTACAACATACATTGACGTTAAATTGATAGGTATGGTAATTTCAATTCAATTCACTCATTTATTTGCATCACAAATTAATACAATTAATACATGTTCACTGCAGACCTAGATGATTATAAGTTCTTAAATATCAAGTCTAAACTACAGTCATTAGTAAGTGACAGTGATGCAAATAGGCAGAAGCTCACCAGTGTTTTTGCTTTCATAGACAAAATGCTGATTTTCAGCAACTACCCGTAGGAAGCGCGAGGATGTAGGTACGCTACAAAGCTGGCATTGTACTGCCCTAGTCCCGCATAGAAATACGATCATTATGTTATTCATTATTAATGTAAATAGCCTGTTAATAAATTCTGTAAATAATAATAAATAAATATATGTAAATAATTATTAAAAAAAAAAACAAAATTGTGTAGACAATAATAAATAAATGTGTGTTATTAATAATATGAACTATAAATTTTTATTAAAATGTCAAAAAGATTGTACTCGGTCGGTACTCCTCTATCAGCTCGCACTGGCTTGACACCCTAAAAGAAACTCCCTGTATATCGTTTTCTTTAAATTATCTATAATTTACCTACTACCCAGTTAGCTCCTGCTAGAAACGTACTGTGCTAAGTATATGAAGTGAAATGAAAAAACCTTTATTGGCCATCTTACACAATAAAAAAAACCTATAAATAAAATAATTATGCTCTTATGCTCTGTACGCCTATTTGCTAACTGCTTTTGACAGATTGAAGTGATAATCTCCGAGCTATTTAGTGATCTACTACTTCTTTATTATAACGCCACTTAGATCTCCTGAAAACCATCCATGGATATGAAATTTTCTTTTTAGTTTTTTTTATATACCTAATGGTTTATTTATCTTAAAAGTTACAAATTGCTCTTTTAAACTGATTAGAGGAATTAAATCTGAAATATAACTCACTTTTAAGAGGTTCATTGACGGCTGTACTAGTATTAAATGTGTCACAACCGTCAGCGACTCCTTCCATGATATAAATTTGTCATGGGGATGCACACAATTAGCATAATTGAAACCATCTAAAGTACCTAACTAACCAAAAGTAAGCAAACATTTAAAATTTTAAATAATTCCATATTTGTGTTTGTGTGTTTTTTTTATTGTTTTATACCTAACGTGTCTTTACATGTGTGTGTATGTGTGTGTGTGTGTGTGTGTGTGTGTGTGTATGTGTGTGTTTGTTACACACTGTAAATGCTAAAAGTTAGCAAATAAGTCGACTGCACTAATGAATGTTGACAGAATGTTAAAGATGAGGCAAATAAATAGATACTTTAATAGTTTTTGTATGTAAAATTGCCACTGCGCAGGCTCGTTTGCCTATGGCCGTTACTTTAAGAAGTTTGCCGAAGGGTGTTTAATTTTTAAAAGAACCATTGAATTTATGTGTAAAGTAAGACTGTTCTAAATATGTTTATTGTAGAGCTTACATAAATACCAGAATTTCCAAATTATGCTATGCTGTAACATTGGAGGAAAAGTGGTAAAACGTAAACAAGCCAACATACAAGAATTACAAGCTCGATGGCGCAAGTGGTAAGCGCGATTGGCTGCGATCGTTGAAGTTAAGAAACTTTCGCAGTGGTCGGTCATCGGATGGGTAACCAAAAATTTACTATCTCGAACTCCTCCGTACTTAGTAAGGCACGTTAAGCCGTTGGTCCCGGCATCTGCAGTCGTTGGCAGCCACCAACCCGCACTGGGCCCGCGTGGTGGGTCACGGCCCAATCTCCCTATTCCATCCATAGGAAAAGCTGTGCCCCAGCAGTGGGGATATTAATGGGCTGATGATGATGACATAAAATACTCACCATCAGAGCTCCACGAAAGATCCAGTACGCTGTCAGTGAATAGATCGTGGACCACCACCAGTGGTCGCTTCAGTGACGTCAGCCAAATGGACAAGGCTCGATCCCGGGACCCCACCGCTGCGCAACAACACTTCTTGCCTTCCTTCACGAAGATGTTGTTGTTGAAACGCTAAACGGGAAGATCAAGAATAACATTTGCAAATAAAAAAAACGAGTGTGCTTATGACCACACGACTGAAGTGAAATTTCTTTAGCTCCGACTGTATGTATATATATATATATATATATATGTGTGTGCGTGCGTGTGTACAATATATACATGTATGTACATATACATATTTCATTTACTAGCTATAAGGGAAAGAGAGAAAGAAAATGTGCGCACGCACTGCTTTCTCTTGCGTATATCCTCCTCTCAACTCCCGTTCGCCTCGCCCTTACACACTTTTCGTAACGCGTAACGCATTCGCCAGCTTACCCCCCCCCCCCCTAGTCAAGCGTGCGTAAACAAGTTTCACTTCACAGAAGTCATAACTTTAACTAATCTAAACGGCGCCGCCGGTTAGAGTGAGAGAGGAGGATCCTGCCTACCGCTGCCGTATGCGCGAGAGGACAGACTAGCGCCATAACGCGTTACGTAACGAAGCGGTTTAGCCTCTCATAAGAAGATTTTTCACTTCAAAAAGTAAACGTAAGTGTTGTTCAACACTCGATTGGAACGAAGTTAAAAACAAACCTAAGATGTGCCGTCATCGTAACTTTATTGTTAATTAATTTATATTTAATATAAGGTTCGACGGTCGATATGGTAACACAGAACAGTTAATACAAGACTGTTATCTGCGCCTTATTTATAAAATCAATTTGCGGGTATGCTTGTAAGGCCGCTGTCAACGCCTAACGGGAATCGGGAATCGAAGAGGCAACATTTTAGCTATTAACGGGATTGTTACCATGTTCCTTGTTTTTTGGCACTGTTGCAAGCGCCGTGATCACGGAGTAACGCCAAAAAACAAGGTACATGGTAACAATCCCGTTAATAGCTAAAATGTTAGTGACCATGAAAGTTTAAAACAATATGTCGATGAGGCAACGTACGGGAGTAATTGCGAAATCTCTATTGAACCGGCTGCACGTATCTCTAGTTTCTGTCGACTACGTGACGTAACGTGTGCTTGTGAAAACTAAGGTGGAAGATCGGCGAGTGCAGCAGCTGCGCAAGGGACGGACGGACGTGCGTGCATTGTACTGTTGTTGTACTAAAATCAAGCTGTGAAACTTGGTGGTCTACCCGTTTTCATAAAAATTGGTAAAGCCGTTACAGAGGAGTTAGATAAAAAACACTGTGACATGAGATTTTTATAAATTAGATTTACTTATTAGGGGCCGTTCAAGTATTACGTAAGCACTATAGGGGGGCTCGATATTGAGGAGCTCGATGGCCCAGGTGGTTAGCGCATTCGGCTGCGATCGTTGTAGTTAAGCAACTTTCGCAGTGGTCGGTCATTGGATGGGTGACCAAAAAATTTCTATCTCGAGTTCCTCCGTGTTTCGGAAGGCACGTTAAGGCGTTGGTCCCGGTTGCATCTGCAGTCGTTAGCACCCGCCAATCCGCACTGGGCCCGCGTGGTGGGTCATGGGCCAATCTCCCTATTCCATCCATAGGGAAGGCCTGTGCCCCAGCAGTGGGGACATTAAGAGGATGATGATAATGATGATAGGGGGCAGGGGGGTCTTTGCGTTGCTTATTTTTGATGACATGAGGGGTGGGGGGTCGAGATAGTGATTACGTCAGCATCATGGATTCGGGTGTCATGGACTGAAGACTGTATACATATACCAACAATTCGAAAGAAGTTGGTTTTGTTCGTAATAGTACCTTAGTCAATGTTGAATACTGTGTCAATAAATCAATAAAAAAAACAGATTACATTAAAGGAAAAATGCATGTAGGTACCAATGTACGTAAGCACGTGAGGAAGGGGAGGGGGGGGGGGGTAAGAGATTTGCTTACTTTTGCTGACAAGGGGGAGGAGGGGGTAAATAATTGTAATAAATCTGCTTAGGTTGGAAGTATCTTTCCTTGCAGCCTTGTATTTCTTCCATTATAGTGGGAATATTTAGGTGCTAGATACGTCGATATAACTAACAGACTCAGAAGACGTAATGTTATTTAGCTGGGAAGCTGAGGCACTGGCCTCTGCTCTCTGAAAGTCATTCCGCGTGCAACAAAATTGATAAAAGTCCTTGAGGAGGAGGAGGTAATACTTGAACGGCCCCTTATCAATAGGCTGACGATGATGATACTCACAGCACAGGTAACTGCTTTCCTATGCCCCACGAAGTCTTTATCGCATCGCCACCCGTCTCGCTCCACCACCTGGGCGGTAGGCCCGCCTCCGTTCATAGCGTGAGCTGACAACACGTACTGACCGTCCGGGGACCAAGACAGACGTAACACGTGAGTTGTGCCTGATCAAACATAATAAATAAATTATACAGTCAAGCACAGAATGTCCTCCTTCTTTGAAGTTGGTTAAAAAATATAAATAAAACTAGTTTTAACGGGTTAATGCAAGAAATTTATTTATTTATTGACGTTTTAAATTAGCTAATAAATTCATACAGAGACAATAAAGTTTTAAAAATCTTCCAATGAAAGATCCAAACGCTCAATAAAAGGTCTTTCGAAGGTAGCTCGACAAAGTAAATAAAAAATCATTATTCTGACGATGCAGACCTGAAAAGGCTGCGAAACGTCAATAAATAAATAAATTTCATGCATTAACCCGTTAAAACTAGGACCATTGTCCCCTAAACAAACACCTATACATATATATATATATACAATAGGAGTAACAGACAGCCCCCTATGCAGAGGATGCATGGAGGCAGAGAAACGCCACAGCATGTCATCATGGAATGCAGGAGTGTGGCCGACCAACGGGCACGACTTCTCCAGTCGCCAGAATCGTTTCCGGAAGCTTGCAGCAGTCTACCAAGGCTGCTTTCCTTCTGGACCGATATAGGCTGGCTGGAGTAAACGGGAATGTTTTTGAGACATGCACAATGGTCCAATAATTAGGACTAAGTGCGGAAACCGCCCTCAAAAACTAAGTATCTGCATACCGTTAGGAGGACAAGTTGTTTCTTACATTAAAAGTAATTTTATATTTCATTTACCTCCACATTCTTCAAATGGGTCAGTGATGACAGTTTCTTGTGCCCAGTCAGTTGTCTTCCATACTCTTAATGATTTGTCGTCAGATTGTGATGCCAGATATTTTCCAACCTATAAATTTTATAAGCCGATCAATAAATAAAACATTGATTAATAAAAAAAATGTATTAACAAAATATATAGCAGAATAATATATTTACCGGATCCCAAGCTACTCCTTTTACTAATCCTGTGTGTCCATTCAATACGCATACCATTTCTGGAAACTTCTCTGCATTCCAAATGATTATGGTGTTGTCTACACTGCAACTCGCCAACCATTTGTCCATGGGTGACCAGGCCAAATCTAACACATCACCTGAAATAAGAATAAATCATGAGATAAAAAAATGTGTGGAAATTTAAATTTATTACTTACATAATATAAATAGACAGTTTTGTGTTATGTTATGAACAATCTTTTAACATAGTCACATTAATTTCAGAATAGCATCATCCGAGTAGTTTGGATATCGTTATTAGCTCAGGACATGTCTAAAGTTTAAAAAAACTACATGCCAGAGAGCAATAGAAAGAAGTATGCTAAAATTAAGAAGAATAGACAAAATAAGGTTTACAGACATAAGGAGCAAAACTGGACTAACAGATGCTCTGGAACAGGCCCTTAAACTTAAATGGAAATGGGTGGGTCATCAGTCAAGGTATATTGACAAAAGGTGGACCCTCAAGTGCACTGGATGGACCGGACCAAAAGGCAAAAGGAAAGAAGGCAGACCCAGAAAACGATGGTCCGACGATATTGTGTCTGTGGCAGGCAGACTGGCTGAAAGCAGGGAAAGATAGAGAAAAGTGGAAAGCAATGGAGGAGGTGGGATCCATGTCTGAAACTATACTAACAAATACTAAAAACCAACATATTATTTAGGTTTACTAACAAACTAACATAAATAAAATGTAAAAGTAACTAATAGATATGGAATAAAAACCTTTTCTTTTTTATGTCTAAAGTTTAAAATGTGATGTTATGCCAATGTGGAGCTCTCTGATAATGCTAACTAAAGTAAGTTTTGGTAATTTCTTGAAGTGCCAATAATTTATGGTAAACTGTTAATTGGTTAAGACAAAGCATAACTCATCTACTGGACATCAATAGCAGCTTATAGCTCATTTAATTAAATACTATGAATAATTATCAATTTGCATAATGTTGTGAGTTAATTACAAACCTGCATGGCCCCTCAAAGTAGACAGGCACCTCCAAGTCTCTGCTTTGTGCTTCCCAGCACCGGTTGCTGCTACACTGAGCCCCCACACCATAACCAATCGGTCGTCTCCTCCAGAGGCCAGATATTTACCAGCGTTACTCCATCGGACACAGTTCACACATGCTAAAACATCAAATTAAACATTTTTATTGTAAAATATGAATTTAATTATGACTAGCAAATATAAAAAAAATAAACTTAGGGCGGGGGATGGTCAAACAAGAAACTCAAATTGAGTGTCCTACTTGCTTGATGATCTCCTACTCCCAGTATCTGTCCGATACTGGGTTTGGCGAACGGGTTAGGGAGTAGCGCAAGTCGCGAAGATCCCCTAATCAAGGCCAGTGGACTATCCTTCACGAGGTTGCCGCCCGTTTTTGGCCAATTACCATCTGTAATTGGTATAACAGAAACCTCTGGCCATATCACAAATCCCTCATAGCCGAACCGTGGCGGCGCATAACCACACCCAGGCTCACATGGCCTAGGGGGCAGGAGTCGTGTGCGTTCAAATTCAAATTCAAACTCATTTATTCAGTCTAGGCTGTTACAAGCTCTTGTGAAAGTCAAACGCTACGCCATCGGTTCGTAAATCTACGGCGGGAGACCTTGTACTGAGAAGAACCGGCAAGAAACTCAGCAAGGGCTATTTTTTTCTCCCTGCTTTGTTTCACACAGTGTCGTCAATTGAAAGATGACATCAAAAATTGAATACATGTGTTGATGTCAACTTCCATCACATTAATATTATTAATTAACAAAAGTTAAGTATAACTAGGTACTATTTTTAAATTTAGAAGTGGCGATTAAACAATTTTCAACCAAATTAGCAAAGTAAAAAGACAGTCTATTATGTTAAGCCCAAGGTGACTTATCATTTATGAAATCTTTTACAGTATAGTAACCTTTCTTAAGGAGACATGTTTTTATACACACTTTAAACTTATTAAAAGGTAAATTAATTATTTCTTTTGGTATTTTATTATAGTAACATATACCTTGACCCACAAATGAACCAAGAACCTTTTGGAGTCTCAATGGTGGCAATTTGAGTTTATCTTTATTTCTGGTATTGAAATTATGTACATCATCGCGCCTCGTATATAAATTTATGTTCTGACGCACAAACAATAAACAATTGTAAATGTATTGAGAGGCAACAGTCATTATACCTATTTCTTTAAATTTATCCCTAAGAGAAGTTCGAGATCCCAAGCGGTAAATAGCTCTTATAGCTCGTTTTTGAAGAATAAAAACTGTTTCAATGTCTGCGGCCGTGCCCCATAATAGAATGCCATACGACATAATGCTGTGAAAGTAGCTGAAGTATATTGTCCTAGCAGTGTCGACATCTGTAAGCCGTCTTATTTTATAAATTGCATAAGCAGCAGAACTTAGTTTACCGGCTAGTGTTGTAATGTGAGGGTTCCATTGAAGTTTGTGGTCTAGTGTTACGCCTAAGAAAACGGTTGTATCGACTAAAATTAGTTTTTCACCATTTAGAATTATATCCCCCATTTCAACATGCTTTACATTCGGCAAAGTAAATTTCACACATTTAGTTTTGCTCGCATTCAGTTTAAGATTATTAGAAGAGAACCAGTGAAGTACCTTGGAAAGTGCATTGTTTACATCGTCATAATTTGTTTTACACCTGTCAACGTTAAAAATTAGCGAGGTGTCATCTGCAAACAAAACAATTTCACAAACATTTTCTACAAAGAAAGGTAAATCATTAATGTAAATTAAAAAAAGAAATGGACCTAAAATTGAACCCTGAGGAACGCCTATTTTCACATGAGATCCGGCTGATTTTGTACCGTTAATATCAACTATTTGTGTCCTTTCTGTTAAATATGATTGCACTAATTTTTGTGCGGAATCTTTTATGCCGTAATGATTTAATTTCCGTAACAAAGTTTGATGATTAACGCAATCAAACGCTTTAGATAAATCGCAGAAAACCCCAAGAGCATTCTGCGACTTTTCCCAAGCATTAAATATATATTTTAGCATAGTGGCCCCAGCATCAGTCGTGGAACGGTTTTTAGTGAAACTGTACTGCGCTCTGTGTAAAAGTTTATTAATGTTAAAATGAGTCAACAATTGTTCTAACATTATTTTTTCAAAGATTTTACTCAATGCTGGTAATATAGATATTGGCCTATAGTTGCTAGGATCTTTACAATTTCCAGACTTAAATAAAGGTATGATTTTACTGAATTTCATAAGATCAGGGAATACTCCCTGATCTATACATGAATTAAAAATATCAGCTAGGTAAGGGGCTATAGAATGTATAATATTATTTATGACTTTGACAGATATACCCCATAAATCAGATGCATTTTTCATTTTTAATGAATGGAAAACTTTAATTATTTTAAAAGAACTAACGTGCTTGATATTAAATAATAAACCACACGGAGGTACATATTTTTGTAACAGAGCTGTAGCAGTATCAGACGATGAGTCCAAGTTGGAAGTAGTTTCTAATGGTATATTCATAAAAAAATTATCGAAAATATCTGCGACTTCATTTTTCGATTTTACGAGATTATTATTGATTTTAAGAACCATGCTATTTTCACGAGGCTTACACTTGCCACTTTCGCGCTTAATGATATCCCAAGTGGTCTTTATTCTATTACTAGATTTTTTAATTTTATCCCTAATAAAATTGGACTTTGCAGTATTACATATGCTTTTAAACAATTTGGAATATTTTCTAACATAGTTAATAAACTGAGGATCCTGGTTATATTCTTTGATTCTATAAAGCTCATACAGCCTTGTTCTACTCTTATATATACCACTTGTCGCCCAGTCACAGAACTGCAACTTCTGTGTACATTTAATGGTTTTCATTCTGAACGTATTTTGAAATTCATTATTTATTAAATTAAAAAGATTTTTGTACATAATATCCGGATCATCATGCGTCCAAGGCATTAAAGGAAGTTTATCGCTAATGTTATTTTTAAAATTATTAACGCGCTCATTTGTTATAGGTCTACACTCTATTATGTTCGGCTCAGTACTGACATTGAAACTATATGTTGTCTTTAAACCGAGATGATCGGAAGTAATATCACTAAAGACTGACCCCTCAATTGCATCCAATTCAGAAAAAAAGTTGTCTAAACAAGTGGCTGAGTGAGATGTTACTCTGGTTGGTTCAGTAAACTGGAAATTTAAATTAAAACATTTAAACAAAGTAATTAACCGAAGACTCAAAGAGCTATTTTCAAGTAGATTGACATTAAAATCACCACATACTATTACAGATTTATTTTTTAATTTATTGAGAGAGTCCTCCATGACTGATTCAAATGTATCAAAGTTTCCTGAGGGGGGCCGGTATACACGTAACGTTATTTGGCATTTCCCGCTAAAGCCCCAAAACCAGAAATGAGTGCTAAGAAAGAGAAAACAGTACCCCAGGAGGGTATCGCGATTCGAGAGGAATCCCTGACCAAGCCTAGCTTGGTGTGTCCCACGTATTCTGGGGTGGTCAACCAGCGCTCAGGGAGGGAAGACTGCTAATGCGGCGGCCACCCACAAACACTCACACAAAGGCTCGCAGGGCCAAACAGAACGCAGTCGCCCCAAACGGCGCGCGAGAAGGGAAGCCCTGCAGCCCAAAACTAAACAAGACAGCACACGGTCGGTCACCGCAGCAGTGGAAACACAGCGCGAGCCTGTAGAAATACAGAGGGCCGACAAAACAAAAGCCATACATAAACAACCACGACGGAGACCGAAACCGAGGGGTGATCGTGGTCGGCGGATCGTTGCGCAGGCTCCCACTGCTCCTGAAAAGGAGCTGCCTGGGGTTGCGTGTGTTTTGCTCGTTAAAGTATAATTTAATTTTCATCGACCCGCGCATAAAAAAAAAACATCGTCTGTTTTAGTATTTATAGTACTTTTCATAGTATGCATAAACAGAAGAAATAAAATGAGTACGAAAGTTCAACGGTCACCAAATAAGCCACGCTCAGTTCAGACCCTTACTGGTTCGCTCACGGATCTGACCGGCTGCGAATCCGCAGCACCAGACGCCATGATAAAAAGCGTAAAAGGAAGGAACCTGATTCCAATCAGGTTCAGAATGGAGACTTCAACGAGTTCAAGAAGGAAATTATGTCCTTCCTACACGACCTTCGAAAATAAAACGATGAACTTCTGCATAACGTAAGGACAGAAATCTCCGAGATGAAGTCACAGGTAACTTCAATTATTAACAATTTATCACAGCAACATAGCGAATTCAAGCTAGCGGAGTTGACCAAATCCATGGATTTTCACACAAAGTCATTTGATGATATACGTCGAAGGTTCTATCCAGGGACGTTGCGTATCTTAAGAATATGGATCAAGACATTGAAGCATGCAGACTTCGTTTGTCACAGATAGAACGAGACCTTAATATCCAGCAACAAAGAGAGCGCTTGCATAACCTAGAAATAGTGGGATTCATGGAGAATAAAAATGAGAACCTTACTGAGTGCTTTTTATCAATGTGCAAAGCTTTGGATGCTCCAGTTGTTAAGGAATATATTTTAAACATTCACCGTGTACCTTCGAAAATTTCCGACAAAAGGTATCCTAAAAATATTATCGTAAAAATGAGGAATCAATTAAGGAAAGATTTTATCATATCGGCAGTCCGCAGAAAGAAAGGTCTTACATCTGATGACCTTGGTTTAACTACCTCCGATCCTTGGCGTATTTATATCAATGAGCATTTAACGCCATTTTACAAGATGCTGCATAAGAAGACTCGGGAAGCTGCTGCTGGTGCTAACTATCAGCATATCTGGGTACGCAATAGAAAAATATTCGTTCGAAAAAACGATACTACGCCTGTACTCAATATAATGGATCTTATGGACGTGGAGAAGTTGAAACGATCGGTTTAACTGTATTTATCATCTTATATATAAAATTCTCGTGTCGCGGTGTTTGTGGTTAAACTCCTCCGAAACGGCTTTCCCGATTCTCATGAAATTTTGTGTGCATATTGGGTAGGTCTGAGAATCGGACATCTTTTTTTCATCCCCCTAAATGTTAAGGGTAATCCACCCCTATTTTTTTTTTTAATTTTTTTATGATACATTATACAAATTACATACAACCCAAAATTTTCACCCTTCTACCACCAACCCCTATTTTTTTATGGCGGTACGAAGTTCGCTGGGACAGCTAGTGATATATAAAATTACTGTTCTCAGGGGAAGAATTCAATGTCTATTTGAAGTTGTATGCGTGTATTATTTGTGTTTACGTTTCATATTCTCAGCGACATGCAAGTTATAATTATACGTATTTAAGTGTGTCTACGAATATTGCACAATGTTATTTGACCGACCATTTTAATGCTTATCTTAAGGGAAGAAAACAATTGCCTTGTGTGCTGTTCTGTTTTGGATTGTCCATTCAGGTAAATAATTATTTGCTTTATTTTGACAGCAACTTACTGTACGAATGTCTACGTTATCTTATAACGGAAGGTTCTTATTTAATCTTTATTCTTACATATTTTATGAAAAAATGGAATACAGTTAACAACATATTAATAAATTTACATATAAACTTTATCTTTCTGTCATGGAATCTATCAAAAAATAATGTACTAACCACTAAACTAATATACAGGGTGGCGCAATAGAACGTGCATTTTTAAAATAATTATTAAAAAATAAATACAAAAGGTATAGTTAAAATAAAACTAAGCAATTATTAAGTGATAACTGAAGTTTATTTTTTAAAAATAACATCATCTAAATGATGACCCTCTCTACGTTGGCACTCCTCTAACCGCAAACGGAAATTACCGAAAACTTTCTTAAGTAGTGCTGGTGTGATTGCTGCCATTTCACCACGAATATTCTCCTTGAGCTGATTGATGTTTCTCGGATTATTGGTGTAGACTTTGTGTTTGAGGTATCCCCACAAAAAAAAGTCAGGAGGCGTCAAGTCTGGACTGCGCGGAGGCCATGGGATATCACCTCTTTTCGAAATCAGTTTGCCAGGGAACATCTGCTTCACAACCGCCATGGAGTCATTTGATGTGTGACTGGTAGCTCCGTCTTGTTGGAACCAAGTCCTAGAGTTCTTTATTCTTGAATTTTCAAGTTCTGGGGCCAAAAAACCTTCCAACATCGCAACATAACGTTCGGTATTAACAGTGATGTTTTGCCCCCGTGCGTTTTCAAAAAAATAAGGACCAATTATTCCTTTGGCAGAGATTGCGGCCCAAACTGTCACTTTAGGGCTATGTAACGGTTTTTGATGTTTGAGTCTGGGATTCTCACTATTCCAATAACGACAATTTTGGCGGTTTACGAACCCATTCATATGAAAATGTGCCTCATCAGAGAAAAGGATGTTTTCAAAATTTGAAAACCGATTGAGCATTTCATTAGCAAATGTGAGCCGTGCTATGAAGTCAGAGTCTTTCAATTCTTGAGTTAATTGCAGCTTGTATGGATGCAATTTAAGATCCAAGTTTAAAATTCGTTGCAAACTTCGTCGCGATATGTTTAGGACAGACGATCTCTTGCGAGTAGACATTTGTGGATATTCTCGTACCGACTGCTTAACACTCTCAATATTGTCTTCGGTCCTAGATGTGCGTGGACGACCTTTTGCGTGTGGTTTAAACGTCGATCCAGTCTCTTCA
Organism: Chilo suppressalis; assembly: GCA_902850365.2. NCBI lineage: Eukaryota > Metazoa > Arthropoda > Insecta > Lepidoptera > Crambidae > Chilo > Chilo suppressalis. The sequence continues at coordinate 5,123,628 of OU963899.1, read as the reverse complement.
AACCGCTTTATCCAGATTTTAATTAAATTAGCACTCGGAGCCTCCCTAATTTGCCGTACACCATACTCGGAACAAAATAGTCGCCTGACAACGTACGAACGAGAGTTTTCGTAAAATGCGCGCACGCAAAATGCGCGACGCTTCCCGTCGAAGTGACTCATAGTGACTAAAACTTCATGAACCGCGCTACCCAACGATATCGGTCTCCCCTCGCCCACGCCCCTTCTACCCCGCAAAAAAAGATGATGCAATATGCACGTTCTATTGCGCCACCCTGTACATGGGCACTGTTTACAATGTACTTTATAATTTACATTTAAACTATTTACTGTCCCTCTATTAATAACTTAACAAATGTAAATTTGTTCATCAAAAAATTTTGTAATTTGTTATGGATTGAAATGTTACTACTTTGCAATTGATCATGTTATCTGGGATGTTACTGTATAGTGATACCGTGTTGCAACTTTGGTGTCCTTAATGTACTATACTATTGGACTAAACTTTTAAGAACTAAAACAAAAAACAAGTTTAAATACAAATAAATTACTAAAGAAAATATAACTAGAAAAAATTCCACGCGGACCAGGCAGCATAAGGTGAGGGCCGCGGTAGCATAATTGGTCAGTGCATTCGCCCGGATTGCGAAGGGTGCGGGTTCGAGTCCCGTCTACTGCTTGGTTCGCGTGGAATTTTTTCTAGTTATATTTTCTTTAGATTTAAACATCAAGCAGTTACATGCTTTAGAAAAATAATAAAAATTATAACTATAATTGCTATTTCTTCTTTCAAATGTTTAATATTTGTAAAAGTATTCATTTGACATTGTGGGTTACCTATAATGCGAAGAGATGGCGCTGCCTTGCAGCTTAAGAATGGCTAGAAGAATTTCGACGCGGTCCGTGAGGGCCGCGGTAGCATAATTGGTCAGTGCATTCGCCCGGATTGCGAAGGGTGCGGGTTCGAGTCCCATCTGCTGCCTGGTCCGCGTGGAACTTTTTCTAGTTATATTTTCTTTAGATTTAAACATCAAGTAGTTACATGCTTTAGAAAAATAATAAAAATTATAAATAAATTACTTTTTAAATGTACTACCTGGTTCAAGTTCATAATATTCACAGTGCATGTACTAATTACTACACAGAGAAAGTTACTGTTAATTTATCTAAATTACCTTGTGTTGAAAAGAGGCTTGTGTTATTCTATAATTCTGGATGGATTAAATATGAATTACAGCATGTTATCATATCTATTTCTAAACCATTATTTATGGATTAGCTCACCAAAAATGATAATAATGAGCAATGATAAAATAAGTACTTATAGCTATTGGTTATCTTATCTATTCTCAAACAATAAGTATTTTTTCTGAATTAAGTATAATATAATATTCACAACATTATTTATCAAAAAATCAAAGAGAGACATATCACTCTACTATTCTGTTTTTTTTTGGCAAGGAATGTATTTATTTTGTTTTTACCGCTATTAATAAGTATTTTGTGGCAGTTTCCAGTGACACTGTACAGTGTAATCATGCACAAAAGGAAGTATCAATGTACTAACGAGTATATAACCCTTATTGTTAAAACTTTTTTACCAAAGAACAATAAAGTCAAGTTAAGGTATCAAATTTTAAATGTTTCATTATTATACTATTATTACTGATATGGCTACTAACAGGCATGATAAAGCAAACCTACACATTTACTACCAGAATGTTCGTGGTTTACGTTCAAAAACTTAAAAGTTGTTTAACAATACACTAGCTAATGACTATGACATCTTATCATTCACTGAGACATGACTCCAGGACGACGTAATGAATACGGCATTATGTGACGCCAGGTACGATGAGTTTCGTCAGGATCGCAACTTGCATGTAACTGGGAAACAAAAGGGAGGCGGTGTGATGCTTTGCGTCCTGCGTGAACTAGAGGCATCCTTGTCTAACGAGTGACACGGAGCCGCAGCAACTGAGTCATTATGCATATCTATACCGGCTCACGTAATTGGTTCGTCTCATAATTTGCATGTTTTTTTTAATTTACATTCCCCCGGTTTTCAACTTTTTTTCTAATCGATTAACCCAAACTGCAAATAGCATACTAGACTATACAGAAATGTATCCCTCATATAAAATCATTATTTTAGGCGATTTTAACTTACCTTGCATAAGTTGGAATAATAATAACGATTATATAACTACTGGTACAAGTTCTAGGATTCTTAAAGACTGTGCAAATACGTTTGTTGATCATTTATATTTCCTTGATTTTTTACAGTATAACTTAGTCGTTAATAAGACGGGGAAAGTTCTGGACTTATGCTTTAGTGCTGTAAAATTTTGCAGTGTCAGAAGCCAATTATCACAGAGGATGGTTACCATCCTGCTCTTGATATTTGGGTAATGGACCTACAAGTGAACCCTCTAGTAGACATCAAAACTCGTCAGTTCAACTTTTATAAGTGTGATTATGGGAGACTGAATGAATACTTTAGTAAAATTAATTGGGATGAGTTGTTATTAAGTAGCTCAGTTAACGACGCTGTCAACTTATTCTATGACAAATTAAAAACTTCTTTTTCTTTATTTGTTCCTCAGTCAAATAGTCCTAAATGGGCCTATCCATCTTGGCACAGTCCTGCCTTAATAAAAATCAACAAAGAAAAGATATTAGTACATAGACGCTGTAAAAGATATGGTAACCCCAGGGACTATAACAAGTTCAAGTTACTTAGAGAACAACAGCATAGATTACAGAAAACTTGTTTTAAGCATTTTATTGATCCATCCGAAAAACTCTTGAAAAAGTCACCCAAATATTTTTGGAACTATATCAAAAGTAAAAGGAATACCAGCAGTTACCCTAAAACTTTTTCATATATGCAGGATATATCCTGCATGGCCTTCAGTGAGTTTTTTGAGAGCATTTTTGTGAGCTCAACTGAATCACGTCCTCCACTGCGGGAGGGAATTCCTTGTAGCGAGGAGCATCTTGCCCGGATCCATATAAACGAAAACCGAGTACTAAAGCTTCTGCAGTCTTGGGACGGAACTAAAGCTACTGGATGTGATGGCGTGCCCCCAGTACTGCTGGCATCTTGCGCGGAAAGTCTTTCTGCCGCTATCAGCATGTCGTTTAATAGATCGCTTAAAGAGTGTATTTTCCCTGATGTTTGGAAGCAGGCCAGAATCGTGGCAGGGCATAAAAAGGGGTCTGAGTTCTCTCATAGAGAACTATCGGCCAATTTCGATCCTCAACACGGTAAGTAAATTATTCGAGAAGGTAGTTCTTGAGCAAATTTACTCCACCATTGCTAAAGGTATTCCGCAGAATCAACATGGATTTTTGAGACGCCGCTCTACTGTATCGAACCTAACACTGTTTTCAAATTATGTTCTTAATGGAATGGAGAAGGGTGGACAGGTTGACGTAATTTACACGGACTTAGAAAAGGCGTTTGACCGCGTAGACCACGGTATCCTCATCCATAAACTTCAATGCCTCGATATTCATGGTGATTTATTACGCTGGGTCCAATCTTACTTAACTAAAAGGTCTCAGATGGTCGTTCTTGTCACTATCCCTTCTGGAGTTCCACAGGGCTCGCATCTCGGTCTTCTGTTTTATAATGCGTATATCCACGACATAGATAAGGTAATCAAGAACTCAAACCATCTTCTGTATGCTGACGATAAAAAGATATTCACGAGTGTGCGCGATGTTGCTGATTGCCAAAAGTTGCAGGACGATATAAATAATCTTTTCAATTATTATAACAAAAAAAATATAAAAATAAGTATTAGTAAATGTCAATGCATCAGTTTAACCCGTAAACCTAATCCTATAGTGTTTCCTTACAATTTCAATAATGTAACGATTGTGAGATCTGATGTGGTCCGTGATCTAGGAGTGTACTTTGACAGTAAAATGGTAATGTCTACACATATAAACACTATAGTGGGGAGGGCCTATCGCAACCTTGGTTTTGTTATGCGTACATGTCGTCCTTTTAATAGTCCCTTAAGTCTAAAAATTTTCTATTATGCATACGTGCATAGTCTCTTAGAAAATGCGGCCCCAATATGGGGCCCGTATTACAATATTTACATTAATCGTATCGAAGGCATACAGAAGAAATTTGCCACTTGAATTTTAGATTTCGGAAAATTCATGTTAAATCGACGTACGAGGAAATTTGCCGAGCGCACGACTTGCTTACCCTGGGGGAGCATCGTGAGGTCCTTGATATGGGTCTGTTGCGGGAAAGTGAAACAATTATTATTTAAGAACTTCCAAACAGCAACATCCTCATGATCGTGAGTTTATGATCGTGAATTATAGAACCCTCATATTCTAAACATTAAAAATGTATATTTCACATATTGTATTATGCTTATTCAGTCCCCACTTATAATATATAAATATGTATTGTATGTGTGTGTATGTATATATGTATATATGGATAAAGGAAGAAATATATGAGGTTCTTAATGTACACCTATATTTTCCCCTGAAAACAGAACAGATAAGGTCTATATTATTATAAGTTTGGAGTTTTGTTTCACTATGTTAGTAACTGTCAGCATCTCATATTTTCTAAAAATTATTCTTAAATAAATAATTAAGTAAAAAAAAGAAATTGAAGTGGCTTCCCATTGATCTGCATACGAGGGGAGGTCAATAAGTTCGCGGAATGGAGGGGTTGGTGGGGGTAGGTTTACTCATCCTGGTAGGCACTAGTTGAGCGCCTCATTAAGAGTATATATACCAAGTTTAAACCTAATCGGGTCATTAACTTTTGAATTATCGAACTGCAAACAACTGAATCGGGAAGAAGTCAGCCAGTATGGAGAAAATTAAATACCGCGCCGTTATTAAGTTCCTTACCAAGCAAGGAAAATCCGCTCAGATTATTTTTCAAGAGCTGTTGGCGGTTTACGCGGACTCTGCCCTTGGTAAAACCATGATTTACAAGTGGCTTGGTCTTTTCAAACAAGGAAGAGAGTCCATTGAAGACGACCCCCGCTCCGAACGGCCAATTGAGGCCACCACACCGGAAATCGTCAAAAAGGTGAAAAACTTGTATTGGAAGATGCCCGGTTGAAGAAGAAGCAGCTTGCAGCAATGATTGAAGTATGTGAAACAAGTATTTTGAATACTCTACATCATCATCTTGGGATGACTAAGGTCAGTGCAAGATGGGTTCCGATAATGCTTACGCCAATTCAAAAACGCGAGCGTGTCGAGTGTTCTCGCCAGTTTTTGGAGCTCTGTGGAGAGAGAAAGGAAGAAGTTATGGCCCGAATCGTTACTGGTGATGAAACCTGGGTTCACCACTATGAACCCGAGTCAAAGCAGGAGTCGATGCAGTGGCATAAAAATGGCACACCTCCTCCAAAGTAGTTCAAAGTGACACAATCGGCTGGCAAGATCATGGCGACTGTCTTTTGGGATACAGAAGGTATTTTACTGATCGATTATAAAGAACGTGGTGTGCCTATAACGGGATAGTACGACGCTTCTTTACTAGAAAGATTAAAAGAAGCCATCAAGGAAAAAAGAAGAGGAAAGCTGTCAAAAGGTGTGCTCCTTCTGCACGACAATGCACCCATTTTCACGTGCCATGTTGCGATGGCTGCCATTCACCAAAGCGGCTTCGAAGAATTGAACCACCCACCCTACAGTCCAGACTTGGCACCCAGTGACTATAATTTATTTCCAAAAATGAAGAAAGAGCTGCGTGGAAAAAAAATTGACAACAATGACGAAGTGAAGTCCGCAATTTCGGCCTATTTTGACACCAAAGACAAATCATTTTTTTTCGATGGTATAAACAAGTTATTTGAGAGATCTGAAAAATGTATTAGGGTTAAGGGAGAATATATTGAAAAGGAAAAATAGTTTGGTGTTTAATTTCAACCTCCTTCCCTCTTATTCCGCGAACTTTTTGACCTCCCCCTCGTATTATAATATAAAAAGTTTCCAAAACTGTTTAATACCAAACTCTCCCTATCAACACAAGTGATTTCACTTCCTGATTTCATCTGGGCGTAATCCTTGATAACAAACTGAATTGGGCAAGTCATATTGATTTAAAAACAAAGAAGGCCTGCAAAGCTTTTAATCAGTGTAGAAGACTAGTTGGTAAAAAGTGGGGTCTCAGTCCAAAGATCACCCTTTGGTTATACACAGCAGTCATCAGGCCCTCTATAACCTATGGTTCAGTTGTTTTGTGGCCCAGGACCCAACTGACCACAGTGAAATCCAAACTCCAAAGTCTACAACACTTGGTGAGCGTAGCAGCAACTGGATGCATGAGAACAACTTCATCGGCTGCATTAGAGTACCTCATGAATTTAAGACCATTGGACCTGGTCATACAAGAAGAGGTCAAAAAGCAGCAGCCTCTCTAGGCTTATGGAGATTAAATACAGTAACAACACACTCCAATATTCTACATAAGTGCACGAAGGAGATCCCACTCCTGGAGGCACCTATGGATAGAATGTTGAGTCAACACATCTTTGATCGAAGATACAACATCCAACTTACTGCGGAAAAGGCAGAGAACGCCTGGGATGTTCAGATATACACAGATGGCTTCAAAACCAACAGTGGTACTGGATCCGGTGTCTTCTCAAACAACCTGAATATAAAAATATCTACAACCTTAGGCAAACAAAGCACAATCTTCCAGGTGGAATGTTTTGGCATTACCAGAGCGGCACAGGCGGTTGCACTCCTAATAAAAACTTAATATAAATTAGTGTAGTCGCATATGATGTGTAACATTCGAAACCTCACCTTATATTAGTAAAAAAAGAAATAAAACCTTCTACAAAAGGAATAAGCAATTTGAACATTATGTTCTAAAATCAAATCAAATAGCGCGCGCTTTCGTCCCATTTCACGAAATCCGAAACCCACAAATTGCAGGAAAGCGTGAGGAAAGATGTTGCACATCAAAAAATGCACTGAAACTTTGTATTGAAGAACTTACCCAAATGGTTGTCCATTTGGCAAAGCATTTTAGGTATATTTGGATCCACTTCGACAGACTCGAATAGCACAGAGTTAAGATTCCATACAACCACTCGACCAGAGTCACCGCCTTGTCCACCAGTGGCGAAACGCTTACCCGCTGGATGAATATCCACGGAAAATATTGGTTTGTCTGAAAGTTTATGCAAAGTTCAATAAACCACTTATCAAGCGATAACAAGTGTGGTTTCTTATGAAATTATATATTACCGTCATGGTTGACCCAACTAGGTTTTAAAAGCTTCATTTATTATCGGAAAGTGGTAATAAATTAAGTGAAACTTATGGAAAATGCTAAAAACACTGAAGCTGTTTTTAAAAATAATGACAGACGCGGACGGTGACATTGACAGATCGTAAATAGATACCGCCCGGCATTTTGTACTTTTTAAAATTTTCTCATTGAGAATGCTAGAGATTCGATGTTTGTACGTACAGCTTAATCAAGTATTTGTTTTTCAGGTTTTGCACTCATGCTAAACAAAACATAAACAGTTACTCTGTGTTGTAACGTGATATGAAATTATGATCCTTTAATACCTACCTACATTAATAAAAAGATGGTGTTGTTTTAATAAACGAATATAAACTTATGTGAAACTTTTAGAAAAAATCTAATAAAAACAAATCCTTTCTTGTTTGGAATTAGAAACCACGCCCGCCTAACAGGCGAACTTTTCACCACTGAGGCAACAATGGTTGTTGATAAGGCCTGAATTATTAATAACAATTTTAAAACGTTATGCGACATGCTAAAGATGAATGAAAAAAAATATGTTGCAATGTAATATAAATTTCACTTTAAAGGGATCCTGCATTGCAGTAAAGTGTGCAGGACTCAAGACGCATGCTGCTTGGTGTTGCCGGGCGCCCGCGCCATGTAGGCTGCGACAACGTTCACAACCCTGCATATGCTGCGGATTGCAAGGCGGACTGCCATCCCTTAAGAAAAACAACAATAATGATGTTGGTTAAAAATAAAGTTATGCATAAAGGACATCAGCCAAATCATATTTGGAGCAAAGTTGAACGTCTAGAATAGACATTTACACTAATATTATTAATTAAATATAAACAAATTTTACAAGTTGTAATTGATACAAATAAAAGCCGAGTAAAATAAAAAAAATAAAATAAAACACTGCATTGACATTCATCCTAAATTGTTCTATTTGGTAAACAATCTTGGCACTCTTCTTTATAATACAGTTTTAAAAATGAACTGATACTAGATTCAAAGGGTTTCAGTCTATAATAATGATTTATTGTAATAGATTATTTATTGACTTTGTTATTATTTTTATTTTTAAATTGGTGATTTTGTGAAAAAGTTGTGCCAAGATTGTTTACCAAATAGGACAAGTTAGAATGAACAGACTTTAGTATTGCCATTTATTTTGTATATTATTCCACCTGTATACGCCAACTGAATCAATATAATAATTTTTTTAGTCACATAACGACCCTGACTAGGGGAGACAAGATACCTTTGAACACAAGCTATTGCAATCGTTAAACAGAAAATGTATGGAATTTTTGTTATAAGCTCAGGCTTGATTTTCGAGTGTAACTGTCAAATACCATGCATTTTCAATTAAGTGATTATCAGTTTGATGGCTTGGATGGATTTTTAAATACAAGAAAGCAAGGCTCGATTACTGCTATGAATAAGTAATTCATATTGTGAAAAAGAATTGGTGTAATTATGTGTTACAACCAGATGGTTATGTAAAATATACGCTATTCCGGTCAAATGGACGTGAGAACTTTATTGCAGTGTTGCCTACCTCACAGGAGCTTATCGAGAAAGCTGACTTGATACATTTTATTAGAATACGTGAGACCCTTATTCTATTGAAAAAAAAACAAAGAAAACTGAAGACTACGCTGTATGGGCAATGTTTCCTTTGCCTTCCCTAAAAAGGGAAAACGTTAAAAGAAAGCATTTTGACAGTGATAACCAATTTCTCTCGCTTGTCTCTCGCCTCGTCTTCGCCTGGTTTCCCGATCCCGTTCGTTCGTGCGTGTTCGACTGCGTGGTTTTGGTTTTCAATTTTGCTAAAACGATATAATTTATTACATATTTATCAGCAACAACGGTATGAGAGGAGCCGGCACACTAATACCAGCTCGTTTTCTGACCCTCGTTGGGCATTTGTGTGTTGTTGTAACGTTATTATGGGAGAGCAAGCAGAGCGTACGTCACTGTTTACCAAGCCAATATCACTCGAATTATATCCAGATTTATCACAACCGGTAAGTCATATACATTAATTATTCAATAATAATTTATTTAACAACGCATGGCACGTTAGTTGGTCGCATGCTTCAGGTTTTCTAACCATTTGTTTGCCAGGAATAATTTTGCTGAAGTTACGCATTGTGCCCCTATCAATGTATTCTATGCCTTGTGCTGTGTCTGATATTTAATAAAAAAAAATGTTGCTCGTATGAATCAAACAAATGGTGTTAATTCATACTCTGATTTCCATTTTTCTGCCTTGCTGGTATGTTTTGATGACATACATTTGATTCACAAAATGTGGCAGCATTTAGGTGTTTGTGATGATAATTCCTATCTGGTCCAGAAGGCCTGTTCTCTAACTGCTTTTTACAGATGGAAGGGATAATCACTAAGCTATTCAGTGCTCCACTACTGCTTTATTATAATACCACTAAAATGGCTTGTTCTGAAAAGCATCAATGGATTTGCAAATTTCTCTTTAGTTACTTTAAACACTGTAAATGTTAAAAAGTTAGCAAATAGGCCAGCTGACTAGATTCAGATAATCTGAATCTTTAATATGCCTGCATTTCCAGTATATGAATATTATGTATGTTTTGTAAATTAATAAGTAATAAAATAGAGTCAGACAATTATATTTTATGCGCTATCATTCTTAGCTGAGCAATGAATCAAATAGTGCTATGTTTATTATTTTATTTATTTAATTGACTCTTATTGAATCTTAAACAGTGGTTGCATTGATGACATGAGAGTGCATCATGTACACTGGACACTCACAAAAGTCAATCAGACTGAAGATAAAATTATGTTATTTGATTAATATTTTAATTGTTTAAAGATCTTTGGCTGTTCCATTAATTCTCTTTTTCTACTGAAGGATCAATTACTGAAATGCGTACAATAAAAAGGTATTGACACCAAATTTTGATAAGTGTACTTGTTTTTGTAAACTATTAATGGAACTTATTATTCTGGAATATTTATTTTTACTTGTATGTTTTAAAATAATCAAATTTCTTGATTGTCTAGTTCTGTTTTGATGCAGATACACATGAGTGATATTTAATAGATATTGATGAAATTAAATGTTCTTTTATGTTTAAGTTACAAAGGCTGAAAAAGTAATTTTGTTACTTTTGGTCATAACATACAACAAACATCCCAAAGAGCTAATAACTGCAACAGTCTCTGACTAATGTAGTTATTAGCATTTTATATTTTTCTGTGCAAACTATACTTAACTGCGAGAGAACTTAATTGCAAATGAAGATTTTTTATTTTGAAGTATTTTTTTTATTTATCCATTTCAATGTATTGAACTTTGATAGTTTGCCATTCCAGTAAGTAATTTGATTTGATTTACTAAACTCATATTATTATTAAAAAGGTCATCATGCTATTGTGAATATGACTCTTCGCAATTGTGTTATTATTAATTTTTTTTTAGATTTCTTTAGCACCCAGTAAATTTCCCATTGCAATATTTATTATTTTAACTTATTTTCGTATTTGATTTGAATACATGCTTACTTATCAAATAATATAACAAGCATAAACCTTGAACTTTATAAAACTGTCTTGTTAGTTAATAATTATGTACTATACTTTATATATATATATTTCAGACAAAGACCAACAATTGTTCAGAGCTAAATCTTCCATTTACTTTTAATAACAGTACAATCTACCATTAAATTTATAAACTATTCTCAAAGGTGTATAAATATTTAAACCTTTGCATTTGCATTGCCTTAAGAAGACAACATGACCTGCCTGCCACAATAACTGGTCAAAACTGGTTATTACTACCCTTACTAGTTTACAAAATATGAGGTTTATAATGGTTGGATTACTGATGGTTACCGAAAAGTGATTTTAATATCACATGTTTATCTGTCCCACCTTTGAAATATTAAATAGATTTTTATTTCTTGATTTCATTTTTAATACAGTGCAATCTCAATAAAAAAAACTAGAAAGGGGATAAGAAAATATTCATCATATCAAGAAATTTGTTAAACTAAGGTTTATAATATTGAGGTTAATTCTCCCACACATAATTGCGAATTTGCGGGTCTTGTTATCACATTTTGGGTTACGGAACCCTATAATTGGTGCCTGAAAAGAGTTACGATATTGTCTTGACGTGCATTCTACCCGATGCGGCACCGTTGGTCACAAATCACTTAATAGTTACGTATGGTTCCGTTTTACTTTAGGGTGGCTAGGCACCAGGTCCCAAGGTGGAGGTGGTTTCCCTCGAATCACACTAATATTATAAAAGTGTTTGTTTGTGAGTGTGTATGCTTGTTACTTCTTCACGGCAAAGCGTCTGGAGCGCTTTAAAAAAAATGGTATGGAGTTAGCTGACACCCTGGTATAACACATAGGCTACGTTTTACTGCAGGGAAATATTCCTCATAAACCGCGGGAAACACCGCGGGGCACAGCTAGTGGTCCATATAAGAACAAGGAATATTTATCTACTGGTGCCAGCAATTCTTGTACTGTAGTACAAGAATTTCCTGTTACTGCTGAATAGATAAAATACAACGCGTTTAGTGTTCAGTAAGATTATTTATCAATCGAACCTTTATATTATGATATTATACCGTCTGCTATTAATTCATAATTAATGTGCACTAAGGTAAATCTATTTTGTGGGTTATGGCTCTGTAGATAATATAATTATCTCAAATCAAATCAATGTCATGGTTATTTATCTAGAATTGATGTTTCAGGGCACAGAACAAGACTAGTACTATAGGATACGTAAGACTGTATTATGAATTCGTTTACTCGGGACAAAAGCAACGGTTAAAGCGACTTGCCGCTTTTCCATGTGCATGTGATGTCTCACTTCTAACACAAAGGGTTACCTACTTCGTAAAAAAATCTAACGACCTCGATGACACGGGGCGAGATTACAAGCCACAAGCCAGCGAGTTTTACATACTAAATTTATGAAACCGATACATATATCTGACGCGTCACAATACAACACATCAGTTAAGTGAAGTTCTGCCATAAGGCTATGATGACTGCAGGCGGGTCATTTACTTCCATATCCTATATAGCCATAAAAATCCTAATCCTGTATTATGTATATAGCTCGTGATTTATGTCTTGTCCATGTGTTAATGTGATGCTAGACTTTATATGGCTATTCGTTTTGTCTTATTAATCGATTCAACAATTTTGTTTTGGCGGTCTTTCCTTTTCATTTCTCATAAGGTTGCTGTCAAATTTTGTTATGACAAATACCAATAACCAAGTAACAACATAAGTCTCTCTTTCATACTCCCTGAAGAGTATGATAAAGACAACCTACTGTCAATATAACAAGAGCGAATACGAATAACCATGTGAAGTGCTAGCTCGAGGTTGTTGTGTGCATGTTCGCAGGTTGGTAGCTGGCTTTGCGGTCTCCATAGCTTTCATACTCATCGAGCTAACCACGTTCATCCTCGGACTAACCATGTTCTCACCCACTGTCTCGCTGATATGTATCCTTTTCTTCTAAGGTCGCTTGTTAACGAGACGGCTATCTGCCGGGTCTAGGCACGACACAGGCGTTAATCACGGTTTGCAGTGGTTTCTGTCGGTACAAACATGCAAACCATGCTCGTGAACTAACTTAGCCGTTATATTGTTTTAAACTTTCATGGTCACTAACATTACAGTTTTTTATATGTATCGCAATAAAATAGTTCGACGGAGGGTAGACCGATATGTTTGCCAATAATAGCCTACCCGCAATTACTTCCGTTACTCCGTGATCATGCTTAGATTAAAACAAAAAGGGTAGATACGGCACTAGCTTCATAAAAGTTATCAGCATAAATTGTGGTCCACGACCCTAATCGCTTTAGTCACAACTTGACATGCAACCGATGTACATGTGAACGCCAAAAAGAAATATTGCTGATATTTTGTGTTTATATAATAAAACGATGCCAAAGTGTGTTTTTAAAAAGTGCTCAAATTGCTCAAGAACTAAAAATAAAACCCACGGCATCGCTTTTCATTCGTAAGTACTATAAAATATATTTTTTCATAAAAATTGCTGTTTGTTTTGAATCTTATTCGGTAGTGACGTCGAGTACTGGTCGCGTGATTGGGTCGGTAGTGCAGTGACGCGGATCTCGCCGTCTTGTTCGCGCTGCCGCCGTGGGATCAGTTTTTGTTTGATGCAAGTATGAGCGTACCGTATCTACCCTTTTTGTTTTAATCTAAGTGATCATGGCGCTTGCAACAGTGTCGAAATATCGGAAACTCGCTAAAATAAGGTACATGGTAACAATCTCGTAAATAACATAAATTAATGTAAACTCAAGCCGGCTCGTTAACAAGCGCACTAACTCTTTCTCTATGTATGGTGATAAGATTTACGTTTCTAGTTATTAACGTTACTTTGAAGTCATACAGGCGCATCTTTGACACTGTTAATCCGCAAAGAATATAAATTAATAACAATAATATACGGTGTGAAGTTCCGCCGGCATATTATGACTATTTATTGGCCATTCTAAAATTAGCTGCTTGGCTGTGGGTAGGTAATTTTATTCCAAAAAAGTCCAATGTGCAACTAAACGACTTACTTTAGACACGTTATAATAGTCTGAACGTTGTATCTTTATATTTATACATTTTTAGAACAACAATTTTGATGTGATTTCATACAAAATTAAAAGCTTCGGCTATGATTGTTACGAAATTCGATATTTTATAGCAAAGATGTTAAATACCCTAGATACTCCGCGTGCGCGCTCAAAATGTGTCCCGATCAAGAAGTGCTCAAGCACTTCTTGGTTCACAGACACGCGCGGACCGTTAAAAAGTCAAATTGCCGCAGAGCTCCGTGAAAAATTGCGAAAAAAATACTTTTAGTCTGTAAAGTGTCGTTTTTTCGAGAGGTATGTAATCAAAGTTAGTTATTAAATGAATTTGAAGGAAAATTTGTTTTAATACTTACTATAAACTGATTTAACTCTTTGACACATGCATAATAAAGATCTTATACAGTTTGCATTAAAGGTGACTTTCAATGTTTAAATAATGCCTTAAGTTGATTTCGACTACGCGATCATCTTACGGAGCTCCTTGGATCGTCTAATGTACTTTTTGGACAGGTTTCGGGCACGATTTTGTTCGTATTGGTGTATCTAGGGTATTTAATATCGTTGATTTATAGGTATGTATTTGAGGTATTGCTTATAAAGAAGTACTCATTACAGATTTTATTTACATCTCAACCATTCGTTTTAAGATCAACAAACTTATCGTCATTGATGACGGACGCGACATATTCCCAACGCCTTAAACAATTCTAAATTGAGTGGAATTGATTTAAGCACGTGATTCTAAATATAGAAGTTTATAAGTATTAATATAGATACGATGCGTTATTTCGGTCATTGTTACATAATATTAGTGACGTGGAGTAATATTGAGTAGCTGTAAAGCTTACGACATACTATAGGCATTTACTTAGTTCCAGAATTCTCGTAAATAAAATTGAGGAACAAACGAAAAAGTGAGGTTAACTGAAGCGCACTCTTTTCTGCATCTTATCGCTTATCCTACCATAAAATCAATGAAGTAATTTACTGGACGATATATGAAAAATTCTGTGGTTTTACAAAACTATGATGCAAGTGACACTTTTAAAATCATTATTAAAAAAAAGAGTCCTCACTTGGCTGGGAATGGAAGTCGGGCCGCCCGCGTAGTAGGCGAGCTTTCTATCACTAAACCACCGATGATTGTTATAAAGTCTGAATTTGTTGAACAAGAATTATATAGAAAATTTTACTAGAAATCCGGGCAAATGCACTGACCATTATGCTACATTGTGGGTTGCCTACAATGCAAAGAGATGGCGCTGCCTTTGCAGCCTAAGAATGTCTAGAGAAAATTCAATACGGCCGTTAGTTCCGCGGTAACATAATGGTAAGTGCATTCGCCCGGATAGCGAAGGCCTGTAGCCTCCGTGTCTGTAGTCCGCGTGAATTTCTTTCTCGTAAAATTTTTGAAGTGAAAACTTCTTTGGCGGCGTTGTACTCTTTTGTGTATAAGTAAAAAATGTTAAACTCGCGTCAGGACACGTGGCGTTAGACGAAAACAATAAAATTGAAAAGGTTGTTGACTTTCAATATATTGGACGAAACATAGTAATAATTTATTTTAACGTATTATAATAATAAGTTTCTAGCTAGGACGTCCAAGTGGCAGCTTTTGCGAAGAAAACGCATTTTTTTACAATAGATGTCGCTAGGTGCGCTTAAATGTGATTCATGTAAGTTGATTTTTCTGAGAGGTAGACTTTTTAATGTAATATAAATTGTCATGTTTGTGTCGTGGTTTGTGTACGATAGAGCAATAAACAAATAATGTATTCTTACACATAAATGATAGTACTTTTATACTGATAATTAAAGCAATTCGTGCAAAATTATTCCCTAACCATTCCAAAATATCAAAAATGTGCAACGGAGTGCAACCCGTCGCTTTTTTAGATTTATAGATCTAGCAGTTTCGTGCTTAAAAAAATAAAATTATAAATGTATTTCGACATGTTAAAGACGGAAAAAAATATGGCGATCTAAAAAAAAACTTTGTTAAGTGGATGTGCCTTTAGCATGAATTGATTTGACCTCAATCGTTTTCCTTAATCGCCTATATCAGCGATTGGTGGGCACGGTGCAGCTTCAATAGTGCTCACTTACTTCGTTGTGGACGGCTGGCTGTGCGACTGGTTCTGGCCGATCTTCGCCGTCTGCTCAGTGCTGCCATGCCTGGCGGACTTGACCACTGCCCTGTTAACTTTGTGTTCTAACAAGTGGTGATAAGGCGCATTTTGCCGCATAGACTGGACTAGTGTTTTTAGTTTAGTTAGCTTTTAGGAAATACTGCTTTAAGACGCTCAAGAAAATGACGCTAGGATTTTTTGTAAGTTTCCGTCTTAATAAAAATAAATAGCATTTCATTGATATCTGTTGTGTAGCATATAACATAATGTAATTTTATCTAGCTGTAGTTTTTATTTAATGATTTGTTTTTTTGGTCTGTATACTCCTATTGAGAAGATATTTTGATAATATATTTCATAGTTACATTATGCTGTGGGGTTACCCACAATGCGATGAGATGGCGCTGTCATGCAGCTTAAGAAAGGCTAGAAAGGATTCGACACGGCTATCGTGGTCTGTGCATTCGCCCGGATAGCGAAAGGTGCGGGTTCGAGTCCCGTCTGCTGCTTGGTCTGCGTGGAATTTTTACTGGTAATATTTTATTTAGATTTAAATGTTTCATTCCTGTCGATGGTATAACATACCACTGACAGAGAAACAAAAGTTGTTTTGCCTTACATGCAGACGGTAAAGGAATCGAATCCTACACCTGTCATTGCGAATGAAAGGCAAATTCATCTGTATTTCAATGCGTTTCTTAAATATAAAAATTGATGTTGTATTCCAGGTTACCAATGAGCTGCAGCAGCTAACGTCGTCGAACGACTACCGGCCGGGATGGTCGCGCTACCTGATCCTGGCGGGAGTGGCCACAACGCTGGGCTCCTCCCTACCCGTCGGGTTTAACATAGGAGTTGTTAACACCCCCGCCGAGGTAACTTATTCTTTTGGTTCCTCTACGACTGATGAGAGCTCGATGGCGCAGGTGGTTAGCGCGTTCAGCTGCGATCGTAGAAGTTAAGCAATTTTCGCAGTGGTCGGTCATTGGATGGGTGACCAAATATCTTCTATTTCGAGTTTCTCCGTGCTTCGGAAGGCACGTTAAGCCGTTGGTCTCGGCTGCATCTGCAGTCGTTAGCTCCCGCCAATCCGCACTATGCCTGCGTGGTGGGTCATGGCCCAAACTCCCTATTCCATCCATAGGGAAGGCCTGTGCCCCAGCAGTGGGGACATTAATAGGCTGATGATGATGATGATGATGACAACTGATGAAGGTCAACGATTATTTTAGCACATTTTCTTTGTCATGGGCAAGAACAAAGAGTTTTAGTGCTCTAGATATTCGTTCATTCTCTCGTCTTGCTCAACTCAGATTATCCTTGTTCTATGCTTTGGACTGGGTATTGGGTTTAAATAACGACATTAAATTAGAAGATCTCTTTATCCCCTTAGAGAATGTTTCATTCATAATAAAATTGACCTGTCCGTGTGCTTTTTTTGATCAATCAATCAATCAATATATCTTTATTCAAATTGGATGTATAGTACAACTCTTTTGAATCGTCCAAAAATTTTTTTTCCCTACCACTCGTTATGGACATATTTTTTAGCTGCGGAGAAAAACGAGCGAAAAAAACTCTACAACATTAAAAGTCTATTGTAACAACATTTACAAATCATTATGTTGTTACAACGTCAATACAATTATGATTTATTTAATATAAAAAACCTGTTGGAATTTTTTCTGTCTGTGTTTTTTCAAATTTTTGTCTGTAATATAATCAGACACTTTGTAATAAGCTTTTTTAATAAGTGTTTTTTTTATAATATCTTTAAATTTATTTATGGCTAACTCTTGGATTTTGCTTGGGACTTTATTGTATAAGCGAACACAAAGACCTTTAAATGAATTATTAATTTTGTGAAGCCTAGTTGCAGGTAAAGTTAGTTTATTTTTGTTTCTTGTATTAATTGTGTGAACATCACTGTTTTTAAGAAACAAATTAATATTTTTTCTTACAAGTAATAAATTTTCGTATATGTATTGTGATGCGACCGTCATTATTCCAAATTCTTTAAACTTATCTCTTAATGATTCTTTAACTTTAAGATTATAAATTGATCGAATAGCTCTCTTCTGCAGCACAAAAATAGTTTGAATGTCGGCGGCATTTCCCCACAATAAAATTCCGTACGACATTACACTATGGAAATAACTAAAGTACACTAATCTGGCCGTATCTACATCCGTTAACTGGCGTATCTTCATTACGGCATATGCTGCAGAGCTAAGTCTATTTGACAATTTATCAATATGTGGGCCCCATTCAAGCTTAGAATCTAAAGTTATCCCTAAGAATACTGTGGTGTCTACAAGGCCCACATTGCTATCCTTTACATTCACACTGGTTTTTACCTGTTTTACATTAGGTAATACAAATTTCATACATTTCGTTTTTCCTTCATTAAGTAATAAATTGTTAACATTGAACCAGTGGACTACCTTAGAGATACAATTGTTCACGTCGTCAATAACTTTTTCATTGCGTTTGATGTTATGTTTAATACGTTAGGCGCCTATGTGTCATTTTATTCCTCGGTTTGTTGCAGTTGATAAAGCAGTTCTGCAATGAGAGCGTATCTGCTCACTACGGCGTGGTGTTGGACAACAGTTCATTGAACACGTTGTGGTCTGCCGTTGTGTCCATATTCATAGTGGGTGGCTGTACGGGTTCCTTGCTGGGTGCGGTCCTAGCTGATTATCTTGGAAGGTATAGTATTTTTCAGTTAAAAATGTGTTTTTCACAAGACAATTTACATCATCACCTATTTATTATTTTAAACTTCATGGTCATTAACATTATAAGTTTTTTATAAGTCCCCGATATTCCTACCCGCAATTACTTCAATTGCTCCGTGGTCATGGCGCTTGCAACATTGCCGAAACATCGGGGACTCTTAAAAACAAGTACAAGGTAGCAATCCTGTTAATAACATATCAACAATATCACCGCGCTCATTTAAAAAGGAAGTTATTACAAAACTTAGAAGCCTATGTAAATATAATGTATAAAATTTTATTTGGTAGCTACTTACTTGTCTCGTGAATTCATGGTTTCATGCCCTAGAATTGAATAGTGCCCTAAAATTATTATTGTTTTTTTTTAAGCTAAGTATTGAAATGTATAATGCATTTGAATGCTTGGTTTGAAGGGAAGGAAAGTATTATATAAAGAAGAATAATATGCACTTAAATTACACTATTTGCAAAAATACTTTTTAGTTATTTTTATATTTTTGAGATGTTTTCTTTTTTATAAATAAACTAAGGATAACGGTATTGATTGTACAATTAGTAAGTTTATATCAATTTCTTTGCTATCAAAATTTATTGTACAGTTGTTTGTTTTCCTAAATAAACGAAAAAAAAAACAAATTACTAAAGTATCATCATCCTATTAACGTACCCACTGCTGGGGCAAAGGCTTTATTTAGGAATAGAATAGGGAGAATGGGTCTTGCTTGACCCACCACGCGAGCCCAGTGTGATTTGTGGGGGCTAATGATTGCAGATGTAACCGAGACCAACGGTTTAACCCAACTTTCTGAAGCATGGAGGAGACAAAGATGATAAACTTTTGGTGACTTTTTTATGTTAAAAGGGTGGCAAACAATCTTAGGGCCTGCCTGATGGTATGCGGCCACCAAAGATAGGTAGGTGCTTGCGATACAAAAAAAAAAAGTTATATATATATTGTCGCGTTCGCAGTCGCCGTTTTCCGTTTCATCCTTTCCAAAAGAATTTGACAAAGGAAAGAATCGAAAAGTTTTTGAAGTGAAACTCATCGATTGTGTTTTGTTTGCATAAAAATAAATATATTAGTAATAAAAATCGTTCAAAAGTTCAAACTTAAACTTAAACTCAAAAATCATTTATTCAGTCTGTGCTGCAATATCCGAACGTAGATGTTGCTTAGATTTTTTTTAAGAGTATATATTTTTAATTTAATTCAAAATGAAAAATGTTAGACCAATAAACGTTTGATCGAAGGAAGAAGGCAACCATAGCGACCAGTTTGCTGTCCATCGTGGGCGCGTTACTGTTCGTGTTGTGTCGCGCCGCCAACTCTGTGGAGATGCTGCTGCTGGGGAGACTGCTAGTCGGACTGGCGGGGGGTAAGATGGTCAAATAATATTTTAAGATGGTCAAAGAATATCGTAAGATGCGCCAGTAAAATTCATCTGTCTGTTCCTCGTGAACTGTTTTTTTATTAATTTCGGTATGATAAGGAGATAAAATATTTTTTTTTAAATAACCTCGTAGATCTACATTTATTTTAGTTTAAATATTTCAAATTTAATATCAAGCGGTAAGTCAAACAAACCATGAGTATGTTTTATAAATGGCGCAACATATGACTACACCTGACTTCATGTTGAAGGTAATTAAATTCCAAATGTGTGAAAAACCGATCACCGGAGGGGTGATCAGAAAATTTATTATTTGTGGCTCTCCGTTGCTTCGGAAGGCACATTAAGCCGTTGGTCCCGGCTAGGGTTACCAGATGATAAAATCAAAAATCCGGAGAAAAGGATTGATTTCCATTGAAAACCTGAGATTTTTTACACTTTGATAATTTTCTCTCAAACGTACTTAACAATTTAAAAAAGTCGTAATATTATCGTTTGTGGTATCGATATTAGTAACATGTGGCGTATTATATGAACCCATAATTAAAGAAAAAATGTTTCTTAAAAATGTATCTTCACATATTTAGTATGATAAAACTGAATAAGTACCTACTTGGATAATAAAGTAGAATTAGAATTAGAATTAGAATTAGAATTTATTTATTTGCATAAGATAAGTACTGATTTTAATTGTGCAATTATTACCAATAGAAGATTATTTTTAGTTTTTTTAACTTTTTATTAAAGAGATCTTTAAAATGTAAGCTGTATTATATTGGAAATTCAAAAAGTCCTGAGATTTCATGAGATTTGCAAAATCCAGCCGCAATCCTGAGAAGAGTCCAAAAATCCTGAAATCTCAGGAAAAATCCTGAGATATGGTAACCCTAGTCCCGGCTGCATTTGCAAACGTTAACACCCATCAATCTATACTGCGCCCGCGTGAGTCATAGCCTGTCCTCCCTTTTCGATCTTATCTATTAGGAAGGCGGTCTCAATAGTGAAGGTATTATGTACGACCTTCGTTGCCGAGTATTATATACGCCGGGTTTCATGGCGTCGCGTACTCATGAGGTTCGATTCCCGGTGAGGGCAAATGTTAATATGTTGAATGCGAGCATTTGTACCGTAGTCGTGGATGTTTTTATATATTTCTTTATCAAAAATATACTTTTATATGTTTTCTATCCGTTACTCTACCATCCCATAACACAAGCCTTACAGTGCCTACTTTGGGGCTAGGCTAATTGGTGTGAGCCTGGAAAATATAATTATTATTATGCGATTCAAACTTAATCGAGGCTGTGAAGTTAGCACAAGTCGCAACGCAGTAATTGATATGTAGGCTGATGTAGACGCACGCGGGATGTCACTGAACCGAAACCGGCGCACTTTCGTATTGTTGCATCGCTGCTAACTTCACAACCACCATAAAATTTGAATCCACGGAGTAAATACACAGAGGAGGTGTTGTATGGGGGTTTGCTCTAAGAAATGAAACTATTGAGAGAGGGTGCGGGGATCATTCTGGAATGCCAACAGATATTTATTGACATAAAGTGAGTAGAGAAACTAAATACGTTAGCATAACTGACGTGTACCAATAAGTTCTGCTATTCTCAAGTAGATGGCAGCAGTGTCGTGTTTATTTATATTTTCATGTAAGCTTGTAAGTACAAAATATTTAGAGTCATTTAGTGGAATTGATTACTTAAATTCAATTTAACTTGTTTCGGGCACCGGACAGGATTCAATCAGGTACAGATTTTTGTTTGTTGATTTACGCGTTTACTTAAGTATGATTGATATCAGAGCTGAGGGACTAGAACTATTGAGTGACGTCAGTCGTTGTGACCATCTGCAGCAGAAACGTAATTGTCCACCGGTATAGCATGACTCTAGCCATGAGATTCTATAAACCCACCAGGGTGACATGCCAGCGATTTTACAGAGTACAAAGGCATTCGAGACAATGTCGTCGTGTGATAAAAATCAAGATGCTCTTGCTTATTTACAAATTTTAAATAGTTAAAACAGACAAAGACGCTTTTGGGTGTAGGAAAAGAGTTAAAAACTGGTGGTCCCATACGTTGTTGTGAAGGAATTATACACATACATGGTCTTTCTTGAACCAATTCAATAAATTACGAGTTAAATTTTAAATCGTTCTTCTTTGTAACTGACATAATCGCTCCAAGTTTTGTGTTGCGCTTCACTTAATTGCGTCACTAAGTAGCACGCTGAGTGGCACATCAGGTTGTGTCGCGCTAACCACGCAAATGGGCGCTAGCCTATAAATTTACTTTGAATGTTGATGCTCGTGGCAAGTTATATGCCAGTACCCTTAGTACGAGTTTTACAATTACGAAAACTATGATAGTTTTCGTGAGCTCGCACTCGTACTAAGGGTACTGATTTTATTATTTTCGTTTCAATACAAATAAACAGTGTTTAAATTCTGTCATTAAATCATTTGCGTCTTCTTAAATTTTAAGGATATTTGGTTACTTTTCACCAAAATGGATATAGAAACATAATTTACAATTACGAAAACTATGATAGTTTTCGAGAGCTCAAACTCGTTTTAAGGGTACAGATCACGGGTCAAGTTGCTTAGGTGGGCACAGGGCCTTAGTGCAACATACGTACAAGCTTGATGCATTGAATACAGCAGCTCATCTTTGTATTTCCTTCGCGTTTGAATCACACTATAATAGGCTGATGAAACTAATCGATGTTCAGGTTTGACAACGAGCATTGTGCCCATGTACCTGACCGAACTGGCGCCGCTCAGCCTGTCGGGCAGTATGGGCGTGGCCTGCCCCATGGGCGTCAATGTGGGCGTGCTTGTAGGACAAGTTATGGGGCTCGACTTCTTATTGGGTGAGTGATACAGCCATTCAACTGTGCTCGTTGTAGTGACTACAGACTTAAGTGCGGGCCTGTGTGGTAATTTGCTCTCAAATCTGTGATGGCTCTGCTAAGTATTTACTCGATGCGGTGTGGAGGTAAGTAACAGCCTTGAGTCTATAATTATGCTCCATTAACCGCGTTCTATCGTCTATACTACGGCGAGGGTTCAGAGAAGTTATTTTTTCTTATTCCACCTTTCCCTTTCATTTAGAGGACCATACGCGCTAACATTGCCGCCGACTTACCGTGACCACTATACCTACACGCATAAAGTGACTTTTTTCTTCGACGTAATATTCGCAAGTGAAATTCTTTGCCCGCGCACATGTTGTCTCCTTTCTACAATCTGGGATCCTTTAAAAGAAGCGTGAAGAAGCATTTGTGCAGGCCGGCAAGATGAGTGTTTGTTGGGTGAGTGTTACAGCTATACATACAGAGATTGGACTGTGGTAATGGTTAGGATAGTGGGTATGTATCTGACGGGAACTGACGCAGCTCATGTTGTCGGGCAGTATGGGCGTGGCCTGCCCCATGGGCGTCAACGTGGGCGTGCTTTTAGGACAAGTTAAGGGGCTCGACTTTTTGTTGGGTGAGTGTTGCACCCATGCACATGCGGCCGGTTTACATAAAATCAAATTCCATTGAAAGAAGCCTATTTGAGGTAGGTATTTTTATTATTTAGATTATAATAACACTAAGGGTAGGGCCCTTGAAGGTAAAGCCTTAAATCCCTTAAAGGTAAGCCTTAATGGCGCCACTAAAGGTAGTGGCCCTTATGAGGAGCAAAATTTGCTTTTTTTTAAAGTCACGTTTGTGATATCAGTTTTTTTTAAATGAAAAATGAAATGGTTTTTATTTTTAAAGTTTATTTAATGTTCTTTCAAATGTCACCAATATTGGTAGGGGTACATGCGCGTGTTAAGGTTAATAACGCTTGAAATTTATTTTCACGGAGGTTCGATTTTTTTGATGCCGAGTGTATGAGTCGCCATATCGCTTAATCTGTCACTCTTATCTGCCCAGTTTTAATTGTCAATTTTTTAGGTAATGCGTAGTCCCATCTTTGTTATATATTTTCTACATCTACAGCAAACATTGATTATTTTATTACGGCCTTCTGGAAAGTGTAGGTCAGTTCCCCAGACAAGTGTGAAAATACAACTGAAAACTACTATGGTATTTGTAGCAAATTAATATTTTGAATGTAATGTTGAATTTATAATATTTTGTTACAGGTGGAGTGGACGATTGGCCTTATCTATTATCCGTCTACGTGTTGCTAGTCATTATTTGTTTACCCGTCCTTTTTATTTTGCCTGAAAGTCCCAAATATCTGTTTGTTGTTAGAAAAGACGAAGAGAGTGCATTGAATGGTGAGCAATTGTTATTTTTAATGACGTTAATATTTCTGTTAGTGTTAACTTAAACGTTGATAAACTTACGCGCTTAAAGCTTTAACGTTTATATTATATGTTGGTCATGTAAACTTTAAGACAACATTATTAGGATGTTTATTAAGTATTTCTGTATAAATATCTTAATATATATAAATCTCGTGTCACAATGTTTGTCCTCAGTGGACTCCTAAACCACTGAACCGATTATAATAAAATTCGCACACCATGTGCAGTTCGATCCAACTTGAGAGATAGGATTACTTAATAGAATAGTTTAAATCTCAAATTATAGTCGCAATTTTAATTTATTGCAAATTATTACTTTTGGGCGGTACGAAGTTGGCCGAGTCATCTAGTACTTATATATGTTCTGTATATGTATTCTATCCGTTACCCTAGCATCCCATAACAGAAGCCTTACAGTGCTTACTTTGGGGCTAGGCTAATTGGTGTGAGTGTTGGAAATATTTATATATTTATTATAAGTCAATACATGATAGAATTAGGCACGTTGAATTGACATTTCTGATTCAATCAGTATTTTAATATTGAAAGCATGATAAAGATATGATGTGTTTTCACATTATATAAATAGCTATATTTTGGTATCTCGCTTGTATTTTCAAGTACCAACAAAATCTATTTTTTTATGAAGCAGGATTAATTAATATCTTAACGTTACGGATCGGATTCAGTATAAATATGATCGTAGGGCTAGAGCATAGGAGCTTCGAGAACGTCAAGATCAATGCAAATAGTAATTTTTACTTAATTATATTTTTACTTGTTTGTGAAATTGAAGCGGAAAAGTTATTAATAATAATAATTAGCTTTATTGACATAAAAATATACACAGAACTTATTTTAGTACTAGACATATACCGACTGTTGTAATAAAAAAAAACTACCTACATATTCGATCTACTCAACTTGAGGTGTCCTCGTATTATTTTTAGGTTTCTTTGTATATTTTTATATCAATATAGCTTATTATTATAATTGAAGCAGTCAAGTTTTTTAATAAATAAAATGAATAAAAATCATTTATTTCGAGCAACATAACTCATAATCAATTACAATAAAGATAGGTAGGTATATATCACTAAAAATACAACTAATCATTTATTTAATTTAAAATTAATTCAATGCGGTAGTTATTTAATTTAATATAATAATTTAATAAGAATAACAGATTAATTATGTTACAAAGAAAAATATGTTATAAATTACTGATTTAAAATTCATCAATTTCCATCAAATAAAAATAATTTAAAATCAAAAGTCAAGTCCATAGTATGTATTATGATGTCATGCACAAAATGAATACTAAAATGTCATACACAAAATTTCTTAATTAGTTTAAATCTAAAGAAAAGTTTTACTAGAAAAAATCCATGCGGACCAGCATAATTGGTCAGTGCATTCGCCCGGATTGCGAAGGGTGCGAAAACTTTTCTTTAGATTTACACATCTAGCAGTTCAATGCTTAAAAATAAATAAAAACATAGTTACTTAGTTACCAATCTAATCCACATTGAATAGTGATTTATTTGTTCAGCGTTAAGTCGTTTGCGGGGCGTATCGAGCAGTATCCTAGCCGCGGACGTGCAGCTATTGAGAGAGGAAGCCCGCACCCCCGTGGGAGGGGACGAATTCTGGGGTCTGAAGCGAGTGGCTGCAGACACCAGGCTTAGGAGAGCGTTGCTGCTCGTTTGCGCTATGCAAGCGGGCCAGCAGACCAGCGGGATAAATGCTGTAAGTCTACGACATTTTTAGGGTTCCGTACCTCAAAAGGAAAAAACGGAACCCTTATAGGATCACTTTGTTGTCCGTCGGTCAATCTGTCAAGACCGTTTTCCTCAGGAACGCGTGGAGGTATCAAACTGAAATTCGTATCTAATACTCATGTCTACTGTCCCTTGGAGCTGTGAGAAAATCAAACTTCTAAGCCAAAGCAATCAAAATATACAGCCGTTTATGCCGCTTCGAAACTCGCACGGGAACCAAAACCTACAGGGTACTTCCCGTGAATTTAGAATCGAGAAATTTGGTACGATGTAACGTCTTATAGTACAGATAAAGGAAAAATTGCGAAAACTGTAAATTTTTAGTTACATCATATAATAAAAACTATTTTTGAAAATTTTAAACTTTAAGACTTTGTTTTGATAAGGCCCCAACAAATAAGAAATGATATCGAAACTTAACTCTAACAAAGGCCTCTTAAACTTGGTACTAAACTCAAACTACTACACTTTAATACTAACCCGACACGGCACAAAGACTAATTGCCCGTGTCGAATTTCTTCTAGTATTTCTTAGGTTGCAAGGCAGCGCCATCTCTTAGCATTGTAGGTTACCCACAATGTCAAATGAAGAACCTTTAAAAGTGTTAACATTTAGAAGTAAACATAATATAAAAAAATAGTTTGAAAGTTCTAATTTTGTAGTAGTAAATAAATAGTGGAGTTCGATGGCGCTAATCACTTATTAGCGCGTTCGGCTGCGATCGTTGAAGTTAAGCAACTTTCGCAGTGATCGGTCATTGGATGGGTGACCAAAATTTACTATCTCGAGCTGCTCCGTGCTTCGGAAGGCACGTTCAGCCGTTGGTCCCGGCTGCATCTGCAGTCGTTAGCTCCCACCAATCCACACTGGGCCCGCGTGGTGGGTCATGGCCCAATCTGCCTATTCCATTCATAGGGAAGGCCTGCACACCAGCAGTGGGGACATTAATAGGCTGATGATGATGATGACTTATATATGTATTCTATCCGTTACCCTAGCATCCCATAACACAAGCCTTACAGTGCTTACTTTGGGGCTAGGCTAAATAGGGTATTTGACAAGTTTTAGAAAACGATCTCTATTTATGGAGTCCGTAAAAAGTGGATATTCATCATTCTGTTGTGTATTTCAGTTAAAATAACTAAATCAAAAACTCCATTTTCAAGTTGCCGCTAAAACGTTTCTCTGGACAATATGGCGTCTTACTAGTGTGTGACGTCACCCGACTGTTATTAAAACGTCAAACGATACAATGTAATGTCACTTTAACCGGAAGTTTACTTGCGTGTGACGTCATTTTAGGCTCTGCCAATCCCAAGCGTTTTGGGTCACGTGACAATAGATAAGAAAACTATTACGTTTTTCGTGGATTTTTGTAAAATTATGAATATATGCTTCTGTAAAAATAGTAAAAATCCCTGCCAATATTCATTCTCAACACAGATGCTAACAATTAGCACTTTATTTTTAATACTGTCAAATACCCTATTGGTATGAGCGTGGAAAATATTATTATTATAGGGACATTAATAGGCTGATGATGAAATAAACAGTTCTTACGCTATCAAAGGCTCAAGATACCATTCATTTATAGATTTCTTTGTCACACAGGTGTTCTACTACTCTCAGACAATCTTCAAGCAAGCGGGCCTCACAGAGCAGAACGCTCAATACGCTACCATAGGTTGTGGCTTCATTAACGTTTGTACGGCAGTACTGATGCTGTATTTGTTGCCTCTGGTTGGAAGAAGACCTTTGTTCTTGGGCTCTACGGCAGCCGCAGCTGTTCTGCTTACTGCGCTCGCTGTTTCCATGAAGGCTATTGTGAGTACTTAAATACTACTAGAACTATGTTTTTATTGGAACGAAGTTCCTTATGTCGTCGAAGCTTGGAGGGGATAGGGATTTTGCTGCGCGACCGAACTGAAAAAAATGTGATAGTAAAACCGTAAGAAAAAGTCCGTGGAAAAAAGTGCGTGGAATGAAACCGTTAAATGAGACGTCCGCAGGCGCGACAGTCGCATACACAAGCGAGTTTGCAATTTGTGTCGATTCTACTAGCCGAACGATTCTATTAGCCGAAGGAACTTCGTTCCTACCTGGTGTCCCACGACACCACATCATTTTTTTAAGCATTTAACTGCTAGATGTTTAAATCTAAAAAGGGTTTTTACTAGAAAAAAATCCGTGCGGACCAGGCAACATAAACAAAATAAAAACATAACTATAATTGCTATTTCATCTTTCATATGTTTAAACTGTACTTTTAAAGGTATTCATTTAACATTGTGGATTACCTACAATGCGAAGAGATGGCGCTGCCTTGCTGCCTTAGCTAGAGAAAATTCGACACGGCCGTCAGGGCCGCGGTAAATCTAAAGAAAATATTACTAGCAAAAATACCACGTGGAACATGCAGCAGAAGGGACCTGAACCCGCACCCTTCGCTATCCGGGCAAATGCACTGACCATTATGTTACCGCGGCCCTGATGGCCGTGTCGACTTTTCTCTAGCCTTTCTTCATTATATAAATATTTATTTGATTTTATTTATTATAATATAAATAAACAAAAAACAATACCTAAAAGACAATTGTTTTGTTTTGTTTGATAAATCTAGAATGTCGTTATCAACAGCCGATTAAAGTCCTTACTTACTGTTGGGGCACAGGCCTTCCCTATGGATGCAGTTGGGAGAATGGGCCAAGTCCCACCACGTGGTTCTACGGATTGCTGAGTTCTAACGGTTGCATATGCTGCCGGGACCAACGGCTTAACGTGCTTTCCGAAGTACGGAATACGGAATAGCTCGAGATGATAAATTTTTGGTCGCGCATCTTATAAACGGACTTTGTGAAAATTACTTAACTGCCATGATCGCAGATCGAACGTGTTTACCACTGCATCATATAGCTCCTTTTATGTGTATTATGAATTGTAGACTTGTGATATATTGTTTGAAACTTCATGATCAATAACAATAAAGTAATTAGCGGGATTGCAATCATGTAATTTGTTTTTTGCCAGACCCCGATATTTTGGCACTGTTGCAAGTGCCATTATCACGGACTAACAGTGACTCCGTAATCATGGCATTTGCAACCGTGCCTAAATATCGGAGACTACATAGTCAAAATTGTTAAGACAGCAATGGCAAGAAACAAAAGCTAAAAATATGATTAATTACGAATAATAAGATATAACTAATACAAAATATACATCAAGAGGTATTTGCTGAAACCTGGCATGATATCAGGTTTATAAAAAAAAAAAATCGGAGACTCGCAAAAATAAGGTACACGGTAGCAATGAGGCTTGACAGTATGAAAAATAAAGTATCAAAGTAGCGATTTTACTATTCTGAGAGAATAATTAAAGACTTTTCTAATAAATCATTCAATAAAATTGATTTTTTGTTCTATGGTCACGTGATGGAAAACGCCTGGGATTGGCGAAAACTCAAATGACGTCACACGCTAGTAAATTTCCGATCAAAGTGTCATTTCATTGTATCGTTTTTTATTTAGTTTTTTTACTAATGAAATACTTGCTTTAAGTATAATATGAATTGTTTTTAAAATTATATTCTTTTTATTAACTTATTTAAATTTTCTATCTATCTTGAATTGTTATCCTATTGTAATTTTATCAAATTTTAAATTAATATTTGTACACATTTATTATAATTTGCAATGCCCTTGCAGGGCTCATGTTTGCGAGCTGTTATTAAATTTAAGAACGAAATGTAACCAACATGAAGCAATAAATATTATGACTATGACTATGACTATACACAACGGAACGATGAATATCTACTGTTTATGGACTTCCAATTAACATGAATAAATACCGTGAGATCGTTTTCTAAAACTTGTCGAATGCCGTACTATTATAATTAACTTAATATAACTATTTAATATTACAGACAGTGGTAAGCTGGATGCCTTACCTGTGTATGGCGGCAGTGCTTGCTTACGTTTTGGCGTACGGTTTCGGTCTCGGCCCGATTCCATACTTCATCGCTTCGGGTGAGTGCTCACTTCATATCCGGCTCGAAGGACCAATATCCTCAGTAGTGTTAATATTAAATGATTGACTAATTGCCAATTTAGGTCATCAGTCTTAAGTTAGAAATTGGCCTATTAAAACTTAGTTGCTTAGATGAAGTTTTGCAATTTACGTGCAATTTAATCAATAAACGTGAGTTTAAAATTTTAACACTGCTTTAATGCTAATATAGGTACGTGGTTAACCCCCAAATACGACATTTTTATTGTTCCATGAAGTATGCATGCGCATCATTTCTTATACCCTTTAAAAGTTGCGTGCCCGACAGGGTTCATAACATTGGTCTTTCAAATTTTGTCCATCTTTTGTACAGATTATTGCAATAAATGAATGTTGAATTTAATTGATCAAGTCGGAGTCACCAGTGTAATAAAGCCTAACTAAAGGTAACATCTTCCTTTGGACTGGGTCAGATTTGGGCATTATTCGAATAACTTGTTATCTGGATAATTATTTGAATTAAATTTTATTCGCAATATAATTTTTCGTAAATAAATTTCCAACTGAATAAATTATTCGTGACAAAATACGATCATTATGGACCCTGTCGGGCACGCAACTAAATGAGAGGCAGAAGAGAGGAGTTACATTCAAATTTCTATGTTAGTTTATAGATTGAAAGAGTTAGGTACTGAAGGTCACTATAGTTAATTTATATATTATTAGCTGACCCAGCGTACTTTATACCGCCATAAAAATAGGGGCAGGTGGTAGAAGAGAAAATTTAGGGTTGTGTGTATTTTTTAATACCACATTATAAAAAAAAATATTGTCAAAAAAAAATTAGGGGTGTGTAACGTAGTGTTCTATCAATTTCCTGGGATAACATTTCTCCTAATCCATATGAGAACACTACGTTACAATACCCAATAGTTTGAATTTTAGCGTGAAGGCGCACTGTAGGTTGCAGAACACTACGTTGCAGGTGGACAACCATTATCACTTAAGGATATGACAAACAGATAGTAGCCGATTCTCAGACCCATGGAATATGCATATAAAATTTCATAAAAATCGCTCAGGCCGTTTCGGAGGAGTATGGTAACTAACATTGTGACACGAAAATTTTATATATAAGATATAAGTGAAGATAAAATTCATTACATCTTTATAAACAAATAATTAATTTTTAGGCGGGAAAAACAAATAATTAATTAATTAATATATTTTTTGTATAGAAATGTTTGAGGTGGGTCCCCGTCCGGGGGGAATGGCGTGGGGCTCGCTGGCCAACTGGGGCGGCAACTTCCTCGTGGGCATGTGCTTCCCCGTCATGAGGGACTCCATAGGGCCATACTCGTTCCTCATATTCGCAGCTCTCACCGCCGCGCTGTTTGTCTATGAAGCGTAAGTATTAATCTATACATATAATAAAACTAGCTGAC
This sequence comes from Chilo suppressalis, assembly GCA_902850365.2. NCBI lineage: Eukaryota > Metazoa > Arthropoda > Insecta > Lepidoptera > Crambidae > Chilo > Chilo suppressalis. The sequence goes on along the minus strand of OU963899.1, from coordinate 5,091,897 downwards.
TCGGCGAACTTCGTACCGCCCAAAAGTAATAATTTGCAATAAATTAAAATTGCGACTATAATTTGAGATTTAAACTATCCTATCTCTCAAGTTGGATCGAACTGCACATGTTGTGGAAATTTTATTATAATCGGTTCAGTGGTTTAGGAGTCCATTGAGGACAAACATTGTGACACGAGATTTATATATATTAAGATAGTAGGAAAGCCAAAACTGTACATTGAATATTTTTTAAAAGAATACTTGGGGTGTGATTTACAATCGATACCGAAGCCAAAAATATAGTTTTTAGAATTTTTGTCTGTTCGTCTGATTATACTTTTTGTCTGAAAATTTTCGTATCATATTAATTACCAAGTGTTTTGATTTGATCAGATTGTATCTCCCGGAGACGAGCGGCAAAACTCCCGCGCAAGTGGCCGACTCGTGTGCGCTCGGGCGGCGTCGCCACACTTCACGCGTTTGACACAAACAAACACACACACTCACATAGACTTACTACCTAACGCCTGTTTTGTATGACCAAGAGACACCACCTAGTGTTGTATAAAAAAAAATAACACTTATTCGATAAATATTTCCAACCATATCGACCGTGACGTCACACTGACACGCAGCCAATCAAAATGCGGCTTAGACTGCGTTTCCGCAAAAGCGGAGCTGAGCAGTCTTAAAGACATGGTTCAAAATACACACACAATGTAAGACAGTGCGTAAGACTACGCTATATGTAGAGTATATCGTTGTGTTAACGTGTTCTTTGTAAATGTATGGTGCGCGATATAATGCTATGAGCTATAAATCTAATATAGCTAGCTAGTATAGCGTTGTCTGAACGCACTTTCGTCCTCCCCGCACGCCACCAACTTTGGCGATTTTGATAAAAAATAATAGCAAACTCCAGTGGTGGTGATCCTGTGGGTGAGACATATTGAAATATTTTTTGTTACGAAAATGAACCATATTGTTACATTCTTTGGATTGATGGTTCATTCAAACCCGCTGTCCAGGGCGTTAGTAAGCAATTGTTAAAAGTAAGCGAGTATGAAGCCAAATTATCACTGTCTAGTTTTAACCAATGAGGATCCGTAACGATTTTAGTTGAGAATGCAGATTCATAGAGCTAAGGATTCCATAAAATACAGTGGTTAAATTTTTGTTCTACGTCAAATATTGACGAAGTTATGACCAAATTACTAAAGGAACTTTCGGCGGGCCGCGTGGTGACTGTGACGTCATAGAGCGTACGTAGAGACGCTACTAAAGTTCGACCGGAGTGAACCACGATCGAGCTCTGTGACGTCACACGTACATGTTTAAGTAGGGAATAGCTCTCCAATTTAGAATAATTATTTATTTTAATATTCTTGGGTATGATGTGGGGCGTACGTTTTTTTGTATATGGACCTAGTTTAAAAGAATATTCATAAATTGTGAAACTGTTTTTTTTTCAATCGATGTTCAAGATTTTATAATATTGTGTTCATTGCGTTTCTTTTCTACTTTAAATTATGGTGTTAATGCCTTGTGTAGTCGAGGCGGCGAAAAGCGGTAGCGAAACTGCGGTAATCTGTTATTTACTATGAATTTATATCGCATATATCGCTCTATTTGTTTGTGATTTCCTATAATAGGGTATTTGACAAGTTTTAGAAAACAATCTCATGGTATTTACTAATGTTTAAAGAGTCCATAAAAACTGGATATTTATCATTATATTGTGTATTTCGGTAGAAAAAACTAAATCAAAAACTCTTTTTTTTAAAGTTGCCGCGAAAACGTATCTCTCGACAATATGGCGTCTCACTGGTGTGTGACGTCACACGACTGTTATTAAAACGTCAAACCTTACAATCTAATGTCACTTTAACCAGAAGTTTACTTGCGTGAGACGTCATTTTAGGCTCCGCCAATCCCAAGCGTTTTGGGTCACGTGACAATAGACAAGAAAAATATTATCTTTATCGTGGGTTTTTATTAAAATTAAGAATATTTTTTCTGTAAAAATAGTAGCAACTCCTGCAAATATTCATTCTAAATACAGATGCTAACAATTGGCACTTTATTTTTAATACTGTTAAATACAAAACAAATACAGCAATGGCGCTACCGCGTGAAACGAGGTTCACGAGTAACATACTATGAGAGGGATGCTAAAGTGTTTCAATTACATTTTAAAGAGCTTATATGCTACTACATTTTTTTTTTATTCAATTGTTAATCGTGCCCCAAAAATGCATTTATATTTAAGAATTTCAAATTTCGCGTGTAGTTAAACGCAGTGGACGCCATATTGCTTTGCGGTATTGACGTCATTAGTACTGTAAACTTAAGTAGAGAATCCTATAGATTTGACATACGCGTACACCCGTAGGGGATAGAAACATAAGTAGGTGCAGAAGCAGTGTTACCTCAATACGATACATTTTCCCCACAAATGATTCTGTAGGGAAAATTTATTATGTTAAGGTTAGGTGGGAACATTTGTCTAAATAGGGAAAGAAGATTGAGATATAATTATAATAAAATCATTTATTGCAGGTAGCTAAGACCCATATTTAAAACATGATACAATATAAAAACTAATTAAAAATACATTTACATTGTCATAATACAAAGTCAATCGTCTTTTTGCGATTCCCATCAGTGTGCACAGATAGCCAATATCTATAAATTGGATGGTTAAAATCCGCGTACAAACATTTACTAACGGTAACCAGAGTAACACAGGCCCTCCCAATAGGAAGCTATGCGCGCCCTAATAACAGCATAGAAGTCCGATACCCCAGCCTCCGCGAACATTGTAGAAGCACTGCAAAATCTCAGCAGACCCATCAGAATATAGGTAGTAGTAATAGTGTAGTATAGATATGTATAGTCATCACAGAAATAAGTAAACTGGGAGTTTACTGGGAGTGTGTACAGTCCATCAAATCTAAGAAGTACCGTTTGACAGTTCTGACAAATTGAATAATAGGGATGGGTTTTAAAAAATCGATTACTATGATATCTGAATTTTAAGAGATCGATTACTATAATATCCGAATTTTAAGAGATCAATGACCATAATATCCGAAATTTAAGATATTATTTCTCTGTACTCTTTTCCTATATTTTTTAAATAAGTTATTGTAAAAGGTTGTTTATTGGTAAATTTAGGTTTTACTAGTTATCTGAGGATAGAATACCGAAAAAATCTTAAGGCTCTAAAGGTCGAAGTCGAAGCATTTAAATAAAAGTAATGTTTAGGATATTTTATTATTCACTACAAGTACTGGAATCATTGTCGTCCTCGTCATCATCGTCATTTAAATTAATGACTAGTTGATTATCCATGAAATCATCGAATTTTACGTCTCTGTCGAAGTCGTCCATTATTATTTTCTTTGTTTTTTCTACTACTTTTGACCAATCTTCTTGTGTAACTTGCGCACATGCTTCCTTTAATAAGCCTTCTATTTTCTTGACATTGAAGGGTGGTTTTGTGTTGTGTCTAGCTGCATAACCTGTAAAACAATTATATAATTATTAGGTAAGCTAGAGGCACTCGTGTTATATGGCTACAAAATGTGTTAAGCTAATCTTGCAATATTTTGTTAGGTAATGTACAATTTTACACAACTGCGAAGAAGAAGGGTAATGTTTTATAGTATTACTGTACTTAACGGAAAATCTCAATTCACAATATATTTCAGCTTATTAAGAACAAGTTCTTGTTATTAATATAATCAACTACTAAAAAATATTATTATATTATAAAGTATTACCTTTAACTTGGGCCCAAATCAGTTCAATGGCATTATATTGGCAATGGTACGGAGGAAGTCGTATGACTTTGTGCCCGTGTTCTTCGGCTAATTGGTCAATAGCATAAGTCCGTCTTGGTGGTTTATGCAATTTCACTAAATGTAACAATTCAGCTTTTAATAGTGACATCTCGGCTTCCACTCCTTTTCTTTGCAGCCATGCCACCAAATCTGCTTTCTTATTGGCTGATATTGGTGCTTTATCAATTTGCACAGAGTGGTATGGGACATTATCCATTATAATTGTGCTGTTAGGAGGGATATTCGTTAGTAAATTTAAGAACCACTCTTGGAACCTTTCCGCGTCCATTTCTTCGTGATACTCTTTTATGCTTTTAGATTGGAAAGCTAATAATGAATTTTCCACGAAACCTGCAGACGCTGATCCAGCATGGCATACAATGAGGCGTCTACCTTTCCCTATCGGTACTTTCGAGCACGAAGCTTCAGAATCATCTGTCCATGTTTTCGGCACAGAGTGGTTGGAATTTAGCCATGTTTCGTCCAAAAATATTACATTATCCCAGTTTATAATTTGTTTTACTTCGCGCAGGAATGTTAGTCGCTGCATAATTATGCCATAACAATTTTTCGTTTGTCAACTTTTTTGTATCTGAAGCCAATTCCTGTTATTATCGTTCTCAACGACTCTATGCTTCCCTTGTATAGCCCGGCATCTTCTAAAGTTGCACATAACTTTGCCAATGTTGGAAATTCACCTCTTGTAAAATAACCATAGATATGGTTTCTAATAGCATGGCTATCGAAGTCATCGATACCTGTCACAGGTTTAGTTCTTTTCCTTTTTTTCGACGTGTGAAGTACGTTACTGTCACTCCCCGAAGGCCCATATTTTTCACTTTATATTTTGCTGACGGTGCGGCTACCAATACCGAGAGCTTCACCGACGCGATCCCGAACTTGTGTAACTGGCAGTAGAGCTCCACCATTTTGACATTCACGCTCAAAATACTCGTGTAATTTCACCACCAATTCACGAGCCTGGCTGTTCAAAGTACGTCCTCTTTTCGACATTATTAATAAACACTTGCTTAGTTTAGAGTCCAGAAAAGTAATAGCCAAGTCACAAATTGTAAAACACAAACGAGAAAGTAGGTACGCGCACAGTCAGCTTCCAAGATGGCGAGAGACTGCTGAAGCGGGCGAGGGGGACCGCGTGCGCTTGTGGTCGGCAGTGTTGTCTGATAAAAAAATCTTTTTTCTGGAGCTATTTCGCCTATATGGATTTATTTGAAAATAATTAAATTAATTTATTTTAGGGTACCTATGTATTAAATGCATTATGCGATCGAGCCTTAACGTGAAATTATTCAAAAATTAAATTGCGCTCTACCCCTAAACATTACGTCGAAAATTCGCTTTCTGGCCGTGGTCTGACATTGGCCATAAGCGCTTCTAGCGCTTACAACATCGTAATCTGAGTAGATTATGGACCGAGGCATCAAATTTGATCATTTTGTCATCTGTCATGTATTTTTACAAAGTCGTTAATTGATAATTTGAAAGTAATAAATTCGATTTTCCGAATAATGTACACGATTTATTCGTACACAATTGATTCCGAGGAGTCGCAACACTACGAGCAGTGATCTAACTATGTGACTTTGCAATGAGGTCAAGAATAGAACTAATAGAACTTATTTATTGTGTAAATATTGTTTATTTTGCTTTGTTTCAAAGTTTTCAATTAAATTTAGATATTAAGAATTGTACATTTTTAGATCCAATAATAAAACCATTATAAATTCATGGTTTTACGAAAAAGGTTATCGAATTTGAATAAGTTACACTTAAACAAAGTTATATCTGTTTGAAAAACATGAAATGTCATACGGTACTTCTTAGATTAGATGGACTGTAATTGCTTATACATTTGTATCAGATAGGGTATGTACAATAAAAAAACAAGAATTTGTTAATAGATTTATTGTCCTTTAAACAATATGAGTTTGTTATACAAATTTCTGTCAGTTTTCCTTTTTTAATCAAATGTTTTGAATAGTCAAGCATTCTGACATTCGTATACTTTTTACAAATAGCTTTAATTAGAAATACCTAATGGTGGTTTGTTGCAAAACAATCATTATTATTAACATGATCAAATTACAATTACAAATTCTTTCCAACACATTTTTTTAATACATTTCTGTACAAGAACATAAATTGTATTAGTCGTATTAATCATTATAAATTTTCTAAAAATTTGTTCAGATATTTCACATAATTTTATAACAGATAGGGATGGGTAATGAATACCACCCTTGTCTTTTTTGAATTGCAGAGAGACAACATCGACAGGAAAAAATGTCACCTGTCACCTGTCATATATTAATATGACAGGCATTCCACACACGCCAATTGTTTATTTATAAACGATTTTACTACATAGCTAGCTGTATACTTTATTATTGACCTAGAAAATTCAGTTAATCTTGTAGGACCAGCAATATAGTCGTGATCTTCGGGAATGATAATTTCTGTCTCCAATGACTCTCGGATATCTTTGTCATTGTCAATTAATTTGCTTCGATCGGTAATATCGTTAATTACAATTTCAGGGTTAGTGTAACTTAAAATACCTATGTCACTGAGGGGAACACAGTTATCAGCTAAATGTTTTAATTCACCGTGTATTAATAACTTATTGTACGCTGATTTAAAGTGTGTGGCCGTCGGATTAATATTAAATCTGCCTTTTGCACTAATCTTCTTAGTCGTTCACTCTTGTCAGAGTGGTCGTGGTCATGTGCCGGTCAGAATATTGCGCCACCGCACCGCTTCCTTCGTGATGCGACGCCATGTTGCTCTGTGTTTTGCAGAGTGGGAGTTGTCGTTGATGCTGGATCGTGTGACAGATTTGATGAGATCCGTCCACCGTGTAGGAGAGCGTCCACGTGATCTTTTGCCCTCGACTTTGCCTTGCACCACCAATCGTTCCATGGATCCCTCGTTACGGGTAATGTGCCCAAAGAACTTGAGGATACGTATTTGCACAGTCGACGATAACCTCTTTTTAATTTGGAGTTCTTTTAGAATCGAAACATTGGTTCGGTGCGCAGTCCACGGGATGCGAAGCATGCGTCTCCAGCACCACATTTCTAGAGCGTCAATCTTGCGACGGTCTCGCATCCTCAGCGTCCACGTCTCAGCTCCGTACAGAAAGATTGGAAAGACCAGGCATCTCATTAGTCGAACCTTTGTGTTTCTGGTTTGCTCTAATAGCACTAAAAAAAACAATATGATCTTGGCTTAGTTTATATGTACTTAAGAAGTCCAAGCTACCGCTCAATATGTGCTCCTCATATAAGAATAGAAGGGATTTTATACATATTAAAAACCCTTTCAAGCCGGTTTTCCGGTTAGTATCCAAAATCTTTATATTATCGATTCTTAACGATTTTATGTAATCAAACAATCTTTCCAAATATTGTTTAATAATGTCAAATTGTCAGACTTGTGAGGTTTTTTAAATCCATATGATTTTAAATTACGTGAGTTCATTATATCTAACAAGTTATTAAAATGTCTAATAAAATCAACAGTAGCTTCGGAATGATTGAATTCTTCAATTTTAAGGTTATTATTACAAAACTCTATTGCATCAGCTACTGAAGCACTTAATACCGGTGCTGCTAACTTCACTTTCATTATTAGGTTTTTGTGATATATGTGAGATTCTTCAAGCTTATTAGCCACATTAAATACTTCGCTTTCTTGCAATTTGACTAAGCTTTGGATGTATCTCCAAGATACAATATTACCTTCCGATTTAGTAAAGTATACTCATCACCCAATGTATTTGTTAGTAATTTCAACATGTGGGAAGGGTCTGGGAATATTGATATTTTTTTACCATTGTAAACAAATATAGGTTTAATTTCATCATCCCCATCTATTTGACAACTCAATACTTTTGCAATGGCAAAATTTGCAGGACAACCATCAAAAGTGATGTTAACAACTTCTAATCCACATTCAGAGGTCTAATTAAAACAAGTTTTTACTAAAGAAGCTTTTTGCTCGGCGCTAACCTTATCAATGAAAAAATAGCCTTTAAGTTTCCAGCTATCATTGATTGAAGTTAACATAAAGACTAGTACTTCCCTGGCAATCGCTTGGGTATCATCATCTAATTAGTACCCAATATTTACAAAGCCAATATAATTATTACCATCCCATTGTACAGACTTGTGAATAGCCATTTCATCGAAAACCAGACAACATTTGTATTTTATATTTGGGTTCCTTTTTACCTAAAGCGAAAGAGCTTCAAATGACTTTTTGGTAAATCCAGGTTCACAGTTTATGGATTGGTACCATCACACCAAAGTGCGGTGTGTGTTACGTAATTCTGCGAAAATTTACTATTTTTTGGGTATCAAAAAATCATTGTTTTGAGCATTTACTGATGTTTATAAATCAGCATTTTCTTGATGTAACAGAGAGTTTGACTGTAAGTTAGCAATAATGTCACAAAGTTAGGAGTTTTTTGAAATCTCCTTCTTCTTGGTTTTAGAGCAGCTTTTTTCTTATTTATCAAATCAGCAAGTAAAGATTTTCTTCTCAACTGTGTTATGAGCTTCTTTTGACGAGGTGTTATCTCTGCTGGTTGTGAATTTCAGTTTTAGAACAGTTAAAAAAACCTTTGCATTGAGTTTTAAAATGGCCATTGTTGACAGGTTACACACTAACATTATTGTATTTTAAAATGGCACAATTAGTGCCCGCCTGAACTTTCCTTGGCAACAGACGCCAATAGCGCGCACTAAAGTAGTCTCTTTCACACTCATTCATAAAGCAATTACATCTCGCTCTTTACCTTCACGTGTCAACGGTTTCAGCAACTGTCAAAATAAGTAAACACTGGTGTCGATTCTGGCGTGATTCTCTAAACTTAAAACTAAATTTAACATCAGTCTCACCTTTTCATTCTGTATAGAGGAGGACAAGGATGCTTTGAAACATCATAGACTGAAACGTAACATTTTCCGACTCCTCTGTGCCTAAACTGTCGCAATAATAATACATTTATAGTTTTTTCTAAGTGGAGAATTCCCTATTATATGAAATCATTGACCGATAGTGCGAGATGCAGCATACTATTAAACTTCATGGTGTACGATTTGATATATGCTCTAAGTAGTCTAAGTTGACGACAGATTACCGCAATTTCGCCGCGTCAGTGCTAGCGATGCGCGACTACGAATGATTTTACCGCGCCCGATAGCTTCGACTCCAGTCGAATGATATAAGCCGCAGTCGACTTAGTCGAATGATTCGTGGGGTCAAATGATTAGTATTAGTATTATTCGAAGTCGCGCATCGCTAGTCAGTGCGCTAAAAGCGGAAACATTTTCCATTTAAGTTTGCGACTCGCATCATATTTTGCCCATTCTACTTGTGTTAGATAGCCACTTGCCAAATTCCTATACCTGATATAAAAATACGTAACTATTCTACCACGGCGAAGGCAGCTGGTGAAGCAGATATAGTAGTGATTATGACCCATTTCTGCGCATTACCCATTTTCACACCAAACATTATCACCCTTTTCTGAGTGGTCACACAGCTAACTTCAGAGTCGGAAATTTAAATGTTATGTTGTGAAGAGTGTGATAACGTAGTGTTTCATTAGAATAGCTATTCTACAAGAGTTTAAATATTTTACACATTTGATTAATATAGTTGAATCTCCTTATATTAGTACGGATAGAAATTCAATTGGAATTTTGTGACAGCAACACTTTTTGGTCACAGCTCCAAACCTTGTCGTCCGAATATTTAAATTTTAATGTATAAGTAGTTAATTTTATATTGGATAACTGTTATGCCATTAAAGGCTTATATTGTAATATAAGGCGTAGTGGGTCGTGGCCTAATCTCCCTTTTCCTTCCATAGGGAAGGCCTGTGTCCAAGCAGTGGGGACATTAATAGGCTGATGATGATAATGATGATGATTGTAGCATAAGAGATACAAGTACTTAATTTTACCGATGGACAATGCTTTTTTGTATGTCATTCTAATATAGTTGTATACTTTTAAGCTAAGTTTTAAAACAAAACTGCCTGTTTTAATGGAACAAAAGTTGGTAATAAATCTGAACACTACAAAGTGTAAGGTTGCAATTTATATTATTGTACGTGAGAGAGTATAAAAAAGGTTTATTTAATTTTGTTGTAACTCACTCATAAGAAAGACAATTTGTATCGTAATTTTATTATAATTTATATTGTGCCAAATGTGCTAATTTCTTTTTTTTTTATAGACGAATGAATAAAGATAGACCGCATCTACTCGAATATAGTTTCTCTCAGTGTGAAATACGAGTAAAATAGTCTATACTCAAGGCTAACTTATATTATAAATCTGAAAGTTTGTATGTTTTGTTACTCAATCACGCAAAAACTACTAAACGGATTTGGATGAAGTTTGGTACGCATATAGTTTATAACTTGCATTGAGATATAGGCTACTTTTTATCCCGAAATAAATGGTAGGTTCTGAGGGATTTTCAAAAACTAAATTTACGCGGACCAATTCTCGGGCGGTCGCTAGGGTATAATACATTTTTAAGCCGGCATATTGTTTTGACATATGGATTACAAGTATGTAAGTTAATGGTGCTGGATTTGGAATTATTAGAATATTGTATCATAGAAAATAAAAGGTTTTATTTTGTATGTTTCTAATGTAAAATGAGTTTCGTAGTTAACTAAAGTCTGCGAGGTTTTATAAATTAAGTCTTTCCTTTCGGAATTTAGTTAATAAATACTTGCTGAATCGCAAATGCGAATCAATGACAATGTAAAACAATATCCAATACTCTTCACAATTTAATTAGAGCCTGTGCTGCGTTAAATGGGAGCACGGAGCGTTTTTATGTCATTTCATACGCTGCGTTCGTTATTTGCGTCTGTATCAATTGGTATCAATCTTTTTAGTCTGAATCGTTCGTTTATTACATCTAGAGTAAATCTGAAGCGTTCGGTGATTCCGCTCAGATCAGTCCGATGTGAATCTGATTGCTCGGAGTATTTTGACCGACGAGAAAGATTAATCTGGTTATCGGTCATGTGTCCGTCATGTTATGAGGTTAGAAATTAATCAACGCTTGGTCGGGCCGTTCGGTAATAGCAATTTGCTCAGATTAATCTGTGACCAAATACCAGCAAAAACGCAGCTATAGAAAAGCGCTGCGCGGGAGAACCGCCTCTCGCAGCCTGCTCTATAAAATAACATGAAACAAACACGCCGAGCGCACGCCCGCTTCGTGTTCCCTTCCGCTTATCACAGCGCAGGCTCATACAGATGCATATTTACTTCAATAGAGAAATAAGGCGCTCTTATTTACACCCTTTGATTATGATATAAATGTCATCATAATTTAAGTACAACAATGATGTCGATTCTGGCAGGATTCTCTAAACTTAAAACTAAATTTAACATCAGTTTGACCTTTTTACTCTGTATAGAGAATGACAAGGATACACTGTTGTCAAATTTAAGTTTAGGTTTAGAGAATCATACCCGAATCGACACTAATGTTTAGTTAATGGTATGGATGGTATGTGATTAAGAAAGTATACATATAAACTTGCACCATGTTTTTGTTATTGTTTATACCGAGGTGTTCTTGATTTGTTATTTTAGTTGCATGGTGCAGAAGGTATATGATTTAGATAATTGTATTTTTTATTGGGCTCTTCTTTTTAAGCAATATTTAATTAAACGGATCTGATAAACACTTTAATTAGAAAATTGATGATATGTGCGTCCAATTGTCCAATCTCATTTATCTAAAGTATACCTGTTTTAGAAATAAAAGATATGTTCCCTCGCTCAAATAATTATAAGCCAACTGATTTATTGCATAGCACAAAGTTTGTAGCTTAATGGCCCAAGTTTTGTATTATTATCTACTACTAGAATAAGTTACGCACTTACGTTAAGGTTTTAATACAAAGCAAGATTTGTGCTGTTATCAAATAAAAGCATACAATTCGAGTACATTTTTTGGTTTTATTTTGTCTTAGTAATTTCCATAGGTTTTTAGTTTTTGATAATTAGTGTAACGGTCTGGTTTATACCTACATCTGTACCCTTAGCACGAACCATTATCGAATTCGAATAGTTTGCAAACCGAAATGTCAATGTCAAATTTCGTATGGAAACTTGAACAGCAGCGCCATTTTGGACGTACCGGAAACAAAAAATCAGTACATATTTAACAATGACATTTCGGACTCGCATACTTTACAAATTCGATATTGGTTCGTGTCTGTACCCCTAACATGAACCATTATCGAATTGGAATAGTTTGCAAACCGAAATGTCAATGTCAAATTTTGTATGGAAACTTAAACAGCAGCGGCACAAAGTACGTAACGAGAACTAAAAATCATTACACATTTGACAATGACATTTCGGATTCGCAAACGATACCAATTCGATATTGGTTCGTGCTAGGGGTACTGTAACCATAGCACGAACTAATATCGAATTCGAATAGTTTGTGAGTGCGAAATGTCATTGTCAAATGTGTACTGATTTTTAGTTCTTTTTACGTCTGTTGTGGCGTTCAAGTTTCCATACAAAATCTGATAGTGACATTTCGCACTCGCAAACTATTCGAATTCGATATTAGTTCGTGCTAAGGGTACTGTTAATGGTAATGAGATAATGGAGTGGAGAGTGGAGTGCATTCTTAATCACAGAATCGTTTACAAAAGACAAGGAGGGAAAATTGCGTCACAAAATTATCATTGGCGGAAGCAGAGCCAGATTTAGAGGTGTGTGGGGCCCTGGGCCAACAAAGAAGTGGTGGCCCCTAAAATATTTTTTTTTTCTCTGTTGTGGGGCCCTGAGTCGCAGCTCCGCAGCAAAGCAGGGTGCCTTAAATCCGGCCCTAAGCGGAGGTTACGACACAGCATAGCGTAGTTATTCCAGAAGGACAGAAAAGTCGGTAGGTCTATGGTTTGTTTCCGTCAGCAGTATAATATTTGCATCCACCATAAGAAACCTACGAGCACTTTCATTTGCCTTCATTCTCGTCCATTACTTTATCTTTCACCTGAATAGCCTTGTCTGTAAACATGACGTTATCTATGGATGTCCCAGTCCCCGTAGCATGAGTTCCTCAATTTACGTTATATCATGTTTTTTATCGCGTCTACCTGTCAAACTCCATAGTACCTAATTTGACACTTGAGTGATAAAACAAGTAATGTGTCATATCGCGGTGCCTATGTTAGGGCAGCCCCTCTAGACCACCGAAACGGGATATGATAAAGCTTTTTATCGAGTCTCAACTGTCAAACTCCACAGTAGTCTGACAGTTAATGCCGATATATCGTTTTATCATATCCCGTTTCGGTGGTCATGCTAGAGGGACAGGACTAAGAATAAAATTATGATATAATGGCAATGGCGCCATTACATTCGATCGTTAGCCCGAATGCGAGTGCCAATGACATTCGGGTAAACGACTTAGGGTGTATTCCGAATCAAACACCAGTACGCTGGCCAGGCCACCAGTTAATTTTAATTTTTTAAGCATTTAACTACTAGTTGTTAAAATGTAAAGAAAATTCTACTAGAAAAAAAACACGCGGACCAGGCAGCAGACGGAACTCGAACCCTTCGCTATCCGGGAGAACTGACCATTATTCTACCACGGCCCTCATGGCCGTGTCGAATTTTCACCATCATTTCTTAGGCTACACAAAATTAATTTTGTCTAAATTAAAAACTCGATATTATAAATATATATATTTTATTATTGGCCATTTTTGTAAAAATATAAGTATATAAACAATTTATTTCCTTTGTATACATCAAAAATTACATAAACAAAAATGAACACCTATAATATAATACCTACCATCTCATTTAGTATACATTGGGGCTGAAACCGCTCTAAATGAGTGTTCAAAATCGTGCGAGTTGAAGTCACACATAAAGAGTTTCGTAGCATCGTACAAGATTTGTAGTAATTGCAATACAGTTTGATGTACCTCAAACTCCCTATACTGCCGACCTCAAACTAAAGTGTGGCTAAGTGACACGTGGTCGATTTTTTAGCCCTAAATTGCATCCATTATATACCTTGTTTTTATTAATACTCTATCAATCTGTCTTTAACAAGAATTCGTATCTTTTAAAGTTTAAGTCTAAAAATCCGTCATGTGCTGAATGGTTACAAAATAGCAATAATTTTAAGTTTATGAGCCGTTTTTTGGCCATATAAAAGTTGGTTGTGTCATTTAGCCGCGTTTTAGCTTTAGGACGGCAGTATATTATTGTTTGAATACAATTTCAGTAAAAAAAATTATCTATCTACCTATTTCATAGATACAGCTTGCTCACAGACCAACAGACGGACGAACAGCGGGTACCTCAAAATATTATCCACTGCAGTTAGTTCCGTTTGTATTCATTAAAACCTACATAATGTTTAGGTAAATTAAATTCAAACAATATTTGTTGTGTGCTAACTCCTGAGGTATTCTTCTAGCAGCTTTAGTTGGTCCCAGCAAACCAGCAACAGAACAGTGTGGGGACCTAGACGCAAATAGATGGCGGCCACTCCCTACGGAAAAAGATGAGTTTTAAGACCACATACAAATGTTGTTCTAGATTTAATTTTCTTTTTATAGCCAGGTAGGCAAATGACTACCCCACCTGATGTTAAGAGGTGATAAAGTCTAAACGCGAAGATAGCTGGTAAAAATGAAATGAAAAGTCATTTATTCAGTCTAGGCTGTTACAAGCGCTTGTGAAGGTCAAGAAGCTACGCCATCGGTTCGCAAAACTACGGCGGGAGACCTTGCACTGAGAAGAACCGGCAAGAAACTCAGCAAGGGCTACTTTTTTCTCCCTGTATTGATATATACAGAGAAGTTACAGCAGTTATAAACTGCTTCTTCATGCCTCTCTTAAAGGACCCCAGATTATAGGCAATCTACCACGTACAGTGCGAGCAAGATCTTATTGCACTTTGAAGACTTTGACAGGAGGTGAATAAGAGGTGAAATAAGGATGGCAAAGTACGTAAAATCTCCCCTTTAAAGGGAACTTTATAATTTACAATATCTCGGAAGTAAACAGGAAATACAAAAGGCTTATCCTTCCTCTATGAATAAAAAGCTTATTTATTACTATTATTATAGCCTCCCACGACAACGGCTCACTAGAGCCGCGGTCCGAGTTTCAGAGAGGCCCTCTAGTTGAGCCGACCCCCTCAGGTTCGAGTGGTCTAGAGGCTCCAGACGGAGAGGAGACTCCCCGGGGAGATGCCATCCGCCTGGAATACCTCTAGAGGCACTCGCCAATTCTCGGCTTGAGGTCCCCTTAGGATCACGCCGTCCCCAAACCCGGTGACGCTGTAAAGGTCATCTGCGACCAACAGCATACACACTCAAAAACAAAAAACTTTTTGTTAGGACCCCTCAGCTAGTAAAGGCCTTCTGTGTTTTACTCCAAGTTTTTCTATCTTTGGCCTTGGTGATCCAGACTATCAGCCATGTCGTTAATGTCAACTATCCATCTTTAAAAGGTATATTTATATCTTCCTGGAATTACTTCGGATTTCGGCCACGCGCTATCTTGGTCACACTGGAACTACATTATTATGAATTTTTCATGCCAATGTAGTTGCGTTAGGGGAGGGATGGCCTCCGCCGAGCAGGCCTACGCGAGCCAGCGCCCTGCGCATGCTCATGGCCTGCTCAATTATGGCGAGTCGAAGTTCCCGGGGAGTTTAGTGGAGTATTCCCGGCTATCTCTTTAGCCGGGTGAGTCCCACACACCCCCGCTCGCTAGCCCAGTGGGCGGGGACGGTGCTTAAAAGAATTCTCCCCGTTAAAAAAAAATAAAATAAAAGGGGAGGGATGGCCAAAGCACGGCCTGCTAGAAATGGTCAGTTCGTGACGAGCTTAAAATACATAGCGCTCTAATTTTTTTTTTTTTTTTTTTTTTTTTTTATAGATAGGTCCGACAAATGACTCCACCCCACCTGATGTTAAGTGAAGGTGAAGTCCAGACGTGACGATAGCTGATACAGCAGTTTTACCTGCCACACCAGCCATCTTCACCCTGCCGGCCTGCATGTTGCATTTGTTGATTGTACTTTCATTTTAAAGCATTGAATGAGTTTAATACAATTTATTTATAAAGGTACCTTGTACAGTGACCGAGCGCCTTCGGTTCTGATCATTTTAACGAAGCAGTCCAGCATACCGCTGTACAGCTTGCCTCGATTCTGTGCGTCCACCGCTGAAAGCAAACATACGAGTGTTTTAAAATCACTAAACTGTTTTGGTTTGTATGTAATAGATTAAAAGCGACTTCCTTGTCTCTTTCTACTGAAGATACAGCTTCAAGGTGATCTTTAATCGGTAAGCCTCTTAATTCTTAAGGGTAAATAATACACTATATAAAGTACCTTATCAAGGGCGGATCCAGCTTTGGCGCCAGGGGGGGTCATCCAGTCGTGGTCAAGTCACAGTGGGTACAGATTGGAAGTACAGATTGTAAAGTGGGTACAGATGGACTCAGCCCAGGGGGGGGGGTCACGACCCCCTTGACCCCCCCTCTGGATCCGCCCTTGTACTACAGAATACTCACGTTGGTGGGAGAGTCTAGTTGCGACGACATCAAACGGGTTGAAGCACAGTGTCATCACCACGCCGCCCAGGTTGGCGCCCACGAAGGACAGCGCGAGCGGAGAATCGACCAGAAAGCGGCGCTTGCGCAACCACTCCTTCACGTATGTGAAGCTGACCATCTGAGCTACGCTTGGTATGTTCATAGTTTCTCAAAGTATCGTCGTAAACTCACGTTGGTTGGAGAGTCTAGTTGCGACGACATCAAACGGGTTGAGGCACAGTTTCATCACCACGCCGCCCAGGTTGGCGCCAACAAAGGACAGCGCGAGCAGAGAATCGACCAGTAAGCGGCGCTCGCGCAACCACTCCTTCGCGTATGTGAAGCTGACCATCTGAGCTACGCTTGGTATGTTCATAGTTTCTCAAAGTATCGTCGTAAACTCACGTTGGTTGGAGAGTCTAGTGGCGACGACATCAAACGGGTTGAGGCACAGTGTCATCACCACGCCACCTAGGTTGGCGCCTGCGAAGGACAGCGCGAGCGGAGAATCGACCAGTAAGCGGCGCTCGCGCAACCACTCCTTCGCGTATGTGAAGCTGACCATCTGAGCGCCGCTGCCTACCGCCCCGCGGGGTATTTGAGGCTGCACCCCCCGAAATAAACCTGGCACATTGTATTAAATGATAAACCTTCTATTGGAGTACCTTTATTTATTTATGAGGCTACCAACGTAGGTAACGAGGCTACATATCTAAAGATAAAAATCATTACTGTTAGTGAACAAAAATAAAAACTATGATGAAGAAAGAAAATAGTTATTTATTATACAAGAGTGGAAAGTTCCTTTTTAACCGCGTGCTCGATTTGGATGACCGAGCAAGCGAAGGATTCTAAAGTTGTATCACGAGCGCAGCGAGTGATTCTAAATTAGAATCCTGAGCGTCAGCGAGGGAAACAAACGAGCACAAGGTGAAAAATCTTTCCACTCGAGTGCAATACGTAACTTTTCATCCCACCTCAGCGAGGAAATGACAAAATGAAAAAGAAAACAATTTATAATGACAAAATATTTTTATTTCAATTAAAACACATTAAGATAATCTATAAATTGAAGAAAATAATAAGAAGTAGAAAATAATTAAGAAATATTAAATGTAACGTTGCTACAGTTACTTATGTTAAGTTTAATATTTTTGTTAGGTAATGTTATGTTGGTGTTTGTGAATTGTGCGCTGTTTTGTGGTAAACTACTCGTATCAGTAATTTTAAATAGTTGTGCCGATTCATTGGATTCTATTGGCGGAAATGTTGGCGAGAGAGGGCTATTGTTTCCAATCTTATGGGGGCTCATTTTAGATGTAGAAGGGCGAGACCAAGAATCTGACAGAGGTTCTTTCAGCGTTATGGCCTCCACGATACTATTACAAATTTTTGATTTACTTTGGATTGAATCCTCTATGTATCCCTCTACAACCGAATTAGACTTCCAGCCTCCATGGCGCTTAAGCGATAGAAGATCAGCCCCTGATTCGGCCAAAAGTGTGGCTGAGGTTCTTCTAAAACAGTGACCGGTGTATAACGGGGGTTCTAAAAGTCCGAGAAAAGTTGCTATTTCTCGTGGAATACTGCCAATTTTATTCTGACCCATAGGTTGTCGGATACACTTTCCGTTGCGATATTGTAGAAAAAATCGTTCAATTGGGGTGTTAGAAGGACGTAAAGCTTGATATTTCTGAACAATGTTTACATATTCCTTGCGAATAACGAAGTTGCGGTCTTTTTTTGTCTTGGTATTTAGTACATTAATTAATAGCAATTCATCAGAATTATGAGAATATTTTGATACGTTATTGACATTAAGTAGTGTAAGTTCATTTGTTCGACATGCTCCGGTTATACCAATAATAAGAACAACCTGTAACAAAAGAAGTATTTATAATCGTAAATAAATTAATCAAATTAAAAATATTGTAAGTACTATGTACAATTTTATCAACAACAAAAAATTACACGTATTGACTTACTTTTGCCGCTAAATATACGGAATCAGGTGCTTCATTAATTGGCCACATAGTCACTGAAAATTTATGTGATAATGCAGATATTGAGAGGGAGCGCAGGGCGTTGTCGGTGCGTGGTAACATGTTGGCACGTAGGTTCGCTCGCTGTTCAGCTGAAGTCAAAATTACGCTGTTCAAGGCATACTGCCAGACATTATATACGGGCAGCCTGTGGGCCAGCTTTACACGCGCGGCCTATAATGCTCTGCGTATCTCCTACAATAATGTATTTAGGGCTCTGTTCAAGCTTCCTCGCTACTGCAGTGCCTCAGGCATGTTTGCTGATGCAGGAGTCGACGACTTCTATGCGGTTATTCGCAAAAAAGTTGGCTCATTAGTTAGAAGAGTGAGAGAGAGCACGAACAGCGTCCTGAGGATGGTAGGGGACCGGCTGGACTCCGTGCTGCTGGGCCGGTTCACTGAGCTGCACGTGCTGCGATCACGTGTGTGGTGAATCCGCCCCGCTGTATAGGGCTCCAAGCCAATATTTGTTAAAATTTATTTTATTGTATTGTCTTATTGTTACTAACATAGCATTTAAGTCAATTAACTAACACATCTATGGACTATGTCTGAAAATAAACGATTTTTATTTTATTTTATTATATTTATTATTAATAAACTTTGCAATTTCAGATGCTGTGAAAACCTTCGATTTTTTTGGTTTATAACCAGATGAGGCTCTTTTTAAAAATGCCACTAATTTATGATAGGTGTCGATATGAACGTCTTTCTTCATCTTAATTGTTAATTTTAGCATTGAATACGTACTCCATAGCGTGCTTGCTTTCTTGGTCTCAGATAATTCTATAAAATATGCCAGCAAAACGTTTTCGGAGAAAGTTTTTGCTCCTTTAGCTAGTCGCCACATGTTAAATATATCGTACTGTTTCAAATACTTCTCTCGTGATTGCTGAGGGAGAAGGCTCATTTGCGCATTATTAACTGTTTCAGTTAACTCAGTTGGCGTTAGATAAACTTCATCGTCGCTAATGTCACTCATTTTAGTTGATTTTTTTGTACAGTTTTTAGGTTATGTTAATTATATTAAGCAATAAAACGTGAAAAACTAGAATGGCGCGAAGCACGCAAATAAAACAAAGAAACCAAGAAGGTTCCAAATTTAAATTTTTTCACAATTTAAAAAGTTCTAATCATAAATTTGGCACCATAGAGGTTACATTAAATAGGTTTAATGACGTTTTGAATTTACAATTATATTGAGTACTCATTATATGTGATGTTCTAAATTCAAATCTACTTTGCCGCTCAAGCGAATAAAATAGAATTTTCCAGCCAGATTTCGAAGCGCAAAATTACACTTTCCGAGGTGGTGGGATGAAAACGTTTTTATTAACCCTCATTTACACATACTAAACATGTAACGGCTAACCAGGACCCTGCCTCAGCATTAAGCTGTCGCGACATTTTGTATACTGATATTTTGGCAGGGCCTATTTAGAGTTTATGTTAGCAAATCCTTTACCTAGACACTACTCATGTCAGGAATACTCGAGGCATATGATCAAAGATCAACGACAGATGGTCTGATCCAGTCCGCAACATACATCTTTATCACTGTGGGCTAACTATACACCCCGTCTAACTGCTTGATCGACTCGATCGAGGAATTTTGCATACAAAAACATCTACTGACGTAGCTTCTCGACTTTCACAAGTGCTTGTAACAGCCTAGTCTGAATAAATGATTTTTGATTTTGATTTTATCAAGGACTTCCTTGGCGCAAGTGGTTAGCGTGTTCGACAGCGATAGAGCAATTATCGCAGTGGTCGGTCATCGGACGGGTACTAGATCGAGGTCCTTCGTCCTTCCGAAGGCATGTTAAGCTGTTGGTCCCGGCTGCATTTGCAATCGTTAGCACCCACCAATCCACACTGGGCCCGTGTGGTGGATCATAACCCGATCTTCCTATAGCATACATAGGGATGGCCTGTGTCTGTGGTGTATCTGGCTGCGCTCCAAAACCTAGTTGTAAGCTAGATATAAGTTAGTTTTGAGTTTTGTATTATAAAACAATTATTGGCTGACTATTATTAACTCGTAACTTTTTAGAATTCTATATATATGGTACTTTCTTGGTATCTATTCTATATATACTCACCGCTGCACGGCGCTTCCTTTTCTGTATTTATATATTATATCTCTCATACTTATTTTTATTTTATTTAAGAAAACCAATAGCATTATCATAATACAGATATACAAACATATTAACTACTTGTAAGGCTAATAACAGGTTTTCATTTAATTACATAATTAGAAGTTGTAGCTGGAGAACGGACGTTTAAAAATACTTAAGTAATAACAATTACAAATAATTACAAATAATAACAAGTTCAAAATAGTAAAATAATTACTTTTACAGGTCGCGTGTATTCGATACCGCGGATACCGAGAAAGTACCATAAACATATAATTTTGAAGTTATGAAACAAAAATAGGTATTCAATAGAGAACTTAATACTAGCTTAGAATTAAAAATTGGAGACGCGCATTAAAAATAAAAAAAATTTGGGCTGACTATATACAATATGTCCAACGCTTGTGATTTAATGCTTATCTAATGAGTTATCGACCGCTCAAAGTTTCCAAAGTATCGCTATAGCTGTCATTAATAGATTGACTGATGATGATTTAATGTTTAACCAACATTTACAGAGGTTTTTCTCTTTATTCTCACCCTTGAATCCTTCATTCCTGTATATATCAAGCAAAGCGGCGGCAGTGCCCGAGTGTTTATGCTGATGTCCTACAGCTATTGACCGCGCTGCTTGCGCCTGCAGCCGTGTCTTCACCAGGAAAAAGGGCGTCCCAGCCACTGAGCCCAGGGCGCCGCCTATCCCAGCTGCCACTGCACCCTTTATAACAGACGTGCGACCGTTGCTGTCAGTTATGAGACCGCGACGCTCGCATATACGGTACACTCCTAACCTGAAAGAAGAAATACTGGATCTGTCCCCGTAGCATGAGCACCACAATTTACATTATAACACGATTTTTATCGCGTCTAACTATCAAACTCCATAGTAATTTGACAATTGAGCGTGATAAAAACGAATTATACAGGGTGTTACAAAAATACAAATAAATTTGAAGGGCGTTGAAGTACATCATATCTCTAATTTTCTTAAAATATTTGCATGAAGTTTTAACTTTTAATAAAAACAGTTATTTTTAATGATCCTCGAACTAGTGACGTGTCTTAAAAAGATCGCTATTTTTAATAATCATTAAAAATAACTGTTTTTATAAAAAATTAAAACTTCATGCAAATATTAAAAAAAAAGAGAAGACTCCTTATATGATGTACTTCAACGCCCTTCAAGCTTTATTTGTATTTTTGTAACACCCTGTATATCATATCGCGTTGTTCATGCTAGGGGCGCTGGACTAGAAACAGGGAAATCAAGTTTATGGCACGATAAGCTTGATTTCATGTGTATCTTGTTACGGTCAATATTCTAGGTATGTCTCTTCACCAGGAAGAAGGTTGTTCCACCCTCTGAGGCCAGGGCGCCGCCTATCCCAGCTGCCACCGCACCCTTTATAACAGACGTGCGACCGTTGCTGTCAGTTATGAGACCGCGACGCTCGCATATACGGTACACTCCTAACCTGAAAGACGAAATACTGGTTCTGTCCCCGTAGCATGAGCACCACAATTTACATTATAACACGATTTTTATCGCGTCTTAACTATCAAACTCCGTAGTAATTTGACAATTGAGCGTGATAAAAACGAATTATACAGGGTGTTACAAAAATACAAATAAATTTGAAGGGCGTTGAAGTACATCATATAAGGAGTTTTCTCTAGTTTTCTTAAAATATTTGCATGAAGTTTTAACTTTTAATAAAAACAGTTATTTTTAATGATCCTCGAACTAGTGACGTGTCTTAAAAAGATCGCTATTTTTAATAATCATTAAAAATAACTGTTTTTATAAAAAACTAAAACTTCATGCAAATATTTTAAAAAAAAGAGAAGACTCCTTATATGATGTACTTCAACGCCCTTCAAGCTTTATTTGTATTTTTGTAACACCCTGTATATCATATCGCGTTGTTCATGCTAGGGGCGCTGGACTAGAAACAGGGAAATCAAGTTTATGGCACGATAAGCTTGATTTCATGTGTATTTTGTTACGGTCAATATTCTAGGTATGTCTCTTCACCAGGAAGAAGGTTGTTCCACCCTCTGAGCCCAGGGCGCCGCCTATCCCAGCTGCAACCACACCCTTTATTACAGACGTGCGACAGTTGCTGTCAGTTATGAGACCGCGACGCTCGGATATACGGTACACTCCTAACCTGAAAGACGAAATACTGGTTCTGTCCCCGTAGCATGAGCACCACAATTTACATTATAACACGATTTTTATCGCGTCTTAACTATCAAACTCCGTAGTAATTTGACAATTGAGCCTGATAAAAACGAATTATACAGGGTGTTTCTTTTAAGGTGTCAAGCCGGTGCTAGGTGATAGCTTTATTCTAGTGACTAAACCACAACCAATCGGCATTTTATTAAAAAAAAATACTAAGAAATGCTTACTCAAAAAAAAGTTATAAATTTTTAAACCCGTTCAGTCGATACATCTTAAAAATAACGAAAAAAAAATTATAACTCGAAACTACAAAATATCGCGGAACATACATGGGGGTCAAATCGATAGGTATGGTACTCAGCTATCACCTAACACCGGCTTGACACCTTAAAAGAAACACCCTGAATATCATATCGCGTTGTTCATGCTAGGGGGGCTGGACTAGAACCAGGGAAATCAAGTTTTTGGCACCATAAGCTTGATTTCGCATGTCTTTTGTTACGGTCAATATTCTAGGTATGTCTCTTCAACAGGAAGAAGGTTGTCCCACCCATTGAGCCCTGGGTGCCGGCTATCCCAGCTACAACCACACCCTTTATTACAGACGTGCGACCGTTGCTGTCAGTTATGAGACCGCGACGCTCACTTATACGGTACACTCCTAACCTGAAAGACGAAATACTGGTTCTGGTCTAGAACCAGGAAAATCAATTTTAAGGCACGATAAGCTTGATTTCACATGTCTTTTGTTACGGTCAATAACTATCCTAGGTATAGCACGATGTAAACTTAATGGTGGTTGTGAAATTAAGCGAGTAGCAACTGTGTCTTCACCAGGAAGAAGGGTGTCCCACCCACTGAGCCCAGGGCGCCGCCTATACCAGCTGCCAACGCACCCTTTATTACATATATTACAGACGTGTGACCGTTACCGCTGACTTATACGGTACACCCCTAACCTGAAAGACGAAATACTGGTTCTGGATTACGACCAGGGAAGTCAAGTTTGTGGCACGATATGCAAAAAAGTTCTGCGGCCGCCCGCCTACCCAAGTAATATTACCAATTACTATCATTATTATACCCATACCTGTCCCATGGCATGGTCTACCAATCTCACAGCACATTGGATATGCGTCAAAACGTCGTCGTTTGCGTTATTTGAAAAAAATGGTTAGGTTTTAAAATAATTTTGAAATCAGAAATCAATATATCTTTATTCAAATTGGATGTATAGTACAACTGTTTTGAATCGTCCAATTTTTTTTCCCTACACCATTTGAATCTCCATCGCCATCACCCCCCCCCCCCCCCCCCTGTAATAGCCTATATAGATAGTATCATCAGAAGTTGCCAAATAATCCGATAGACTTACGTCGGCGGGTATAGTTTATATTAGCTTGTTCTAAAAACGACGAACCTGCAGGGCGATTCATAAAATCTCACTTCCAATTTCGGTAGATGCCTTTTTAGACATTATTTGGATATGCATTACGTCATTACACGGCAAAATGTCGCTATGTCTGTTAAAGTAGCCTAATTATATATTTGAAATTTGTCAGAAATCCAAATTAATGAATTCGTAAGTGAGATTGCATATTACAGACTGATGTTTAAGAAAATATGTAAACGTGATGTCGTTACCGAGGTGCGACTAATGAAAGAACAATGATATAAATATGGTAGAGATTATTTATCACATGATCATCTACTTCGATATGTTGGTTATACGTTACTTATCACCTACCTAAACGTATTCAAGAAGAACTGGAATCCTAACATGGCAGGCAACCCGTTCTGCAGCGCCACGAGTCCCTCTGTCCTCGCAATTACGTACAACCCGTGCGGTACACTCTTGTAGTAGACCTGATGCTGCCCCTTAGACTTCATCTCCCCCTGTAGTTGCAACCGAGTCTTTACCACCTCCAAAGGGTTCGTAAACAGGGTGGCGAACATGGCGGACACGCCTCCCATAGCCATGTCAGTGAGATCGCGGGCTACGCCATCTTTTTTGGTCGCCATTTTGTTGTCGGCCTAAGGAGAAATATTGGTGTGTTTTATTTACGATATAAGTATTTTCAAGAACCTTTAATTTCAAAATGACTGCTATATTTTTTTAATTTAAATTAACGGTTTTATTGTGTTTATACTTGTTATCATCATAATCAGTCTATTAATGTCCCCACTGCTGTGGTAATTCTTTTCATTCGAAACTGTAACTCTCTATCATACTGTTTTAATAAGAATAAATATATCCTTAATTGGCCGAATTAAATATATTAGGATTTAGCCAAAGCCTACTAGAGTAAGATTAGAAAATTGAGGAGCTGGCCAACAAAACGGTATAATTACATAAAATTAAATTGTACATGAGCTGTATAAAACTGAAAAACATACCTACAGTGAGCTTTTGGCATGGTTTTCAATTTATAAATTAAGTTATTTTAACACAGTTTTGATTGAAAATTATTTGAGATTCCAATTCAACGGGCCCGAAATCTCCGGACTTTAAAAAAATGCAGTTTTACCAGATGCGTAATTTACCGCTATGTTCACCAGCTCCTTAATTGTGTTTATCTTTTATCCTCGATTTAAGTTAGTACCTACTCAACTTTCGAAACGGGCAGCTGCTTAAAACGAAGACATTACTTGTAACACCATTGTACTTGGCATGACAAGAAAGCTCTCTATTCTATCTAACGTTTGTATATTTCATAATTTCGAAGGAATATCAGGATAAAGGTAAAATACTAAAACAAAAATTTAAAACAACAAAATTTATTCATATTCTTTAACAGCTGAATCTATCATTTTCTATCACACTCTGGAGGTCTACAAACATTTATCCAAAATTATAAATTACCTAAACAGTATTTAAAAAATCACACAAACCAATTTGTTATTTCACAATGCCAATTTTACCAACGAACTAATCGTTGGTAAAATTAAAAATATATTTAATTAATTTTATTCGATATTTTTGTCCAGTCTCATGTATCATGTTGCCACAGTTAAATTTAGCTTCATTAGTTTCGAATTGTTTATTGAATTAGTATACAAATAGTTTTTAAATGGTTTTATTTTTGGCTTAAAAGCCGAAGCGAATTCATCGGACCATCAAACTGAACCACTTTTCTTATAGGATCAACTTTGTCCAAGCGAAACGTATAGGTACTGAATTATAAATTTTCTCCTTAATTAATGTGCTTTAAGGTCGAAAATATGTCTTTCTATATTTTCAATTCTGAAAGAAAGCTTTATGTTAAAATATATGGCACTTTGTTTAAATGCGAAAACTATGAAGTAATGAAATATAGAATCAACAGTACATACAAAACAATACAACTTATGTCAAGATCATTAAAAATATTTATTCACTATAATACTGTAAATATTAAGTTTAGGAGGGGGCAGGTCTAAACGTCAGGTACTTACTATTAGGAATAAAATTAAATATTTGAAATTATAAAAAAAAATCAAACGATTTTAGTAATTTAATGAGATTGCATACAAATTATTTGGTATTCTTTAAAATACAGCCACAAGCACACCAGGTTAAGGTTTTCCAGCGATTTTCAACTTTATGGTAGAAAGTTCAATAGGAAATTTTTTATAACCCGATGTACCAATTTACTATATATCCCAAATACTATTTTATATAATCAAATAAAGTCACTAACAACAAATAAATTACATAACAATTAACTATTACGTATAATATACTTTTAATGGGCGCTCTCAGAGACATAAATTTAATGCTTTAATGACATTAAATTAAGGACAAAGCGACAGGTTGTCTTCAATCAATAATTTATTTTTGGTAATGGCTGTCTCACCGATTCTGTCATGATGACCAACTTAAATTAACATCTCTGAGTGCGGAAATCATCAACATAGAACAGACTATCAGGGAAGTAGCCCGGATCTGCTTTGAATTATGATAAGGAGTTACAATCACATCTTAGTTAAATAAAACAAACTGAGCAAGAGTATTTGAATTAAACATCGGCCTTACCAAACGTAGATTAAAGTAAAACCTTGGGGATAAACGCGTACTGGATTGCTATGGCTATCGCTTTCACTTACAATATTATTTTGTTATTTCTGACCGCCGAAGGTTATCAAAAGCGCTCTTTTTTTTCTTTTGCATTGGTTATAAAAATACTAAAGTAATATAACAATATATATTCGTAAGCGATAGTCATAGCTATCCCGTTAGGCAATTCGCATCCTGGACTTAATTACAAACTTAGGGTTTAACAACATTAGGGTTTAAATTAAGACTAACTTTAGTCCACGTTTTGTAGTAAGGGGGCTTATGTTTAATGGTAGCACTGGTTATCTCATGTTAGAGTTTTCGGTTATAAATTGTGTTCAATATATTCGGCATAAAAATTCCAAACACGCTTATAGCAAACACACGCTAATATGGACGATATTCACAGGGCCGGATTTAGAGGTCCAGAGGCCTTCGGGCAACAGAGGAGCGGAGGCCTCCTCATCAAATTATTTTCCAAATAAAGTAAACAAATTTTTTTCAGTCGAGTTTTTCAATAAATAATTTATTGTGAACCAAGTAGATTCTCTTAGTATTGAACAAACACATATAAATATAAACGGAAACAAGAATTATCTGAAATTAAATCTTAGAGTTAACGAACGGAACCTTTCGAGATTTTTTCGCCGAAAAATCGTTGATGATTTCGATTTTTTTTTCCGAAGTCTCTATTGTGGGGGCCCCCCGTTTGTAGAGGCCCCGGGGCTTTCGCCCCGGTTGCCCTCCCCTAGATCCGGCAGTGGATATTCATTCTTCATGGCAATTAATAATGAAAAATCCATGAATTGGAAAACTGGTAACTTACAACTCTTGCATTGTCCTATTTATAATAAAACGCGGATAAAGCTACACCACGGAGATATGCAGGCAGACCCAGCTCGCTTTGCCACGGGTGAACGCTGCCTTTCCAAAACTCTCCTACAGCTAAGCAAACCTACATTGCGCATGGTAACAGGTGCTATCACTGGACACGCACATTTTAACAGACATCTTTTCAACTTAGGTGCCACGGACAGCCCCCTATGCAGAGGATGCATGGAGGTAGAGGAAACAGCTACTCACGTTCTGCTGGAATGCAACGGAGTGGCCGAATACCGGGCGAAATACTTCGGCTCACCAGGAAACCTTCAAGAGGCTGTCACCAATGTGAAGGCCCTGGGGGCGTTCCTGGCGGAGCTGGGCTGGCTGGAGTGACTCCGGCCATCACGCAAAACAGGCGCCATAAGGACGACGAGTTGCGCAAACGCCCGTAGCAACAAGAACAAGAAAGAAGAAGAAGGTACACCACAAAAACAAATAAAAGATATCCTTTTTAGTCGAAGGCATGTGGATCTTATATATGTACTTATGAATACGGTCTACAAGTACTTGCTTATAATTTAAGTGGTTTGTAACTAGTGTTGCCAGGTGTCCAGATTTGCGCGGGACGTCCCGATTTTCAAGGGTCTGGGGACGCGGCCCGATTTGCTCCTTATCGGGACACTCAATGTCCCGATTAATCAAAGAATGAAAATAAGTTAATTAATATAATACTATACTTGCACTAGTAGTTTAAAACACAATAAATTAACCCAGACCTAAAAACCCCTTGTACTTTGTTTACTGTCCCGATTTGCAGCCCTAAGTCCCTATTTTTTTGACCTCATGTACCGATTTAATACAAATCGGACCTGGCAACACTATTTGTCACCCTTTGGGGGAAAAAGCGTGCATTGGTCCTATTTATAAAATAGGTAAATAAAGATAATATTTTTTATAGCAACCACATGTTGTTAACATCACAATTACACAAATACGATTATAAAGTGCCACCTTAATAATCAAATAATTTCAATAATTAATAAATAAGTAATTTGTCTATTATAAATAAAAATACAATTTGTATTTTTTATAAAAACCAGACTTTTATGAGTTATAATTCAGGAACTATCTCTTCTCTGTAAAATTGCACCTAGCATCTACCATCTGGTAAATTAGTTATATTTTATAGAATTAAAATTATTAATAACACTGGTATATGTATAATCCATCATTTTGATGTGTAGAACAAAAATATTCTTATTATTTATTGCAAACCTTGATTTATATCAACAAGGCACATAACTGTTTTCTTTAATATTATAATAATATAATCTACAATTGAAAAATTAAATAACGCTTCCTGCTATATCAATGTATATTATTCGATATTCTGTCTTCCATTTCCCACGATTTCTGTATGTCTTTAAGCATATCCCAGAAGACTAGTAGGAGTACGGAGTGCGGGGCTTGCCTCAAGTAACATGGCCCTATGCCCTTGTAGAAGGCTAGCAGACCTTCTGTCTTGGTGATCTTTTTTGCGCAGTCTCCAATACCCGAGTATAGCAAACCGCGACCTTCGCTATCAACAGCTGTAATTTTTAAACAAGTTATTAACTTATTTTTATATTTTTTCTTCGTTGATGAGATAGATTATCAAAAAATATCCCAGGCTTTGAGGCACTATATGTTTCTTTATTTTTTGGTTTGATTGACAAAATAAATAATAAAACTCCATTTTTATTAGACTTGCAACGAATATTCGCTTACTATTCGGTATTCGGCCTATTCGGCTGCTTTTATTATATTCGGCCGAATACCGAATACTTAAATAATATATTTTGTCATAGAGAAATAATTGGTAAAATGAAAAATTAAAATCGATTGATTACGTATATATTCATATTTTCATTTCTGTTATATAATCATTTAAGTAGTCATTGGTAGTCATGTATTTGAATTATTATGGTAATCAAAATTAGAAGGGTAAGGTTCTCATTTCCTTTATAATCATTTATTAAGTAGTCATTGGTACATAAAACAGGTACATAATTTAATAATTTTCTGTATTAAACAATTTAACAGTTTTTAATTCATTCAGTCATGTGATTTCATGGTTACATAATAGCAATAATTGAAAGTTTACGCGCCGTTTTTGGCCATATCTCAAAAGTTGGTTTTGTCATTTAGCCGCATTTTAGCTTGAGGACGGCAGATTAGAACAAAACAAAGGAGCGCGAAACAATCACCATCTGTACAAGTTTTTGGCGCTAAAATCCAGCTGAATACTTTTGCCTAATATTCGGCTATTTGGTCAGGTGCCTCGCCGAATATTCGGTATTCGGTATACTGCCGAATAAACTATTCGTTGCAAGTCTATTTTTTATTGATAATCTAACTCACAGACTAAATTTTCATTTCATGTATCCCATCATCATTACCCCTATTATTCATAAAAACACAAAGAATAAAAATGATGAATATGTTTCATCATTTTGTCACTACGCTCTCATTACCCACTAATTCTACTGTTTGATAAAAGAGTTCTGATAGTTTGCTTTTCAAATATTTTTAACAATTTTCTAATACCAGACAATTTTCTTGTTTGTTTACGTACTAATTTAGAACTGTACTTGGCAATGTACTTGAACGAGAGAGTAAACAAATAAATCTATTATCAACATACAAGGTTACTTACATTGGTTGTACAGTCGAGTCATGATGACGTCCATGGGAGTCAGCGTGATAGTCTTAGTGATTGCACCAATATTGCTCGCAATGAAAGCAGACAAGTATCGTGATTGCTGGAAACTCTTGGTCTCGTCCATCCATTCCTTACAGCTGGAATTTTAATGTCATCGTAAATGTATGTACCTATCAAGAGAGGGCGAGTTTCTACTTGGAATTTAATGCAGACACTGAAGGTTAAGGGGGCATATTACTTAAGGGGCATTTAATGTGATAGGCCAAACTTGGGATTCTTATTAAAAGAATATGTTTATATGTTTCTGGGTAATATTAACACTTTAACATATTCTATCCTGCTCGAAGGACCAAAACTTTATATAGGTTGGTGGGGTGCTGCATATTATATCAAATATCAAGAAATAATAAGTGACAGATTAACAAAGTAGTCTAATAAATACTAAAGTTACTATATTTTTTGATAAAAACCAAAAAGAAAGAGTTTAGAGTTAAGTCTTTTGGATAATAAAGATTAAAATTGCTTACACAGCAAAGGCAGCTATCTGCGAGGCTGATCCCATTGAGTTTCTGATCATCATTCCATGTGCACCCCTCCATAATCCAACCATTCCATTTTTATCATAAATCTTCTTTAAAGCATAAGTTAACCCTCTATGCCCATGTTGCGTTCCAACTGCTATCTTTTCAGATGAATAGGACATGAGCTGTGTCTTTACAAGTTGAAAAGGGCTACCAAATAGTGCTCCACATGCTCCAGAAACGGCCCCAAAGAACAAACTGTTAATAAATACCGTATTCCCGTTTTCATCTCTTAAGAAACCATAATCATCTGCATGTTGGTATATGCCTAACCTGAAAACATATGGACATATCAATTAAAAAGCAACATATACCCTTAATAAATAGACTATAATATTATATTATATTCAACAAGGTTTTAAATTTAATTGATAGAGGTATCGGTCAAGCTATTAAACATTTATATTATTTTGTTTGAATAGAACTGTAATAAGACTCACCTGACTCCATTCACTACTAACTGAAACCACAACGCTGGAACCAAACCTTTTTGCAATGCAGCCATACCATCATGCTTGACAATTGTGTACATGGCATGTGGAATGTTCCTGTAATGCACTGCATGTTGGCCTTTGGCTCTCAGCTCGCCTTGCAGCTGCATTCTCGTCTTGACCACATCAAATGGATTGCTGAAGAATCCTGCTCCCACTCCAGCCAAGCCACCAACAATGAAGTCCATGGTGCTATCAAATTCACTTTTCTTTGTATGTTTCTTAATTATGTATGCAAAAGTCACACATTTGGTTTTGTTATATAATTATTTACAAATCATATTATCAGTGCTATTAGTTGGCTGGATTAAACTTTTAGGTGGGCAACCGGAGTATAATGGTAATAAATATAAGGTTATGTTAGGAAATGTTGTAAACTCATTATATTAGATAATTATTGCCTGTGTATTATTTGCCTGTATAGTTTCCTAACTATCTACTGTTAGATTAGTAATTCAAAATTAGAATATGAGCATAGTTTATAAAATAATACTGTATAAATGTAGTACTTTGGTTATGTATTTAGGAATGTAGAAACGTATTGAATGACGCAAATGAACTAGTCGCAGTTAATATTGATAAGATTTAAGGTAAGCACAAAGTAAACAAGGATGATGAAAAGATACTTACTGTTTACGCACAAAGTCGATGTACAAAAGTCATCTTCCATGCTCTATTAAAAGCCCTGACTCGGCCATCATGTGTCGTGGCGTTAGGAACTGAAATAATTCTATAACTAATAATAGGAACCTTTAATTTTAAGAAACTACTGCGGAAAATGACTTGTTTCGTAATCTGGTTCTGGAGCAGCAATCAGCTGCTGTCGGTCAAATAAATGTCACTGTCACATTGTTTTTTTATTATTATTCATTTAAAAGGAAAGCAAAGGGAATAATGCCCATACAGCTTAGTTTTAAGTTTTATTAATCTTCTTTTTCACATTAGAATGGAGGTGTGACGCATTCTTACTTTTCTCGGAGTGTTTGGCACGAAATGTTCGATACATTTAGCTTTTTCGATAAGCTTCTGTGAGGTAGTCACGGCCGTAGCCTAACGGGGGGGGGGGGGGGGGGGGAATTGTGGCGCAATGCCCTCCCTTAAAAATACCTTAATTAAACTGTATGTTCCTATGACCAATCTCAAACTATTTTGAGATTTTCTTCTGTGTATATATGGTATTTGAAGCGCCATCACATGAAGCGATGGGTCTATCTGTGATGCAGAGGGAACGTTTTCAACTTTTAGTCTATTTATAGTTACAATTAGTAGGTCTCAAAGACTGTCTATGGGTCACGAGAGAATGGCTGGTATGGTATTTCCGGCCTTTGAAAAAAAAAAGAAATTAGTTGATCTGAACGAAGTTTTCGCATTTTTAATAATACGACGAATCGTAGAATTCAGCTGTTTTCAATATTTTTATTATTGAAGTTATACTTCTTTAGGCGTGTTATGAAAAAATGATGAGAGTGAAATTTTAAGATGCGCGCGCATCACTGTAACACAAAATTTTAACAGCATGAAGTTGGTCCAACTGGTTGGACCAACTTTATGCGTTACTTTTGTGTTTACCGCACATTAAGAAAATCTACCAACAATATAGAAATAGAATCTCTATTTAGTGGGTGCTAACGACTGCATTGTGAAGGCCTATCAAAAGTATTTATTAATCTGGAACAACGGAACCAAAGCGCGATTCAGGAGACTACAGCGCCATCTCTTGACCATTGGTGTAGTAGAACCAAAAACCACCTTTTTAATTTTTTGTAATAAAGTAACAGTTATAGGTATTCATATTTATAATATTTATCCATATGTTTCTAGTTTGTATATTCGGAATACGTGTTTGAGTTTCATACAAGTGCAAATCACATATGTTGTAATAAATTATATTCAGTAGCGATTTTAATTGAATACTTTGATTATTTATTTATTTTTTCAAATTAAAACTGAACTTTATTGACTGTGTCCTTTTCCAGACTTTTTATTAATTTATTGTAATTAATTATTTGCATGCAATTAAAAACTAATTTTAAACGATGCCAAAGAAGGATAACTTCTCACGCGCCTACATAATTACACGCACCCATTTTTATATTGATTATTATAATAACTTAGCAAAAACATTATGATCTAAATAGTATTTTTGGTCGTTTCGATTTACTCGTATCACCCCACCCCACCCAATAATAAAATCTTACCTCACTCTCACTCAGACGTGGATCTCTACATCCAAATCTGGAAGTTCAACCATCTTGTTCGCTTGTTCTTCATCATTGAGGATTTGATAGTTCTTAAATCCATGCTCATGCTCTGTTACAAAAATTATTTGTCTACGAATAGCTATTGAAAGTAGGTACAGCATTGACCTAGAGGTCAATGATATACATGGTGATTGATTTAGGAGCCCGTTCCCGAGGGCAGATCAATTATGATATTTTTTTTTACTTCAGCCCTACCTGTAACCAATGTTGCCCTACCTCTAATTCGACTCTAGTTAAAGCCCTGGAGGTAGTCAATACCGCAATAAAGTTATCACGTCCACTTGACCGGAACAGCGTGAATTTGAAAGATTCCACTAATTCTTCAGTGACGCAGACTGTTGTAACACAACTTAACACCAATTTATCATCTAATTTTATGAAGTTTAATCTCATACCAAAAATTATAACAATTACATACATTTGGATAGTACAAGTTGACATGAGTCAACTAGCCTATTGTGAGAAAGAAAGTGAGTTCCTATGTTTATTACAAGTGTCTCATTGTAATGGTGATCCTAATATAATTGTTTCACACTATTTAAACCCTTTGTATTTTTTCTTTCGATGACGGGGAGTAAAAATGAATTATATCCACGAAAATGACCAACGCCGCGTTGGTTTGCTGTCAATAAACCCTCGCGACGCAGGCACAGAATATAATTATACACTACGCGAAAAGAAGCGACACTTAAGCATGTGTGCTCGTAAAATCGCACGCGGCTATGTGTGGGTGTCTGGAGGTGCGCGGGGGCGTTGCGCGGCGCGCGGGACGTGGAGAGGGCAGTCGCCGACTGCCTCGACCGAAGGCATGGCAGTAGTGAAATAGTAAAATAATAGCGTTGCACTGCATTGCACGCACAGACTGACTACGCTACGCAATCATGTCATTATTGAATCGAAAAAGGAGAAAATATATAAAAAGTTAGCAATTTGTTACAGTACCTACATTTAAAGATTAAAAATTGATTATAAAATCAAACCTTATCTTCATTATTTACCCCAGTATCCTTGAATCAGTTTACATTTGATAACTCACTATGCATAAATATTCATTGGCACAAGTCTAAATTCCAAGTTCAACCCTAGCGCATACACGCTCCTGCTCAAGGTCACTGACGCTGGAACTCTCACGTACAGAGAGTGTCACCGCTGTGACGCAGGTGATTGCGTGGTGCATTCGGCAAGCGGCGAGCAGCCCGAGGGCCGCTAGTCGATGCGGGTATACTTTGACGTGCACTCACGCAAGCGTGGTATACCTCAAACCACCCCGCCTCCGACCGGCAGCCCGGTCCGCACCCGCTTTAGCCGATCCTGGGTTTCTCCGTTCACAACGTCACCTGACTGGTCTCACGGACCGCAGTCCGAACGGCTAGTCAGCTGACCAGCACCAGTACCTACCAGGTAAACCAACTCCCCGATCTACCCCTCACCCTTCAGGCGTAACTGCGGGATCCAGTTATGAGTAGCCGCTTGTTACGCTTGGACACTATTTAAACCCTAACACTGTATATTTCGCTACTTCGAGAACATTGTGACCTTGCTACTCGTATGTTATATGGTCGCAAAGCCCTTGTTAAGCTACTTCTTCTGGTCTTCCAGGATTTTTTCTACGGGAAATATTTTCTACCCTTCTACTTTGGTTAAGGCTGCCTTTTACCGCCATTAACCTGTGGATCGAGGCTGACTAATACATCAGATACGGTGATAAATATTTAATGACCTGGAGTAGCTGCACTACACGGTTCTGGTCAGTGTGATCCTACCTACTTACTATCTCATATCGAAGTTTGACGCTGGCCGTGGAAAACAATAAGGGCAATAAACGGCTATTTAAAAAACCCCTAACTTCTACCTTCGGACGGTGGCCACCTACCCCAGCACTATCAGCCGAAGCTAAATTTGATACATTTTGCGTTCAATCTTCTAAACATCCTGACAATGAAGGGTGTTAAACCCTTTTTAAATATCTTCAAGTTACCTACAAATATCTTAGTGGAAAAAAAATATGTCCCTGTATGAACATAATTTTCATGACTTTTCCAGAGGGAGAAAACCTAAAATATGTGGAAATTAAAAAAAAAGCACCCGCGCAACTGATCACAGATCTTAAGTACAACTAAGTGGCATAAACTTTTTAATGCATTGAAATTAATTTCCCGGTACAAAGCCAAGTGTTCATCGCTAGTGTAAGAATATAATATAAAATGAAGTTAACTAATTCTAAGAGCTAAGCATTTGGCTTAGATGCACACTGGGCCCGCGTGGCGAGTCATAGCAAGGTCAATGCTTACTATATCATGGGCATAGCCCATCTCCCTATTCCACAACAAAAAAAAGTATCCTACCCACCAATTCGTACTGAGGGAGC
Source organism: Chilo suppressalis (assembly GCA_902850365.2). NCBI lineage: Eukaryota > Metazoa > Arthropoda > Insecta > Lepidoptera > Crambidae > Chilo > Chilo suppressalis. The sequence continues at coordinate 5,055,792 of OU963899.1, read as the reverse complement.
GTGTGTGGTGGGAGAAGGCATAGGTCGGTTCAGTCCTTCCTTACATGCTGTGCTGTACGGCAGAAAGGTGGCCAGTAGACATAACGTCATTGAATTTAAAAGTAAAATATGTCTTTTATGGTCTTTTGTCATAAAAGTTCCTATACGTCACACGTCAAAGTATGATTTAAATTGCAAGTTGGCAATATGAATGCAAAATTGAAAGTGTTGATTATGTAAACCAAAAAATACACAACATAATTGTTAAAGTAAAAATATATAAAAATGGCTGTTACGAACGCTATGTTTCTCTTCGAAGTAGTAATTGAACATGTGAAAAGCTTGGTCGAAAGTCGATTTTTAGTAATAAGAAGTGAATTTGCTGATATATTTTCTTTAGAATTAAAAGATCCCAAGCAGATGTATATAGTTATTCCGGAACCCCCACCTTTGCCACCTGAACCAGCTGGTAAAAAAGGCAAGAAAAAGGCACCAAAAAAACCGAAAAAAGGAAAGAAGGGCAAAGTAGAGTTACCTCCACCCGAACCAGTGATACAATCGGGACAGTCAGTTCTTTTCACCAGCACTCCTGAGTTTTTGATACAAAACATGAAAAAGTTTGCTTTGGAGATGTCGCTATGGAGCAAGGAAGATAATTTAGTATACATAGGCGCGAACAGTATCCCTTGGGATCATAAATTTATAGAGTACTTAGAGAAGATTTGTGATTGCGAGGAACCACAGCCAGTTACTGTCAATGATGAATATAATATATTTGAGGAAGGAACTGCTAAATTGATGGCAAAAATAGGTCTTCAAGTTAAATTAACCTATTTGACAGATAGAGTGACTACGGCGTTTAGAACGCTCTCGGAAGATCCCGTAGTAAAGAAAGTCTTGTACACAGGGATAAATTCAAAAACAACATCGTACATGTGTACTTTAAAAACGACAGATGAAGTTTTCGAGGAGAACTGTAATAAAATAGAAAACAAGTTCATTAAAGATAAACCTAAACCAGGAAAAATTGCTTTCGCTGATTATAAAAATGCTCCAGGTGCTAATCTTACTTTCTTCAATGATGGAGATTATTGTTGTATGGGTAGCGCTGATAAGCCTCCAAAATCTATTTACAAATCACCTGAAACATGCCCCGATATTGATCACATTGTGGATTATGTAAGAAAAATAATAGTTTCTTGTAATGACAATATGAGAATGTTAACACCCCGGCCAACTATTAGTCCAAGAGTGAAAGCTACGGACATCGATAGACTGTGTTATTGCAAAGAAACAAAATGGCCATCTGGTGAATTCGCTGAAAGATTTAAAAAAGAGGCGCAGGCTGATCCTTGCCCGATTTGTGTTAATGCTGGAAAGAGACCACAAAATAACCGGCCGTGTGTTTTTGATATTGCTAATATTAGAGGTCCCTGTGGACGACATGACTGCAGAATAGCTAGAACAATGAAGGCATACATCGAAAACCTTGTAGAGGAGGATAATCAAGAATTCAGTATTAACGATATTATTGGACCGTGTGGCAGCAAAGCTTGTACTTTAGCGGAAAAGATACAGGAATTCTTGCGTCATGAAGGAATTTTTAGTCAGAGTGAGACTTTAGAGGGCCTTTCTACACAGTGTGCTTGTTTGAAAACCATGCAGGATGCACTTACGAAAAAGGGTTCTTGTACTACAGTTTGTAGTAAAGACTGTGAAGAAGTTGACAGTGAAGACAGTAATTGTGGGGGCCAAGGTTGCCCTTTTGCTGATAATAAACACGTGTACAATATATATTACTGTACTGTAGAACATGATTTTGATAAAAATTCTACACCCACAACTAATGCTAATTCATCTGCACCGTCAGAACACGGATCCAAATTTAAATTTTGCTCTACTGAGTGTCCTAGTGTAAAAGCTTCGGAAAAAACGGCTTGTTCCAAAATAACTTGCCCATCTTTATTTTCTAATAAAACCGAAACTAGTGGTCCAGATGAATCCACCTGTAGGCAAAAAGTATGCATGTCCGAAAGCAATATTCCACCTAGTCCCGCAGACAGTGAAATTGTTATCCCCTTCGATGCTATTCATAATCCATGTTGCGTAAAATCCTGCGATATCGCCGAAAGAGTAAAAGACTTCATAGCAGACAATATTTCAACCAGGAAAGATAAAGTACAAGACGATGATCCGTGTTACTGTGACTGCGTATGTACTTTTAAATTTTCAAATAAAACTACTTACTGTGCTGTTTGTGGAGGATATGAATGCTTAGGCAATGATATGAAAGATCAACCTATATACGCTAAACCTCATCCGTGTCCTGTGTACCACAAACTGTATGACAATAAATACATTAAAACACCAAACCCTTGGCCTGAAGAAGAGAAGAAGCAGGCTGATAATGTAAGCACAAAAAGCTCTAGAACGGTAGCCTCGAAGACGGGACAAAACGAGAAAAGATTAACCACATCGAGATCTGCGAAAAATTTGGCTTCAGAGAAAAAAGAACAAACCGAAACAAAAATTACGAAATCGAAACAAAAAAAGAAGGAAGTAGGAAAACATACTGACAACGCTGTTCAAGAACGTATGTATCTACTTTGAAATAGCTTTTTTTCTTAATTGAAATAACAAAGTATCTAGGTGGTTGCCATGACATAGCAAATTTAGTAATAACAACCTACTCTTACAGAACCACCCCGTAACGTCGTGATAGAACTTTTGTTGATGTTTATTACATGTCCGTTAGCTCTAATATCTCATTAAGATTTAGCTACTGCTAAAAATCTACAGCAGCAACGTAAAGGGCAATGTTCTTTTACATTGGGTTGATCTCCAATTGTTTAGGTCGCAGTGTGACTAACTCCTATTAATGACTATACCGCAAAAGGATTACTTAACATTTCGTCTAGATCTTTAATTGACTACGTCGCGTAAAGCCTCAGATCGCAAAATGACTAGATCTTTATTTGACCACATGAAATAATGACTTGAGCACATCTTACAATGACTAGGTCGCAAATTGACTAGATAGGTTGATTGACAACATCTATGCATAATAAAATGGTAGGAAAGTCAAAACTGTCCATTGATATTTTTTTAAAAGAATACTTGGGGTGTGATCTACAATCGGTACCGAAGCCAAAAATATAGTATCAAATATTTTTGTCTGTTTGTCTCTCTGTCTGTATGTATGTCCGGGATAAACTCAAAAAGTACTGCATGGATTTACTTCAAATTTGCCATGAATATTATTAAGAAGTCGGGTCAACATATTATAGGCTACATATAATAAAATGGTACGAAAGTCAAAACTGTCCATTGAATATTTTATAAAAGAATACTTGGAGTGTGATCTACAATCGATACCGAAGCCAATAATATAGTTTTTAGATTTTTTCTGTTTGTCTGTATGTATGAGTAAAAATGCGTCCTTATATCATGTTTCATAGATCAAACAAGTCAAAAACGTTTATAATTAATACTTAAATTAATTGTTTTTCTATAATTTATGTTTTATTTGATTGCTCTGGCGTCATTTATTGATCGCTCTGGTCACAATAATTTCAAACACATATCTTTATATCTCATAAACCGTTTGCAATAACAAAAAAACACATTCTCCCGCGATTTCTTATTTGTAAAAATAACTAAAACATAAACTATTAATAAACAAAAAAACACCAGAGCGATCAACAGAACAACTTTATTTTGGAGAAGTAGTAGTCAGATGTCCCGTAACAAAAGACAAGTGCCAGGCTATTGTCTACAAATCTGAAGCGTTCTTGCCTAAACTTATAACTGTTTTCAAAGGAAAGAGCAGATGAATTTATTTCTTGTATTCAAAATTCATGCTAGACTGGGTTACGAGAAACCTTTCATACGCATGCAAGCACTAAGCAGTATTATTGTGAAATAATAATATCAATTGTTCCAGCGCCTCTTCCCGTAGAAAAAAGACCAGAAAAGAAATACCCTTATCCAGCAGTGCCGCGGAACATGGGATGGAACTGGACCGCCGAAGATATTCCTGGAATGAAGGTACCCACATCAGTAATGACAATCATAAATTATTGAAGGAAGTGATATTTTTTTATACAAGTAATTTTATTCACAACAAGTGAATCATATTTTGGATTTAATTTATTTTATTTTGGGTACGCTATTTACGCACTATATTTATTTACAAATACGCGAATGCATACAATAAAACCGCAGACTTCTTCTTCTACTTAATTTGTACTTTTGGTAAGTTTTTGTAAATATTTTTGTTTATCAAATAATTGTTTTTATTATTTTCGAATTCAAATGTTTCTTTGCTAAAATTATAATTCGGTTTATAAAGAAATTTAAGGTTACGTCACAATAACAGCCATTGAAGTGTTTTAAAGTAACGAAATTTTTATGTTTTTTTCAGATTTACGAGAAAAATGAAAAATTTTAATAGGTACATGATTGCCACATAATGAAGCAATATAATAATAATAAGATTTACTTTCTAAAAATGTATCTGGATTTAATTAAATACATTAATTGACATACAGTTCTTTCATTTTGTGGATTAGTTTTTACCATGAATAATTCAACAAAATGTTCTATTAACTCATTCATGTTACATGTACATTCAATTATTGCAGATCAAAATTGCTTAAAAATTTTATTGAAAATTTATATTTTGAATTTACAGCCTAGACCAAAGTGGAAGCCGGGTGCAGCAAATAAAATTTTAGTCCGACGGTACAGAGCGATGAGAGAGGGAATAGATATAATAGCAAAGAAGAAACGAGCTATGATGCAACGGAAGAAAAAAATTGAAATGAAGCCGACTTTGGTAGTAAAGAAGCAAGGTGGAGAGTACACAGTGCAAATGGAAGTGTTCAAAAAATATTCCAGAGAAAGATTAGTGTACCAGTATCCTTACGATGAAAAACCTCCGTTGATATACACCATAGGTAGATCTGCAGAGGAAAATCTAAAAAGACGAAAAGCTAAAGAGAGAAGAGAACGCAGAGAGACAAGAAGAAAGAGCAGAATGTTACAATCTACATTTCGCGATAGGTGTCAAGAAATATGCCTCAAAGCCTATAACCAAGCGATAGGTTTAATTCCTTTACCTAACCCAAATGATCCCAATTGCCCTTGTCATACTGAGCCAAATCCAGCTCTTAGTTCACCTATTATCGATTCTTGTTCTTGTTCTGATGAAGGTTCATATTCAAGTAGTGATACAGACGATGATGAGTGGACTATAGAATTTACTCCCCCAGCAGCTAGATGGGACACCAAGGCTAAACATCCACCAGTCGTTGTTGATAATGAGACACAGTATACCTATTTAGACTATAAGGTCAAATTGCTTGATAAATCTGGTAATCAAGTTCCCCGATTTTTCAAAGGTCCTGATGGGAAGCAGGAATGTAGCGATTTGGGTGGATTTTGGGGACCTGGTCATGAATGGTTAGAAATACATAAAGACGGTTACATTGGACCTGATAACCGTTGGGTACCACAGAATTTTATAGGCCCTGACGGGATGTTTTATTCGGCAGAGGATGGTTTCATTACTGATGCTACTGGGCAAGTCTTGAAAATCGGAATAGATGGTTATATAGATAAAGACGGTAAGTGGGCATGGTATTCGAGAAGGAAAATATCCAGAAGTGCAAAATCTTCTGTGTCAGGTTCTACGGCAGGAAAGAAATCTCCCAAAACTGGGAAAGAAATCACTTCAAATCAACAGAAAACTGATGCGAAGCTCAAAGGAGTGCTATCGCCTAAAAGAAAGGGTGATAAGAAATCACAACAGGCTTTAAGTAGCGGCGGTACGAGGAGCCCACCCAAAACTACTTTTAAAGGAAAGGATCAGGTGGTAATGTCGATATCAATGAATTACGAACCAAACATGTTACCTAAATTCCGATCACGGGATAAAATGAGACCAATGAATTCGAAGAAAATGACTAAGTATCGTGAGATTATGAAAGAATTGCAGATGTACGACGACTTCTGTGAATTGAAACCTTTGAAAACTAACAGAGCCTCTAATACGCCAAGTAAGAAAATTTCTCCATTCACAATAGATGGCAATTATAACAGGTGTGCGATAAAGGGCGCTGCATCATCTTCCCTTAATACAAACAGTTCTGCCGTAGTGTCATAGAAATAAAATTTTAGCATCACATGGTGAAAATTTTCTATTCATCTTTTTATTGGTAGCTTAACTAACGCTATTTCCTTAAGTGAATAATTACGTATGTATATTTTTAATAAATAAATAATCAAAGTTTTGATTTAATTTCTGGTCTATCATTTTTTTGGAATACTTAAAACAATCGTTTAGGCAAAGGCATACGTGGGATGGATAACAAACATAAATACGACGGCAACGCCTCGTAATATATTCCCGTGAAATCGTTTTTTCGTGGTGAAATTGATTTCCCATACATACATGCTCCCCCCTTTTCACACCCTTAAAGTATGATTTCTGGGATATCTCTGGGAAAACCTATCGTATGTCCTTTTTCGGAACTCAAAACTATATCTTTACCAAATTTCAGCGGTTTAAGCGTGAAGAGGTAACATGCAGACAGGCTGGCTAGTCGCCGCCTGCGATTGTGTCATGTTTTTGTCCATCAAAATCCAGGAGGTGCAAATCTTAATTGGCTTAGTCCAGATTTAGAGGTCTCTACTCCTTCGTGGGCCCAGGGATCACACACCTCTAAATGCAGCTCTGCCACTATCTGTATTACACAAGTGGGAAAAACTTACAATTTAAATTCGGTAAAATAACGGTTACATCATTGTTATAATGTTTCCGTACCCAAAGCCCATTACTAAGACTCCACTGACTGTCCGTCTCTCTGTCTGCTGTCACCAGACTGCATCTCACAAACCTACATAGTTGAAAATTTCCAGGTGATGTATTTCTGTTGCCGCTTTAACAACAAATTCTATAAACAGAATAAAATAAAATTGAAAGTGAGACTCCCATAAAATAAAGGTTACTTTTTTGGCGTTTTTTGCCTGATATTAATAACGGCAACAGGTAGACGCTTAAATTATTCACAGAATATATATTTGTATATTCACTTTAAAAATAAATAAAAAAAATATTTACCATACAACAGACGTGATACTTTAGCCGTTTTTTGCTTGATATTATAAAATTGTCTAAGGTTGTATAGATACGGAACGGAACCCTTCATGCGCGAGGGCGACTCGCAGTTAGCCAGTTTTTTTTTGAAGTTATACTTCTTTAGGCGCGTTATGAAATAATGATGAGAGTGAAATTTTTAGATGCGCGCGCATCACTGTAACCCAAAAGTAACAGCATGAAGTTGGCGCGGGCGCGTTATGAAAAAATCATGTGAGTGAAATTTCGAGATGCGCGCGCATCACTGTAACACAATAGTAACATCATGAAGTTGCCGCGGGCGCGTTATGAATGTTAGTGTCTAATAATGGTGGATTATTAACCACTTAGTGGTTAATAATCCACCATTATTAGACATCTGTTCGAAAGGTACTTTGAACGATCCACGGAGCTCCATAAGATGATCGCGTTGTCAAAAACAATGTTGGCACGCTCGTCGCCTCTGATCACTGTTTTCATATTTATAATATTTATCCTCATGTTTCTAGTTTCTATATAGACACAACGTGTTTTAGTTACTTACAAGTGCTAATTACATATGGACTAATCACTTAAATTCAGTAGTGATTTTAATTGAATATTTATTTAATTTTTCAAATTAAAACTGAACTTAATTGACTGTGTTAACTATCCTTTTCCAGTCCTTTTATTATTTTATTGTAATTATTAATTATTTGCATACAATCAAAAAATATTTTTAATGATGCTAAAGAAGTATAACTTCTCACGCGCGTACATAAGTTACACGCATCAATTTTTTTTTATATTATATCTATGGGAAAACATATAACTTATTAAAACTCTTTGCTAACCGGTTTTGTTTTAACCATATTGAAATTATGTATTGACAACAGCTGACAACAGCCGTTTAAAAATGAAAACATACCTCATTCTTCATTGTTTAGGTTGGTGATATCTATCAAATTACAAGTTTTTATATTTTATTTTTGGATATGGTTTATTTTAAATTATTTGGTTATTAATGTTTTAATTTGTAGTTTAAAAATGGCTCTTTCGGATTCCATGTTTTTGTTCGAAATAACAATAGAGGAATTAAAAAGTCTTTTCAGTTGTAAAGAACATAGTATACTTGGGCAGTTTGCAGATGTTTTTCAAATATATCTAAGAAATGTAAACGATTTGGAAACATCCTTGGCTAAACAGTCGAAGAAAAAGCTTGCAAAGAAGTCAAGAGTCAGAGACATCAAAACTGCAAAAACTTCTACGATGCCAAAAGTTTTAATAAAACGGTCAGTATTGATTGCATATGATGGTAAAATTCTCAAAGAAAGAATGAAGCAGTACCCATTGGAACTATCTTTTCGAAGTAAATATAATTCTGATGTTATTTTGGCGTCCAATCAAATACCTTGGAGTCACGCATTCATAGATTATTTGAATGAAATAGAGACAAAGAGTAGTATAAATCCAGTCATAGTAGAAAACAAATACAGCGTATTTCATGAATATACGTCGAAGCGTGTGGCTACTATTAAGCTAAGTATAAAACTTAGTTGTCTAAAGGACAAGTTATGTACTCAGTTTCAATATCCATATACCAGTAACTTTATACAGAATACAACTTTGAGTACGATAAAAGAAATAGATTTAACACACGAAACAGGAATAATTAAAACTATATATGCTGGAGGAAAAACAAAACCAAAACATTCAAACAGTTCACAATGTCTAATGGAAACATCCAATAAACAGACAGATGACAAAAGCAAAATAAGTCAAGCTAAATACATTGAATTTGAGAAAAACAATAAAGATAGGAATAAACTAATTTCCCTTGTCAAGAGTCATACCGATATTGAGATAAAAACAAAACTGACCAAACCATCTTTAGTAACTTCCCAATCGTGTTGTTCTTTGGGCTATACGAAACATTTAAGCACCTTAAATTACATTTTTGGAAATAATAGTGGTCCTTTTGGGAATAGAGTTTACTGTGTAGGTTTTTTCACTGTTCAAAATGAGTCTATTAAGAAGCTTGCCAGTCCCAAGGTATCAATTAAAGATGATAAGAGTTCAGATAGAAGTTCAACTGATGTTAATGAGAAATACCATTTCAATTTATGTAATGAGGAATGTCCCAGTAAAAAAGTAGGCATTTATGGTTGTCCAAGTCATTGTTCGCTAGATTTGCCAAAAGACGCTGCTCATTTAATAAGCGTAAAACATTGCGACAGAATTGATTGTGATGCTGCTAAGAATAGAGAGCCTCCTAGTCCACCTGACGAAAGATTGATGGTAGATTTGACAAGTATGAAAAGAGATAGCTGTATAATAAGCGAAAAAGTAGAACAAGTTGTTGGGGGAATGACTGCAAAAATGAAAATGGGGACAAGACCCTGTTATTGTTCTTGTGAATGCACTTTTGGATTTACAAAAAAGACAACATTTTGCAACATCTGCGGAGGCGTTGAAAAATTTGGCGAAGAAAAGTTAGGGCCACTAGCATTTCCTTGTCCAATTTATCATAAATTAGTCGATAAAAACAAACTAAAGACTGTAAGTTCTGGAAGTGACAGTAAAAAGAATAAGGGTTCCAAACATACAAATCCATCTGGCGACAAAAACGATGAATCCGAAAAAGATAATAAAAAGGGGAAAAAGAAAAAGAAGGACGACAGATTCAAGTTTAATTATGGATATACAGGTATACGTACGTATTTAACTTTTTTTTTAATATTGCTGTTTCAATAATTACTGCAATTAAAATAAACACGTATGATACATTTTGGCTTGTAGCGCCTCAGATTGGACACAGTCAATGCGCAATGCCATGTACAGGAACACTTGGTGCTGTACCAAAAAACATGGGTTGGTTATGGACTGCTGAAGATATTCCAGGAATGAGGGTAAGCATTTTAATTTAAGGAATTTGTCTCACCATCACCTGCGACAAGTCGATAAGCTATCGACTATTTTCTCTAAACTGACAAGAGATAAAAATCTCATCTCGTTCTGAGAGATACATTATACTAAAATATTAGCTCTCTCTTACCACTAATTTGTTGCAGCCGCAAAAACTCAAATATAATAAATTATATTTAGACAGTGATGCTTGCTTGGTTGTTAGAACGCACACCGAGAGACCAAAAAGAGGTTTGCTCAGCAATAGCTACCCCGCGAACCAGAGGTGCGAGTAATCCCTCATCGCTCAAGAACACTCGCTTATAGCCGAGTGACGAAACTATCAGAAATAATCACTGTCCTCCATTTTCACTAACTCGTATCTAGTTTCTAGCTCTACTTGCTTCTCCCATTAGCGATAACATATCACATCATGAATGACAATGATAGTCGGCAGTAGAACATCTGTTTAGGTAACAATTTTCATTATCTTTATTTTTATTTTTTTTAGTTCCGCCCGATGTGGAAGCCAGGTGCTGTCAATAAATACGTAGTGCGATTGCTTAAATTTGCAAAGAATCCCGATGAAGCTATAGCTAAGAAACGAAAACGAGAACTAAAGAAAAAACCACTAAAGAGACCACTTTTAATAGTTCACAAAAAAGACGGTGAGTTCACTGTTACAATGGAGACAATGAAAGCATATTCCAAACAGAGAGCCATCAATCAACAGCCATATGAGGAAAAGCCACTAGTAACTTACACAATAGGAAGAAGTGAAGAGGAAAATCGTGAGAGGCGAAAGAAAAAAGAACGCGTTCAGAGACGTCTTGAAAGAGCTCAACGGGATTTCATTCAGAGCGCCTTTAAAGATATATGTAAAGAAATATGTCTCAAAACATATCAACAGGCACTGGGCATTTTGCCAGATACTGAAGATCCTGAATGTACCTGTTATCCTGCTGAACCAGGTCCAGATAGAACAAATATGGACCGATCCTGTTCATGTTCAGAAGATTCAGTATCATTAGGCACTGATACAGATTCTGATGAATGGATTGTCGAATTCACGCCACCTAATGCCTACTTTGACCCCACATACAAAGGCAAAAAAGTCCTTAAAGTAGAAAAAGAAACTCAATATACGTACTTAGATTATAGGGTTAAACTAGTTGATAGATACGGAAATCCGGTACCAAGATTCTTCAAAGGTCCTGATGGTAAACAGCAATGCAGCGATTTGGGTGGATTTTGGAGCCCAGAACACGAGTGGCTAGAAATCAACGTTGATGGGTATATAGCTCCCGATAATCGATGGGCACCCATGGCTTTTATAGGACCGAACGGAGAGCAGATTGATACTGAAGAAGGTAAATTTCAAGCAGCAAATGGAAAGTGGTTAGTCGTTGGTGTCGATGGTTATATTGATGGTCATGGCAAATGGCGGTATTATTCCAGACCTCGCGCCTCCCCAACTCAGAAACGGATACGAACTGCATCTAAAAAGGTTATTAAAAAAGGTGATATTAAACCAGAAGTTGAACCATCAGAAACAACTTGGAGCTGTTTTGGGGATGCTAGTCCGAAGCAGTTATCTAGAATGGGGATAATCGGGCATGGCATAGATAGAAAACTGTTAGCAGCTACGCTTAAGCAAATGTTGGCTCGAGGAGAAGACGTAACTATACCTAAGCCTTCTGTAGTTCCTAGACTACCCGGTTCCAAGAAAAGCAAGAATACTCGTTCGCCGAGGTTTGATCAAAGAAACTACTCCGAAGAAAGAACGCAATGTAGACATCCTATGCCTTCGACTAAAGGTGTGATAGCGGTAAATGCATATGGAAACAAAACCTATTTCAAATTGAAAGATCATAAAAATAAAAGACCTAACGAAAGAATTGCTATACTGAATGACTAGGGAATTAGCTTGAGTTCTTTTCATGTGCCTTGTTTTCATTCGTTTATAAATAGTGAGATAATGAAACAAGAGCAACAAGAACGAATTATTGCACTCTCTGGGCAAAGTAAAAGTGTTGCTACGGAAGCTTGAAAACAATGTAGCTCAGAATATGATCTGTGTCCAATCAAATATAAATAATTTTAGTAAAGGAATTGTTGTGGTGTTCTGTATAGATATTTATTGAAAATAGTGTCATAAGTGCAAGTGATATTATTGGCGGTTTCTTATGTTTAAATTTGTAACGTTATGCATATTGTTTGTGGTTAAGCCTTTTAAAATAAAAGGGACTTTAAATGATTTATTTCTATTTTATTTGATTATTTAAATTATCGAATGTGTTTTGTTGTCTTTGTTGTAGTGTCATTAGGTGCTAAAAGTGGTAAAAGCCCTGGCCCACAATATAATGCAATTTTAAGAATACCTATAATATAAAATATTAGTAATCGGCCCAACGCGTTTGTTTCTAGTATTTTTAAAGAAAAACTTTCTACCTTTATAGACAGCAAAATCTCTACAATCTCTTCCCAATAATTTTAGAGCCGTTCGTCCACTTTGATACATTCCGAGTTTACGCAAAATAAATATTTTATAAATAATAAACAAAAATGATAACTTATTATAAAACACTCTGTTCAAATGAAATGGTTTATCGTAATTTCCTAAAAAGGCAGAGCAAAATGGAAATACGAGTAAGGAAATTAAGGGAAGCTACGATACAAAGTTTCTCGTTGTAGTTAAATAGGATTCATTGCAATATCATGGGAGGTGGTTGGTAACCTACGCACATATTTTTATCAGATAATTTCTAAAAAATTTGGTACCTTTTTTTACGTAAGCTTAACACCACAGTAGGGTAATATTATTCACTGGGTCATTTTTATGTAGCGTAAATCGATTCGGCAATTTACAGTCAATTCAAGATAGCGAGCAGGAATTTCCAAGAGTATGTCCTACGGTATCCACCAGTGTGTATGTTTTTTTTCTATTTATTTTATTTGTTATAAACATCCAATAATGTAATCTTAAATTTAATGACGGTCTTTACTTAATTAATTTTATTTATCAGGTGGCCAATGGTTGGAAACCTGGAGCGATATCCAAACGTCTTTTGCGTAAACTCAAAAAAGCAAAACGGCAAAGATGCGCCGAAGAAAGCAGCAAGCCTATGAAAAAGTTCAGAAGACGTACGGAAAACAAACCCACACTCATAGTGTGTAAAGTAAACGGTGAATATCGTGTTGAAATGCAGACCACACCGGAAAACAACCAGGGGAATAACGAGCAGTATACTCCGTTAGTGTACAAAATTGCGAAAGCGAATAACAACGATAAACTGGCCAAGTTGGAGTTGAAGAAGAGACGTTTGATTAAGGAGATGATTGGGAACTTTGAGGATCCCTATCATCCAGACGTTTGTGAGAAGACTTGTCTGAAGGCTTACAAGGAGGCGATTGGTTCACTGTCGTATGATCCTAACAGTCGAGAGTGCACATGTGAAGAGATCGAGCAGAAAGACTCGTGTGAGAGTTGTTACTGCGACTACGACGACATCAGCTCCGACTGCAGCTCGATGGATATTGATTGGGAGATACACTTTTCACCACCAATAGCATCGCACTCATAATTTATTAGTTGGTGATTTATCGTTTATCAACCATGTGTGCCGTTGTATTGCTACACTAAATAGTCATTTTCTGTCCAATAAATTGTGCTAATCTAAAATGTTTGCCAAAATAGCTCCAAAATGTTATTATGTATTGCATATTCAACGTATACGTCATAGAATAATAAAAATAAAAAGCATTGTAAAATCAGCTATGTTTATTGTGTAACAATAAGTTGTTGAGCATGTCCCATATAACTAGTGATAGTGTGGTGTGCGGTGCTATCCTCAAGTACAACGGACCGATGCCCTTGTACAGTCCATGTAGCCCCTCCGTTCTATACGTCTTGATGAGGCAGTCCAGCACCCCTGTGTAAGTTGGTCCTTTGCTGGAAGCCGGCCCTGAAATCATGATTATTATGAGCACTTCGAAAAATATATCTGGCCTATCAATCAATCAATCATCATTAGTTAGTAGTCTTTGAGGAAAGTTACGTAACATATTAGGGTAGGTAGAGGTACAGATAGTAAACATTTTCCTATAAAGAAAATACGTAGATACGACAGAAAGAAGGTAGATCTTAAGAGAAACAAGGTTTCGCATGATCCCGATTCTACATTACCCTGGTTAAAAAGTCGGGTATTCACAACATCCAGTGGGGTTTCGAGAAGAACACACAACACCCCGCAGCCCAGACTCGCCACAAAAGCGAGCATCGTTGGCGAGCGTTCGAAGTAACCGTGCAACTTCAAGTTCTCTTTCATTCTGCAAGATGTCAAAGAAATCGAGAGTCAATTACCCTGGTTATAGAGTCGGACTGCGGTGACGTCGAAGGGGCAAATAGCTAAGGCTACAACCACACCACTGACTGAGCTCGCAGCGAATGCAAGCCCAAACGGTGAGTGCTCGCATATTCCTCGTTTCTTCAAAGCCTCTTTTGCACTGAAGAAGAAACCAAGAAAATAACATTTTTACAGCTCAATGAAATATCATATAATAACAATTTAGTTGTGAGTGTGACATACGCGGAGAAGCTCGTCAACTGCGCTGCGCTGCCTATTGCAAGCCTGGTGCATGTGGCATTTACTCCGGCGAAGAAGCCAGCTACGCCTTCCGCCTTGTAGATTTGGACACAACCGTCCAACATACCTGAAAATATGTATACTATATGCTCTGCAAGGTTCTTAACTATAGATAGAGTTTTAATAGGGGTGATGACGGGGTACAGTAAACGAAATTCTATTTAGCCCGTCAGTTAGATGATCAAAAAATAATGGACACGTATTTTTTCTTTGGGCAATCAACCAAAAATGACGAAATTATAGCGCGTCAAAGTTTGGGAGTTGCTCGTGACGTCACTTTTCAGTGAATTTTCACTTAAAAGTGTACTCAAACGTGACGTCATGCGACTTTTCAAATCAATATATCTCTGCAATGTTTATATTATATGAAAAAAGAAAAAATACGTGTCCAATACCTTTTGATAATCTACCTGATAAACGAAGAAAAAAAATAGTCATCATCCCTATTGCTGGATTGGGTTGAGCTATACGCATTTCTAACTCGTTTATTGGTAGTTAAAATAAGGCTGTCTTTGATAAGTTGAATTACTTAAAAAGGAGACTGTTTCTAGGTGAAAAATTCAGAACTAGTAATGGCCTGCCCGAGACGAGCGGCTTTTGTCCCTTGTCTTTTGTCTAATATCTTTCATAGCAAAAGGAGATACCTTTATACTTGTGCTGACGTCCTACTGCTATACTTGGGTGTGCTGCAGCCTGGATCCTTGTCTTGATTACAGAAGCTGGGTTGCCAAAAACACCGCTCATGATTCCACTTAAACTTGACCATAGGATCGCTCTTTTTATGTCCACATTTCCATTTTTGTTCTTGGTCCAACCTTGGACTTCTGCTATGTGGTACATTCCTAATCTGTTGCATAAGATAAGGAGGCATCTTTTAAAACAAATAAAAAAAACGCGGAATAGTTTAACGCTTGCTTCAATCATATGTAATGTTCCATGAGGTAGCATACATTATTAATTAAGCATAATTAGTTCTGCATATTTATGGGACCATTAATCATTTGAATATGAACTGTCAATTTAAATAAGTGGTTTTATGTGATTATTGAGCAGACGGTCATAAAATATTCCATAGATAGAATAATTTTTATTTTATTAAGCATGTAACTTATTGATGTTTAGTTAATATAGTTTAAGGCATTAAATTGGCATTTATAAAATGGAAATAGCGCAACACCTACAAATTGTGAAAACAATTTGGCGATAGATGTGTTTTGTAAACTAAGATTAATGTTAAATTGGAATAAAGAATAAATAAAAATAAAAAATAAAAATACAATTCGAACTAAAATGATCAAGCGGGAGCCAATCTTTTCTGTAGCACCATGGCGGCGTCGATCTTGGCTATGTTATGACGTGGGGCGTGAAGTATGCCCCGTTACCGAGCCGTGTGCTAATGGCGCGCCATCGGCAATATTATAATAAACGATTTATTGTACCTTTATAAATGATGAGGATTTAATTATTTATCTACCTGCAACGCACCTAACTGAGTTCATTGTGAAGCCTAGCAGCATGGCAGGAGCTAAGCCTTTCTGTAGCGCCATGGCGCCGTCAGTCTTTGCTATGACATATGTCGCGTGAAGGATGCCGCGGTATCGGGCCGTGTGTTCATGACGAGCGCGCAACTCTCCTTGCAGTTGCATGCGCGTCTTGACCACATCCATGGGGTTCGTGAAGATAGTGGCGCCAGCGCCGGCTAGGCCGCCAATCACAAACTCCATGTTGGCCTCGAATCTGTGAAACCAATCTACATCTCAAAATAAATTAATCATTTAACGTCACAACAGTGGTTAAAGAGAAGGAGAACGATCACTAAAGCATTAGAAAATTTGTATAATTTATAGTTCACTTTTCAGCCACCAGCCGCGTTGCCGTCGGTAAGTAGTATCGTGGCGCACAATGCCGAATTATGCTGATGCTTAATTGGAACGTGAATTAGTTTTCAAATGCACCAGCAGAGTGCGCTAAGTTCAGTGTTAAAAAAAAAGTCAATGTTTGTACCTTCATCCATATTTATATTTAATTTTTTAACACAGTTTGAATTAACTTTGATTATTTAAAAAAAACTATAATGAAACGAAAGTTTTGATAATTTTTCAACAATAAATAATATTACTAACGATAACATATAAATAAAATATTTCGATCAATGCCAACTTAAAAAAAAACACTTGTTAAATTTCTGTCTCTGAGTTGGTACGATTCCACGCATCACACGAAAGCATTACTTTTGAGAGTGCTCGATTGTGCGAAGCGTTGCTGTAGTTGAAACACTCAACGTTAAGCATTATGCCGCATAATGCGCTATAATGCTGTAATTGGAAAGCTACCGAAGTGAGTTGAATAATGTACAAATTTTCTTCGCGGCATTGGTCATTTCAAATTAGCCCGCTTTTATTAAGACAACTTGGCGATCGCAGCGCCTCACTTATTTTGTCCATATTTCTGGGACACTATTTTCTATAGCGATCTTTCTTCTTATCTCTAACCTCCATGGCCACAAGAATGTATTATTACAAAAGAGAGGAGTTAGTGATTTTTTTTGTGTGTAACAAAAAAAACGATTCAACACTAGATACACCTTAATTTTTCACTCTCCGTATTAAACTTTATTCTACAAATGTCCAGTACGAGCGCCCAGCATAGAAAACCCCTACTCGCCACGTGTACCTCACTATCTTGAATCCCAACTAAGCTAAGTCCTCGATATTGCAAGTCAAACGACTTATATATTTTAGGTTATGCGAAAAAAGTGTAAATACCAAAGTTGTAGATATTTCGATAGGAGTTATAATTTTCCTTAAAATCACGATAAACCGTTTTCCCCCTTAAAAGGTCACCCTCCCCGACCTCCAATCGCCCGTTATTTACTTTCCACTTTTCTGTTAATGTGTTCTCTTCTTTTCAGTATGGGTTTCATTCTGTTCCGAATATTTTTCACTTTTTACAAGTTTTAGGGCATTCGCCCTCAAACGCTATCGTTTACGATTTCATTTTGTTATTTCTAGCCACTTGAGGTTTTCAAATACCTCGCGCTCTTTTTTTCTTTTACATTGGTAATAACAATATTAAAGAAAATGAGCGTGAGGTATTTGAAAACCTTCGGCGGTCAGAAAGCGATAGCGTTTTACAAAGCAATCTCGTTAGGCGAATGGCCTCCTGGTCTCCTGGTCTAGCTGGTTTTTCCTTTTGGGTAACGTAATTAAGTAATCTGTGCTTTTGACATAAGTACATACACTTGCGTTATATTTCGATATATGTCTGTGCATTTAATGAACCACGATATTTCTTAAAATATATTCTGCAAAACATATGTGATTTAAACCTATACTTTAAGTATTTATCATCAATAAAAAGATATCTACTTAAATAAGTACCTACTATATTATGTTTATCTTTAAAGGAAATACTTATCATACGAATACGTGATTCTGTGTCGGTGTTTCAATAAAAGAGCTCAAATGCACTTTGATAAATTAGACTAGGAATTTTTAGAAGTCCTTGTGCCATAGGATGTTAATTGTTTATGTATGGTTTTATATAAAACTGTAATACATAATTCGAAAACTTCATCGATTAAAAACTGATTTCAATTTTGACTGCGACATAACATCTTTTGGCGGGAATATTTTGTTGGTCTCGAAATAGGTCTATTTTTTTATTTCGTGATATAAAACATTATTAAAACGCTTCAAAATTATGGTTTATAATTTAACCTGAAGGTCTCATAAATACCGGCTTAATATATAAGGAGTTTTGATGAATAAATTAATTTCAGTATAATATTCTTTGTTCACGTATTTCTTAGTACGTCGCCAATGCGTAATTTATTTACTTACTACATACCATAAATAATTAAGCTAAAGTATGTTCGATAAACATATATTATTATAATAAATAAATGCATATTTGTACTTAAGTAGTGACATGAGGTATAACTGAATTCAAATCAGTGCTTAATAATTCGGAAGAATATCATTTGACTAAATAAAAATTAGTTTAAAGAGTAAATTATAACCTCACCTTTTGCTATTCTGTCAATGAAACACTAATAACTTCACAATAAGCTCGATATTTTATAGAACTCACACTGCTTTATCTGCATTATCTTAAGATTACCAATAACGTTGAGTATAAATGCATATTTCATTAATTGTAAAGATACAATACATAAGAAAATGATCTTCGCACCTAAAAACTATGTTATTATGGCACTGCGCAAACTCTACTTGTGTTACGGCTCTCGTCTCGTGATTATCATACAGTGCACAGTAGTATCTTGTGTACTAATACTATCTGTAGGCGTGTGTGCGTTACTCGCCGACATTGACATAATTCTGCAGTGACGTTTCACGTCAGAATCTTGTGACGACATCATTACGTGAGCGGGTAAAAACAGCTACGTGTAAATGTCGCAGTTAATAACTAAAAACTGCAGTTTTTAATAAATTCTGTAGTTATTCATATTAATTTTAAAATATTTTTTTATATAAAACTAGTTTTTACGGGTTAATGCACGAAACTTTATTTATTTATTGACGTTTCGTAGCCTTTACAGGCTTCGTCGTCGTCTAATAATAATAAATATCTCCAACGCTCACACCAATTAGCCTAGCCCCAAAGTAAGCACTGTAAGGCTTGTGTTATGGGATACTTTAGGGTAAAGGATAGAATACATATACTATACATATACATACTGTACATATAAATAAGTATATTTATATATTAATACATTTAAACTTCCATGATTGGAGTACAAATGGTATTCATCACACACAAATATCTGCCCCCACCTGGATTCGAACCGAGACCTCTCGAGTAGGCGACGCGACACCTTGAAACTCGGCGTACAAACCACTCGGCCACGGAGATCGTCAATTAATCAATCATCATTTAACTATTGTAATACGTTCTTTAGATTTTTCATTTGTTTAAAAAGGTAATAAAATTATTTAACGAAATACTAAATAACAACTAATTACCCATACATTTTGAGAACTGATAGGGGGAACCTTTAGACTATTTATTTAATAATAAAGTTATCATTATTGCTGTTACGCATAGCGGCAATGAAAATATCTACAAGTGTTGTGATTTTCAACTATTTACTTACAGTTCATGAAATTCAACTTAGGTACTACAAGATACAGCTTAGGTAACTTTTCTACTAACAGGTACCTACTTACTCTGCTCTATTCGAAGACGTTGCGCCATGACTAGATCCACAGTGGAAAAACACAAAGATTTGGAGAGACCGTAGGATAACCAAAAAAACAAAGGTTCGGCTAATGAGATCCTTGGTTTTTCCAATCTTTCTATATGGAGCTGAGACGTGGACACTCAAAACGAAAGACCGTCGCAAGATTGACGCTCTGGAAATGTGGTGTTGGAGACGTTTGCTACGCATTCCGTGGACCGCGCACCCAGTGGCGGGGCAAGACCTAAATTTGATGTGGGCAAGACAGATTTCGCGAGGCCCTGTTCTGTGGCGACCTGAAGACGGATTTTATAAAATAATATAAAAAAGGAATTCGCTTTTAAGCAATGCTTGAAAATTTTTGGGGCGCGAGGCCTCTTGTACCGCGAGCGTGGGCTTACGCCGCCTCTGTGCGCACCGTACCAACGTTTCAATCCTAAGGGAACTCAACATCAAAGAGAGATTATTGTCGACTGTGCAGATACGAATCTTCAAATTCTTCGTGCATATTACTCGCAATGAGAACTCCATGGAACGGTTGGTGGTGCAAGGGAAAGTTGAGGGCAAAAGGTCTCGGGCGCTCTCCAACAAGGTAGACAGACCTTATTAAATCGGCGACGCACTCTTGCGTAAATGATTGTTCTCGCTCTGCAAAACATCGAGCTCCATGGCGACGCATCGCGATTGCATCAGTGGCACAGGAATCGACCGAGACATGACCACGACCACTCTGTCAAGAGTGCACGACTAGGAAGAGACTTAATCTACCCAAAAACTACACAAAACCGACTTTTTCTAATAGCTTTCTATGAATTATGAAGATTCCATTCACTAATCGTCTATAATGACGCTCGTCTAGTGATTGATTGACTAGTGAAAGATAGAAATGGTTTCCCAAGCGAGAGCTTTGACCTTTACAACATTGTACACTAGTTCACAGCCAAAGGTTAAGTTACTCTAAACTGACGATGTTTTTTCAAATGAATTTGAGCTTAAGGTCGCTTGTAATAAGATTCTTTGTCTATTGAGAAAACTTGTCAGTTTGTGGTATCGATGTGTGGCTGATTGTACTTCGTGTTGATTGTAAAGGCAGAACGGATAGCTCTATATATCTTTTTCAGCAGACGAGAACCTTGGGCCGCCAAGCCGTAGGCGTAGTACCTACTACGAACTTTTAGCGCAACTCGATCCCACTTTTTCAAGTATTTTAGAGTGAACTTTTCGCTGCTAGGGTACAGGCCTTCCCTGTGAATGGAATAGGGAAATTGGGCCATGACTAGGGTTACCATATCTCAGGATTTGTCCTGAGATTTCAGGATTTTTGGACTCCTCTCAGGATTGCGGCTGGATTTTGCAAATCTCATAAAATCTCAGGATTTTTTAAATTTCCATTTCCAATAAAATACAGCTTACGTTTTAAAGATCTCTTTAATAAAAAGTTAAACATACTAAAAATAATCTTCTATTGGTAGTAATTGCACAATTAAAATCAGTACTTTATTATCCAAGTCGGTACTTAATCAGTTTTATCATACTTAATATGTGAAGATACATTTATAAGTAAGGTTTTTTCTTTAATTATGGATTCATATAATGCCCCACATGTTAAGATTTAAAAGTATAAGCAGAGTGTAAACAATAATATTACGACTTTTTTAAATTGTTAAGTACTTTTGAGAGAAAATTCTCAAACTGTAAAAATCTCAGGTTTTTTCAATGGAAATAAAGCCTTTTCTCCGGACTTTTGATTTTATCATCTGGTAACCCTAGCCATGACCCACCACACGGGCCCAGTGTGGATTGGCGGGTGCTAACATAGCCTGCGCCATCGAGCTACTCCATGTACGAGGTATTTACACTTAATTTGACATGGAAAGATTCGAAAGAAAAAGTAAATAAAACTATTATTCAGACGACGGATCCTGAAATGGATGCGGAACGTCAATAAATAAATAAATCAGTGCATCTATACCGTACCGTTCAAACTTGTTTTACTTAATGAGTGGTGTGCGTGAAAACCTAAGAAACAAATATGGAAAGATGGAACAAAAGGATTTTACGGGAAAACTCTCGTGAAAGGAAAAATCAAAGTACTAACCTAATTTTATTTTTGCTTATCCCTGTAACGCAGTAAATGGGCGGGCAATATCGTTACCTAAAGTAAGACTGAGAATCGCAATGTCTATAGACAACTCGCTTGGTAGTCGGTACTCGCAGAATAGTTTCAAATGTTCATAGTACGGGTCTTTCTGTTATCTTTGACTCACGATCGGTGACGGTTTGGGGTGGTCTACTATTTGTACAGAACAGATTTCCTTGAATCACCGATTCAGACGCGACGCACGCACTTTATGAATCACTCGCTACGGGCTAGCATTGTCGACGCAATGTCAAGGTCAGGGTACAGAAATCAAGAAACATAATTCATACGTTTACTTGAATAAAGATGTTGGGTTCAGCCCGGCGAGGTAAACTAACACAGAAAGAGGTTAGAAGGAACTTGTGGGTGGGGCAGGCACGCCAACACAACTGTTTATGTGTTAGCAAATGCTCATAACTTCACCAAAACTTGGTTTTGATAAATAAATAAAATAAATAATAAATATTTTTCAACACACACCAATAAGCCTAGCCCCAAGGTAAGCACTGTAAAGCTTGTGTTATGGGACGCTAGGGTAACGGATAGAATACATATACTGTACATAAATAAGTATATTTATATAGAAATACATTTAAACATCCATGACTGGAGTACAAATGCTCGTATTCATCAAATAAACATCTGCCCCCACCGGGATTCGAACCCGGGACCTCTCGATTCGGCGATACCATGAAACCCGGCGTACAAACCACTCGGCCACGGAGGTCGTCAAATGATTGCGTCGTCATTGGTCGATTGGTCGTCAAATGATTGCGTCGTTGCTTTCGGGTATGTTGATTGTTTGATGCCGCGTCGTTTGATTGGCTATTATCCATTAGGTGGAAATGTAGTGGGGACGAGCCGGCGACATCGGTTTCCGTAAAACGGTTTATGATCACCCTTTTAAGCTTTTCTTTGTTTTGTGGGCGCAACAGTTTCCTCACAGCGACGCAAACACATTTCTTTTGTAACATTTTGTGTTATTTTAATGGCGTTTTTGCTCCACAATGTTGTTGTATATTGTATACAGTAATGTGTTATTTTAGCTTATTGAGTTCTGGCAACACTGTTTCCTCTTTATCTGGTTCTACTACGCTACGTTACTTAATTCATATTAAGTTAATGTGATTAACTACTTCGTCGGAGTTAAATTTGTGAGCCTAACTTAACCTAACATTTTCCGGGATAAAAAGTATCCCATCTCTCATTCCAGGTCATAATGCTTTTTCACATTATGCTTTTAATGTTGTGGAGTTTTTTTCGCTCGTTTTTCTCCGCAGCTAAAAAATATGTCCAATAACGAGTGGTAGGGAAAAAAATGTTTGGACGATTCAAAAGTGTTGTACTATACATCCAATTTGAATAAAGATATATTGATTTCTGATTTCTGATTTCTAATCTATAGGCGTGACACATTTCATCCAAATCCGTTAGTAGTTTTTGTGTGATTGAGTAACAACATACAAACACACAAACTTTCAAAATGATCTCTTCTTACCCCGCTCTCAGTGCACAATGTCACCAGGTTTAATCTGGATGTAGCAAATATCTATCAGAAATCAATACCTACATCTTTATTCAAATTCAAGAACAAGTCTTTTGAATCGGCCAAAAAACATTTTCCCTAACATTCGTATTGGACATATTTTTAGTTGCGGAGAAAAACGAGCGAAAAGAAACTTCACAACATTAAAATAATAATGTTACAACATTTACAAATTATTATTATGTTGTTACAACGTCACTATAATCATGATTTATTTCATATAGAAATGTAATGGAATGATTGGAACAGTTCACCGATAATCGTTGGGCAGACGAGTTCTGGAGTGGAGACCGCCTCTAGGCAAACGTAGTGTAGGACGTCCTCAGGCACGATGGAGTCACAATTTGCGCAAGGTTGGCAGGAGCTGGATGCGAGTAGCCCAAGATCGACCTCAGTGGCGTGCAATTGCAGAGGCCTATGTCCAGCAGTGGACTAATATAACTGTTGATGATGATGATGGAACAGTTCAATTCAAAGCATTTTTGTCTGTATTATAATCAGACACTTTGTTCCAAGCTTTTTTTAATAAGTGTTTTTTTAAACTATCTTTGTATTTATTTATGGTTAACTCTTGGATATTGCTTGGAAACTCTTGGATATCTATGTAGATACAGTACTTACAGCAAATTTCCTGGTAAAATCAACATGAAAGAACATTTCATCGCCCGACACTTTCCTTTCAGTATGCGCTTGACCTGAATTTCACCGCCCGTGCCACCCTAATGTGTACACAAAATTATCGTTAGTTGGACACTTGTGCCGGTAATAACGGGCTGAATGTCAGATTACATTTTTGATACATGTTATTTTGTTTCTTGATCTATAATAATTTTCCTAGTGATTAATGGTGTTTGTGATTGGGCAAGTTTTCATGAAAAGTCCGTGGGTAGTGTAAAAATGACTGCTTTTCGTCCACTATTTATATGTAAGTATGTAGTTATGTGGTTTTAAGTAGTTTAGTTCGTTTAATGAATTAACTTGCATTTTTTATGTTTAGCGTAAACTTAACATAATTTATTACCTATACTTAAAAATCACCATAACACTGATTTAATAAAATTTTGACTATTATTGTCTGACTAGCAAACCAGTGAACCAAATGTTCACCAAAACCTGATTAAAAAAAATGTATTTAATTAATTCAGAACTTCGGAGATTTTGTGTGGTTTCGTTTGAAATTTGTGATTTCTCGAAAACCGGAAGTGCTACGTTACTCAAATCCGAATCCAAAAATACAAAAAATACTCAAATCCAAAATAAATATCATTTTAAAATCTTTACTTACTTTTTAGTGGTATGTAATAAGTAATAAGGTTAATTTCTAAAGATTTTTCTTTAACTTTAAAACTTTTAAATTACATATCATTTAAAGAAAAGTTTTACTAGAAAAAAATCCACGCGGACCAGGCAGCGGACGGGACTCGAACCCGCACCCTTCGCCATCCGGGAGGATGCACTGACCAATTATGCTACCACGACCCTGATGGCTGCGTCGAAATTTTCCTAGCCTTAAGCTGGCAAGGCAGCGCCATCTCTTCGCATTGTAGATAACCCACAATGTCAGATGAATACTTTTTCAAGTGGTAGCATAATTGGTCAGTAGTGCATTCGCCCGGATTGCGAAGGGTGCGGTTTCAAGTCCCGTCCGCTGCCTAGTCCACGTGGTTTATTTTTCTAATTTTTCTAGTAAAACTTTTCTTTAGATTTAAACATCTAGCAGTTAAATGCTTAAAAAAAACAACTACATATTATTTGAAAATGATAAAATATAGTTACTTTAAAAGTCATACAAGAAAATTACCATCACCTTGAACTTAGTGAGCTTATTAAAATGTAATAGTCTGCTAGATGGAATGCAAGTTTCCTTCAAGTTAATTGAGCGTCAAAGCCTGTATTTATGTTACTTATGACCATAGCAATAAACGGTTGATCAATTTGTATAAAGAGGTTCCACCTGGTTTGTTTCTAGAAGAAATTACCTATAATTCCATATTAATCATCATCATCATCATCATCAGCCTATTAATGTCCCCACTGCTGGGGCACCAGCCTTCCCTATGGATGGAATAGGGAGACAGGGCCATGACCCACCATGCGGGCCCAGTGCGGATTGATGGGTGCTAACGACTGCAGATGCAGCCGGGACCAACGGCTTAACGTGCCTTCCGAAGTACGGAGGAGCTCGAGATAGTAAATTTTTGGTCACCCATCCAATGACGGACCACTGCGAAAGTTGCTTAACTTCAACGATCGCAGACGAACGCGCTAACCACTTGCGCCATCGAGCTCCATATTAATCAATTAGTAGTTATTTAACTAGGGAGGGTCCGCAACTCCGTCTGCCTGGAAAAAAATCTTTATTTAGTCAAGAGAATTGACCTTTCCATCTTCGTGCACCATTTAACTCCTTTAAAGGGTGAGTTTTAGTAATTCCTCTCTTAGCGCACTCCTGCATCATAATATATGTATGCAAAATTTCAGCGCAATCGGTTCCGTGGTTTGGGCTGTGCGTTGGTAGATCGGTAGTAACGGTTGCCTTTCATATGTACAGAAAACTTACTTAGAAAAAAAAAACTGACAATGAAACTGTATAAAAGACTAAACAGTGCATCCTAGCGACGATGACTGCCGAGAATCGCGGCGCGTCGGCCGTTTTTGTTTTTTTTTCTTCCCCCAGGCGGGGGGAGCGTGGGTGAAGTTCTCATGGACACCCCGGCTGCAGGATTATGTCAGACTCTTACTGACTAAAACACACTCCTTAGAGACCGCGCTGCTTTAAATTATACTAGGCCAGGGTGCGGTAGTATCTCTACTAGTGGCGATATGTCAGTAGGGATATATGGAACAGGGGGCGGTAGACGACGGGTACATTCTGATGTGCACTCATATCGGATTGAGACATTTGAGACTGAATGGCAGAAGTTCCCCCAGGATCGGGGGAAAAACAAAAAATGACAATGAAACTGTTTAAAAGACTGGAAACAGTGCATCCTATCGACGATGACTACCGAGAATCGGGGCGCGTCGGGCTTTATTGTTTTTTTTTGTTTCCTACCCCAGGCGGGGGAGCATGTGCGAAGTCCTCGTGGGGTATCCACTGCAGGATTATGTGACTAAAACACACTCCCTAGAGACTCTCAATGAAGCCTGCAGCGCTGCCTTAGTTTATAATAGGCCATAGTGCGATAGTTTCCCTACTAGTGGAGATAAGTTAGTAGGTATATGTAGAACAGGGGGCGGTAGACGACGGGTGCATTCTGATGTGCACTCATATCGGATTGAGACATTTGAGACTGAACGGCAGAAGTTCCCCCAGGATCGGGAGGTCGGTTCCAGCTATCCTTATCTTGCTTGTAGCCTGAAGCTTGAATACACTTTGCCCTACCACGTGGAGGTCTGAAAATCTTGCTCATTAGTTAAAGGAATACGTGCTGTAGGAATATATTGTTTTAAACTTTCATGGTCACTAACATTATAGTTATTAACGGGATTGTTACCATGTACCTTGTTTTTTATGGGTCTACGATCTATATGTTACTCCGTGATCACGGCGCTTGCATCAGTGCCGAAATATCAGAGACTCGTAAAAAACAAGGTACATGGTAACAATTCCGTTAATAGCTATAATAAATAGGAATAGTACAAAACTGTATATGATAGTTTTGGTTAACTTAACTGTAACTAACTGTGGTGGTCTGTATAATTAATTAATTAATCTATATAACATTACCATTCATTAATTATTCGTCCATTGAATAATTATTTACGATAACTATTGTTTCAAATTTTCACAAAGCCTCACTTTTGATAAACTCCCGTGAGAAGTCTAACATTTTGTTAAATGTCGTGACGGCATATTGGGTGTAGAAAATGTACAAAATGATAATATTCCCGGCGGGTTGGCTGCCCGAAGGTCAGCCGATCGATTGGTGAAGAGTAATGACCACTAAGTGCCGTCTATGATGGCTGACATGTGAATAACAGAAGACAGTTGGACATACAAATGACCTCTCGTTACTTCGACAATGGAATGAAAGTTTATTTGGTATACGTTAGAAAAGGACTCTTGTCATACGTTTCTGGTAGTCATGAAACGGTTTCATACCGTCATCGCATATACTATCCATTTGTCAGTTTAAACTTTAAATTCAATTTTTACGACTTTTTATGAGCTTTTAATATGAATTAAACATTCATGAATTTAAAAGGACTATGACCATGTGACGACTGACATACATTCTCTTTGCTAAAAATGTTTACAATACCTGTCTACCTACACAAAATGACATCCTCGTTAAAAAAAACTTTCGAGTTGTTCAACTGACATAATGTAAACTGGTTACTCGCGGAAATTTCCTTTTAACTTTTCAATCAACAAAATTAAAAGGGGGAGAGCTTATGAAAAGCTGTTTGCGGCGTGGGGCAGTTAGTTTGTCCGGTCGCTGGGCGCCTGGCGTGTGTTGTGTTGTGTGTGTGCCACGGCCACGTGACGCGTCGCGTGGCGGGCCAGCGCGCCTGAGCGTTTCGATTGAGGCGCGAGGCGAGCGCGGCTCACGGCGCCCAAGGCCGCGCGCGGTTGTAGGCGCGCGGGCCCTTTCGCGGCCGCTCGCCCCATGCTGCCCGCGCCTGCAGCACTCGCGCCGCTCGACCCGCGCAAAACGCGCGCGCTCACCACCATCTACGCGCCGCGAAAGCTCAAAACGCGCAAAAACAAAACGGCACAAGCCAGAATGCTCGACGACGTCCCGGTTAAACCGACGCTATCCCCTTTCTATCCGCTCCCCGCTATTGGACAGAAACCGGAGAAAGTCAACAACACCAAAGTTATCCTTTTCGACTTAAACAAAAATGAGAGGACAGATTTAAGGGATGAGCCGCTCAAGATCCACGATATGCTGCAGCCTCTAACCCCGTTGAGGATACACGGGTTCGTAAGACAGAATTCGTTGGACGAATTAGATAAAAAGAAGCCCCAGTTACTAGTCAGGGAGAACACTTACGACGTTATAGAACCGATTTACCTGAGTTCAGTGAAAGTGAGGAAGAGAGATTCCTCGGTGCCGAGGATAACTTTGAGTCCCAATCGTACAGACAATAAGGAAGTGCAGGAAAAATCAAAATTATCTCCGAAAACTAGATTCAGAAAGGCTGCCATGCAGGTGGCGAAACTTACCTCGATGCCCGAGACAGGGAAGTTGTTGTGCTTGAGAGAAAGACAGACGTTCAACATATGCCTCAAGGAGGAAGACAATAAATCCACGTGTAGGTTACAAAAATTGCCTCACAGTCCCACACAAAAGTTGGATAAACTCTCCGAAATTTTCCAAACGTTAGAGATGAAGGGCAGGCATCGGGACAAAATGAAAAAGGAGAACAGTTGGTTTTAACATTATAGTATAAGAGAGAGAATTTGAATTATTTACGAGTTGTTCTATGTGAAGAGTTTTATACGTAAATCTTAAAAGAAGAGAAGCAATATAAGTGTTAATGTGTTAAGAACATATTTTTGTTAAAAGTTGCAAAGTTTATGTATACGATGATATTCAATATTGCTCAAGTTTTCGGTGTTGTGGACTTGTGAAACTTACACAAACGTTTTAATAAAGAGTGTGATCTTTTTTTAAACGCACAATCTATTATTTCTGATTTTATCCATCAATCCAATAATTTAATATACTTAGTGTTCCTATGTTTTGTCAAATAGAAATAACCGTAAATTACTCTTATCCCATGAAGATTTAAAATTCAAATCTGAGCTACCTAATTTGAAAGGAGCCGTGTTAGCTACAAATTTTTAGTAAATTATTGTTTTACAAAATAATCTACAATTGAGTGTGTCATAAGTTGACAAATCTAAAAATATTAAGTATAATGAACCTTGTTTTGATTTATTCAAAGGGTCATAAACGGAACATTGCTAACACGACTCAGCTCCATACTCATACTCAAAGTTCCATACTCAAAGGGTCATAAACGGAACCCTACTAATACGACTCAGCTCCATACTCAAAGGGTCATAAACGGAACCCTGCTAATACAACTCAGCTCGGTATCTGCCACAGCTCCATCTATTGAACGTAAGTACATAGATGGGTACACATTTTAAATGTTTACTTTGCAACTTATCGTGGCCGCTATATTATCACAACAATAAATTTAGTAAAAAAAAGTTTCGAAACATAGGGGTTCTTCTGCATCTTTGTAATAGCATATTTTTTTAATCTGAGGCCGACTACTTGTCCCGTATATTTTTTTTAAAATTCTTTGATTTAATTTAATAATCCAAATCTAATAAGAAATTTTATTTATTTCAATGTGAATAATGTTTAAATAGTTATTTTCATATAGACTTCAAATAATACGTCCCACAGCATTTGTGAAAATGACAAATCTTTATTTCAACATCACCAATTTACTATACATTTTGTGTTTTTTATTTTATAAGAAAAAATCTTAGCTAATAATATCTGAATAGATCTAGATGTAAAGTTCAAGAAAAATCCTGGATAATATGTTTTAATGTTTTGAAGGAAAAACACCTCCTAAATTATTTGTAGACAAATCACAATACAACGATGGGCACGATAAAAAAAACAGTTGCGGTGGCCGTGACATAATGCCCAAGGATGGCTTCTCAATAACCATCACGTGGCTAGTCATGGCCATTTCCCTTTATACCTACTATTAAAATTGATTTTAAGGAAGGATGCTAATCCTACGTGTCCTACTTCTTCTTCTTCTATATATATCTATATTTATATAAAAGTCAAAGGTGACTGACTGACATAGTGATCTGTCAACGCACAGCCACGGTAATATTATATTACCGTGGCACAGCCCAAACCACTGGACGGATCGGGCTGAAATTTGGCGTGCAGGTAGATTTTATGAGGTAGGCATCCGCTAAGAAAGGATTTTGATCAATTCTACCCCCAAGGGGATAAAATAGGGAATGAAAGTTTGTTTGAAACTTTGTCAATATTAAACCGATCGGACTGAGAATTTGCATGCATTGTGTATAATACAAGTCCGAGAACAAAAACTGTAGTCTACACTTCAGCTCTACACCGATGCGAAGCGAGGGCGGGCCGCTAGTCTATTATAAAGAGAAGCTCAATGGCGCAGGTGGTTAGCAAGTTCGGTTGTGATCGTGGAAGTTAAGTAACTTTCGCAGTGGTCGGTCATTGGATGGGTGACCAAAAATCTTCTATCTCGGGTTCCTCCGTGCTTCGGAAGGCACGTTAAGCCGTTGGTCTCGGCTGCACCAGCAGTCGTTAGCACCCGCCAATCCGCACTGGGCCCGCGTGGTGGGTCATGGCTCAATCTCCCTAATCCATCCATAGGGAAGGCCTGTGCCCCAGCAGTGGGGACATTAATAGGCTAATGATGATGATTATGAATCTGAACGTTGCTATGTTTTTCATATACGCTTCCGGACACATCTATCGGCCCGCCTAGCATTTTCAATTTTGATGGTCCCTAGCTAAAAATAAATGTAATTGAGCAAAAAGTTATTTCTTACGCAGTTTTGATGCTGATTTAAAAACCATCTTTTCGTGTGTTTTCTAAATTATTGCTTTACCATAAACATATATTTTTGCTACAGACCTTTGAAACATATAACTCGAAGTAGGCCGATGGATGTGTCCGGAAGTAGAAGTAGAAGTCCACACATCCCTACACAAAAATTATCAACATCGGTTCAGCAGTTCAGTCGTAATAAAACGTAAAACACAGACAGGAACTTAATTTTTTTTCGATATAAAAAGTCTCAGTCTATATATAATATACTTCTGGACACATCTATCGACCCACTTAATATTTTATATTTCAATGCTTTGTAGCAAAAATATGAATTTATGATTGAGCAACAATTTTAAAAACACACGAAACGATGTTTCATAAATCAGCTTCAAAATTGCTTATGTAATTGATAACTTTTTGTTCAATGTAACATTTAATTTTAGCTGGGACCGTCAAAGCTTTAAATGCAAAGTGGTCGGATAGATGTGTCTTAAAGTGTTTATATCTTATATATAAAATTCTCGTGTCGCGGTGTTTGTGGTTAAACTCCTCCGAAACGGCTTTCCCGATTCTCATGAAATTTTATGTGCATAAGTAGGTCTGAGAATCGGACAACATCTATTTTTCACCCCCCTTAATGTTAAGGGTAATCTAGCCCTAAATTTTTTTTTCAATCTTAGATAATTTTGTTTATAATTTTTTTATGATACATCATACAAAAATACA
This sequence comes from Chilo suppressalis, assembly GCA_902850365.2. Taxonomy (NCBI): domain Eukaryota; kingdom Metazoa; phylum Arthropoda; class Insecta; order Lepidoptera; family Crambidae; genus Chilo; species Chilo suppressalis. The sequence continues at coordinate 5,024,010 of OU963899.1, read as the reverse complement.
TACAACCCTAAATTTTCACTCTTCTTATATATATTTATATATATATTAAGAATTTTCAGTCGTGTGGTCATAAGCACACTCGTTTTCTTTTTCTAGTAATATTTTCCTTAGATTTAAGCATCTAGCAGTTAAATGCTTAAAATAAAACTTATGCGAAGAGATGGCGCTGCCTTGCAGCTTAAGGCTAGGAAAATTTCGAAGCGGCCATCAGAGCCGTGGTAGCATAATTGGTCAGTGCATTCGCCCGGATTGCGAAGGATGCAGGTTCGAGTTCCGTCCGTTGCCTGGCCGCGTGGTTTTTTTTTCTAGTAAAACTTTTCTTTAGATTTAAATACCATTTGGTTTTACAAATAAATAAAAAACTTTATAAATAATCTATACATATAATAAAATGGTAGGAAAGTCAAAACTGTACATTGAATATTTTTTTAAAAGACAACTTGGGGTGTGATCTTCAATCGATACCAAAGCCAAAAATATAGTTTTTAGAATTTTTGTCTATTTGTCTGTATGTATGTCCAGCATAAACTCAAAAAGTACTGCATGGATTTACTTCAAATTTGGCACGAATATTATTAAGAAGTCGAGTCAACATATAGGCTACATATTATCACGCTATCACCTACGGGAAACGAGCAAAGAATCTTTATTTCTTTAAATGTTTGTATGAATGTCCTTTGTTTTTGAAGTAAGAGACTTGAAATTTAACATGTATGCTCTATAGACGGTGTAAAGGTGTATTAATAATGTATCTTTAGAAATAATCTTTTGGGGTCAAAAAGTATGTGCATTGTGCAAATAACTAACTCCACGCATACGAAGTCGCGGGCGGCCGCTAGTTATTCAATAAATAAGTCCATGGCAATAGTCGTGGGTTCATTACACAAGGGATTACCTCAGGGTAGTGTAATGGACCACGGGTTATTTACTAAATTACCTAATTACAACTTCGTTTTCTCTTGATGCCAAAATGCAGACAAAGTTTCGGGCTCCCAAAGTAAAATATATGTGCGTACAAATTACTCCGTGCTACGGAAAACCGCCACTACGCACTACGAACTACGCCATAGATTAACTATGGCGCCATAGATTAACGCGCCGAATTATTAAATACCAAAGTTAAAATAAAACATGCTTTTATTAATTTATAGAAGTTAATAACAAAAGCAAGGAATCATTCATATATTATTATATCAAGTTATTAACAAGGAAGCTTTGACATAGAAGTTTGTTTTATTTAACTTTTTAGTATTAAATAATACAAGTTTCAACGGTATAGATGCACTGATTTTATTTGAGGAGCTCGATGGCGCAGGTGGCTAGCGCGTTCGGCTGCGATCGTTGAAGTTAAGCAACTTTCGCAGTGGTCGGTCATTGGATGGGTGAAAAAATTAACTATCTCGAGCTCCTCCGTGCTTCGGAAGGCACGTTAAGCCGTTGGTCTCGGCTGCATTTGCAGTCGTTAGCACCCACCAATCCGCACTGGGCCCGCGTGGTGGGTCATGGCCGAATCTCCCTATTCCATCCATAGGGAAGGCCTGTGCCCCAGCAGTGGGGACATTAATAGGCTGATGATGCTGATGATGATGATGATTTTATTTAGTTATCGATGTTTCGCATCTTTTAGTATTAATTTATGATTGAGGATTTACTACGGAGGATTTCAATCATAAATTACTGCGTTTTCCCGTAGCCCGTTATAATAATTCAAACGTACATAACGCATATATGTGATGTTTTGAGCACTTCAAGTGTTGTTATTTATAAGTACTCATCCATCATCCATCAGCCTTTCTCCGTCCACTGCTGGACATAGGCCTCCCCCATAGAACGCCACAATGCGCGGTCCTGCGCTATCCGCATCCAGCGGCTCCCAGCACATTTGACGATGTCGTCAGTCCACCGTGTTGGGGGCCGCCCCACGCTGCGTCGTCCGGTACGTGGTCGCCACTCGAGGACCTTTCTTACCCAACGGTTGTCAGATCCTCGAGCGATGTGGCCTGCCCATTGCCACTTCAGCGTGCTAACTCTACTAACTATAAGTACTCATAAAGGCGAATCAAACGAGCCTAAACTCGATGTGGTTACGTCATTTTACAACAGTCACCTTCCATTATAGTAATATAAGTTATTTATGGGATTGTTACCATGTACCTTGTTTTTAGCGAGTTTCCGATATTTTGGCACTGTTGCAAGCGCCATGATCACGCAGTAACTGAAGTAATTAAGTAACGGCTTACATTTTTTGTAATAGAAAATTATAAATACTGTTAATTTGCGAATACTTCCACATTTTGTGATTTAATTACTCCCTATCTTCCAGGGTTATATTTGTACTTTGTTTGAGCTTAAAGCTCCTGACCATAATTGTGACTTTCAATAAAGACACGGTTGTTTGCAAGTTAGTATTGAATTACAGATGTATACTCGTTACTTTGTCAATAAGTACTCACGAACAAATCATTCTACATTAGTGGTTATTGAACGACCTAGTATTACGCAGTAAAGAACTTGAACTTGAATATTGATGGAAATTATGAAGTACGGAGTACGTTTTATGGAAGAAAATTACGTTATGGAGTGCCCTCGTAACCTTGAACGCAATCGACGCTAAGTGGGGTTTTCGCGTGTCTGGGCGGTGATGGGTCAGCTCAGCCTGCAAGTTGTGCCCACTGGTAATTTGATGGCTATCGTTAATTGTTACAACAGTATATTTAATTAATTACTCATTTTATTACATAATTAAGTGCGGTAGGAGTTTGGTGAATAAAGGAACTTAATAGAAGAGACCAACCCTGGTTTCATGTTAAACAAAATTGGTAAGGAATAATTTGTTTTGTTTGTGCAGTTGGGGGGGGGGGGGGGGATTTGTATCTGGCTGGTTTTGGTATCAATAAAAAGTAAAAAGTTTTATTTAATATGTGATTTTCAGATAAGTGAATGTAATGAAGAATTTCGATACATTTTAAAATATTACTACAACAAAAGGTAATGATTATGGACAATTGGTCCATTGGACAGTGTCTGTGGGAGTATCGTTTTCAATCCGAAAATTTTGATGTCATAGATGCACGTCGCTCTGGTCGCCCTGTTACGGATGAAATGGATGCCATTTTTGTAAAAAGTGGAGCAAGATCGGCTATCAGTAGTTACAACGTAGCTAAAGAACTGGGAATTGACCACAAAACAGTTTTGGCGCATTTGATTAAAGCTGCGTATACAAAAAAGTTCGATATTTGGGTGCCTCACGAGCTCACTGAAAAAACCCAAAGAACCAGGTATTCATTTGTGATTTTTATTTTGAATTTTCATATAGAATGCGAAGCAACTCAAATAAAAACAAATCATTTCGTTACATATTCATTTGAAATGTCGCATGACATCACGACTTCATAAAAAAATTACTTATAGCGACTCCCAATCTTTGACGCACTTAATCTTTGTAATTTTTTGGTTTATTGACATTATATAATAAGTTTCAACAATTATTAATTGATAATTAATTGACGGGCTAAATAGAATTTCGTTAACTTTATCCCGTCATCATCCCTATTGAGGATTCATTTTTAACTTAACAATAATACTAACTCCCAAATTAAAGCGAGCTTATGGTATAACAATACTACCCGACCAGAACTTTGAACGTTTATTAGCGAATCAATAAACATAAGTACCTATATTTGAGTTCATGATATTATTCTATGTAGTACACCAGTATGAAATTACTTTCAAAACGATTGTTGATAATGTTATTATGAAAATTACATTCCTTATAAAAGAACTGAACGACTATTTAGAAACTTCTATTAAATTGGCACGACAGGCAGACGGCCATTGTTTACTTTGCAGACGCTAAACTAAACCCAGTTAAAGTCATTGTAAAAATATACTTCCTTAGAGATGTCCCCTTTAAAGTTCATTATAACGATTTTGTCTTAGAAAATATTGCGGACTCACGACCTACCCTATTCAATGCGTATAATGTACCAAAAAATATGATTTCACAGTTCATTAAACTGTTTAAGTAAAAACTAATTTAAAACTCATCGCCGATGATGAACAATAGGCGAGTAAAGAAACCAGATGAGTTGGCGAGCAGCAGAACGGAAAGCGAGTGTAGTAGTTCTAATCGTTTTATCGCTGGGCTATAATCGAGGTGTACGACGGGCGACTAATAAATATGTAAATAAAGGTTCAAACCTTTATTCAAGGATCAATCCAATAGTAAGTCTATTGGACTTTACGTCTGAAAAAATTGTCTTGAATATTCGTCGTATAGGTACATTAAAAAAACTATGCGACGGTTATAGTTCCTGTTCATCAAAAGTAAAAAAAAAATATTTCAGCTGGTTCTTTTTCGCCCAAATATTAGCCAGGTATCCAATATCACCAACGGTAAAGGTACTTTTGAAAACTAAAGTAAAGTCGGATCGTAAAAGTGAATAAAAAATCTTCTACCAAACGACCAAAGGAAGTCGAACATGGGCTGTAGGCTGCCATACACTTGTGCAGATAAAAAACTACCACATATAATATCAACCTCATAAAAATGAAGAAACGTGATTACGTATTTTTTGTTCAATCTGATGGTAAATATTGGCACATAGAAATTATAAACAGAGTACAAAGCCCACCTCGTGCGAGTCTCCGACTCTGATTCACCTAGTCGGATTACGCCCTCCCATCTTAGCTACGGATCGACAAGGCAAGATTTAGCAGTCAATCTTTAAATCGAATGAGCGTATCTAGAGAAAGTATCTACAATAGGGATGATAACCAAATTTTCTTTCTAGGTACATTATCAAAAACTATTGCACACGCATTTTTCCCTTATTCGTATAATCAAAAAAACAGAGATATATTGATTTGAAATGTCGCATGACGTCATGTACGATATTCACTTAGAAGTGACATCACGAGCCCCCTCTCCCAAACTATCCGTGCGGTGACGGAGAAAGAATACAACTCACCGCCCCTTTTCTTCCCGTGGGTGTCGTAAGAAGCGACTAAGGGATGTCGGAGCTTCCATCCGCTCTTCTGGTGGTAGGGTGCCTAACACCCGCCTGGTTTGTTACCACCGTGCGCATGGTGAAAAACCCGTGAAGTGCTTCTCGCGCGTTTCGGGGTCAGCCAGCGTACAACCAGAGCTCGAGTGGAAGTTGTCGCGAAGGATTCGGTCCAGGGGAGGCATCCGTGGAACCGATGCCGGGAGGACTGCATCGACCCGTCGGCCAGGGAGACCCGTAGAAACGGCTGTCCCGCTGGCCGCCCGTGGCACAGTACAGGGGCCCGAGCGTTCCTAACCAGTTCGCGAGGCTGCCCCATCATGTCACGCATAATCTCGGGGTGGACCGTCGTGCCGGTTGGTGACCGGGGCGTGGGGTCCCGGCGGCCACTTCCGGGGGGGTGCGGGGGCCCTTTCGTCCGGCGGGTCGGCGCATCTCCACTGCAGGCAGTCAATCGGGAAGACAAACCCCCCTTATTTGCCCGGACTCTTCGCGACGGCGTCCGCTCGTTTTCGCGTCTCTTTTTTTTTCACTTCCACCATGGCAGCCTCAATAACAAAGTTTGGACGTACAGCGGTGCACACCCCCACGCCTTCAACGCTGTTTGAGGTCGAGTTCTGCAACATACGCGGACTCCACTCTAACCTCAACGCTGTCCACCACCATCTCGAGACAGCACGGCCAGCATTGTTGTTCCTGACGGAGACACAAATACTTCCGCCTGCTGACACAGGCTACCTTAATTATCCCGGCTACGTGCTTGAAGAGTCCTTCAAAGCGAAAGCCGGTGTATGCCTGTATGTTCGGGCGGATGTTTGTTGTCGCCGTCTCCGCTGCTTGGAAGATCCCTCCTTCTCCATGCTGGGGGTACACGTCGACTCTGGCCCCCGGGCCAGAGTCTACGTGTGCCTCTACAGATCCCACACCGGCGATGTTGAGACAACTCGACTTTTTGAACACCTTAGTCGGGCAGCAGATGACGCGCAGGAGCGATTTCCCAATGCAGAATTGGTGTTTTTGGGGGACTTTAATGCTCACCACAATTTGTGGTTAAGTTCTTCCAAAACTGACCATGCAGGGATCTCTGCTCACACATTCGCTCTCACGCATGACTTGAAGCAACTGGTTGATCAGCCCACCAGGATCCCAGGTATTCCAAGTCAAGCGCCTTCTTTACTGGACCTTCTGCTCACGACCCATCCACAGGGCTATCAGGTTGTGGTAAGAGCCCCCCTGGGCTCGGCCGACCACTGCCTGATATCTGCCAAAGCACCACAGGCCAAGCCTCCGCGTCCAGCAGTGGTCAAGCGCCGTATCTGGCATTATGGGTCGGCAGATTGGGACGGTATGCGTGATTACTTTGCGTCCGTCCCTTGGAAGCAGCGCTGCTTCAGTGACAGGGACCTATCGGGCAGTGCCGTTGCCATTACTGAGGAGATCATAATGGGTATGGAATACTATATTCCTCATTCTGATCTCATCAGTAAGGGCACACGCAACCTCTGGTTCAATCACGACTGTGCTGAAGCTGCTTCGCGTAAGCAAGCGGCATATCGTGCTTGGATCAGAGGCCGCGCTCTCAAGGATCCCGGGGTCGATTCACTCAAAGCAGCCTACAATTCTGCTTCCAAGGCCTGTAAGAAGGCTTACATCAGAGCGGATGCCCAGCGTGTTGCACGTGTTGGCCAGGAACTTATAACGCATCCTGCGGGCTCCCGTAGCTACTGGCGTTTGGCCAAGGCCGTGCAAAAAAACTTCTGCCAGCCCTCGCTGCCACCTCTGAGATGCCCAGACGGAACACTAGCTCATAAGCCGCAGGAGAAAGCCGATTTACTGGCAAAACTCTTTGCGGCTAACTCCCGAATCGATGATTGCAATGCACTGCCACCATCATTACCTCACTGTGGCACAACGATGCCTGATATTAAAATCAGGCAGCGTGAGGTTCGTGCCGAGTTGCAATCACTCGACGTCCGGAAAGCTAGTGGACCTGATGGCATCCCAGCAGTAGTACTTAAAAAATGTGCAGCGGAGTTGTCTCCCGTGCTCACGCGCTTGTACCAATGCTCGTATTCTTTGGGGCGTGTGCCGGAGACTTGGAGAGATGCTAACGTGCAACCGGTGCCCAAAAAAGGGGATCGCTCGGACCCGGCAAACTATCGGCCAATAGCAGTCACCTCAGTTTTATGTAAAGTTCTAGAAAAGGTCCTTAATAACCATCTGACCCGCTACCTAGAGGATCACTCCCTGATTAATGATCGTCAATATGGATTTAGACCGAAACGATCGACGGGTGATCTTCTAGCGTACTTAACTCATATCTGGGGTGAGGCTATCGACAAGCGTGGCGAGTCGTTGGCTATCAGCCTTGACATTGCCAAGGCGTTCGACAGGGTCTGGCACAAAAGCCTTCTCTCCAAGCTTCCGGCATACGGTCTGCCAGCCCAGTTCTGTTCTTGGGTAGCTGACTTCCTGCATGAGCGTAGAATTCGTGTCCTTACGGATGGTAGCAGTTCGCGGTTCATGTCAGTGAATGCCGGCGTTTCCCAGGGCTCCGTCCTATCCCCCACTCTCTTTCTGCTGCATATCAATGACCTGATTCCTCTTGGGAATATTCATTGCTATGCAGACGATAGTACAGTGCATGCGGGGTATCTCGGACAAGCAGCGGCTGGGCATGCAGTAACCAGGGAGAAACGGGAAAATCTTGTCATTGAACTCAATCAGGCTTTGGAACACATTTCCGAATGGGGTACCAGGAACTTGGTTGGGTTCAATGCCAAGAAAACTCAGGCTTGCGCTTTCACGGCAAAAACATCGCCATTCCTTCCCCTTCCATCTCTTCAGGGCACAACATTACCGCTGCAGAGCAACATTTCCATGCTCGGTATGGAAGTTCGCTCAGACCTGAATCCAAAGGACTACATCGAAACCGTGATCAAAACAGCTTCACGCAAACTCGGAGTCCTGAACAAGGTGCGGCGTTTTTTCACGCCCGATCAACTGTGCTTGTTGTACAAAACGCAAGTGCGGTCCTGCGTGGAATATTGCTCGCACCTCTGGGATGGCTCCGCCAAGTACTTGCTCGATGCTTTGGATAGGTTACAGCGGCGCGCGATCCGCATCATAGGCGATGAAGAGGTGACTAAACACCTTGAGCCTCTTCAATTACGCCGTGACGTGGCGTCACTAAGCGCGTTCTATCGTTTGTACCACGGCGAGTGTTCTGAGGAGTTATTCTCTCTTATCCCACCTTCCCCTTTCCTTCAGAGGACCACGCGCGCTGGCCTACGTTGTCACCGTTTTACTGTGGCCACAATTCCAACGCGTACAAAGAAATTTGGTGACTCATTTCTTTGTCGCACTATCCGTAAATGGAATGCTCTGCCCGCTCACGTGTTCCCTCCCTCTTACAACCTGGGATCCTTTAAAAGAGGCGTGAAGAAGCAACATGCAGGCCGGCAGGGTGAGGATGGCTGGTGTGGCAGGTAGAACTGCTGTATCAGCTATCTTCGCGTCTGGACTTCACCTTCACTTAACATCAGGTGGGGTGGAGTCATTTGTCGGACCTAACTATAAAAAAAAAAAAAAAAAAACTTTGCCGCACTTTATCTTTGTCATTTTTTGATTGATTAACAAAAGAAAAATAAGTGTCCTTTATTTTTGGATAATAATCATAATCAAAATCATTTATTCACTTTAGGCTGTTATAAACAATTATGAATGTCTAGAAACTACGCCATCGGTTCGTAAATCTACGGCGGGAGACCATGTCTGAGAAGAACCGGCAAGAACTTCAGCAAGGGCTGTTTTTTTCTCCCTGTTTTATTAATTACAGAGTCGTCAAGTTGAAAAATGACTTCAAAGATGATTCATGAAGTCACCTTTCATTACATAATAATTAAATATACATTATTTGTTTACCTGTATTTTGATTGCTGTGTCATACAGTATTAATACAAATAGTGTTATTTATAAGTGTAATCTAAATGGCGGAGTAAATACCCCGTCACCGTCAATTTACCCCGTCATGGGTGTCGATTCTGGCATTATCATCTTTCCTTTTCATTCTATATGTATATAGAGAATGACAACTGAGCACACACTGTCATCAAACATTTTAAGTTTAGAGAATCATACCAGTATCAACACCAGTATCCCTATTAAGAGCGGACGCGAGCTGAGAGAAATTTTGGGAAATAGGTATCTGAAAAACTATTGCTGTCACGCATTGGCAAATACCCTGCGATAGAGACAACAGTAGTTGACGCTGAAAATTGCGTATACAATTTGTAAAATTATGAGGTTTGGTTCTCTACGATTTCCTTCTCGGAAACATGTAAAATATAATTTATATTTTACTGGTATGGGATGCAACCTGTTCAGAGCGTGTCTGATGGGCCTCTTCCCATCTACATGGAACCAACAACAGAGCTGGTGCGGCTTGTGAAGCGGCTGAAAAAGCAAAAGCATGCAAATACAGGGGTCTAGGCTTCGAATATGATTTTGTCCCATTCGGTGTCGAGACCCTTGGTCCGTGGTGTCCTAGCGCTATGAGGTTTTTTAAGGAAATCAAAAAGGTTAGTCGACATCACTGGAGACCGAAGAGTTGGCAGCTACTTCGGACAACGAATTAGTCTAGCTATTCAAAGGGGGAACTTTTTGTTTATTATTGTAATTTTTGAGGCCTTCTAGTTTCTTAGAAACATAAATTATCCAAAAATGAAAGACATAGGAGCATAGAATGAGTAAAATTACATTTCATACGATTTAAATCTTTGATTTTGTATATGAAAATCAATTCATTAGTGATAAAAATCAAGATCGAATCAGTGGAAAAAGTTTGTTTACTTCTGCCATCCTCAATCTAAAACGCGGCTAAATGACAAAACCCACTTTTGAGATATGGCCAAAAAACAACGTGTAAACTTTAAATTATTGCTATTTTGTAACCATTCATCACATGACGGATTTTTAGACTTAAATTGTAAAAGATACGAATACTTGTTAAAGACAGATCGATAGAGAATTAAAAACTGTATAAGATGCAATTTAAGACTGAAAAATCAACCATATGTCACTTAGCCGCACTTTAGTTTGAGAACGGCAGATTTAAGGAAAAAACATTGCCCGCCTCCCCTCGCAACAAGAAGCATTTATAGCCTAAAGTATATAATAATTGAGTTTGATTCAAGTTGTAGTTATCATTTTCTTTGCGACAGCAAAAGAATAACACGACACTGACTACCATTGAAATACCGTCCATGATAGACTAGATACGTGGCTATGTAACGGAATAGATAAAAAAAAAAACAACATCAGTAATTGTAACGTTCTGTAAACTGAAGTTTCATGTATTCCAATCTGTAATGAGTCGGAGCGGCGCAGGGCTAATTGCTGAATGCATACCGATACCAACGTCTGTCGGTCGGTCCGTCACGCGATGTGTCGATAGCATGATACCCTGCCGGGCATGACCCAGTTCCGGTGTTTACAATGCTTAATAAGGGTACCTATAGGTAACGGAATTTCATCCAACAAGAGCGGTCGCGAGCTGAGAGACATTTGAGAAATAGGTATTTGAAAAAACTGTAAAATCTGAATCAAATTTATAAAATACGTACATGCTTAATTACTTTCAAAATTTGACTTTTCAACGACTGCAGATGCAGCCGGGACCAACGGCTTAACGTGCCTTCCGAAGCACGGAGGAGCTGAAGATAGTAAATTTTTTGGACACTCATCCAATGACCGACCAATGCGAAAGTTGTTTAACTTCAACGATCGCAGCCGAACGCGCTAACCACTTGAGCCATCGAGCTCCTCATCATCATCGTACGTTCGTTGCCAATTAGGACCATGTCTAATTGTTTACCAATACCAACCCCGTAAAGGATGTTGCGTGAACTTAATAATATGTTTGGAGGTGCTTATGTAGTGTAAAAATGATAGTAGCTACCGTGTTAGCGACAATGTCGGCGTGGTCATCGGCGACGATCGATACAACTCAACGAATATTAAAATATTGTCACTAAAAATAAACGACAAATACAAACCGAAACATACCTAAACAACTTAAAGATTTTTAACCAATGAGTGAGTATTGATAGGCATAGGGAAATGCAGCAGCCCAGGTTTAATGAAACCATGATGCAAGTGAAACGTGTAACGTGTGCTAGTACCCCTAGCACGAACCAATATCGAATTCGTATCGTTTGCGAGTCCGAAATGTCATTGTCAAATGTGTACTGATTTTTTGTTCTCGTTACGGACTTTGTGCCGCTGCGCTGCTATTCAAGTTACAAAATTTGACATTGACATTTCGGTTTGCAAACTATTCGAATTCGATGATGGTTGGTGCTAGGAGTACAGATCGCGATGGTTTAGTTACACGTCGATTTTTTTTATCTCTGTTGTGGAGGCCCCTCATTGTGGGGGCCACAATGCTTGTTGACCAGGTCTGATTTAAACTAAATAACAATTAAAGATGTAATACAAGATGCTAAAGATAAGCAAAAAAAATGTGGTGATGTACCTATAAGCTTCACTTTAATAAAAAGTAGGCAGTTATTGAAAACTGATTGAAACTCCTTTTCTCAAATAATTGAACTTCACCGGTAGATACAGTCAGGGCCCGATCTAGAAAATTTGCTGCTGTGGGCATAATTTTTTGCCGCTCTATAGTGACGTACTTTACGGCTAACCCTAAGTCAATTTTGCCGCCCCTATTTTTTGCCGCTCTGGGCAAATGCTCGGCTCGCCCCTCCTTGGATCGGGCCCTAGATACAGTGACGGTATTTAGTCCTGCTACAGGCAAAAGTGCTGGATATTATTCGAATATGTGTTCGGCATTTATTTTTATGAGTTACGGTTGTTAACATCTTTATTTTATTTCAGACTGAATAATAATAGAGAAGAATTGAATTTATTGACATTTGTTTGTGGTGGGACTTTCCCATACAACCTATTCGAGCGAAATGTGTCGCAAGCCTTTTCATTCTATATAATAAATCATGGTTGATAAACATAAACATTACGACAAAGTAACTATCAATTACGAGTGCATTTTGCTTATTTATCAACAGATTTAATAAGCGTACTCGTTCGAACGAATAGAAAAAGTGTTGTAAAACTGCGTGTAATCATAATAATCATAATCAAAATCATTTATTCAGTTTAGGCTATTTCAAGCACATATGAATGTCTAGAAGCTACGAGATCGGTTCGCAAATCTACGGCGGGAGACCTTGTACTGAGAAGAACCGGCAAGAAACTCAGCAAGGGTTGTTTTCTTCTCCCTGTTTTATCATTTACAGAGTCGTCAAGTTGAAAAATGACTTCAGAGATGCTTCATGAAGTCATTACATAATGTGAAATTATACATTAATTGTTCACCTGTATTTTGATTGCTGTGTCACACAGTATACATACAAATAGAGTTATTTATAATAGATGTCGTAGTTTTGGTACTAACACCCATATTCTTAGTCGTTTCCTCGAGATTTTTTCCACTCGACTCAACCTCATTCGAGGAAATTCATATGCTTAGACAACAAAAATATCCTTCACTTGAGATATTCCTCACTCGAGTGGAGGTCGAGTCGAGGAATAAGCTGTCAAACTTAAGGTAGCTCTCGACGTACCTTAAGGCTTCCTCGAGTGGTGTTTAAGGTGTTTTCAAGTTGTTTTTTGAGATTTTGAATTTTGAGATTATTGACGAATTGGTGGATTTTATGGATTACGTATACGATGATGAACCATATAATCATACTAGTAATATTTCCTCTGCTAAGCATTACACTAAATTGTAATAACAGAGGACTACCTGTACCGCCTTTAATACAATGACTGGTGGCTTTGAAGTTTTACGTGACAGGATTATTTCAAGTAGATATTTACCTATGTTTGTTGTGTGATATTTTACTTTACACATATAATATGTCTATGCTATTATGCTTTATAACTTTGTTTGTACTCTCAGTAGAGGAATTCTCAAGTTTGTTCAAGATACCTACTAGAATAACATTTTGGAGGTTATTTGGAGGAACTCCTTAAGGAGCCCTCGAATGAGTTAGAGTCGAGGAACGTTTGAGGACGCGACTAAGAATGTGGGTGTAAATGCGCTAAAATTTGAGTTCGAACTTTTAATTAAGCTTATTTTAATCCTTCACCTATTATTAGCTATTAGCGTGTTAAATTATCGCCAGCCAAACTATCGTATATGAGGAGATCGATGGTGCAAGTGGTTAGCACGTTCGGCTGCGATTGTTTAAGTTATGCAACTTTCGTAGTGGCAGGTCGTTGGATGGGTGACCAGACTAGCTCGAGCTAGCTAGGGTCATGGCATGGCCTTAACTCTCTATTCTATCCATAGGTAAGGCCTGTGTCCCAGCAGTGAGGACATTAATGACTGATGATGATGACAGAACTACTTCAAATTTTGAACGCTAATTTTAGTGCTGTTAGTGCCAAAGCCACTCGAAGCTTCGTCGCGCAGGTTATGCATGCGCACTACGCTGCGTTGTGCAACAATGAGGCAAGTCAAACTCACATTAGTTTGTTGCGCTTTCAGGCCTAAACTACTGAACTGATTTGGATTAAATTTGGTACGCATATAGTTCATGACCTGGATTGAGACATTGAAAATTTTTTATCCCAGAAACGTCTTAGGTTATGTTTTTTTTAAGCAATTAACAGCTAGATGTTTAAATCTAAAGAAAAGTTTTACTAGAAAAAAATCCACGCAGACCGCAGGCAGCGGACGGGACTCGAACCCGTACCCTTCGCAATCCGGGTGAATGCACTGACCAATTATGCTACCACGGCCCTAGTGGCCGCGCCGAAATTTTCCTAGCCTTAAGCTGCAAGGCAGCGCCATTTCTCCGCATTGTAGGTAACCCACAATGTCAAATGAATACTTTTTCAAGCATTAAACATTTGAAAGAAAAAAATACCAATTAAAGTTATGTTTTTTTAAGCATTTAACTGCTAGATGTTTAAATCTAGATTAAAGTTTTACTAGAAAAAAATCCACGCGGACCAGACAGCGGACGGGACTCGAACCCTTCGCAATCCGGGCGAATGCACTCACTGCCGGAGTAAGGGGAGGGCAACCGGGGCTAAAGCCCCGGGTGCCTCCACATACGGGGGGCCCCCACAATAGAGACTTGGGAAAAAAAATCTTTCAAATTCCAACTAGTAAACACTAGTAAACATCTTTTCCTTTGATTTTTTTTTGCTCTTTTACCTTTACCTACAGCCTACAGTACTTTGTACATCTAACATACATGATTATTTGATTATATTAATCTTAAATAACAGAAATCATTGATCTATATTTGTCCACTCCAATCAGGCAATCGGTGAAATATCAAAATCTCAAATGGCCCTGTTAAGCACTTCCAATTCACTACCCATCTTGAGCGAGTACCCCAATCACTTAATGGCTGAGTGGGGTGGTATTTGCCCGCAGGGCCGAATTTAAGGTAGGGCCTCCACAATAGCTTAAGAAATAACAACATTTCGATGGGTTTACAAGAATACAAATCCTAAGTGGCCCGGGGCCTCCACAATCCTAAATCCGGCCCTGAATGCACTGACCAATCTTAAGTCTTAGGTTCTTCAGGGATCGATCAGTGGTTTAGGCGTGAAAGCGTAACAAATAAAGAAACACTGCACTCACGCATGCGGATGCAGATCTGCACAACGCAGCGTAGTGCGAATGAAGTGTGAGAATCGATTAAATTGGGAACTCGCCAAATTAAAAAAGGCCGATATAAAGCAGTGTCCACCTCGGGAAGAACACTATTTTAAGGCTCTATCGACGTACTTTGATTGCAAACCCTAATTGTTGTCACCGACAACGAATAATTCAAAAAATAAACTTTAATGTTAGCAACCTACGCGTTCTCTGTTTTTCTATTGCTCCCGATATAACTGGGTAGAAATAACACAAAGATAAAGGATGACGTTGGTTGGGAAATTTAAAATATAGATGAATAGATTTTCTATTATCAATAACTGTTTAAATTCAATATAATTAATTATTTGACAACTTGACGGTCTGATTTTGCGGACAACGGATATCGTCACAATAGCACCACAATATAACGATTGAATGCGAAAATGAAATGGAATCATTTCGTTTCGTAGCTATTTCTATTCGTTTGCTAAGTAATTGCATTTAAAGTAGCTAACTAAACGTCGCAAGGAACTAATCGTTAATTGATTTCAGCCGCCTTAACATTGACCATCAAACAGCAACAGAAATTGAAAACGCGATAAAAGCAGAAGTCCTTCGCTCATACCAATGTCACAGAAATAACTCTTTGTTGCGAAACTGAACAATCGTCTTTTATAGATTTTTATTTGCCTTCAACTTATCAATTAATGGTGTCCTATAATATTTTACTTACAGCACAAATAAATTTGGACATTTATAAGAGTAGGTACTAGTGCGTGTCCCCGACTTCGTCTGCTTGGGAAACTTTGTTTCCTATACAATCTTCCATCCCTTCAAGGCTAATTTCTAGGATAAAAACTAACTAATGTCCTTTTCCGGGACCCAAACTTTCTCTATACAAAAGGAGACCTTCGATTTTGCCAATTTTGTAACCTGGTACCAATTGTCACAAAAAAACATCTAACACTATAGTTATATTTTTATTTATTTTTAAGCATTTAACTACTATATGTTTAAATCTAAAGAAAAGTTTTACTAGAAAAAAAAACGTAACTATAATTGCTATTTCTTCTTTCAAATGTTTAATACTTGAAAAAGTATTCATTGGACATTGTGGGTTACCTACAATGCGAAGAGATGGCGCTGCCTTGCAGCTTAAGGCTAGGAAAATTGCTAGGATATACGGATACGTATGGAGATATCCATAAAATTACAGCTCTCTAGTGCTAATACCCTCCAAGCAAAACCGGGGACGGACAGACGGACATGACGAAACTATAAGGGTTCCTTGTCAGGACTACATCATCATCATCATCATATCAGCCGTACGACGCCCACTGCTGGACATAGGCCTCCCCCAAGGATCTCCACAACGATCGGTCCTGCGCTGCCCGCATCCAGCGTTTTCCCGCGACCTTCACCAGATCGTCGGTCCACCTTGTAGGACTACGGAAGTCTAAAAAGGCTCACTCATCAAAATCTCAATAAATACAATAAAAAATGCTAAAAATCTGAATTAAAATAGGGAATCTGTGTTTAAAGAAACGTTATTACTAAGCCGCAAATTGTCATTGACTTCGGGCAAAGTTATATGGAGAAAAGAATGGATCCTTTTATCTAAATTGGTTCAGCAGTTAAAGCATGAAGAGGTAACAGACAGATCAGACCCACTTTCTTAACTGTTTATAATTTTAGTATGGATTTTACTGCGAGGAGCTCGATGGTAGAGCCTGAGATCGTAAATGTCGAAGGCAATAAATGTTTGGTCACCCATATTATGGAAATTTAAAATCTCATAAAAGCTCATCGGAAGGCACATCAGTCGTTAGCTCAGGCTGCATTTGCCTGCAGTTATAGAACCCACCTTGTAGAAGAGCCTACATGGTAGGTTATGTCATGGCCCAATCTCCCTATTCCAAGCGAAGGGCTGCTCCAGCGGTGGGGACCTAAATAGGCTAACAATGACGTTAACTAATATATAAAATTCTCGTGACACGGTGTGCGTAATTGAACTACTCCGAAACGGCTCGACCGATTTTCGTGAAATTTTATATGCATATTCAGTAGGTCTGAGAATTGGACAACATCTATTTTTCATCCCCCTAAATGTTAAGGATGGTTAAATTTTTTCTTGGAAAATTTTTTTTGTTTTTATTTTTTATGATACATCATCACAAAAATACATATATATTTTTGTAATTGGTGGTAACCAACCCCTATTTTTAATGGCGGTACGAAGTTCGCTGGGACAGCTAGGAATTATAAAATTTCTCATGTTCAGTGGAAGGAGATTGCAGTCCAGCCACTCTTTGGCAAAAACCACTTGTCGAGTTTGTGTGTTAAATAGAATGCAGTGGCTGTCATTCATTAAATGGTTTTCCATTAAATGGATAGCTAGTTAAAACTGTCCAAAACATAAACCATCATGTATTATTTATTTTTTAATTTCATATAAAAACCTATACTTACATAATAATAATACTTAGTAAAATTATTTTACATCACATTAAATCAGTCAAGTAAAAGCTAAAAACTAAGTAAAGTTAACTCTGACTGAGCTGTTTTACAAACTTATTGTATCAGAGTTTGTTTGCTAATGTATAGATGCAAGGTGTACTGCTTAGATTATGCTATTAACTTTATATAAACCAAAACATTTTCTTTGATGAGATGTACTGTCGCGGAATTTAGCGCTCTGTCACTTGGCGAACAAAATGCTTTGAACGGTTTTCTACGGTAGTTTTTACTACGCCCCGCCCTCGCGTCGGACGCGCCAATCCGGGCCGCCGCACAAAAGTAAGACAGAGAGCATTTCATTGATTGAATAATGAATTGAATTGCATTTGTTTTTGTTGCAATTTGTCATCCACATCGTGATCGCGACAGCGCTATACGAAAGAAAGTAAAGCGCTAAAGTAAGAAAAGAATTTTACTACGCCGCTACCGCAAGCGATTATGGCATTATGGGTGACAGAGCGGGTCTTTCCGAGAGTGTACAATGCTTAAAGCCAGTAAATTTCGAAATTCTGTATCAGTCAATGATAAAAGTATTTGATTTAGGTATGATCACCACAATTTATGAGAAATGTGTTAAACTCCTACTAAGACATTGCTTGCTGTATTGTTTTGTATTTTCGCTATTTCGTCTTTGAATTTTGATATTGTTTCTTTAGCTAAATGCAGCTTCTCCTTTAGCTCTGATATTTCATTTCTAACTTTAGACTGAGCAGCTATTATCTTCTCCAAAGTTTTCTCTTTCTTTTCTTCAACTAAAACAAAGTAAAAAAATGTGATAATAATATGAGAAAAACTAAAACTGTTTATTTATTAAAATAACTTGTCATAATTTCCAGGAATAACATTATTTATCTTAGTGGGACCTGACACTAAATGGACACGAAATGAAGTGTTCAAACTCCAATCAAAATAAATTTCAGATTCTTGTTATTGACAATATCAATGGGGTTCTGTGTTAACATAACTAGGTTCTTGTGAGATTATCAAAAATATAATTAAGAACATATTATTGCAATAGCATAGTGATGGAGTTTTTAATCCCAAGTTTACCTAAGGATTTTTTTAAACAAAAGTTTATGCCAAACAAATTTTCAAGCAAAATCTAGTTAAATAAACTATGCATGCTTACAATTGGTATCATGAGTCCAAGGTCCGTTTGTTATTGGTTTCACACTATTCAGTAGATGCTGCATCAATTGAGTTGGCTCTTGGAAGACTATCTCTTCATATGATTCACTGACCAAAGCTCTACCCACAATCGGGGGAGCGCCCTCCGTTACCGGTGATTGGAAAAGCTTCAAGATGTGATAGACTGTGACCTGCAATGTGTTATTTGCTCATTATTATATACCTATGTTATTCAAAAAACCATAACTATTCACATGACATGTATTGAGGTACTAATTGCATTGTAAAAAATTGTATTTGGTTTGATGTCGTCATCATCATCATCATCATCATCATCAGCCTATTAATGTCTCTATTGCTGGGGCACAGGCCTTCCCTATGGATGGAATAGGGAGATTGGGCCATGACGCACCACGCGGACCCAGTGCGGATTGGTAGGTGCTAACGGCTGTAGATGCAGCCTGGACCAATGGCTTAACGTGCCTTCCAAAGCACAGAGCTAAAGCAGCGAGATAGTAAATTTTTGGTCACCCATCCAATGACCGACCACTGCGACAGTTGCTTAACTTCAACGATCGCAGCCGAACGCGCTTACCAACTGCGCCCTCGATGGTTTGATGTAATGATATTCAATGTCATGTGTCTGACAAAACATTAAGAACATTAAGCTTAATTACTACAGAGTTTGTCAACAATATACTTACAGACTTTCAACTACAACAAAAAGCGTAAAATTTTTATTGATACAATTAGATTATGCTTTATACTCACAGGTCTCTCATTGGGATCATGGAAATATATCTTGATGACTATCTCAAATTCACCCCAACCGGTCTCTGTCAGTTCGTAAGGGGGCTTCATCACTATTCTGTTGGGGTTGGCGTAACTTTCGTGTAGCTTGAAATGCACCTTCTTTATATATGCAGACATATCTTCGTTGGCGTACGGTTTCACGTACACAGTCCATTGATGTGTGTGGCCGTCCTCTTCACGCTTCTTGCCGAAATAACGAGCCACATTGCCGTAAACAATCGGCTTTACTATAACCAGCCCCTTAAATTTTGTAAATAATCGTTTAAAACCAGTAATACTTAAGAAAACTTTGAAAAACTTTAGGAGTGTTCAAACCTTTACTCTTCCACCCGAATCAGGGCCGAAGTCTGTAGGTAGGCTCATATCAATATCTATTTTGGAACTCAGCTTGACGTATTGTGTGATTTAGGTTTGTAATTTAAT
This sequence comes from Chilo suppressalis, assembly GCA_902850365.2. Taxonomy (NCBI): domain Eukaryota; kingdom Metazoa; phylum Arthropoda; class Insecta; order Lepidoptera; family Crambidae; genus Chilo; species Chilo suppressalis. The sequence goes on along the minus strand of OU963899.1, from coordinate 5,004,441 downwards.
AAATTTATTCGGTAAAAATGGAAAAAACAAGCACCAACAACAAGAAAACAATGAAATTTTAACCATAAATATAATATAACGTAACACTTGTCACTTTTTTTTTTGTTGAAGTTCTCCCGTTTTAGGGAAGGCAAAGGGAACAATGCCCATACAGCCTAGTCTTTAATTAAATTTATCTTCTTTTTATTTTTACATTAGAATGTCGGTGTGACGCATTCTAATGTTTCTTGGAGTGTTTGGCACGAAATGTATCGAGTTGGCTTTTTCGATAAGCTTCTGTAAGGTTGTCAACACTACAATATAGTTCTCATATCCACTTGACCGGTATAGCGTATATTTTAAAGATTCCACTAATTCTTTAGTTTTAAGTTTTAACATAATATCACACCAATTTTATTTTACAATTTCCACGAACGAATTTAAGAATAATTAAAATAAGACGCCAACCTCACTCGATAAAATACCGCCAAAACCTCACTGTTTTCTTTTAATGTGTTTACCGTTTCAGGTAGGCAAAGGTGGTCCCATACAGTGTTCCGTTTGTAGTTTATCATCATACTGAAATTTGAATTACCACAGATTGTGTTCCCAGCTCTCAGAAATATATATCCCTTAAGCTAATGTCGTAATGTCGAAAACCGCTGAAATCGGTCAAATTACTTAGATAAATATTCTTTAAATTGTATCCAAAAATAAATACTAGCTTTGTTAGAAAAACCGGCCAAGTGCGAGTCGGAGTCGCCGTGAGAGGAAAAATTATTTATTTGTTTTCGTCGCAACTTACAAAGTACATTATGTATCGGCGTAATCAGTATTTCTTGTTTAAATACAGAATATGGGACAGCACATACCAAAATTTCACATTCACTAGATCCCATAACAAAAATGGTCTAAAAATGTCCACTTTGCCTGCACCCTATTTCTTTGTTATTGAAAGTAAAAAAATATATTAATGTTCTACTGAACGAGATCTAGAGCTAGACAATGTGCCACTTGCTATGATAAAAAATGAAAAGAAATCGTTACCTCTTCATATTCGGCTTTGGGCAAGTATTCTACATAAAACACAAAAAATTCAATCATGTAACTCATTCCGTTTACGATCTAGAGACCCGTGACATATGGACAGACAGACAGATAGCAGAGTGACAGTAAAAGCATTTCATTTTTTTACCTTTTGTCAAGTACCTATCTACTATATAGTATTGATGTAAAATGTTGCAAAAACGGGTAAAAATATTCCTTTTGGGAGATTTCGTTGCATGCGCTGCGGTTATGATTAAAGCTACATAAAAACTATTTTATTTTTATTGCTTATTTATTTTTATTATTATATATTTATGTTCTCTATAAAACTTTACTACATCACTTTGCTCTATTGTCAATGACTTCCGCAGCGTAAGCCTAAGCGTTAGAAGGTTATTTTTGGTATTTTTTTTTACACCCTGGGTTACATTATCGAATTTTTCGAAATCCTAACTTTTTTTAAAATACTATATAGCCTATATTCATCAGGGATAATGTAGGATTCCAATGTGTAAGAATTTTTCAAATTAGTCCTGTAGTTTCGTAGCCTACTCGAAACAAACAATCAAATCTTTCCTCATAGATGAATGAAGAGACCAATCATTCATCTATGTTTTTTCTGTTTATAATATTGGTATAGATATAGATAAGTTATATAACTTTCTTGTCTCAAGTAGGTCCCTCCTACTTTTCTTTTTTATTGGCAAGTCTTTTGTAAATTAGAGACGGAGCCATTCATGAACTATGTGCGCCCAACACAGAATGTAAGGCGTGAGCCGAAAGAAACCAATTATAAGATGCAGTCACTCTCATTTTAAAACAGAGTGAGTAAATCTGTAACTACTAATATTCACAACTAGAGGTCCCCATGTGGTTTTACCCGAGTTAATTGTAGGAAAAAGATAATAGTGAGTCACACTTAAAAGATGGTATTAAGTATTACAAAATAAAACACTATTTAACTTTATATTTTATTCATTAATTCTTATCAGAAGGCAAGTGAACAATGGTCCGACAAGCTCATTCACTTATATTTAAATGCAATATATTTGAATAACATTTAAACTAACTACCGTCTTATTTTCTAAAATGTTCGCTCTACTTTATAATGAGCACAGATTAATACAATCACAACAATGAAACGGTGGGTTTTTATCACGACGCCGCCGCCCGCCCAAGGCTTATCAAAAAGGGTTTCTTCTAAGGTAGGCCGTAAAATGAAAAACCAGTATGCAAACACAATTCTTTCTATGAATGAATTGTGGTTGTAAGAAAAATTCACATTGCGCAATCGTTGGCAATACTTTTGGCTATACTTATCTGTCATATATGTATCCATAGAGAAGGCCTGTGGCCCAGGAGTGTGGCCAATAATAAATAGGCTATGATGATGATTGATGATATATAAATACAAGCATAATTTTATGTCAACGGGGAAGTGAGTGATCAGATCACCACCAGGTGAAAACGGTAGTGATAAAAAAAACGCATTCATTACTTTCACTAATGCGTTTTGCCTACGTCAAAGACCTACCCTGACCCTATCCTCTATGCCCCATGGATTTGTCTGGCAACTATATTTCATTAACTACATCAATATCGTGCTTTAGCTGAAATTTTCTGCAAAGTGGAGGGTACTTTCTTAGGCGGACGCTCCATTGCGAGCGGGTAAACTACTATTCCCTACCTTATATTTGTAAGCTTTAAACTTGCACTACCAATATCAGTCCTATTTCCATAAGATAAAGACTATGTCAGTTTTAAATCATAACCACTGAAGAGTCCTTGATTGCGCATAAGTTAAAATCTTTAGATATAAAAATCTAGCATAAATAAATAATATCATGAAATTGATACCCATTAAATGATTTTATATTTTTAAACCCACGTAATAAAGCTTATGTAATTGTCAACCAATTTAATAAACCTAAACATATTAATAATTAACGACAAAATTGCACAATGCAAATTTTTCCTTGCCCTGAGGTTAGAAGCCGTTGGGTCAGTATTAAAATTTGTGGTCGGCTCGTGAGTTTTCCGCCTCCGCTAGAAGAGGGTTACTCTCTTCCTCGAGCCTCGAAGACCTGGAGCCGTGTCTGGACGCCGAGACTCGCTGCGTGAAGGTGACCAGGTTGGGCACCAAGCCGCTGCACGGAGTTGCCGGCGCTGACCTGGACGAAGCTCTAGTTCCAGGTGAGATCCTCGTAGTTCTAGTAGGGTAAGCGACCAACGGCATGTATAAGCTCGATTTCCTGACTTTGGGTGTCTTTTTGACGCTCTCTAAGCGTCGGTGGCGTCTTTCGTCGCTGGGTCTTCGGAGAGTGGATTCTCTGGAGGTTTGCGTGGGGCTGGTGGGTTGTGGGGGGGATTCGCAGGCGTTCGGTCCATCGGGTGATGGACACGAGAATAAGTGCCTCAGTCCGTAAGCTTCGTGGTCGTACGCGCCTTCTTCTAGAGTGGAGGGGGAACGGTGGGCGGGGGGTGAAGCACCCAGGCGCGGCTTGCATCCCCCGTCACAGTACATCTCGCAGTCGATCAGTTCCAGCTCTAGATCAAACGTAGGATCCTGAAAGATTTGCGTTGATTCATTTAACAGGATTGGTAGAGCGGAAATTTTTGGGAAACGATACTTCGTTTCCCAATTTTGATTAGATAAAATTTTAATGATATATTGTGTGTTGTGAGTTGTCCAGAATTACATGTATATAAAGTCTAGTTAGCTTCCGCCCGCGGCTTCGTGCCCGTTAACCTTGATTTCGCTCAACTTTTCTCTATTTTTTTTCGTAAGAATTTGAAACAAAGTTTCAGAAAACTTTCAAAAACCAGCCAAGTGCGAGTCGCGCTCACGCACGAAGGGTTCCGTACAACAGTATTTTTTATTAAAAAACAGCATATATGGGACATCATATAACAAAATCTCACACTCCTAACTAGTTTCGATTTTCAGTTAGACCCCGTAACAAAAATGGTTTAAAATGCCAACTTTGATCCCCACCATTTTTTCTTTGTTGAAAATAAAAAGTAATAAAAGTTATATTTACATCCTACTCAACGATCCCTTGACAATGATGTGTCATATGCTGCGGTAAAAAATAAAAAAAATATTCATCGTCTCCTTTATACACCCTCATATACACCCTCCATTAAAAATAATTAAATAGATTTTTTAACAAAATTTGGTTTTGGGCAAGCAATTTACATAAAATACCAAAATTTCAGGCTTGTAACTCATTTCGTTTACGATCAAGAGACCCGTGACATACGGACAGACGGACAGACAGAGTAACAGCAATAGGGTTCCATTTTTACCCTTTGGGTGCGGAAGTCTAAAAAAGATGGATAAAATAGGTAAAGTCGTTCTCAACATCCTTATGATATAACCAAGGGAAAATAAAGATTCATTTTAACCGACCTCAAACAAAAAAAGTAAAATAAGAGATTCTCAATTTTAACCTTATTTTAGTACACAATAAGATTAAAAATGTTTACTCACAAAATCCTGAACAGGGGAAGTTATAAGGTTGTCTCTGAACGTCTGCGAGGACTCGCGCGTGCGCCCGTTGTTAGTTGACTCTGACGCTGCCCGTTTCCTCGGGCGCACCACGTGATGAGCGACAGCGGGGGCATGAGCGGTGGCGGGCGCGGGTGCGGCAGCGGGGGAGGGCGCGGAAGCGGACGCGGGCGCAGGCGCGCGCTCCGTCAGCGAGGACAGCGAGCGTAGCAGCGAACGCCCGCACCCCACGCCGCTGCATTCCTCGTAGTTGCTCGCGCACGAGTATGGAGGCGAGATGATCGAATTTGCCTAAAATACAAAGGACAACTTATGTGACTGAAATCATCATCATCATCATCAACCTATTAATGTCCCCACTGCTGGGGCACAGACCTTCCCTATGGATGGAATAGGGAGATTGGGCCATGACCCACCACACGGGCCCAGTGCAGATTGGCGGGTACTAACGACTGCAGATGCAGCCGGGACCAACGGCTTAACGTGCCTTCCGAAGCAAGCAGGAGCTCGAGATAGTAAATTTTTGGTCACCCATCCAATGACCGACCACTGCGAAAGTTACTTAACGTCAACGATCGCAGCCGAACGCGCTAACCACTTGCGCCATCGAGCTCCTCAATTTGTGACTGAAAACATTTAATTTTTAGTAGCTCATTCTGTTCGCACTACAAAATTAAATGTTTTCAGTCACATAAGTTGTCCTTTTATGTTAAAACGCAAAAAAAAAATCTGAACTCCACAAAAAATAAATATTCCCACAGAACATAGAAAGAGGTTATGTGTGACCAAATTCCTCATAACTTGACCAAAATTTGGTTCTGATTGCTTCGTTTCGTTCGGGTGTGAGCGCTGATTGGTCCGATTATTTGATTTCGCGTCGTTTGATTGGCTATTATCTATTAAGTGGAAGGTGTGGTGGGAGTGAGCCGGCGACATCGGTTCCCGCAGAAACGGTATACGATCACCCTTCTAACCAATTTCTGTGTTCTGTGGACATTCCAGACTCTGGCGTTTGAAAATTAAACAATTCATAGACTGGCTGCTTGTTCACTAGCACATATGAAAGTTTTTTTCTAAATAGAAGAGGATCTTCTAATAGCGAATTAATATAGTAAAAATAATTAAAAAAAGAACATTACGGGTAACTTATTGAAAAAGGGTCTCTCCGTTATACTTGGCTAGTTACTAAAATAATAAAAAAAAATTGGAAGGTTACTTTTCGATACAAATCAATAGAAACTGAAGTGAAATCTTTTCGGTTAGGCGATAACTTATTTTTGTGTATTCCTTGCGTATTTTTAGTTTTTTTTAAAAGTCACGAATAATTTTAAATTTCTTCATTCAGGTTTACCTCATTTGCTGCATTGCATATGAAACTGGAGTTGAGAGATTCTGCAGTACTCGTCGCTGATAGAGAACCTACGAAGCCAAAAAGAGGAATTTCAATTACTACAAAACACAATTAAATAACCTTCGTAAAATTTTCAACTGCTTTATTTAAGATACTCCTTGTACCGGGTGGGTGCCTAAAAATTTAGAAGCTAACTGACCCCAGTTATCAGACTCATTGATCCTCTTTCCTTGTGATAATGAGATCTTGTCTCCATCAGCTATGGGATAGAGTAATTGTTTTTTACAATATTTTTATTTCAGCATTTAACTGTTACATATTACATATTATAGTAATATAAGTTATTTACGGGATTGTTACCATGTACCTTGTTTTTACCGAGTTTCCGATATTTCAGCACTGTTGCAAGCGCCATGATCACGGAGTAACAATACTGTAAATAACTTATATTACGATAATGTTAGTGACCATGAAAGTTTAAAACAATATAATATTACATATTTTTATCTAGAGAAAATTTTAACTAGAAAAATGTCTACTGATCCCAGATTACAATATTTTATTTAGCTATAGAAACCGAACTAAAAATATTGTATCGTGATCGTATCCCTATTTACTTTGCACCGAGCATCTCGACATTTTCATTCCCAAGACGTTTAATTTGGCAATTATTCATGGAAGAAAATAATGGTTAAGTATGCACACAAACATACAAGCCGTCTACCTGGGTGGGTATATTAGGGACTCATTCGAATAAAATCGATATCGCCCATCGTATGTGATCTGCGTGTGCGCACCGCGATGCGCTCGTATCCGCACTGCAATTGTTGAATGCGGTGGTTGGTGTCTTGGGAATTAATTTTTCATTTTAATTTCCAACCCCTAATGTTGCGGATATAGCCGGTCTCGCTACAAATATTATAAACGAAAGTTGGAGAAAATATAATTAGAAAAAATTCCATGCGCAGCAGACGGGACTCGAACCCGCACCCTTCGCAATCCGGGCGAATGCACTGACTAATTATGCTACCGCGGCCCTCAAGCACTGCGTCGAAATTCTTCTAGCCATTCTTAAGCTGCAAGGCAGCGCCATCTCTTCGCATTATAGGTAACCCACTATGTCAAATGAATACTTTTACAAGTATTAAACATTTGAAAGAAGAAATAGCAATTATGGTGCGGCTTCGAGTCCCGTCTGCTGCCTGGTCCGCGTGGATATTTTTTCTAGTTATATTTTCTTTAGATTTAAACATCAAGCAGTTACATGCTTTAAAAAAATAAAAATTATAACTATAAACGAAACATATTTAAAACACTAACAGTTTTCACATTTAATTTTGCAAGCCTCAGAGCGCCGCTATGTTTTTTGAACACTTCTTTCACTGGATCTAACATAACGATAGAACCATTTATCGTTCCAACAGGTACTTGAATAGCTACGTCCTCAGTGTACCGTGCATTGCACAAATACTGATTCCCGAACAAATGAACAGCGGTAATTGAGTTAAGAACTACGTCAATATTTTCTCTCCGTAATGACAAAGCCGATTAGCTTAATGCCTAACCGAAGTGCCTGCAAAGTTATACTCATTGCCAGTAAACAGTATTATAACTAATACGTATGTGAAAGTTCTTTTAAGATTGAAACCTTACGACGTTTTATCAGCAACTATTCTAGTGTTTACGGGTTAATGCACGAAACTTTATTTATTTATTGACGTTTCGCAGCCTTTTCAGGTCTGCATCGTCAGAATAATGATTTTTTATTTAAAATTGTCGAGCTACCTTCGAAAGACTTATATTGAGCGTTCGGTTATTTCATTGGAAGATTTTTAATATTTTATTGTCTATGTATGAATTTATTATTTAATTTACTTAATCAAGTATTTTATTTAAAATTCTTGTTTGTAATTTTGAGTTTATTTATTTGACCCTAACTACCGTAAACTACCACCGGTTCCAAAATTGGGAGACCTTCCTGAGAAGAACCGGCGAAACAAACTCAAGAGAGGCTTTCTATCTCCTTCTTATTTTAATTTTTAATAATTACTGTGATACTGTTTTTGGGCCCTGCCTCATGTCTAGAACAAATAAGCTCATCCAACGCGTACAGAACGCTTGTGCTCGGTTCTGTTTTTCTGTACCTCCTCGTTCACATGTGACTCCTTTCTTGAACGCTGCAAAACTGTTAAAAATGGAGGCAAGGATGAAACTTCATCTGGCTACACTATTATTTGATGTGCTGGACAAGGAAAGACCAAGCTATCTTTATAATAAACTTGTATGGATGCGGGATCACAGTCGATACCCAGTAAGGCAGTGTGGGCATATCTTTGTAACAATGAAGCACCGAACAGCAGCTTTTCGTGGATCCTTTAGATTTGCAGCCACGAAATGCTGGAACGATCTCCCGCCGCCAATGCGTAATCTGAATACAATTAACACATTTAGGAAACATTTGAAAACACATTTACTACATATGCAAAGCTTTTCATAGAATCTACGACTCACGAATTTATAGTTTTTCACTTTACGTAAACAGGCTTGCGGGGATTGATTCTGGGTTGTTGGCCAATACTTAAAACAAGTGTAAATTAGTTATCATTCTCACATGTGGCCAAAACGGTCACATATTTGGGGAACACGCCACCCACTCTCAATTCAATTCGTTTATTACATATTCACAATGTACAAAAAGATACTCTGTTGTTCACTAAGCATGTTCAGATAGTTTTTTCTAACACCCTTTTATATGTTAGTATTTTTTGTTAGTAAGTATAGATTTGTATTTTTTTTTGTAAATAATTGTTTCATATAGTTATAAGCCTCGTCCCTGCCAGAATATCAGCGCCGCAGCGGCCCTGGCGTCGCTGTGGCGCTATGCTGAAGCAGGGACCTAGTTGGCCTTTTTTTTCTGTTGTTGTATTTGTTTTGTATAATCTATTTTTTTAAGGCTAATAAAATACTTTCTTTCTTTCTTTCTTTCTTTCTTTCTTTCATTATTCTGACGATGCAGAGCTGAAAAGGCTGCGAAACGTCAATAAATAAATAAAGTTTCGTGCATTAACCCGTAAAAACTAGTTTTATTTAATGAGTGATGTGCGTGAAAACCTAAGAAACAAATAAGCAACTATTCTATTGTCTCGAAGATTGATATTGAACCTCTTTTGTTTGAAGTATTTCGTCAAATCTTGAGAGACAACAACATTTCTATGAAATGAGACACGCTCCAGATCAGCTATGTATTTTACTTGTTTTAAATACCTACCATGCGTACGTATATGATTTATGATAAAATTAGATAACGAATCGAAATTCAGTTGACAGGAACTTACTACTTACAAATTATCCTGGCCGATAACATTTTGTTTCCAACGGGAAAGTAAGAAAGTAAGTAGCGAACGCATTTAATGCTCTTCATTCACTCCCAATCTAGCATTGCAGAATTATGATAACCATTTAGAATTATATTTTGTATTTTTTTTTAAACATGTTACTGCTAGATGATTTACATCTAAAGAACATTTCACTAGAAAAAATTACACGCGATCCCGTCTGCTGCCAGGAGGCCCAATCGCCTAATGGTGATCCTATGACTGTCGCTATCGCTTACGATTTAATTTTGTTATTTCTGACTGCCGAAGGTTTTGAAATGCCTCGCGCATTTTTTTTTCTGTTGCATTGACTATAACAATATTAAAGAAAATGAGCGTGATGTCTTTGAAAACCTTCGGCGGTCAGAAATAACAAAATTAAATCGTAGGCGATAGCGTTACCCATCAGCAAGCCCGTTAGACGATTGACCCCCTGGTCCGCGTGGATTTTTTTCTAGTAAAATGTTCTTATTTACAAATTAGACAAATTTGAAGAGAAATATAAACAAGCAAATATAAGACAGGCTTAAACAGTAACATAAAGAAGCGATTAAAATAGTCACCTGGTGCTCGGATGACATAATTTCTGAAGTAATGGACCATGAGGTAGTTACCGCCAGCCTTGTTCTCGCCTTCGCCGCATGTAATCACCAGGGGATACAGATCGGGCTTAGAAGTCACCTGTACAAAAAATATACATGTATAGAATAAGAATGATACCGCTTAATAGTAAAATGGTAATTCTTTGAAAAGTGTTCGCCGTAAAACATTCGTGGCGAAATTTTATAATGAGTTTTAAGAAAATATAAATTTATTAAAATATTTAAGACTTAATAATTAGACGTAATATCTAGGAACCATATAAGTAAATTGTTTAAATTTTACCGAGAAATGTAATTTAAAAAAAAATGTGTCCATGAAAATTACGAAACGAACTTGCCGCTAACAAAATACCTTGCCGCTACCGAAGAACAGCAGTTTTACTCCCGATTCCGATCTTTAATAAATATTTTAAAATCTAATATAATAAGGCTACATTTACAATAGATTAGGTTTAACAAGCGTGTGACTGCCAAAAAGGGTCCTTGAAGAAATATCCAAATACACTAGAACAATAGAAAAGTGTTATGACGCTACGACTTATATAAAATATACCATTTTATGTATTTTTCGAGACAACGTTTGTTTTTACACTTACCATTATTTTATATTGGCTACATATACTTTGAGATCATTGTAACAGTTAAAAAAACTTTTCCAATATTTTTATGATAACTCATTTAACATGCTACACGTAGCTGCACGTAGTGCTACACGTAGCTGCACGTAGTGCTACGGCGTAGTTCTATTGTGTTAGTAATGTAGCAAAGTGAAAGTACTTCGAGATAAAGAATTAACAAAATTGAAAGAACAGTATACCTGTTTACAATTATTCGCAAAAGGAGTGGAAGGAGTCGCGTGGCTGTAGTGCTGCGGGGCGGGTAGATGGACCCGGCCGAGTTGTGGTCAGTGCATTACCTCAGAATACGGCGGCGATTTCTGGTGGAAAAAGTCGCAGCGGCCGCAGCGCGGGGTAGATGGACCCGACCGAGTCGTGGTTAGTGCATTACCTCAGAATACGGTGGCGATTTTTGGTGGAAAGAGCCGCAGCGGCCGCAGCGCGGGGTAGATGGACCCGGCCGAGACGTGGTCAGTGCAATACCTCAGAATACGGCGGCGATTTCTGGTGGAAAGAGCCGCAGCGACCGCAGCGCAGGGTAGATGGACCCGGCCGAGACGTGGTCAGTGCAATACCTCAGAATACGGCGGCGATTTCTGGTGGAAAGAGCCGCAGCGGCCGCAGCGCGGGGTAGATGGACCCGGCCGAGATGTGGTCAGTGCAATACCTCAGAATACGGCGGCGATTTCTGGTGGAAAGAGCCGTAGCGGCCGCAGCGCGGGGTAGATGGACCCGACCGAGTCGTGGTCAGTGCATTACATCAGAATACGGTGGCGATTTCTGGTGGAAAGAGCCGCAGTGGCCGCAGCGCGGGGTAGATGGACCCAGCCGAGACGTGGTCAGTGCAATACCTCAGAATACGGCGGCGACTTCTGGTGGAAAGAGCCGTAGCGGCCGCAGCGCGGGGTAGATGGACCCGACCGAGTCGTGGTCAGTGCATTACCTCAGAATACGGTGGCGATTTCTGGTGGAAAGAGCCGTAGCGGCCGCAGCGCGGGGTAGATGGACCCGACCGAGTCGTGGTCAGTGCATTACCTCAGAATACGGTGGCGATCTCTGGTGGAAAGAGCCGCAGCGGCCGCAGCGCGGGGTAGATGGACCCGGCCGAGTCGTGGTCAGTGCATTACCTCAGAATACGGTGGCGATCTCTGGTGGAAAGAGCCTCAGCGGCCGCAGCGCGGGGTAGATGGACCCGGCCGAGTCGTGGTCAGTGCATTACCTCAGAATACGGCGGCGTTGCCTGGTGGAAGGAGCCCCAGCGGCTGTAATATGGTGGGAGGTATATAGATCTGGCCGAGTCGTGGTCAGTACATTACCTCAGAATACGGTGGTGGTGCCTGATGGAAGGAGCCGCAGCGGCTGTAGTGTGGTGGAGGGTATATAGATCCTGCTGAGTCGTGGTCGGAAGTCGGTCGTCGCATGCAGCACGCGAACGAGCACATATACACGCCGTGCGACGACCGCTTGAAGAACAGGCACCAGATGCAGCAAATCAAGATCCCGCCCAAGGTGCCGAGAAGAAATAGCACAGACCTGAAATGAGAAAGATAAATTTGCATCAAGTATGAATAAAAGGGTTTGTTGCCTTTTGGTGGTTTTCATCTTCCGAATAGAAGACTGTCGATGCGCAGTCACAGTTTCTACAGACCTACATTATTTAGGTCTAAGATCTAAGAAAAACACTTACCAAGGGCAAACCTTAGCTATGAAATCTGGCCAGGAAGTTTACCTCTGTGAGTGCTACTAGCTCCTCAATGAATGAGTGGCCAAAAGTTTATTAACATTAGCCTCTCCCTTGCTCTTCATCTTTCTCATTTATCCGGGTTTGTAGTCTTAGTAGAACAGCAGGCTGTCCCGCAACTTGACACCATGCGCCTATTTTGCGTGAGGAATGGCATTAGTCATGACATCCTAGCTCCGACAGAAAGCCCAACAGGCCCCGGACGTTGCTGCAGGCTTCTACTAGTGTCCGTGGAGTTCCCAGTAGAGAAGTGCTTTGTCTGTGCCTCTGATTAGATCTTTCTTTCTGGGTGATTCTGACAAGGAATTTGCCTCTATGCTAAAGATGATACTGACCATTGAGCATACCACGGGTACGGATAGGGCGGCTTCTCGTATGGCTCGTCGTCACGGTGCGTGGTCGCGGTGCCGCCTGCGACGGCACAGCAGCCCTGCTCGCAGCACTGCCACCCGCCGGGGCACTGCCGCCCATCCGAGCAAGGCACGTCACCACTGCACTGCAGAAAAATAACGGGTATGCTAATGCAATATTTACTCTTAATGGATGTGAAGTTTTACGTGGCATTACCACATTACCATGACGTGCAATGGCCGATAAAGCACAAAGATTTGATTTTGTAACGAATAAACCTTTAAAAGGATTTAATAAAATCTTTCACCATCAGAATGCTACATTATCCCTAAATAACATATATTTATTTGCGTTAAATAAAATTCACCCGTTCAAAGTAGGGGTCGAATATTCTCAATAAGCTTAAATATACTATAACAACTTTTTACCGCTCGAATATTCGGAGATATGAATAAACTAAATTGTTTGATTAAAAAATCTGGAAGAAACATGATAATAGTGCTTTTATCCATTTCAATCCACTAGCGCCACCTAACGGTGCTTGTTAGCCGTAACAAGCATAAAATGCGGTTAAATAACAGTCACTAACGAAAAAAGGTGGTTATTAAAGATTTTAACCTTTTTAAATCGCATGTTTAAAATCTTAAAGTCATGGCCCAATCTCCCTTTTCTATTCATATTCTACGGACGGGCTTGATTAAATCGGAAAAGGGATGAACAAATATAGATAAACATTGGCACACATAAATATAGTTTATTACCAGGATTGAGACAAAGGATATTTCATTAGGACAAAGGATTATTCCGAAAAAATGTTGGGTTCCTGAGGGATTCTCAAAAAAATATAGTTAACGTGGACGCAGGCGCAGGCGGCCGCGAGTATAATAATATTTTTATTATATAAGGCTCAAGCTCAGCTCAGCGCCGCGCCTGCCGGCCTCCCCCTTGGTCCTGGCACCTTGTGAATTCGGGTTCTGTCTATGTACATTCTATTCAAAGGCATGAATGGCCGAAATCACAGGGTTGAACATTTCAAAATAAACTCCGCTTTGAAAGCTTTCATAGAAGATCTCAAAATTCCATTTTGCTTTTGAATGGTATGCGGTTGCCTCTGACATAGACTTGCATCAAAGAACCACGCTCAATGCAGACGCAATGTTTACCCATTTTTGCAAAGCCATGGTCAGATTGAAAAGGTTCTGCAGGAAATTTGTTTCACTTCAAAAGCCTAAGCTTTATGCGAATAGAGCAATAAAGTTTGTAATTAATTTGCGGCGGTATATTTATTACATACCTAGAAAAGAATAAATTCGTAGTGGTTTTCTTATTAAGTAAAAAATATTTTCTTCTTTTTGTAATCCAGAATTACATCACCTAACTAAGTAAGTACTTGGTACCTGTCCTAAGGCAGGCCAGGTAACCTCTTTCACATTTCTTAAAACAATCTTATACAAATTGAGTACTGTTTATAATTGAGGTGTTCCATTGTTTTCTCCGAAAATACTTATCAGATCTTCACCAAAATATTAAGACCATCTCGCCTAAAAACTAATATTTTAAAGGAAAAAAATTGTTAGTGTGTGATTGTGTATGTTTGTTACTTCTTCACGTCTAAATGGCTGGAGCGATTTTAATAGAATTGAGTATGCAGTTAGCTGACACCTTGGATTAAGATATAGGCTACGTTTAACTGCGGGAAAATATCCCTAACTGGAGCATGAACAACAATAAAAAAAAGTACTGAAGTATTTAAACCTCCTCCTTTTTGAAGTCAGTCAAAAATTTAAAGGAATATAGAGTGAAATAGCCCAGTCAATATTTATAGACGTATCTAATTATACAGTGAAAGAATTATCTACGAGTATGAAGCTGGAAATTGGTTTTGGCTGTAATACATATAGATCAGATAAACATTTTTTTGTGTCGACATTAGTGTAAACATGTGTCCCGGTTTAGTGTATTGGCTGTCCCGTCCTGTCTCCATGGCTGCGTCACGGACACTGAGCTACATCGCCACTACATCTGCAACTAAGTGTCGCGGCAGTGGATACACAGAGACAGTCGACCCCCTTATTAATAACTAGTGGCCCGCCCTCGCTTTGCTTCGGTGTAGAGCTGTAGTGTAGACTATAGTTTTTGTTCAAAGTCTTGTAATACACAATGACTTTTTTCATAATAATTATAAACCTTCCATTCCAAGTAAAAAATTCGTTGCGTAGTTTAGGACCCGTTGTACCGAATGCAACATTGCTCTGCTGTTCCGATTTGAACCCTAACTTTTTTGAAAATACGCTATAGCCTTTATTGATCAGTGATAATCTAGCATTGAAATGGTGAAAGAATTTTTAAAGTCGGTCCAGTACTTTTTGAGCCAATTCGTTACAAACATACTTACATACAAACCTTTCCTCTTTAATATTAATATAGAAAAAGGTAATAAGCTTATAGCTTAGACTAGTCACTCAAATGGCCTTTGTCATTCAATAGATAGAGACAAAACATGGAGTAACTAATCCAAGCGTACTCTTCGTTTATCTCTGTTTATATCTGGTGTCGTCATGTATCCTTACCATTACGATGACTTTTCTATATTCCTCCTGAGACCCAGACCACAAAAAGTTTATTGATTGTCATGAATTTAGGAAATAACATTAATTGTGATACATATAACGTAAAAAAAATAGTAAAAAAAATCTATCCCCCCTAAATATTTCAAAATGGTGGGTGTCACCAGTGACACAACGGGTTCAAATTAGATTAAAACAGGTTCTAATTAATCAACTTTTTTTTTAAATAAATTAACTTTTTCTTTAAATAAATATGAGATATTTTGGTGTTTCCGAATTATAGTCGTTTTATTGACTAACCAGTAATAATCTAGCTTTAGTGAAATCATTGTGTAGTATGAAAAGTATTAAAAAAACGGTTTGCATTAAAACTTAGAAATATGTTGCAGCTTGAACACTTAACGAAGGGTTGCTGATTACATGAAGTAAGCCGACATTTTGACCAATTTTCCTTTATAAACATGGGCATGTGTTGAGCTTCTTTTAGTCGCTTGACAATGTGGGGAATGGGTTCGACAATTCTACGTTTTCGGTTTGAAGACAGGGCTTCAACTTCGAATTCTTCCTCTTCTGTTTCAGTAACAGGGCTACTTCGAGGTCTATTCCGAGTGATACGTTTCTCTGGCATTAGGTATTATGCCGCTTCTATGCTGGTTCCCCCTCCCTGATACAAATAAAAGTCCAGTGGAAGTCCATTAGGATTTTCCTTGGGTTTTCCTTTCACGACCTGCTTCATTTTACACTTTCCTATAAACGGAATTATTTGTTCACCTATTGCCACATTTTGGCATCTTTGGTCTTGTCTACAACCATGCACAATAGTGGATACCAGAGGACCAATTTCATAGAAGACGTTATTAACTGATCGTCAACAACTTTTATGTTGCTCCTCAACTGAAAATATCTGTTGGCGTCATAGCAGTAGCCACTAATAGTGCCCTGATTTCCGCAGCCTGGACCACACGAAGTTCGCATTTCTTCTGGGTTTGGGATCTTAAGATCTGCCAGTTCTGTGTATGCTGCAAATATTAGTACAAAGTGATATTTGTACAAAAAATCAGGTTTGATGATTTGGTAAAAGTATTCGTATATTAAGTAACGGTGGACCCTCATGAAGATTGTTTGAAGGGCTCTGGAAGTTGTTTGTACGATCCTATGGCAAGGGGCGGCCTGTATCCATATCCATCCACAAGGATATCCATCCTTACGATACGAGAACTCACTACAGAGGAAAGCGGCTCCTCGTCTGAATTATTCTACTCGCTACAATCAGATGACTGAGGGATTTACTCTTCAGACTAGTCTTTTTCTTCTTGAATGAAGTTTTCCTCTTCATCTTCATCAACATCTTCGATATCGGAGTTATTGAAATTAAGAACTGACTCTTCTATTTCAGCTTCTCTCAGTACTGTAAAAGTTCACATTTTAAGTCACGAGTCACCAAAGTGTCACCTGTGACACCCAAATAAAAGGGTTAAAATACGGGTAAGATATATTTTTTTTCCTAATATTTATCATCATTATTGAGAGATCAATGAACAGTGTACACAAATAACACAAAACAATAACGACAAACGTAATTAAAATAAGATTTACCTCTCCGGGATGTCTACATGTCGGTATTTGCACTTATTCAAAATTGCAACTAAAATTTTCGCTAGATTCAAACTCCGAATAATGGAGCTATATCCACCTAGCGATTGAGCACAAGTCGTAACCTTTCATGCCATTGCTTTAGTTTGCAGTTACATCAATAAATGGCGCGACAAAAAAGGGTGACACCAGGGGTCTCAGGAGGATATATAATTTATTCATCATCATCATCATCATCAGCCTATTAATGTCTACACTGATGGGGCACAGGCCTTCCCTATGGATGGAATAGGGAGATTTGGGCCATGACCCACCACGCGGGCCCAGTGCGGATTGGTGGGTGCTAACGACTGCAGATGCAGCCGGGACCAACGGCTTAACGTGCCTTCCGAAGCACGGAGGAGCTCGAGGTAGTAATTTTTGGTCACCCATCCAATGACCGACCACTGAGAAAGTTGCTTAAGTTCAACGATCGCAGCCGAACGCGCTAATCACTTGCGCCATCGAGCTCCTCAAGTTATATATTTTATTATGAATCCCTATTTTCTTTAGTTACTCTATAACTTGAGAAAGACTTTTACCGATTTTGTTTATCAGTCTTTTGTTTAAGTTTTCTTATGGCTGAATCTCACCTGTCTTAGGGTGCACGAAAGACATTACTAGGATTCGGGCACTCGAAGCAATATTTACACTAGAATACTGACTGAAAAACGGTGTTGGGTAACCAAAACGAAAGCGACCCGAATACGGGGGTACTCAACTCCGTTCATTTACACTTAGTCGTTTACCCGAATTCGGGTTAGCGACCAAAAGTAATCACGGCATTATAAATAAACAAATAAAATAAAATAAATATTTCCAATGGGATGCTAGAGTAACAGATAGTATACATAATACTGTACATATCTTTATATATATAATTCTTCTGTGAGTGTGTATGTCACTGAACTTCTCTTAAACGACTGGACCGATTTTGATGAAATTTTTTGTGTGTGTTCAAGGGGATCTGAGAATGGTTTAGATTCAAAATTTTGTCCGCTGGACAATATTTTTTTAATTAATTTTTAATTTATTAGTAGTTGTTGATTTTGGAATGTTTTACATTGGATCCGGCAGACGGCGCTACCATCGCAGTGTCAAATCTTTATATATATAATTCTTCTGTGAGTGTGTATGTCACTGAACTTCTCTTAAACGACTGGACCGATTTTGATGAAATTTTTTGTGTGTGTTCAAGGGGATCTGAGAATGGTAATTTTCATCAAAATGGTCCAGAATGTTTTAGCTTATTAAAAAAAGTTTGAAATTTTCAAATTAAAGACGTGTAGACAGGACAACGTCTGTCGGGTCCGCTAGTATAAGTATATTTATATAGAAATACATAAACATCCATGGGTGGAGTACAAATGCTCGTATTCATCACACAAACATCTGCCCCCACCGGGATTCGAACCCGGGACCTCTCGAGTCGGCGGCACCATGAAACCCGGCGTACAAACCACTCGGCCAAGGAGGGCGTCATACGTATATGTCGTATATTCAGTCTCTTCTTCTTTGACGATCTCCGTGGCTAATTGGAACCCCGGGTTTCAAGGTGTCAAGGGCGGATCCACTTCACAATCTGTACCCACTGTGACTTGACCACGACTATATGACCCCCCCTGGCGCCAAAGCTGAATCCGCCCTTGCCTACTCTATAGGTCCCGGGTTCGAGTTCTTATCCCGGTGGGGTAAATGTTAGTAGGTATGATGAATACGAGCATTCGTACCTTAGCCATTGTTTCTATACTTAGTGCCAATAGAATTCGGGTAAACAATTAAGTGTAAATGAACGGTAAGTACTCCGTATTCGGGTAGTTTTCGTTTTGGTAACCCGGCTTAACACCGTCTTCCAGCCCGTATCCTAGTGTAAATATTGCTTCGGATGTCCGAATTCGAGTAATGTCTTTCGTGCACCCTAATTAGGGCTAACGACCTATTGTAATTAAGACAACGATATAAAATACCCTAGATACACCACGGGTGCTCAAAATGTGTCCCAATCAAGAAGTGCTTGACACCACTCAAGCACTTCTTGGTTCACAGTTACGCGCGGACCGTTGAAAAGTCATTATGCCCCAGAGCTCCGTGAAAAAGCACTTAAAGTATGTAAAGTGTCGTTTTTTCGACAGGTATCTAATCAATGTTTGTTAATTTAACGCATTTGAAGCAAATTTTGTTCTAATACTGACCATAATAATGATTTTAAAAGAAAATATTTGTAGTAATATTCAAATGCATGGTCGGTTATATAACCGTCTCTTTTCCTCGCAGTCTATACCTGCTATATTGCTAACAGCGCATTCAGAATTGCGCATAGAGTCAAAGGAATAAGGATAAGTCGTAAAATTTTACGAGCTTGCATTTCGAACTGTTATAATTCGTTGACGCATGCGTTTTAATTAAGACCTTATACCTTATGCGGTAAAGGTGACTTTCAATGTTTAAATAATGCCTTATATTGTTTTTGACTACGCCATCATCTTACGCAGCTCCGTGGATCGTCCAATGTACCTTTTAGCCAGGTTTCGGCCACAATTTTGTTCGTGTTGTTGTATCTAGGGTATTTAATATCGTTGAATTGAGCCATAAAACAGAATAAAATTTCCCATAATTTTGTGGCTTTTACTAATTCAGTTAATTGTGTTGCAATAGTGACGCTACGACCTACGGCTGCTGATGCTACGACGAGAGTGCCCCGTAGTTTATGCTACGGTCTACCATATTCATGGAACACCATCTGGTGAAAAACGCGGCATAGTATAAGTCGCGGCACGAAACTCTAGCGCCGCCCGTTAGCATTAGATCGTACAGCATTTGTGAGTGTTCACTCCATCGAGACAGAGTTGCCATGTCACAGGACAAAAGCTCCAAAACAAATAAGGTTAACAAAAAGGGACTTTACTGTGTACTGTTTTTGTTTGCCATTTTTTTTTAATTACAGAGCACTCATAAAAATTAAACATACGCCTAGTTGCACTAAACCTTTTAGTAAGGTTTACTTTTATTGAATATACAATATGTTTTATTGAATACAGAATTGGGAAAAAATAACCGGGACTGTGATACAAAGAAACTCATAAAAGAAAGGCATCTTTGTATCATCCTTAGCAACCAACAATTTATGTTGCGGAAAAAGCGCGGGCGAATTTACAGCGCATGTTTACCGGCCGATCGATATTAAATTGTCAAACGGGAGAAAGCGGCATGTTTTCATGTTTTTAACGATATAAAAGATTGCCTTAAAGTTATTTATGAAACGGTGAAAATTGACTGATTTGTGTTAAACACAAACAAATACTTTTATTCAACATAGGTTCTGTTGCCAAAAACCTTGTTTTGGTACGGTTAAAATGGAAGTCTATTTATTTTATTAACATTTAAACTTTAAAGCTCAAGGAGAAACTAATTTTGCACCTTTTTTAATCTTAATAAATTTTATGATTTTACTTCTTTCAGTAATTGTTTTTTTAACAATTCTGTTAAAAACAACAGTTCTGTTAAAAAGAAACATAGTTTAAACCATGATGTTGATGGCTCTGTAATTGTGTCACCTTCAATCATTCACATGTTTCAAGATCGAAATCACCATACTTACTGGTACTGGTTTTAATAAAAAAAACCCGAGCATTGACAAAGCGAATAAGGCGTAAAACATTGTTGCAAAGAGTAGGGCAGCGCGGCCGGGCATGGGTCCCCTCAAATCATTTGGCACCGCTGGGCGTGAGTGCAAGGTGCAGATGCACCCTGCTCCGCGTCACACGCGACAACAACAGCACTGGTTCTTTATGGGAGCCACATCGCGTCCCCGCGCCATCTATCTCTCCCGGAGGGTCGCGCGGAACTGCCTTAACTCAGTACAGTGTTACCAGAAAGCCATTTCGCCTTCCCCCCAAAAACTTACCCGAAATCTCCCCATAATACAGGTTTTTGAAGAAAAAACCCCCCCACATGCAAAATATTTACTGGATCAACATCTTCGTACGCGGTCGTCTTTCCCACTCCTTTGTTATTCATCTTACATAACTTTTTTTTAATAATGCAACTATTTTACCAAGTTGCAAACATTAAAAGGACCAACCAAATCGCGACTTAGCAAAGCAAATATGATACATAGTTTAAATCTAAAGAAAATATTTCTAGACTAGTCAAGTCTCGTTCAGTCAGAACGAGCGACTGAGTGAGACGGAATGGACCGAAGAATATTTTTTTTAATGGGCTTTGGACTTAGGGGTCCGAATCGGGCTCACAGAATGAACACAGTTCAGTGAGCCCGAATCTGGTATGATTCTCGAAGCCTAGTAAAATTAAATTTGACAAAAGTCTATCCTTGTCATGCTCTATACAAAATGAGAAAGAGAGACTGTTGATCGCGACTCTTTACAGAATAAAAGTTTATGAAGTGGTTTTATTTTTATATAAAAATGTAACACTCGTTTCCCCCAAACCAAAATTTCTTCCCCCCCCCCCCCCCCCCCCCCCCCCCGAATCACCCCAAAAATATTTTTCCCCCAATTATCCCACCATCGCTATAAAAATCCCCCAAATTTGGGGGTAATCCCCCCAATCTGGCATCAGTGCTTCAGTAGAAGCGTAACCCAAGGACCAGTCAACACAGACCTCCCCTTCCTCCCACCTCTTCGGCGTCTGAAATGTGGAAGCCTTCGCTAACTACCGATCTTATTTCACTGAACAGTGGGATCAATTCGCATAAACACGTTTACTGTTACGCAGCATTCAAACCAAGCGACGCATTGCTTATTGCGAGGACTCAAGGTAACTTTTTCAATGAATTAAATTTTTGCACAGCTCACAGTAACTTTGCTGTAAGAGCAGAATATGTAAACAGCAAATAAGCCTGTTACGTATGAGGCTATTTTTATGTCCCGTCCCGTATACATAAAAAATGGCACGACAACTGGAAATTTTAAGGCTACATTTTCGCGCAAGGTCTTAACCTACTCGTAACATTGATTTATTTGGCTTTTGATGTTATTTTTAAGTAAGTAGAATATACGGGTGATTTTCCCAGGCTGTAGATTTATGTGTCGAGGCTGAAATCAGTAGTCCACACTAATTTCACAATTACAAATACACATTTTTTTTTAAATAAAGGGCTTTGATATCTTCATGAGGCAATATACTATTTACCGCATTAACCATTTTCTAAGTATGGTGGAGCGTCCAGAAACCGTTCTCTTAAAAGATTTGTTAATTATGTCCAATATTGAGCAAGTTTTTTGAATTCATGATATATACTAGTTATTTCAACTCTCTACAATTTTATTATTTTTTTCTATGGCTCTAATTTACATTTAGAGCATACCAAAAAGGTTCATCGGCGTATAATTGATAATTTTGGTGGCTATACTGTAACGCGTGCTAACATATTATTTGCAAGTTAAAAATAATCACCATTTGCGATTCCTAGAATCTCTCAGTTACTCTCTGCCAAGTGACAGTGTCTAATGCATTCTTATCTGCTGAGATTTTCCACCAAAAGTATAAGTTGAACAAGTATCGGCAATCTGACAAAATATTATCAATGTAGGTGTTTACGCGTTAAAATTCTCATGACGAAAAAATACAATTTAAACTTGGACAGTTCGAGTTTTAAGGCACATTTTTTAAATAAATGAAAAATTTAAAATCATATTTATACTTTATTGAAAATGAAACAACTTTGACTCGTTTCTAATTTTGGTGTTGCAATTTTATTAGGTTCGGTGGCGGATTAACAGCTACCAAAATTGTTTTAATACACCAAAATTAGACGATCGGTTATAAGGGACTTTTCAATTCCATCTCTGATTTAAAGAAATGTTAAAACAAGTAGACCTTTGCCTCAAATAAATTAGTTTTTTTTATATTTTAAGCATTAACTACTAGATGTTAAAATTGTGGGTTACCTACATCGGAAGAGATGGCGCTGCCTTGCAGCCTAAAAAAGGCTAGAGTAAATTCGATGCGGCCGTCAGGGCAGCGTTAGTAAAATTGTCAGTGCATTCACCCGGATAGCGAAGAGAGCGGGTTCGTCCGCATGGATTTTTTTCTAGTTAAATTTTCTTTATGTTTAAATATTTGTAATGATTTACTTTTTACATGAACTGAATATACTATACTTGTGTAGCGTGAGGTCTCCGAAATGTCAATTACCACAAGCAATAACGTTTGGTAAAATAATGTTGTGCATATTTGGAAATAACTCAGATAAATTATGGCATGAGTTACGTGTCAATGAAACTCAGTGATACAAAAGCGGAGTAAAGAAAAAATATTTGCTCTGGTTTTTTTGAACAAACCGGAACTGCGCAACACTGTGGTATATTCGATTACTATGTTAACGATACGGTTGTTTTGTATTAAAATATGATTCAAATGTAAACTTTGATTTAACACGCGTATTAACAAACTTTAAAAGCTACACTTCAGGACCTTACTCAACAGTGGCGCCATCTAGTGAGACAAAAAACGGTAGCCTTTGTGGGTTGACTACGCGGGTTTATTTCTAATTAAATTGATTTTGTGAATATTTATAAATAACTCCGATTATTTATGGTAAATATGGTTAACATGTCAATGAATGTCAGTTATAAGCGGAGCTAACATAAATTATTATGTCCTCCTTTTTTCCGAACAAAACGGAACTGCGTAACACTGTGGCATGGCCGATTTCGTTTACACTACGGATGTTTTGTATTAAAACATTATTTAAATGTTACATTTCATGCACGTATTAACAAACTTTAAAAGCTACACTTTTGGACCTCATTCAATAGTGGCGCCTTCCGGTGAAATAAAAAATGGTTGCCCTCATTGAAATATGGTCATCCTATTAGAAAGTGATAAAAGACCTCTGTTCTATATCTCTTACGCGTCTCATTTTATCCCCAAAAATCATAGAAATATATATTTTTTTAACTACCAATGGCAATGGTTTAAATTAAGTTTTAAATTTACAGAATCGTGCTAGAATCGACACCATTGTTGAGCTATTATAGACTTCATAGAAGCATTGGCGTACTTTATTATAAATAAGACTGACACTGTTGATTGTTAACATAAGTCTTTCCTTTTCTGACAATAGAGAATGACAAGGATACACTGTTGTCAAATTTAAGTTTAGGTTTAGAGAGTCATGCCAGAATCGACACCAATATTGATCTGTAGCAGCTCAGATTTTTCCTGTCAGAATTCTATTCAGTTAAGGCCGCTGCACACGTGACGAGTTTTTATCCGGACGGGACGGGACGGGAAGTTTTGGAAACATCGTTTCATACACAATGGTTGCTTTCCAATTACAGAGCATAATGCGACTCAGTGCCGCACAATGCCGAATTATGCTGATGCTTAATTGGAACGTGAATTAGTTTTCAAATGCACCAGCAGAGTGCGCTAAGTTCAGTGTTAAAAAAAAAGTCAATGTTTGTACCTTCATCCATATTTATATTTAATTTTTAACACAGTTTGAATTAACTTTGATAATTTAAAAAAAACTATGATGAAACGAAAGTTTTAATAATTTTTCGACAATAAATAATATTACTAACGATAACATATAAATAAAACATTTCGATCAATGCCAACTTAAAGAAAAAACACTTGTTAATTTTCTGTCTCTGAGTTGGTACAATTGCACGCATCACACGAAAACATTACTTTTGAGAGTGCTCAATTGTGCGAAGCGTTGCTGTAGTTGGAACACTCAACGTTAAGCATTATGCCGCATAATGCGCTATAATGCTGTAATTGGAAAGCTACCAATGTATCCAAAAACGCATACGCATTTTTTTTGCAATAAATAAATAAACGCATATGTCACGGGTACATGGACGGGGCGGGAACGTGGACGGGAAAAATATCGTCGCGGACGATGTGCCCCGTCCCGCTCGTGGTTTCGCTACGTATGCATAGCACAGTCACTCTGTTCTGCTCATTCCGAACAGATTTGTAATGACGCATTGATCTGAGAATATAAAATTACATTTCCAATTATTATAAAATCAACACTAGCACGTTAGATCCAAATCATTGTCACGGTGCGTATGCGTTTGCACCACGTTGTCGTTTTGAACGAGATAATCACGTGCCCGTCCCGCTCACGTCCCGTCAGAAGTATTTACTCGTCACGTATGCAGCGGCCTTTAGAATTGTCCACCACCCTCCACACTTATCTGTGCTGCTCAGCTGCTGCAAGCTGCTGGCTTGTGAGGTGACAGATGAGGTGTCAACTGTCCTTAAAGCATTGACACTGCTGTGCATTGACATAAAAGTATCAAAAGAAAGAAGTCTTCATTTTCATCTCCATAATTTTTTGTGATTTTGTCGGAACGGTTCACGTTCAAATAATACAAAAATATTAATTTTATAAAATATGCGGTCTGTAGTTTTACTATTGATACTTGCTACAGTAGCGCACTGTTGGGATGACGGTGATTTCGAAGTGTTTGACGTGGTTGAAGAAGTGAACCAAAATTTTTACGAACTTCTAGGAGTAAAACAGGTAGCAATTCCATTAAAATACTATTTTTTCTTAGTCTCCCATTATAGATAGGAATTATTTCCATCAGTTAATTTTGATTGAATAAAAAAAAGAGGTTAGTTTGATTTAAAAATTAAATTATTTATTTCTCTATTTTTTGCTTGTTATTTTAATTAAAGGTATAGTCAGAGAGTCGTAAGGACATACATAAACTTTTTTTATTGAGTAAAGTTTTAGGTCTTGGTTTATGAGTAATATGATAGGATTATAAATTGAAAAATCTGAATGAAAATACTTATGTAAGTTTTGTTTCTCATTTGTAGGATGCAACACCTGCTGAGGTGAAGTCTGCTTTCAAAAGGCTTACTTTGAAACTACATCCAGATAAAAATGATTCTCCTGATGCTGATGTGCAGTTCAGAAACCTGGTGTCTGTTCACAACATACTCAAAGATCCAGGAAAGAGGGAGAAGTGAGCGCCTTATTTTGTTTAGCATAAAAGTCATAACTATGATGTCTCAGTGATAAATGTTCATATTGATACCATCTTTATTACCAGTACTAAGTTTTATTTCAGATGAATTAGTATGTGTATTTACTGTCACTCTGTACACCTATATTTATTCTTTTATAAGTTTCAATTACCAACAAAACCAACTTACAAAAGAAACTCTTTCTATTTGTTTCTTACCTTTAAATGTTTTTCTTTCCTAGATACAATGAGGTTCTTAAGAATGGTTTACCAAATTGGCGATCAGCTGTGTACTATTATCGACATGTTAGAAAGATGGGTCTTGCTGAGGGTTCCTTCATATTGTTCATAATAATTACCTTTGGACAATATGCTGTTGGTTGGGCAGCTTATGCAGAGAAGAGGTATACTGCTGTAAGTTCATTTCGTTCTATCATAATAATGAGTAGTTGTAATGTTACTAGAACATTGAATACAACAATTTTATTTTCAGGAACAAATACTAAATAGTAGAGGTAAAAAGCATTCGAAGAAATCAGGATTTGATGCAGGGCTCGCTGAGATATTAGAACAATTGCCAAAACCCAGTATTAAAGACACATTGCCATTCCAAATCCCAAGATGCATATGGTGGTCTATTACTGCCATCCCTAGAGGTGTTATGGAGTTAAGACGGATGATGAAGGAGAAAGAGGAAGAAGCTAAAAGACAGAAGAAGAAGTGAGTATGATTTCAATTTTGTTTTTTTCAAATCGGCTGCAGATTTTTTTTTGGTATTATGCAAAATACACATACACACCTCTGTATTGTATCTTATGATTATCTTCTCCATGCTTTTAAAGTTATTAAAAATATTAATTGTACTTCAATTAAAAATATTTAACATGAAAACATCCAGAAATAGGGTGTTCTGTGGGTCAATTATATTATTATGGTGTGCATATTCAATACTTTCTGTCAATCATTACATTTCTCAATAAGATTCTCCCAAAGATATGCCGTATTTTTTTATATAACTAGTGGGTGCTTGTATCTTCTTGTATCTGTAAAGAATAATTGAATTTTCAGTCAAACTTGACTCCACTCAGGTTTTATTTTCAAGACTAAAAGTAGATGTTCTTCACCGAAGTCCTCTTTCTCTCCATTCCAAAACTCATCAAAATCAGTACAGCATGTAAATTAATTATACGAGTACCATGAATGTTGCTGTATGAAATAATTGTATTCTTTATTACAACTTCTCTATTAATCTATGCTCAAAGTTAAAGAAATAAAAATAAGACTAATATAAGAATTTTGAATCACTAATAACAGTACTTATTTAAAAAATACTTATAATAAGTTTTTATAAGCCCTATCAGCATCTCTATCAATTTATGATTAACTTCTTCAATAGGCTTAGATTATTGGTCAGCAACTATTCTATGCAATCAAGTACCTAGATTGTCACTTATGCAAGGTGTTTCTGAAGTGCAGTAAATTTTTGCACAATATTGCTCAAAATGTGACAACATTCGAGCTTTATACCCAATGAGGTCAATATAAAAAAAGAGAAATGATTGACTTCCAAGTTATTCTTACAACAACAGTACATTCTTTCTTAGTGGATTTGTTATGCTTCTGCAAGGCATTGCAATGCATTTTTGTAACTAGCTGCCATTAAAAGTAGTTTAGTTAAATAAGATGAGAAGCTTAGATATATAATTAATTAGTATATCAATCAATCAATTTATTTGTTCAAATATGAGTACATAATTTGGAGTTACATAATTTTACCCAATATGGGTGTAGTGAAAACAGAATAGTATATCTATTAAACAAAATCCGATATTGTCACAAATCAATAATTATACTTAAAATATAGATTAAATTTGTGATAAAATCAACCTTAAATTAATTGAGTCAAATTAAATAGAAATAGTTCATATGTCACTTAAAAATATATAGTATATTATACCTAGTTTAGTATAGTTATTATGGGTTGTGTATTTGTCTACTTTAATCTAATTAAATGTTAAAATTAGGACAGCATGATAATAGGTAAGAGGAGCTCGATGGCGCAAATGGTCAGCGCTTTCGGCTGCAATCGTTGAAGTTAAACAACTTCCGCAGTGGTCGGTCAGTGAATGGGTGAACAAAAATTTACCGTCTCGAGCTCTTCTGAAGGCATGTTAAGTCGTTGGTGTCGGTCTACAGTCAGTAGCGCCCACCAATCCGCACTGGGTTTGCGTGTTAGTTCATAGCCCAAACTCCCTATTCCACCCACAGAGAAGGCCTGTGCTCCAGCAGCCCACTGATATTAGACATTAATAGACTGATAACGATCAACCAAAATACTCAGATTACGCAACAAAAGGCAGATGAAACGGAACACGCAGGTCATCATAGCGAATGCCAAGTCAAAGCTAAAGACTTTTTCTGTCTTTGTGAACAGTTTTTGCAATGTTTAAACAAGGCGGCACAGTTTAGATAAAAACTTAATATTCACGGGACGTATTCACAACACGACGCGTTGTATTGTACTGACGCGAGTTTGTATTTGCTTTTAACTTCGTATCCATATTTGCTTTGGAGGCCACACTTGCGTGTTCTGCGCGTTCCGTCTGCCTTTTGTTCTGTAATCTGAGCAGAAAAACTGTTTTGACGGCCTCTAGCTAAAAATGATTGTTACATTGAGCAAAATGTTATTACTTACGCAGCGCAGTTTTGAAGCCGTTTTCTGCTCGATCATAAACATATATTTTTGCTACAGCCCGTTGAAACTTATAACACTAAGTGAGGCGATAGATGTGTCCGGAAGGATATGTAAGCAGATTTTAAGACCGATTAGGCCACAGAACACACAAAGAGGTTAGAAGGGCCTTGTGGGCGGCGCAGGCGCGCCACAGTTATGTGTAAGCAAATGCTACTAACTTGACCAAAACTTGGTTCTGATTGCGTCGTTGCTCTCGGGCGTGGGCGCTGATTGGCTGGATTGTTTGATGTCGCGTCGTTTGATTGGCTATTATCTATTAGGTGGAAGTGTAGTGGGGGCGAGCCGGCGACATCGGTTCCCGCAGGTACGAACGGTCTTTGAGCACCCTCCTACCTCTCTATGCCCCTTATTAATAAACGTGGACTAAGCTTGGATTAATTACTCCATGTTTTGTTCATTGAATGACAAATGGCATTTGAGTGATATGAACAAAACACGGCGTAACTAGTCTAAGCTTTCCTTGTTACCTATAATGCGAAGAAATGGCGCTGCCTTGCAGCTTAAGAATGGCTAGAGGAATTTCGACGTGGCCATCAGGGCTGCGATAGCATAATTGGTCAGTGCATTCGCCCAGATTGCGAACGGTGCGGGTTGAGTCCCGCCTGTTGCCTGGTCCGCGTGGGTTTTTTTCTAGTTATATTTTCTTTAGATTTATAAATCAAACAGGTACATGCTTAAAAAATAAAAATTATAATAATTCCTTGTTTATTAATAAGGGGGTCTGTGTTCTGTGGATATGGCTATATAGGGAAGAGGAAGACCGCGTCCGCTCGGAGCGCGAAGCCGCGGCGGCGGAGGCTCGCGCGGCGGCCGGGCCTGCGAGGCGCCGGCGAGGGTTCGAGCCCCCGCCCGCCAGGGACTCCTGCCTGCTCGACGCGGCCGACGAGCCGGAGGGGCCTGTCGTGGTGCCTGTCAAGACTGCTGTGAGTATAAATAATAATAAATAAATAAATATTTCCAACACTCACACCAATTAGCCTAGCCCCAAAGTAAGCACTGTAAGGCTTGCGTTATGGGATGCTAGGGTCACGGATAGAATACATATCTATATACATATATAAAACTCAAAGGTGACTGACTGACATAGTGATCTATCAACGCACAGCCCAAACCACTGGACGGATCGGGCTGAAATTTGGCATGCAGGTAGATGTTATGACGTAGGCATCCGCTAAGAAAGGATTTTGATCAATTCTACCCCGAAGCGAAGCGAGGGCGGGCCACTAGTAAATAAATAAATATTTCCAATACTCACACAAATTAGCCTAGCCCCAAAGTAAGCACTGTAAGGCTTGTGTTATGGGATGCTAGGGTAACGGATAGAATAGGTATTTTTTGAAGCTATACTTCTTTAGGCGCGTTATGAAAAAATGATGAGAGTGAAATTTTAAGATGCGCGCGCATCACTGTAACACAAAAAATTACTAATTATACTTTTGTGTTTACCGCACATTAAGAAAATCTACCAACAAGAAATAGAATCTCTATTTAGTGGGTGCCAACGACTGCATTGTGAAGGCCTATCAAAATTATTTATTAATCTGGAACAACGGAACCAAAGCGCGATTCAGGAGACTACAGCGCCATCTTTTGACCATTGGTGTAGTAGAACCAAAAACCACATCTTTATTTTTTGTAATAAAGTAACAGTTATAGGTATTCATATTTATAATATTTATCCACATGTTTCTAGTTTGTATATTCGGAATACGTGTTTGAGTTTCATACAAGTGCAAATCACATATGTTCTAATAAATTCTAATTGAATATTTTGATTATTTATTTATTTTTTCAAATTAAAACTGAACTTTATTGACTGTGTCCTTTTCCAGACTTTTTATTAATTTATTGTAATTAATTATTTGCATGCAATTAAAAACTAATTTTAAACGATGCCAAAGAAGGATAACTTCTCACGCGCCTACATAAGTACACGCACCCATTTTTTTTTTGTATGTCTTTGTCTCCCCATCCACAAAAAAGTATAGACTTTCTTCCATTACAAAAGTGCATCATAAAACTAAGAGTGAATTCCTCAGGCACCCCCAGTCATATCAGGAGGCTTATGGACAGACGATGACTTGGCCGAGCTAGTGAGACTGGTGAAGAAGTACCCAGGAGGAACCAGTGAACGTTGGGAGAGGATAGCCGAGACGATGTGTCGCAGCGTGCCAGAAGTCACGCATATGGCACACAAGCTGAAAGATAATTGCTATAAAATACCGGGTCAAGAGGAGGAACCCCAAGTCGTGGAGCCACCGAAGAAGGTAAGAAATGAAAGAAAAGAATTAAGAGATGAAGGTAAGAAAAGAATTAGAGATCCTCCGTCTTATAGAAGGCCACATTAAAATAACCTTTTAGTGGTGTTGTGTTTTAGACAAGCTCGATGGCGCGCGTTCGGCTGCGATCGTTGAAGTTAAGCAACTTTCGCAGTGGTCGGTCATTGGATGGGTGGCCATAAATCTTCTATCTCGAGTTCCTCTGTGCTTCGGTAGGTACGTTAAGCCGTTGGTTCCGGTTGCATCTGCAGTCGTTAGCACCGGTCAATCCGCACTGGGCCCACGTGGTGGGTCATGGCCCAATCATCCTTTTCCATCCACAGGGAAGTCCTGTGCCCCAGCAGTGGGGACATTAATAGGCTGATGATGATGATGAATTTTTTTTCTGGTGACAAAGGTTCCGGGGCGGGATTGATATTGTTTGTATCGGAAGCGTCTATACTCTATCTATAGTCTATGGAGACCGCTTACCAAAGTGGGCCATAAGCTTATTTGCCATTCTTTTACAAAAGAAGAAAAGATTTGCATGTCTACCTAGCCCATTATTTAGTAATATATCTTAACCCTTTCTGTTAAGAGACTTCAACTAGCACCTTGAAGAAGAAACTATATTCGCAGTGGTAACCGCGTTCGGTTTGCGATCGAAATTAAGCAACTTTCACATCGGCCAGTCATATGATGGGTTGCCAAAATTCATTGTTTCCTGCTTCTCTGTGCATCGAAAAGCAAGTTAGGCCGTTGGTCCCGGCTGCATCTGTATTCACCCAACACCCATCAAGGGGCATTCGGTTCTGGCCTAATTTCCCTAATCCATTTAATACTGGGTCCATCCCTTTAATATCGGATTGTATATTTATTTCATATTGTTGAGATTGTTTATTATTCTTTCACTATAATATGGAATAAATCTCGATCTGGAAAACAATACAAAACATAGGAACAACATACTTGAAGTTGATTTAATCACTGAAATCATAGTCATAGAATCATAGATAATCATAGAAAAAAGTCCCTCGTGTGCGCAGGCTATTATCGCTTTTTACAACCTCTTTTACCCCCTTATTAATAAACAAAGAATAAACTTGGATTAGTTACTCCATATTTTGTCTCTGTTCATTGAATGTCAAATGATGCCATTTGAATGATATGACCAAAACACGGCTTAACTAGTCTAACCTTATTCCTTGTTTATTAATAAGGGGGTTAGCGTGTCAAATTAAGGCCAGTCAAGCTATCGTCTAGAGTCTACAGACACGCATTCCCCTAATTTACTACGACAACGCTAATAGGGTATTTGACAAGTTTTATAAAACGATCTCATGTTATTGACTAATGTTTATAGAGTCCGTAAAAAGATATTCATCATTCTGTTGTGTATTTCAGTAAAAATAACTAAATCAAAAACTCCATTTTCAAGTTGCCGCGAAAACGTTTCTCTGGACAATATGGCGTCTTACTAGTGTGTGACGTCATTTTAGGCTCCGCCAATCCCAAGCGTTTTGGGTCACGTGACAATAGATAAGAAAACTATTATCTTTTTCGTGGGTTTTTAGTAAAACCCCTGCCAATATTCATTCTAAACACAAATCTGTCAAATACCCTATTGTAGCGCATTTAGTACCAAAGCCACTTTGAAGCTGTGTAGGCTTGGCGTAGATGTGGGAGATAGAGATATGGGACGATTCAATTTGAATTAATCGTTGTATTAGGTGAAGACGCGTAAGGCCGAAGAGGTTAGCGGGGCTAATAGCGGCGGCAACTGGTCGCAGTCTCAACAGCGAGCACTGGAAGCGGCGCTCCTCAAGCATCCCAAGGGCGTCGCCTACGACCGCTGGGCCTCCATCGCCGCCGCTGTCACGGGGAAGACCAAGGTATGTATACTGAGACAGTTGGGTCCCAACGGGGATAGTATGTAGTAGTGGAGACAAGATCGTCGCCTTTGACTGCTGATCCTTCATCGCCGCGCCGCGCCGTGCCGGGGAAGATTAAAAATATTGATTGTAGGAGGCGATTTTAAAAAAACGTGTGAATGCAGGTTTTATTATTATTAAAAATAAAATGATGTCTTCTTCCATTAAAATAACCTATCTTCAATATTTAATATACTTTCCCTCCGTATGGCATGATCGTGGGACACCCTGTATAAAACAAGAAACTGACTGTCATATCAACGCATGGCCAAAATAGCATGATTTTTTCAAAATTCATACCCAATAAGTTAAAAAAATACGTGAAGAATAAATTCCTTGAGTGAATAGACTTGAAACTTGGCATGGATATTATCTAAATAAATTTAATGTCATTTTGATTTTTTCCTAATTAACCCGCTAAAAGTTTGGTGTCGGTGTCGAAGTTTTTATATGGATGAATTTTAACGTGCATTTCGATTAACTCGGAACTTGGTATTTTTACTAAAGATTAGAAGTAAAGAAAGTTTTTAGAAAATCTACCTATAAGGTTAAAAAGGGGATGAAAGTTTGTGTGAAAAACCTTCTTCTCTGAGTTATTTAAACTCAAATCAAAACCGTAAAATGATTGATAAAAAATCAAATTGGATAAAATATACTCAAGTCACTCATTCCACGCGTACGAAGTCGGGGGAAAAAGCTAGTATATCAATTCGAAAGATTGTATGTTGAAATTTGGTACAAAAGGATAGTATCAGTTCCGGCAAATGACATAGGCTTTTATCCCAGAAATCATAGAAAAAAAACAGGAAAAGGTTACAAGCAATATTCATATCTATACACATCCCTTTTTCTTTGTCTTGGGAAAATGCGTGACGCATAGCCCGCGCTTGGGTGAGAGACGGGGCTATGTAGGGCTCCTCCTCCCCCCAAATCCCCAAAATCTCAGCCAGCCCATGGGATTGGCTCAGCGGCTGCTCAGGATGAGGGGCCCCTACCCACTAAAAACCCAACAGTGCTTCCTCGCCTGCCGGAACGGATGTCGTGATCTATACACATCCTAAATATTCGACGACCTCCTAGGCCGACTGGTACGCCGGGTTTCAAGGTGTCGCCTACTCGAGAGGTCCCGGGTACGAATCCCGGTGAGGGCAGATGTAAGTGTAATGAATACCAGCATTCGTACTCCAGTCATGGATGTTTAATATGTATTTCTATAGATATATACATGTTTCAGTATATGTATTCTAGCCGTTACCCTAGTATCCCATAACACAAGCGTACAGTGCTTACTTTAGGGCTACGCTAATTCGTGTGAGTGTTGGAAATATTAATATTTATTTTATTGTGCTTTTAATGTTGTGGAGAGTTTTTCGCTTGTTTTTCTCCGCAGCCAAAAAATATGTCCTATAAACAGTGGTAGGGGGAAAAAAAGAGTTTTACTATACATCCAATTTGAATAAAGATATATTGATTTCTGATTATTTAAAACACGTTATAATTATTTATTAGCAAGTTTAACAGTGTGTGTTAAATAAAACTTGAGCAAAGTGCCTAATTGTGCGTGCTAATTTACATTCTTGTGTAACAATTACATATAATGTGTATGTAGTAGGTTTTATAGTCAGCAACTTCCTAGTACCGAATATTTTAAGCATAAATCATTTAATCATTCATTTAATTAAATTTTCTATCTAAGTGGCTATTCGTACTCTCGTCCCTACTTTTCAAGGTAACCACGTAAAACCAGCGTCGGTGTGCGCAAGTGGTTAGCGCGTACGGCTGCGATCGATGAAGCTATGCAACTTTCGCAGTGGTCGGTCATTGGATGGGTGACCAAAAATTACTATCTCGAGCTCCTCCGTGCTTCGGAAGGCACGTTAAGCCGTTGGTCCCGGCTGCATCTGCAGTCGTTAGCACCCACCAATCCGCACTGGGCCCGCGTGGTGGGTCATGGCCCAATCTCCCTATTCCATCCATAGGGAAGGCCTGTGCCCCAGCAGTGGGGACATTAATAGGCTGATGATGATGAAGATGATGAAATGTTTAGACCTAATTTATTGTATTTCTGTATAAGGTATATATTAATAATAGTTCTATGTTGTACATACAATCAAAGAGATTTTGATAATCTGTCGCTCGATTTTGTTGTAACAGTGAAACCGTGACTAAAGGGCAATGTCACGGTTGGTTGGATTGTTGAGTCGCCGCAACTGTGTAGTAACTACTTATCGCTGGCTTGTAACGAAAGTGAAAATACTACCGAATATAATACCGTCTTACTGAAGCCACTATTCCTAGAAGAACAAATAAATTTTGTGACTAATTTCTTTGTCGTACTATTCGTAAGTGCAATTCTTTGCCCGCGCACGTGTTCCCTCCTTCCTACAATCTGGGGTTCTTTAAGAGAGGCATGAAGAAGCATTTTTGCAGGCCGACAAGGTGAGGATGGTTGGTGTAGCAGGTTATAACTGCTGTTCTAGCTATTTTCGCGTTTGGACTTTATCACCACTATATCAGGTGGGGTAGAGTCATTTGGCTACCTGGCTATATAAAAAAAAATACGAGCGAGCCTTACAGTAGTCGCGTATGATATGTAACATTTGAAACCTCACCTTATATTAGTAAAAAAAGAAATAAAACCTACTACAAAAGGAATAAGCCATTTGAACATTATGTTCTAAAATCAAATCAAATTTCTTTCGCGACTTCCTGTTACTCACTTCCGTCCCATTTCTCGAAATCGCTTCCACAAATTGAAGGAAAGCGAGAGGAAAGATGTTACACATCAATAAATTAGTATTTGAAGAATTCGACAATGTCGTTGGGTTCTCTGGTAGTCATTTCGACATTTGACGACTCTGTATATAATAATAAAGAGAGAAAGTAAAACAGTCCTTGCCGAGTTTCTTGCCGGTTCTTCTCAGTTCAAAGTATCCCGTCGTAGTTTTGCGAATCGATGGCGTAGCTTCTTCACCTTCACAAGTGCTTGTAACAGCCTAGACTGAATAAATGATTTTTGAGTTTGAGTTTGGAGTCAAATTAGAGTAGGCGCTCGGAAACCAAACGTCTCGGGTGGGATAGCATCTGATGCTAAAGTCTTTAATCCCACTAGTACCACCGATTATAAATAAATAAACAATAAATATTTCCAACAATCACACCAATTAGTCTAGGCCCTAGCCCCTAAGTAAGCACTGTCACAGGCTTGTGTTATGGGATACTAGGGTAACGGATAGAATACATATATACAGTACATATATAAGGATATTTATATAGAAATACATATAAAACATCCATGACTGGAGTACAAATGCTCGTATTCATCACACAAACGTCTGCCCCCACCGGGATTCGAACCCGGGACCTGTTGAGTCGGCGACACCACGAAACCCGTCGTAGAACCCACTCGATCACGGAGGTCGCCATACATAAAACTATACTAGTACTATTTGATGCTGCGCAATCTGATTATCTTGTATACATGCTGGAAAAATTCTTGAGCAACGACCATAGACTAGGAAGCCTGCGCAGTAAAAACTTCTACTGTGCAAGTTTATTTGTTTGCGGTTTTGTAGAAGCTTGCTGCCACATATACACTGAAACAGCTTCCTTAGCACAAACCAATATCGAATTCGGATAGTCTGCGAGTGCGAAATGTCATTGACAAATTTTGTATGGAAACTTGAACAGCAGCGCCAAAACGGACGTAACAAGAACTAAATTTCAGTAAAAATTTGACGTATAAAATAGATCGAATTCAACTATATCAATTCTGCACTTCTATACCAAAATTGCGGACTTTTCCAATGAATATTGAACTTTAAAACTCACCCGCGAAGGTAGACAATCTGTATAGTTGTTTATACGTAAACAATATAACCTATGATGTATTTGTGCAATTTCCAGGAGGAGTGCATGCAGCGGTGTAAATACTTATCGGATATGGTCAGAAAACAGAAGCAGAAAGAAGAAGAGCAGCAAAAAGAGGACGACACAGAGAGAAGCGAAGACTGCAGCGAACAGAACGGTGACGTCAGCTCGTAGCTACATGACAATAAATATAGAACAATTAAGCAGATAATAGTCAGAACATCATCAAGATTCTGCTTGCTAATGTGGAGATCTGATCCTATCGGTTAAAGGATTTAATTAGGAGTGAGATATGGCATTTCAATAGGGATGATGACTATTTTTTCTTCGTTTATCAGGTAGATTATCAAAAATTATTGGACACGTATTTTTTCTTTTTTCACATAATATAAACATTGCAGAGATATGTTTTTATTTATTTTTAAGCATTTAACTGCTAGATGTTTAAATCTAAATAAAAAATATATTGATAAAATTGCAGAGATATATTGATTTGAAAAGTCGCATGACGTCAACTTTGAGTACACTTATAAGTGAAAATTTACTCAAAAGTGACGTCACGAGCCCCTACTCTCAAACTTTAACGCGCTATAACTTTGTCATTTTTTGGTTGATTGCCCAAAGAAAAATACGTGCCCATTATTTTTTGACTGACTGACGGACTAAATGGAATTTCGTTTACTGTACCCCGTCATCACCCCTATTCTTCGCCTCATATTATTTAAACTTGTTAATTTTCTTGGTTTAAATTATGTTATGGCGAAGTTTTTGAAGTGAAACTTCTTTACGCACTCTTGACTTGGGGGGTAAGCTGGCGAATGCGTTACGCGTTACGAAAAGTGTGATCGGGCAAGGCGAACGGGAGTTGAGTGAGGGATATAAGCAAGAGAAAGCAATACGACGCGCACGGTTTCATTCTCTTTTTCTCTTATAGCTTGTAAATGATATATGTATATGTACATACATGTACATATTGTACACTAACACACACACACACATACAGGGTGTAAAAAACCTTTAACAAAGTCGTAGGCCACATATTTTCCCCATCATGATGATAATTTTTTTCTTCTTGGCCATACCAAGAAAATTTATGGTTATGGAGATATTGAAGGTCAAAGTCACATTTTTTTCAAGTTTTATACATTAATATTTTTAAAACGTTAAAAACTTTTTCATTGACGCATTTACAAACACGCACACACATACACACAGGCACATTGTTTGCGTAGCGCCACAGTAGCGCGCCGCGCTATACATTGCGTAATGGAAAAAAAAAATACCTAAAAATACAAATGATTCCCACGTATAATATTACTTGTTTGGGTGTACAGATTGCGTAGTTTTAGTCTTTGTCATAAGTTTTTTTACACCCTGTATATATATATATATATATATAGATAGAGCTAAAGAAGTTTCACTCCAGTCTTGTGGTCATAATCACACTCGTTTTTTTATGTTGCCACCATAGTCTAATCTGGTCACTTGAACTCGAGAGAATTAAAAATTTGCACTCATTATTGGCCTTAATGATATTTTTTTTCGTTTATTGACGAGGAGAATTAAAACTAATAATAATTCAGGGCAAAGCTGTGTCAATAATGATATATAATGTATTCATAACCTTCTCTGTCGCTTTAGAAATAATTTTCAAATTTTGTTTGTTTTCACGCACACCAATCATTTAATAAAACAATTGTTGAACACATTTAAAGCGCGATTGATTAACTCTTCCTAATTTCTGATGTTTCAGATACTTCACAGGCTCCGTGGTCGCAAGACTGAACTTTTATAATGTGTTTTATTAGCTAAGTACCTTATAAAATGTTCAAGCACTGTCAGATAATTTATTTTAAAAAGATTTGATTATCTATGGATCTGTTTATTGACCATTTCCTATATTCTTTTCAAATACATTATTTGAACGTGGCCTACATCGCCCTTCATACCAATTCAGTGTTTTATTGGATTTAAAAATCAATATTATTTTTGAGCTAATCGTGACATTCCTGTAGTCAATTCTATTAGCAAGTTTCCACAATAATTTTAAATTGTTTAGTAGCCCGAAAGTCTGAAGATGTTAGGTTTATTTCGCACCTAGAGCGGTCGTATTATTTTCAGTGCCAGTTTTCGACAAATCGTCATTATTATTATTATTATTTAAATGGCTGTGAAACAGACATTTACTGAAACCTTATTTCAATATTACATTAACTGTTCCTTATGACTGCCACTCCAATCAATGTCATATCCAATTTATTATCAATGTCATAAATATCCATTCAACAAGCACAGTTTTTCTATAAAGGCTTCGTCCAAATGGAAAATGAATGCACCAATCACCCAAAATTCGCGAAAGTCAATAAAGAATAAAACAAGATTTAGCCCACACCATAATGTGAAATTGACATTGGTGTCGATTCTGGCACTATTCTATAAATTAAACATCACTCTTTTTTTCTTTTTCTTCTATACAGAACTTATGCTCTACAGAATGAAAAGCATTATGTATAGAGCATGACAAGAATACACTGTTGTCAAATTTAATTTTAAGTTTAGAAAATCATGCCAGAATCGACACCAATGACGTTTGGAAATTTATATGGGTTAAATCTAGTTTTAGTTTAATGTTGATTTCGCTGATATGCTGTTAGTGGGCCTTACTTTAATTGACTTGTGGTGCGCTTAGATTTGTATTAAAAAACATGCCAAATCGATTCCCCGTAGCATGAGCATCACATGCGTTCGGTAATTGCATCGCAGAGGCGACGGACTTTTGGTCACGTGATCACAGATTAATCTGAGCCATTTGCTATTACCGAACGGTTTTACCAACCGCAAATTAATTTCTAACCTCAAACAGAAACTAACCTCACAACATGACAGTTATCCAGATTAATCTTTCTCGTCGGTCAAAAAACTCCAAGCAAACAGATTTACATCGTACTGATCCGAGAGGAATTACCGTACGCTTCAGATTTACTAAAGTAAATTCGTATATTACATCTTTAGATGTTAAATTCGTATATTACATCTTTAGATGTAATATACGAAATATGCTGCAAGGCAGCGCCATCTTAATAATGCGAAGAGATGCAGCTTAAGAATGGCTAGAAGAATTTCGACGCGATCAGTGAGGGCCGCGGTAGCATAATTGGTCAGTGCATTCGCCCGGATTGCGAAGGGTGCGGGTTCGAGTCCCGTCTGCTGCCTGGTCGGCGTGGATTTTTTCTAGTTATATTTTCTTTAGATTTAAACATCAAGCAGTTACATGCTTTAAAATAATAAAAATTATAGTATATCACGTTTTTATCGCGTCGTACTGCCAAACTCCATAGTAATTTGACACTTGAGAGTGTTAAAAAGAGTAAATATATCATATCGCGATGCTCATGCTAGGGTAGCTGTATTATTAAAGTGATTATATGAGTTCTAACTCTATCTCCATTGTGTTCTCGACTCTCTCGTCTCCTATATTGAGCATCTTTCATTTTGGATTGTAAACAGTCATTTCAGACTTGAATGCAATTTTTTTATACATAATTTCTGTGTCAATAAGCGAGTACGAGTGTGGGAAATGGCGTCTTTGTACCTGTACTGACAGATGGTAGGGTCAAGAAATAGAAAGATAGAAAGAAAAATTTGTTTATTAGGTAATGTCGAGACAGTGCGAGAACAAAGTTAGAACTGATATTTTTTTTGCATGTAGTACGCGCCGTGTGCGACTAAAGACAGCAATAGTTTAGAGTGAGAGCGCATGATCGCCGCCGCCATTTTAGATTCGTTTCTTTATTGGCGCGGCTTATACTGGCAAGTCTTTTGTTAATAGTCCGAAACCTTGTTTCACTAATCCGCTTCAACAAAACTATCACAAACATCTTTTTACAGATTTACAGTCTTCTAAAGTTCTCTATTGTAAATATACCGCCAAAAAACGTAGTATTTGTTACTCGGAAATTGTTAATAAAACATATGATTACATAACTTTAATAAATGTATTTATTAAATATTTACAAGAATACAATTGATGTGATCAATTAACATGTGTATTTTTATTCTCCTTAATACTAAAAGTCACCACTTTGACTAACAAAATTTATTTTCCAGTAAATCGACTGAAGATTCTAATAATTAACAGACTTATTAAATGCCTTATTTTTAGGAAGTATATTTTGTTTAAGTGGTGTTAGTTAAATGGTTGTTTTTACTTATTTCCTACGCTTCTCGTCGACTTTTATCCGTTGGTAGATCTCTGGGATGTCGTAGTCATACGACTCTGGATTATCTTTGTATCCACTGCTGCCGCCGCCGCCGTTCTTTGTCGGTCGCTTCGGGTATCCTATAATCAGACTGAATTAATTTCGAATTCTTAATAAATATGAGTAAAAAACAATGTAACTAGAAAAAAATCCACGCAGACCAGGCAGCAGACGGGACTCGAACCCGCACCCTTCGCAATCCGGGCGAATGCACTGACCAATAGGGTATTTGACAAGTTTTAGAAAACGATCTCACTTAATTGACTTATGTTGATACGAGCCCGTAAAAAGTGTATATTCATCATTCTGTTATGTATTTCAGTAAAAATAACCAAATCAAAAACTCCATTTTCAACCTAACCTAACATTTTTATTCTCCTTAATACTAGAAGTCACCACTTTGACTAACAAAATTTCTTTTCCAGTTAAAGATTTAAGACGACTGAAGATTCTAATAATTAACAGACTTATTAAATGCCTTATTTTTTAGGAAGTATATTTTAACGTCACACGACTGTTATTGAAACGTCAAACGATACAATGTAATGTCACTTTAACCGGAAGTTTACTTGTGTGTGACGTCATCTTAGGCTCCGCCAATCCCAAGCGTTTTGGGTCACGTGACAATAGATAAGAAAAATATTATCGTTTTCGTGGGTTTTTCTTTTTTTATAGTAAAATTTATGAATTTTTGTAAAAATAGTAAAATCCTCTGCCAATATTCATTCTAAACACAGATGCTAACAATTGGCACTTTATTTTTAATACTGTCAAATACCCTATTATGCTAACGCGGCCCTGATAGCCTTTCTTAAGCTGCAAGGCAGCGCCATCTCTTCGCATTGTAGGTAACCCACAATGTCAAATAAATACCTTTACAATTATTAAACATTTGAAAGAAGAAATAGCAATTATAGTTATGATTTTAATAAGTAATATTCTAGTAATATTTTCTTTAGATTTAAACATCAAGCAGTTACACGCTTAAAAAATTTAAATCGTAACTAGAATATAGAACTAGTTTGATTGCTCAAGGGCCTGCGCTGCGTCAAGCGGGAGCACGGTCCGCTCCTTGTCCCGCTTAACGCAGCGCACACTCTAACGGAATAGGTAACACGAAGTCGAAAAAATCGTTATAATTTTTAATCAACAGATGAAAGTATGATAAGGAGAAGGTGGACACGAAATTGGACCGATTAACTAAGGATATTTTAAAAAACATCGTCGTAAAAAAATCATTTAACATAACAAAGAAAGCGTGCATATATTTTTTCATTTTTTGCTAAATTTTCTTTCTACTGTAAAAGACTTTATATTTTTTTTTTTTAGATTTTTCCAAATTTTATATCCCAGTCCCCTCGGGGATTGTCACCAGAGGGAATAAAAAAATCGACTTCATTCCCATTTGCTTCCAGTGGCAATCCCCTCGAGGGCGATTAGGAATAAACGTTCAGTTCTTTATTCCTATTTGCCTCCGGTAGCAATACCCGCAAGGGCGACTGGGATATGTTGATTTTTCACCTCATTACATACTTTGAAAGTGGGAGCATCGACCAAATTTTGTACAGTAAATATCAAAACAAGCATACCTGTTATAGCCTCCCCACTTTGTGGTCCTGTTGATTGAATTTTCACCTCTTCCATCCTTTGACCCGTTAAAAGTGGGGTCAGAGAGACCTTAACAAATTTCTGGGAGAGTCAATGTTAAATTATACCTGATATAGTTTCTCCTCCACATCGTGAGCAAGCACATTTAGAAGGCGTGGCGACGCGGTGTTGAGTCCTGGTGCCGTCAGCGCAGCGCACCCACACGTCTACAGAGCCGTATGATACGGCCTGGCAGCATTCGCACTTCGAGTCGTGGATGCCGGTCACTGTACGTTTAAAGGCATTGATAATTGAGAAAAAACATACGTGTGCACTGTGGAACCGTATGAGGAATTCGATGGCAAGAAGTTAAGAAACTTTCGCAGTGGTCGGTCATTCGATGGGTGACCAAAAATTATCTATTTCGAGTTCCTCCGTGCTTCGGAAGGCACGTTAACTATGAGCTGCAGTCGTTAGCACCCGCCAATCCGCACTGGGCCCGCGTGGTGGGTCATGGCCTAATCTCCCTATTCCATCCATAGGGAAGTCCTGTGCCCCAGCAGTGGGGACATTAATAGGCTGATGATGATGATGATGATGCGTGTGAACGGAGAACACATCTGAAGTGAAACTTGTTTTCTTAAACAAATTAACATTAGGTGGTGTATAAGGCATAGGGGAATGGCGCAGCACACGCGTAACTTATATATAAGTAAGTTCCGCTATAATAATAATATATTCATTATTGTCGCGCGTGACGCACGTAGCGTTTCAGCCTTCGCCGAGTTACCCTTCAAGTTCCATGCTCGCCAGGAAGAGCTGCGCAGGCAACCCACACTCACATACTCGTCTATATAGAAATTGTTTGGTCATTAATGAATTACAATATACCAAACATTCCGATTTACAAGAAGTCATCCGTCCCTTTTACGGATTATCTATCTTTATTAAAAAGAAGAATGTATTTGAAGTGGCAAACGTACTGGCAAGAAACTCAACTCGAAAATGGTGCATGGTATGCATATAGAATGAAATTTAAGAAGCCTATTAAGATAGTACTTTAAGCTAAAAAATCCACCAAGAAAATACATAATAATAATAACTAGACTAGGAATGGGTCATGATCATTTTCAAGCACATTTGAAGAGAATACATTTAGAAGATGACGACCAGTGCCCCTATTGTGATAAGGGTTGCCAGATACTGGCTTATCAATTCGGGGACTTTTGCACCCCCCCCCCTAAAAAATAAAGCATCAAATTAAACCCCCAATCACCCCCAAGAATTAAAATATCAAGCCGGCCAGCGGTGTCATTCTTTATTGGTTTATTTTGTTACGTAACTAGCACATTATCGGAATCCGGGACAATAATGTCCAGGTAAGGACAGTAAGGTAAATTACTGGACACGGGACAAGATGCAAAATTCCCGGACATCTGTAAGCCTAATTGTGATACAGGACAAATAGTAATACTTCTACATCTCATCCTGGACCAGCGGGGCTTTCAGTTTACAAAGGCTAGTTTTGGTAGATGGCTTACATAAGAACAAGAAGTACAAAAACAACGATATCCCCAATCATTTGCCATCTATCCTTGAAATCCAGCCCCTTTAGCATGACCACCGAAACGAGATATGCTAAAGCGATATATCGGCATTAACTGTCAGACTACTGTCAAACTCCACTGTAGTCTGACAGTGCCGATATATCGCTTTATCATATCCCGTTTTGGTGGTCATGCTAGAGGGGCAGGAGTGTTATGACCATAGAGGTATAAGAATAGAGAGAAAGAAGATGAGAGACGGCTAGCCTTTTTCTCTCTAATCGCGAATGCGCATTGTATGAAAAACCTATGGATGAATACCGACCAATCACACGACTGCGCAGCAATACCGACCAATCGCACGACTGCGCAGCGTCACAAGAGAGAGAGATAGCTAGCCGTCTCTCACCTTCTTTCTCTTTCTACTAGACGGACACTTCCACTTGTAGTAGAGTACATATCTCCCCTACTCTATTCTTATACCTCTATGGTTATGACATACTATTTGAGTTCATCATCAATAATTTTGGCAAGATATAGATAACATATCACTAATGACTGGCCAATATGGAAAACTATAAGGCCGTAAAATTTATAACAAAAAAAATACGATACCGTTGTTATACAGCGTCCCCGAGTCGCATGAACCGCGGCATTCCAGCATTCCTTCCAGGGGCTCATCGTTGGTGCATATTCCGTGCCCGCGGACCAACGTAGACACAACGCCCACTGACGAGGACCCAG
The DNA here is from genome assembly GCA_902850365.2 of Chilo suppressalis. Taxonomy (NCBI): domain Eukaryota; kingdom Metazoa; phylum Arthropoda; class Insecta; order Lepidoptera; family Crambidae; genus Chilo; species Chilo suppressalis. Next base: position 4,959,767 of record OU963899.1, on the reverse strand, counting down.
ATACTGGCACTGGGGCGCATTTACCTAGACAAATACCACACGATTATTATCGTCATTGTCATCTTTCAATCATAACATGTCCTACTGCTCTGCCATCACCACTTTGATCGGTCCTAAGCGGACTGAATCCAACGGCTTCCCGCAACCTTCAATAGATCGTCTCTCGTATAAATACGAGATTTCTGGTCTTCCGTACGAGGTATGAGATTTTGTCAGAAAATTTTATAACAGGATATTTCATTGTAGGCAACATGTTGGAGCATAAATCGTAGGTATCCAAAACCAGTCCATATTTATTATAATTTTTATTTTAGGTATTTAATTGCTAGATTTTTGAATCAAGAAAATTTTACTAGAAAAACATTTCTTTACAGTCTATTCTTATTTGTACAATTACTAGTTTTGCTTTGCGGTTATACCCGAGTGGAATGGAATGAAAAAAGATTGCGAATTAACAAAATTATTGGTCACCATCACTGGACACGTCGGGGACTCGAGACACACTAAGGTTAGTAGGACAATCGTGAATAGTGATCGCAGAGCATCACGTCCATTAGAGGCCGGATTACATTACACAATGATGTGATATCAGGTATAGTATACTGATTGAGGTCGTCGGCCTTGGGCTCGCAGGTCTGGCAGCACGTCCCGTTGACTATGATCTGGGGCGGGCAGCGGGACACGTCGGGACACACGGGACACGTGGGACACTATCAGGTATAGTATACTTACTGAGGTCGTCGGCCTTGGGCTCGCAGGTCTGGCAGCACGTCCCGTTGACTATGAGCTGGGGCGGGCAGTGGGACACGTCGGGACACACTGGACGCGTGGGACACTATCAGGTATAGTATACTTACTGAGGTCGTCGGCCTTGGGCTCGCAGGTCTGGCAGCACGTCCCGTTGACTATGAGCTGGGGCGGGCAGTGGGACACGTCGGGACACACTGGACGCGTGGGACACTATCAGGTATAGTATACTTACTGAGGTCGTCGGCCTTGGGCTCGCAGGTCTGGCAGCACGTCCCGTTGACTATGAGCTGGGGCGGGCAGTGGGACACGTCGGGACACACTGGACGCGTGGGACACTATCAGGTATAGTATACTTACTGAGGTCGTCGGCCTTGGGCTCGCAGGTCTGGCAGCACGTCCCGTTGACTATGAGCTGGGGCGGGCAGTGGGACACGTCGGGACACACTGGACGCGTGGGACACTATCAGGTATAGTATACTTACTGAGGTCGTCGGCCTTGGGCTCGCAGGTCTGGCAGCACGTCCCGTTGACTATGAGCTGGGGCGGGCAGTGGGACACGTCGGGACACACGGGACGCGTGGGACACTATCAGGTATAGTATACTTACTGAGGTCGTCGGCCTTGGGCTCGCAGGTTTGGCAGCACGTCCCGTTGACTATGAGCTGGGGCGGGCAGTGGGACACGTCGGGACACACTGGACGCGTGGGACACTATCAGGTATAGTATACTTACTGAGGTCGTCGGCCTTGGGCTCGCAGGTCTGGCAGCACGTCCCGTTGACTATGAGCTGGGGCGGGCAGTGGGACACGTCGGGACACACGGGACGCGTGGGACACTATCAGGTATAGTATACTTACTGAGGTCGTCGGCCTTGGGCTCGCAGGTCTGGCAGCACGTCCCGTTGACTATGAGCTGGGGCGGGCAGTGGGACACGTCGGGACACACGGGACACGTGGGACACTATCAGGTATAGTATACTTACTGAGGTCGTCGGCCTTGGGCTCGCAGGTCTGGCAGCACGTCCCGTTGACTATGAGCTGGGGCGGGCAGTGGGACACGTCGGGACACACGGGACGCGTGGGACACTATCAGGTATAGTATACTTACTGAGGTCGTCGGCCTTGGGCTCGCAGGTCTGGCAGCACGTCCCGTTGACTATGAGCTGGGGCGGGCAGTGGGACACGTCGGGACACACTGGACGCGTGGGACACTATCAGGTATAGTATACTTACTGAGGTCGTCGGCCTTGGGCTCGCAGGTCTGGCAGCACGTCCCGTTGACTATGAGCTGGGGCGGGCAGTGGGACACGTCGGGACACACTGGACGCGTGGGACACTATCAGGTATAGTATACTTACTGAGGTCGTCGGCCTTGGGCTCGCAGGTCTGGCAGCACGTCCCGTTGACTATGAGCTGGGGCGGGCAGTGGGACACGTCGGGACACACTGGACGCGTGGGACACTATCAGGTATAGTATACTTACTGAGGTCGTCGGCCTTGGGCTCGCAGGTCTGGCAGCACGTCTCGTTGACTATGAGCTGGGGCGGGCAGTGGGACACGTCGGGACACACTGGACGCGTGGGACACTATCAGGTATAGTATACTTACTGAGGTCGTCGGCCTTGGGCTCGCAGGTCTGGCAGCACGTCTCGTTGACTATGAGCTGGGGCGGGCAGTGGGACACGTCGGGACACACTGGACGCGTGGGACACTATCAGGTATAGTATACTTACTGAGGTCGTCGGCCTTGGGCTCGCAGGTCTGGCAGCACGTCCCGTTGACTATGAGCTGGGGCGGGCAGTGGGACACGTCGGGACACACTGGACGCGTGGGACACTATCAGGTATAGTATACTTACTGAGGTCGTCGGCCTTGGGCTCGCAGGTCTGGCAGCACGTCCCGTTGACTATGAGCTGGGGCGGGCAGTGGGACACGTCGGGACACACGGGACGCGTGGGACACTATCAGGTATAGTATACTTACTGAGGTCGTCGGCCTTGGGCTCGCAGGTCTGGCAGCACGTACCGTTGACTATGAGCTGGGGCGGGCAGTGGGACACGTCGGGACACACGGGACGCGTGGGACACTATCAGGTATAGTATACTTACTGAGGTCGTCGGCCTTGGGCTCGCAGGTCTGGCAGCACGTCCCGTTGACTATGAGCTGGGGCGGGCAGTGGGACACGTCGGGACACACTGGACGCGTGGGACACTATCAGGTATAGTATACTTACTGAGGTCGTCGGCCTTGGGCTCGCAGGTCTGGCAGCACGTCCCGTTGACTATGATCTGGGGCGGGCAGCGGGACACGTCGGGACACACTGGACGCGTGGGACACTATCAGGTATAGTATACTTACTGAGGTCGTCGGCCTTGGGCTCGCAGGTCTGGCAGCACGTCCCGTTGACTATGAGCTGGGGCGGGCAGTGGGACACGTCGGGACACACTGGACGCGTGGAACACTATCAGGTATAGTATACTTACTGAGGTCGTCGGCCTTGGGCTCGCAGGTCTGGCAGCACGTCCCGTTGACTATGAGCTGGGGCGGGCAGTGGGACACGTCGGGACATACTGGACGCGTGGGACACTATCAGGTATAGTATACTTACTGAGGTCGTCGGCCTTGGGCTCGCAGGTCTGGCAGCACGTCCCGTTGACTATGAGCTGGGGCGGGCAGTGGGACACGTCGGGACACACGGGACGCGTGGGACACTATCAGGTATAGTATACTTACTGAGGTCGTCGGCCTTGGGCTCGCAGGTCTGGCAGCACGTCCCGTTGACTATGAGCTGGGGCGGGCAGTGGGACACGTCGGGACACACTGGACGCGTGGGACACTATCAGGTATAGTATACTTACTGAGGTCGTCGGCCTTGGGCTCGCAGGTCTGGCAGCACGTCCCGTTGACTATGAGCTGGGGCGGGCAGTGGGACACGTCGGGACACACGGGACGAGCGGCTGACACTATCAGGTCGGCACCAACGCGGGTACACGAGAATGTCGTGCAATTGTCTGGAGAAGACCACGTGCTACCTGTAAGGAAATATTAAAAACTAGTGATACTTTATATGTAGATTGTTTAATGCCGAAAATTCAAGTTTATTACAGAGGGCAATAGGAAGATTTATGGTAGGAAATACATTGCTCGATTCGACGGATAACCAAGTTCTATGCCTTAGTAGTAAAAGTAACAGACCATGGCATTTCCATGCTTTGTTATTTTTGCATGACACATTGCCAGGATAAATTTAGATAGAGGAAACGAAAAGAGGTGGAGTGGCGACCTTTGTCGACACTTAAAATTAAATGTCGGCCATCAAATGTTTTTTTTTATATATATTTAATTAGAATACATAGATTTGATGTAGATTATATATATAGGTGTGACTATTCATTCCAAGCCATATAACACCCCAACCTACGGTTTCTGTATAGCTTTTTTTTTTTTTTTTTTTTTTTTTGTTTTTTTTTTGTTTTTATAGATAGGTCCGACAAATGACTCCACCCCACCTGATGTTAAGTGAAGGTGAAGTCCAGACGCGAAGATAGCTGATACAGCAGTTCTACCTGCCACACCAGCCATCCTCACCCTGCCGGCCTGCATGTTGCTTCTTCACGCCTCTTTTAAAGGATCCCAGGTTGTAAGAGGGAGGGAACACGTGAGCGGGCAGAGCATTCCATTTACGGATAGTGCGACAAAGAAATGAGTCACCAAATTTCTTTGTACGCGTTGGAATTGTGGCCACAGTAAGACGGTGACAACGTAGGCCAGCGCGCGTGGTCCTCTGAAGGAAAGGGGAAGGTGGGATAAGAGAGAATAACTCCTCAGAACACTCGCCGTGGTACAAACGATAGAACGCGCTTAGTGACGCCACGTCACGGCGTAATTGAAGAGGCTCAAGGTGTTTAGTCACCTCCTCATCGCCTATGATGCGGATCGCGCGCCGCTGTAACCTATCCAAAGCATCGAGCAAGTACTTGGCGGAGCCATCCCAGAGGTGCGAGCAATATTCCACGCAGGACCGCACTTGCGTTTTGTACAACAAGCACAGTTGATCGGGCGTGAAAAAACGCCGCACGTTGTTCAGGACTCCGAGTTTGCGTGAAGCTGTTTTGATCACGGTTTCGATGTAGTCCTTTGGATTCAGGTCTGAGCGAACTTCCATACCGAGCATGGAAATGTTGCTCGGCAGCGGTAGTGTTGTGCCCTGAAGAGATGGAAGGGGAAGGAATGGCGATGTTTTTGCCGTGAAAGCGCAAGCCTGAGTTTTCGTGGCATTGAACCCAACCAAGTTCCTGGTACCCCATTCGGAAATGTGGTCCAAAGCCTGATTGAGTTCAATGACAAGATTTTCCCGTTTCTCCCTGGTTACTGCCTGCCCAGCCGCTGCTTGTCCGAGATACCCCGCATGCACTGTACTATCGTCTGCATAGCAATGAATATTCCCAAGAGGAATCAAGTCATTGATATGCAGCAGAAAGAGAGTGGGGGATAGGACGGAGCCCTGGGGAACGCCGGCATTCACTGACATGAACCGCGAACTGCTACCATCCGTAAGGACACGAATTCTACGCTCATGCAGGAAGTCAGCTACCCAAGAACAGAACTGGGCTGGCAGACCGTATGCCGGAAGCTTGGAGAGAAGGCTTTTGTGCCAGACCCTGTCGAACGCCTTGGCAATGTCAAGGCTGATAGCCAACGACTCGCCACGCTTGTCGATAGCCTCACCCCAGGTATGAGTTAAGTACGCTAGAAGATCACCCGTCGATCGTTTCGGTCTAAATCCATATTGACGATCATTAATCAGGGAGTGATCCTCTAGGTAGCGGGTCAGATGGTTATTAAGGACCTTTTCTAAAACTTTACATAAAACTGAGGTGACTGCTATTGGCCGATAGTTTGCCGGGTCTGAGCGATCCCCTTTTTTGGGCACTTTTTCATACTCAGTGGTTATCAGGAAGTTATCGCTCTTAGCGATAAGACCGCCAATTATAACGCTTTTGTTAAGATCATTGTTTGTGAATGTCATGTAATTATGTATTTAGTGTTAAAATAAAGTTTAATCTATCTCTCTAAGTTTTATCACTCACCCGGTTTCTTAAGCTCATCTTCAACAATACAGGAATCCTGCACGCATCGACCGCAGCAGACACCGGATTCAGGTTCCTCGTATACCCATCCTCGCGAACAGTCGCGGCTGCAAGTTTCGACGCTCTCACTATGGGCGATGGTGCCGGTGGCGTCGCGACTGCACGTAATGTTCTTACAAGGGTCGTCTGAAGGCCAGGTTTGACCCTCCTGTTATGTAATTTATTTATTTATTCCAGTTACACATTACATCGGCTTACGGAAAAATCCAAAAAGCCGGCAAGCCATACATAAAAATATTAAACATTTATAGCAGGTATTCATATCAATTCAAGAAAATTAAGAAAAACAGAGAAAAAAGAAAAAAAATAATGACAAATTAGAAATGTAGTTATAGAAACAAAGTCAAATTCGAATAGCCCATTGTAAAATTATTGATTAATGTTATGATAAAATAAATAAATATGTCAAATCAAACAAACAATGAATAATGTCATATCATTCCAAGAATTAAAAAGATTAATGACAATTAAGAACAATAATGTTATTTATAAAAAAATGGACTAACTAATAAATATACTAAGCAATAGATATATATTATCAGTTTTAAGGAAATCTCATTGAGAAATTTCATACGGGGGTAGATAAATAAAATATAACTCAATAACTACTCCAACACTCAAAAATTAAGAACATTACAAAACTATTTACTTTAGAAAAATACAGGGGTCGTCTGAAGATCCTCTTGTTGCATAATATCATTTTTATTTTCTGTTGATGAGAAGTTTGATAACGACTGTTATAAGGTCTGCGAACGAGTATATACGATTTTCATAATAGCCGATCATAGGATGTCGCGACAGCACGTAATGTTCTTACGGAGATCGTCTGAAGGCCAGGTTTGACTCTTATGTTATGGAAATATTAGCTGTTAATACACTGATAAATGTAAGTATTTTTAAGTAAGTAGTTAGCACCCACCAAATCACAATGGGCCTGCGTGGTGGGCCCCGGCCCAGTCTCCCTATTCCATCCATAGGGATGGCCTTTACCCTAGCAGTGGGGATATTAATAAGCCAAACTTTAATAGATTTTTTTAGTTGAGTGGCGATATAAACTTTATCATATCATACCGTGGTGCTTATGCTAGGGGGACTGCTGTCTTTTAATGATTTGGTCATGATTTGGCTAAAGATGAAGTGTCAGTACTCAGTCCACGCTTATGGTTGGGATTCCTGAAAATAATACGCGTTGAGTAAAAACATCCCCATCTTGCAACCCCCGAAGGGAGGGAAAATATCGTACCTGATATATTTTGTTGCCCACTCTGCAGGCGACAGGTTCCTTCTTATGGCAACACTTGCCGGGTATGACGTCATCACTGAACACGAACTGCTTCTTCATGGCGTCCGACACCTCGGGGCAGGTCTCGTTGCTGCTTTGCACTTGCAACTGTTTTTAAAATAATCAATTAAAACATTGTGATAAAAAAAACTTCGGCCGCATTGACTTTTGGGTTTTTTTACTACCTCGGGAACTTAACCCTTTTCCGGGATAAAAAGTATACCATGTCTATTTCCAGGTTGTAAGCTGTCTGTGTGCAAAATGTTGTGTAAGTAACAAACATACAAACTTTCATATTTATAATATTAGTATGATGATTAAGATGAGCGGCTGTATTTTTTTTATATATAGGTCTGACAAATGGGGTTCAGTACCCCCACTGATGTTAAGGGACGGTGAAGTCCAGACGTAAAGATATATGGCACAGCAGTTCTACCTGCCACACCAGCCATCCTCACCTTGCCGGCCTGCATGTTGCTTCTTTACAAATATCAAATACATATAAACTGCCAGCATTGGGCCTTGAGAACAATGGTTACTGGATATATCTCTATAAAGAACAGTCGCGTTACACTGGCAAGCTATTCTAAACCTTAAACCTATATGTCTAAGACTCACAGTTCCGTTGGTCAGCACGCAGGTATATTTAGTACAATGGTCGGGGGAAGTCCATTGCTCGCTTATAGAACGTGCTTGTGCCTGCACTATAAACGCCACTGGCAAGCAATTTTCAACCTTAAACCCATGTTTTTAAGACTTACAGTTCCGTTGGTCAGCACGCAGGTATATTTAGTACAATGGTCTCGGGAAGTCCACTGCTCGACTATAGAACGTCGGAACGTCGTCGAACGGCACAATAGTGCCTGTACTATAAACGCTTCTGGCGAGCTATTTTCAACCTTAAACCCATGTTTCTAAGACTTACAGTACCGTTGGTCAGCACACAGGTATATTCAGCACAGTGGTCGCGGGAAGTCCATTGCTCGCCTATAGAAGTCCATTGCTCGCCTATTCCATTGTTCTTGTGCCTGCACTGTAAACGCTACTGGCGAGCTGTTTTCAACCTTAAACCCATGCTTCCAAGACTTACAGTTCCGTTGGTCAGCACGCAGGTATATTTAGTACAGTGGTCTGGGGAAGTCCATTGCTCGCCTATAGGTTGTTCATGCCCTTCCACTATACACGCCACTGGTTTACATATGCCGCAACACTGCTTGCTGTCTTCTTCAGCGGGGAAATATTTCCAACCCTTGACAAAATATAAAGTATTTATTATTTGAGAAGTTTCTCTGGACATTACGGCGTCTCACTAGTACGTGTCGTCACACGACTGTCATCTAAACGTCAAACGTTACAATGTAATGTCACTGACCGGAAGTTTACTAGCGTCTGACGTCATTTTAGTCTTGGTCACGTGGCCACGGAGCAAATAACTCATTTCTATTTAATAATGTTATAGAAAAGTTATTATTTGTTCTTACAGAATAGTAAAAACGCTGCTAAAATTCTTTTTAAATAGAAATGCCAACAATTGGTACATTATTTCTCATACTGATAAATAGTCTATTACTTCAGTTACTCCGTGATCATGATGTTTGCAACAGGCGCCGAAATATCGGGGACTCGTGAAAAGCAAGGCACTATGCTTAGTGCTTGTTGTGAGGAATAGGGTACCTATTTGACAAGTTTAAGAAAACGATCTCACCTTATTGACTAATGTTTATGGAGTCCGTAAAAAGTGGATATTCATCATTTTGTTGTGTATTTCAGTAAAAATAACCAAATCAATAACTCCATTTTCAAGTTGCCGCGAAAACGTTTTTCTGGACAATATGGCGTCTTACTAGTGTGTGGCGTAACACGACTATTATTAAAACGTCAAACGATACAATGTAATGTCACTTTAACCGGAAGTTTACTTGCGTGTTACGTCATTTTAGGCTCCGCCAATCCCAAGCATTTTGGGTCACGTGACAATAGATAAGAAAAATATCATCTTTTTCGTGGGTTTTTAGTAAAATTATGAATATTTTTTATAGCACAGTGTGACCTAAACCCGCACTTTACGCACGCTTTTCCGTGACCTAAGTTCTCTATTTCTGCACGGTGTGTAAATGAATTGACCAACTTCACTCATGTAGAATTAGTACATTACGATACGCGTAACTTAACTTTACTATGCCAATCAAGGAATAAACGTTCATGGATACATTGAAATTCTATTTTGTTGTAATGATATTTGATTTTTTCCTTTTGAAATATACTTTCAAAATGGTAATCTGAACCGGAATTCTTTCTTTTCAGTTTGACTTGCAGTCTGTATTGCAATTCTTTGTGATTGCAATACATGAATTTTACTTTCAAAACACTAATCGCATCACACGGGGGGGCCTCCGGCCCCCCCGAACCCCCCCCTCTTGCCCGCGTCCGGGGCGGGTTTATGTCACACTTTCTATAACTTCACGCCGTGCAGTAATAGGCAACTTAGGTCACGTGTATCGTAATGTACTATTTCTAAAAATAGTAAGAACCCCTGCCAATATTCATTCTAAACACAGACGCTAACAATTGGCACTTTATTTTTAATACTGTCAAATACCCTATTGCACTATAAATCAATCAACAATATTTTACCGGCAAGCAGTTAGTCTCGCATCGTGTGAGCGTGGTGCTCTTGCGCAGCTTCCCGTCGCCGATGCGCTCGCACGAGTACCGCTCGCAAGGGTTGTCGGGCGACGTCCAGTTCTCGCCAACCTGATTTGTTACAACCGATTTGTTACTTCAATGTTTTACAAGAATAAAATGATACATTGACATTAGTTTTACAATGTGCACCTTACAGTTAATAATTAAAATACATTATTAAAAGGAGTCCCTTAAGGCAAGGTTCCAAATATACTGGCAGCGTTTCCCCTTTGAATAGCTAGACTAATTCTTTGTCCGAGATGGCTGCCAGCTCTTCGGTCTCCTGTGATATCGACTAACTTTCTTGTTAAATTAATGTATATATTTTGTGTTTATTTAATGTTTATCTGATTTATGAGGTATCATTATTGAATCTAAGGAGCTCGGTGGAGCAACTGTTCAGCACGTTGGGCTGCGATCGTTGAAGTTAAGCCACTTTCGCAGTGGCCGATCATTGGATGGGTGGGCAAAAATTTACTATCTCGAACTCCTCCGTGTTTCAGAAGGTGCGCTGAGCTGTTGGCCCCGGCTGCATCTGCAGTCGGTTGCACCCAATAATCGCACTGGTCCTGTCTGGTGGGTCATGGCCCAGTCTCCCTATTTCATCCATAGGGAAGGCTTGTGCCCCAACAGTGAGGACATTAATAAACCAAACTTTAATAGATTTTTTCAGTTGAGTGTCGATAAAAACTTTATCATATCATACTTATGTTAGGGGGACTGTTGTCTTTTAATGATTTGGTTAAGTTTAGAATGAAATAGGTAGAAAAAATCTCACAGTCTTCAGCGAGGGGCAGCAGGCGTAAGGCAATGGCTGTGGTTCCACCACCAAGTCCTGATCGATTCCTTATATATAATGTGCCACATTTATTTTATAGATAAAGTCTCCCACGCAGCAAGCCACTGCCCTCAGCGAGGGGCAGCAGGCGTTAGGCAATGGCTGTGGTCCACCACCAGCTTCAGGTCGGTTTCTCGAGATTATAACTATGTTGAATATATCCGACTTACTTTATAGACAAGGTCTCCCACGCGGCAAGCCACTGCCTCCAGCGAGGAGCAGCAGGCGTAAGGCAATGGCTGTGGTTCCACCACCAGCTTCAGGTCGGTTCCTTAAGATTATACCTATGCTTAATATGCCTGACTTACTTTAAAGACAAGGTTTCCCACGTGGCAAGCCACTGCCTTCAGCGAGGAGCAGCAGGCGTAAGGCAATGGCTGTGGTTCCACCACCAGCTTCAGGTCGGTTCCTTAAGATTATACCTATGCTTAATATGCCTGACTTACTTTAAAGACAAGGTTTCCCACGTGGCAAGCCACTGCCTTCAGCGAGGAGCAGCAGGTGTAAGGCAATGGCTGTGGTTCCAGCACCAGCTTCCGGTCGGTTCCTCAAGATTATAACTATGGTTAATATACCCGACTACTTTATAGACAAGGTCTCCCAAGCGGCAAGCCACTGCCTTCAGCAAGGGGCAGCAGGCGTAAGGCAATGGCTGTGGTTCCAGCACCAGCTTCCGGTCGGTTCCTTAAGATTATACCTATGCTTAATATGCCCGACTTACTTTGTAGACAAGCTCTCCCACGCGGCAAGCCACTGCCTTCAGCGAGGGGCAGCAGGCATATGGCAATGGCTGCGGTTCCACCACAAGGTCCTGGTCGTTGGAAGCACGAGGACACTCCGTGGTGGAGCACGAAGTGGTGGCACCCACTGCCGAAGATACGCAGCGGCACCAACGGCATGGGCCGTCCATCCATACTTCGTCCACCTATACGAGATATTAACAAATATTTTATTTCTATCACTATTTACATATAATTTCCTATCCCACCCATAGCGAAGTCATTTTTTCCCAGTCAGTCGGGATATTAATAGCCATTTATAATGATAATTTTAATGATATTAGCGGTGTTAAGCAGATATATTAGCAGAAATGAGTTCTGTGGACCAATGTTAACACGTATGATTGTGGAAGCAGAAAGAGATCATTGGTCATTTTTGGGATCAAACTTTTACATGGGTTTGAGAACAAATTTTCGTTTACTTCAAAACTGCCCGCTGGTCGCTTTCCCATCCTATATATCTAACACTCATATCAATTAGCCTAATTTCAAAGTAAGCACTGTAAAGCTTGTGTTATATGCTAATACTAGTGTGACGAATAGAAATACAGTAATAGGGTATTTGACAAGTTTTAGAGAACGATCGCACGTTATTGACTAATGTTTATGGAGTCCGTAATTCATCATTCTGTTGTGTATTTCAGTAAAAATAACCAAATCAAAAACGCCATTTTCAAGTTGCCGCGAAACGTTTCTCTGGACAATATGGCGTCTTACTAGTATGTGACGTCACACGACTGTCATTAAAACGTCAAACGATACAATGTCACTTTTACCGGAAGTTTACTTGCGTGTGACGTCATTTTAGGCTCCGCCAATCCCAAGCGTTGTAGGTCACGTGACAATAGATAAGAAAACTATAATCTTTTTCATGGGTTTTTAGTAAAATTATGATTTTTTTTTGTAAAAACAGTAAAAACCCCTGTCAATATTCATTGTAAACACAGATGTTATCAATTGGCACTTTATTTTTAACACTGTCAAATACCCTATTATACTAAGTATATTTTTCAGCTCGATGGTGCAAATGGTGAGCGGCGTCTGTCTGCAATCGTTTAAGTTAAACAAACTTTGCAAAACACTAATCTCCCTTCCCCTGTTTCACCACTTTCATAAAGACTTAATTTCGCATTATAAGCAAATAGGAGCTCGATAGCGCAGGTGGTTAGCGCGTTCGGGTGAGATCGAACTTAAGCAACTTTCGCAGAGCTCGGTCATTGGATGGGTGACCAAAAATCTTCTATCTCAAGTTCCTCCGTGCTTCGTAAGGTACGTTAAGCCGTTGGTCCCAGCTGCATCTGCAGTCGGTAGCACCCACCAATCCGCACTGAGCCCGCGTAGTTGGTCATTGCCCAATCTCCCTGTGCCATCCATAGGGAAGGCCTGTGCCCCAGTAATTGGGACATTAATAGGCTGATATATATATTAATACTTACATCCTTAAGCATTTGCTCTGGTTTAGGGCGAGGCTTCTCGCCTCCTTTAGGTGACGCTTCCCATTCCAATATTGCAATACATTTGTCCTTTGGTGGCTCTAGAAATAGCAAACAAATATGTAATTTTTTAATTCAAGCATTTCAATGTTCGTTTTTTATATATATGTTACCGGCCAAACCCGATTTCAGGACAAACTAGTTTTGCCTAGGCTAAACTGCTTCTTCCTATACGCGATAGGACTAACTAGTATAGCCTAGTCCAAACTAATTTGTCCTAAACCCGATAGGATAAACCAGTTTAGCCTAGGCCAAAATAGTTTATCCTGATACAAATACGCATACTCTAGGATAAAGTAGTATGGCCTAGTCTAAACATTATAGTATATCTAGAAAGTCAAAATAAATAGATAAACTGAATAAAAACTCCGTAATTGGAAAAAATTTTTTTTTTTAAAACGATAATGATTCATCGTTTAAAGTTATTGATAATTAGTAATACAAACAATTATACTATAACAAATAATATGTGTTTTTTTAATAGAAGCAATAATCATATCTCAATTATTAAAATTGTTATTTAATTTTACATGGTGTACTTTGGTGGCACTTAGAATTGCAGAGTATCATTGCCATCATTGGCATCTGTTTGTGGAACATTTTTATTGCAGCTGCATCTCACAAAACAGAAGGCCTATTACTTATGTGTGCAAGTGTACCCATGCGCATAAACACTCCCTCCACTTTCTTCCAGCGTTCTTTTTACATGACGCAACCTGTAAGGGGCCGTCCATTAATCACGTGATGTTTTTTTTGGCATTTTGAACCCCCTTGGTGATACATGGTGAGGTTAAAGTCTAGCCCGCCACCCCCCACCCCATATCACGTGTATTTTTAGTACCTACAAAGAATCTTATTTTTTTAAACTTTTAGAGGTAGACAGAAAGGTTGTTTTTGACTGACATCAATATAATGAAAGAAACTGAAAAACTTTTTGTACTAATACATGAACATTATTTAATGTACAGTATCCTCGGACCACGTAAATACACGTGATATATTACTACACCCACCATCCCCCCTTGTGATATTTCGTGTTTTTTTACGGACCCCCCCCCCCCCCTTTCGAGCCTCACGTGATTAATGGACAACCCCTAAAAGTCCTGACATGTTTGTTCAATTACTTTCGACTCTGCTAAATTGGTTTAGGGCCGTAGGGACGTAGGCCGTACTAGTTTATCCTAGAGTGTGAGTATTTATATCAGGATTAACTAGTTTGGCCTAGGCTAAACTGGTTTATCCTATCGGGCTTAGGACAAATTAGTTTGGACTAGGCTATACTAGTTAATCCTATCGCGTATAGGAAGATCTAGTTTAGCCTAGGCAAAACTAGTTTGTCCTAAAATCGGGTTTGGCCGGTAACATATATAAAGGAAATGACGCTGTTTTACTGGTTAGCGCGTTTACGGGTGATCAAAAATTTACTATCTCGAGCTACTCCGTCCGTTGGTCCCGTCTGCATCTGCAGTCGTTAGCACCCACCAATCCGCACGGGGCCTGGGTGGGTCATGGCCTAACCTCCCTATTCCATCCATAGGAAGCCCTGTGCTCCAACAGTGGAGAAGTTAATACGCTGGTGAGTGTTTTAAACAACTCTTTTTTTTATTATTTTGTATACTCTTTTTGGCCGATAACCTTTACAGCATCACCGGGTTTGGGGACGGCGAGATCCTAAGGGGACCTCGAGCCTTGGCGAGTGTCTCTAGAGCAGTATTTCCTAACCTTTTCAATACTGCTACCCCTGTAACCTATTGGGAAAACAGATTTTACACCGACTTTAAAATGTTATCATCAGTCCAAGAAATTCCAATTTGGCCGCTACATCTTTGTCTCTAATAATATCATCATCAGGAGAAAATCTCGCCCCGCTTCCCAACACTCAGCACCCCGAGGGCTCGCTAGCAAGAAGGAGCGCATGATCTATTTAGTAGTATTATTATATAGTATTTTCTTATTGTTTACATTTGACCAAATAATTAGGTTCTTTGTTACCCCCCAAGTATGGCTGATTTACCCCCGGAGGGGTAATTACCCCCAGGTTCGGAACCCAGGCTCTAGAGGTATTCCAGGCGGATGGCATCTCCCCAGGGGGGGAGTCTCTCCGTCTGGAGCCTCTAGGCCACTCGGACCTGAGAAGTTTTAAACAACTCGCTTGCGAGTAGCGTAACCATCCGTCCGGATTGGTCAGGACATGTCCGGACTTTTTGCATTGTCTGGACTTTGTCGGACTTTTTGCTTGTCTGAACTTTGTCCGACTTTTTAATTTGTCCGGATTTTTTTTATTATGGTGGAATATGAGTAAAACTACTTATAAAGTTATATCATATAAGTCAAATAATCTGTATTAAGTTCTCATTAATTTAAAATAAAATATAAATTATTTGGTTCTTAGGTTTTCACGCACATCACTCATTAGATAAAACTAGTTTTTCACGAGTTAATGCACGAAACTTTATTTATTTATTGACGTTTCGCAGCCTTTACAGGCTGCTTCATCGGAATCAATTTTCGCAATAAAGCTGCCACGCGGACGCCCTAGATAGAGACGTATCATTTTAATACGGTAAAATAAAATATTACTATGTTCCGTCCAATATATTGCAAGTCAACAACCTTTCCAATTTTATTGTGTGTCATGACGCGATCAGCACACGTGTTTAACCTGATGCGAGTTTACCATTTATTACCCATACAAAAAAAAAGTGTACAACACCGCTAAAGAAGTTTTCACTTCAAAAAAAAAAGCTACTCGTCTCTATACGATCAAATACATAGTACGTACATTTCGCTAGCAAAGCATTTTTAACCGCAAGTAATTGTTTAGGTCAATATTTTTCCGTTTAAATATATTTCATAATCACGCCTAAGTTAGTTCGCGTTTGTCTCAAGCAGTGTGCACACAGTTACTTTCAAGTTTAATAATAAATATTTTCGTCAAGTTTATCAAGTGTTTTCCTGTCTTCGATATCAAGAAATAGCAATTCAATGTACTGAGTTGACAAGGGCTCGTACAGTCTGTATCGGCTACATACCGCAGTGGTGCGTGGGGCAGCACTGGCCGCGGTCTTGATGCGGGCGGGAGGTGTGGAAGCGCGGGCAGGCGGGCGCGCGCGGGCAGGCGGCGGGCTCGCACTCGAGCCGCAGCCGCGGGCAGCAGCCGCTCGCGTCGATCACACGCTTCATGCCCGGTTCCAGTTCTACCTCGCTCTCGTCGGGGATGTGCTCGCACTCGCTCTCAGGTTTGCATTCTATATAGGCAATTGGTATTTGAACGGTTGTTCGTAATTTGAAAATAAATAAATAATATAAATATTTCCACCACTCACACCAATAAGCCGAGTCCCAAAGTAAGCAGGCTTGTGATATGAGATACTAGGGTAACGGATAAAATACATATATTGTACATATACAAGTATATATATATATATATATATATATATATATATATATATATATATATATATATATATATATGTATAGAAACACATATTAAATTATTGTTTGTAACGTTTAATATGTATTTGACTGGAATACAAATGCTCATATTCATCACACAAACATCTGCCCCCACCGGGATTCGAACCCGAGACCTCTAGAGTCGGCGACATGAAACCCGGCGTACAAACCATTCGGCCACGGAGTATATTATCACACACATTCGGTCGTATATTTAATAATAAACACCGAATGCGAGTCTATCTCGCTTAATGACTCTGATCTTTTCATATATAAGTTCTAGACCCATAACAATAGATCGCTTTCAACTCTGAGAGTACTATCTTTAGATACTATTTTCATACAAAACAGCAACTCAAGATCGTTCTCAAGACTGTTCTCAAGATCGCTCTTAGAGTTGGGAGCGATCTATTAATACGTGCTTTAAATATCAAGCAAAGTACTAAAAAATCCCTTAATCTTCGACTTTTTTTATTGTTTGTTGTAATAGCTGCCACATGACGATGAGCAATCGAAATGTTTTGGAATCACATCGCTCGTTTAAATATCTTTTAAACCCAGAGGCACAACGGAGCTATGTTAACCTTTAAATGATCAAAAATTGTTATAAC
The DNA here is from genome assembly GCA_902850365.2 of Chilo suppressalis. Classification (NCBI taxonomy): domain Eukaryota; kingdom Metazoa; phylum Arthropoda; class Insecta; order Lepidoptera; family Crambidae; genus Chilo; species Chilo suppressalis. The sequence continues at coordinate 4,942,724 of OU963899.1, read as the reverse complement.
CACTGTAAATAGATTTAGTTAAATCGATTAAATTTCGTACCCACTATTAAAAAGTTGTTTAAGCCGTACAATTTCCATGAATTGCAATACCTATTTGCGACCCCAGAATCAGAGTAGGTGAATAAATCTCAAAAGAAAATAAGTAATGTGCTGAAATACAGCTTCAGCTTATGGTGCAAAAACCTGGGTTTTCACTAAGGAGATGAAGGACTACATAAGTTGAGTGTGACACAGCGGGCACGGGAGAGGAAACTGGTCGGAGTCACATAGAGGGACCGTAAGACAAATGAGTGGCTGAGACAACAGAGCAAGGTCACCGATGTTATCGACCGCGTAACCAGACTGAAATGGGAAGGGGCGGGTCATGTGGCACGCAAGACAGATTCGTGGACCAAGCGGCTCCTTATGTGGCGACCTTGGGGTCAAAAACGTCCTCCAAGAAGAACTCAGATGCGTTGGGACCATGACATTAAAAGAACAGCAGGAAAACATTGGCTTCAAGACGCACAAGATCGTGACAGGTGGCGTAATAAGAAGGAGGCCTACACCCAAAGGGTTGAGACAGGCAGAAAGAGAGAAAGAGAGAGAGAGAGACACTGCTTCAGCATATATTTCACAATCGAAACGACTTACCACAAACGAACTCCTTGCATTTATTAGCGGTAGTCTTCTCTTTGAGTACTTGTCCAAAACCGCATTCCATTTTCTTCGGCTCCTCGCATTCCTTTTCGACTTTGGGCACTGTAAAATGGATTCTGAGTTAGAGGTAATACGATGCAAGCACTATGTTTATGAGAGCCTGTACTTTGAATCCGAAAATATAGTATCGTTTGTATTGGTTCTGGTTCTAACAAAACTAAAACGGGGTTGTGCAACATTAAACAAATCGATTTTCTGACTTAGTACACCTAAGTTTGATTATAGCTTAGCAGACATAAGGGAAATGCAAGTCCAATGAGAGCCAGCTGGTTACTATATATGTTTCTGTAAGGGTGAAAAAGAAAGAGATATACCCATGTATCACCTTCTCTCTGACTAGTTTTTAGAATGCTTTCACTCACACGTCTTTTTTTTTAACGTTCGAGTGTGCAGATGTGAACCTACCACCATTACTTTGCTAAAGAATACCGAACCAACCGACTTGGTTTCTACGGAGAAGAAGATAAAGCAAACAGTGTGCGTAAATATTGAGTTTGCTATATTATATTCGCGGGAGCCGGCCGCTGCCGTATCAGCTGCTGGCCTACCGGACACAGTACAGTACCGCACAACAGTTTACTGTACACACTCACCGCACATATACTGGACACAGCAGGGCGCCGGGCCGGGAGCTGCCCGCTGCCGTACCAGCTGCTGGTCTACCGGGCACAATACAGTACCGCAGAACAGTTTACATACTCACCGCACATATATACTGGACACAGCAGGGCGCCGGGCCGGGAACTGCCCGCTGCCGTACCAGCTGCTGGCCCACCGGACACAGTACAGTACCGCACGACATTACTGTACACACTCACCGCACATATACTGGAACAGCAGGGCGCCGGACCGGGAGCTGCCCGCTGCCGTACCAGCTGCTGGCCCACCGAACATAGTACAGTACCGCACGATATTACTGTACACACTCACCGCACATATACTGGACACAGCAGGGCGCCGGGCCGTGAGCTGCCCGCTGCCGTACCAGATGCTGGCCCACCGGACACAGTACAGTACCGCACGATATTACTGTACACACTCACCGCACATATACTGGACACAGCAGGGCGCCGGGCCGGGAGCTGCCCGCTGCCGTACCAGCTGCTGGCCCACCGGCCACAGTACAGTACCGCACGATATTACTGTATACACTCACCGCACATATACTGGACACAGCCGGGCGCCGGGCCGGGAGCTGCCCGCTGCCGTACCAGCTGCTGGCCCACCGGACACAGTACAGTACCGCACGATATTACTGTACACACTCACCGCACATATACTGGACACAGCAGGGCGCCGGGCCGGGAGCTGCCCGCTGCCGTACCAGCTGCTGGCCCACCGGCCACAGTACAGTACCGCACGATATTACTGTATACACTCACCGCACATATACTGGACACAGCCGGGCGCCGGGCCGGGAGCTGCCCGCTGCCGTACCAGCTGCTGGCCCACCGGACACAGTACAGTACCGCACGATATTACTGTACACACTCACCGCACATATACTGGACACAGCATGGCGCCGGGCCGGGAGTTGCCCGCTGCCGTACCACCTGCTGGCCCACCGGACACAGTACAGTACCGCACGATATTACTGTACACACTCACGGCACATATACTGGACACAGCAGGGCGCCGGGCCGGGAGCTGCCCGCTGCCATTCCAGCTGCTGGCCCACCGGACACAGTACAGTACCGCACGATATTACTGTACACACTCACAGCACATATACTGGACACAGCAGGGCGCCGAGCCGGAAGCTGCCGCAGACGTACCAGCTGCTGGCTCACCGGACACAGTACAGTACCGCACGATATTACTGTACACACTCACCGCACATATACTGGACACAGCATGGCGCCGGGCCGGGAGCTGCCCGCTGCCGTACCAGCTGCTGGCCTACCGGACACACCGGCTCCACGCACGTCACAGTGCTGCACGATATATGCGTCTCGCGTGACCCGCTTACTTTACTGCAGCTACACTTTTTGCACGCGTTCTCCTACAATCAACACGTAATATTTGAATAAGAATGTATGTAACAGTTAACATTGCATGTGCTTCGCCAGGAAATCTACAGGGTGTTACAAAAATGCAAATAAAGCTTGAAGGATGTTGAAGTACATCATATAAGGAGTCTTCTCTAATTTTCTTAAAATATTTGCTCCAAGTTTTAACTTTTTATTAAGACAGTTATTTTTAATTATCCTCGAACTAGTGACGTATTTTAAAATGATCGATATTTTTATTAATTATTAAAAATAACTGTTTTTATAAAAAGTTTAAACTTCATGCAAATATTTTAAGAAAATTAGAGAAGACACCTTATATGATGTACTTCAACGCCCTTCAAGCTTTATTTGTATTTTTGCAACACCCTGTATAATGTAGTGATGGGCCCGATCGTGTTCGATCTGAGAGCATAGAAGTAAAGTTACTTTTATTGCCAGTCTTTGAAATAGTCCAATTTTCTATCTAAATATCTTTAATCAGTTGAGACGTTAATCAGTTGTCACATTGTCCTGAATGGGTGATAGGAAAAGTTGTTGGAAGATTCAAAACACCTTTCAATAAATCAATTTGAATAAAGTATAATTTCATTTCATTTTATTATGAGAAATTGTTGTGGCACGTGATTGAAAAAATACCTTGACACATATTCGACTTTAGTTGTTTTATTAAATCTATGATAGAATAGAAAATATTATGAGAAAGAACGTATTTATTGCAGTAAGTGGCCATTGACGTTGGTTAGAAAAGAAGGTTACATAGACGGCCACGCCACGAAATCGATAACCTAGTGATGGGCCCGATCTTGTACGGTCTGAGATCGTAGTAGTGAAGTTACTTAAATTTCGCCAGTCTTTGAAATAGTGACCAATTTACTATCTCGTACACGTTATACAGTTGAAGCCGATTGCATTCGTAATCGTTAGCAATGTTAGCATCCAATAATCTTCTTTAGGGCTATGTGGTGGATCATAGCACGATCTCCTTATTCCAACCATAGAAAAGCCCTATGCCTTTTAATTTAGATATAGAAATCTATAGTATATTTTATGAAACATTTAATTGTGAGATGTTTTTAAAGGAAGAAATCAATAATCAGTTTATAGTTTTTATTTTCACAAACAGCTCGAAGGACCAATTATGAAGATAGTTTAATAGAAAAATGCCTATATTTACCTGCCACTCATCACCTGCGTAGTGTTTCTTGTCGATGTCGCACGGGAAACATTTGGTCGGACTAATGCACGTGTTGTTTACGCGTACCTAAACCAACCAATAAAACGAAGTTTTATATTGATAACATTGAAATGTATTGAATTTCTTCGTCATTAATCAACTTTTCAAAGTTTTGAGATAGCAACATGTTACGTGCAAAAATATTCTTAAAATCGATTCCAGATCATTTATTAAATGTTTAGCCTGATATGAACTTAAAGCAAAGTTTGAAGGCTGTGCTAATGTTGTAAACAGACCCGTCTTTCCCAGTGGGCACTTTGGGCAAGTGCCCAGGGCCCCGCAATCAATACAAAATTCCTAGTTCCTGTTGAATCACCAAACGGAAGTCATAGGGGCCCCATTATCCTAAAACTAGCAAACCAGTGAACCAAATGTTCACCAAAACCTGATTTTAAAAAAAAATGTATTTAATTAATTGAGAACTTCGGAGATTTTGTGTGGTTTCGTTTGAAATTCGTGATTTCTCGAAAACCGGAAGTGCTACGTTACTCAAATCCGGTTTGTAGTCTTATCAGACTATTCTTAACTTATAACTTAAATATTCTCATTATCTATCTCTTACGGTTTGGCCGCTGAAACAGCACCACAGACAGACAGACGGACGGACTTGTCTAATAGATAAGAGATGCCCAGGGCCTCCAATGGGTCAAAGACGGCACGGCACTAGTTGGAAATTTGCCTTGTAGTAACCGGTACTGAAGCTGCTCAGTTATGTTTATATTTTCTAGTTTTTTAAATCCAATTTAAAACTAAGAGCCAAATTAGAAGTTTGTACGTAGATATTACCTTGCCCTCTGGACAGAAGCACCCTTCAACCTGCCTATTGGTGCACTTGCCGGGGTGTTTAGTCAGTTCTTCGTGGTTTTCGCAAGTGAGCTCGCAATCAACACATGGACGGTATACTAGTGGCTCCTCGCTGAGAACAATGCAATAATTTGTTTATAGAACTGGTGATTGACAATGCAGTATTTTTATTATATCCAAATACCCCGCTACGTATTCGAGAAATGCGCGTGGTGGATCGTAGCCCAATCTCTCTATTCCATCTATAGCGAATGCTTGTGTCCCAGCAGTGGTGACACAACATAAAGCGTGTTACAATAATAGAGATTAGATTTCCCTTTTTAAGTGTGAGAGACTTGTGCCAGAGATAACCATTCTCCCATAGCTTGAATTGGTTATATAAAATACAGCCAGTGTAGTGTTAAATAAGTACATACATACAAACATTACTTATGCTAGTAGCTCGCACATGTTTATTACAAATAATGTGTACATGCAAACTGTTAGTCCTAGTCAGTGTGGTAAATTTTCCGTTTCAGTACCGCTAGCACGAACCAATATCGAATTCGTAACGTTTGCGAGTACGAAATGTCATTGTCAATTGTGTACTGACTTTTAGTTCTCGTTACGTACTTTGTGCCGCTGCTGTTCAAGTTTCCATACAAAATTTGACATTGACATTTCGGTCTGCAAACTATTCGAATTCGATAATGGTTCGTGCTAAGGGTACAGTTTCCTCATAACCAAGAGTTGTCAGCCGTTGTTACCGATTGTAACTGGATGATGATAACTTACCATGGATACGGGCAGAGTGCCTCTCGTTCTCGCCATTGTAAACAGACGCCCTGCTGACGGCACGCGTCCGCGTATCTCGCCAGTATAGAGCACACGTCTACGTCCTTCGACGTGCAGTATTCGTCCTCGCACGCCTCTAGGAACTGTTGCGGGTCCACTAATGCATGACACTGTGAGGGAAAAAAGTGACATTTCTAAACACAACGACTTTTTTGCGGAAAATTGTAAATTTTTTCTTCTGTTACTTTACATACCTACAAGTTGATATACATATATGTCATATACATTTTTCAGAATTAAACTTCAGATATGAATTATGTCCAATATAACTCAAGAACATCACGTATTTTTTTACAATAATATATAGCTAAATATATAGAAAAAATAAAAAAACTCAACAAAAGGGAAGGCCTGTGCCATATCAGTGAGAAAATTATAAAAATAGGATGATGATATGGAAATAAAAGTGGTCCCAGAATTGAACCCTGTGGAAGCCGAAAAAAATAAAAGTCTTCTCACTGACCTGTCCGAATGCTTCTGGATTGAGTAGTTTATAGCAGAGGTTATCTTCTGGCAGGTGGCATGGCGGTGGGGGCGGTTGGTCGCACTGCAGTTGATCCGAGGGTAGATCTAGCGCTGTAAGCGCTGTAGGGGTCGCTTTCCAACTCTTGCTGTACTGTACGGTTATTAAATAAAATTGTTAATACGTCGCGATATCTGAACGACTAATACTAAGATATTCGCCATTGTCGTACGTAAAACGGATTACAAATTGCATACAAAAGGAGCTGCGTTATTATTGTGTCATGTGCGGCTACACTCAGAAATGTAAAATAACTTTTGAATATGATTCAAGTTAGTATTAATGCGACTATAATAGTATAACGCTATTGTACAGTATCAAGCACGTCTGCAATCGTGGAACTCTTGCAGATGACAATGGCCGGTCATACGATGGATGATCAAAATTTTATTATCTGCAGATAAGGTTCGAGAGGGGGATTATTTATTTATTTATTTATTTAGGCATGCTAACAGTCACACGTATTCATACATTAATGATTGAAAAGGATACTATACAATTTTCTTATATGCGGACCAATTTGCATACACAACAATCAAAATAAAGTTAATATACAACTTGATACAATTTAACAAATTGACCTGATCACAAATCTATATATATCATAGATAGACTGATTGACTGCGTAATTTTTTTCAAATACACAAACAAAACAAGAGCAGATCGTTCGCAAATTATTTCGTCATTTATTTATTTGTTGTACCAAAATGTTTCAACAATTACCTCTAAAGGAAATAAGGCCATCACTAAATATATCTATACTCGGATCTTTGGCACATTGAGCTACCAATTTTCAAGCAGCCTTAATAGGCTGATGATGATAATGTCTCACCTCTTGCACGTCATCAGTAGCGGTCCCGTTGCTGGTGAGTAAATGTTCGTGTTGTCCGGCACATACGCCGCAGAGACCGTCTGTCCGGTTGCCATATAAGTATGAAGGTACTCGTACTGTCGTTGCGAGTTTAGACTGCTGTACGGTCACCTGAGAGAGGAATTTATGCGAATTACATCAATTATTAAAAGACAATATAGATTTTAAGCTATGTAAATATCCTTCCAATATCACCAACATATAATAAATTGGTAGGAAAGCCGAAACTGTACGTTGAATTATTTTTAAAAGAATACTTGGGGTGTGATCTACAATCGATACCGAAGCCAAAAATATAGTTTTTAGAATTTTTGTCTGGTTGCCTGTTTGTCTGTATGTATGTCCGGGATAAACTCAAAAAGTACTGCATGGATTTACTTCAAATTTGGCACGAATATAATTAATAAGTCGGGTCAACATATAGGCTACATATTATCACGAAACTCCACCCCTAAGGGTACCCCCATACGGGAGTTGGAAGGTTGTATGAAAGTCCTATGTTCTTGAGGTAAGAGACTTGAAATTTAACATGTAGGAGTATGCTCTTTAGATGGTGTAGAGGTGTACTAATAATGTATCTTTAAAAATAAACCCCCTTTTGGGGTCAAACAGTTTGTGCAAATAATTAATGCGTACGAAGTCGCGGGCGGCTGCTAGTAAATATATAAAAAGAAATCAGGTCCGCTACCATACTTAATAAGCCGAAGCAAACAAACATAACACCGAATCGTTTTTGATTTCTAAAAGTATCTAATAGTATGGCAAAGCTATTGTCTTCTAAAAGAACATTATAGAATGTTATAATTGAACTAGATTTATTATTTTTTACAATATTATAGTGTTAATTCTCATTCCAGGTATGATCGATATTATTATTTGGTGATTTGGTGAGGGTAGTTCTGCATCGTTATGATTTTAAGAGAAAAATGTTTTCCATACCTCTACACTAGCATCAGTGAGCAGGACGGAAACATCTTGTCCGTTGAGCAGGCTTATTGTCACCCAGGACTTTTTCACCGGGTACTGGAACACTGCCTCTGAGCCGATCGTCGTCACGAGCTAATAAAATACCAAAGATAAGTAAAAAGTTCTTTGAAAAAAGCGGAACTGAACGGAAAAGGCACAATAACATGAGTCCTGTTAGGTCATAACAACATTAAACTGATAAATTGAATCTTATTTTGGACGAGGTTATGTGTAGAAATAACTGGCTTGATAATTCGCAAGCATTCCTAAATGGTATGAATTAGGAACACTGTACTATAGATTTTAAACATTGGCTTTGTTATTTCTATTTCGAGTGTGTAATGCTTACTTTTTATGCTTAGTTAAAGAGTTGTCATTTGTTTTCTTTACACCCAAGCTTTAAAACCTCTATTAAATATTCTGAGATTGTAAGGTTAATGCCAATTTTTTGAAGTGAAAACTTCTTTAGCGGCGATGTACACTTTTTTTTGTATGGGTAAAAAATGTTAAACTCACGTCAGGTTAAACACGTGGGCTGATCGCATCATGACACAGAATAAATTTGGAAAGGTTGTTGACTTTCAATAGATTGGACGAAACATAGTAATATTTTATTTTATCGTATTATAATAATAAGTCTCTATCTAGGACGTCCACGTGGCAGCTTTATTGCGAAGAAAATGCATTTTTACAATAGACGTCGCTAGGTGCGCTTAAATGTGATTCATGTAAGTTGATTTCTTTACAATAGATGTCACTAAGTGCGCTTAAACGTGATTCATGTAAGTTGATTTTTCTGAGAGGTAAACTTTTTTAATGTAATATAAATTGTCATGTTTGTGTACCGTTGCTTTTTAAATCTTACCGTGCTAAAGGCTTACTCATCAGACAGCCGTAATTTTCATTGCTCAATGTGTGATATTGTGAATTTCAAATAGAGAACATTATCATTCACGCGCCTTTTATTACCACAGCGCCGAAACTTTTGATGAATTTTAAGTTCTTAAAACGCCCCATGGTTTCCGAATCTTTTATAGAGGATTTATACACCCATGGGCGTGTAGATAAAGTCTTGTATGCAACTGTTCATAATTAGGTTTTAAAACACTCGTGTGATACTATTGTCCATCATTATACAACAGTTGCATAAATAACTATTGAGTTCTGTGTACCACTGTTTTTATTAAATATAAAGTTTTACAGGTACCTTTTGTGTATTGGGATCCTTGGTGACATGTATCACCATCTTCTCGTACACCACGTGGACGGTTTTCGTGCACGACACATTGGCGTTGCTCTCGCAAGGGCCATTCGTTGCGTATACCTATCGTAAAAATTATAAGTAGATATAAAACTAACATATAATAACATGGATTCGTCTTTCCTTGCTATAAGCTAATTATTATATTATTCTTTTTTATTTTTAGTTTCTTTTTGCCTCTGATTTTAGAGGACCGGGTTTTTACATATAGAAAATGTATACTAATATGAGAAAAGATGTTTTCTATGATGCAAAATTCGTTTCGAGTGTTTTTTTTTTCAAATATATTGGATAGTGGAAGGTGCTAAGTAAAGCCATGTTCAGACAGAATCAACAACCTAAAACAGCAATATCAGCAAATGGCTCATATCAAATTATGACAAAAAGAACTAGTTGCGTTCGGTATTTGCATCGCAGAGGCATGGATGGTTTTTTGGTCACGTGATCAAAGACTAATATGAACAAATTGCTATTACCGCACGGCCCGAACAACCGTAGATTAATTTTTAACCTCAAACAGACTATAACCCCACAACGTGACAAAACCAGATTAATCTTTCTCGCCGGTCAAATTGCTCTGAGCAAACAGATTTACATCGGACTGATCTGAGCGGAATTACCCAAAACTTATTTACTCTAGATGAAAAAACGAAACGAACGATTCAGACTAAAAAGATTGATCAGACGCAAATAATGAACACAGATTTATAGTTATATATTTTATTAACGGGATTGTTACCATGTACCTTGTTTTTAGCGAGTTTCCCATATTTTACAAGGTACATGGTAACAATCCCGTTAATAACATATATAACTACTAGCGGACCCGACAGACATTGTCCTGTCTACACGTCTTTGTGAATCTAAACCATTCTCAGATCCCCTTGAACACACACAAAAAATTTCATCAAAATCGGTCCAGTCGTTTAAGAGAAGTTCAGTGACATACACACTCATAGAAGAATTATATATATAAAGACTAGCTGACCCAGCGAACTTCGTACCGCCCTAAAAAAATAGGGGTTATCCAGCGGACAAAATTGTGAATCTAAACCATTCTCAGATCCCCTTGAACACACACAAAAAATTTCATCAAAATCGGTCCAGTCGTTTAAGAGAAGTTCAGTGACATACACACTCACAGAAGAATTATATATATATAGATAAAGCTGTGTTCATTATTTGCGTCTGATCAATCTTTTTAGTCTGAATCGTTCGTTTCGTTTTTTTCATCTAGAGTAAATCTGAAGTTTTGGGTAATTCCACTCAGATCAGTCCGATGTAAATCTGTTTGCTCTGAGCAAAGAAAAAGAGAATATATTACTATAATGTTAGTGACCATGAAAGTTTAAAAACAATGTCATGAACACAGCTACTCTAAAAGCGTCCCCTCAGCACAGGTATTAGGCGGGATTATTAAATTATTATGATAAATTCATTAATTCATAACTCAGCCTCCATAGCATTACTATAGCAACAAATTGATATACCGATAAATCATCTAAATAATGGTATCGATTCTGGCATGATTCTCTAAACTAAAGACTAAATTTAACATCAGTCTCTCCAGAGAATGACAAGGATGCACTGTTGTCCAATTTCAGTTTAGCATATCTATACTGATATTATGAATGCGAAAGTGTGTCTGCCTGTTACCTCTTCACGCTTAACTCGCTGAACCGATTAAGATGAAATTTGGCAAACAGATAGTTTGGAATCCGGGAAAGTAAATAGGAGAGAATCCGAGAATTCATCCTGGAATGGGTTAAATAAAAAAGAGTTTCTATGAAAAATCAATTTTTCCACCCAGACGAAGTCGCATATCTATTGATTTTCTAACCTCATATCGATGCAGTCCGGTGTCGTTCTTATCCCTGGATGCGAGGTAGGTGCAGTCGCCGAGCAGTGGAAACGAGTCGCCTTCGAATGTGGTGTAGTCCACAGGAGTGCCCACGGTTTTACACACACCTGTCAAAAATATATAATATCTATCTGTACTGTGTTTCTTATAGGTATGAGGTACTACGCTAATCTTTTTAAAAATTATCTTGGGGTTTATTCATCCAAGGCATATTCATTTACACTTAGAGAATGATCTAAGCTTTCCCTGTCAAATGATAAAATACAACTGGGAGCTAACTATTAGAGAGAAAAAACGGTGCGGCCATAGTACCTATGGTATAGGTTTTGGGTACTGTAACGTCCGTTACGTTACAGCCTCCTTGTTTGGGTAAACTCTTTGTTCATGCAATGCCTACGGCTGGCAGTTCTATTAAAAAGTTAATGTCATGATTTTAATATTTGAAATAAGAGATCGTCTGTCTTTTGATAGAAGATTCCAGATCATATGGACTTCAGGCACCAAACCACTCGTTGATAGATAAAGTTCACATATTATATTCGCCTGATAAAATAGAAGAGTTAAATATCTAATTAGTTTTCATTTATAACGTTACGCCCCCAGGTTCTACCCCTTCAGGGTAGAACTCCGCAGTACACCATCGTTTTTACTTTTACCTAATAATTGTCAATTTCATGCGAGATGGGTTTAGTTTGTTGTATGTAGCAGTTGCAGCCCTGGAAGCACTGGCTGTTCTCCACTGGGCAGGAGGTCACAAAATAAACAAACTTACATTCGAGGCAGTGTACCAGTGAAAGGCATTTTTTGTAACTAAATACTAAAGTAATTGTTATCGTTCGAAAGATTACTCAGTTGAAGTGGCAATGGGCGGGACACATAGCGAGGAGAACCGATGGCCGTTGCGGAGGAAAAGATCACAAGTAGCTACGTACCGGATGTTGCTCAGCAGGTAGGCGCCCACCAGGTGGACCGACGATCTATTGAAGATCGCGGGAAACCGGACAGCTCAGGGCCGGCCAGCGTGGAGAATTTTGAGTGAGAGTAGGCGTCGTATGGTTGAATAAAACAGTAACTTACAGTAGAAGCAGTCCCTCGACGTGAGGCATTTATTGCCAGCTCATAACGTTCTATCGGGTTATTAGCAGCCCAAGAGGCATGGGCCGTCTTACGCTGGGCAGGAGGTGACAATATAAGACACTTACAGTCGAGGCAGTCCTTCGGTGCAAGGCATTTATCGCCAGCTCGTAACGTTCCATCGGGACAGTAGCAGCTCGGGAAGCACTGGCCGTTTTATGCCGGGCAGGAGGTGACAATATAAGACACTTAGAGTCGAGGCAGTCCTTTGGTGCGAGGCATTTATCGCCAGCTCGTAACGTTCCATCGGGACAGCAGCAGCCCGGGAAGCACTGGCCGTTTTATGCCGGGCAGGAGGTGACAATATAAGACACTTACAGTCGAGGCAGTCCTTCGGTGCAAGGCATTTATCGCCAGCTCGTAACGTTCCATCGGGACAGTAGCAGCTCGGGAAGCACTGGCCGTTTTATGCCGGGCAGGAGGTGACAATATAAGACACTTACAGTCGAGGCAGTCCTTCGGTGCAAGGCATTTATCGCCAGCTCGTAACGTTCCATCGGGACAGTAGCAGCCCGGGAAGCACTGGCCGTTTTATGCCGGGCAGGAGGTGACAATATAAGACACTTAGAGTCGAGGCAGTCCTTTGGTGCGAGGCATTTATCGCCAGCTCGTAACGTTCCATCGGGACAGCAGCAGCCCGGGAAGCACAGGCCAGCTTACGCCGGGCAGGAGGTGACAATATAAGACACTTACAGTCGAGGCAGTCCTTCGGTGCGAGGCATTTATCGCCAGCTCGTAACGTTCCATCGGGACAGCAGCAGCCCGGGAAGCACAGGCCAGCTTACGCCGGGCAGGAGGTGACAATATAAGACACTTACAGTCGAGGCAGTCCTTCGGTGCGAGGCATTTATCGCCAGCTCGTAACGTTCCATCGGGACAGCAGCAGCCCGGGAAGCACAGGCCGTCTTACGCCGGGCAGGAGGTGACAATATGAGACACTTACAGTCGAGGCAGTCCTTCGGTGCGAGGCATTTATCGCCAGCTCGTAACGTTCCATCGGGACAGCAGCAGCGCGGGAAGCACTGGCCGTTTCATGCCGGGCAGGAGGTGACAATATAAGACACTTACAGTCGAGGCAGTCCTTCGGTGCGAGGCATTTATCGCCAGCTCGTAACGTTCCATCGGGACAGCAGCAGCGCGGGAAGCACTGGCCGTTTCATGCCGGGCAGGAGGTGACAATATAAGACACTTACAGTCGAGGCAGTCCTTCGGTGCGAGGCATTTATCGCCAGCTCGTAACGTTCCATCGGGACAGCAGCAGCGCGGGAAGCACTGGCCGTTTCATGCCGGGCAGGAGGTGACAATATAAGACACTTACAGTCGAGGCAGTCCTTCGGTGCGAGGCATTTATCGCCAGCTAGTAACGTTCCATCGGGACAGCAGCAGCCCGGGAAGCACAGGCCGTCTTACGCCGGGCAGGAGGTGACAATATGAGACACTTACAGTCGAGGCAGTCCTTCGGTGCGAGGCATTTATCGCCAGCTCGTAACGTTCCATCGGGTCAGCAGCAGCGCGGGAAGCACAGGCCGTCTTACGCCGGGCAGGAGGTGACAATATAAGACACTTACAGTCGAGGCAGTCCTTCGGTGCGAGGCATTTATCGCCAGCTCGTAACGTTCCATCGGGACAGCAGCAGCCCGGGAAGCACAGGCCGTCTTACGCCGGGCAGGAGGTGACAATATGAGACACTTACAGTCGAGGCAGTCCTTCGGTGCGAGGCATTTATCGCCAGCTCGTAACGTTCCATCGGGACAGCAGCAGCGCGGGAAGCACTGGCCGTTTCATGCCGGGCAGGAGGTGACAATATAAGACACTTACAGTCGAGGCAGTCCTTCGGTGCGAGGCATTTATCGCCAGCTCGTAACGTTCCATCGGGACAGCAGCAGCGCGGGAAGCACTGGCCGTTTCATGCCGGGCAGGAGGTGACAATATAAGACACTTACAGTCGAGGCAGTCCTTCGGTGCGAGGCATTTATCGCCAGCTCGTAACGTTCCATCGGGACAGCAGCAGCGCGGGAAGCACTGGCCGTTTCATGCCGGGCAGGAGGTGACAATATAAGACACTTACAGTCGAGGCAGTCCTTCGGTGCGAGGCATTTATCGCCAGCTAGTAACGTTCCATCGGGACAGCAGCAGCCCGGGAAGCACAGGCCGTCTTACGCCGGGCAGGAGGTGACAATATGAGACACTTACAGTCGAGGCAGTCCTTCGGTGCGAGGCATTTATCGCCAGCTCGTAACGTTCCATCGGGTCAGCAGCAGCGCGGGAAGCACAGGCCGTCTTACGCCGGGCAGGAGGTGACAATATAAGACACTTACAGTCGAGGCAGTCCTTCGGTGCGAGGCATTTATCGCCAGCTCGTAACGTTCCATCGGGACAGCAGCAGCCCGGGAAGCACAGGCCGTCTTACGCCGGGCAGGAGGTGACAATATAAGACACAGTCGAGGCAGTCCCTCGGCGCAAGGAATTTATCGCCAGCTCGTAACGTTCCATCGGGATAGTAACAGCCCGGGAAGCATTGGCCGTTTTATGCCGGGCAGGAGGTGACAATATAAGACACTTACAGTCAAGACAGTCCTTCGGCGCGAGGCATCTATACCCAGTTCGTAAAGTTCCATCGGGACAGCAGCAGCCCGGGTAGCACTGGCCGTTTTATGCCAGGCAGGAGGTGACAATATAAGATACTTACAGTCGAGGCAGTCCTTCGGTGCGAGGCATTTATCGCCAGCTCGTAACGTTCCATCGGGACAGCAGCAGCCCGGGAAGCACAGGCCAGCTTACGCCGGGCAGGAGGTGACAATATAAGACACTTACAGTCGAGGCAGTCCTTCGGTGCGAGGCATTTATCGCCAGCTCGTAACGTTCCATCGGGACAGCAGCAGCCCGGGAAGCACAGGCCAGCTTACGCCGGGCAGGAGGTGACAATATAAGACACTTACAGTCGAGGCAGTCCTTCGGTGCGAGGCATTTATCGCCAGCTCGTAACGTTCCATCGGGACAGCAGCAGCCCGGGAAGCACAGGCCGTCTTACGCCGGGCAGGAGGTGACAATATGAGACACTTACAGTCGAGGCAGTCCTTCGGTGCGAGGCATTTATCGCCAGCTCGTAACGTTCCATCGGGACAGCAGCAGCGCGGGAAGCACTGGCCGTTTCATGCCGGGCAGGAGGTGACAATATAAGACACTTACAGTCGAGGCAGTCCTTCGGTGCGAGGCATTTATCGCCAGCTCGTAACGTTCCATCGGGACAGCAGCAGCGCGGGAAGCACTGGCCGTTTCATGCCGGGCAGGAGGTGACAATATAAGACACTTACAGTCGAGGCAGTCCTTCGGTGCGAGGCATTTATCGCCAGCTCGTAACGTTCCATCGGGACAGCAGCAGCGCGGGAAGCACTGGCCGTTTCATGCCGGGCAGGAGGTGACAATATAAGACACTTACAGTCGAGGCAGTCCTTCGGTGCGAGGCATTTATCGCCAGCTAGTAACGTTCCATCGGGACAGCAGCAGCCCGGGAAGCACAGGCCGTCTTACGCCGGGCAGGAGGTGACAATATGAGACACTTACAGTCGAGGCAGTCCTTCGGTGCGAGGCATTTATCGCCAGCTCGTAACGTTCCATCGGGTCAGCAGCAGCGCGGGAAGCACAGGCCGTCTTACGCCGGGCAGGAGGTGACAATATAAGACACTTACAGTCGAGGCAGTCCTTCGGTGCGAGGCATTTATCGCCAGCTCGTAACGTTCCATCGGGACAGCAGCAGCCCGGGAAGCACAGGCCGTCTTACGCCGGGCAGGAGGTGACAATATAAGACACTTACAGTCGAGGCAGTCCTTTGGTGCGAGGCATTTATCGCCAGCTCGTAACGTTCCATCGGGACAGTAGCAGCCCGGGAAGCACTGGCCGTCTTCCACAGGGCAGGAAGTGACACCCAGGGTAGAGCACGAAGGTTCGCAGCGACGTCGGTAGCAGTCCTTGTGCACTAGAGGCGGCGGGCATTCCGCAGCTGGGCGAAAACAAATAGGGTTAGAAGCAAATAATAGCGGAAAACTTATAATTATATTAATTAATAGGCGAAGGAAAATCTTTCATAGCCCTTTTTAAATATGAAGCTTCATAAGTCTATCTATGTAAAGACGTGCATAAGGGTTTTCAGAGACGCTGGTAGCAGTCCTGGTGCACTAAGGGCGGTGGGTATTCCGCAGCTGGACAAACCAAATAATTTGGATTGGATGTACAGTGGTGTCGATTCTGGCATTGTTTTCTAAACTTAAAACTAAATTTAACGTAAGTCTCTCCTTTATTATATTTTTTAAGCATTTATCTGCTAAATATTTAAGAATCAGTCTCTTCTTTTCATTCTGTATAGAAAATGTCTAGGATACACTGTTGTCAATTTAATTTATGTTTAGAGAATATTTTTTATTTATTTATATTCAGGCATCGTAGGCCCATAGAAATATATACCTTACTAGCTGACCCAGCGAACTTCGTACCGCCCTAAATAAAATAGGGGTTGTCCAGCGGACAAAATTGTGAATCTAAACCATTCTCAGATCCCCTTGAACACACACAAAAAATTTCATCAAAATCGGTCCAGTCGTTTAAGAGAAGTTCAGTGACATACACACTCACAGAAGAATTATATATATAAAGATAGTCTAACATAGATATGAAATATAAAATAATAACAAATTCTGAATATAATAATATAATGCCATTATAACCTTAAAAGCTGAAGATGTGATGAAATATCTAAATAAATGGTAAACGAAGGTAAATGTGCTTCTTCTTTGTCAATTATTATAATAATACTTGGTATATAAAGAAAAAATTAAACGAAAAAAGAGGGAAGAGATTGAAAAAAATGTAGCTAATATATTATATTATCCAAATAAGCTGTCAATCCTATATAGATAATACAGAATGTTAGTAAAAGAATGACTTTGAGCCTGTTTCGACACTTGGCATTTGCTGTGTCTATTCAGAACTTTGTAATGTATTAGTATGTATGTAACTTAGGTGCCAGTTAAACAAATTATTGGCTCACTGTATTGGCCTTCAATAGTAAAATCTGGCTAATAAAGGTGTAAATCAGTACACTCTCATTTGGTAAAGTTTTTAAAAGATTCAGTTGAAAAAAACACTCCAAAATTTCTCATAGCAAATCCTGAAAGTCGAGCTGCATCCGCCAAGTACTGACATCGGCTTCCTTGTCCTGCGCCAAGCATTCTACCACTATCTGTTGCACCACCAGGCAGCAGCACTGCTCCTCCACCCACTTGGTACCGGTCACCTAAACAGCTTCCGCCAAGAAATCACAAAAAATCCACACGACAGTCCAGCAGTATCCTCCAGGCACTGATATCGGCTTCCTTGTCCGCAGCCAAGCATTCAGCCACCATCTGTTCCATAACCAGGCAGCAGCACCGCTTTTCCGTCAGCTTGGTGCCGTTAACCTAAAGAGTCTGTCAAGAAAACATAAAAATTCCTCATGACAACTCACGACAGTCCAGCTGCATCCTCCAGGCACTGACATCGGCTTCCTTGTCTGCAGCTAAGCATTCAGCCACCATCTGTTCCACAACCAGGCAGCGGCATTGCTCTTCGGTCCTCTTGGTGCCGTTCACTTCCAGATCTTTACAGTGGCAGATCTTCTCCAAGCATATGCTGCGCCACTTGTCGAGGTTTAGGACTTTGCCGCATTTAGATAGTGGCTCTTTCCTGGCGATATGAAATAGTTAAATGGGTTAATCAAAGTCCGCTTTATTCCGAAACGCGGACTAAAGTGAGTCTTGCTTTAAACCTGATGTTGCCTCTGTCTCTTTTTAGCGAACAGAGGTGACAACATCCGTTTTAGTCTAGGTTTAACTTTAGTTTACTTTTTGTAATAAGGCGGAGTAAGTTAGTTTTGTAAAGCCTAGGTTAAACTTATGACCGCGGCCATTCGGAGACGGGTTCCGCGACCACACCCGCCCTCTCGGCACGCACTAGGGGGACCGCGGTCCTCATAGTACGTGTAGAGTGACGGTGCAGGAGTATTGTCTAGTTTTTAGTGGGCCTGTTCAGGGCGTAGGTAGGGCCCTGTTCACATCAGCGAGCTCCAGGGCTGGGAGGAGACCCACATACCTTCTTCTCGCTCCCCCAATGGTTGAAGGATGCGTAAGGCATTTTCCAGACACAGAAAAAAAGATTAAACTCATGGCGATAAATGCAAATAGTGGTATGTTGAATGAAGTTAAGTTATCGCATTGTCGGTGTATTATCATGTATCAAAGCTTTTGACAGTCATAGCCATGGGGCCACACATATCGCAATAGGTACCTTACGTCAGCTGATCAGTGAAACACATAGAAATAGAGTATGGACTGAGCGGCAAGAAATTATTAAATAAAACAAGTTTCTACGTAACAGATGGACTGATTTATTTGTTTATTGACGTTTTGCATCCGTATCAGGCTACGTCGTCAGAATTAGTCTAACGACGAAACCTGAAAAGGATCAAAAATCAATCAATCAAATCAATTTGTGGCCCGTATTATAGACAGATTCTCAGTGATTGATCTAGTCTTGAGTATAGTTAGAAAGGGATGTCGCTATATACAGCACATAACGACATCCCTTTCTAACGTTCTAACGTACCCAAGGAAAGGTCAACACTTAGTTGTCATTCTGTAATACGGACCTAAGAAGTTGTGCCTGCACCGGAACGTCGCTCCATTGCTACCAGTAGAAGCAGCTTTGACCCACGTGGTCAAAAAACCCCCATCTTCATTCTCCACGCAATTAAAATTTTGTATACTCAACTTTTCTTTATATTCGCAATATACGCATTATTCAAGACACAACTGAGCTTTATTGAAGAGTACGCATAACGCCGATACACAGTTAATAACGCGTGGTGGCATCCCCATGCGGCGGCCACCTTCTGCCGTCTCTGGGCGTGCCGTCCGTCAGTATATATACACTCACGTGATGACGTTACACAGCTCCCAGGCGCGTCGTTGTTCCTGCTCTTGTGCCACTCTCGTCTGACAGGCGTCCGGGGGGAGCCCGGGGCGACCCCAAGCGGCCGCCATCTGTTGCCCGCTGGTGGCCAGGGTACCATCAGGCAGACGTTGCTCATTACGCAATGACCCGTCGAACGCACCGCATAAACCGTCCACGTAACCCATGTAGCTCTTCAACACCTTATATAACAAAATAATTAAGATACATTTTTTTAAGGCCAGGAAGACAAATGACTCTACCCCACCTGATGTTAAGTGGTGATAGAGTCCAAACGCGAAGACAGCTGGTGCAGCAGTTATAAACTGCCACACCAACAATCCTCACATGCAAAAATGCCTTCACGCCTCATTTAAAGGACCCCAGATTGCAGGAAGGAGGGAACACGTGCGCGGGCAACGAATTCCACTTGCGAAAAGTACGACAAAAAATGAGTCACCAAATTTTTTTGGTAGTGTAGGAATAGTGGCCACAGTAAGTCGGTGACAACGTTGGCCAGCGCGCGTGATCCAATGACGAATTTGTCCCTAATTATCAATTACTTCTACGGCAAATTAAATTTCCTTGCTAATAAAACTGTCTAATTCCCCGTCTACATTCAGCCCATTCGCGCGGCATCCAGCAGGAGCATGGCTCTTAAAGTGGGTAATTCGTGAACAAGTCTCTTTAATTGCCGTTGATATTGACTCCAAATCAATACAATTCAATAATGTAAACACACATTGCCCTTGACCTTGCTTAATTGTATTTTGGCAAGCATTTTATAGTAACGGAAACGCGAAGGGCAATGGAAGTGGTCGAATGTAAATGGGATATTAGATATGTAGTCAAGGTAGCCCACACTCACGTTGAATTCAAAGAATCTACTCACCCCGATTTTAATATCTCCGTCAGCATTAAACAGCACCGTGAAATTGTACTTCCTCGAAGATATGAACAATCCGTTGCCTACTCGGGCGACGTTGAAACTGTTCCTCTGGAAGCAAATCTTGGCGGTCTGTTCGACGGTATATTCATAGTTGTCGTATTCGATCATCAGGTCAGGCTTCACTTTGATCAGCTGGTCGTCCTGGTGGATGATCAGCATGTTCTGACATCCCTCTAGACGGCATTTCTTCCGAACTGTTTAGGGGAGAAAATAACTTTTTAGAGTACAAAAGAGATGTTGGTATACTATAAGTTAGTAATAAGTGAAAAAGCAAGAATTTCAATATTCAGTAGCAGTAGTTCATTCCTTTTTTTTTTAAAAAATATAACCTATAGCCTTCCTCGAAAAATGGACTACCCAACACTGAAAGAATCATTCAAATCGGACCAGTAGTTCCAGAGATTAGCGCGTTCAAACAAACAAACAAACAAACTCTGTAGCTTTATAATATTAGTATAGATAAAAATGGTCTTTTTATTATTACCTGTATTTATGATAAAACTAAAGTTCGTATATTTCCCTCTTCCAGTACTCATTTTATATAAATTTCATATGATTTATTTTCATCTTTTGTTTACAAATGTTTGCGAGATATTTATTCTAAGATTAGCTCAGTGTTAAAAAAAGTGTTCCAAGTTTTTTTTCATATCGTACTTTTCAAGCGATATTTGACAGATGGAGGTCATTGGCTTTCCTATTATTATTTGAATCGCAGAGTAACTGAAGTAATTGCGGGTAGCTGTTATTGGTAGACATATCGGTCTTCCCTCTGACGTCGTCTTTTACTGCGCTCGATACCCCTACCACTGGTCACATTCTCACTATGCACTCGCACTTGTTCCCGACACACAATACTCACAGTATCTGATCGCGGAACTACACTTTTTTTATTTTTGCGGTTTTTGCACATACGAACCACTGGATTTCAGATACTTAACAATTTAAACCTATCCTCACGATTGAAATTCTTGAGTCGGTTATTACAATCGCTTCCCTGACTAATCTTGGTATGTAGTGACGTTTTGTCGAGATAATTTGTGGATATAAGGAGCTCAATCCAGTGATTAGGACCCGAATCAATTAAATGTTCCGCGATGGTTGATTTTTTGCGTATTATTATTATTCTTTCATTGGGCATACTATTGTGCGCTTCGTTTGGCCAATATACGAACTACCACAGCTACAGTTGATCTTATATACAACAGTTCTCTCCAAGGGGAAGTTGTCTTTTGGAGATCGTAGAATCTGTGACACTTTTTGTAAAGAAGTGAAGACAGTATTCAGTGAGTACTTATTAAGTATTTTCGAGATCTTGTCTGTCACCATTTTGATTTATGGCAAAAATACTGGTTGCCTACATTGTGTTTATGGTGTCTTAATTTGTGCGCTTGCATCAGTGCCGAAATATCGGAGACTCATAAAAACAAGGTATATGGTAACGATCCCGTTAATAGCTATAATATTAAAATTAAGTATAAATAAATATTTCCAACAATCACACCAATTAGCCTAGCCCTAAAGTACTGTACAGTACTGTAGGCTTGTATTATGGGATACTAGGGTAACGGACAGAATACATATACTGATATATTTTTATAAAAATACATATCAAACATCCATGACTGGAGTACAAATGCTCGTATTCATCACACAAACATCTGCCCCCACCGGGATTCGAACCCGGCTCTCGAGTCGGCGTAACATGAAACTCGGCGTATAAACCACTCGGCCACAGAATATATACACTACACTCGGCAGAGGTCGTCACTATATTATTTTTTTCACTTTGTATAATAATATATACTCACCGAGAACGCTCCAGGCATCATGTCGCGTGTCTCGAGCCAGAATGTGGTCACACAGCTCGTACTTGTATTCGGCTCCGTCGAAAGTGCTCACAGCACGCCCTGTCACGTTGCAGTACGCGGCCCGAGGGGGTGGCGGCACGCATGAATATCTGTGATACGCGGAGAGGTTAATATAAAGTCAAATCTTTTAGGAGAGAGGGAATCTTGTATGAACTTGTACTTTTTACAGATGCGTTTCTCAAACAAGAAATAGTTAGATGCGGTAATATGGTTATCACAAACGAGTAGGCGAATGTAAGCTCAAGACCAGGTCGAGGGCTTACAATAGTCACGAGCTTGTAAATACCAATTCCGCACGAATGTCATACAACGTTTTTCAACACATTTGCGAGAGACAAGAGTATAATTTTTAAGTTATGATGCAAACTTTTTCTAAGAAGAAAATGGCGCGCATTTCCGCGTGGCGCCACGTGATAGTGGTGAATATTAGAACTACATCTTTCGGCTCCTTTCTTTTTATAGTATTAAAATGAGACAAAAGTATAGGATCAAAAGCTATTCCAAGGAGGTTCGATCGAAATTAAAAAGAAAACCGTAAAGAATACGCGCCGTGACATCTACCGGAGCGTGTGGTAATTTTTTTACCGCACGCTCTGTTGTATGGTTTGTAATTTTTAACTTTCGAACAATGTATACAACCTACGTAAATGTGTTATTTTAACAAATGAGTTGAAAAGAATATTACATCAACCCCGTGTCTGTTAAAGTCTTAAAAAAACGATCGTTAACAAGAGCTCTAAGTTTTTAGCCACCAGCCGGATTGTATTGATGTCGTTGCTTCGTCTAACGACAGCTGACTTTCACATGTGACGCAGTTTTCATTATTGCCTCTTGGAAACGATTGTGTGATAAAGAAAGCGCTCCACCAACTCGTTTCAATGAACACAGTTTAAAGACATAAATCAGAAAAAGATCTGATGAATCCTTGGTCGATAATGCGTAGGAACGCATATACCTATGATACGTGAAATTTATAAGATATCCCATAATTTCATAAAATTTAACTTTTTTTATAGTACGTATTATTTGGGGCCAAAAATACTATAGCAAAAAGCAGAAGTTTTTAAAATATGGAAAAAATCAGGCCCCAATATCTTCAATTATAGTATATATTAATCCACGTAATTCCAAAACGCAGACTAGAGTTAATCTTAATTTAAACCTAATGTTGTCTCTATCTTCTTTGTGGCAAAAAAAAACTAACAGCATCAGCTTAACTTTAGTCTACGTCTATATATATATAAAACTCAAAGGTGACTGACTGACATAGTGATCTATCAACGCACAGCCCAAAATACTGGACGGATCGGGCTGAAATTTGACGTGCACGTAGATGTTATGACGTAGGCATCCGCTAAGAAAGGATTTTGATCAATTCTACCGCGAAGCGAAGCGAGGGCGGGCCACTTGTTTTGTAATAAGGCAGATAGAGTTCCACTTACTGCGGGCACTGGTTGACGCCAACGGGCACATGATCAAGTCGCAGCGAATATCCAACAGGACAGGTAGGCGCAGAACACTCCACGGCCACGGGTTTGGTTCCCGGGAAGGGCGGCGGCGGCAACTTGGCCACGCACGTGAACTGTACGCATTCCTCCTGCTTGCTAGGGGTTGGGGCGACTGTTGGCTTGTCCAATGAGAACGCTTGGTTAGCGCTTGGTGGTCTAGGAGGACCTGTGATTGAAGTTCAGTACATATTGATAAATATGGCATTATTGAACGATATTCAATATCAAATTTATTTGTTGTATTAATCCAAAAATTACATTTGTAAGATCAGAGAAGAATTGGCTAACTCTGCTGGTTCAAACGGAATAGAGTGCGACATCATATGAAATGAAATGAAATGAAATGTCATTTATTCAGTCTAGGCTGTTACAAGCACTTGTGAAGGTCAAGAAGCTACGCCATCGGTTCGCAAAACTACGGCGGGAGACCTTGTACTGAGAAGAACCGGCAAGAAACTCAGCAAGGGCTGTTTTTTTCTCCCTGTATTGTTATATACAGTGTCGTCAAGTTGAAAAATTACTTCAGAAATACGTCTGAAGAATACAGTGCAACACTGAATTCTTTTCTCAGTTAAAATTAGAGTAGTATCAAAAAGAGTGTAGAGAATATTTTAATGAAAGTTCAAAAATGAAAGGTATCTGGTACAAAACAATACAAAGTAAGCCTCCTCGAATACCGCAATTTATATAATACTAAATTATGTTGGAGATAAGTAAAACTAATATTAAGAACTAGCTTTTGCCCGCGACTTCGTCCGCGTTTTCGTCGTTTTTCGTAAAAAAGTAGCATATGTCCTTCCTCAGGGTTCCATGGTTTTGATGTGACAGACAGATTAACTTTCGTATTTTAGTAGGGAAATATAATATGTCAATCCACAATACTGTTAAAAATATCGCAATAAGGAATCGCAGAATATTATTATTATCATTGTGCCCCGAGACCATCAGCATGTAACTCCTTGTATGTTTTATGTTAATGTATTGGTAATATTGTTTAGATCGCTTTCACATGAGGCTTAGGTACATATAGAATGAAAATACTTCAGCGCAAAGCTTCCGGGTAAACTACGTTGAAAGTTGACCCATCCGGCACGTGAACATAAAAATTTCTAGGACTGCTAACCCGGGAAAGAGCGACATAACTGACCATGTGAAAAGCAACTGACACCGAGATCTACTCCAGCAACACGAATAGTCTGCCCTTGAGCCTTATTTATTGTCATTGCATAACACACCGATACTGGGAATTGCGTTCTTTTAAATTGGAATGGAAAATTATTTGGTATTATGGGAATTCTGGGAATAAAGATGGTTTCTCCTGCACCGCAACCTGTTAAAATTTGAGCCTCGATTACATTTTGTTGCAACTGGGTTACTTTAAGTCGAGTTCCATTGCAAATTTGTGGTGGTCTTAAATTTCGAAGCAGAATAATCGGAATGCCAATTTTTAAACAAATTTCATGAGAAGGAAGTCCGGGCATATTTAAAGAATTTAAAAATTCTATCGGGTAGTTAGTGGTTTCTTGTTCATCGGCCATTCTATTTATTGAACTATAAACTTTGCTTTCCCCCTGGATATTCGACAGTATTTTATTATTAATCTCAGATGCCTGGTCATTGCGAGGAGTTAAAATGGACCTTTCGCATAGCCAAGAATTATCCTTATTTAATATATTTGTTACGTCACCGTAAACTGACGATGTAATATGTTGTTGGGATTGCACTATACAACACAACTCAGGCGTCAGAATAAGTTTTCCTTGGTGTAGCAGTGGATAGGTATCTTTGGTGAAGGTATTTTCTTTAATAATATATCAGAAAATTCACGATCACCCGGGTTATCTACAGTTCTCACTCGCATGTTTATAGTCAAATGCACCGATTGTATATCACGCCACAAATAAGAGCTTTTCAGGCAAGCCCTAACCTCATCAGCTCGGGTTCCCCGTGGTATTACCGGTAAGGTTTGTCGGAAATCACCACAAAATAAAACTGTGATACCGCCCATTGGTCGATCATTTTGTCTTATATCCCTTAAAGTTCTGTCTACCGCTTCTACTCCTTTTCGATGAGCCATCGTACATTCATCCCATATGATTAAATTACACTTCGAACGAATATTTAAACACTACCAAAACAACTAATACGTGGTCCTAACTTTAGCTACCTTACACTTAAAATCTAAGTGACTATTTAAACTAAAATATTCTTATAGAATTATAACCATAAATATATACAACTCACAACATAAAAGAAATGAAAATTAAGCTGAAACGTCTGTGCAATACTATCTACCTATACCTACTTCACTTAAAAATAAATACTTATAACTACTTTAATTAATAAAAGTACCTACGCTTAATAATTTTTAATTTGAACGAATATTAAAACACTACCAAAGCAACTAATATCTATTTTACAAAATAACAACAAAAGAAATTTAAATAAACTATTTAAAGACTAAAAGTCGCGCTGATAAGCACGGTTACTCAATATTTCTCAATTATTGTCTGTCAATAAGGTCGAACGCTCTGAACGCATCAACAGCCAAATATTGAAGCTCGCTCGCTCTCTTTTTTTATTTTTTTTGTTTCCTCCCAGACGGGGGAGCAGGTGAGAAATCCTCATGGATACCCTACTGCAAGGTTATGTCAGACTCGTACTGACTAAAAAACACCCGTAGGGGCTGCCTCTGGCCGGGAAGGCCTCTAAGGCTTCATCGGAAGCGATCGTCCCCCAGGGGGGGGGGGGGGGGGAGGGACGCAGAAAACAGATTTAGACAGCTCGCTCTCGGACCTCCCGTATTTTGATACCCTACCGCCACCGCGACCCGTGTCGAGCGCGGCAACCGTTACACAAAAATAATCCTTATAGCATGATTCAGTATTCACGTGCGACGGCGCGATGGCTTATTTCATGTATAAGTTTGGTGTTTCTATACCGATTTCTATGATTCTTTTTTTATTGAATAGGTAATAATGTTAACTTTTTTAAATTAGGGATGAGTCAGAGTATTATAAACGTAAGAGTAAACAAATATGATCAGAATGCTCCGAACTGCTAAGCTATAGGGAGTTACACGTGTTATTGTGAGTCAACCATAAAAGATAGACATATGCTGTTGCGGGATATTTTTTAGACAATTTTATGAAGAATATTTCCGTCATACATGGTTTCTATGTAACTTTAATCATTAAGGCTGCACACGCGACGGAAGCTTAAAAAATGGAGTAACTTCTCCCGTTTTCCCAACATTTCCCTTCACTACTCTGCTCCTATTGATTGTAGCGTGATGAAAAGTATACTATAACCTGCCCAGGAGTACGAAGAATAATTGTACCAAGTTTCGTTAAAATCCGTCGAATAGTTTTGGTTTCTATAAGGAACAAACACACAGACAGACAGACAGACAGAAAAAAAATTTACTGATTGCATTTTTGGCATCAGTATCGATCACTTATCACCCCCTGATAGTTATTTTAAAAATATATTTCATGTACAGAATTGACATCTCTACAGATTTATTATAAGTATAGATTAGGTCCGGTCACATACCATCAAGGAAGTTTGTATATATGATGAAAAAAGTAAAAACACCTAATAGGGTATTTGACAAGTTTTAATAAACGATCTCACGTTATTGACTAATGTTTATGGAGTCCGTAAAAAGTGGATATTCATCATTCTGTTGTGTATTTCAGTAAAAATAACCAAATCAAAAATTCCATTTTCATGTTGCCGCGAAAACGTTTTTCTGGACAATATGGCGTCTTACTAGTGTGTGACGTCACACGACTGTTATTAAAACGTCAAACGATACAATGAAATGTCACTTTAACCGGAAGTTTACTTGCGTATGACGTCATTTTAGGCTTCGCGAATCCCAAGCGTTTTGGGTCACGTGACAATAAATAAGAAAACTATTAACTTTTTTGTTAGTTTTTAGTAAAATTATGAATATTTTTTATGTAAAAATGGTAAAAACCCCTGCCAATATTCATTCTAAACACAGATGCTAACAATTGGCATTTTATTTTTAACACTGTCAAATACCCTGTCAACAAATTGAGGACGTGCATTATCTGTTGATGGAATGTGAGCGGAATCCGGTTCAAAGAAACATATTTATATCAAAATTTCAAATAAAACAAGTTGGATATAGGAATTGTTCAAAGTTTTCTGAGCAACACCGAATCTGAAGCCGCATTGTACTTGTGCAGTTTAGTGGAATTCCGCCAGTAAATTACACAAGTACAAAATCTAATGTAAATATAATTATTATTATGTAGTTCAGTACTCGTTAGTTTGTCTCGATGGAGCTGTCAGTCATGTCATCGGACAAAAGCTTCTAGACAAAAAAGATAATAATAAAAAAAAATGAATGAAGTTTCGATTCAGCTGTCAGTCATGTGATCGGACAAAAGCTCTTAGACGAAAAAAATTAATGAAGAACACTTTTGATATGGTTTTAGATCGTCTCTAAATCCTTTTATCGTTTTTTCATGCTCACAGTAAGGGGATGACATGTGCTGCCGGTGTCTATCTTTCCTGAAAAGTATTATAATAGACCAGCGAGTGATGCTCGTTTTCTTCGGCCTCCTCAGAATTTCGATAGTCATTGTTAATACTCATTAATAGTCAACAGTCTAAATTAAATATGCTTACCACTGTATCCACCTATCGAGAAGTCTCCTTTAGAATATCTTCCCTTAGAGTATCCTCTGTATCCTCCTTGAGCCCCGCCGCGGTAGTACCGCTGGTACGAAAAGTGCGGTCGTGATAGCGATGAAAACATAAGTATCTTACCGCACCGCCTGTTTTACATTTAAAAAAAAATGATGTGGTGTCGTAGGACACCAGGTAGGAACGAAGTTCCTTCGGCTAATGTAGAATCGACACAAATTGCAAACTCGCTTGTGTATGCGACTGTCGCGCCTGCGCACGTCTCATTTAACGGTTTTATTCCACGCCCTTTTTTACACGGATTTTATCTTACGGTTTTACTATCACATTTTTTTCAGGTCGGTCGCGCAGCAAAATCCCTTTCCCCTCCAAGCCTGCCGTAAGGAACTTCGTCGCGCCTGAGCACGTCTCATTTAACGGTTTTATTCCACGCACTTATTTCCACGGATTTTTTCTTACGGTTTTACTATCACATTTTTTCCAGTTCTTTCAGCTAGTGTTCGTATAGATTGCTAGGCAGGACTGACCCACAGTTTATAATAAACTACAATGTCACAATAATCCAGTAATGCAGCCCCGTCGCTCTGCCACCCCCCTGGACTTAACCACAGTTTAGTATAATATACAATAATCCAGTGTTGGTATAATGCCACAACAATTTGGGGTTGCACCCCTGTCGCTCTATCACCCCCTGTTAAGTACTGACCTTGTTATCATGTCTAGCTTAAGTTTACAGCAGATGACAGGCGTTCCTGGTCCACAGCTCGGTATAACGTCACAAATATCCAGATTTCGTGTATTGTCACAAATTCCAGTGCTGCACCCTCGTAGCTGTGCCACCCCCTACATACGCACCTTATTATCATGTCCCGCTAGCGTTCGTAAAGGATGCTAGGCAGGACTGGCCCACAGTTTAGAATAAACTACAATGTCACAATAATCCAGTGATGCACCCCGTCGCTCTGCCACCTCCTGATAAGTACTCACCTTGTAATCATAATCATGTCTCACAGGCGTTACTGGTCCACAGCTTGATATAACTTCACAAATATCCAGTGTTGGGGTAATATCACAATATTTCAGCGATGCACCCTCGTCGCTTTACCACCCCCTATAACTTCACACATATTCACTGTTGGTGTAGTATCACAATATTTCAGTGATGCACCCTCGTCGCTCTACCACTCCCTATAACTTCACACATATTTAGTGTTGGTGTAATATCACAATATTTCAGTGATGCACCCTCGTCGCTCTACCACCCCCTATGACTTCACACATATTCAGTGTTGGTGTAATATAACAATATTTCAGTGATGCACCCTCGTTGCTCTACCACCCACTATAACTTCACACCAATTCACTGTTGGTGTAGTATCACAATATTTCAGTGATGCACCCTCGTCGCTCTACCACTCCCTATAACTTCACATATATTCAGTGTTGGTGTATTATCACAATATTTCAGTGAAGCACCCTCGTCGCTCTACCACCCCCTTTAACTTCACACATATTCAGTGTTGGTGTAATATCACAATATTTCAGTGATGCACCCTCGTCGCTCTACCACCCCCTATAACTTCACACATATTCACTGTTGGTGTAGTATCACAATATTTCAGTGATGCACCCTCGTCGCTCTACCACTCCCTATAACTTCACACATATTCAGTGTTGGTGTAATATCACAATATTTCAGTGATGCACCCTCGTCGCTCTCTCTCCTGCCGTAAGGGCCTGCGACCGTCTCATTTAACGGTTTTATTCCACGCATTTTTTCTTACGGTTTTACTATCACATTTTTTTCAGTTCGGTCGCGCAGCAAAATCCCTATCCAAGCCTGCCGTAAGGAACTTTCGTTCCAATAATGTGTGCCTCTAAGTATGTAGTACTCACCATTATACCCGCCTTTCGAGAAGCCTCCTTTAGAATATCCTCCCTTAGAGTATCCTCCTTTAGCCCCACCGCGGTAATCCCGCTGGTAGGAATAGCGCGATAGCGATAGCAGAGAAAACATAAGCACGGTAATATTATCTATACAGTATTGTGACTCCGCCCTGTCCTTGAAATAAATGCCTACGGCCGAGCGCTGCGTTAGCACGCGGTAGGGCTGCCCGCCTACAGTATTTTATGTAATTTTGTTTTTAACGCGAGTGTAGGTAGATTACTCGTTTGTGTCTTTTTTCATCCTAACCACTTATTTATATATTATTTCAGATATTTTGCCCGATGGAAAAATCGAAATACCTAAATATTAGAAACAAATTACGTACTAGTAGATAGGTATATAAAAAATATTCTATAAAGGTAAGACACCTTTCCAATATTTCAGGTAATTTAAAAAATGATATCTCTGGGTGTGTTATTGAAGAGTTCTAGCAACCAAAAACAGCAATTGTGCTGTTGTACGATATTGATCGTTGTTTGTTCTTTTCCATACTAAATTATGTAGGTATCTACTTAATTCAATCAAATATTTACAATACAAAACGCACGTTTAAGCACGGCTAACTGCATAAAAAACAATTCACACCGTTTGGTCGTCGTTGCGGCGTGGCGGCGCATTCGCGACTGGGTGCCCGCCGAGAGTGCCTCGAACTCGAGTAGGGATATTCGATATACATCGATGCATCGAAAACATCGATGTTTGCAATGAAAAACATCGAATCGATCCGATGTTTTGAAAAGCTTTCAATATACTCGATGCATCGATGTTTTAAAGAAACATCGAATTGGTAATAGAGTTTGACCACGTAGTGATAATATCCTCTTTGATTTGACCTCAGTAAAAAAACTTAAGTTTGACCACTAAAATTTTACTTATTACTATTATGAAAGCATCATTATTCCGAATTCTCTGATATGGACCCGATGTTGGCAGCACTGCGCAAGAGTCAGTGCAGTGACAATAAAAAATAACTACGAGTTTCTATGTTTATGAACATTTAATAACTTTTAGATTTTAAATACTTTTTCTTTCTTTCTTTCTTTAGTTTTGTGAACGAAACTAAGATTGAAGTATATTTCCAATATTCTTTTGACAGACTTAGCAAAACATTTGCGGGTTATTTAGTGTTTTTTTAATTTGATCTTTTGTAAAAAAATATAATACAGATTTTTCTGACACATGGCTTTTACTTATATTTACTTTTACCTACTCATTATGAAAGGAATTAATTCTTTTATTTTATGAAAGATTAATATATAAACTATAATAAAATTATGGATTAAGGTCTTTTCATAAACTTCAATTGTAATTTTTTTTTACTATGAAAAGATGGCCTCTTTTGAGATGGGTCACTTTACACATAAGTTGAGTTTTGTAATAAAATTTCAGAAAAAGTACTCGATGTTTAAAATACATCGATGTTTTCATCCGATACATCGAATGACATCGATGTATAGTTGCGATGTATCGAATCAAAAAATACATCGATGTTTTTTCAGAGTGAACACCCCTAAACTCGAGTGGTGTAGGTATGACTCACTTTCCGACCGTTTGTATGAAGATAGAATACTGTATGATATTATTACCGTGACATAAGTATCTTGCCGTACCGCCTATTTTACATTCAAAATAATGTACCTATGCTTGTAAGAATGTAGTACTCACCACTATACCCGCCTTTCGAGAAGCCTCCTTTAGAATATCCTCCCTTAAAGTATCCTCCTTTAGAGTATCCTCCTTTAGAGTATCCACCGTAACCTCCTTTAGTCCCACTGCGGTAGTCCCGCTGGTAGGAATAGCGCGGTCGTGATAGTGGAGAAAACATAAGTATCTTGCCGCACTGCCTGTTTTACATTCAAAATAATGTATGCTTGTAGGAATGTAGTACTCACCAATATGCCCGCCTTTCGAGAAGCCTCCTTTAAAATATCCCCCCTTAGAGTATCCTCCGTAACCTCCTTTAGCCCCACTGCGGTAGTCCCGCTGGTTGGAATAGCGCGGTCGTGGTAGCGGAGAAAACATAAGTATCTTGCCGCACTGCCTGTTTTACATTCAAAATAATGTATGCTTGTCAGTATGTAGTACTCACCACTATACCCGCCTTTCGAGAAGCCTCCTTTAGAATATCCTCCCTTAGAGTATCCTCCTTTAGAGTATCCTCCTTTAGAGTATCCTCCATTAGCACCGCCGCGGTAGTACCGCTGGTAGGAGTAGCGCGGCCGTGGTGGCGGTAGGTCCGTAGTGTAGGAACGAGTATGAGACGCGCTGTTTATGTACTTCACCATGTAGCCAGGTGGGCACTGCACCACTGGGCACACTACCGCTACAGGCAAATATAGAAGGGCAGCTTGAATACAATGTTTGTCTGTCAGTTAAACAATTTGACCAATGCCATTCGCATCAGTAAAATTGTCATGATGCTCCACAGATTACCATCTTTAGTCCAAAAATTATAATTATAAAGTCTAAATAAAAGGGAGACAAATAAAAAATTAGAACAGGAGCTGGGGTTTAAAACAAATATATAAAAAAAGAAAGAAAAAATGTAAAAAATAAAAAATACGAGGGCGGGATTTGAACCGACGACTGCGGTGATGCGTCGAACGTTGGTCCCGTGACAAAAATTTAACACACTGCACCGTTTCAACCGATACTAGAAAGGCAAAAACTGTGTTCATAGGCACTGTTGTCAAGTTATTTGCGTTACGGAATTTGTGAATTCAGTCGCCGCGCTCAAAGCCCGCGATAAAATCTATGCAATAGCTTAAAAAATATTAGAAAAAATACACCCTGTCATCGAAGTAGACGGGACCCGAACCTGCTCCCTCCACCCGCCATTACGGTCTCGGTAGTATAAACGTCGGTGCATCCGCCCGGATAGCGTAGGATAGTGGATTCGAGTATAGCAACGCCAAACTGGAAGATCTTTCTCCGAGCTGGGTGATGTTAGCTCGGGGCCGCGGCCCGACTGGTGTTGGTCAGGCATTATATATATGGAGTGTTAACATCCGAATTTCCCTTGCGCGATGTAGGCTTCCATACTTATTAATCGCAGCGTCGGTAGCGCCATCTCTTGAGGAGGCGAGTGGTTATTTCCTCCATCCGTTAGATATATGTGGGGCATATTGATGTCGCCACCACACGAGTCCCACAGATGTATTCTAGTAAAATTTTCTTTAGATTTACAATTTTACTTAAACACTTACGTTTAGGCGTAGTGACGGCCGGCGTGGTGGGTTTAACTTCGATAGGCACCACCACAGTGGTGACGACCTGTGGTTCGACCGGCTTCTTAGTAGTGGTCATCGTAGTAGGGGCCCGGGTGGTGGTGCAATCGCGTTCATCGTCTGGGCAGTCTTGAAGACCGTCACACCACTTCTCGTGGGCTAGGCATAGCCTGCTGGTGGGGCAAATGCGAGTGCCGATAGGGCAGGGCTCACAAACGCATTCGCAAGATGGTTTCTCTACCAGCTTGGGCACTAATGTCTAGAGAAATCAACAAGAGAAGTGAATTGATTAATTTCTAGATTTCGTGATTCAGATGATAGGAAAAAATTTAACCCTTATAGGATCACGTCGTCCGTCTCTCTGTCTGTCAAGACCCTTTATCTCGGGATAGAGTTTCAAGTTTATGGTTTATCGAAGCTGTGAAAAAATCACATTTCTAAGTCAACATAAATAAAAGATACGGTTGGTTGTTTTGCGTACCTACTAATTTGTACGGAAACCTCGGTGGGCGCGTCCAACTCGTACTTGTCCAGATTTTTTGGATGGTACACACTTAACAGTGTTGCCAACGTGGATTTTGAAAAAGTCGTAGGCCCGATGAGAAAATTACGTAGAATTGGTAAATTTTGCATATGAAAAGTACGTAGATCTACGTACTTTTTTCTGAGTGAAATGAAGAAGCTAGGTGAAACTGAATAAAACGAGTATTTTGTTATACAATTTCTTTAAAAACGGGACATAGAACAAAGAGTTCTTATAGAAGTCGCTGCATTGGAAGCATTTACCATGATGTGGTAGACATTTACCATCAGACACAGACACTGGTGGGTGTCGATTCTGGCATGATTCTCTAAATTTAAAACTAAATTTAACATCAGTCTCTCCTTTTCATTCTGTATAGAGAATGACAAGGATACACTGTTGTTAAATAGGCTATTTGACACTTTTTGGAATTATGTTTTAAATTGTTAATAATTGTTCTATCAGACCGAAAAAATATGTATTTTTTTTTACCTAGAAGAAATACAAAAACGCTATTTATCTATAGACTTATCTATGCTATGACGTCAAAAAATTTGTAAACAAACACTCGCAAGCACGTAGGAGATAAATTTTCTGAGTTAATATTATAAAACCATGATTTCTAATAGATCACATGAAAAATACAGTAGTTATCATCATACACTTGGTAAAAGACTCTAGAAAAGT
Source organism: Chilo suppressalis (assembly GCA_902850365.2). Taxonomy (NCBI): domain Eukaryota; kingdom Metazoa; phylum Arthropoda; class Insecta; order Lepidoptera; family Crambidae; genus Chilo; species Chilo suppressalis. The sequence continues at coordinate 4,908,151 of OU963899.1, read as the reverse complement.
TGTGGTTTAAGTTGCCAAGAGAATTAAACATACTTACACATGAACACATGTTTAAATCTTGCTAAATCCTGTAACTTCATCGACTGAAAGTCATTTTGTAAGTACTCATTGAATAATATTTAAAATTTAAAAATACAATTTTTAAGGTTATGAATGTACCTACTAAGTCAAAGAGTTTTGTTGTTTCTGCTTTCACAAATCCTGCCAGCATTTATTTAGTCAACAAAACCAATAACGGGAACCTATTCTACAAGATACAAGAGTTTTTAGATACATCTTTATAAACAATAAACATTTGTATAGTTTTTAAGTAAAGTAACAGAAAATATTCTTCTTTATTCCAGTGAATTAAGTTATTTTACAAATTTGAAAAAATTTAAGAAAGTACGTAGATTTTGGGACTGAAGTTAGTAGGTTTGCAGAAAAGGCCTAAAATACGTAGATACGTAGTGACTGCGTTACTATCGGCTGCTTCCAAAGGCGTCAATACCGGTAGGGGTATTTATATAATACTAGAATAATGACACGATGTATTTAATATAACACGACGCCACCGATGAGGGTATTTATGAGAATTTACGTCACCAGTTGGCGGCATTGTGACGTTAGGTCTTATGCATGAAGTCCTAAGCGCGAACTGATCGAACGAACATTTAAATTGACCCATAAAGCCTCGTTGACAGGGGGCGAGTTTACAATCTACTAGCAAACTCGATGGCTTGTAGCTTTTAAACTCGCCCCGTGTCATCGAGATTTAATATGCGATTTGACGGATCGGTAGATTATTCATCTCAGTGCTGCCACCATATGGTGCGCTTCATTCCAGAAAACCCTCATTAAAATTTGTTATAGCAACATGATAATCATGATCAATGACTTATTTTGCAAAAAAAAATATCTATTAGGTTTATGTCATTTATATTCTGAAAAGAACGCAACCAATCCAGCTCGAAGGACCACACAGACTTACCGGTGCGCATTTGCACTCCTTGACAGGTTGACAGTCAGTAACACCGCCTATCTTGCACATGCACTCATCACAATTCTCGCCACGGAATGACGACCCAACAGGATACCTAAGGCAAGGAGTTATTATATACATTATTTTTAGGCATTTCAAATTAAAGCTTAAGTCACACACAAGTTTGTAATGAGAGTAATATTTGTAGATTAATAGGATTGTTCAAGTCAAAAAGTCTGAAGCCATTGTTACTTAACCTCTTAATTATGTTGAGATGACGACTGTACTTAAAGTATCTATTGGCGCAAAGGCGTTGGTCTCGCGGCAATGATTCGTTAGTTCATAGCTCTTTATATACGCTCGCCGTTTGTATACTGCATGTAATGTCGACACTTCACTAAACTTGGCTATTCGATTTTGTTATTCGTAAACTTGACAGGAGTCTCTAATCATGATTTATAAGGAACAAAAAGGCATAACACGTATCATAATATTGTAGCAAGTATACTATGTCACTCACGTGAGATATCCCTTGACGCAGGGGTGCGAAGTTATCTCCATCGCAGTATGAGCATCGAAGTTCAACTATTTATTTATTTTCAAATCAAAATTCTTTATTCAAATAGGAAGCATAATGCAATTTTTTAGAATAGTCCATATTTTTTTTCCCTACAACCCGTTAAGGATATTTTTTTTATGTGGTAAATAAACGGCCGAAATACTCTCCGTCATAACACGAGGCGCCCGAAAAAAACGCATAAAGCAGTCTGTACGCTGTAGCACGTATAATACGATCCAAACTTTATGGCGGTTGTGAAGTTAGCAGCGAGCGTAACAATGTGCAGGTGTCAGTCCAGTGACATCCGGCGATTTCCTAGGTCATCCTAAAATTCTTTTACTGTACAGCTCCTTGCGTTAACTTCCCAATCGTCATTTAGTTTGAATCACATAATATCTGTCTCACTCACGTGAGGTATCCCTTGACGCAGGGGCATTGGTCGCGCGGAACACAGCTCTCTCCGTCATAATACGTGGCGCCGGAACAAATGCAGGTAGTAAGCGGGACGCCGGGACAAATGTTGCACGATATAGTAGTCTCTTGGTAGATAGGCATGGGTGTTGTCTTTATCGCTGGGTGAGAATAAATTGGTTATAAGTGAGACACATATTTACAAAGATTAGTGGCACCAATGACCGACAGGAGCTAGTGATCGAAAGTGGGTGGCCGATCGCTAAATATGGTAACACCGAGCGTCTATAGCTCGGTGTTATCATATTAGTGATCGGTTGCCTACTCTTGTTTACATTGATGACAGAAGGAAGTTTCGGTCATTGGTGCCACTTCATACAGGTCGCCGTACGTATCTCCAGCGCTGAACAGAACGCGTCAGGGATAGCTGCGCATGGGTACAATTGGAGAGCCAATCGATGCAACGCACGCCCACCCGCGCACCCCCCAACACATCTTAATTTTTACTTCTGCGCAATAACGGTCAGCGCTAGACTTTTGTGTCACGACTTACGCCGGGTACTCATTAGCGAGCTGTAACCGTAATCGTTGCATGCACTGTAACCAAAAAGCATAGTGTGTACGTGTTTCGCTAACCTGCTGCGAGCGGTACACGTGCGGTTTGCAGCGAGCCGACGTTTACAACTGAGCTACAAGCGTACACCTAGTGTGTAAACCTCGTACTGTATCACGTATGTTACGGTTACAGCTCGCTAATGAGTATCCGGCTTTATACGCATTTCTTGCTCAGATCACGTGTTTAAAAAAAAGTTGAATACGAAAAGAGAGATTAAGAGGTTTTTGTCGCGCACAATAAGTCGATGTTATTTTACAAGTAAACATAAATCAGTGTCCATTAAAAAACCATAAAATAAATTATCTGACTTGATAATTATGCACATCCCAATAAAATAACTGTATAGAATGATCGGACTCTAATCCTACTAATATCTAATTTACTTACGGTATGGTTCGAAACAGCCAATGGGCTCCACCCTCATCTCGATAGCGCTGTGCCACTTGACGGGCAAGATTTTCAAGTACCTCGCGTGTATCGGAAGCTTGAACTTATTCTGGACCTATGGTTAGTAGAAAATAGAAAAGTTTATAGGTACCATGCAACATTCATAGGTAGGTATTTCTGTCAACTTATGTGATACATTCGTATAAGTCATCAGAAATTTTATTTTAACCCTCCATCAACTCCTATTCAAAACACTGAGAAATTGGAAGTGACCAAAAGTCATGGCTACTTGTTTTTTTTTCCTAGACGAAAGGGCTCAAGTATGGTGGGAGGACTTCACAAGGTGCAAAGTTGCCCCTCTCATGTTTTTCTGCCGCGCTCAAGTAAATCCCAAATTCCCCGCTATGGGCTTCCCCACTATGCTCCCTACTGTGCCGCAGTAGGAGACATACTATGAAGATATGTAATAATGTGATGCAAATCATCATCATAAGACTTTTTTTATGATGATGATATACATCACCTTAATCACTTTGTCTAACAGATTCATATGAAGGATAGCATTGCAACGTACCATCAGCACATCGTTCAGCCTACCACAAAATCTTAGATTCTGCAATGGATTTTAAACTTATTTTAAATTACCTACAGACTCTTGATTCGCACTGTTCTGATTCCATTGCTAACTCTGCGTCTTTTACTCAAAAACAACAAACAATAGATTCGGTATTCTCTTAAAAATACTTGTTTCTACCGCCGCTATACTTAGTAATATAATGGCCCCGACTTGTGCTCCTCCCAAAACCAACCCAATTGTAAACACGACAGCAGTATATTTTTCATAATACCTCCTCCCGTAGATTGTAAACTTTAAATAAAATAAGGTCGAAAATCGACCGAAATTTTTTGCTTAAGACGACCTCCGTGACCGAGTGGTTTGTACGCTCATGGTGTCGCCGACTAGAGAGGTCCCGGGTTCGAATCCCAGTGGGGGCAGATGTTTGTGTGATGAATACGAGCATTTGTACTCCAGTCATGGATGTTTAATATGCATTTCTATATAACTATACTTATATATGTACAGTATGTGTTATGTATTCTATCCGTTACCTTAGCATCCCATAACACAAGCCTTACCGTGCTTACTTTGGGGCTAGGCTAATTGGTGTGAGTGTTGGAAATATTTATTTATTTAATTCTGTACAGTATACTTCTAAGTCAGTGTCGAAGTTGGCCGGGAACAGCTTGGGTTCCCCTTCGCTGTCCACCACTGGGTTGAAGGAGATCAACTCCAAGGTCTACGCGGACACCCACCTCTTAGTTTTTATGCCAGTTTTCTCACCAGTCAGTCTACCAAATAAGGTCGAAATTTGAGTAAATAATTTCTATAGTTTTGTTTCATTTTACCTCTGAGTCAGCGTCGAAGTTGGCCGGGAACAGCGTGGGTTCCCCTTCGCTGTCCACCACCGGATTGAAGGTGGTTAGGTCCGAGGTGTACATCACCTTGTACGTGGACACCCAGCCCTTAGGGCCGCCCTTGGTTTTGATGCCCGTCAGATTGCGGGGCGAGGTGAAGTCGAACTGTATGGGAGAAACATATTAACTTAATATTTTGATTTAATGCACCACTAGCGGCCGCCCGCGAGTTCGTCCGCGTTAACGTAACTTAGTTTTGTGAATCCTACAGGAACCTCACATTCTTCCGGGATAAAAAGTATCTCTCAATCCAGGTCTTAAACTATATGCGTACCAAACATTACACTCCGGGCTCGGCTCTCGCAGTGTGGGCGCGTGGGTAACACTTGCGGCCTTAATATTAAAATATTAATTCATTACGAATTTAATAAACTATTTTTATTTATTTTACTCAGTTTATGTATTCTATTATAACTATATATATTTTAATACAATTTTGTAATTTTAGCTTTTATACTCTAGCAATCTCTTACAGGCCCTACCAGAATACCAGCGCTGTTACGGTGGGAATATTCCCGTCCCATTGTAACAGCATTAAGCTGAGGTAGGGTCCTAATTGGCCTTTCTTCTTTCTGTATATTGTTGTTGTCTGTTTGTTTTTATTTTTATCGGTGCTTATATAATTTCTTATTGTTATATACTTGTGTGTTAAGGCCAATAAATGATTTTTCTTTCTTTCTTTCTTTCAAACATCGAAATCCGTTCGAAATCGAAATTAGTTTTTACGTGATTGAGTAACAAACATACAAACTTTTACATTCATAATATTAGTAGGATAGTAGGATCTGTACCCCTAGCACGAACCATTATCGAATTCGAATAGTTTTCAAACCGAAATGTCAATGTCAAATTTTGTATGGAAACTTGAACAGCAGCGGCACATAGTACGTAAGGTAAATTAAAAATTAGTACACATTTGACAATGATATTTCGGACTCGCAGACGATACGAATTCGATATTGGTTCGTGCTAGGGGTACTGTACTCTAGCGGCCAGTTTTGAAATCAACCTCCAGTTAAGGGGTAAGGAGAAGTTGTTATCATAGTCTTAATAATAAAAATATCTTAGCATCAAAGTTCGAGTAGTCCTACATCTTACTGTACCCGTAGCACGCACCACTATCGAATTCGAATAGTTTGCGAGTCCGAAATGCTATTGTCAAGTTTTACTAAAAATCAGTAGTTACACATTTGACAATGACAGTTCGTACTCGCAGACGTTACGAATTCGATAATGGTTCATGCTAAGGGTACTGAAGTTTAATTATTGAAACTGGCCGTAAATTAATAGTCATGTAAATGATAGTGGACCAATAAGTGTGTTAACACACACACACAAATGAGTTATCATTTAAGCCCAATTGCATCAAAGCTATATCTCGATTTCATTAAAACTACATTAAGCCCATACAAGCATTTCAAAACATTTTCTCATTGTTGTATGGGTTAAATCTAGTCATAGCAATTTTTGTTGTACGTTTACAATTAAATAAAAAGAAAACCACGGATCTGTGGGGCAATTCCGTTGATGTTTCTAAATCGGTAATTGAGACAATAGCTCCTATTCTAGCTTGCATATTTAATGATTGTGTTGACTGTGGTGTTTTTCCTGACCTCATGAAATACAGTAAAATAACTCCTCTGCATAAAACGGGAAGTACATCAGACCCCACAAACTTTAGACCAATTTCTGTGCTACCCACCTTTAGTAAAATTTTCGAAAAAATCATGTTAGATCAAATGCAATCACATTTTAATAAATATAATATACTTCACTGTAAACAATTTGGTTTTACACGGGGTCGTTCAACAACCGATGCCGGCGTTGAACTTATACAACAAATTTTTGACGCCTGGGAGAACTCGCAGGACGCTCTAGGTGTGTTTTGCGACTTGTCCAAGGCTTTTGATTGCGTTTTTCATGAAACATTACTCAGGAAACTCCACCACTATGGATTTAGAGATACTGATCTGGATCTTATTGCGTCATACCTGATGGATAGGATTCAGAGGGTTGACATTAACGGCAATAAGTCTGCGGGTTCGCCGGTTAAAATGGGTGTTCCGCAGGGCTCAATCCTTGGTCCTTTCTTATTTTTAATTTATATTAATGACTTACCTTACTACGTTAGAGATAAGCATGAGATAGTATTGTTCGCGGATGATACATCACTTTTATTTAAACTCAAACGCAAGGAAACAGTTATTGACGACGTGAACAGTTGTATCTCTAAGGTAGTCCACTGGTTTAATGTTAATAATTTATTACTAAATGAAGGAAAAACGAAATGTATTAAATTTGTATTACCTAATGTAAAACAGGTAAAAACCAGTGTGAATGTAAAGGATAGGAATATGGGCCTTGTAGACACCACAGTATTCTTAGGGATTACTTTAGATTCTAAGCTTCAATGGGGCCCACATATTGATAAATTGTCAAATAGACTTAGTTCTGCAGCATATGCCGTAATGAAGATACGCCAGTTAACGGATGTAGATACGGCCAGATTAGTATACTTTAGTTATTTCCATAGTGTAATGTCGTACGGAATTTTATTGTGGGGAAACGCCGCCGACATTCAAACTATTTTTGTGCTGCAGAAGAGAGGTATTCGATCAATTTATAATCTTAAAGTTAAGGATTCCTTAAGAGATAGGTTTATAGAATTTGGTATAATGACGGTCGCATCACAATACATTTACGAAAATTTATTACTTGTAAGAAAAAATTAAATAAAACTAGTTTAAACGGGATAATGCACGAAACTTTATTTATTTAGACGTTTCGTAGCCTTTCCAGGCTTCGTCGTCAGAATAAAACTTTTGTTTAATTTGTCGAGCTACCTTCGAAAGACTTTTATTGAGCGTTTGGTTATTTCATCGTTCGATTTTTAAGTTTTATTGTCTATGTATGAATTTATTATTTAATTTACTTAATAAAGTATTTTATTTAAAATTCTTGTTTGTAATTTTGCGTTTATTTATTTGACCCTAACTACCGTAAACTACCACCGGTTCCAAAATTGGGAGACCTTCCTGAGAAGAACCGGCGAAACAAACTCAAGAGAGGCATTATCCCGTTTAAACTAGTTTTATTTAATGAGTGATGTGCGTGAAAACCTAAGAAACAAATATGTAAGAAAAAATATTAATTTGTTTCTTAAAAACAGTGATGTTCACACACTTAATACAAGAAACAAAAATAAACTAACTTTACCTGCTACTAGGCTTCACAAAATCAATAATTCATTTAAAGGTCTTTGTGTTCGCTTATACAATAAAGTCCCAAGCAATATCCAAGAGTTAAGCATAAATAAATTCAAAGATAGTATAAAAAAAGCACTTATTAAAAAAGCTTATTACAAAGTGTCTGATTATATTACAGACAAAAATGCTTGGGTTTGAACTGTTCCAATCATTCCAACAGGTTTTCTATATTAAATAAATCATGATTGTATTGACGTTGTAACAACATAATGATTTGTAAATGTTGTTACATTATGCTTTTAATGTTGTGGAGTTTTTTTCGCTCGTTTTTCTCCGCAGCTAAAAAATATGTCCAATAACGAGTGGTAGGGAAAAAAAATGCTTGGACGATTCAAAAGTGTTGTACTATACATCCAATTTGAATAAAGATATATTGATTTCTGATTTGATTTGAAATTGAATGAAAAATTTTAAACTTATAGCAGTGATAAAGAACGAATAATAGGTAACAACTATGGTGATATGGACCTGTTAATAATCATGGAGCGATTAAATTATGCGTATGTGAATGGGTCGATCGGGATAATAATAGATATCGGGATACATTACGACATTTTTATTACATCAACCCCAGAAAAATAAGCTAAAATTAATGAACACCAGTTAAGTAAACTTTCAATTTGTTTTATCTGTAAAATTCGTATTTTTTTAATACTTTTATAATAGCTAATAAAAGTAAGTACCAATTTGTTAAGGAGCTCGACGGTGCGGGTGGTTAGCGCGTTCGGCTGCGATCGTTGAAGTTAAGCAACTTTCGCAGTGGTCGGTCATTGGATGGGTGACCAAAAATCTTCTATATCGAGTTCCTCCGTGCTTCGGAAGGCACGTTAAGCCGTTGGTCCCGGCTGCATCTGCAGTCGTTAACACCTGCCAATCCACACTGGGCCCAATCTCCCTATTCCATCCATAGGGAAGGCCTGTGCCCCAGCAGTGGGGACATTAATAGGCTGATGATGATGTTGAACCAAATTGTTTATAGTAAGTTGCTGTAGACTAAGGAGTTTGATAGAGCAAGTGGATAGCGCTTTCAGCTGAAGTTAAGCTGAATCTGCTCGTTGAAGTTAAGCAACTTTCGCAGTGGTCGGTCATTGGATTGGTGACCAAATATGTACTACCTCAAGCTCCTCCATGTTTCGGATGGCACCCACCAATCCGCACTGAGCCTGCGTGTTGGGCCATGACCCAATTACTCTATTCCATCCATGACGAAGGCCTTTGCCCTAGCTGTGCGGACATTATTAGGCTGATGATGATGATAAAGTTGCTGTACCCTTAGTACGAGTTTTACAATTACGAAAACTATGATAGTTTTCGTGAGCTTGCACCGTATTAAAAGTATTGATTTTATTGTATCGTTTCAATACAAATAAACAGTGCTTAAATTCTATCATTAAGTCATTTGTTTCTTATTAAATTTTAAGTATATTTGGTTACTTTTCACCAAAATGGACATAGAAACATAATTTACAATTACGAAAACTATGATAGTTTTCGTGAGCTCAAATTCGTACTAAGGTTACTGTAATTTTGAAATTAAAAGAAGTATTATAATGGTTGATTTGGTTTCCAGTTACCATGATCCATTCCCCGGGCGTGCTATAGGCAGGCGTCCATCCTTGAACGCCATCCAGACGGAAGTATTTGCGCGCGTCGTTGTTGGAGCTCACTTCTATGTTCTCTATGGGCAGGTCCGCTGCGAGCCCTAGAGGCTCGGTGCAATCCAGACCCTCTGTGGTTATCTGTGGTTTAAACAAGAACATTATAACGGATAGTTTTTAAAATGAAATGTATGTTATATGTACTGAGTAAATATAAAGAAAAATTAACTAGAAAACATTATACGCGGTCCACGCAGCCGAATAGCGGAGGGTGCTGGTTCGAGTCCCCACTCGAACCAGCACCCTCCGCTATCCGGGTGGATGCACTGACCATTATGCTACCGCGGCCCTAATTTTCCGTGCCGAATTTTCTTTAGTCTTTCTTAGGCTGCAAGGCAGCGCCATCTTTCGCATTGAAGGTAACCAACAACTTTCGCATGGAATATTTACTAGTATTTTTTTTTATTTAAACGTATAGCAGTTAAATGCTTCTAAAGTAAGAAAGATGCAGATTGACAGGATAGCTGCTCAGATACTCACGGGGCATGGAGGTTTTTCCGCCTACCTCCATAGATTTAAGAAGAAGGATAGCCCTAGCTGTATATGCGATCCAAGCGTAGAGGAGGACATCTTCCATGTCCTCATAGAATGCCCTCTGTACGGAGCATACAGACACTCACTACAGACACGCATAGACACAAAAATCAGTAGAGACACATTGTGGGAAATAATGGAAAATAAGAAAGAAAGGAAGGAATTCCTAGAATATAGTAAAAAAGTTGTAGAGAAAGTGATTGAGAGAAATAAAGACTAGAAATGTAAACATAAGTTGAATCTGTAAACAACTTTTAAATGTAACCTCACAACGAGATGGAAAAAGAAAGATAAACAGAAATAAGATGTAAAAGTAAGAAAGAAGAAATAAAAAAGTTTGTAAAATAGTATTAAGGAAGAAAATATATATATATATATATATATATTATATGTATATAATGTGGTGCAAAAAATGAGCACCCAGTGAGGGAGAAATGTAGAATAAAGTCCTGTTACAACGGGGGTAATCGAGAAAAAAAAATGCTTCTAAAAAAAGAACTGATTAATATGTTAAGTAACGACAAAAAAAACACAAACATCTTATACCAAGACAAGAATACGTACGTATTGCTGAAATTTCGAAAGAGATTGAAATACAATAGAACATGACACCACATTTTGTTACACAGCAATAACTGCGTCGTTAGTGGTGTAAATTTATGCTGTGTCGTTGACTCAACAATACTAACAATACGCAATCAAGGTTGGTTATGGCCCTTGCTAGATATGCGATTGTGTTCATAGGAATAGCTTATGCCCCAGCAGTGAAGATTTATAAAACTAATGAGGACGAAAAAAGCAACAATTTTTTTTTTCTGTAACAGGACAGCGGCATCAAGATCAGATTCTTAGATTTATAATATAGTATGTTATGAAAATGATAAACTAATCTAACTACCTGTTACATAGGGAACAGTACCAGAGGCGTGGTGCTGACAGCTTCCTCGCAGCTGATGACCTGCAGTCTGAGGGCGATCTTAGAATGCCAGGAGAGCGGCTTCAAGCGAAACACTTGAATGTATAAACATCAATATGTATCTAACTAAAATATGAACTAGTCTACTTGTCACACAGGGAACAGTAACAGAGGCGTGGTGCTGACAGCTTCCTCGCAGCCGATGACCGCCAGTCTGAGGGCGATCTTCTTGTGCCAAGAGAGCGGCTTCAAGCGAAACACTTGGATGTATAAACATAATGTATAAATATGAACTAGACTTGGATGTATAAATATGAACTAGACTACTTGTCACATTGGGAACAGTAACAGAGGCGTGGTGCTGACAGCTTCCTCGCAGCCGATGACCTCAAGTCTGAGGGCAATCTTCTTATGCCAGGAGAGCGGCTTCAAGCGATACACTTGGATGATCAGCATCAGTATATATATAACAATAAGATAAACTTAGCTAACTATTTGTCACATAGGGGAGAGTACAAAAGTTCGTACAAAAAGCGTGGTTCTGACAGCTTCATTGCAGCCTATAGCCTCCAGTCTGAGAGCGATCTTCTTGTGTCAGGAGAGCGATTTCAAGCGAAACACTTTATCAACATCAGTACATATCTAACAATAAGATAAACTAATCTAACTACTTGTCATATTGGGAACAGTACCAGAGGCGTGGTGCTGACAGCTTCCTCGCAGCCGATGACCTCCAGTCTGAGGGCGATCTTCTTGTGCCAGGAGAGAGGTTTCAAGCGCAAATATTTGGCCTCCACGGGCGGAGAGATCATCTGTTTTAAAGGTGTATTGTGATCGACGGGACCGCGGAATACCTGTGTACAGACGAATATAAAGGCAATTTTTGTATTTGTTTCATAGGTTAATTATAATCTGCATTTCGATCTTATTTAAGTTTTTATTATTTAAAAATATTTTTATTGCAACAGTTTATAAAATCATCGTGGATTATCAAATGTTATTTTATTTATAATCTAATACCCATAATAAAAGTTTTGCTTACTTTAGGACACAGAGATCGTATTAATAAACTTTAATTTTTAAATCGTAATCGTTAAAATTTAGACATACGGGGAAAGAAGATGTGTTTTGATTTGACACAACTTGGGGGCGTGTCACACACTTGAGCAGTACTACATAAACTTATATGCGGTCTCTAGTGGGGGTGCTGTGGTTAAGGACTCAAAAATTCTTGTTAGTTATCCGTACTTAATCTAAGTATATTACATGTTATAAGTCAGTGGCTATTTAGGCTTAAATGGAGATTTATTTATTCTTTATTACCAAAACAGTAAATGGCGGACTTAATGCCATAGGCATTCTCTACCAGTCAACCAGTATGGGTGTATGAGACGGATGTTTTCGGAGGTTTCGGAGCTACTAAAGTTAGAGAAAAAAAAAATTATCCTACAGAACTACACTATACTATAATATAAATATATATTAAATATAAATAAAATATCCCTAAATATGTAAATATAAATACAAATAGACATATATATAAATTAATAAACATAAATATTTAATTATATACATACACTTAATTAGTTAGAAATAACTATGTAAGATGGTATAGATGATGTTGGAGATGCTGCTCATTTGTTTAAAGATCACATAATATTTTTCAAGCCAAGAAAACCTTATTATTATTCTTCTTTACTCACTGTAGGCTTCGAATCGGGTCCTACTACGTAGCTATAAGAAGCAGGGCTGTCGCTATACATCAGTTCATAGCTGGTCACGTACTGGTCGTGCAATGGGTCCCCTTGTACCACGACCCCGTGGACACTGGTCGGCTGCGGCAACTCCACTTGTATGTACTGGTTCAAGTCGTCAGTCTTGGGACTCCAGCTGCCTCCTACATATTATGGAGAATATGAACATTTGTTGGGGGAAAAAATGTCTTTTGTTATTATTAGCTATACATACTTTGCATCCACTAGTATACTATACTGACTATACTATAAATGCGAAAGTGTATCTGTTGGTCTACACATTTAAAACACTGAACTGATTCGTATGAAATTTGGTATATATATAGTTTGCGTTCCGGGAAAGGACATAGGATAGTTTTTATCTGTTTTTTTTTCTATTTTTTGAAATGGACATAATCTGTCCACTGAAGAGGAGCGGAGATTTTGTGCCATTTAATTGCCATTTCTCTGTTTCTCTGCTCCGTAACCTCGCTCCGCTTCAGTGGACAAGGACGTATAAGGTGGGTGGAAGTTTGTATGGGACACTATTTTTTTAGGAAATAAATTACACTAGGAAATAAATTAGGATGGGAAGTAGGAGGGAAGGGATAGGATGTAACATTATAACATATATCCGGATAAAACCAATAGGGTATTTGACAAATTTTAGAAAACTATCTCACGTTATTGACTAATGTTTATGGAGTCCGTAAAAAGTGGATATTCATCATTCTGTTGTGTATTTCAGTAAAAATAACCAAATCAAAAACTTCATTTTCAAGTTGCCGCGAAAACGTTTCTCTGGACAATATGGCATCTTTCTAGTGTGTGACGTCACACGACTGTTATTATAACGTCCAACGATACAATGTAATGTGTTTACTTGCGTGTGACGTCATTTTAGGCTCCGCCAATCCCAAGCGTTTTGGGTCACGTGACAATAGACAATAAAACTATTATCTTTTTCGTGGGTTTTTAGTATAATTATGAATATTTTTTTTGTAAAAATAGTAAAAACCCCTGCCAATATTCATTCTAAACACAGATGCTAACAATTGGCACTTTATTTTTAATACTGTCAAATACCCTATTTCGTCCATCCTCTTTTGAGTTATTTACGTAATTTATTATATTATTTTTACTACATCTACATTTGTGTCGATTCTGGTATGATTCTCTAAACTTAAATTTAGATTTGACAACAGTGTATCCTTGTCATTCCCTATACAGAGTGAAAAGGAGATACTGATGTTATTTCGCACCGGAGATCGCGTTGGGTTCGCCGTCGAGAACAGCGTACTCCGGCTCGTGTTGAGGGCTGACCACCGAACTGGCCGTCAGTATGGGCTTCGGCTCCACATCCTCGCCCCACAGTAGGTATTTGTAACTATAATTTAACATCATAATTCATTACAACATTTTTCAAACAAACTCAAAATCAAAAAAATATTTATTCACCAATACAAAATTTTTAATTTAGCTGACAATTAAACAGTGGTTTTCGTACTAAGCTGAGCTCGTAACGCAAAGACCTAATAACGCAGTTTTACTAAATGGTTAGCATTACAAAATGTTGTCAAAACAACATTGTGAGTGAGGAAGTTACAGTAATGCATAAATGTTCGATAGTCACATTATGTTAAACTGAACATGATGTTGTACATATAATAAAGCCTAAATCTTTTCAACAGCGTTGCAGGTTATATGTACGACATATCCCTCACACCAGATAGAGAAATGCAAAAGAGTGGCATTGAATGCATAAAATTTTATAGTTTTCTTTTTTTAGAAATAAATCTAAGTACTCAGTTCAGGTATCAGGGTAGGTTTGAATAAGCGAGCGCCATTCTACATTCAAGAGATGTGCTGGCTAACTGTCGACAATTGGAATCCATCAATAGTGTACATAACACTTAAATATGTTCACTAAGCGTAATCTGTTGCATTCAGTCGCACTTTCAAACCAACTTTACCATGTCAGCAGTTTACGAAAGTCTGTATTTGACCACTTTTGAAAATGATCCCTTGAATTTCATCTTGGTAACGGAAATAATTATTTGTTCTTTTGAATTTCGTTACAACAGAAAGAAAGATTAAGACTTGTTATATTTTTAAGCTTTTAATTGATAGATGTTTAAATCTGAATAAATTTTACTAGAAAAAATTCTACGCGGACCAGGCAGCAGACGGGACTCGAACCCACACCCTTCGCTATCCGGGCGAATGCCGGATGCATTCGTCCGGATTGTCGATCGAGTCCCGTCTGTTGCCTGGTCTGCGTGGAATTTTTTCTAGTAAATTTTGTTAAGAATAGGTAATTTCTAAGATTCAATCCGAAATAGCCTTACCCATCAGGTGAGCACTCTGGCGGAGGCGACGCGGTGTTCTGCACGATAATTGGCGAAGCAGTCGTAAGTTTAGTCGTAGGAACTGTAGTAGGAGTGGTGGGGCGTATTGTAGTGGGGGGTGTCGTGGTCTCCTGTATGGGGAGGTGGCTGATCGGTACGATGGGGGTGCTGCAGTCTGAAGAGTCGCAGTGGAACTCGTTGGATAAGCACTGGCATTTGACGCAGCCGTCTGCTACTACGCCGCCCGGCTGGAGGATTTATGGTAATAATGTTGTAGTCTCTGATTAGTGTTATAGACTCTGATACAGGCCCCCTAGCATGAGTGATATGATATACAGCTCATTTTTATCACAATCAATTGTCAAATTAACATGGAGGTAGGCGCGATAAAAAACTTGATATAATGTTAATTGGTGCTCATGCTTCGGGGATCTGCCCCCGAAGTTTCACTTTAAATAAATTAGTGTCACTAATTATTCAAATTTGTACGACTACATTCAACCTGAGTGGCGTGCATTTAGAGAGGCCTATGTCACGGTAATATTATCTATACAGTATTGGGACTCAGCCCTGTCCTTGAAATAACTGCCTGCGGTAGGGCTGCCCGCCTATAGTATTTTAATTTCATCTAGTTAATTGAGTTTATTTCTAGTTTTGTGTTTGTAAATATTTTATTTCATATGTAAAAAAAATTGTTGTGAATGAATTAGGAAGTGTTACATAAAATACATGTTCATTGTTGAGACGTACGAAAAACTTTATTATTAAATTTGATAGTATAATTAATACGCATTCGTATAAAAAATTTAATTATTGAAGAGTATAAGCAACCAAAAATAGCACAATATCGACCTTATTGCTCTTTTACATATTAAATTATGTAGGTATTTATTTAATTCAATCAAATATTCACAATACAAACGTTTAAGCACGGCTAACTGCTTAAAAAACAATTCACACCGTTCGGTCGTCGCTGCGGCGCATTCGCGACTGGATGCCCACCGGGTGCCGCGCGAACTCGGGTGGCGTAGGTGTGACTTGCTTTCCGACCGTTTGTATGGAAATAGAATACTGTATAGATAATATTACCATGCCTATGTCCAGCAGTGGACTAAGATAGGCTGTTGTTGATGATGATAATACGACTACAGTTTCCTTTATTTGCTGTGTGTGTCAGAGTTATCGCTTTGTACAAAGCTCAATCGATTGTAAATTTTATTTCCATTAAAGTAAACCAAAAAGTCAGTCAGCTGGAGAAATTAGACAGTTTTGAATGTCTTGACTTGTTTGAGTTCATGATAATTATAGTACAAAATGTCTGTGAATAAGGGCGTTCTATTTGTGCAATATCAAAAATTTAATCTACTACTAAACACACGGAGCTATCAAACATGTTTTTAGTCTAGGTTTAACTTTAGTCTACGTTTTATATCAAGGTGGAAATATGATTCTCTATACAGTAACTTGTTTGAATTATAATATTTTCATTTTATTTTAATCGAAATTAATAGAGTATTTGACAAGTTTTAGAAAACGAAATCACGTTATTGACTAATACTTATGGAGTCCGTAAAAAGTGGATATTCATCATTCATTCATCAAATCAAAAACTCCATTTTCAAGTTGCCGCGAAAATGTTTCTCTGGACAATATGGCGTCTCACTAGTGTGTGACGTCACACGACTGTTATTAAAACGTCAAATGTCACTTTGTAATGTCACTTTAACCGGAAGTTTACTTGCGTGTGACGTTATTTTAAGCTCCGCCAATCCCAAGCGTTTTGGGTCACGTGACAATAGATAAGAAAACTATTATCTTTTTCGTGGGTTTAAAGAAAAATTACGAATATTTTTTTTTGTAAAAATAGTAAAAACCCCTACCAATATTCATTCTAAACACAGATTCCAACAATTGGCACTTTATTTTTAATACTGTCAAATATCCTATTCATTAATTCGATAAGTTATAATCAATTTACCTTAATCATTTTTCCGTCTGAGTAGCATGTGCAGTCTTTGACGGGGACGCAGGTCTTTTCGTCTCGCCATTTGGACCCTTTGCCGCATTTCTTGTTGACATCAGCACATCCCGCTATGCATTTCTGAAATAGGTGAATGAAAGAGAATAAATGACATCATTGAGAATCAATATTTAGATATAGATATGTCTAGATTTTTATAATATTAATAATGAATACATTATACTAGTGTGAAAGATTTTCATGCTATCAAATGGTTAAGGGCGGTTTCAGATTAGCGTTTTATACCCGCGTATAAGCTCGTTTTTGTCACACGCGCAACTCGTACGAGCGTTGACGCGCTTGTAAGTTCGTATAAGTGCAAGCCAAGAGAGACCCCACTACCTGTCTGAGATATCACGCCGAAATATGTCTGTGTACGCGAGTCCGGTTTTAAGTGCGTAAAGTAGCATACGCCTATGCCGAAACTACCGTATACCCGCAGAAAGAAGCGCTGCTTTTGAAACCGCTCTTACATTGTTTATCAAAACTTTAGATTTTTCTTTACGATTTTTTTTTGGTCCTTCGATATCGCATGGTTTACAGATCAAGTTTAGTGTCGTGGCGCAATCAATCAATGAACTTAGATGGATCAGGGTGTAATAAATTCTCTCCTTCCGTAAATGTTTTCGAAGTTAAAGCCAATTTCAATATGCAATAACATATTAAAGAAATTAATCGCGGAAGTAAAATCAGGCTCCTCGTGTGCGTTGTTACATTCCCAAGTTGTGAAAACACAATTAAAGATTGTGAAAAGGGCACTAATAGCACCATTTTCATGATATCGACCAACGAATTAGAAATGATATGAAATGCAAATTGCGCTAAAAATTATTCCACACAAACTGCGATCAAGCGGGCGGGGCAAAAAAATGCGATCAACACGACGATTATGGGATTGCTTGGGATTTCCTATCAACATTGTCTTACCCGAAATAGCCGATAGCCGAATTCATTTGCAGATATTTGATTTGTCAAATTATTTTGTTTTGTTTGTGTGCATGTCGTGTAAGTATTGAAGATAAGAAGTTCAGTTGTATAAGAACCATGTTTTAAGTTCAGTTGAATGAGAATGTTAGATAATGTTTTAGCGGCCTCTAAAGACTAATGCTTCCATTTCATTTCTTATTCGTTAATTTAGTTAGTGTTTTATTGTACTGACCTTTCCCGGAGCACACTCTCCAGTTTCCACAGTGATCTTCTTATAATAGTCGCAGAGTTGGTCGCAGCGACGCGCGCACTCAACAAACTCTTGCCCCGGCGGGCAGCGGCTGCGGGTCGTCACTTCTGTGGTAGATGGTGTAGTCGTCGTTGTAGAAGGTGTAGTTGTTGTAGTGGTCGTTGTAGTCGTAGTTTCTGACAGTGGAAATATAAACAATTTTATAGCACAGTGTGACCTAAACCCGCACTTTACGCACGCTTTTCCGTGACCTAAGTTGCCTATTTCTGCACGGTGTGTAAATGAATTGACCAACTTCACTCATGTAGAAAAAATAAAAGGAAACACATTTAAATGTCATTTGGAGCTTAAAAACTCACAGCAAACAAATGACAAATTAGCGATAGGTTAGGGCAACTTAGGTCACGCGTATCGTAATGTACTATTGTAAATCAACCTCGTTCGCACATTCGTTTTGACAGTGTGTGCGAAAGGGACAGAATATCTTAGATCAGCTGAAATTGTACGCAAAAGCTGCTGAATAGACTAAGATAAGAATCGAAACGTATACTAATGTATATTATCAGAGTCCAACGTATGTATTTCGATTTTATTTGACAACTAATTACTAAAGCTTTCTGATACTTTGTACATAGTGTGGCATTGCCGCGGACAGACCGCTTTCGTACATGCCCCGAATCCAGGTCTACTGTACTGCGTAGAAATAGACGGGATTCGATTATCCAGCTCATTGTAGATTCTCTTGACAGCTGAAAGTTTACCCAAGCTTTTGGGTTCAGCATAGAAAGATGAAAACAGTCCAAGTACACGCTATATTCTAACCCCCTTTTTAATAAACCATAAATAATGGAATACTCTATGTTTTATCACTGTTCATTGAATTATAAATGGTGCTTGAGTGAAATGAACAAACCACGGGGTAACTAGTTTACACACTATCTAATCACACACATAGACTGAGGGTAATACATGGTGTCATGCCACGGCGCAGGACTTCTCCACCGTATGGATTTATTCCAAGATCAATGTGCCTATGTCATTGAATCCCTTTGACAGCTGAAAAATTTCAAGGTTTTTTGGTGCTTACCTGGTGTAACGTTACCGCAGTCTGGGCGAATAGCGTGTATTCCCAATTAGTTTTCACTATCATCATCATCAGCCTACTAATGTCCCCACTGCTGGGGCACAGGCCTTCCCTAAGGATGGAATAGGGAGTTCTGGGCCATGACACACCAGAGCGGATTTGTGGGTGCTAACGACTGCAGATGCAGCCGGGACCAACGGCTTAACGTGCCTTCCGAAGCACGGAGGAGCTCGAGATGGTAAATTTTTGGTAACCCATCCAATGACCGACCACTGCGAAAGTTGCTTAACTTCAACAATCGCTGCCGAACGCGCTAACCACTTGCGCCATCGAGCTCCTCCAATTCTCTTTACTAACTGAAAATTTACTAAATTTTCGGGCTATTACCTGGTGTGGCTTTACCGCATTCCGGGCGAATAGCAAGCACGGCAGCGGGCCAATCACACACCATACTGTTAGGATTGTACATGGTGCCCGCTGCGCATGATTTCTCCACCGTATGGATTTTCTCAGGGTTCAACATATCCGGCGTGCATTCGTAAAATTTGGCGCAGTCCTTGGGGTGGGGGTAGCTTGGTCGGGTGGAGTTCAGACATTGGAACGGCTCTGTTAAACACAAACGTTTTGATGTAAATAATAATAATATCTGCTCGATCTGTAAAATATGTGCATGCCTACAACTAATGTGGGATAATTAGTAATAATCAATATTTTACACACTCTCACACTAATTAGCCTAGCCCCAAAGTAAGCCCTGCAACTGACTTGTGTTGTGGGATAGTAGGGTGACGGATAGAATACACATACTTACTGATACATATATAAATATATTTTATGTACAAATGCTCGTATTTATCATTTACCCCCACCTAGATTAGAACCCGGGACCTCACGAGTAGGCGACGCCATGAAACCCGGCGTATATACTATAGTATAAAATAATATGTCAGTAGATTGGATTTTTTCTTACGCTAGTTCTTGTTATGAACTAAAAGTTGTCCAAAACGGGTAAGAAATATATACAGAAAATTCAAAATACCTTTTAAAATATTCAGATTTAGATGAAGTTTAAGTTACCTACATATATTTTCATGTCATTTCAAACTGTGACTGCTAAATCAAATAAAGAACCAAGCCTTATTTGAAAGAAGTGACACCATACTCGCATTGGACTCAGAGGCCTACTGTAATTCAACGAAAAACTAAATTTCGATCGAAACTTCGCACTTTTCTTACTAGAGTCTGTGCGGAAAGAGAATGGGATTTAGATTGGAGAGCGCTGTAGTGCTTTTTTACCCTATTTGTAAGGTTTTACCCCTTTTAGACATGATTAAATACAAAAAACTGCAAGAAATCACAACAACAAACAAATCCGCATCAATACAAAACTCTGACGTTTTACAGATAGCTGGGTTTGATTGCCAAATAAAAATCTTAATGTTAGTTCCGTTTTTCGCCACGCCCATTCTCTTTCCGCACAGACTCTGTGTCTTTCTTGTTCGTTTTTAATTATAATAATATTAGTCGTCGGTTTATAGATTAAGGTGTAGATTTTCTAAGCCTACTCAAAGAAAGCTTCAATTTGATAGTTTATCGTTCAAATTAAGTATAACCTTAAATTAAAGAAATTTAATTTCGTTTCAACTTGGTTATCAAAAGTTCGTTTTGGAGAAAGAGAGTAGACCTGCTGATCACAAAGTCTGGACAGGTTCCTCCGGGCTCGAGACAGAACAGCCCTTTCTTCATGCTGCACTCCACATCGAGCTCGTTCTGCTTATGGATCTAGAGGTTCACCTTGTTGCGACACTGAGTGTCTTTCACAAATAGGAACAGATCTTTGAAGAAGAATAAGAAACACTGACCACACTCGCATTGGACTCTGATCTCGAAGTCCGGACAAGTTCCCCGGGGCTCCCGACAGAACAGCCCCTTCTCCAGGCTGCACTCCACGTCGAGTCCGGTCTGTTTGGGGCTCTCGTGGTTCACCTTGGTGCGGCACTCGATGTCCTTCATAGAGCTTTTACCGCACATCGGGGAACCGATCGGCTACGAATAACAGACAATAATTAGGTACTTATAAAAAAAACTGGCGGAAACAGTCAAATTGAGAGCCTGCTCCTGTTTGAAGTCGGTTAAAAATGGTTTCAATTCTGACATGATTCTCTCAACCTAAACACGACAAAAATGTATCCCTGTCATTCTCTATACTGAATGAAAAGGAGAGACTGATTTTTTATTATTATTTTTTGTTTTTTTTTTATAGATAGGTCCGACAAATGACTTCACCCCACCTGATGTTAAGTGAAGGTGAAGTCGAGACGCGAAGATAGCTGATACAGCAGTTCTACCTGCCACACCAGCCATCCTCACCCTGCCGGCCTTGCATGTTGCTTCTTTACGCCTCTTTTAAAGGATCCCAGGTTGTAAGAGGGAGGGCACACGTGAGCGGGCAGAGCATTCCATTTACGGATAAATCACCAAATTTCTTTCTACGCGTTGGAATTGTGGCCACAGTTAGACGGTGACAACGTAGGCCAGCGCGCGTGGTCCTCTGAAGGAAAGGGGAAGGTGAAATAAGAGAGAATAACTCCTCAGAACACTTTTAACCTCAGAGCTCTGACGAGTGACGCCACGTCACGGTGTAATTGAAGAGGCTCGAGGGGTTTAGTCACCTCCTCATCGCCTATGATGCGGATCGCGCGCCGCTGTAACCTATCCAAAGCCTCGAGCAAGTGTTTGGTGGAGCCATCCCAGAGGTGCGAGCAATATTCCACGCAAGAATTGTGTATGTGTATTGTGAATGTGTATTGATGTTTAACTAAGTTTTAACTTAAGAAAACTCTGCCAGAATGGACACCAATATGTAAGTAGATTTGTCCCAGCTAGTATGGGAATTGTAGCCGTTACTTATTAATAGATAATTATTTACAAAAAATATCATATTGGTCTCAACTATCATAGGAACGGAAGGGGATTAGTAACTTTTAATTAAAGAGATAGCTAATATCAGCAAATGTTATGTGACTTATTTATTTTATTTATTTATTTTATTCTTCATGCACATACTGTACAATGGCGGACTTAATGCCGTAGGCATTCTCTACCAGTCAACCATAGGGTGTTGTGGAGATTTTAGTTGCAGGGTGCACAACTGAGGTGGAGATCACATTTAAAGAAATATTACTCATAATAAATATATAACAATAACATACATAAATAAGTAAATATATACAAATTATATAACTAAACATATACATACACATACATATATACTTCATATAATACATACATGACGACAAACTACTTAACGAAACGCTTGTTCCAATAAAAAGGTTCGCAGCTTGGTTTTAAAGGAATGTTTGTTGGGGGACATTCTAATGTCTAGCGGGAGTTCGTTCCACAAAAGTATAGTTTTCACGAAGAAGGAAGAGTGAATGATATCGGAATTGTGAGATGGAACGACTAGTAAACGATTGAAAGAAGATCTAAGATTTTTAGTATGAGAGGTACATAAGTACTGAAACTGAGAAGTGAGATAAGGGGGGGCATTTGGAGAATCCAGCAAAGTGAACAAAGTGGTCAGAGCCCGCATACATCTGCGTTGCCTAATGGGCATCCATTTTAAGAGAGATCGGTATGCGGACACATGGTCATATTTTCTAAGATTAAAAACGAATCGAATGCAGTTATTCTGAAGTCGATCAAGCTTGTTGAGTAGATCTGCATTCAGGTCGAGGTAGCACACATCACCATAGTCGATTATGGGGAATATTAAGGTTTGCACAAGCATTGCCTTGATATTGACCGGCAAAAAATTTTTCAGGCGATAAAGGGCACGCAGTATTCCTGTTACTTTTTTGCAGACGCTACTAACTTGGTCCTGCCATTTAAAACTGGAGTCGACATACAACCCTTGATCTTTTACGACATTGCTGAAGGGGATTGGTGTGCCGTCATAAACGATGGAACCAACACTGCCGTTGTAAATTTTGCTCATGGCCCTTGACCCACCTAATAAAATGGCTTGACATTTTGTAGCATTGACAATTACACCAAAATTGTCCGACCATGTTTTAATAGCTACTAAATCCCTGTTTAGAGCATCAATGGCTTCATTTAGATTGTCAATACTTGTCTCGGTATATAATTGCAAATCGTCAGCATATAGATGATACGAACACTAAAGTTTGTGAGTGATAAAATCAATAAAAATTGAAAAAAGAAGAGGAGAAAGAATACCGCCTTGGGGAACACCAGTTTCCAGACTGCGCCAGGATGAGGAAGAATCCCCAGACTGGACCATCTGCTGGCGGTCCCGAAGATAAGATGAAAAACAAGTCAACACTTCGTCAGAGACCATAAGATGAGACAGTATAGAAAGGAGAATATTGTGATTGACGGTATTAAAAGCATTGGAGAGATCGATAAGTACTAAACAAGTAACTTTACCGTTCTCCATACCCGCTCTCACATCGCCTGTCACTTTTAAAAGTGCTGAAACAGTGCTATGCCCTGGTCTAAATCCTGATTGGAGAGGGTTCATTAAGGAATTTCTGTGGACAAATTGAGAAAATTGCTTGTGAACGCATGCCTCCAGCACTTTAGACATGAAGGGGAGGATGGAAATCGGCCTAAATTCATTAGGCTGCGTTGGGTTGGAAACTTTGGGAAGAGGCCGTACATAGGCTTTACGATATGACTTATGTGTCACCTTCACACAATACTGAACAGTTCTTTGTGCTCAGGCAGCGGTTCTATCTCGATGGAGGCGCCCTCTGATCCGGCGGTGGGCGTATGTCGACTGAGACACGGTTGGACACACTTCAACTGTCCTGACACTTGAGTGTCACCTTCAAACAATACTTACCAGTTCCTTGTACTTAGGCAGCGGTTCTATCTCCATGGAGGCGCCCTCTGAACCAGCGATGGGCGTATGTCGACTGAGCCACGGCGGAACACACTTCAACCACGTGTCACCGTTACACAATACTGACCAGTTCCTTGTACTCAGGCAGCGTTTCTATCTCCATGGAGGCGGCCTCTGATCCAACGGTGGGCGTATGTCGACTGAGCCACGGTTGGACACACTTCAACTGTCCTGAGACTTATGTGTCCCCTTCAGACAATACTTACCAGTTCCTTGTACTCAGGCAGCGTTTCTATCTCCATGGAGGCGCCCTCTGATCCGACTGTGGGCGTATGTAGACTGAGCCACGGCGGGACACATTTCAACTGTTCTTGACTTTTGTGTCACCTTCACACAATACTGACCAGTTCCTTGTACTCAGGCAGCGATTCCATCTTCATGGAGGAACCCGTTGAGCCGGTGGTGGGTTAATGTCGACTAAGCCACGGCGGGACACACTGCAACTGTTCTGTGACTTATGTGTCACCTTCACACAATACTGACCAGTTCCTTATACTCAGGCAGCGGTTCTATCTCGATGGAGGCACCTTCTGGTCCGGTGGTGGGCGTATGTCGACTCAGCCACGGTGTCCAGCCCGGGACACACTTCAACTGTTCATCGTTTGGTTTCGGACTCGTCGCTTCGGTCACTTCCTGTACGGGTATTGAATTTTTTTTATGATATAGACAAGAAAAATGCAAGTTTTAACACATTTTATGATAAATAGAGAGAAGTGAAAGCCTTCCTAAAATTGTGAGAGCGCGCAGTATGTGTAATGAGCAGTGAAGAACTGATTTAAAATTAACCTAAAATTATTAATTTAAGTAGGTTAAGATAATTTGGATACTAAGTAGTTTTTAAGCTTATGTAATTTAAATGTTTCAATATTACTTAATATAAATGCAAGTGTCGTAAAATGCTGACGGGACAAAGGCACGCGCTTGCTCGTACACCTCCTTATCGAATAACAATATCAAATAACCTATCAGGAGGCTTACAACCATATTTAGTCATCAATTAACTATTAAGTTTTAACACATTTTAATTTTTTTTCTAGTAAACTTTTCTTTAGATTTAAACATCTAGCAGTGAAATGCTTAAAAAATAAATAAAATCATAACTATAATTGCTATTTCTTCTTTCAAATGTTTAATACTTTAAAAAGTATTCATTTGACATTGTGGGTTACCTACAATGCGAAGAGATGGCGCTGCTTTGCTAGGAAAATTTCGACGCGGCTAATAGGGCCGTGGTAGCATAATGGTCAGTGCATCCGCCGGATAGCGAAGGATGCGGGTTCGAGTCCCGTCCGCTGCCTGGTCCGCGTGGATATTTTTCTAGTAAACTTTTCTTTAGATTTAAACATCTAGCAGTTAAATGCTTAAAAAATAAATAAAATCAAAACTATTCAGTTAAATTAAATATGAGTAATGTTACGCACGATAAATTCAAAAATGTAAAAATCAGTACGAGAAAAAATGTAACCGTAATCGCTCGAAAAATATGCTCTGCCGTTAGTGGCAGTGGTCGGGATGCGTAGCGAGAAGAACCGATGATATTTGGGGCGAAAAAGTTTTCGAATAGCGACCAGGCACCAAACGACACTCATTGGATAATGAAGCCTGTGACATGGAGCACATCTATCGGAATTCAGACAGATACAAAGGTCTGGTATAATGAGTGACCTCATGCTGTCACGAGTCTCGAGTCATGAGGAATGGAAGAATGTTGTTCACTATGACTCACCGCTGGAGTGCTGCATGGTTGTCCGGTGCACACTTTCTCCTTCTTGGAACACGTGCAGGTGTGGCAGGCGTCCTGCTCTACGACCTCTCCCTCTAACACCTCCTTGCCGTCCGGCAGCGTCATACACAGAGGCTTGCACTTAGATCGCGGCACGCACTCTGTTAGTGTGCTGTTACTGTACACTGAGCCTTCGGGACACGACTTCTTTGGTTTGCATCCTGTTTTCATAAAGATAATTTAATAATGAATATTTTAAATCAGTTTAAAAGTTTGAGAATTTAACTAATCATGATCAATCTTAGAGATCGACCACGTGGTTACAATGCAAATTATAAAATGGTATTACTATAGTTGCAGTCAACACAAATGGTTCTACATGCCTCCGGAAGCATGATTATTTATCATATAAAAAATCAATATTACATAATTTTTTATGTCCTGTTGATACAAGACATAATAATTTCCGCTTCAAGACTATAACTACAGCATCGATTTATGTGGCTTTCTTAATATAAGTTAAATGGCTTACGCAATTGCAAACCGAAAGCCTTTACTACTGCGCTACTTAATATAATATTCAGGCGCTCCAGTATCAATAATAAAAACAATAGAACATCACAAAAATATGTCCCTAAGGAATTTCGACCTAAATAACAAGTGAATAAGGCTCACCTTCGACGCAGACGTCCTGCTTGCACGAGGTCTGCACGTCGGCGTAGTCGAGGGTGTTGTCGCAGGTCTCGAGCGGGCAGGCGGGCACGCACGGGTCGTAGTTCGTGCACTCCGTGTCGCACTGCATTGCTGGCGAATCACGATTACTATTAGCCAATAATCTTCATACAATAACTTATAAATAAATTAACATTCGGAGCAAGCTTTATAAAACCGTTTAATAATATACACTTTGTTGTGTGAAGAAGAAACTGAAATCACATGTGTCTGTGTGAGGTAGTTTCACACTACATGTGAAACTACTGCACATAGACATGGAAGCCTGCGCAGTATCAATTCTATATACAAAAACGTCTACTGCGCAAGATTATCTGTTTGTGGTTTTGCTCAAGAAATTTGCTGCTACCTTAAACAATTCAAACTGAAATATACTCACGGCACAGCTGCTGCGAACGCCAGTTGAACATCACGCCGTGCAGCGAGCATTCGTACGCGTAAGCGGCGAGAGCGGCACATGCGCACGCACAATCATCGCCGTCGTCGCACGCGCATGCGTCGCGTTCGCAGCGGGAGACGTACGGGCCCGCGGGTACTTCGCTCGCGCATAGCGTGAACGGGTAACGCTTCAACCACCCGCACTCTTTCACCGCCCAATCTCGGCGATGGGGACGAGCCTCGCAGTAGTCCTGGTTCAATACAAGGCTTTAGTTTTTGTCTATTTTTAATAATAACAAACTTTCATATCTTTTATAGTCGGTTGGAGAAGAAAGCTTGTGCCGTTTCATAAATATATAATATTGCGCAATTACTTCTATTTATACTCAAACTTAGAGGAACTCGATGGCGCAGGTGTCGAGCGCGTTCGGCTGCGATCGTTGAAGTTAAGAAACTTTCGCAGTGGTCGGTCATTGGATGGGTGACCAAAAATTTCTATCTCGAGTTCCTCCGTGCTTCGGAAGGCACGTTAAGCCGTTGGTCCTGGTTGCATCTGCAGTCGTTAGCACCCGCCAATCCGAACTGGGCCCGCGTGGTGGGTCATGGCCAATCTCCCTATTCCATCCATAGGGAAGGCCTGTGCCCCAGCAGTGGGGGCATTAAGAGGCTGATGATGATGATGACTTCTATTTGTGAAGCTGTGGGATTCCCCACATTAATAGTAGCAGATTTATTTTGTAAACTAATCGTGGTGTATGCGCTGTTTAATAAATTCATTTTGTAATTAATAAAAACCCATCGATGGAATGGACATTTGAGAACTGTTATAGCCAAGGTGTAATAATAAAGTTGTTGTCAATGAACCCAAGGACAGAGATAGCGCCTTTGATATCTCATCGCTGATATGTCGTGGAATAAAGTATATCTATTTCTAAGTGTCACAAGACAACTCACTATGACAGGCTTCGGCTTAGGGCAGGTAGATTTAAGTTTCGAGGTGTCAGTGAGCACGAGCTCCGAAGATAGGGCTTTCGCCTAGATTTAGGTATCTCAGAAGATCACTTACGGTGACAGGCTTCGGCTTAGGGCAGGTGGGTTTCAGTTTCCAGGCGTCCGCGAACACGAGCGCCGAAGATAGGGCTTTCGGCTAGATGAAGGTATCTCAGAAGATCACTTACGGTGACAGGCTTCGGCTTAGGGCAGGTGGGTTTCAGTTTCCAGGCGTCCGCGAACACGAGCGCTGACGACTCGGGCAGCCCGCCGCCCGCCGGCGTCTGGAAGTCGTCGCGACTGTCGCCGTTGTAGTTGCCGCACAGACCTTTCACCTGGTGCCCGAATGAAGATGCCTTTGATTATATGCGAGATTCCACGAGAAAAGGTACCTTATAGATGTTTTTAGTTGCAGAGATATTTCATGCTTTGTGAAAATGGTGCATAAACTAGTTTTATTTTTTATTGATTATTAAAATACATGATGTACCCTATAATCTCATATTTTTATTTTGTATACATAATTAGCTCAATATGTGAGCTCAAAGTTTAGTGAAAAGGGTACCTTATGGCCGTGTCTTTAGAGAATTATGAAATAACGTATAGCCACAAATCATGGTTATAGACTGTGGTGTAGTATTGCTTTGGTTTTGAACATCTACCGCCTTTTCCGCCATAATAAATGTCAAACCTTATGAATGGGTAAACATTTTCAAAACAAATAAACCCAACACTGTACCTAAATTGCTCACATACAGTCATTTCAAAACCAAAATATTTGGTTTAAGTAGCATGTTACGAGTTCAAGACTCGTCTACGTCACTCATACGTCACGCGTACATTATGTGTTTCCCAAGTGCAGGTGGCTCGATTGAGCAATCGTGTTGAAAAATGCTTATTAGACAGATTTAGTTAATGTAAAACCTTCGGACAGTTTTGGGAGTTGCTTGAGCTTCAATCGTGGAAGCATCTTGACGTATAGTTTGTAAGACCGGATCATCGGGATCAATTAGTATAAGTAAATTTGTATAACATTTAAATAAATAAAGTAATAATTAAAAGTTTAGTTTTTAAAAACCCTACCTGACGGCTCAATTCCGTAATTGGCGCAGTCGGTAGGATAGTCGAGTCAGTGCGAGCATCATACTTCGATCAGCCTGATAGTCGTGTCGTCGGCGTGTCGACTATCTCTACGAATCTACGCGAAGCAGTCGTCAGACGGGAAAGAAGAATCAACTTCGAAAAACGGCGCTAATCCAAAAATCGATGGCCCATCACCACACTAAGCTAAGCATCCTGCTCCTGTGAGTTTTATTATATAAGTTACGTATTCCTATTGGTTGCCAGCGGCCCCTTTCCTGTCTCCCGTAGGACGTAATAAGTAAATTAAATAAGTTTGTTTTAATAGTTAGAAAGATTGCTATATATTCCTATTGGCTGACAGCGGCCCCTTTCCTGTCTCCCGTAGGACTTAATAAGTAAATTAATTAAGCTTTCTTTTAATAGTTTAGAAAGTTTTCAAGATTTTTTTTTCCAAAGAAAAGTAGAGATATAGGACGGAATCTGCGGCGCAGTATTCGTCCTAATTCTAGAGAATTAAGGTTTCATCGCGAAATCGAGTTATCTACATTAGAAAGCATAGAAGAAGAAATGGCGTCCAAACAACAATCTGTAGCTTATTCAAACGATATGACAGAAAGGATTTCGAAATCTTTAAGGCTAGTTCCTGAGTTTGATGGAAATTCGAACATTTTAATTAGATTCTTGAACATTTGCGACCAACTGATTTTAACATATGTTAATCCAGCTCCGGGAAATGAACTAAATAATTACGCTTTAATTAATGGAATTTTAAATAAAATAACCGGGCCTGCTGCTAAAACATTAGCAGCAAATGGCATCCCCCAGGACTGGAATGGCATAAGAAATGCGCTAATTAACAGCTTTTCGGATCACAGAGACGAATCCGCCCTATACACCGATTTATCTATGTTAACTCAAGGTTCCGATACACCGCAAATATTTTACGAGCGAGTTCAAAATTTACTTAGTATAATTATGACTTATGTAGAATTATACGAACAGATTAAAACAACAGTTGAGGCTAAACGTGAACTTTACAAAAAAATTAGCTCCTCAAACATATACCAGAGGTCTAGCCGAGCCTTTAGGCTCACGTGTCAGGTGCATGCGCCCCGACTCGCTAGAAAAGACCTTGGATTTCGCCCAGGAAGAATTAAACGTCTTATACTTACAATCGAAAGCCAGTAACCCGCTAATTTCTAAGAAATCGATTAACAATGCCCCGTTTAATTACTCACCTTTTAATTCGCATGACTCACTTATGCCTTCGAGACAATTCAATTCTGGAATGCTTACACATCAATTTAAACCTTTTAAATACCATTTCATGCAACAAGCCACTTTCCCTAATAATTTGTACCGAAAAATATAAGACCTTTCGGATAGTTTTAATAAGCATATTAGTTTATATAAAGAAATGACCATCCAACAAACTTAAATTTTAAATAATATCTCTTCAAATCAAAGAAAATTAGAAAAAGCAATAATTTCAATAAGTAATGCATCTGTAACTGAAAAAGAACAGATGTATCAATTTACACAGATTTCCCAATTATTTAGCATACTTACGGAAAATATTCTGGAACTCTCATCTGAAATAAGTAGATTAGGTAATATTTTAGCTTTTAGTCGCACAAACGTAATGCACCATTCTATACTATATATAAGTGATTTAAAAAATATGTTAACACAGCTTAAAAATCTATATAATCCCAAGCGTTACTAAACTTAGATGTTAGGTTTTATTACGATCTAATTACCTTAGGATCATATTTTATTGATAAGAAAATTGTAATTGTCTTGAAGTTTCCTATAATGTCTCTAGAAACATATGACCTTTATAGACTCTGTCCTGTTCCTAATAAAAACTCAGAAATTATCCTTCCACCATTCCCATACATGGCATCCAATTCCCAGGAATTTGCGTACATGGAGGCTGAATGCCCGAAGATCGACACCTGGTACATATGCAAGCAGCAGCTTAACCATCAAACCCGAACACGCAGTGACTGCGTCTTCAATCTCATTTATCATCAGAATACAGGAGAGTGCCATCCTACATCCATATCACTCCTGAAGGAAGCACTACTAGAATTGGACAGTCAACATTATATTTTATCATTACCTAACAAAATCAAAGTAAAAATATCATGCGGACAAGAAAAATATCATCTGTTAAAAGGAAGCTACTTCGCAACGATTCCCCGAAATTGCAGCATTCACACACCAGAATTCACAATTGTTAATACTGATGACAAATTTCGTGGGCAACCTGTTGAAATAATGACATTCCCACACTCGACTCCGATGTCAGCAAATTCGAAGAAAACCTTACCACATTATGATTTCACAACAATTGATTTGAACAAATTACACAATATTCAACATCAATTACTCATGGACCCACCTGTTAGAATTAACACCGTGGATTTATCCAGCTTATATCACACCACGATACCTACATACGTCATCATACTGTTAAGTGCACTTGCACTCATTAGTGTGGCTTACTACCTGAGACGGCGTAAGATCCAACAGCGAGTTAAATCTACACAGCCTCAAGAGATGGAAATGGCATCAGCGGGTTCTACACCATCCATCGAAGAAAGAAAAGCCGCAACATTTGCTCTCAATCTTCGCAAATAGTTGCTCATCTAGGAGGGAAGGTGTTACGAGTTCAAGACTCGTCTACGTCACTCATACGTCACGCGTACATTATGTGTTTCCCAAGTGCAGGT
Organism: Chilo suppressalis; assembly: GCA_902850365.2. Lineage (NCBI taxonomy): Eukaryota > Metazoa > Arthropoda > Insecta > Lepidoptera > Crambidae > Chilo > Chilo suppressalis. The sequence continues at coordinate 4,876,434 of OU963899.1, read as the reverse complement.
GGCTCGATTGAGCAATCGTGTTGAAAAATGCTTATTAGACAGATTTAGTTAATGTAAAACCTTCGGACAGTTTTGGGAGTTGCTTGAGCTTCAATCGTGGAAGCATCTTGACGTATAGTTTGTAAGACCGGATCATCGGGATCAATTAGTATAAGTAAATTTGTATAACATTTAAATAAATAAAGTAATAATTAAAAGTTTAGTTTTTAAAAACCCTACCTGACGGCTCAATTCCGTAATTAGCATGCAAACAATCCGTCACTCGGTGATATTTGGCAACATGTTATCTTTAAAGAATATTATAGTAATTACACATCTTACGAGGGTAATTCTTTTTGATTTGAAAAGCTTATTAGTCGCAGATACAGAGAAATGCATGACTCAATACCGACCATAAGGTACCTTTACCCGTGGAACGTAACATATATATACAGTAATGGTGTGGAGCTCGATAGCGATCGTTGAAGTTAAGCAACTTTCACAGTGGTCGGTCATTGGATGGGTGACCAAGAATTTATAGCTGTTTGATTTATAGCCGTTGATCCCGGCTGCATCTGCAGTCATTAGCACCCGCCAATTCACACTGGGCCCGTGTGGTTGGTCATGACCCAATCTCCCTATTTCATCTTAAGGGAAGGCTTGTGCCCCAGTAGTGGGGACATTAATAAACTGATGATATGTATACATGCCTAGATAGAGTAATCCAAATAAACCACATAAAGAAAACAGCTCATGGTACGCGCAATGTATGCGCAACTCTAATGTCAGATTATTTGAAAGCAGTTAATGTGTGCGTGACTGCGTGTGTAGCGCCGAGCGTATCAACCATACTTGTGTGCATGACTGCGTGTATAGCGACGAGCGTATCGACCATACCTATGTAGTATGCGTATGCGTGACTCTTATGTCAGATTATTTGTAAGTAGGTAATGTGTGCGTGACTGCGTGTGACTCTAATGTCAGATTATCTGTGTAGCGCAGAGCGTATCTACCATACTTGTGTGCATGACTGCATGTGTAGCGACGAGCGTATCTACCATACCTATGTAGTATGCGTATGCGTGACTCTAATGTCAGATTATTTGTAGGTAGGTAATGTGTGCGTGACTGCGTGTGACTCTAATGTCAGATTATCAGTGTAGCGCCGAGCGTATCTACCATACTTGTGAGCATGACTGCGTGTGTAGCGACGAGCGTATGCGTGACTCTAATGTCAGATTATTTGTAAGTAGGTAATGTGTGCGTGACTGCGTGTGACTCTAATGTCAGATTATCAGTGTAGCGCCGAGCGTATCTACCATACTTGTGTGCATGACTGCGTGTGTAGCGACGAGCGTATGCGTGACTCTAATGTCAGATTATTTGTAAGTAGGAAATGTGTGCGTGACTGCGTGTGACTCTAATGTCAGATTATCAGTGTAGCGCCGAGCGTATCTACCATACCTAGTAGACTTATTTCTTGGGTATCTAGGCGTATATATAGTCAAAAGACAATGCCGTTTTACTTATGTTAATACGTGAAATGTATTAATGTTAGAAACAATCAAGTACAACCATGGGTAGTAAGTATTTGCCTGCTTCCCGAGTTTCTCAAATATAGGGAAACCGTGAGAAGAGAATTTAAACTTATTCCGCTACTCACCCTATTTCTCCAGACCGCGTCGACTCTGACGTAAACCCTTAGGCTGCGATCCCACTGCAGGCTCACGCCTAGAGACGGCACGTCCAGGAACACGTATGTGCCCGCTACACGCAGTTTTATTCTACGAACAAAGTTATAATATTATAGATATTAACGGGATTGTTACCATGTACCTTATTTTTTATGAGTCTCCGATATAGAATAGTGAGAATGTGACCAATGGTAGTGGTAGTATCGAACGCAGTAAAAGACGACGTCAGAGGGTAGAGCGATATGTCTGCCAATAACATCTACCCGCAATTACTTCAGTTACTCCGTGATCATGGCGCTTGCAACAGTGCCGAAATATCGGAGACTCATAAAAAACAAGGTACATGGTAACAATCCCGTTAATATCTATAATGTTAGTGACCATGAAAGTTTAAAACAATATAAAGTTATAATAGTAAAAATAAACGATTCATAAGAAGTCATAAGCCGGGTACTCATTAGCGAGCTGTAACCGTAACCGTTGCATGCACTGTAACCAAAAAGCATAGTGTGTAGGTACGTGGTTCGCTAACCTGCTGCGAGCGGTACGCGTGCTGTTTGCAGCGAGCCAGCGTTTACAACTGAGCTACAAGCAGTGTTGCCAGATCCGATTTTTAAAACTCGGGAGGTGTTATAGAAAAAAAACAGTAGAGGTATGGAAAGAGCTACAAGATAAGATAAAGACCAGTAACGAATGTGTTTCTGTGGCTTCTACCACCCCTTAAAGCTAGATTTTTTTAGACAAAACATTTATTTTAAAATTAATAACTTTACCGACATTATTAATGGCCGAAAATGCAACTCAACATGCAATTTAACAAAAGAAAATCGTATTCTAAGAAAAACAGGAGATTCATGTAGAAAAACAATAGAACAGGAAAAAAATCAGAAATACAGGAGATCTCCTGTAAAATCTGGAGACCTGGCAACACTGGCTACAAGCGTACACACTAGAACCTCGTACTGTGGGTGTATTCCGTAATATATACCAGTATACTGGCCAGTGCTAATGACGTCATGGATCCACGCTATACTGGTGAATTGTTCCGAAATATATTGGCCAGTGCACTGACATCATAAATCGACGAAATATTAAAAATTGTGCGAATAAAGAATTTTTTTTCACCTCATCAATTAAAAGGAATTCTTTTTGTTCGGATGCCATTATTGTTCTTTAAATAAAAAAGAAATAACCGGAAGGGTTTCATGGTGTCGTCGACTCGAGAGGTCCCGGGTTCGAATCCCGGTGGGGCAGATGTTTGTGTGATTAATACGAGCATTTGTACTCAAGTCAAGTCATGGATGTTTAATATGTATATCTATACAAATATCCTTATATATGTACAGTGTATGTATTCTATCCGTTACCCTAGTATCCCATAACACAAGTCTTATAGTGCTTACTTTAGGGCTAGGCTAATTGGTATGAGTGTTGTAAATATTTATATTTATTGTTTATTCTAACTTACCCTGGATTAATCTTGGTTATTCTTTATGTTCTGGTTTTTTACAATCCGTATTTATAAAATTTTAGAATTCACTTTATTTTCTCTAATATTACGTTACCTCTTCAGCGTCGAGACATCCGGTAGCGGTGCGTCCTTGGTAAGCGAGACGATTTCCTTCTTCCCGCCGCCACCCACTTTCAATGTAGTTGTCTTCGAGCATGTAGCACCAGTTGTGCCGCACGGTACGTTCTGTGTAAAGTTATATGCATATATCGTAGTAACATAGATAAATCCGTAATTTAATTATATCCCTAGTGATATAATCATATACCGTAATATAGTTTGACGTAATAATAAAAGAAAATCCATGTTTATCTATAATCTGCTAATAGCAGTATAAGAATACAATAGTGCATAAGAATTCCGAAGTTGCATGGGGTACTAAAAAGTTGAAGTGCAGGGAAATTCTTCGATATTCGTAAAGCAGATGCGATACGATTACGGGGCTGTCAAAATTAATAAGAATTCTACTTCTTTGCATTTTCATTATGATCACCGGCGATTATAGGCAGTCAAAACTCTTGCTTGGACCCAGTGGCGTAGCGTGCCTTGGCCCCTAGGAAGGGTAAAGATTTCTCACAAAAGAAAAAAAATGTTTGCATAAAATTAAAAGAAATATTTGTTCATCGTCATTATCTATCTGTCACATTTTCCAAATTTTTTACAAACATTTCAAGTTAAATATACACTCTCCTTGCCTTTTTTCGGCAAACTGATTTATTAAATCATATATAGCTGATGATGAGTTTAGTTTTTCTAAATTTTCTGGCTCTACGGTCAATAGTAACTCCGTGGTTTATCATAGATTATTGTGGGATTCCCCCGTTCAAGTAAATGACTTAAACGGGGAAATCCCGCAGCCCGTGATAACCGATGTAGGGTGTTGCCAACGCGCACGCTTTACGCGGGAAAAACAGAAATTGCTATTTTTGTCATTTTTGAAAAAAATATTTTGGGAAGTTTTTATTAATTTTTGTTTATGCCCGTTGGGGGGGCCCCGTGACCCAGGGGCCCTGTATAATTGAAACAGCAGATACGGCGGTAGCTACGCCACTGTTTTGGACCTCTGAACTGATTAGGTGTATAAATGATGCCATCGGTTATCTACCTGTATCTCTACGTCGAATCCGTCGCTGGAGTCCATAACGCCTTTCGCCAGTAGATAGGTGCACACCCCCTCGAAGTCGTAGGAGGCGGAGTCGAATGTGTCGACGTGCGAGTCTCCCCACGCGCTGCAAACTCCTGCGCACGTGCGCTTCGTGCAAGACCAGTTGCCGCTCTTACACGCACTATCAAACATCACAGAACATTAAGCTAATCTATCTAATGCCGCTTCCTATATACTAAATATAAAGTTACCCATAAAATTTATTGTAACTATATCTTTCAGACGTATCTCTGAAGTCATTTTATAACTTTACGAGTCTGTATATAACAAACAATACAAGGAGAAAAAAAACTGCCCTTGCTAAGTTTATTGCCGGTTCTCACAGTACAAGGTCTCCCGCCGTAGTTTTGCGAACCGATGGCGTAGCTTCTTGACTTTCACAAGTGCCTGTAACAGCTTAGACTGAATAAAATGACTTTTCATTTCATAAGTATTAATTGAACAGTATTAATTCAAGCCAATAAGAGAGGTACCGCATAGCGGATTTTCCGCTCGAATTGGAGCGCTCGTCTGGGGAAGTATACTCCACCTTACAGAAGACAGTAAAATAACTCTACAAGTTCTAAGGTTCCGGGCCTATTGACGCGGAAGAATCCCTAAACGGGGATCCCGCGGCTTCGCGCTAAGCAGCTTAGAGGGTATTCGCAGGGATTTTAGCGGATATTATGCCGTAAAGCGCCCGTAAGAGTTACGGGGTCCTCAGTGGGCAGCCACTGCTGGGGCTTGTAAGGCGGTGTGCCCTTTTAAAGGCGTCGTCGTCTGTAAATAGTAAAAAAAGGGTCTACGAGGTAGGTGATTGAGTGTAGGCAATCACGCGAGTGATATTATTTGTATCGCAAGTGCCTATGGTGGATGATTACCATCAGGTGGGCCATATGATTGTTAGCCCATTTATCATAAAAACATCTTTTAAAATTTGTTAAAAACTATGTGCTCATTGTGAAAAGAATTAACAAGGCGACTTTCTTATGACACATAGAAAATCATGCTGTTTTTTCATCTAAGTGGTTTTATTTTATGTAGCTCCTTATTCTATTAACCGACATATTAGATGAGTTAGGAATTTCACATTTGTATCACTTTTTGCAACTTATATTATCTTAAGAAAATATAACTTGAAAAAAATCCACGCGGACCAAGCACCAGACGGGACTCGAACCCGCACCCTTCGCAATCCGGGCGAATTCACTGACCAATTATGCTACCGCGGCCCTCGGATTGCGAAGGGTCTGAGTTCGAGTCCCGTCTGCTGCCTGATCCGCGTGGATTTTTTTCTAGTTATATTTTCTTTAGATTTCAACATCAAGCAGTTACATGCTTTAAAATAATAGAAATTGCTATTTTAAGATATGAAACGTATTATTAAGAATCTATGAAACTTGCAGTCTTTTTAATTTAGACACCCAGAAGAACTAACAATGATAGGCCGGAAAAACGGAATTGTGTATTATGGATGGACACATGTGACATACGGCATTAGCGCCTAAACATTCGATTTGAAAAATGTATTCTCTTAACTTCAATCACTATGGACTACAAAGACAAAAAGTCTTTGTCTTTAGTCCTTTCTCTATGTAAGTAGAATTTTAATTAAAATAAACCAGTGTCAGTGTCGTTAAACCTTCACCTTGATTAATAAATATTGAACGATTATCCCGAAACAATGGGATGATGATCATTACACATTAATAACAGTATTAACTTTAATTAGGTAAAGTTCATTCAATATCTTCCACAGATGTGTGCTGTGTGTGATGTAATTTTGGTCATTTGTCGAAATCTCGAAACTATCTACGAAAAAACTAATAGTAATAAGTTTTTTTACTTTAAAAAGGTGGCAAACAAGCGTATATTACTTGTAAGAAAAAATATTAATTTGTTTCTTAAAAACAGTGATGTTCACACACTTAATACAAGAAACAAAAATAAACTAACTTTACCTGCTACTAGGCTTCACAAAATCAATAATTCATTTAAAGGTCCTTGTGTTCGCTTATACAATAAAGTCCCAAGCAATATCTAAGAGTTAAGCATAAATAAATTCAAAGATAGTATAAAAAAGCACTTATTAATAAAACCTTATTACAAAGTGTCTGATTATATTACAGACAAAAATGCTTGTGTTTGAACTGTTCCAATCATTCCAACAGGTTTTCTATATTAAATAAATCATGATTGTATTGACGTTGTAACAACATAATGATTTGTGAATGTTGTTACATTATGCTTTTAATGTTGTGGAGTTATTTCGCTCGTTTTTCTCCGCAGCTAAAAAATATGTCCTATAACGAGTGGTAGGGAAAAAAAATGTTTGGACGATTCAAAAGTGTTGTACTATACATCCAATTTGAATAAAGATATATTGATTTCTGATGGTCCGCATGATGGTAAGCGGTCACCATAGCATATGCTTGCGATACCAAAAATATCACTCGCACCCTTGCCTACCCTTTTTTTATAATTTTTATTATTTTAAAGTAAGTAACTGCTTGATGTTTAATTCTAAAGAAAATATAACTAGAAAAAATTCCACGCGGACCAGGCAGCAGACGGGACTCGAACCCGCACCCTTCGCAATCCGGGCGAATGTACTGACCAATTATACTACCGCGGCCCTCACGGACCGCGTCGAAATTCTTCTAGCCATCCTTAAGCTGCAAGGCAGCGCCATCTCTTCGCATTATTTTGCTAGTTATATTTTCTTTAGATTTAAACATCAAGCAGTTACTTGCTTTAAAATAATAAAAATTGTAACTATAATTGCTATTTCTTCTTTCAAATGTTTAATACTTGTTAAAGTATTCATTTGACATTGTGGGTTACCTATAAGGCGAAGAGATGGCGCTGCCTTGCAGCTTAAGAATGGCTAGAAGAATTTCGAGTTCGAGTCCCGTCCGCTGCCTGGTCCGCGTGGATTTTTTTCTAGTTATATTTTCTTTACCCTTTTTTTTTTAACCCCGCACGGATTGAACACGGTTACGGGTCCCCGGATTGGGAGTCACCGCACGTCATGTCCAATTGTCCCACTACCCCGTCGCGTTGATGCTATGGTGCATCCCGGTAGGGGTACCGGGCAATCATAGAAAGCCCGCTGGGGGGCTAAGGGCAGACTCGAGCTCGCCGCCTCCTAGCTCCCTCTCTCCTGTGTCGGAGGGAGTCTGCGTGGGCTTGTTCCTCGCGGACCCTCTCCGCGGCCTCTTTCTGAGAGATAACGTCCTCGCAGAAAGAGGCCACCGCCTTCCAGTATCTGTCGCTGTCCAACATGGCACGTAGCACGATGGACAGGGAGAGATCCTGTCCCACAGCCGCTACCAGAGTGCCGCGCTGCTACGACCATGCCGGACATTCCTCAAGGGTGTGCTGTATCTACAGCAGATCTAAATGTATCGAATGTAGCTGTGCCTACCCTGACCTGATTCGCTACCCCGTGGAGCCCTGGGGGGCATTCGCCTAACGGAAATGCTTTGGAAAACGCTTACGCTTACGATTTCATTTTGTTATTTCTAGCCGCCTGAGGTTTTCAAATGCCTCCCGCTCTTTTTTTTCTTTTGCATTGGTAATAATTATAATAAAAAAATGAGCGTGAGGTATTTGAAAACCTTCGGAGGTCAGAAATAACAAAATAAATACGAGAACGTTAGCGTTTTCCAAGGCATTTCCGTTAGACGAATGTCCCCCTGGAAGATTACTCACCAGACAGCAACACAACACCACCAAATGGTAGTCTTATTTTACTGTGATACCTCCTCTGTAAGGCAGAAATTACTTCCCCAGACAGGAGCTCCGATTTGAGCGGAAAGTCCGTTGTGCCCTACCGTTCTTAATAAAAATATTTAGTTTAATATATTAATTAAAAACAAAAAACTGTAGGATTCAATTTTTTCATTTGCAAAACGTATTAGCATTTCCTAAATAAATTGTATATTTTAAATAATTTTTACAAAGAAATAGTACAAATCTTATATGTCAAAAATTCTAAAAGAAAAAGTTTGGAGGCGCCGGGTATCGATCCCGGTACCTCTCGCATGCTAAGCGAGCGCTCTACCATCTGAGCTACGCCCCCTTATAGTACCAGTACAAAATAAAGGACCAGTCTGTTATGCGTCAATTAATTTTTAATTCGAATCACGTGCAGCGGTTGGTGTAACTGCAATACTTTCACTCAACGCAAATCGTAAAGTGTAATTACGGCTTCAAGGATTTTCAAAGCGTAGGCGCGTATAAGCAACGAATACTAAGTTTAAATAGTATCTCCTTACATGGAATGAAATAACAGATACATCTATTGTTATTTAAACTATTTATACTGAGTAGCTATAAAGCAGTCACAACACCCATCACCTTGTTCATGTATATTTATAACTACCTACACACAGTTATTTATATATGGTATTATTTGTGTTCTACGTACATGTACACGTGTATATTCTAATCGATTTTGTTCCCCTACCGCGTGGAGCTTTGCCGAAAATAATCGCTGCACAAACATAAATATTCGAGTATTTTTTTATGTAATATTCTATTAGATGAAAGCTTATTTTGTGGTCAGGTTTCGCATTTTGTTGGTTTGTAATACTTACATGTTATCTTATATTATACTAGTGGCCCGCCCTCGCTTCGCTTCGGTGTAGAGCTGTAGTGTAAACTATAGTTTTTGTGCTCGGGCTTGTGTTATAAACAATGACTTTATTTATATAATTACACGTGTTATTGTAAGTCAACCATAAAAGATAGACATATGCTGTTGCGGGATATTTTTTTGACAATTTTATGTAGAATATTTCCGTCATACATGATTTCTATGTAACTTTAACCATTAAGGCTGCACACGCGACGGAAGCTTAAAAAATGGAGTAACTTCTCCCGTTTTCCCAACATTTCCCTTCACTACTCTGCTCCTATTGATTGTAGCGTGATGAAAAGTATACTATAACCTGCCCAGGAGTATGAAGAATAATTGTACCAAGATTCATTAAAATCCGTCGAGTAGTTTTTGTTTCTATAAGGAACATACACACAGACAGACAGACAGACAGACAGACAGACAGACAAAAATTTTACTGATTGCATTTTTGGCATCAGGTTCGATCACTTATCACCCCCTGATAGTTATTTTGAAAATATATTTCATGTACAGAATTGACCTCTCTACAGATTTATTATAAGTATAGATGTGCGTGTGTGTGTTTACCGCATTACTCGGCTTGTATGAACATATTTCTATTCATCATGTTAAAGGTATGCGTACAAGTACCATTCGTTACACTCCTCTAAGTATCATAACATGCAGGTCAGGGGGCCAATCGCCTAGAGAGATTTCTATGGCTATCACTTTCGATTTCAATTTGTTATTTCAGGCCCTGGCACTGGCACTCATTTTATTCAGTTTAGTAATTACCAATGCAAAAGAAAAAGAAGATCGCGAGACAATTGAAAACTTTCGATGGGCCGAAATAACAAAATGAAATCGGAAACGATAGCGATAGCCATAGAAATCCCGTTAGACGAATAGCCTTCACGATAGCTTCATCCATCGTGATGGCAGGGACAGTAAGTAGTGAGCTAGCACACACTTGTTAGCGCTCTCATCCAATCACTAACCAAAAAATGGTGTCGATTCTAGCATGATTCTAAGCTTTAAACTAAATTTAACATCAGTCTCTCCTTTTCATTCTGCATACAGAATGACAAGGATACACTGTCGTTAATTTAGATTTAGAGAATCATACCGTAATCGACGCCATCGTCATGTTATACGCGTACTCACCATTCATTGCACTCCTCCATCATGACGTGCCCGTCGGGATAACTTCGTCCGCCATGATGGCAGGGACAATCGTTGGCTAACACACACTTGTTAGCGTTGACGTCCAGCACATAGCCTTTCTTGCACTGGCAGCCTGGTCGGCATTCAGTCGACGTTGGCGTCGGTGGTAGATGCATGTTCTGGACAAGTAGATATTAATTTGTGTTTAATGAGACACGACAGGTAATTAATTGAAGGAGAAGTAGGTATAAAAACGGGAGATATTCAAAAAGTACTAATTAGGCTAATCACAGGTTAGGTATATATTTTACTGTACTAGGCAGTAATAGGTGAATATAATAATAAGGCTGGCTGATCTCAGATTAGATATATAGAGGAAAGGATGCTAAATTGGAATACTGCAATATACAAATATACTAAAGCGCCATGTATTAAGGTTTACCAGTCTATGTGTTAGGAAACAAAATTGAGGTGGCTAAGAAGCAGCCATATTGACAGTTCCGTGACAAACTTCATTGGAGTGAAAGTGCTGACGAGAAAATTTTCCAAGTAAGTAATAAATCGGCTTGCATCTTGAGTGTGACTTATATTTATGTGTTTATATTTGTACAAATCTTAATTCTAGTATATCAGTTGTTGTAATCAACACTTATTTTAGAAAATAATCAAAACACAAATTCACAAAAACATTTCAGGTTAGAATTGGCTATGTTGTTTGGTTATGACTCTGGCTGTTACGTTTGTGACTATTACAGTCTAGAAAAATATAATAGTTTTAATATAAGCGTATAGCTATTTTTTTTTTAATTGAAATTCTTTAATTTAAAGCCAAATAAATAGGTATATCAGGTTAACCATTAGGTGATTGTAATGTGGAACATCCTATTCATTTGGAATATATTGACTTTGGTTAAACTACGCCAATCTGTGATTTCTTAATTAAACCACAATTGATCCTACTTGTGATAATCCAAGATTGTTAATTACTTTAACTTGAATAAAATATAAGTTCTTCTAATATTAAATGCAGTGTTCACTTATTTATCTCTTCATCCATGTTTAATACGATTTTTTTTTAAAGTAGTATTCCAAATTTGCATCCATTCCCTATAATATTATATTAGGTAGGCCTGTTTATAAAATTGTTCCTCGTAGATCATTGACGTATAAAAACATGTAGACTCACAATCGCGCTTAAAAGTGTCGGAAGCAAAATTACGCACATGCGTGTATTATGCGTAATTTTCAAACAGTCGTGTTTCGTCCGCCCTATGATTGAAACGCAACCCAATGACAAAGTGTTCGATTAAAAATTGTGCAAGTAACACCTGATCCATACATAAAAAAACATTAAGTGTCGTGTTTTTGGTGTCCCTTAAAACTACGCAAATATCTTTTTGTTTTCAATCGTATTGCTAATTAATACATTCTAATAGCTGCAACAAAATATATTAAAAGAAATAAAATAATTTCGACGCGGTCCGTGAGGGCCGCGGTAGCATAATTGGTCAGTGCATTTGCCCGGATTGCGAAGGGTGCGGGTACGAGTCCCGTCATCTACCTTGGTCCGCGTGGATTTTTTTCTACTTATATTTTCTTTAGATTTAAACATTAAGCAGTTACATGCTTTAAAATAATAAAAATTATAACTATAATTGCTATTTCATCTTTCAAATGTTTAATACTTGTAAAAGTATTCATTTGACATTGTGGGTCACCTATAATGCGAAGAGATGGCGCTGCCTAGCAGCTTAAGAATGGCTAGAAAAATTTCGACGCGGTCCGTGAGGGCCGCGGTAGCATAATTGGTCAGTGCATTCGCCCGGATTGCGAAGGGTGCGGGTACGAGTCCCGTCATCTACCTTGGTCCGCGTGGAATTTTTTCTACTTATATTTTCTTTAGATTTAAACATCAAGCAGTTACATGCTTTAAAATAATAAAAATTATAACTATAATTGCTATTTCATCTTTCAAATGTTTAATACTTGTAAAAGTATTCATTTGACATTGTGGGTCACCTATAATGCGAAGAGATGGCGCTGCCTAGCAGCTTAAGAATAGCTAGAAAAATTTCGACGCGGTCCGTGAGGGCCGCGGTAGCATAATTGGTTAGTGCATTCGCCCGGATTGCGAAGGGTGCGAGTTCGATCCCGTCTGCTGCCTTGGTCCGCGTGGAATTTTTTCTAGTTTTATTTTCTTTAGATTTAAACATCAATCAGTTACATGCTTTAAAATAATAAAAATTATCACTTAAAAGAAATAGTTTTTTAAACATGGCAATAATGCTTACAAATTAACCAGAGAATAGATCCTACCTTGCAGGTGAGTGGTTCAGCGAGCATACAGGTGGTGAATTCCATGTGATTGGCGGCGCTGCAGTTGGAACGCAAATCCTCGGCAGGCGGATAGTTCTGGATATCGGAGTCCGTCGCCGGAACGCAATCCCAGCGGGCACCCACGCATGTACTAAAAATTATAATTACTTATAAATATAGGACATCATATATTGAAGAGCTCAATGGCGCAGGTAGTTAGCGCATTTGACTTGCGATCGTTGAAGTTAAGCAACTTTCGCAACGGCCTGTCATTGGATGGGTAAACAAAAACTTATTATCCCGAACTTCTCCGTGCTTCAGAAGGCATGTTAAGCTGTAGGTCCCAGCTGCATCTGCACCAATCCGCACTGTCCCGCATGGTGGGTCATGGCCTAATTTCCCTATTCCATCCATAGGGGGAGGCCTGAGCACCAGCCGTGGAGACCCTAAAAGACTGATGATTGGACGAAAGCTGGCATTCGATCTCCTCTGTACCGTATGTTGGACACATATAACAATAAATTCCTATTGACATTTTTAATAACAGTTCTGGTACAGTTTGGTGTTGAAGCACTTCTTGATTGGGACACATTTTGAGCGCTCGTTGTGTATTTGGGATTTTTCATACCGTTGACAGATGCCAACAATTGGCACTTTATTTTTAATAATAATTGCCAAATACCTTATTATTTATGATAATTAACAGCATAAATTATACTCACCAAAGCTCTCGTTCGCGTCTACCAGGCCTAACCTCCTTATATCCAGCGTCAAATTTCATGCCCTTGTGTTTACAGGAACACAGACCTTGAGGGACGCAAGCGTTGTTGTCATCGAGAACCTAGAAGCAAGTTTCTTTTTATTAAGTTATAGTTGTATTTGGTTCCTTAAACCTCCAATCGATAGCTTATATACTACCCGAATAGGGTATTCGACAAGTTTTAGACAACGATCTCACGTTATTGACTAATGCTTATGGAGTTTCATTCATTCATCATTCTGTTGTGTATTTCAGTAAATATAACCAAACCAAAAATTCCATTTTCAAGTTGCCGCGAAAGCGTTTCTCTGGACAATATGGCGTCTTACTAGTATGTGACGTCACACGACTGTTATTAAAACGTCAAACGATACAATGTAATGTCACTTTAACCGAAAGTTTACTTGCGTGTGACGTCATTTTAAGCTCCGCCAATCCCAAGCGTTTTGGGTCACGTGACAATAGATAAGAAAACTATTATCTTTTTCATGGGTTTTTAGTAAAATTATGAATCTTTTTTTTGTAAAAATAATTAAAACCCCTGCCAATATTCATTCTAAACACAGATGCCAACAATTGGCACTTTATTTTTAATACTGTCAAATACCCTATTGGGAATAGCACTTTCTTCAGAGGGATACATAATGCTTTATACTATACTTACGAGTGAATAAAAGAGTTTTTTTTTATTTACATTACTAGTTTTAGTTATTTCAAGTTTATGCAATACTGCCAGTGAAATAACTATTAGTTTCTGGATATCACGGGTTTCAAATTACAGCTTGTTCAGTTTCTCTGCGTTTCAGTAGAAATAAAAATTGAATACTCAGTAAAGATAAAGCAATCCGCACGCTTTTTTTTTTATGTAGGGAAATCAAGTTGCCAGTATTATTTGGCAGAATGTGATAAATTTTAATATTATGTCTATGGCGTTAGAGTACAGTAAATTACCTTCCTGAGCGGGCACGCAGCAGGACTTACAGTGCCCGATGCTAGAGAGCGACACGTTATAGACCTTATGCCTATAGTGTTAGAGTACAGTACATTACCTCCCCGGGCGGGCAGGCACAGCTCTCCACACAGCAGGGCTTGCAGTGTCCGATGCTAGAGAGCGCCACATTATAGATCTTATGTCCATGGTGTTAGAGTGCAGTACAATACCTTCCCGGGCGGGCAGGCACAGCCCTCCACGCAGCAGGGCTTGTAGTGCCCGATGCTAGAGAGCTCCACATTATAGATCTTATGTCCATGGCGTTAGAGTGCAGTACAATACCTCCCCGGGCAGGCAGGCACAGCCCTCCACGCAGCAGGGATTGTAGTGCCCAATGCTAGAGAGCGCCACATTATAGATCTTATATCCAAGGCGTTAGAGTGCAGTACTTTACCTCCCCGGGCGGGCAGGCACAGCCCTCCACGCAGCAAGGCTTGCAATGCCCGATGCTAGAGAGCGCCACATCGGTACACGTCCGTAAACAGCTGTCCGCGCAAACTGTGTACTCTTGTCCGCCGGTGCATTGCAACTCTGAATAGTTAATTAATAGAAGAATTTATTTATTAATAAAAATTAATAGAAGAGAAAAGTAAATCGTAAGATCGACTGATAATTCAGTTTTTAATTATGTCCTACTAATAATATTTTTTTATAACTTTGATCATAAACTGGCAGTTAATTTCTTTAAAAATATATCAATATCTAAAATCGAAATAGGATAAAAAATATATACTTATATTCAATTGAAATCAATAAAATGAATTTCATATAAAGTTGTGTATGGCAAAATTCACAAAATTTAAGTGTGTGAATTAGAATTAGGGTAAAGAAACTCCAGAGTCTAACCATAGCCAAACTCTCTTAAACACATGCAGAAACGAACGAATTTAGGCTTTTTTTTATGGTTGAGTAAGGCTGAAAATAGAGTAACAGTCGAGTAGTATAAATCTCCTATGAGAGGTTGTTAATAATAACTTGACATTCTTGACGAACGATTATAAATAATTTTAGACTGTATACTAACCGCATTCCTTCACGTTGTACCGCCATTGCACTTGCACGCCCGCCTTGGCACAGTCCATAGCGTAGCTGCCCAGCAGTGGGCACAAACACTTAGAGACATCACCGGCGCATGCGCACATGTCATAGAGACAGGACTCGTAGTATGGCTCCACGTCGACGTACCAATGGCACTCTGGTCAAGGTGAAAAAATCATTTTAATGAATTCAAAAGTTATATAAATTGCGTAATCATTTCTAGAATAAGCCTCCCTATTTAATATCCAAAAAATAATTAATTAACTTAACCTAAGAAATACTAGAGAAAATTCGACACGGACAATTAGGGCCACGGTAGCATGATTAGTGCATCCGCCCGGATAGCGGAGGGAGCGGGTTCATGTCCCGTCTGCTGCCTGGTCCGCGTGGATTTTTTTCTAGTAATATTATTTTTAGATTTTAACATCTTTTTCTAACATCTGTTAAATGATTAAAAAAAAAATAACTAAAAATAATTACTTTCTGTATTTTTTTATGCATCCTTTTTTCTAACAAAATTAATAAACAAATAACAGCAACTAGCTAATTGGCAGAATGAAGTCTTTTTGACAAAGCTATACACCTTCCTCTTGCCTTCAAAGGAGCACTCGCGCTGGCCTTCGTAGTCACCGACTTAATCTCAACTCATAGCTTTGTCGCACTCCCCGCAAATGGAACGCTTTTCCCGCTCACATGTTCCCTCCCTTCTACAACCCGGGATCCTTTAAGAGGCATGGAGAAGTAACTTGCAGCCCACAATGTGAGGATGGCTGGTGTGGCAGGTGCCTGCTGCACCAGATATCTACGCGTCTGGATACCACCGTCACTTAACATCATGCGAGGTGGAGTTGTGGCGGCGACATCTACAAGCCCCATATATAATTATCGACGCAAGACTTGACGCTCCAGAATAACAGATGATGCTATCAGCGCTGCACACAATAAGTATGGGAACCTACATCGCGCAATAGAAATTTGGAGGCTAGCTGTTCATACATGCAATGCTCGACCAATATCAGTCTAGCCGCAGCCCCCGAGCTACCATCACCGAGCTCAGAGGAAGATCTTCCCATTTGGTCTTCCTACAAAGTCATTTGTTCAGATCTATACACAACAATATCTATTAAGAATGTTACCTTCAAACAGTTTGCTCTTGAGCTTGCTGCAGTACTTCTCTGCGGTCTCCTTGTTCTCCATATTGGCCTTGCAAGGATGTTCGGGCTCCTTGGTGTCCACGTCGGCGCAGAACTCGCGCGTTTTCCACTTGTTGGCGAACGCCAGCGTCGACTGCTCCACGTCACCTTCGGGGGTCAGGAAGTCATCCTTCTGATTCAAGTTGAACGTGCCGCATAGACCCTGTACGTTGAGAAGGAGGTATTTTTTATGTTAAAAATGTGGCAAGCTCTTATTATTCGAGTTCAACTGTAAATTCAGGCTTCGTTTGTGTCTTAAATCAACCCTGAATATTTTCTCTACAAACTTATCTATATGTATATTAGATGTGTACTAATAAAACGCAAAATATGAAAAACTAAAATTTGAAAATAATTTTCTCAACTCGTGGAAGAAATCCGCCACTTCCACAGACTTTGGCAGAAAATGGCTATGCACGATCTAATCGTACGTTTTGCTAGCAAGGCATTTTTTAACCGCAAGTAATTATATTTAGGGTATCAATTAACTGATTACTTATATTTCATAATCACGCCCAAGTTATTTCGCGTTTGTCTCAAGCAGTGTGTAGACAGTTACTGTCAAGTTTAATAATGAATATTTTTCGTCAAGTTCATCAAGTGTTTTCCTTTCTTCGATATCAAGAGATAGTAATTCAATGTACTGATTTGACAAGGGCTCGCACAGGTTATTTACACAGACGAGGGGATACTATGAAGTTATAGGTGATTTGACGAATTAGTAGACCTTTCGTCTAAGTGCTGTCAACTGGCACCCGTCATTCCAAAAAGCCCTCATTGGGTTGTTTATTGACACTAGAATGTTAATTTTACGCTTATTTGTTTACCTTAGTTTGTCCTTTAAAAGAGGCAGGAACGTCGACGAATACTCTGGTGAAGCCATCCCACCAGATGTCCACTTTTATGGGTAGTTGCACTAATAAAAAACGGATTTAATTAATTGCTTAGTTGTAAATTATATACAAATTAATTTTCTCAGTGCTGAGATATACGTTATCTCTGTGGACGCTATAAGCACAGGTCATGACACACAACTCAGACCGGATTGGTAGGTGGTATACATCCCAGCGAGGAGCTCGATGGCACTGCGCAAACACACACTATGCGGTTCGTATTAATGAATAGTTTTTTGAAAGAGATAATCATCAATACTGGAAATATCGGTTGTATAACTCTGCGCAAGGATAATGCATCTCATTCTTAGTAAGTAATAAGTAATGCAGGAGTGTGGCCGACCAACGGGCACGACTTCTCCAGTCGCCAGCATCGCTTCCGGAAGCTTGCAGCAGTCTGCCAAGACTGTTTTCCTTCTGGACTAACCTAGGCTGGCTGGAGTAAACGGGAATGTGCAACATTCACGCGCACAATGGTCCAATGATTAGGACTAAGTGCGGAAACCGCCTTGAAAAACTAACTAACTAACTAAAGTAATAGGTTTTGATGCCAGTTGCATTATTAGTTCGATGGCGCAAGTGGTTAGCGTGTTCGGCGCGTGCGTTGAAGTTAAGCAACTTTCGCAGTGGTCGGTCATTGAGCTCCTCCGTGCTTCGGAAGGCACGTTAAGACGTTGGTCCCGGCTGCATCTGAAGTCGTTAGCACCTAGCCGCGTGGGTAGGGCCCGCGTGGTGAGTCATGGCCCAATCTCCAAATTGTATCCATAAGGAAGGAAGGATCCATAAGTGCCCCAGCAATGGGGACATTAATAGGCTGGTAATGTGATACATCCCGGCAAACCACTTGATCGACGACCATAGAGAAGGAATCTTGCGCAGTAGTAACATTACATACAAAAATGTCTACTGCGCAAGTTTATATCTCTTTGGTTTTTTTTGCTCAAGAAGTTTGGTTAACGATTGTAGGTAGAACAAATCGGGATCAACTTATTATTATTGGTTTTTGAACAAAACCTTGGACTTGATCAATGCTAGACTTGGTGGTAGTATAGATATATCAATTCCCCTTTTCCGCTCTGGTCAGCCCGCCCTGCTTCAGCTGTATATTGCTTGTAAAGGTATTCATAACCATGATGAAGAGTGATGGAGCGGCGCAAATCCTTACCCTGGCCACAGTAACAGACAAGTCGGTCACTTCCCGCCCTGCACCAGGGTTAGCCCACCCTGCTTCAGCTGTATACTACTATTGAAGGCATTTACACCAATCATAAAGAGGATGAATCGGCGCAAATCCTTATCCCGGCCACAGTGACAGACAAGTCGGTCACTTCCCGCCCTGCACCAGGGTGAGCCCACCCTGCTTCAGCTGTATACTACTATTGAAGGTATTTATACCGATCATAAAGAGTGATGAATCGGCGCAAATCCTTCATCATCATCATCAAAAGCCTATTAATGTCCCCACTGCTGGGGCACAGGCCTTCCGTATGAATGGAATAGGGAGTTTAAATAAAATCCTTATCCCTTCCTTATCTTATCCTTCCACCAGGATCCACCCGCCCTGCTTTAGCTGTTTATTGCTAGTGAAGGTATTCATACTGATGAATGAAGCGGCGCGGTTCCTTATCCCAGTTACAGTGACAGGCAAGTCGATCAACTCCCGCACTTCCACCAGGATCAGTCTGTTTTGCTTCAGCTGTATGCTACTATCGAAAGTACAGTGGGATTCAAACTTTATGGCAGCTGTGAAGTTAGCAGCGAGCGTACTTTGCGTATGTTTCACAGTTTGTTCGAGTAGCGCTAACTTCACATCCCCCTTAACGTTTATACGCACTATATTCATCATAGAAACTTGCATAAACAAGGTACATGGTACCAATCTCGTAAATAACATAAATTACTATAACATATTCATACCGATGATGAAGAGAGATGAAGCAGCACGAATCCTTATCCCAGCCACAGTGACAGGCAAGTCGGTCACCTCCCGCCCATCCACTAATATCAGCCCGCCCTGCTTCAGCTGGATGCTGCTGCCGCCGTATAGAACTGTCACCGCCTTAGTGCACGACGGCTTGCCCTCCCCCGTGTAAGGCGACAAGTTCATCGCCTTTAATAACAAATTAAAAACAAATTAATTATTTGGAGATAATTTTCCTGTCAGCTGAACTCCTGATCAGAAATTGCCAATGTAGTTTTTTTTATATGCATGATATTAGCATGATCGATCGATCGATCGTACTAGCGTACAGACGTGCTCATCGCGCTTATAAAATAAATTAACAGTTAAATAATAGTGACCTAGTTTAAATAGTGATTAAGCGTATTATGAGGTTAAGCTCAGTGAGTGACAATTATACGTGCATAAATTATAATAATGGACATAAATATTTAGTGTAAGTTCTTTTTCATTAATTATGTCAAGTGAGAGCCCCTTTAATCGAAGCGGCATTACTCGCCGCACTCCTCCCCCAACGACGCCCAGCCATCCAACTCAAGACCAGGATGATATGGATACCTTAAAAATAGTATCTACTCCGGAAATACAAAACTGGCTTACCTCAATTGAGCAATATTTACAAGAAGTATGTACCATATCGAATGAGGGAAAACTAGTATCTGACCACAAACTTAGGATTAATAATCTCTGTCGAAAAGTTGGACATGGAGTTGCGCAAATGGCTGTTCAATATCAGTCTTTAAAGCAAAAGGCGTTATCAACTCACTCTAATTTGCAAATTTTAAAGGAAAACCATGACCTCTCAGCTTGTCTTACTGATTTTAAAAAGACTATACAGGAATCCTGCACTAAATCTGCTACAACAAACACGTCTTTTGCAGACATGGTAAAAAAGGGATCCAACAACTTTATTCGCCCTAGCCCTGTCAGTTCTGTGGTAATCTACCCAAGCAATGCTGCACAAAGTAGTGACGAAACAAAAAATTTGGTCCAAAAAATTATTAGCCCTGAGGAGATGAAACTGAAAGTACGTGGTCTTCGTAAAGTAAGAAATGGAGGAGTGATCGTCAGCACTGAGACCAAAGACGACATCCATAAATTGAAAAATTCAGTGCTGTTAGCAAACTCAGGCCTGACTGTTGATGAGACCAATAAACGCAAGCCGCGTATTATAATCATAGGAGTACCTTCATCTATGACTGAAAGTGACGTCTATAAGTGCATCTACGAGCAAAACGTAGCAGAATCGTCATTAAATATATCTAGAGATACTTTCCTGAACTCTATAAAACTGAGCCACAAATCAGGAAAACGAGATGCAGACACCTGCAACTATATTTTAGAAGTACCTGCTACTATACGCAAAGCCTTAATTATACAGGACAGACTTTTTATTAACTGGAATTTTTGCTCGGTACGTGATTTCACACTTGTAACTAGATGCTACAATTGCCAGCAATATGGCCATGCCGCTAAAACTTGCAAGGCGACAGCTTCTACCTGTGGCCACTGTGGCGAAGATGGCCATTCTCTCAAAGACTGCACAAAAAAAGCCGATCCACCAAAATGTGCCACTTGCGTTAAATTTAAAAAACCGTGCGGCCATAGGACCGGAGATGCCGAATGTCCAGCTAAAAAAGCTGCCGAAACTAGGTACATTAATACTATTGATTATGAAGGCGCCTAGAGCGCCACTTATTTGTTATAATTAGAACTTTACTATGGACATTAATATAATAAATGAAATAGATGATCTATCTATGTCTAATTCATGTTTATGTGAAGTCGAAGAGTGTAGACAATATCTGACCGCTTATAAAAACTCATTAACTGTACTCACCCAAAATATACGTAGTATTTATAAAAATATTGATAATTTTGATATTTTCCTCCATAGGCTTAACTTTGTTTGTGATGTAATTATACTAACCGAGTGCTGGTTAACAAAACGGAACGGCAACCTACCAACAAGGCCAGGTTATAACTTATTTTATAGTCAAAATAATCACAACCAAAATGATGGAATAGTTATTTATGTTAGAGACTCCTTGCAAGTCACCCTCGAGGAACCAGCTCTTCAGGGTTGTAGTTGTTTGTTGGTACATATTAACCAAGATACAGTTATTGTCGCAACATATAGATCCCCATCTGTCACAAACATAGATAATTTCAACGGAAACTTAGACCAGATACTTCAATCATTAACATCTTTTAAAAATGTAATAATTACGGGTGATATTAACATAAACATTATACCCGACATACATGATGCTGGAACCCAAGATTATCTCAATCTATGTTCGTACCATGGTTTTTACCCAGCCCATACATTACCAACACATCAGAGTGGTTCTTGTCTCGACCATATGATGATAAAATCTAGGTCAACATATCTAACACTTGTCACAAAAACGCCGCTTACCGATCATTCCGCTGTCTTACTAACCTTAAATTTATCGCTGCCTAAACTGAATCATAAACTAGTAAAATCTAAGTTAAACATAAAGAAACTCGAACACGATTTATGCAAGCTTGACTTTGCCCCAGTTTTTCAATCGACGGACGCGAATGCATCTTTGTTGTATTTAATTAATAATGTTGAACAAGCTATATTACATAATACGTCTGTAGTTGCTTCAAATAAACAATATCAAAATATCAAACCTTGGATAACCCCGGGTATTATTCGATGTATAAGACACAGGGATAAACTTCATATGAGGACAAAAAAATATCCCGATAACCTCACATTGCTAGTTATCTATAGGAGATACAGGAATTTCGTTAATAATCTTTTGAAAAAATTAAAAGCAAATTATGAAAAAAATGAACTACTGATATCACTAACAAAAGACGGAAAGATATAGTCTGCATCTCTACACATGATTCAAAATACATCTTTTCACATAGATTCTCTACTTTCCTAAGTCCTTTCTTATAAAATAAGTTAAATAGAGTATTAGGTATTTACACATTAAACTATTTTAACTGTAGAACTGTAATATTTAATTATTTGCACAGCCTGACATACGAGCAGACCGAAGAATTACTTCTTATTTGTAAATAAATGAACGTAACTCCATTATTTACATTTACCAACATTTATATAATGATTACTTTAAGTTCTGTTTTAATTAATTTGTTAATTTATTAAATATTCTATGTATTATTTAGATCATAAAAGCCTGAAATACAGGTACAATTTTAACTGTAACCTAGTTCAGGCATCCATTATTTTGTATTTTATATTGTTATTAGTATTATTATGCAATGTATGACCTTATTTGAATAAAGATATATTTATTATTATTATTATTATTTTATATCTTTCTTCCAAGCTAGGCCGTTACAAACTTACAAAATAAAAAAGACAGATTTTATGATATTAATGGAAGAATTTTCTGTTCTTTTTATAACCATTGAGAAAGCTTCAATCTTCTTTTATTTTTAATCCAGTCTAACCGTGGACATCATGTTAATTAACTGGCGCCATTGTTAGTTACCCGCCAATTCCAATATGGCCGTGCTCGAACATGCCAAAAGGACGGACGAAGCGTTCGTTGTCGGATTTTAGCATCCCAGCCTTCGTATCGCACCGCCGTTCAGCTTGTACGTGCAGCGCCTTATGAAGTCGTACCACCCCGCAACCCCCCACCCCGCAGTAATGAAGGCACGTTACCTTAGTGATGGCCCCGGAGAAGGCCACGTTGTCCACCTCCAGCGTGAGGTTCTATGCCTGCAATAATGAAGGCGCGTCACCTTAGTGATGGCCCCGGAACAGGCCACGTTCTCCTTCTGTGCCTGCAGCAGCGTGTACGTGAGGAATCCCATGAAGTCATCCCCCTCCCCCCACGCAGTTATACGTCACCTCTGTGGTAAAGTTCTGGTAAAGTTTTCCGCGTGAGGTTCTGTGCCTGCAGCAGCGTGTACATGCAGCGCCTCATGAAGTCGTACCACCCCGCAACCCCCCACCCCGCAGTAATGAAGGCACGTTACCTCAGTGATGGCCCCGGAGCAGGCCACGTTCTCCACCTCCAGCGTGAGGTTCTGTGCCTGCAGCAGTGTGTACGTGCAGCGCCCCATGAAGTCGTACCGCCGCCCGTCGAACGTGGAGTAGTGCGGGTCGCCGACGGCACCACAACGGGCTCCGCAAGCCGCACCAGTGCAAACCCACGCCCCCGCCTCGCATGTACTACGACAAAGAAATAAATATTATGCCCCCACTTTCAATATAATATTAATTATCGTTTATCCCTCTATCACCTTTTCTTCAGAGGACCACGCGCGCTGGCCTACGTTGCCACCGACTTACTGTGGCCACTATTCCTACACTAACAAAGAAATTTAGTGACTCATTTCTTTGTCGTACTATTTGTAAGTGGAATTCTTTACCTGCAAAATAATTCATTTCCAAACCAGAAAACAGTTACACTTGGTCGTTAGCCTGAATACGAGTGCCAATGGTATTCGGGTAAACGACTAAGTGTAAATGAACGGAGTCGAGTACGCCCGTATTCGGTTAGATTTCCTTTTGTTTACCCGACACCGTCTTCCAGCCCGAATAAGGGCTAAATAAAAAATTTCGGAAGGAGAAGTCTGCACACACGTTCATTGTTTAGAGTTTTCAATCAATCGTGTTTCGGTCGCGCGTTGCTCACATACAATAAAGTATTCGTATCGTTTTTATTGACATGTACTTTAAGTACACGTCAATGAACAGAATAATGATTGTAGAGATATACCTATAAACAGTGCGAAAAGGATAGTTATGAATATGAGTGACAGTTCGAGATGGCGCCACTGTCTACGTAAATGAAACACAAAATATGACGTTTACAAAGATGACCACGTTAGTTCCAATTTGCGCCACGTTCATGAAGATCTTGTTCCTATAGAATAAGCACCACAATTAACATTATGTTTTTATCGCATCGAACTGTCAAAACCCATAGTTATTTGACAACTATTGAATGTGATAAGAAAGCGTTTGATATCATATCGCGGTGATCATGCTAGGGTTGATGGTCGCACTATGTTTTACCAAGTGTTGCAGTCCTTGGGAATGACAGCTCCAGGTTTGAAGTTCTTATTCCTCAGCCGACAAGGGCACTCCTCCTTCGGTATGCAGCGTCCCCCTTCTAGCAGCAAACCTTCGGGGCAGAAGCAGCCCTCCACACAAGTAGCGTTGTTCACTGTGGCCGGTTGAGGGAACGCACAGGTGGGCTGGCTATCCGGCCCGCAGATCTTGTATAGCTTCCCATCGGGGCAAGTTTTGGCTGAAAATTACTCATTATTAGCTTACTAGCGGGTTTATTATTTTAAATTTCCATGGTCACTAACACTATAACTAACATACAACTGAAATAAATACATTGTTTGAGATTTGTCTGGGAATTATAAAAATAAAAAAAAAACTAGATTTTACAAAACAACGAGTACACATAAATTAAAAAGTATCATCATTAATAAATTGTGTACCTATTTAGTTGTACTTACGACAGGTTTCGGGGTCCCTCCAGTACTTCATCTCCTCGATGCCGAGTCTCATACACTCCTTGGCATACACAGACACTGTACTACAAGCGCATTCTTCAGAATCTAAAAACACGAGTACAACTCAATATTATAGCGAAACAATGCTTACTTTTTGAAAAACTGACTAAGTCATTTGACGTCAATTTGCTTTTTCATAATTTTGGTACTTAGGTTAAAACAAAAAGAGAAGATACGGTAAGCTCATACTAGCATCAAATAAAATATGATCCGATTTAACTACATAAACAACTCCCACACACGTTGAAGTATGTAAATAAACATTCAATCGAGCGAGCGAGACAGTACTGTACGCTTCAACGCAGCGCGAGCGAAACGGCGAGTCGGCTTCCGAGTCCGCACGGCTGATCTGTATTGTTGTCCTTTTCTTGAAAACAAAATGGCTATTACGTAAATAACATTCAAGACAAACCGTGATTTTTAAGAAATAAATGATTTTACAGTTTTACGAATGAAAAGTGTTGCCGAGGCATTTGTTATTTGATGATTTTGAAATATTAGTATTCTTTATAAAAGCATCGAAGGCATTGTTTTATCTTTATAACACAGAATATACGCAATATTGTTATATTGAGTGCACATGTAGCCTGTTTGAATGTCCAATTGTGACTAAGCGAATTGTGGTCATGCACCACAATTTAAGCGGATCACTTTTGAGCCGCGAGTGCCGTATCTTCCCTTTTTGTTTTAATCTAAGTTTTGGTACTATTATTTTGCAACGATATTTCTAAGTGTTGTAATATTCATAAATAAACTTAATTTTTACTTACCGTCGCTGCTAGCACAAGTGCAGAAGTCGCCCTGACAAGCTTCTAACAACTGAGACACGTCCATTACCTGAGAAAGGATCAAATAATTTACTAAATTATTCTCAAATATTTAGCAATGAGTTTTAGTAAAATGATATTTACCGTCGCACATTTCTTGAATTTATCTTTGCTGAATATTTTTGTGCAAAACTGTAGAGCCTTCTTCTTGATCTCGTCCGATTGCGAGGTGCAACTGTGCAATTCCATGGGATTGCTCTTGCAAACATCTGTAAGGTAAAACCACAATCAGAGGTCTTTTTTATTTTTTTTCTTTCGTAAAAGCTTGTCTTATCAGATCGGTGAGAATCGGACTGGAAAAATATTGAGTATTTGAGCTTTGTGAACCCAAGAAGGTATCGGCATGAAATTCTTTATTCAAGATATAGAAAAAAAAATCTAAAAATTTGCCGCATGCCTTGTCAGTAGCAAAAAAAAAATGCATTCTTAACTCTATGTTAAGTTCCTGTTCTAACTTAACATTACGTTATAGGACAAACTTTATTTTTAGTAAATACTTGAATTACATCATCTTTCGAAAACACAACTTTGATTCTGTTGATCAGCCAAGACGACGCCATTGCTGCAGAAGTCTTGGCTTGCATGCCCGCTTTGGTATTAAAGATTTCATATATCAATAATAATATGCCAAATAACAAGTCTACACACGAGCCTGACCTTCGATCCTGTTAAGTTGCCACGAGGACGCCATTGCAGCAGAAGTCTTGGCCTTCGTGCCTTCCTTTGTAGTAAGGTCATCTTGCATGTTGCTGTTCAGAGATCCGCATAAACCCTCCGTGTTGTTCCATAGCAGAACACTGCTCTCAATTACCACCACGTCCTACAATAGAATTAACCGACTTTAAATTTAGAAGAATAGTAATTTATTGTAAACAGACGTTGGTTAATCTGAAAAATGAACAAAATAAACAATTTATTCTTATTTTAGTCTCACTTGGGAGGACTTGCGGGGAAGCGGGGATCAGGACTAAATGCTTCGAGCTGCGGAACACTACGCTACCTTCTGCGACGAATGGCAATAAGTCACTATATACTCACGTTGGTGTCCCACTTGCGTGTGGAGTGCGCCTGGTCCAGGTTGACTAGCATGTAGTCGACGGGAATGGCCACGTGTATGCCAGGCAGGGACGCGGAGATCGGAACTAATCGCTTCGTGCTGCGGAACACTACGCTGTCGTCTGCTGCGAGTGGCAACAAGTGACTATCTACTCACGTTGGTGTCCCACTTGAGCGTGAGTTGAGCCAGATCTAAATTGACTAGCGCGTAATCGGCGGGCATGGTCAAGCGTATGCCGGGCAGAGACGCGGGGATCGGAACCAATCGCTTCGTGCTGCGGAACACTAAGCTGCCGTCTGCTGCGAGTGGGAAAAATGTCACTATCTACTCACGTTAGTGTCCCACTTGAGTGTGAGGTGCGCTTGGTCCAGGTTGACTAGCACGTAGTCGGCGGGCATGGCCACGCGTATGCCGGGCAGAGACGCGGGTATCGGGACCAAACGCTTCGAGCTGCGGAACACTACACTGCCGTCTTCTACGAAAGGAAACAATGGTATTTTACATGTTTACGTTAAATAGATAGGTAGGTTTAATTGATACAAAGGTTATTGGGTTAGATTCTGTATGGGGGTAATGTGAGGTATACGTCTTCGTTTTACACTTTTGAAATATAAGTAATTTATTGAAGGTATTATTACTTTTATATATATTCTGTATTCCTTCTCCTATCCGTATGGATAAATGTATGTAATGTATATTACATGCGGTAGTGCAGTACACTGAGATTATAGGTAAACTAATATTGTAGACAAGGCAAAACAAGAATGATAATGTTTGCAGAGTACCCAAGTGAATGCCTACTTTTTTTCTATTTATTTGGGTAAACAAACAGTTACATAAGAATTCAGTATTGGTAGATAGATAAATAACTTTGAAACCAGCATCGTTTACCACCTGTATACATATTAAACAGCGTTGAGTGTGGTGATATTATAAGTATGCAAGTATCAACATTATTTATGACTAGTGGCCCGCCCTCGCTTCGATTCGGTGTAGAGCTGTAGTGTAAACTATAGTTTTTGTTCTCAGGCTTGTACTATAAACAATGACTTTATTTATATAATTACACGTGTTATTGTGAGTCAACCATAAAAGATAGACATATGCTGTTGCGGGATATTTTTTAGACAATTTTATGTAGAATATTTCCGTCATACATGATTTCTATGTAACTTTAACCATTAAGGCTGTACACGCGACGGAAGCTTAAAAAATGGAGTAACTTCTCCCGTTTTCCCAACATTTCCCTTCACTACTCTGCTGATATTGATTGTAGCGTGATGAAAAGTATACTATAACCTGCCCAGGAGTATGAAGAATAATTGTACCAAGTTTCGTTAAAATCCGTCGAGCAGTTTTTGTTTCTATAAGGAACATACACACAGACAGACAGACAGACAGACAAAAATTTTACTGATTGCATTTTTGGCATCAGTATCGATCACTAAACACCCCCTGATAGTTATTTTGAAAATATATTTCATGTACAGAATTGACCTCTCTACAGATTTATTATAAGTATAGATGATTAAATACAAAACCTTAATAAGTTTGATGAAAATCAGAAATCTCATGGTGTTTACAAGTATCTTGATAAATAAAAACCTCAATGTAAGTCATCATCAGTTAAACATATTACTTTTATGCTCAAGTTTGGCAATTAACATATTTTTAAAAGTACTTGGACGAATTGCCGTCTATTGTATGAAAGATCTCGTTGTAAGATTTTTCCAACATTGACAATTCTTTGGTTATACAGCTGTGTGAACTGAGTATCTTTTTTTTTAAATATGTCACGTCTGATGTGACTTTTAGTGTCGCCGCACACTGGTCACACGCCACAGCCACAAACGCCGCCACGAGAAGCTAGAAGCAGCTACTAAAGTGGCTGAAGCGCGCGACAGCGGCCGACTAAAGTAAGGGAGAGAGGGGTGGGGACTCGCGTGAGTGACGTGTGGAGGCGTTTTATATCGGCGCTTAAGTGGCCGATGCGGGCCACAAGAAGCAAGCACGACGATTTGTAGCGTGTGGCGGCCACCGGCGTACCGTGTGTGGCGAGTCCATATAAAATGTATGAAAACTGCAAGAAATATGCCGGAATAAGAATAAAATATCTTCAACCTCAACTGTATCGAGTTTAAAATAAAAGGTTAGTACTCACCCGGGTGCACAGACAGCACGTAAGGTTTCTCCTCAATGTAGATAGTGATCTCGGAGGGGCAGTACGAACGGCGCGAGCAGTTGCCCGGCTTCACGGCCACTGTGAACTTGTGCTCTTTCGCGTCGCGGACTAGGATATGCCGACACTGAGATTTGAAGCTGTCAAACAATTATAGATATATTTATGTATATATGTGAATAATAATTACAAAATTAAACTAGTACTGTAAATAAGATTAAATTCAATATTCTCTGATTAGGTTTTATTAGTTTTTAGTTTTAACTTTCACTTAAATTTTTTAGTTAGAGTTTAACCTATATGTGCTATATTTATCCTTTAGTATATATCCTTAGTAGTTAGGTAGTTTTAGAAATGCATGTTGTGCTTGCATCTAGTAGGTTGCAAAGTAGTTGATGTTTTTTTGTATGCATATATTTATATGGATATTCTTTGTAACCAGTTTTGTAAGCCAAATAAAAAAAAAAAAAGATCAATTGAGTGAGTTATAAAATTAATGAAATCAGATGACATTAATTTATGCATGCTTTGAGAAAAAAAAAGTTGTTTAATAAAAATTAGGTTCTTCATATAAATAATTGTTTATTTGTTAAATTCTCTAAAAACAGGGTTCATGTTAGTTACTTTATGCATTTTGTAACCATCCATGTAACCACATGAGTGCAATAAATTAAATTAAATATGTATATGTGTATGTATTAAACGTAAAAGATTTCATAAATGATAAGTCACCTTGGGCTTAACATAATAGACTGTCGTTTTACTATGCTAATTTGGTTGAAAATTGTTTAATCGCCACTTCTAAATTTAAAAATAGTACCTAGCTATACTTAACTTTTGTTAATTAATAATATTAATGTGATGGAAGTTGACATCAACACATGTATTCAATTTTTGATGTCATCTTTCAATTGACGACACTGTATGAAACAAAACAGGGAGAAAAAAATAGCCCTTGCTGAGTTTCTTGCCGGTTCTTCTCAGTACAAGGTCTCCCGCCGTAGATTTACGAACCGATGGCGTAGCGTTTGACTTTCACAAGAGCTTGTAACAGCCTAGACTGAATAAATGAGTTTGAATTTGAATTTAATTTTGTTTTTTCATTGTCTGATGTTTGCTCTTTCCTATGTTTGTCTGCCGTTTTATTGACTCTGTGCGTTCTTTCCGGTTGACTGGTAGAGAATGCCATGCTGGCATTTAATCCGCCATATGCAAAGGCATTAAAGATTAAATAAATAAATAAATCATAGTTTTAAAACTTTAAGTAATCTGTTAGGCCCTTGCATCCTGCCGTCCCGGGCTATGTCTCAATGCTCTGGGGTAAATACGCCCCTGCTTATGGAAAGTGCGAAGCGGAGTCCTTTATTTAACACACTATTGCTTACTCCTACTTAGTGCTTCTTCGCTATGCCGCGATATGCCGACACTGAGACTACATCATCAGCCTATTAATGTCCTCACTGCTGGGGCACAGGCCTTCCCTATGGATGGAATAGGGAGATTGGGCCATGACCCACCACGCGAGCCCAGTACGGATTGGCAGGTGCTAACGACTACTTAGCTTATTATCACTGAACATCTTTCTTACACATGTTGTTACAAATAAAATTTCTTTCTTTCTTTGTTCATGGAAAGAAATTAGTGGAGTGCTTTCTTTATCACACTATCGCTTCCTAAAGATAGACCACTGTAAACTTGTACTCCTTCGCGTCGCGCACTAAAATGTACTGACACTGAGACTTGAAGCTAACAATCATAATTTTAACATCAATCAAATCATTTATATAAGATCTTTTTAAAACTTCAACACTTGTTCATAAGAGTTAAGTGACGCTTTCTTTAACTCAGAATCGCTTACTAAAGAGATGAGATAAGAGGAGACATGCTAAATGAATGCATGCGGGTATCATAAGAAGGCTCTAGGTCACACAGCGAGCAATGGAGAGAGCTATCCTCGGTATTTCCCTACGCGATAGAATCAGTAATGAGGAATTCTTGAATGGCAATCACGCACCGGACGACGCTCAGTGGGCAGGCCCCCTACAAGGTGGACCGACGATTTTGTGAAGGTCGCGGGAAGCCGATGAATGCGAGTGGCGCAGGACCGATCGGTATGGAGATCCTTGGGAGAAGCTTATGCTCAGCAATAGGCGTCGTACGGCTGACATGATGATGATGATGATGATGCTCAATAAAAGCTAAGCTTTCATCAGTACTAGCTCGATTCCGTCAATAGAAAGAGTCCTAAATATTGCGTTTGTGAAATCTTTATACGAGTCTTACTTAGGAACGTTATACCAATTCAATACTTATTCAGTGACGTGTTATCTCATTCCATTGTTATCGCAAAGAACTTAAACTTAAAAGTCAATTGACTTCTCTAGGTGCGGCCATTTTTTTTGCACACACCAATTAGCCTAGCCCTAAAGTAAGCACTAAGGCTTGTGTTATGGGATGCTAGGGTAACGGGTAAAATACATATACTGTACATGTATAAGTATATTTTTTTATAGAAATACATATTAAACATCCATGACTGGAGTACAAATGCTCGTATTCATCACACAAACATCTGCCCCCACCGAGATTTGAACCCTCTCTCCTCTCGAGTCGGGACCTTTGGGACCTCTCGAGTCGGCGACACCATGAAACCCGGCGTACAAACCACTCGGCCACGGAGATCATCAAATTGTCTTGGGATAGCAAAACTTATATCTATGGTCTCGCCTTTTTTGTAATTAGAAGCAAGAAGACAAGACAGTTGTATTACAAAATTGTCATTACCCGTATATTTTTCCGTCGAAGGTCTTATAGTGGACTCCAGCCCAGGTAAGACAGACGCCGCCCTTGGGCGTAAGATCCCTCACCACCATATGGGTGCCGCCGCCATGCGCGTGTGCTCCGTACCCGGCTTGCGCGTGCGTGTCACCGGTAGACGTCCAACTACTCCCGCTCTGAGACCCGCCGGCGTGGATGTCGCTGGAGGAGTGCCACGAATGGCTCTCGTAGTAGCTCTGTTGCGATGATAGAGAAAAAATCTTCTTTGAAAACCAATGGCCTCACCATAGATATTCAATTCAATTCAATTCAATTCAATTTATTTGCATTAAATAGGGTACAAATAATGGTGTTACATTTCATCTAAGTTGTCTCTTAACCTATTTAGTCATATAAAGATAACATGCAAATTTTTCTATTAAATTACCTATATTAATTACCTATATAAATGTCAATAATTCTTATTATAATATTTTAATTATTCGATGTCGTCAATTTATCATGTCCATAATTATGTGAATGTCATAATTAGAATGGTCTTGTAAAGAATCAGAATAAAATGTTATATTTAAACCCATTAAGCATGTCTTTAACCCATGCATCAAATCCTATCATAATTCATGAACTCAACCATACTGTAAAACCGACCGTGTTGATAGACCAATAATGGACCGAACAATACTCTCATAAAATTGACAACCAATGCCGTCTTTGACCTATTACAGGCCCTGGGCATATTAGGATAATGGGGCCCCTATGACCCCCGTTTGGTGATTTAACAGGAACTAGGGACTTTGTATTTGATCTGAGGGGGGCCCCTATCGATCGCGGGGCCCTGGACACTTGCCCAAAGTGGCCACTGTCAAAGAGGGATGGATCTGTTGACAACTCTCTAGAAAGAGACACCTAAACGAACTATGGGCCGCATGATCGTTTTGTCACTCTCACTCTAACCCGCCCAGTTTTTCTTTACTGTTAGACAAAGAACGCTCAGTTCAATCTTTATCTCATGGGCCACACTGACTGTTGACTTTTTGCTGATGACACATTGGTGTTGTTTAGTGTGGTTAAAGGTATGGGTGAAAAAAGGCAGGATAGACTTGTAGTAGTCGTTCGTGTGACCCACCAGCCAACGAAGACGTGAAGAAGTTACGTAATAGCACCCAAGAATAAGTATTTTAGTTGTAGTCTATTGAATAAACGTGTGTTTGGACCCACCGCAACGAGACATAAGCTCTTGCACCACCTTATGCATCCTACCACGAGCGTACGCTATGTACCCACCTTTTTGCGGTAGTAAAGAAATGTCCCGATCTTTAATTTTTATTTTAACATCAATAATGACACCGCTACGAATAATTGACAAGTAACAAAAACGAAATATTTTTCAGACATATCTTCAGACGATAATTCACACTGTGGGTTACATCCCTATTTGTGAAAGTGCCATAATTTTTTTCTTATTACTGCCTAGTTTTAAGGATCCATGTCGAATTACGGCTTAGTACTAAGTCTCTGAGCTAAGCTGCGCACTAGCAAACAGAAAGAAACAGCATAAGCCTAAAAATTACATTATCAACTCAATATTATTTTTTACCGACCTAAAGAAGTAGGTGCTTATTAGTCAGTATATTCTACTTTATTAATATAAACATGTTCATTAGGTAGTACTTACAGTGCTGTTATTATGGTAAACGGTGGGAGCTACCATGTAGGCGTCACCTGCAAATCAACCAATACTGTTACTTTTACCCTGTTCCACAATATAAAAATAAGTTGTTCGAAATGGTCATGGTCACGAACATTATATTCATATTTATGTAAGTAGCGGGATTAATAATAAATCACAAAAATAGATCACATTACATTCAAATAAAAAAAAATCTATAGTAGAGTCTGTGCGGAAAGAGAATGGGCGTGGCGAAAAACGGAACTAACATTATGATTTTTATTTGGCAATCAAACCCAGCAATCTGTAAAACGTCAAAGTTATTGTGATTTCTTGCGATTTTTTGTATTTAATCATGTCTAAAAGGGGTGAAACATTACAAATACGGTAGAAAGCACTACAGCGCCCTCCAATCTTAATCCCATTCTCTTTCCGCACAGACTCTAATACATTTATGTGCAATAATTAAGTTTCCCTGAACTATTTTACATTACAATTGTACCTGTATTTCAGGTTTTTCGAGGTCAAACGTAATTTTAGATTTATGCTTGAAGTTGTAGCCATACTATATACTACATGGATGGATTTACTTCAAATTTGGCACGAATATTATTAAGAAGACGGGTCAACATATAGGCTACATATTATCACGCTATCACCTACGGGAAACGAGCATTGGACCTTTATTTCTAACTAACTCCACGCATACGAAGTCGCTAGTAAGTAATAAATTAACAATTTTAATAACAATAGAAACAGTAGCATTTTAAAGGTAAAAAGGTCGTGGGTAAATATATATATATATAGTATAAATAATCTAAACTATAAAAGAACCTAGCATTTATTCACAAAGAGATTTCTGTCATACTTATAGTTACTCCGTGGTCACTCATGGCACTTGCAACAGGGTCGAAACCTGTCAAAACGGAATACCGGAGACTTGCAAAATGCAAGGTACATTACGATCTACGGATCAGGATAGACCACTATGTACCCGTAGTCCTACCGTACTAGGGCGATAAATAAGGTATCGATAAATGTCTGAATTATATTATTTAAAAGTCAATTGCTTTATTGAAATGAAATCGTCATAATAATTTTTGTTTAAGAGTAAATAATAGGCCTATATCTTACTGGATTATAGAAGTTGACGGTTATAGAATGTGCTCACATCAGATACCATAATCGAGCTGGTACATTTTAATACGATACCCATCGTATTATAACACACACACTGTTTTCTGGTAACGAAAATTTATTTGTTGTGATCCATTCTGCTCAAGCTTTAGAAAAAACCTAGAAAAGTCACCACTGCTGACAATATTTCAAATATAATTTCTTTGTTAAGAATAAATATAACTATTAATTACCACAACAAACAACATTTATCCACTCGACTTCGAAAGTAATTTGTCGGTATTAGTTATTATTTATCGTGAGCAAAGCGTGGTAGGAGCACGGATACCTATATAACGGTATACCGTGGTCCTAGGAAGCAGAACAAATCTGTAGAACCACGGGTCCTTGATCGTGCACATAGCACCTACTGCAATCCCACTAAATACATAAATTCCTATAATTTTGTACAGACTTAGTGTCGCCGCACACGGGCCACACGCCACAGCCACAAACGCCGCCACGAGAAGCTAGAAGCGGCTACTAAAGTGGCTGAAGCACGCGACAGCGGCCGACTAAGGTAAGGGAGAGGGGGGTGGGGAATCGCGCGAGTGACGTGTGGCGGCGTTTTGTATCGGCGCATTAAGTGGCCGGTGCTGCCCACAAGAAGCGAACAACAGGGATTTGTAGCGTGTGGCGGCCACCGGCGTACCGTGTGTGGCGAGTCCATATAAAATGTATGTAAACTACAAGAAATATAAGACACTATAAGCGACACTATAAGGAGACACTATAAGTTAAAATAAAAACTATTTTTTGGATAAAATAAAGGAAACCCAACTCACTGAAAACGCAGTGCGGTATAGGTTGCGGCTCGAATATTCCCGTGTCATAGCGACAGGAGTATAAGTTGGCGCGCGGAGCACTGTACGTGGAGCCCGAGGGACAGTTGAGCTTGCACGAAAACTTGTCAGCGTCGCCGAAGCAGCTGTAGCCGCCGTTGAAACCGAGCTTGCGGACGTCGCACACGCTCGTCGCTGGCAGAAAAACATTAGAATTTATCAAATAGGTACCCAATGAGATACAAAATACATGTTATTTTTCTCAGAACATCGTCACACAATAGAAAGCAGCCAAAAGGACATATTCACAACACTGTGTCCCTTACAGTTGCGAAAAATTTTTGTGTGAAACTGTGTCAGAACGTTAATGTGTGCTGAGCCGGCCCTTACTGCTGATCAAAACGACTTATGGTATTGTTTACGGTCTTGATACTAGAATCCGATCAGTAAATGTCAACTTACGATACTGGAAGTGTAACTCCCTTGTACTCCTCGGGGCACATGCAGGTGTTGAGCGCCAGACAAACGCCTGCGTTCTGGCAGCGGGGCTCGCACTTGGGCTGACAGTACGGTATTATGTGCAGGTCGGAAGTAATCAATTAATCCAATCAGTAAAATATATTAACTTACGGTACTGGCAGAGCGGCCCCCTGTAGTTCTCGGGGCATATGCAGGTGTTGAGCGTCAGACAATCGCCTCCTTTCTGGCAGTGGTACTCGCACTCAGGCAGGTAGTCCAATACGATGTCCAGGTCGGCAGTAATCAAGAGACTATCAGAAAATGTCAAATTACGGTACTGGAAGTATGGTCCCCCTGTACTCCTCGGGGAATATGCAGGTGTTGAGTGCCAGACAAACGCCTCCTTTCTGGCAGTGGGGATCACACTTGGGCTGACAGTACAGTATTATGTGCAGGTCGGAAGTAATCAAGTAATCCGATCAGTAAATGTCAACTTACGGTATTGGCAGTGCGGACCCCCGTACTCCTCGGGGCACATGCACGCCAGACAAACGTCTCCGTTCTGGCAGTGGTAATCAGGCTGGCAGTCCGGAATGATGTCAAGGTCAGCACTAATCATGAGAACCGATCAATAAAAT
Organism: Chilo suppressalis; assembly: GCA_902850365.2. Lineage (NCBI taxonomy): Eukaryota > Metazoa > Arthropoda > Insecta > Lepidoptera > Crambidae > Chilo > Chilo suppressalis. The sequence continues at coordinate 4,840,050 of OU963899.1, read as the reverse complement.
GAACTTACGGTACTGGCAATGGGGCCCCCTGTACTCGTCTGGGCACATGCAAGTGTTGAGCGCCAGACAAACGCCCCCGTTCTGGCAGCGGGGCTCGCACTCGGGCTGGCAATCTGGTATGATGTCTAGATCGGCGCGCGTGGGCTTCCACTGGCCCTCACTGCACTTCAAGTTGGCCACCGTGGTGCCGTCGATGAATTTGTGCCCGGCCAAGCATTGGATCGTGCAGAATCTATGAGATAAATATTATCATACGTAAACGCTTTTAGCCATATATATTTTGATTCACCGCAACGACGACATATTTGGCAAATTATTATATTATTTAATCAAACTCATAATAATATTTTTGTTAATCTTAAATACATGAAACTTGTACTAAAGTTTGGGCCGCAGCCGACCGTGCTCAGTTTCTCAAGCGTCGTAAATACTCTTCTATAACTGAAGATTATGAGTTTGCGGCGTTAACTTTGAGACGTTAGGGTCGTGGTCGGCTGACATGAAGCGGTTTAGGAAGGATATGTCGAATCGACTGATTCTCTCTTCGGGTGATCAGAGGGCTATTTCGCGCAAAGAATCAGTTTAGCTATTCAGCGAGGTAATGCTGCCAGTGTTGAATTTTGGATGACATATTCTTCTTGTGAATATGTATATAAATATTTTAGGGTTTATTTTTTAACAAGTGGCCCGCCCACGCTTCGCTTCGGGGTAGAATTGATCAAAATCCTTTCTTAGCGAATGCCTACGTCGTAACATCTACCTGCATGCCAAATTTCAGCCCGATCCGTCCAGTGGTTTGGGCTGTGCGTTGATAGATCACTATGTCAGTCAGTTGAGTTTTAAAACTTTCTCACTCAACCTTTGAGTTTTTTATATATAGATGATAAGTTTTCAGTTTGATATTGTTGTGACGTAATTATAGTTTATAATTATTATTATTTTTTTGTTAAATGTATGGAATATTAGTGACTAAATATACAATAGCAAGTGGACGTTACTAACTCTGAGGAGCAGCTCTGCTTAGAGTTCTTAGGTAGCGGCGGGTTTAAGAAGCAGGGTTTCTTCTCAAACTCGCAGTATTGGCCGCGGTAGTTAGAAGGACACTGGCAGGTGTTGGTGGCCACGCAGATGCCGCTATTTTTGCATTCCGGAACACATTTTGCTGCAATTCAAAGGTATGGTAAATAACCTTCGATGTAAATAACAGAAGAATCTAGACATTGACATTTTCACTTTGAAAACCGATCCGGTCGCGTAGCGTTCTGATATTTAAGCTATTATAAGGAGGAAGCTACTTTACAAACTGAGAAAATTTTGCCGTAACTTCTTTTAAAGAAGACCTGACTCCACCCCATTTTAAGTCCAATTTCGTCCTTTTTTATTTGGATGACAGGAAAAAAATGCATTACCTATATCCATTACAACAATAGTCAATGCAATTAATTTGCGAATAAAATGCTTGCATTGCGTGACCAAAGGGTTACTGCATAATGAATTCAATAGCCTGGTCAAAACTGAGGGTCACCAGCCGAACATTGACATAGTAACTTTCATGCTTCCTTCTGGCCAAGACAAAGACGGCCTGAACCACCGGTCTTTTAGCCTGATCCTGAGATTCACCTGGAAGCTCGGGTACCCTAACTTTGTGGGTTTGAACGTTTATCCTCTTCCTCGTGAAACTCTAAAGCAAGAAATCGGTGTAACATTCTACCTCTCGTTATTTTTAATCGAAGCAAAGTTTTGTTCACACGACCGACCAAATATCTTATCTTTCCCATACAGCCGTGACCTAAATCCGGCGAATAGTTATTGCATGCTATCGATAACACTGCACTATCTGGGACAGCCAGGATGCGTGGGAGTTGCAAGGTCAACAGGACATGAAGATGATGGATCCTCCATATATTTAAAAGGTAAAAACTAAAAATCATAAAAAAAATTGAACATGTAATAGTGGATGATATGTTTTCCATTCGTACGCTAAAAGAAAATTAAATTCTTGCTGCTATACTGCTTTAAGAATCAGTCAAGTTGCAGCAATCCCACAACCAGATATGATAATTTTTACTATACATATTTTTAGTAATATAAACTATATTACTTATATACTTATGTTTTTGTTTTACTTAAGTAGATATTTAAACACGGTTCATTAATTTTACCACATTGTCTTGTCAGAGCTACAAAGCTGTAAATTACAGCTTACTAAGGACCCGTTATTTGATACATACTTAGACTATGATTTAATCTAAAAGTACAATTCCGAACTGAACCGCAGACCGTAGGATGCAGCTGCAGACTGCAGGCGACACTACTTGTTTCTATGAATCTCTATGAAATTGATTCCGATCGCGGCGACATGTCGCGGCTGTACAATGCATATAATGCACGGTCAGCCGCAGTTGCTATCCGCAGTGTCGCCTGCGGTTGTCGCCTGCAGCCCATTGCGGAATTGTACCTTAAGGATACATAGTTAAAAAAATATGTAAGTTTGTAAATGTGAGTATTAGTGAGTGTCACGTCAAAGACGTAATAAACTGAAGCAAATTTTAACAAATTGTTACTTTTTCGATGGTATTTTAAATATAGTCACCAAATAGTCACATTTAACTATGTTAAACAACAGGCCCTGAGTCTCTCTGCGAAGGTGCAGTGAAAGACAACAACCTGCTTCTAACTACGGTTCCCTAAAAATTGGGAATGTCACTTAAGACAAAAAACATATTTTACGAAAATAATCAACGTCAAATGGAAAAATTGCCTCATAATTAACTACAATAACGTAAACAAGCAAATGATAAGAGAAAATTATGTTAATACACAAAGGATTGAGCATCGTACCTACCCAGGAATAGTTCATCCGGTTAGCTGGGATTTATTTACACAGCTTCCGTTCAACAGATAAACTTCCCACGCTCGCCGCAGATAACATTTGCAGTAAGTCTAATCAAATCGAAACACGCGCTATGCGGCTCGTATTTATAAATAGTTTAAATTTGAAAGCGATTATAAATGCTGGAAAAATCGGTTGTATGTCTCTGCGCAAGGATAATACATCTCGTTCTTAATAAGTAATGAGTTTTGATGCCCGTTGCATTATTTAGTATATCTTTGCATGGGAGAAAGTATACAGTATAAATCACATACACACACACCTTTCATGTAGGGCATAGTGATCAGCGCGTTCGGCTGCGATCGTTGAAGTAAAGCAACTATCGCAGTGGTCGGTCATTGGATAGGTAACTAAAAATTTACTATCACGAGCTCCTCCGTACTTCGGAAGGCACGTTTAGCTGTTGGTCCCGGCTGCATCTGCAGTCGTTAGCACCCCCAAATCCGCACTAGGCCCGCGTGGTGGGTCACGGCTCAATCTCCCTATCTCATCCATAGGGAAGGCCTCTGCCCCAGCAGTGGGGACATTAATAGGCTTTTGATAATGATGATGATAGTGGATCGGGCGTGTTAAGGCGTCCGTCTGGGGTAGTAACCTCCTACACCTTACAGAAAACCGCAGGTAGATAACAAACTTTTAATGGTGTTGCGCTTGTGTTTCTGTTGCAAATATCATAGAAAATAGCTTGACAAACTGCTTCTTCTGTTTCTTAGCAACATTTGAGGTTGTGTCGCCGCACACGGGCCACACGCCACAGTCACAAATGCGGCCACGAGAAGCTAGAAGCGGCTACTAAAGTGGCTGAAGCGCGCGACAGCGGCCGACTAAGGTAAGGGAGAGAGGGGTGGGGAATCGCGCGAGTGACGACGATTTGTAGCGTGTGGCGGCCACCGGCGTACCGTGTGTGGCGAGTCCATATAAAACGTATGAAAACTACAAGAAATATGCCGGTGGCGGCGTTTTGTGGTTGTGGTCGCATGTGTGTGGCGACACTATGACTACGCTACACTAAGAAGCAAATATGCGATAAATAAAATATTTTTTGTTTGATACGTCGGCTACACCGCGCTTGGTGATACGAGTCTAGTTTTTGACTTACACCAGTATTACAGAATGACAACTAAGTGTTGATCTTTACTTGAGTACAGTTAAAAAGGGATGTCGCTATGTGCTATATATAGCAACATCCCTTTCTAACTATGCTGAAGACTAGATCAATGACGAAGAATCTTTCTATAATACGGGTCTTAATTGACGATTCATAATGAATAGACACACCCACAGACCTCCTAATGTAGGTACTTTAAATTGTACAGAACCGAACGTGTCAGATTTTGAGTAGGTACTCATGAGAACAAATAAGTAGAAAAATAATAGGCCTTGGTCACCTACTTCAATTATATCGTTATTTACAGCCTAATCTATACATATAATAAAATGGTAGGAAAGTCAAAACTGCACATTGAATATTCTTTTAGAAGAATACTTGGGGTGATATCTACAATCGATACCGAAGCAAAAAATATATTTTTTAGAATTTTTGCCTGTTTGTCTGTATGTATGTCCGGGATACACTCAAAAAGTACTGCATGAATTTACTTAAAAGGACATTGTTCAGCGTCCATACATAGTTAGCCTAAGAACCAACAATCATGAAATATTATTTTCTAGGTTCAAAATCGTAAGTAAATGACTGTAAAAACAAAGATTATTGACGGACACTTCTGAGAACTTAAATTATTAGGAAATCTATTTTTTTTTTTTGAGGTTATATTTAATATTCAATGAAACATAGGTCAACCTATGAATTTAGTATGAACTCAGTATGAAGTGAATTAATATTACAACTAATTCATTTTATTCGGTGCGATTTTACAGAATAACTATTAGGAAAATCTTGGTTAGGTAGGAATCATCATCAATAGCCAAGTGAAGTGCCGGCATTAGGAAGAAAGAGTGTTTTGTTTGCAGCGCTGCCATAGATTATACACAAACAATGGTATTTATTGTCTCAGATTATTTTTTAACTTTTTAATTTAGCTTACTTAACTGGAAGTGTCCGTCACAATCTAAATACTGATAATTATCGCAAAAAATATACTAAGAATAGGCTAGTTTACTCATGTCGAATTGTATTAAATAAATGTTTATTTCTTAAAGTGTTTAGTCTAAGGAACCTTAATATATCGATTTCACTTCATAAAAGCAGAAGATTGCTGTAGAAAATTAATTTTAAAAAATATTTTTTAGTCTATATTTTTTAAACACTAAAAACGCTGTTCGCCACATTCGCCATGATTTTGACGTCTCTTGTGGTAAACAACTAAATGTCATTCGCGTGTTACTGTAGGTGGATTCTTTCGTCTGACTAAATTTATCTTAAAACACTTTTAACTTTAGGAAAGAAAAAAACAGTACACTTAGTTTTTTTTGACTAAACAAATTATGGATGCCGGCTTTGTGAAAGCAGAAATCACAAATGTGCCAAGAATTGACGCATTGATTGTTGGTGAATTTGTTGCACTAAACCCCGATTTCTGCTCTGCGGAGCAGAGAAACGACAAGGCATCTATGTAAGTACAGTGCATTTAGTATTACAATGTAGTAATAAACATAAAACTGATACAACATATGAATAAGTGTAATAAAGTTGCGTAGGTTAATTTCTTTCGGCACTTTAATCCACAACTTTCATGGAGTCTTCAAGGATGTGTTTTTATATTCTCGTACAATACAATAATGATAATTACATTATTTTTCGTGGTATTTATTAGAAATCATGTTTTTTTTTTATTATAAACTCAGTTAAAAGTAATTTTCTACGTGTTTACGAGTTTTTGTTTACCACAGTTCACGTCATAGCATAGACAATCTATAGACTAAAATGGCCGACAGCGTTTTTGTATGTCCATGAAAAGTCTATTTTAAAATTAAAGATTTGTAGCTTTCTAGGTTTAAAAAAAATACAATACATTTTTTTTCGGTCTAATAGAACATTTATTAACCATTTAAAACCTTTTTCCAAAAAGGGTCAACTAGCCTATTATCATAAATGCCAAATTGGTGTTGGTTCTTAGGCCAATTTTAACATTGTCCTTTGGCACGATTATTAAGAAGTCGGTTCAACATATAGGCTACATATGATCACGCTATCACCTACGGGGAACGAGCAGTGAACTTTTATTTCTAACTAACTCCACGCGTACGAAGTCGCGGGCGGCCGCGAGTATAACATAGTTATTCGTTTTAAACATTACGATTGACGTCCGGTATCGAGAACGGTGAATGAATGCATTGCAAAATACGCGCCTAAAACTTGCGTAGTGTATTATTTCGCACCTTATTTCTAAAAAATCCAGTATTTTTGCAGTAGTCTGGCCTTTTGCCTTTGTGTTTAGTACTACATAATAAATAATAACTGTTAGTATTAATAATTATGCAGACTATGTGTGTAACAGTATAATATAATGTGTACGAAACTTATACGTTAAAGTTATACTTACGCCGAAATAACGCATCCATCGCATGATTAGCACTGTTCTGAAAGTCGTGATAAGAGGGCCTGAAAGCAAAAAAATAATATTGTATTTTTTAAAATGGTTACATAGAAAATATCCTTTCAGCCATTGACGGCCGACTGTTTCTATCCAAAATGTGTAACCAGTTACAAAAAAAAATCTTACTTATTACCTGTTACAAAATAATTGAATACCAGATAATGATTTATTTGAAATAGTTAGTCCGAAAGAATTTCTGTGCTTTTTTGTAGCAATTTACACCCAAAGTAGAAAGAATAGAAAAAACATCAGGAATTTAAAAATAAGTAAATATATCCAACACTCACACCAATTAGCCTAGCCCCAAAGTAAGCACTATAAGACTTGTGTTATGGGATACTAGGGTAACGGATAGAATACATATACTGTATATATATAAGTATATTTATATAGAAATACATATTAAACATCCATGACTGGAGTACAAATGTTCGTATTCATCACACAAACATCTGCCCCCACCGGGAATCGAACCTCTCAAGTCGGCGACACCATGAAACCCGGCGTACTAATCACTCGGCCACGGAGGTCGTCTAAAATAACCTTTTTGTTAAACTTTCTTACAAAAAAAAATGTATTCTATGCGTGTAACGGAGAACAATCTTCTTTTGTGACAATACCTAGACAAAGAAACTTCTCCAGAATTTATAATTCAAAACCTATTCCTGTTATACTATTATACTAAATACTACCTTTTGGTTGTGTTGTTTCTGTCGCTGAGTAAAGTTCCAGTTCTCCACGGGGTAGGGGATTGGATCCGGGTAGGCAACAATTTCTCGCTCCCCCAGTGGTTTAAGGATGCGTAATAGTAGGGGATTTTTGGATTTACTCGAGCGCGGCAGAATAACATATGGGGAGCAACCTTGCATCTAGTTAAGTACTTCCACCATACCTGAGCCTTCTATGTAGGGTCGAACGTCTAGGGCAGCAATAACAAAATATCAACGAACGATCATAACTTTCGGTCGCGCCCAAATCGTCAGTCTTTTAATATAAACTACTAGAGGGTTCATGTAACGTTTCTAAGAACGGAAAAAATATTGATCTGCCGCGGTTTGCATGATATGGGGGTGGCCGTACGAAGGGGTATAATATAGGAAAAAATAACCAAGCGCGTCAGACATTGAGAAGGGATGTTACGTGAACCCTCCAGTAGCTTCTATTCAAAAGACTGACGATTTGGACCCGAATAAAACTCATGGCTGTTTGTTGAAATTTTGTTTTTGCTGCCCTAGACGTTCGGCCCTACATAGAGGACTCAGGTATGGTGTGAGTACTTAACTAGGTGCAAGGTTGCTTCCCATATGTTATTCTGCCACGCTCGAGTAAATCCAAAAATCCCCGCTTGGGCTCCCCTACTATAAGGCATATCCCAGACATTAACAAAAAAAAGGTAGGCAACGGTGCGAGTGATATTTTTGGTATAGCAAGTGTTTAGATATATATATTAATAAATTACATTGAATTTTTTTATTTTGAAACTTGACGCCGCCGTCTCTCCCACTTCCTTCTAATCCTCTCCATCCAAAGGTTGTCTGGAAGAGATCGCTTTTAGCGATAAGGCCGCCCATTGTAACACTTAATTTAAATGGCTCTGAATTTATTGTAATGTGTGTGTAATGTTTCTGTGGTGTTCAATAAAGTGTTTTGTATTGTATTGTATTGTAGTGTATTGTATTGTATAGACGTGTATAGAGGAATAGGCTAGTTGACTCATGTCGAATTGTATTAAATAAATGTTTATTTCTTAAAGTATTTGGTCTAAGGAACCTAAATATATCGATTTTACTTCATAAAAGCAGAAGATTGCTGTAGAAATTTAATTTAAAAAAATATTTTTTAGTCTATATTTTTTAAACACTAAAAACGCTGTTCGCCACATCCGCCATGATTCTGACGTCTCATATGGTAAACAACTAAATGTCATTCGCGTGTTACTGTGGGTGGATTCTTTCGTCTGACTAAATTTATCTTAAAACACTTTTAACTTTAGAAAAGTTTCCGTTTACTGTTTTTTTTTTTGAAAAAACTAATTATGGATACTCGTTTTTTGAAAACAGAAAGCACAAATCTGCCAAGAATTGATGCATTGATGTCGGTGAATTTATTGCACTAAACCCCGATGTCTGCTCTGTGGAGCAGAGAAACGACAGGGCATCTATGTAAGTACAGTGTATTTAGTATTACAATGGTGTCGATTCTGTCATGATTCTCTAAACTTAAAACTAAATTTAACATCAGTCTCTCCTTTTCATTCTGTATAGAGAATGACAAGGATATACTGCTGTCAAATTTAAGTTTAGGTTTAGAGAATCATGCTAGAATCGACACCAATGTAGTAATAAACATAAAACTGATACAACATATGAATAAGTGTAATAAAGTTGCGTAGGTTAATTTCTTTCGCACTTTAATCCACAACTTTCCTGGAGTCTTCAAGGATGTGTTTTTATATTCTCGTACAATACAATAATGATAATTACTTTATTTATCGTGGTATTTATTAGAAATCATGTTTTTTTTTATTATAAACTCAGTTAAGTTATTTTCTACGTGCTTACGAGTTTTTGTTTACTGCAGTTAACGTCATAGCATAGATAATCTATAGACTAAAATGGCCGACAGCGTTTTTGTATGTCCATGAAAAATCTATTTTAAAATTAAAGATTTGTAGCTTTTTAGGTCTTAAAAAAATACAATACATTTTTTATCGGTCTAATAGAACATTTATTAACCATTTAAAACCTTTTTCAAAAAAAGGTCAACTAGCCTATTGGTGGCTGCTTACAATCAGGCGGGCCATACGCTTGTTTTCCACCCTTTTAACATAAAATAATTTACTTTCTTTTAAGTTATTAAGTAATTGTGTTTTTTACTGACTCGATTCCGTGAAGAGAGCACGATGTAAAGTCGGTTTACGGACGATAATTTTACGTGATAACGTGTCGTTCGCTGTTTACCTCGGGGCAGTTTTAAGGGTTTTTTTTCCGATTCGTTTGAGCCCACGAATGCATCTGTAGCTCTATGGGGCCTGAGTTAGGCTCCGCTTTAGGGCAATCAGGGGATCAGGGGCCCACTCGACTTCACCTCACACACAAAACGGAACGTGAACCTTTTTCGTGCGTGCAGCCGGCATCGATTTATAAGAAAGACGTTATCATGTCCAAATGGTCAATCTTTACTAAGTAATTTACTTAGAGTATGTGCGGAAAGAGAATGGCCTGGCGGGCATGGTGAAAAACGGAACTAACATTAAGATTTTTATTTGGCAATCCAACCCAGCAATATGTAAAACGTCAAAGTTTTGAATTGATACGGATTTGTTTGTTGTTGTGATTTCTTGCGGTTTTTTGTATTTAATCATGTCTAAAAGGGGTAAAACCTTACAAATACGGTAAGTAGTAAAAACACTACAGCGCCCTCCAATCTAAATCCCATTCTCTTTCCGCACAGACTACAAGTTTTTTCAGTATCGATGAAGAAGGTAAGTGTGTATTGTAATATATCATGTAAAAAGAAAAGGCATATTTACCCTTGACCGGTTCCAGTATCCCAAGACCTCCTTTCCCCGTATGGTGATTTCGATGTACCCGTATACGTGTACCTATTTTTGGTACCGGAATAACCAGTTTTGGTACCAGCGTAACCCGTTTTAGTGCCAGAATAAGGGTTTTTGGTGCCAGAGTAACCCGTTTTAGTGCCGGAATAGTTGTTATTTGTTCCATATGAAGTTTTGGGGTATTTTTGGTTTTTCAGATATGCCGGAACATAAGACGGCGCTTGTACGTCAGATTGTCTGAAAATGTTTTAAAGGAAATCTTGTAAAGTTTGCAAATAAAGAAAGTTACAGAAGATCTGACGAAAAAATAAATCATGTAATAGATAGCATTTATAATTATATTTTTTAAGCTTTTAACTGCTAGATGTTTAAATCTAAAGAAAATTTTGCAGACCAGGCAGCAAACGGGACTCGATTCCGTACCCTCCACTATCCGGCCGGATCGGTTTTCGAATTGCCGATCGTCCGTCTAGTCAACAATACCGATCAATCTAATACCTATCTTAGAGAGGTGTTTGGAATATTTCGTCACCACTCTGCTTGGGCTAAATCAAGCCGTTCCTTGATTCCTAAGTTTCTATATTTTGATTGTTAATTATACCGAAATGCTGACATTTCAGAAGTGTTGCCAATGAGTAAACATTCCTATAATCTTTGTAATCTGTGAAACAGTCTAGTCTAGCGATATTAAAAATAATCTTTCTGACTGACTTCAACATTGACTGGTAATGTTTAAATGGTAATCAATATATTATTGGAGTTACAGAAAGGAAATTATTTCTTTCTTCCACAGGTATCCTTGTCCACTATTCATAGGTTACAAACCCTTTTTTACCCGACTGCTCAATGCAGAGCGCGAAGCGCAGACAGGGTATAGTGTTCGTAATTACTTAATAAAAAAATAAATAAAAGTCCAGTAGTTAATAATTCTGTTAAGTAAGGAACAAAGCTACTTTAACAGTCGTGACCCAGTTTTGAAAACAAATGTTCCATTATAGAATATCTAATGGGTCCCGACTGTTAAAGTAGCTTTGTTCCATACTTAACAGAATTATTAACTACTGGACTATTATTAAGTCTTTTTTAAGTAATTTTTAAGCAGTCGGTTTTTTTGATTTTTTAAATTTAGGTTTTTTAGTAAAACTGTAACATTAGATACAGGATACATATCTAGGTAGGTACTTTTAAGAAATCAAAAACAAGCATAAATTGAGAGTTTTCTCATAATCGGTACGTTTTGCCGAATAGTCTCCAACTACAAAAGATGCCGAATAGTCGTTTTTCCAGACTACCCGGTGGCTAGCCGGCCCATGGCCGGTCTAGTACAACGATTTTACATGTAATGTAACCAGTACCAAAGCCATATTATGCATTCCGCTTCCGTAGTAAGTAGGAGCTCGAATTAATAAAATATTAGTGACCAACCCTATGACCGGTTATTGCAAAAGTCAACAAAAGTTGCAAAACTTGCACGATTGCAGACCCTTACTATATTTAAAGAATTGCATAAAAAAACATCCATCCATTCCATCATTAATCTATACCTACTTTATTTCGAAATTCTTGAAGAAAATAAATTCAATCATTACACTTAGTCGTGATAGCTACTAAGGAAGCCTTGTTTAATTCCGTGGCTAAACAAAATGCAAGTAAGAATACTATTAAATGAAGATATGATAGAATATTTATTAAAAACTAAGATTTATGGATAGAAAAATTGTATTCATTAAAAAAAATGCTCCCACCAGGATTCGAAACCTTGATCTTACACTGACCAGCTAAGGGAGCCCATAACGGGAACGTCCCTGAATGCAGCTGTTCGATTACCTTATGGGCCGAGATACTAAGAAGAAAGCAAAAAGAAATGCATCTAGAGTAACTTTACTTACGCATCTTGTCCTCCAGAATAGCCACCGTCGCAAAGCACAATCCCGTATAACAAAATAAACGTGTGTTTAACTAAACGCATTTTGGTGTGAACATTTATGTGTCCATGTATTAAAAATGAAAATAATATTTAATTAAGCATGTAGAAATTGTTCGCCTGCTCGGATGTCACGAGCTAGACTGGATTCTGTATGGTATTACGTTATTATGTTATCTGGACGTACATAAATCAGGATATTATTCACTAACTAGGTAATTATCTAGAGATGGGCAGTAGGAAAAAACCGGGTATTTATGTGGGAAAAAACCCAATAGACGGGTATTTTCATTATTAAACATAATTATCACGATCTTAATTTTTTTTTTATTTTTAGAACAAATGTAGCGAAAAATAGGTACTTTGCTGTGGCGAAGCTAATATATTTACATTCAAGCACAAGCGGACATTGACGTATACGTTAATGCAAGCGACATAATTAAATTGCGCGCTTTGTAAAAATATTCTTTAATATGCTGGATACAAAATACGCAATGCATTTGATATCGCGCATACGCACACAGATCCGCACCGTAGTAGGCTGGATAGGCCGCTTATCATATTGGGACTTCAAATAAATAAAATGTAAGCACTTCACGCACAAATACACATTACTACCACATGCAACCAATCGTCGATATAACAGCGATCTAACCCGATCTTAGATAGCCTGCAATCTTTATTTGTCATGTGTTAAGGCTCCGTTTAGCTTGAAGTTTTCGGCCAATCGCAGACACCTGGCGCTCGGCTCTGTTGACCTGACGTAGAGAGGCCATTATTTCGCGCGCATTCGCATGGATAAATTAGCATTCGAATCCGTTCTATGCTTATTTATCTATTGTGATAAGTGATTAGCTTGATTGTGGTATATATGTACTTTAACAGAATCGAAAGTAGTGAAATTTTACTTGCCAAGTGTTGCGTATAGTGTTTGTTTTATTTCACCGTAAAGGTTTGTTTGCTTTTTTTTGTTTCTTACCGTCACGTAGGAGTGGTGGAATTAGTACAAATAGATTGTTGTCTTACAGATTTCCTATTAAATGAGTTAACTTCATTCTCAAAACATTCGTTCGAAAATAAAACGTGGCCATGGCCTTCGGCTCTTTCTACCCCGTAAATCCCTTACTGACGTGATACAATGTATGTACGTAAAATAGAAATAAATTAGCGGTATTTCTGCTGGTTTTTATTTGTGATGATGATGCTGGCCCTTATTTTGGTTCTTTGTTTTTCTATATATTTATTTATAGCACAGTGTGACCTAAACCCGCACTTTACGCACGCTTTTCCGTGACCTAAGTTGCCTATTTCTGCACGGTGTGTAAATGAATTGACCAACTTCACTCATGTAGAATTAGTACATTACGATACGCGTAACTTAACTTTACTATGCCAATCAAGGAATAAACGTTCATGGATACATTGAAATTCTATTTTGTTGTAATGATATTTGATTTTTTCCTTTTGAAATATACTTTCAAAATGGTAATCTGAACCGGAATTCTTTCTTTTCAGAGTTTGACTTGCAGTCTGTATTGCAATTCTTTGTGATTGCAATACATGAATTTTACTTTCAAAACACTAATCGCATCACTCGGGGGGGCCTCCGGCCCCCCCGAACCTCCCCCTCTTGCCCGCGTCCGGGGCGGGTTTATGTCACACTTGCTATAAAATAGTATACGATACTTGTGGCCAAAGTTGTCTATTACTGGACGGCGTTTAGCACCCTCGCTCCGCTCGGGCGCTAACTTCACGCCGTGCAGTAATAGGCAACTTAAGTCACGCGTATCGTAATGTACTGTTATAATCTGTGTATGAGTGACGTGTGCTTTATACGGTTTTTTGAACGCCACTTTTATCATAATCGACATGGACTGTTCATATAATACCAGTGATGTTATGTATGGTGAAGGTGGTGAACACTAACAACTATACAGCAAGCATGTTCTGTCGCATGAAAAAACTGCATACAACGCAACGCAAGCACTATATCTAACATTTCCTTGTCGTTTTGGGAAAGGTGTACTAACACACTATTATAAGGTAAGTAATAAGGTAAAATTTATTGCATGTATTTTTATAAGATATGACAATTTGCTTATTGACGCGTTAGTCGTTTTTTTTGGTCCGGCTTTACCTTTCTTTTTTTTCACCCCACGCCACTGGTACTTTGCGATGCGCACATACTTTGCGACAGCGTTTATAGGACACTAGCTGTTGACTTTGTTCGAAATGTCAAAATGTGTAGCCTGATTCAGGAACTAAAATAAAACCAGCAGTTTAATTTATCAACAAAAAGACGTCTTCAGAAGTCTACAAAACAAAATCCCAGTCCTCAATTAAACTAACATATTAACACAAGTGCGCACAGTACGAAGCCAAAATAACGTGTAAGATAGATCACCAACGAGTACGCCACTGCTACTACCTGCCCCCCCCCCCCCCCCCGCGTACGTAGTTTCGAATTACTTGTCGCTAAGAGTGGATGAACACACAAACAGACAGGTTTTTTTTATTTTATTTAATTAGATAGCATGGAGTATATATAACGTTTTTATTGAATTATGAAATTAAAAAAAGTTAGATTAGCTCTAACTAGTAGTAATAGTAGGTACTTACCATTTGATATATACATGTATCTCCACATTACCTCGATGTTACATATGCTAAATATGAAAAAATCCGAATATTTTCCCACATTGGGGTTTTTTCCGGGTAAAATCCCATCTCTTTATAGCATCCTTTTATCTTTAAGCTGATGTTTGACTGAAACATGCCAATCTGATTTCAGCTTACAACTTATATTGGCGAATTAGGATTAACTACCTTTTTAAACAATCGATGAAATAGATAAATTTTTCAAGAGTCAATATATTTGGAAAATTTAAAAAAACATTCGTTATGCAGTTAAATATTTTATTTGGGATATTGGCATTACGATTGTTAGACTTTTGCCTGCGCGTTTTTTTTTTATTTTTTGCATTGTTACCGCCAAAATTGAATATTTAATTTTTTTTATTTTAACACATTTCTCTGCCAATTGTACTAATAGGAGGCGTGTAAAATTGTGAATACCTATTTGTTTTGTGGTCTCGGAGTTGTGGAAGTTAACTGAGTGTGCAGTTCTAGTTAAAAATCTGACAAAAAAAGCCCGAAAAGCCATAATCATGCAATTTCACAGTACAAAACGATTAACTAAAAAAAACAAACGGGTACGTGTGTACTCATTGCTTTGACCGATTTTATTACAAGTATGATATAGAAAAACCAATAACTACTTTTATTACAACAATAATACTGTTGGAGTCTGTGCGGAAAGAGAATGGGCGTGGCGAAAAACGGAACTAACATTACGATTTTTATTTGGCAATCAAACCCAGCAATCTAAAAATCAAAATCAATCAATCAAAATCTAAAATCTAAAACGTGAAAGTTTTGTATTGATACGGATTTGTTTGTTGTTGTGATTTCTTGCGGTTTTTTGTATTTAATCATGTCTAAAAGGGATAAAACCTTACCAAACCGGTAGAAAAGCACTACAGCGCCCTCCAATCTAAATCCCATTCTCGTTCCGCACAGACTCTACTAGAAGGCAGATATTTATTAGATATTGCTCCTATTTGGTCGGTTTTGTTTTAACATGTAGTCAAAGACTCATTAATAAAATATGTATAACTAGCTGTGCCCTGCGTTGTTACCCCCGGTTTATTAGGGATATTTTCCCGTTAAACGTAGCCTATGTGTTAATCCAGGGTGTCAACTAACTCCATACCAAATCTTATTAAAATTGCTCCAGCCGTTTAGACGTGAAGAAGTAACAAACATACACACTCACAAACTTTCGCCTTTATAATATTATAGTGTGTTTAACTTAACTTTTATATTTCTTTAAGCATAACAAAATTAAAAAGAGGTTGATGGAAATATCGTTGAAAGTGGACCATTACATTTACAAGAACAAGCCCATATCAGCTGCTGAAGCTTCATCACATTACTTAGAAGTTATGTCTTTTCAAAGTCTTTGCAGACACGATAAGCGATCACTTCAGGTACCTACTTATCTAAGGGCGATTTCAGACTAGCGTTTTATACGCGCGTATAAGCTCGTTTTTGAAAGTGTATGTAATCGCGTATAGGCGCACCTTTGGTCACACGCGCAACTCGTACGAGCGTTGACGCGCTTGTAGGCTCGTATATGCACGAGCCGCGAGAGACACCACTACCGGTTGGAGCGAACACGCCGAAATATGCTCGTGTATGCGAGTACGAATTTTTGAAGCGCGCAATGTAGCGCGCGTGAAAGAGCGTATGCCGAAACTGTTCAACAGGGCCTGGATCGAATGCAGCAGCGTGGGATTGTTATATTGATATTGGTGTGAAACGAAAAATTGTATGATGGCGGCACACGTTTATTCTTGCAGGGCACAAGGTGGAAAAAGGGACGACAGTCACATCTTATAGGTTAGGCAAAAAGCTAGATAGACCAACATAACTTACTTCCTACATAGACAATCCTTTACACTCTTTTTCCATAAAAAGTAAAGCAAAGGATTATACAACCACAGAGTATATAGTGTACTTAAGTTTAACATATAACAATATATCTTAACAGAAACGACTGTATACGCGCAGAAAAAAACGCTAGTTTTAAACCGCCCTTACTCCAATGAGGGTTTTTTTTTTTATATTACTAGGTAGGCAAATGACTCTACCCCACCTGATGTTAAGTGGTGATAAAGTCCAAACGCGAAGATAGCTGGTACAGCAGTTATTAACTGCTACACCAACCATCCTCACCTTGCCGGCCCGCAAAAATGAAAATGGGTTTTCTGGAATGACGGGCACCAGGTGGCAGCACTGAGACGAAAGGTCTACAAATCCGTCAAATCGCACATGTGTTCAAAGTCTATGGATCAATTTAAATGCTCGGTCGATTAGCTCGCGCCAAAAACTTTATACAAAAGACCTCACGTCACAGTGGCGCCAACTAGTGACTTAACGTTTTGCATATGTTTTATATCATAGAATAATATTAGGTAAGCACTGAATTTCGGCCATATCCGGTCATCTCACCCAGCCTTGTCCGGTGATGAGTGGATTTTATATTAATCATATTTTACTGCAAATATTTTTAAGTTAAAAAAATGATTTTAAAATATTTAAAAATTTAGATACTTACAAACCTACACTACACACTACTTAAAAATATGCACATATGACAAAGAAATTTGAAAATAAAACTATGTTTTTTTGTTTAGGTAATAGAAAAGTTGTCTCGATTTATGCAAGCAATAATAGCAGAACAAACCTCTAATAATGTAACTAGTAATAATAACTCATTCCCTGAATATACTAATAATGACGAAGTGTCTTCACCTGTATATTCACTAACAGAAGATGATAAATACGAATTAGAAATGATGAACAGTACAAAAAATACAAAGTCTAATGACATAGATCAAAACAACATAGAATGCGAAAAAACAATCCAGTACGAAATGCCGCCACTAGCAGAGATCAATAATTTCAACAAAAATGACACGTGTACACGAATGCGTACTGAAAAAGAAGATTTAGATGAAAAAATGGCCGAAGCGATTGTCGACTTAAGTATTGATAATAATGAAAGCAATATAAAGTATTTAGGAAATGGGAATGACTTGTGTTCACAAAGTATTCTTGATGTGCCTTATCTAGAAGCAATAAATGTACCGAATAATGATAATGAACAGTGTGGGCAAGATATAAATGAAATTGATAGAGCTGTTCACGATTTAATTAAAGGAAATGAAATACCAATAACTCAAACCAACAATAAAAAAATTAGAACTGTCGCAGACAGAATGGCAAAACAAACTAAAAACATTCAGACACTTAAGAATTCGAATACAAAAAGAAAGGACAAGAAATTAATAGATTTAAATGAGAAAAACATATTGACCGAATTGCAAAATATTAATCGCACCAAACGGAGAAAATCGCAAACTGTTAATCACGTCAAACGGAAACGGAGAAAATCTCAAAATGTTCAGTTAGACGACACAGCAAAATCTGCTAGGAATACGAATACTAGGACACCATCTAATACAGTTACTTCTCAAAAAACAGTGAACAAGGAGGAATTTAATTCGAATAATTGCTACGGGGAAGATTTGTCCTGGATAGAGAAAATCAAGTTTGTACGGGAAATAAACAAGGACGAATGCGACCATTCGTTGGCTCACTTGGGAGAATCTTTGTGGGAAAATTGTGATTTACCAGTAAGTTGGGATGATTTCGAATAAAACTGAAAAATATTACCAACTGTTCTTTTATTTTACTTAGCAGTATTAAAGAAACGCGATCATTGCTCTATGTAAAGGTAAATTATATTCATTGGCTAAATGACTGGGGGTCATCACAGAAGAAAATAATAATAAAATTAAGGTACAAAAACCTTTTTAAAAACAAGCTTTTATTCAAATGCGCTAAAAAGAAAAAAAGAAAATTTAGTTAAAGTTTGTTTCTAAATAGATTTTCAAATTTTAGAAGTCCGCCATATTGGATTGAGAGTGACGTCACATTTTTTTCGAGTTACTCTCAGCAAGCCCTTTAATTTGATACCCATATTGTAGGAATGCATTAAAAATGATTGGTCCGCCATTTTGGGTATGCCGCCATATTGGATTTAGAATGACGTCACACTGTTAAGCATGCATTGTCATCCGAACTGAACGAGCATACCAAATTTCAGCTTAATCGGTTGAGGGCAAGTGCTATAAAATTGAGTTGTAAGATTTGACCGTAACAAACATACATAGCAAGTTAAATAAAAGCTTGTAAAAATAAATATTTTTTAACACTCTCACCAATTAGACTAGCCCTAGAGAAAGTACTATAAGGCTTGTGTTTTGGGATACTAGAGTAACGGATAGAATACACATACTGTACATATATAAGTATACTAGCTGACCCAGTGGCCTTCGTACCGCCATAAAAAAAAAATTAAAAAAAAACATTGTCCAGCTGACAAAATTGTGAATCTAAACCATTCTCAGATCCCCTTGAACACACACAAAAAATTTCATCAAAATCGGTCCAGTCGTTTAAGAGAAGTTCAGTGACATACACACTCACAGAAGAATTATATATATAAAGATTTATATAGAAATACATATTAAATGTCCATGACAGAAGTACAAATGCTCGTATTCATCACACAAACATCTGCCCCCACCGGGATTCGAACCCTCGACCTCTAGTCGGAGACACCATGAAACCCGGCGTACAAACCACTCGGCCACGGAGGTCGTCAAGAAAAAGGTAATAAAGCAATATTTTGTTCTCGTAGAAATCATACGGAAATATTTTCCATAACCTTAACCTCCTTAGCAATAAACGAAGACTAAGCAGTTACTCCATATTTCGCACCCCCAGTGGAAAAAAGGCATAAGTGAATTTACGTTGAATCATCGATTTTATCATATTTGTTCGTTCGTTTGACGATACATATGCTAATTTTTTTTCAAATTTTTCTTGTTAAATTTGACGAATTAATACAAGAAATTAATTTTGAGATTTTTTATTATATCACATTTTTTCTTAAGGATTAAAAGATTATGTGATATAACGCAAAGAATAAATTAAGAAATATGACGTATTACTTAATATTACGTTTATCGCTAAAATTTAATGTAAAAATTAAAAAGTAATAAATATTATGATTTGAATGCGTTTGTTTTTTTTACATCGCTAGTCTTGTATATACGATTATGTTTTTATTCGTTATATTAACTGGGTAAGGAAATTATCTTAAATGCACTTACTTAACCAAAAAGAAATAATAATAGCAGTATGACTGTTTACTTCTTATGAACTTAAAATAAATTAGAATAAGAACTGTTACTGCTTTCTTCCACTAAAATTTTTTCTTTGCGCCGAAACATAAGATAACATACTTCGGTGCGGCTGTAAAATAATGATTACTTCTTTCTTCTTTAATTACATCCCTTGAGTTAACCAAAGTATTTTTGTCTTTAATCCAAACTTTGTATCCTTCATTTTCATTATTTCCTACTAGAATTGATTTAACCACCTTTTTGTCTAACTTTTTTCTTATACCTTAGGAATATGCACATAACAAGTACTTCCTATTATTATCCTTAAAAGACCAATTCTGGGTTTCTCGTTAAACCACAATTCGTAAGGTGACTTGTCATACACCGTTGGACCAGTGCGATTCAAGATATAGAGTGATGTGTTTACTAGTTCAGCCCATAGGCCTTGAGGAAAACCTCGCGCATTCATTATAGTTCTAGCTGCTTCAACAACTGTTCTGTTTTCTCTGTCGCACGCATTCTGCTGAGGAGTATGTGGCATTGTCACTCTGTGCTTGATGCCATTCGATTCTAATATAGTTTTAACCTTCTCATTAACAAATTCCCTTCCGTTGTCTGTAAAAAGTTCTTTGACTCTATGTCTTGTTGCTTTTATCTCAGCTAACATAAGTTCCAACTTTTTGTAGACTTCTGATTTTTCTTTCAGAAAATAGACGAATCTGAACTGAGAATAGGCGTCTTTGAAAACTACGAAGTATCTTAGTTTCGATATCGAGTACATGAAGGATCCACAAACGTCTGCAAAGATAAGTTCTCCTGGTTTTATCTAGTACCAAATTCACATACACCTTCTCTAGTACCAAATTTTAGTCTGTGTGCTTTACTATACATGCATCCTTTACAAACTTCTTTCTCTGCAGTAGTATCTGTTTTTAGCTTTATTCCAGTTTCTCTGCTTAACACCTTTTTCACGTGTGCTTTATTTTGGTGAGCGAATCACTCATCATAAAGCTGTAGCATGTCCCTTGCGTTCAGTACATTAATCTCCGTTATTTTATCTTGTGAAACATTTCTTAGTCGAAGCTTATAAAGTCCACCTTGTTTCTGTTTATCTCCAACCAACAGGATTTTGTTACCAATCAAAAGTTTACATTTTGTAGCTTCTGACGTGAAGATGCTATTTACGAGCTTTTCTTGGGCTGATAGTACTGAGAATAAGTTTTTTGTGATCCCTGTTACAGTACCAAACATCATTGAGAGTAATCAATTGCTCGTGGCTTCCTAAATCTGTTTGTACATTAATAGTTCCTTTACCAATCGCTTCAATGGCTTGTTCATTAGCTGCCGTTACAGTATGTGATCGATCTAAATACTCAAAAGTCTTGAATACGTGTCTTAGGTTTGTAACGTGATTTGTAGCTCCATTGTCTACAAACCAGCTATTTTGATATTCAATACCATTACGTTCGTGTTCACAGCTTCATTTAATTTCGTGTCAGATGTCGTTTTCGGCGGGCGTCCATCAGCTTTCCATTTATGGCATTGTTTTACCTTATGGCCGATTTCACCACATAAATGACATTTATTTTTCTTTTTGTCATATTTAGGAATCCTCTGTGTTTTGAATGGTCCTTGAAGAGTCAGTGCATCTCCGCAGTTCTCGGAACTTTTTGAAGATAATGCTCTTTCGTGAGAACATAGCTGACTGGTTAATCTCTCTATAGTCCTCTCTTTACTTGATAATAACAACCAACTCGATTTAAAGTCGAAGAATTCTTCCGGTAAGGTATCCAATATCTTCTTTTTTTCCGTCAGGAAAATGCGTGACGCATACCCCGCCACCTGGGAGTGGCAACGGGGTTATGTGGGACTCCTCCCGACCCGTCCTGCCCGTCCGCTCAGCCAGTCCTGGGACTAGCTCAGCGAACGCCCAGGAGGGAGTGGCCCTACCCACTAAAAACCTGACGATGCCCCATACCTCACACGGTCCACGGTCCCAACCAGCGTGGTTGAGACAACGGCACTAGATGAGGTCACGGGAACCCTTACGGAATCTTTCGCGACCTCACCAGTGAGCGTCGGAGTCAAACACATCCCTCTCCCCCCGGAAGAGGAGAGTGTTGGGGATGCCCTGGAGCAATCCAATATCTTGCAAATGAGGAACATATCGGGTAAATCAGCAGTAATTCCTTCCGACTTCTTCATTTCCATAGACAGCTCTTGCCACATGTTCTTTAATTTTGTCAAATGGGTCGCCATGTCGTCGTTTGGATCCTTCTTATGTTCGAATAATTTCATGCAGAGATCATAGGCTTTATCTTCTGTTACGCCATCAAATAATCGGTGCAACTCTTGCCAAACCTCTCTTGCAGTAGAAAATATCATTACCATCTAAAGATTTTTGATCTCATTATTGCTTAAAAGGACATTTTATTTGTATTTTTATTCGTTCATTATTTGAAAACAAAAGGTGCTGGCAATGTGTAACGTACCTTAATTTGTTAAGAACAATGGGCAAAAACACCCAGCTGCGCGAAAGATGTATGAAAAACTACCTTTTTTTATTATGAGACCGTAAAAAAATATCGTGGTAGTCAAAAAATATGACACATAATTAATCTACTTTTAGTATCTACGTACTTTAACGGATAATAATTTTATAATAGGCATGTTAAATTTTACAAAGTACAATTGAGCTATACGGCATATTTAAGTAGATAAACAAATTCATTTAATTGTTTTGTTCCCTTGTTTTATATTATTAGTAACCATAATAATGTGCCATATCGTACTATACAACCGACTAAGCCTAGCGACCATCCTTCGCTTGCACTTATTCAGAATATTCAGATGCCTCAAAACAGTTTACGGGGGTTGAGGGACTTCCAGTTGCAACTAGTCGACTCGTCTTACTTCGTTGTATCTGGGCGCTCCCTGTCACTTGAATGATTTTTATCTAACATGCTTTGGACATTGGAACACAATTATGGGTTTTGTTAATTAGTATGGATGAACTGGGCTCATGTTTTCTTCTATGCGTCGACAAATTTGTGTGATTTATGGTCGCTCCGTTTTACGTAGACAATTTACTACAATGAACAGACTGTTTGAAAAAAGCCAACCCATGCGGGGATTTTTGGGTTTACTCTAACACGGCAGAATAACATAAGGAATAATATAGGCATACCTGAGCCCTCTATGTAGGGTTGAACTAACTAAAATAATTCCCTTGTTTCATTAATGTTCGCTCGTTATAGTACTTGTACCTATTTAACTTAAAATAACTAAATACCCCCCGGGATGGAATTTGATGCGCTTTGGGACAGATGATCACGACTTTAATACCTTTCAAACAAATGTAGTTTAAGCCGTGGCAGACGTGGGTGCTGCGTCCATACATTTTTGCCCAATGTCCTTTTGCTTGTTACTTTAGTTTTTAATCGAGAGAACATAATATTTTGTTGTACGGACCCGAGAAAAAACTTATTTTGTTAATTGTTACAAGTCTTAACAAATTACCTATTGTTTATATAACAATTTATAAAAAAAATCAATAGTGGTAGTAATCTTCACCCAAACTCCACATTTCTGAATTATTATTGTGCAATTGTATTGTTTATAGTACGAACTTTAATTGTAACCAAAACTACAATTAGTATTTTGCCTGAAATAAAAAATAGTCAATGCAAAAAATGCATTGCCTTTTTTCCCTAAATAAAATGTGTTAATATGCAACTAACTATTCTATAACATATGATGGAATAAGTTATTATTATTGTTTACTTAAGTTATCTTAACAAGCCCTTAAATTGAAAAAAGGGGTAAGTATTGCTTATACATTTCAAAAATAATTTTAATAAAGGAAATAATGCAGTAATCTTACTTATACTAGCATAAGTGTTCGTATGTACAAGTTCATTACTGCTTTAATACAACATACGTTTTGAAATACATTTTACTTTTCTGGCAAAGTCTGGCATAAATTTTGATACTCAGAATCCTTTATTTTATTACATTCTGAAAAGTAGCATTATAATTTATTTTAACAATTCCTAATAAACTATAATCATTAGCACTAACTTAAATACATCACGCAGTGCAACATTTTTTCTCCTTTTTTTTGATATATGAATAATTTTTCTACGTTTGGAGATAAAGTAAATATGCCCGAAAATACAGTTTTTTCGCCATACTGAAAAATCAGCATTTCCGTCTTATGCCTTTTTTCCCCTGAGGGTACGATTTAGTCTCTGACTATTGAATGAAAAATGGCAATTAAGTGGCATAACCAAAACACGGTGTAACTTGACTCAGCTTATTTGTTTATGAATAAGTGGGTATAAGGGGACGAAACAGAGGTGAATATTATCTTTATGGGACGAAGAAACTTAGTCTGGCCCGAAGTTAGCCATTTTGCAATGCACAAGATTTCATACTTCATAACTAACATACATTATAGATAATAATGGATTGAGCGTTCCATGACAAAGCATTAACAAAAAAGTGTGAGGCCGGGACTCCACCAAAGCGGAGAGGAGATGTCTTTTAAACAACCAATAGAATTGTGTTATCATTGACACATCTCTCCGCTCAACTTCAGTGGAGATCGCTGTGCGGAGATGTGTAATATTTGTATGGCACGATGGAAACGGAGATGTGAGCTGTTCGCGGACAACGCGCAGTGGAGACGAGAGATGTGAGCGGCGTGCAGTGAGCGGTGTCAGGCCGGGACTCCACCAAAGCAGAGATGTGTCCGGTGTGCTGTGTGCTGTGCGAGAAGAGATGTTTTCCAGCTCGGGGGACTCCACCAAAGCGGAGATGTGTGCGATGTACTGTATGCTATGCGAGAAGAGATGATTTCAGCACGGGTTCGAGGCGTTGAGTGCTCTGCGGGGCTCTGCGGTTTGCTGGCGGGCGAGAGGGGGGAAAGGGTGACACCGCTCACATCTCTCGTCTCCACTGCGCGTCGTCCGCGCACAGCTCACATCTCCGCTTTTATCGCGCCATACAAATATTACACATCTCCGCATAGCGATCTCCACTAAAGCTGAGCGGAGAAGACATGTGTCAATAACACAATTCTATTCGTTGTTTAAAAAACATCTCCTCTCCGCTCGTCTCGTCTCCACTTTGGTGGAGTCCCGGCCTTACCCTCCCCCGTGTCAGAATGCGTACTGAGCACTCAACGCCTCGCACCCGAGCTGAAAAACATCTCTTCTCGCACAGCATACAGCACACCGTACACATGTCTGCTTTGGTGGAATCCCGGCCTGAGAGACGAATCTTCTGGGCGGGCAACAGTTTTTGGTGTACTTAGTGATTGGCTGCACCATCGGTTTCTCTCATTTTAGAGAATTGCCAATTTAATGCGAATGACGCTCAGTCCATTTTCTACACCTTCTGATTTCCTAAAAGAAAAATTATGCGTTGCTAATCGTCGTAAATTTCCCGGCTCTGCTGTATCTTCGTTGTTCTCAAATAGTATAACAGCGAAAGTCGCAAGGGGAAGTTTGTTTGCAATAAAACAGTATAAACAATGAATCAAAGTTAGATTTTATTAATATTTAAGATGTGAAGAATAGACAATTTCACATGTAAAGCAACATAATTGATGTATATTTATCTTACATGTGATTTTAATTAAAACCCATTATTAGAGATAATTAGGGTATTTTGAAACGTTCTTTACATTACGATGTCATTAGAAATTAATAAAATTTACTATTATTATTATATAATAGGCCACAATCCGAATTGAAATTATGTAGTCAACCATATCTAAAATTATACACTGTACAAAAAGTATAAAATAAATACATTTTTTTTTTGAAGTATATAATGATAATTATAAGTGTTGGTTTAGTATGATACACGTATAGAAGAACTGTATCCTTAGCACGAATTATATCCAATTCGAATAGTTTGCGAGTCCGCAATGTGTACTGATTTTTAGTTCTCGTTACGTCCGTTATGACGCTGCTGTTAAAGTTTCCATACAAAATTTTGACAATGACATTTCGGACTCGCAAACTAATCGAATACGATATTGATTTGTGCTAAGGGTACTGTACTGTAATACTATACGTGCAAGGAGGTACTCAACCAACTAGGTACTTATTAATAGAAAAGCATAACATATCAAATAAAAGACATCCGCCGAATCCCATACAAAATTTTAAAGTAAAAGTAAAAAAAAACCCTGAAATTTCGCAACAGACAAATCCGGACGTTAACATAGTTTTTTTGCTGTAGAAGCTGGTGTCATTTTGGCAGATCTTCTTTATTAGATTATAAGAATACATTTATAGCATTGCAGCCTGAAAATACTAGAAAAAATTCAACACGTACGTTAAAGAAGGTAAAAAAAAAACTGACATTTCGCTACAGATAAATCCGGATGTTAACATCGTTTTTATTGCCTGTAGATGCTGGGGTCATTTTGGCGGATCTCCTTTATTAGATTATAAGAATACATCTACAGCATTGCAGCGTGAAAATACTAGAAAAATGCGACACGTCCGTTAAGGTAGGTCTAATAAATTAGTGCATTCGACCCAATCGCGAATGGTACTTGTTGGATTCTTGACAGGTATTTAGGACAGGTGATATTTCCTTCCTGGTATTTTTAAACTACAAATAATCTAGCAGTAAAGTAAGCTACAATAAAAATATAATAATAATGTTTACAATCCAAACATCACAATACATTAAATTGAGAAATGCATAACAATAAATTATGAAATTATCGTTTTATAATAAATCTTACAAGTTACTACTAGAAAGTAATTACAGTATTTTGTAATAAAAAAAATGTCATAATTCTATACGCAAATAGAATTATTGTAAAAGATTGTAAAATAATCTTCAATACCATTGTATTGTTCAATAAAGGCCGAAGTTTAGATATACCAATATCTATAAAATTTAGGATTTATAGTTTTTATTTTTAAATTACTTCCGGGCTTCGAGCCATTTTCACGAGGATTCGTGTAATAAAAATTAACCACCATCGTAGACTTCAATAATAATACATAGTGTCGTATTAAAATCATCAACATAATACACACATAACAACGAATCTAAACATATTTTTTTTCACTTATTAAGGTAAACAAACAATGACACAATACATTTTAAATAATTAGTACATAATACATTATATGTATAATAGGCTAGTTTACTCATGTCGAATTGTATTAAATAAATGTTTATTTCTCAAAGTGTTTAGTCTAAGGAACCTTAATATATCGATTTCACTTCATAAAAGCAGAAGATTGCTGTAGAAATTTAATTTTAAAAAATATTTTTTAGTCTATATTTTTTAAACACTAAAAACGCTGTTCGCCACATTCGCCATGATTTTGACGTCTCTTGTGGTAAACAACTAAATGTCATTCGCGTGTTACTGTAGGTGGATTCTTTCGTCTGACTAAATTTATCTTAAAACACTTTTAACTTTAGGAAAGAAAAAAACAGTAAACTTAGTTTTTTTTGATTAAACAAATTATGGATGCCGGCTTTGTGAAAGCAGAAAGCACAAATCTGCCAAGAATTGACGCATTGATGGTTGGTGAATTTGTTGCACTAAACCCCGATTTCTGCTCTGCGGAGCAGAGAAACGACAATGCATCTATGTAAGTACAGTGCATTTAGTATTACAATGTAGTAATAAACATAAAACTGATACAACATATGAATAAGTGTAATAAAGATGCGTAGGTTAATTTCTTTCGGCACTTTAATCCACAACTTTCCTGGAGTCTTCAAGGATGTGTTTTTATATTCTCGTACAATACAGTAATGATAATTACTTTATTTTTCGCGGTATTTATTAGAAATCATGTTTTTTTTTATTATAAACTCGGTTAAAAGTAATTTTCTACGTGTTTACGAGTTTTTGTTTACCACAGTTCACGTCATAGCATAGACAATCTATAGACTAAAATGGCCGACAGCGTCTTTGTATGTCCATGAAAAGTCTATTTTAAAATTAAAGATTTGTAGCTTTCTAGGTTTAAAAAAAATACAATACATTTTTTTTCGGTCTAATAGAACATTTATTAACCATTTAAAACCTTTTTCCAAAAAGGGTCAACTAGCCTATTGTGACACCAGCAACGTTTACCGCAAATTACAAAAAGATATCAACAATATTACAAAAAATTTAAACTTCTAGCTTTGCTAGTTATTAATACGCTATTTATGTCAGTATATAGGTACTTTACGAACATATTTTTTTATTATGAACATTCACAGACATTTAAATGAAAAGAAATCGACAAATCTCACAATTATTATGGTATTGGTGACTAGGTCATTTCATATTTGGCGTAATTTATTTATCTGAGGGCTTACTTTTTAACCGTCAGATAAAACCTAAATGACTAACATCTTTTTATGCCGACACATTTAAAGGGCTTTAATATATAAGAAGTAATTAATTGGTATGCCTTTTGAAAATTTTGGTTGGCAAAAAGTGCAACCTAGATATTATTTGGCCAGCATGTACAAAGATTTGTTAGCAAAAATAAAAATCAGGCTCCAATTCTTGTTCTGTAAACTTATATAACTCCCTTAATGTAATTTTTGGTATTGCGGATGACATTCCTTTTAAGTAATAATCTTCAATTAAAATTAAAATATTGATATTCTTCCATTTTCATTAATTATTTTGATGTTTTTTAACAAAAAACAAATTTAGAATAATAAGATCATAAATATTTGACCTAACTACGTTACTGAATAAGTTATAAGTTTTCGGTATATTAGTACCTACCTAAGCAATTCAATCTTCTTTTGACGCTCCATGCAAAATCTACATTAATAATTTCAATCTTACAACTTTAAACCCTTGCACTTACTGGGGCACTCTAATTAAACGATTTTTTTTAGCTTGCCCTATTATCAACAATAAAGAGATACTCGAAAGAGAAAGTACATATTCCACAATATTGAGAAAAAATAATAAATAACTTTTAGTTAAATATCAATTTTATATAAATTTTACAATAATTTTGACAAAGATTTAATTCAAAGTTATAAATTTTCCGCTGTCCACCTGTACGCCAGTAGGTTGTATGAAACGAATCGTAGGTAATAGCACTTTATTTTATGATAACAAAGTAAAGACTAACTCAAGAGAGACATAGAGAATCATATCTTTACGTGGTTTTTACTTGCACATTGGTGAATTTGATTGGAAATAGATTTAGAAACATATTTTCTTTCAACGTGAAGTTCAATGTTATTTCAATAACTTTTAACTAAAGGCTTCCCATTCTTTCTACGATATATACATGGCACTTGAAAGTTATATAACAATAACCGATCATATCAGTTAGGCTCATATATAGGCATAGATCTGTATTTTGTAACAAAGTAAAATGACAGAAGTTCATAATTAATACTCGTCTCTCATGCCTCATGATAATTTCCTATCGCTATTTTGACTAACTAAAAGTCAGTTATTTATTTATATATATAAATATATATTAGATGACTAACTTTGGTATCAATTAGCGGCATAGCATCCTTAGGGGTCATCCATACGTCGATAAGTACGTCACACGTTAAGGCGTTAAGGGCGCGGGGGGGGGGGGGGGGGGGGTTCGACGAAGTATGACCTTGTGTGACAAGGGGTGGAAGGGGTCTTAAGTTTCTTGACGTCACATTTCAAAATCTAATACTTTCTAATAATTAATATTTAAAATAATTTTGAATTATTATCAAAAAACTTTAATATATTAAGAACTTTATCTACAACAGCGGGGGGGGGGGGGGGGGGACCACTCACAAATGTGACCAACTGTAAGAAGGACGGGGGAGGGGTTAAAAAAACGCGAAATTTGTGTGACGTACTTTAAAATTCACTCAAATCATAAAATTTACCTTGAATAAGAGTCATACATATAGGTGAACAGTATTTAATAGCATTCATTTCGGTTCAAAGCATTATTATAGCCCGTCAAAAGTTCTTTACTTAAAAAATACAGCTTTGACTGTACTGCATATACATTTAATTTATTATGAAAACAGTGCTAAAAGTCGATTGATGAATGCGTTATTCGCTAACAAATAAATGCCCCATGCCTTTTAAATATGCGTTTAGCTATATACCCAACGATATTAAATACCCTAGATACACTAACACAAACAAAATCGTGGCCGAAACCTGTCCAAAAGGTATATTGGACGTTCTACCGAGCTTCGTTAGATGATCGCGCAGTCAAAAACAATATAAGGCATTATTTAAACATTGAAATTCACCTTTAATACATACTGTATAAGGTCTTAATTAGAACGCATGTGTCAAAGAGTTATGACGGTTCGAAATGTAAGCTCCTAAAATTTTACGATTTATTGCTGTATGCGAAAGAATATAGACTTTATTTCTTTGGTTCTTTCAATTCTGATGGCGCTGTTAGCAAAATAGCAGTTACGGACCGCGAGGAAAAGAGACGGCTATATTACCGACCATGGATTTGAAAATCACAAATATTTTCTATTAAATCAGTTCATAGTAAGTATTACAACAAATTTGTTTATAAGATACCTGTGGAATAAACTACACTTTACGTACTATAAGTATTTATCGCATTTTTTCACGGAGCTCTGTTTTGGTTTGCGCGTGACTGTGAACCAAGAAGTGCTTGAGGTGTGTTCAAGCACTTCTTCATTGGGACACAGTTTTAGCGCGCGTGGTGTATCTAGGGTATTTAATAACGTTGAGTATACCAATACTTTCTATCGCTTACTTAATTCAGATAAGTTTACAGCATTGTTATAGACCGTCAGAAATTCTTTACTAAAAAACAATTATAGGAATAAGCTTGGAATGTACTGCAAATACAATTTATTTATCATCATAACAGTACACACAGTCGATTGATGACTGCGTAATGTGCTAACAACTAAATGCCCCATGCCTTTAAAATACGCATTGAGCAGTGTACCAATACTTTTTTCTCGTTTTAGTAATTCAGATTTCGAAAACCGTAGTTCAAGTTTGAATTTTCCGTTTTAAAAGCTAAACTTCCCTCTGACTTTGAAGAAGCCCATGCTGGCCTTGTTGTGCAGGATCGAAGTGAGGCCCACATAGCTTTGGATGACGATTGGCGAGTGGTGTATGCAGCAAGCCGAGGAGGGCATCGTCTCGATGGCACGCTGCAGTTTTTGAGCAAACACTTCCATGTCATACGTCGCTTTGTCTTCTAATTCACCCTCTGGTGAAGAGAAAATTATAATCGCTTTAATTCTTGGTTCGGTCTAACATTATAGCGCTGTTTGTGAGTTTCAGTGACCGTGGCAATAATTAGTTACATTGTATTGAAGGTGCTAGATATAACTAGTGTACGAGGCGCGCGCCTAAAAGCGCGAGTCATACGTGACTAGGGCTGCCATCCGTCCGGGTTTCCCCGGATTTGTCCTAGTTTACGGGGCGTCCGGGGAGCGTCCGGGCGGGGTTTTATTTGTAGTCCGGGTTTAAAATTTTACGGCAACACATGAGTGGCCCTTGGTGCTGCAAGTGTCCATGGGCAGCACTAATTATGAGGTAGACCGCTAGCTCTTTTGCCTAGATCAACATAAAAAAGTTGATTTGTGACATTTTTAATTGTTTTTTATTGGTCTGTCCGGGTTCTGGGCTTCAAAATCCGGGTTTATCACGCATCTTATCCTGGTTGCCACATTTTAGAGATGGCAGCCCTATACGTGACTAAGGCTAAAAACTCACGGCGCGATTTCCTCCCGCGCCCACCGCGGTTGCGGGACCGCAACTCGCGAAGAATGAGAAATTGCAGGTAAAACGCAAAAGCAAAACTTGCCGGCAGTGATCACGCGCGGTACGCGATCACTAGAAGACGCGCCGGTTTGACCCGCTCTCGCTGCCTCCGATTCCGTCGGCCTAGGCCATTCCCCACGCAAAATAGGCACTGGGTGTCGAGTTGCGGAAACTGCCCGCCGTTCTACTAAGACTAAGACGTAGCCTATGTGTTAATCGAGGGGGTCAGCTAACTCTATACCAAAAAATATTAAAATTGCTCAAGCCGTTTAGACGTGAAGAAGTAACAAACATACACACTTACAAACTTTCGCCTTTATAATATAAGTGTGATTAGTGTGATACATATATTACCTTTATGCCAAAACACAGGATGTGACGCGAACGTGATTATGTGTTAATCGAGGGGGTCAGCTAACTCTATACCAAAAATTATTAAAATTGCTTAAGCCGTTTAGACGTGAAGAAGTAACAAACATACACACTTACAAACTTTCGCCTTTATAATATAAGTGTGATTAGTGTGATACATATATTACCTTTATGCCAAAACACAGGATGTGACGCGAACGTGATGAATGGCACATCTTGGCTGAACGGATTCCAAACAGTCTTCATTGGCACAGGCTCTCCTTTATTCCACATCAGTCGCACCCCACGGAGATTACGCTCCCTTGAAAAGAAAACCTTATAATAAGATTATAATGTTGTTTTTAGTTTACGACTGCACATAGAGACGTCGAATTACTTTTTAGAGTTGATGCAGTCACTTTATTTAAGATGACAATAGAATAAGGCTCATATTTAATAATCATCAAAAACATAATTAAACCTTAAGTTACCAATTACAGTAGAACCCGTTTAAGACGATTTCACAGGGACTCAACCAAAAACGCTTCATAAGCGGGAAAGCGTATTATGCGGGATTGCGGGATAGGCAAATTTCGAATGTAGGTATTGAGGTATTAAATGTACTATATTTACGAATTATGTATGTTAGAGAAAATTTTGTGCATTATAATTACGTTTGTATTTAAACAAATCAAAAACAAATTATTGTGTGACAAAAAAATTGAGGCATTAGCAATTACAAGATTTTCAACATAATTTAAATTTTGCAGCGCGTCTTCGCTTTGATTCAAAGAAGTTACATAGCGTCTTAAATCATTAACTGCTGATAATGCCTGGGCGTGTGACAAAACGTCACTAAGCGCGTTCTATCGTTTGTACCACGGCGAGTGTTCTGAAGAGTTATTCTCTCTTATCCCACCTTCCCCTTTCCTTCAGAGGACCACGCGCGCTGGCCTACGTTGTCACCGTCTTACTGTGGCCACAATTCCAACGCGTACAAAAAAATTTGGTGACTCATTTCTTTGTCGCACTATCCGTAAATGGAATGCTCTGCCCGCTCACGTGTTCCCTCCCCCTTACAACCTGGGATCCTTTAAAAGAGGCGTGAAGAAGCAACATGCAGGCCGGCAGGGTGAGGATGGCTGGTGTGGCAGGTAGAACTGCTGTATCAGCTATCTTCGCGTCTGGACTTCACCTTCACTTAACATCAGGTGGAGTGGAGTCATGTGTCGGACCGAAATATAAAAAAAAAAAAAAACGGAGTTGACTCATCTTCTTCTTGATCATTATCACTTAGGGCCTCTTCTTGTGTGTTATTCGCATTCTCAATAAGATCTTCAATTGATTAAATTTCGTACGGTGTCACATGTGTGGTGTGTTAATGGAAGAATATCGAGGAATACCCTGGGGGTCGCTTAGCGTGCAGTCGTCATGTCAATCGCTAGCCGCTGCCGCAAGAGGTAATATCTGTGGGTCCCTAAGGGTAATAATGTGTGGTACGTGTCGGCGATTTAGGCGTATTAAACGGAATGACGAATCGTATTAAGCGTTAAGAAATATATGAAAACATGACTCAAGTTGCAGGGACTGACGCAAAAGTGGCGTATTATGCGAGAAATCGTATTAAGCGTGATCGTATTAAACGGGTTCTACTGTATATTTTTAGGTGATCATTTACAATTTTTTTGAGGATCATTTAAATATTTTCCATAGAATAACAATATGCACATGAATTAAGTGTTAAATTTAAACAAAGGTTAATTAGTTTTGCAGATATTCAGTCAAGCAAGCCGAATCTGTAAGTAGCATTTACATTATAAACATCTACTTGTTCATTACTCTCATTTCATTATACCTTATCTCTAAATTATTAACAAGCTCTCAACATTGATGATTTTTATTAGTGTGTAGGTTAGGATTAATTAATGATTTTTTAAATTATATTTATAACACATGCATTATACAAACAATAGATGATAACATAATGTATGTTATTTAAAAATTTGAGATTTTTCGGAATTAGGGTTAAACTGCCCTAATTCCGAAAAATCTCAAATTACATGTTTAGTAAGAATATCAATATGTACTTACCTTAAGTTACATAAGTTAGCATATTATCAAAGTTTTTTTATTTAATGCATATTACTTATCAAATGTTAATAGAAGCCAACTAAATGAGTCTATATGATATTAGTTTGTTTGAATAAAAGAAAGAGTAATCACGCAAACATGCTGTTTAGAATCCATATCAAAACTTGCCAACAGCCAACAACAGTTGTGTATTATAAAACAAAGCAAGCACACCAACTTAAGTTATATGTGTAGCGTCTACCGCAACTGAAAGTACCTAGGTTCAAAATACTTGGGATCGAACAGTTTAGAGTCTCCGTCGCTGTCTGTTGGCCGCCTGCACAGCCGATCTATCACACAGTCCTTCACCACTGTGGTGACACCAGTAGCGATGCCATTAATGCGACTGTGAGTTCAATATAATTCATTAATCTTAATTGCTTATTAAAGTATCATTCAATATTTCTATGTATAATATTGATATGTGTGTGGCCTTTAAATATTTATGTATCAGAATGCAAACAGTAAAAAATATATTTGTCATACTTTAAAATATTTCATGAAAACCACAATAATATTGTTGAGTTTATTTTACATTCAATTATAACATTGTAGCTTTTATGATTTCCTTTTGTGTCATTGTTAGCAGAAAAAATATATAAAAACAAAAATAAAATACATATTGAGCTATAATAAGTATGACATTAATTAAATTTAATTTTAAAGTGATACTCACGGAACCAGAGATGAAGGTGGATAAACTAACTCGCCAATCACTATAGTGTCCAGATCATCAAGGTATGTCTTTTTGAACTCCAGTTGTTTCATTGCGATAAAATCATATTTGATAGTCATCACTAATCGAGATGTCAAGAGTACAATCCTCTCCTTTTCGTTATCCCATAGTGTGATTCTGTAGTCAATAAAATATTTATTATTCAAAATATTATAAACAAGCACTGATATATACCTTTGGTAAATTATAAGTCTCTTAAATTACAGAAACTCAATAAAGTATCAATCAGTATATTGATTCACAAAGTAGAATTTACTACAGAAATGAAACCTTTTTTTTCCTTTCTTTTGTTAAAAATTTATTGTGATAAGTGAATATAAAACGTTTAGATTAGACTTACTCTGTAAGCAGCCAGGAACCAAGGTACTCTCCATCCTCAGGGAATAAAAGTCCTGTAATGCATTCCTGAATAGCATTTTCCACAACTCCTCTGCGGTAAGTGAAGAAATCTTTGATATTCTCTTTGTCAAATGGTATATCATATCGAGGGTATACTGGCTGTGCAGGCTCTGAAGTTTCTGCTGTTGCACCATTAGCTCGAGATTCTCTGGCATCTACAATATACCAAAATTCTATAAAGATCTACCTCTACCACTTAAGTATTGCAAAATTAAAAATGTCGGTAAAACTGTACTTCAAGGGTCCATGAGGTGATTAATACTCGATTTTTTTTTACAAAAAAGGTCTCTTTTAATTTCTTTTTTCTGGCGCTTCGCCGGCCGCTACTACGGCACGCTCGCTTCGCTCGCTCGGCTCGCGCGTTATGGTCACAACACTAACCTAACTTAGTGTGTGAAGTATCACCACTTAGGTCCTGGAAGTATAGTTTAGGCCAGATCTGTAATGTTTATAATAATCGTTTCTTTATTTACTTGAAGAACCCCTGATTATGTATAAATTATACATGCTTTAATAACTATTTAATCAAAGATTACTTAGTCACAACTAAACAATTTTACCTGCAAATGATGACGAAGATGATGATAAAGAATCTGCCCCTGATAACACTGATGGATTAACATTAGCCTTAGGTTGATTTGTAATGGACTCGCTTTGATTGGGATTGTTTTGATTTTGCCCCGAAGTGTCTGGTGAAACAACTTCGGTAGAAAGTTGCAAAGTACCGCCGCGAAACTCTAAGTCATCGTCCAGTAAGTCGCTCATAATGTTAGCGTAAGATATCTTAGTTTTACACACTATTTTCCTTCATTTAATTTATTAGCACTTTGCGTAAATAATCGACCGCTCGCTTCTTTCATTTCGTTTATAGAGCGCATGTCAATGTCAAAAAATTGACATACAACGTTTCGTGCTACCATGGTGCTACCTGCCACAAGTGCGGCAACATTATTAAATAAAAACTATAGCTGTCCCGGCAAACTTTGTACCGCCTTAAAGAAATGGGGGTTGGTGGTAGAAGGTATATGTATTTTTGTATGATGCATCATAAAAAAATAAAAACCAAAAATTTTGTCAAAAAAAAAATTATGGTGGACCATCCTTAACATTTAGGGGGATGAAACATAGATGTTGTCCGATTCTCGGACCTACTGAATATGAATATGAAATTTCACGAAATCGGTCTAGCCGTTTCGGAGCAGTTCAATTAAGCACACTGTGACACGAGAATTTTATTACTTTATTATACTGTTATACCAATTTGTTTTTAGTTTTAAAATTGGGTGGGTCTCACTATTGTTAATATAATAAAAATACAGCGGGGAGACAGATTATATTAATATTTTATCCTTACCTAAAATTCCGATATTTACCTTTTATTTAAAATCACGATAACGAAACGAAAACAATGTCAACATAAAAGCGGAACCGGATAACAACTTACTATCATATAGGTATATTCAAGCGCGGTAAAATTTAAAGCATTGATTCCATTTTATTTCCACTTTTGATCGATCGTTTCCGTAGAGAAATGACGTTCCGTAATTGTTTTATGTGCGTGTAAATATACTACTTGGGTATATTTTTATAAATGATTTCAAATGCTTACTGGAGGACTTTTTGGCGGGATCAGAAAGCGTCACTTTAGCAGTTTTGTTTTTCTTGTTAAAAATTGTGTTGTGGCGGATGTTAGTGTCTAATAACGGTGGATTATTAACCACTAAGTGTTCGGGAACATGCACAAGTATTGGCAAGTGAAACAAAATAGCGGAAAGTGTCCTTCGACGTTCCCTCAAGAAGTCCACGGGGTCCACGTCCAGTAAATCCTCACACATTTACTGAAACACAGGGAAAGGGGGATTGACTTGACTGCCACTTACTTTGACTTGATATAATACTTTGACCACGAGTGCTATAGAATTTGTAAACATTTTTAACACTTGACATTGGCTAAATGCACAAGCCGTGCGAAGCCATCGAGGAAAAAAAAGCTTACTGGAGTTATATTGTCAGCTCGACTTTTTAAAAAAAATCTGTAAATAGTCTTTTATTTGTTTATTTTACAAAAATATCTTCATTACAAAATTACATAAAATGATAATAGTTATTTCGTTCGTTATATTTTCATTGTAACGCGTACGGGTAACGCGTAACATCTGGCACAATTTAATGGCATTATTGTTACGTAAAGTAGGAAACAATTTTTGAAAAAGTTGATACAAAACCTTAACCATTTAAAATAACGACATTAATTTGAAGTAATAAATAATGTAGTGTGTAAGTGTTCACTTTATTTAACTCCAAGAAAATGTCGTTTAAGTTTATTTATTTTTACAAATTATCTATTACTTATATTTAATAATATACTACAACTGTACAAATGTGAAATTAATTACATTGATTGTTATATTGTTACTTACAAACGCTTTTATTACAAATATTTGAATCGGAATAAGTAAAAAGAAGAAATGAAAATATTAATTGTTGAAAAAACTGTCCTTGTCTACTTACAATTACTTAGCATTTCTGACAAAAAAAACAAAATCACCATTGTACAATTTCATCAACTTATTTCTCATCATATCCAACACAATTTAAAAAAGAAGATATGCATACGCTGATGACCACTTTTCGCAGGTACTTATAACTTATTAAATGCAATAATAAAATTATTTTCGTTGTTTTTTTATTTTTATTGCATATTGAAATCCCAATTGTTTTTTTTTTATACATATCATTCTACCTAAATTGACATAAAACAAAATTTATTGTCGTTTGTTAAACGAAGTTCACATAATTGCATCGAGTATTGAATGCAGTATTACTACATACGCTTGGCACAAAGGCGCTTGCTAGAGGGGATGCTACGTGGTTTTTAGACAGTCGGGAACGGAGTGAAGTTAGTAACACTTGCACCGGTTGTAGGGACAGTGAGGCGGGTACACGATGCACTGCTGGTCGATGCAGTACACTTCGCACCGGTGAGCGTGTTATTGGACGGTCAGGAGTGGAGTGAAGTTAGTAGCATTTGCAACGGTTGTAGGGGCAGTGCGGCGGGTACACGATGCACTGGTCCATGCAGTAAACGTCAGCACCGGCTCGACCCTCTATTTCACCCACAGCGTCGCATTCTTGCCTGTAAATTAATTATAGCAATACCATTTCTATAATAGGTTCATCTCAAGGACCTGAAAGGATAAGTATAATGCTCGGACGATAGAGTAACATAGAAGCGAGCCCGGACATTTGAAAAATGGAACTTGTCTTGAGAAAGTAATACAGTCGAAACCGGTTATAACGATATTGAAGGGACCATATAACTTCGGGCGTTATGTCCGATAGTTGTTATAAGCAATATACAAAAGTAGTCATATTATTATCATAATGTATGAATGAAGTATGGTTATAGATAATGAATATAAGCTTGTTTTCAAATAAAATATCGAAAATCGAAGTAATAATTT
Source organism: Chilo suppressalis (assembly GCA_902850365.2). NCBI lineage: Eukaryota > Metazoa > Arthropoda > Insecta > Lepidoptera > Crambidae > Chilo > Chilo suppressalis. Next base: position 4,801,441 of record OU963899.1, on the reverse strand, counting down.
TACTATGAAAACATTTAAGTACCTACAGTATATTTTGTATTGCTGTAACAACTAAAACGGTTAGTCGTTATAGCGGCTGAATAGCAATATAAACTTTATCAATATTCATTGGCTTTAAGTTGTTTTAAGCGGTATTACGCTATATCCGGTGTTGTTATAGACGGTTTGTTTACTTAAGAGTTTATATAGGGTTTCGGCCGGGACCTTGCCAATAGGTCGTAATAACCGACTCGTCGTTATAAACGATGTCGTTATATTCGGTTTTGCCTGTATATAAAAAAAACTAAATAAGACGATTAGTCCGTGCAACGCAGTTTTTGTTTTATGCTTCAATAGACCAGGGTCCGTGTGAAACTTTGTGTAGTTAATGAGCACGAATCATTGTTCCCGAGAGTGGGTGATATCGTTATTTTGTAAGGGCCCCCTGGTTGTTGAAAACTATTAGAGTGTATTTTATAGAAAAGAATCTCTTATCTATTAGACAAAAACGTCCGTCCGTCCGTGGTGCTGTTTCAGCGGCCAAACCGTAAGAGATAGATATAGAGAATGTTTAAGTTATAAGTTAAGACTACAAACCGGATGTGAGTAACGTAGCACTTCCGGTTTTCGAGAAATCACGTGATTTCTATTTCAAACGAAACCACACAAAATCTCCGAAGTTCTCAATTAATTAAATACATTTTTTTTGGTGAACATTTGGTTCACTGGTTTGCTAGTCTCTTATCTATTAGACGAGTCCGTCTGTCCGTGGTGCTGTTTCAGCGGCCAAACCGTAAGAGATAGATAAAGAGAATATTTAAGTTATAAGTTAAGAATAGTCTGATAAGACTACAACCCAATTTGAGTAACGTAGCACTTCCGGTTTTCGAGAAATCACGAATTTCAAACGAAACCACACAAAATCTCCGAAGTTCTCAATTAATTAAATACATTTTTTTTTAATCAGGCTTTGGTGAACATTTGGTTCACTGGTTTGCTAGTCTCTTATCTATTAGACAAGTCCGTCCGTCTGTGGTGCTGTTTCAGCGGCCAAACCGTAAGAGATAGATAAAGAGAATATTTAAGTTATAAGTTAAGAATAGTCTGATAAGACTACAAACCGGATTTGAGTAACGTAGCACTTCCGGTTTTCGAGAAATCACGAATTTCAAACGAAACCACACAAAATCTCCGAAGTTCTCAATTAATTAAATACATTTTTTTTAAATCAGGTTTTGGTGAACATTTGGTTCACTGGTTTGCTAGTGTTTAAATAATACTTACGGGCAAGTGCACAGAGCGGTCGGGCAGTTGGGCGGGTACCGCAGACAGTTGGTCTGGCACCACTCCTGCATGCCTGGGAACATGCGGTACCCTTGCGTGGGCACACACACTTGATCCCTGGAAAACGTTGAGGTACAAGTGTTAGTTACATATTGCAACTATATAATGTCATCCATTTTTATATTAACGACATTTTTGTTCATATGTGAAGTTATTGAAGGAAGTGTGAATAATCTGCTAAATTAGTTTATCTTCTACGATAAGTGCCTGAGCTCGATATCAATGTCTGCGAGAAATCGAGGAAATGCAATCACTTATCGCTGTATAATAAAATCGTTATAATTAAAAAAAACTAGGAAAACATCAACTCGTCTCAGGCTGGAATCGAACCAGCGTGTTTCGCTATCCGGAGCGAATGCATTGACACCGCCTATGATATCAAGACCGTAATGGACGTGTAGAAATTCTTCTACTAAGTATATTTGGGGCTGCAAGGCTAACTTAATAAATCACAATTAGCAATAGGGTATTTGACAAGTTTTAGAAAACGATCACACGTTATTGACTAATGTTTATGGATATTCATCATTCTGTTGTGTATTTGAGTAAAAATAACCAAATCAGAAAATCCGTTTTCAAATTGCCGAGAAAACGTTTTTCTGGACAATATGGCGTCTTACTAGTGTGTGACGTCACACGACTGTTATTAAAACATCAAACGATACAATGTAATGTCACTTTAACCGGAAGTTTACTTGCGTGTGACGTCATTTTAGGCTCCGCCAATCCCAACCGTTTTGAGTCACGTGACAATAGATAAGAAAACTATTATCTTTTTCGTGGGTTTTTAGTAAAATTATGAATATTTTTTTTTGTAAAAATAGTAAAAACCCCTGCCAATTTTCATTCTAAACACAGATGCTAACAATTGGCACTTTATTTTTAATACTGTCAAATACCCTATTGAATGCATAAAATAAATATATTATTATTTGTTCATTGATTAATAATTATACATCGAGCCTGAATGTGAATCAGGTTTTAATGGCTGCTTACACGAACATATTTTCCACATTTAAGTATTTACAGGTAAATTTACAAAAACAACTTGTTTTAGTTATCAAAAATACAGTTTCCGAAAATGTAGTCTGGTGGTTTGTGTTAGTCAAGTACATACAAAAGATTATGCAAAAAGTAAAAAAAAATACAGTTTTCATTATTATGGGTAAAGGAAAACTACACTAATCTAACTACAAGTTATTTACAGATTAGGTATTTTGTAGGCACTGGTAAAGATAACACAAATGTATTAGTCACAATACTGTATTTACATTAATTTAAAGAATTATATTTCTACAAATTAAAAGTTTAGGTATTCTTTCTACAAATAAGTTTTACTAGATACGCTAACAATTTATTAGGGTGAATCTTGAGAGGCTTAATTTTCATAGTCCGGAGGAAAAAAGTACACGTAACATTAAAACAAGGATCGAAAATATTTTTTATGCTAATGTAATGTACGATCTAACTGTGGCACGATAATTGATGTGTCTTATTTAGGTAGATAAAGTTAAAAATATCCTAAGATACTAATATTTGATATCCCCTGGCGTGCCCGCTTCACATTTTGTGAACAAACTACCAGCAATACACCAATTTACTAATGGAAATTAAATATATAATCCGGTTTAAGCTATAGCATATTAGTTGTTGATATACGAGAAAAATATATAGTATATGTATTTCTTTTAGTTTTATTTAGAATTAGAATATAAAGTCTGTTCGGGGCTAAATGATGATTCCACTGGCGCGTCACAATACTTCGCGTACGCCCCTTGGGAAATGTTCTATTCAATTAAGTGCAATATTCATTTATTCAGTTTAGGCTTTTACAAGCACATGTGAAAGTCGAAAGCTATGGCAGAGGAGTGTCAAACTTTGTTGCGAGCTCTAGTAGTGCTTCATATACTGCTGGGGTATACTGTGCTGTTAGTTAGTCCAGAACAAAATTATGAAGGTAATCATTCGATACCCCTGGTTTTGTTTCACTGACCACTTTGAAAAATGTTATTAGATTTTTGGGACTTTTTGTTGAATGTTACCACTACACAATAGCTTTATGTTACCCCTGTTTATATATTTTATCCAATATGTAAAATAAATAATACTTTTTGTACAATCGATAAAAACATATATAGTACTTTTTTGGAATCCATTGGTGTTGATCACCTTGATATTTCACGAAGGTAATCACAGTTTTCCTAATTTGTCATGTGTTTATTCTTACTTTTTCTTAAAAATATACTTTTTAATACGTTTTTATAGCAGTTCTAGCTCAAAAGTATGAAATAAACTAATAAATAAAAAGTATTGTTTCTTAAAATTTTAGTTTGTTTTTAAGTAGTTTAGTATACAGGGGCGTCTTTCCCATAGGAGCTCTGGGTGCGGCCGCTCCCGGGCGCGCCGGGCCCTAGGGGGCGCCAGACGGGCCGGGCAATCAACATCTGAATGAATCTGGTGGTAGATAGTACCTACCTACTTACCTACCTACTTTTTTTAGTCAACTCGGTCAAACTATAATACATACATATGTATGCTTGCTTATTTATGTGATTTATTTCTTCTATGTTTTGTAGCAGTCTATACAACGAAAAATTAATTTGTCAAAATTTTTGAAAAAGGTTCGCATTGTTGGCTTTCGCACCCGGGCGCCGCATATGGTTAAGACGCCCCTGTTAGTACACTGTAGCTTTCAGCTATATACAGGGTGAAATTGAATGTTTCTATGAAACTTCGTGAGATTGTTGGGTTACATGTATAGAGTATACCTGTTTTTTTTCGGATTTTTTAAAATTATTTTTTTCGTTTTTTATTTTTTTTATTTTGCATTTTTATGTCCTTTCCTTCTTTTGAGTGATAATTATTTTTAAACACGTATTCATAGTAAGTGAAATATAACAAATAAATAAGCACTATTAAAATAAACGAAAAATAGTTGATGTGGCCAGGCGAGGTCGACGCCGGGGGGAACGACCGCGCGCGCACAGCTGACGCGGCGCGTACCTATCTACAGTACAGTGAGACTACGACCTCGAGATACTGTGTTCATACTAAACAGCATCTCAAGATCGCTCTCAGAGTTGAGATCGTTCTATTCATACGGGCCTTAGATGTCATATTACAATGACAAAATTTAAATAAAGAACAAGTGTTATCTTCTCATTAGCAGAGAAAAATACCTAAAAAGTTAATAATAATTTTGTTACAAAAACAAATACTTATTGCAGTTTAATACTTGGGTCAGAAAGAAATTTATAACTAGGTATTAGACAGTACTTACGAGACCGGCGATGTAGTAAGTACAACGAGGAACGAGGAACATATTCATTTTTTTCACTAGAACTTTTTATCAAATCAATCACACTGGTAGTACACTAATTAGTTGTTTCGAATCAAAAAGTATTTACGCTAGCAAAAAAAGAGACTAAAATTATTATTTGCAAAATTGTTGCACTATACCACCATTTTGCTGCAAACAAAGGTAGGCACGTTTGCGGACGTGTCTTTCTACCTTTTTTAAAGTGTCCCTGTCACTTCTCACTGCACAAAATGCAACTTCTATGCGTCTTTTTAGTTCCTTTTACTTTACTTTACTGAGCACTTCGTCACACTCGCGATAGCAGTACACCATTTCTAAATATTCTTGGTTCGTATACCGAGGCATAATGAAATTATCACAGTGTTTGTCACTAAGTCAAAATATGCGCACGCGCGATTGATATACTTGCGACTGCCCTTTGCATGCATTGCAATCAAAGCAAAGCACCGCGCGCGGGGAAGAGGGGAGGTGGGCGGGCGAGCGTCGGCGTACATAAAAGGCAGGACTTTTTAAGGTGCTTTCACATAATCATGCCGAAATAGCCCGCGCCGTACTACTTACTAAGACTAAGACTAAAGTAAAGCCTTGTATTTCTATAGTTAAACATTTACAAAAAAAACTGCCGTTGATATTTGTTATTGCCTCAGTAAGGCACCTCGCGCACTAGACGATTATGACCACGACCAGGAGCCGCGAGGACCAGATTAACTAAGGCACGTCGTGCACTAGGCCACGACCATGACCAGCCGTGGTCGTGGCCGTCACCACAACCTTGATCGCAGAAGCTACGGTTGGACTGCGGACAAGTTTGTGGCAACGACCACGACTGGTCGTAAAGCGACCATATTACTGGTCGTTTCTTTATTTCATTAATAAATAACTCTTTCAAAGCTCATTGCAGAAAAATATCTTCGTCCTATAGAGTTGCGGAACGATACGAAGCGTGCTCTTTGACTATCAGCATGACACTGAGAATGGCTGAAGCGACCAGGCCGCATTTGCGATCGCAGATCTAGAGTGCGAGCGCTCATAGCCAGCTATACGGAAGATAGTCGCAACGACCAGTCGTACTGGCCCGCACTAGATCTGCGACAGCGAATGCGGTCAATCTCAGTGTCAAGATCATGCGAACAGTTCGTGAATGAACATGTTTCATACCGTTCTTCGACTGAATATGACGACGTTTTTTTCTACAATAAGTTTTGATACAGAGTTATTAATTAATGAAATAAACGACCAGCAATATGGTAGCGTCACGACCAGTCGTGGTCGTGGCCGCAGACCGCAGCCGCAGCCCAACCGCCTCTGCGACCAAGGTTGCGGCCACGTCCACAACTGATCGTGGCCGCGGTCGTCTAGTGCGCGAAGTGCCTTAATCGAACAACATGATAAACATTTAACATTTCAAAATTATAAAGTTGTTGTATCCACAACAATTCATTCATTTGTTGATAAAAATGTTGGAGAACTAGCGTCAGATTGTTCAATACATCGCTATTGCTGATTTAGTGTATTCGCACCTTTAGCGAAACTTTGGCGAATCGTGCTGTTTCTTTCTTCTCTGAAAGGAAAACGCGCACTATAAACGAAAACGGATTCACATCATAAAAGACGCCGCGACCGGCGCCAGCGCTGCACTTGTCTTGCCAGCAGGCGCGCGGGCGGCGCGTCGCCCGACCGTGCTTGCCGCAAAACAACATATTGTGTGTGTGTGTGTGTGTGTGTGTGACTGTGACTGTGACTGTGATTAAATGTGTTTGGAATTTCATGACGTGGGCAAATCAGTCACGAAGAGTTATTTCCTTCACTAAGCTCGTAAGTTAAACCGATTTGCTCTGTATAATTTTTCACCGTTTGCTCAAGTTTTAATTAAACGAGGCAACTAACATCAACAATAAAAAAGAAGTCCTTACACTAACAGACAGTCTTTACCGATTTAAAATCGTGACAGTCATATTAACTTTATAGGATTTTTAATTGCTCTAACAGAAGATTTATTTTATTGATTAATTACCTGTGCTTTATGAAATAATATTCAAAGGTATTGTGTATCAGTGAATAAATAATTATAATATAGCATATAAGACTATTTTATTGTAATGTTTTTAAATAGTGTGGAATCGAAGCGGATAGTAGGTAAGCGCCGAGTCATCTGTGCGTGTCGTAGGTACCTAGATAGGCAGCCGCCGGCGCCGGTCGTCGCCCCCGGCCGGGGCTGATCTGGACTGGAGGCATTCATTAAGTTTCCGTTTTTTTAGGAGTGCTTATTTTAAGTGGTTTTACAACTTCTATGTAGACGTGTTTAAAATGAATAATTACTCATAAGGAAGAAATGGCAAATAATAACCAAATAAAAAAATAAAACACGTAAAAAAAATTTTTAAAAAATCCGAAAAAAATCAGGCATACTCTATACACGTAACCCACCAATCTCACGAAGTTTTATTGAAACATTCAATTTCACCCTAAATAATTATTATTATTTAAGGATAAAAGTGCCAATTTACTCAATAAACAGGCTGATGTGTTTATACTAAAAAAATATTTTCATACATATTACTACATATGATTTTGATTCCCTTGCTTTCTTTTCTTGATTCGCCTTTACACAAAATGTAACTTGATTTATCTTCGGAACCAGTCAGCCAAAAGTGATGCCTTTTTGATAAATATGCTAATAGTAAAATAAAATTTTATGTGTCCGGTACTTATAAAAAAAGCATGTAAATAGATTGCGCCAAGAGGATCAACTGAATAAGCCGAATCTCCATTAATGCAAATCTAAAAACAAACATTCTCTTAATCTGAAGAATGTATAAGTATAGTTTTTTCTTTACATTATTTTGACCTACAGGTAAGCATGTAAGATATTTCCTAGATTACATTGATGCGATTTTTTGGCGTTTCTTAAAGAACGTGCGAAAGTATTAGTACATAGCGACTAAAACAATTTATTTTCATATCCTTAAGAAAAAAATCTTAAGGATAAACGATACAACATACGTCTTCAGCTTCTTTCTGAGCGGGAAATTGGTAAAAAATACATATATATAATACAGAATGTACAAAACAATAGAAGTATTAATTAAATGGGATATTGTGTATCGAAAATACAGTAGTTTCTAATTTATTTACTTGCTTTAGCTTCAAAAGTTAATAAATTTGACTAAAATCTTTTTTTATTATAATGTAATACTAATTTCACCAACTGTCCCATTACTTTGAACACCATGTATTTATGAATGTATATTTATATTCTTTAAATCAGCTATTAGATACATACAACACAACTTTTGTGATTATTTACAACATAAATCTAACTCGGAAATTATTCACAACAGATAGTAGACACAATCTCCAGCCTCCACCAATCGGAGCCCGCATTCAACGACAAACAATATTATATACCTAATGACGGGTGTAGTGAAATCCTCATCTGATTCAATATCGTTGCTGGAAAAAATTACACACAAGTTATAGTGCACGTTATTAACACAAAGTGTATATTACAATATTTCACATTTTTTCATAAAATATAATCATTACACTTAATAATAAATATATTTGATTGTAGATATTTCATTTCAATTTACTACAAAAAAACATATTTTTACCTAATCGCTACGTAAGATTCCTTCTCGGTGTCTTTATGTGTATCTCTGAAATATTAAGCATAATATGAAGCTGACTGAAACGTTTAAAAAGTCCTGAAAGAAAATTTTTGTCTCTTTAAAAAATAGGCACATCTCAGCATTTCAATCAACTTCGCATACTATAGAAGTTATATATGTATTACATAAATATAAATAACATTACAGTTAATAATCAATATGCAATTTCATACATAGTTAAAAATATTATATGAATGATTTTCTAAGACTGACAATGGATATAAAATGGAATATAAAATTCATAAATGAATAAATTATAGTATAGTTATAGGTAGTAAGTATGATACGGCGTTTGTGAAGTTGCTAGGGGCTTTGAGTATAATTTGTCAAAATATTGTAACAGTGTTAGAATAAATAAATAAATAAATGTTTTTTCTTTGAGGTAATCCTCCTCGTTTGTCCCTTGTTCCCATTGACACTACCACGAAGTTAAATTTATTAAAGAGGTAATTCATTTCCCCAATGGCCACTAACCTGACGACGAGCGGATACACGTTCTGCGGCATGCGGAAGTCGCGGTAGTAGAGCAGGAAGGGGTAGTCGCGGCGCAGGTCGGCAGAGCCAGCGAAGGCCGGGGGCAGCCCGCCCGCGCTCGTCACCACCGACACGTCGGCGCAGTTGCGGAACGTCTCCGAGCGCCCGCAGCCCACCGCCTCCGTGCCGTTCGCGCAGATGCCCCACATATTGCCTGGGTAAAGGTTTTGAGATGAAAATATCTTTAGGTAGGAAACTTTTTGGATGGGGGACAAAGCGCTGAAATCGTGACGTGACCGATAGTCATGTAATACAGAGCAATACAAATTAATCCACCGGCACATCAGCGCAGTTGTGGAACGTCTCCGAGCGCCCGCACACCACCGCCTCCGTCCCGTTCGCGCATATGCCCCACATGTTGCCTGGGTAGAGGATTTGGGATAAAAATATCTTTCGGTTGGAAACTTTTAGGATGGGAGACGAAGCGCTAAAATCGGGGCGTGACCGTAAGTCATGCAATACAGCGTAATAAAAATTAATCCATCGGCGCAGTTGTGGAACGTCTCCGAGCGCCCGCACCCCACCGCCTCCGTGCCGTTCGCGCAGATGCCCCACATGTTGCCTGGGTAGAGGATTTGAGATGAAAATATCTTTAGGTAGGACACTTTTTGGATGGGGGACAAAGCGCTAAAATCGTAGCGTGGCCGATAGTCATAAAGCGCAATACAAAAATCCACCGGCACATCAGCGCAGTTGTGGAATGTCTCCGAGCGCCCGCACCCCACCGCCTCCGTGCCGTTCGCGCAGATACCCCACATGTTGCCTGGGTAGAGGATTTGAGATGAAAACACCTTTAGGTTAGAAACCTTTTGGGGGGGGGGGGGGGGGGGGACAAAGCGCTGAAATCGTGGCGTGGCCGATAGTCATGTAATAAAGCGCAATACAAAAATCCATCGGCACCTCAGCGCAGTTGTGGAACGTCTCCGTACGCCCGCACCCCACCGCCTCCGTGCCGTTCACGCAGATGCCCCACATGTTGCCTGGGTAGAGTGGTTTCGAGATGAAAATATCTTTAGGTAGGAAACTTTTTGGATGGGGGGCAGAGCGCTAAAATCGTGGCGTGGCCGATAGTCACGTAATAAAGCGCAATACAAAAATCCACCGGCACATCAGCGCAGTTGTGGAACGTCTCCGAGCGCCCGCAGCTCACCGCCTCCCTGCCATTCGGGCAGATGCCCCAAATGTTACCTGGGTAGCGGAGTTAATGGGCTTTATGGAGAGAAATCGTGACGTGACTGTTTAATATAATAATCATGATCTAAATCACGTTAAATTCTATATTGACTAAACTGTCTTTTATGATGGGAAAACAGCTTTGAAATTATAGTGTGAACTTCAAAGATAATAAATAATCTTGGGCTACAACATCACGTAAAACAGCGCAGTCTAAATTAATTACTTTATGCGCGTGCGTACCACACGCTGGCTGACCGATGATCCGATGACTGGTTAGTGCGAAACTTGCTTAACGGTCAGGATAGTTAAGCAAGTTTCGCACTAACCAGTCATCGGATAAGGGTAACCCAAAATTTATTATCTCAAGCTCCTACGTGATTCAGAAGGAGTCATTAGCAACTATCAATCCACACTACCACGCTTAGTGGCCATCTTTATATGCGAACCATTGGGAAAGCCTGTGCGCTTGAAGTAGGGGCATTTATAAGCTGAAAATGATGATAATGACGATTAATTTCATTCATTGTGAATGGAACCATGGTTCTCATGCCAAAATTTATAAGTGAGCTAACTTAGCTTAGATACAGAGTAATGTAATTAATTTGAAAAAGTTCCCTACTGTACTAACTATAAAATGATAGGCTGTATTACCAGTGTAGTAAGTCCATTGCAGCACACATTGCGTGCAGGTGACGTAAGGTGGCAGCCGCACCCTGTATCTGAAGATTTCCTTCTTGGCCGTGTCCAGGGGAATCATGAAGCGGTCCTCGCGCGAGTCCGATATGTATAGGGGGTACCTGCCGCAAAAAAAGGTTTTATTCGCTGGCTCCATCATTTATAAAAAACACAAGAGTGGCAAGTCTTTTTTTGTTGAGCGAACCTACCAATAGATGCTTAAGATACCAGAGTATTACTTGATCGTTGTCCAACATGACCCAATCCAAAACGCTGTGGATGATATATTTCAATGCTATACATAATGTTTAAGAACCTTTAAAGTTCCGTGGTCACAATAATTAGCACTCTGATAAATACAGATGGAAAAGGGAGATTTGATCATCAGAGGTTTTGTCTAATTTTTTTTATACAAAGTACTGGTTTATGTAACACAACTACTTAGTATTAATTACCTGTCAAAGCAGTCCTGGCTGGCTTCTCGTTTCGGATTATTATTCGGGCATAATTTTATTACGAAAGTTCCAAGATGATTCGCCGTCAATTCAATTTCGATGTCTATTTCCTGAAAAACAATTTGGTAATTTTAATATAAGTTACGGATATTGGACGGACAACCATTTAAACTACAAATGCTACATACATGTGAAATAGTATCACACAGATCGACCTTTTGACTTTAAACTAATTTAAGAATAATTTTTAGAGAGGAGAAAATATAATATCACTTTGTAACATTTTTCAACATTTTAGTGGAGCAAATAGGAGTATGCAAGTCAGTGGCGTAGCATGGGGGGGGGGCGGGGGATGCGGTCCGCACCGGGCGGCACTTTGCCGGGGGCGGCGCTGCGGAGGTGGCAGATAGAGAAAAAAAAAATATAAAAAAAAGTTAATTTCTTTCAGTTTTTTTTCGTAATTTTTTTGTTGTTGTTACCAAATACCCAGGTACCTATGCAGGTTCTATACATGGGTGATGCAAGCGCAAGGTTTCTCAATAACTATTATTTAGGAAACTTATTTCGTTTCAAGTTTCAATGTTATTTTAAATAAATATGTCTCCTTACGCATTCTTTTTACTCACGGAGCACCCCCACTAGAGTCCGCATACAAGGGCAAGCGCTTACGCCAAGCATAAGTAGTATTTTACCTATGCGTGAGGCACGCCTACAGACGTTTTCTCTGTAATTTTTCTAAGTGATATTGTGATAGTCTACCTTCTACTCTATGTCAAAAAATGTTAATTTCACTCTTAGGTTAGTGTTATTCAATAAAAGTACTCTTTTTACCATGCCTCATTTTTTTTATAATGGATTGCAAAAATAAGAGGGCGGCAAATTTGGAATCCGCACCGGGTGCTAGTGACCTATGCTACGCCACTGATGCAAGTAATTCAAAAAAGGCAATTTTTGATGTGTAACATCATGTGAGTTCCTCTCACTTTCCTGCAATTTGTGGAAGTGATTTCGTGAAATGGGACGGAAGTGTGTAACAGGAAGTCGCGAAAGCGCGCGCTATTTGATTTGATTTCAGAACATAATGTTCAAATGGCTTATTCCTTTTGTAGTAGGTTTTATTTCTTTTTTTACTAATATGAGGTGAGGTTTCAAATGTTACACGTCATACGCGACTATTGTAAGGCTCGCTCATTTTTATTTTTGTATATAAACTCTATTTGTACATGCCGCCAGCCTGCCCTCGTCCTGTTCCCCTGTACTGGCATCATACCTGACCAACAACGCTGTAGTGCCTGGTGACAATGCCCTTCCCGTACAGCATTGCCCTCGTCTTTTCTCACTAAACTGGCACCATACCTGACCGATGCTGTAGTCTCTGATAACGGTGCCCTTCCCGTTCATACCGCCAGCATGCCCTCGTCCAGCTACCCTGTACTGGCACCATACCTGACCAACGCTGTAGTGCCTGGTGACGATGCCCTTCCCGTACGGCATTGCCCTCGTCTTTTCTCACTGAACTGGCACCATACCTGACCGACGCTATAGTCTCTGATAACATTGCCCTTCCCTTACATGCCGCCAGCATGCCCTCGTCCAGCTACCTGTGCTGGTACCATACCTAACCAACGCTGTAGTGCCTGGTGACGATGCCCTTCCCGTACTCTGATAACGGTGCCCTCCCCGTACATGCTACCAGCATGCCCTCGTCCAGCTACCCTGCACTGGCACCATACCTAACCAACGCTGTAGTGCCTGGTGACGATGCTCTTCCCGTACGGCATTGCCCTCGTCTTTTCTCACTGAACTGGCACCATACCTGACCGACGCTGTAGTCTCTGATAACGGTGCCCTTCCCGTACATGCCACCAGCATGCCCTCGTCCAGCTACCCTGCACTGGCACCATACCTAACCAACGCTGTAGTGCCTGGTGACGATGCCCTTCCCGTACGGCATTGCCCTCGTCTTTTCTCACTGAACTGGCACCATACCTGACCGACGCTGTAGTCTCTGTTAACGGTACCCTTCCCGTACATGCCACCAGCATACCCTCGTCCGGTTCTCTGTACTGGTACCGTACCTGACCAACGCTGTAGTGCCTGGTGACGATGCCCTTCCCGTACATGCCTCCAGCCTCGTGCGGGCGTGGCTCTGACAGGTGGTCCGCATCCCCGCACACCCCGCACCTACCCTCGTTCTGTTCCCACTGAACTGGAACCAAACAAGTTGTTTTTAACGTGAGAAGCGTATAATTTGCTTGATTATAAGCAACAAAAGACTTGTTTTGGACTTAGATAAATTTTATATAATGTATTCTGTTGCAGGTACCAGAGGGGCGTATTGTAGCGGTTAGCCAGTAATGAACATACAATACACGGACTAGTCGAGCAGTCAGAGTCAGCAGTTTCAATCTGCCATTGATATTAATTGTTCGAACGGTCCAATATCGAATTCGAACAGTTTGCGAGTCCGAAATGTCATTGCCAAATTTTGTTAGGAAACTTGAACAGCAGACCCACAAATGACGTAACTTCCATTATTCTTGGATTTATTGGTTCCAATATCGAATTCGAATAGTTTACTGATTTTCGGTTCTCGTTACGTCCTTTGTGGCTCTGCTGTTCAAGTTTCGATACAAAATTTTACAATGCCATTTCGGACTCGCAAACTGTTCGAATTCGATATTGGTTGGTGCTAGGGATACAGTATGCAGTTGCAGCTTGAAGCACTCCATCCCGGCTGCTTCAAGCTGCCCGTATATGGCGGCTCCAATATTTGGGAACAAGATAAGTGATATCATATACAGGGTGTAAAAAATCCTATGACAAAAACTCAAACTATGCAAAAAACTTAAAAGTTACTAAATTACGTTTTGAAAATATTAATGTAAAAATCTTGAAAAAAATATTGTGACTTTGACCTTCAAAAACTCCATAACCAGAAATTTCCCAGGTATGGTCGAGAAGAAAAAAAATATCGTCATGTAGTAGAAAATACGTGGGCTTCGACTTCGTCAATGGTTTTTTTACACCCTGTATTTGTTTCACATTGACAATTTTTTTTTAACTCTGAAGAGGATAGCGAAAGGTGTTCAAGTAAAACATAAGGCCACAAGTTGGACTCGAACCTACCGCCTTCGCTATCCAGATCAACGCACATGCTCCGCTCTGAGACCTAAAATACAAGGATCCTGTCGCAGAGCATTCATTACACGTTGCTTTTGATAAAGATGATAGAATGCTATGTACTCGTATGTATGTATACCGTACCTTTTTTTTATTGTTCTATAAAAAGAGTACATTTATGTATTCACATGACAGTACATAGGTAACCTACACAAGGTCAATGTGTACCTCTTGTGTTCACAAACAAAGAGGATAGTCATTGCAGTAATGACCGCGGAGTTCACTGGCCTCACATTATTTTCGGCACAGCCTTCGCGCATCATTAGACTAATCAATAGGAAAAAAAAATGTTTGTCGATAGTCTTGAAAGCATTGCAAGGATAATGCCCCGGAGTCATAAAATAAATAAAAAAGCGGCCAAGTGCGAGACGCACTCGCCTATGAATGGTTCCGTAGCAGCAAGTTACATAATATAATAGTTCTTGTTAGGGTTAGAAAATAATTGTTCACGATTTATGCATAAGGTTTATGTTTATGAAATGAAATATTATTATTATATTTATATTTGAGTTGATTGAATGAAGGTTTGACGACCTCAGTAGCCGAGTGGTTTATACGCCGAGTTTCATGGTGTCGCCGACTCGAGAAGTCCCGAATCCCGGTGGGGGCAGATGTTTGTGTGATGAATACGAGCATTTGTACTCCAGTCATGGATGTTTTAATATGTATATCTATATAAATATACTTATATATGTACAGTATATGTATTCTATCCGTTACCCTAGAATCCCATAACACAAGCCTTACAGTGCTTACTTTGGGGCTAGGCTAATTGGTGTAAGTGTTGGAAATATTTATTTATAAATTGCGGTTTACGATTCATGAAGTATTAAAAATAACTACTTTCTAGATCTCGTTCAAACCAATTTTCGGTGGAAGTTTGCATGGTAATGTACATCATATTTTTTTTAGTTCTATCATTCTCTTATTTTAGAAGTTACAGGAGGGGGGGGGGGGGGGGGCACATTTTACCACTTTGGAAATGTCTCCCGCGCAAACTATTCAGTTTAGAAAAAATATATATTAGAAACTTTAATATTATTTTTGAAGACCTATCCACAGATATCCCACGCGTAAGGCAAAATCTTAATGCAGTTTACAGAATACATCTACTTACCAAGTTTCAACAATATAGTTCTTATTTTTTCGGAAAAAAGTGGCTGTGACATACGGATGACCGACAGACAGACAGACATAATGGATCCATAAGGGTTCCGTTTTTTGCCATTTGGCTACGGAACCCTAAAAAACTTTCAGTGTACTGTACACCTACGTTAAAGATATTGATTCCCACGTTTTTGTTTTCGGATGATTAATCTGCTTGTCGCTCATTCCGACATACCTTATTGAGCAGGTTATACTTTATGAGAGATCTTTAGTAGAAGTATACTTAGTTGTTCAACGGGCAAAGTGTTAAAAAGGTCCTGGTAATAAACTTAGACTTTAATATAGCTTGAATTGTTAAAGAGCTTATTACCTACGTTTTAGAGAGGAGAGTTTAACACACCCGTAGGAACAACAACTTAACACTAACTTTATCAAATTGTACATTAATGAAAGAAAGGTTGAACGATCTCCGCCTTAAGCCCGATCCCGAGCAAAGTTTTGAAGTGACAACTTCTTATGGGAGGGCAAAACGCTTCGATACGTAACTCTTTAGGGCCTGTCAGTCTGGCTACCCTTTCTCTCAGGCATAGGGCAGCGGTAGGTAGGTTCCTCTCCTCGGTCCAGCATACGCTGGCGGATTGTCCCGCTTGGGACTCCGAACTCCGAACGGGATCGGGAGATGGCCGATCCCGCTCGAAGAAGGCGGCGTCGGGCCAGATAATGGCCTGATGTGATGCCGCAGGTCGCTGATGAGCACGACGGAGCTTGTGCTCATGGAAGCGACCTGGGAGGGACGACACCTCCGCATGGCCGGGGGGTCCCCCTTGTTAGGAGAGTCCCACCATGTGGTATGCAATTTAATGCATTTCCCCAGCGTATCAAAAAAAAACAGGTAGGTTCCTCTCGCACTCTAACTCGCAGCGCTGCTTAGATTAAGTTATCACTTCTTTATTTAAGCCTCAAGCCTAGGCTTAAACAAGGTTCCGTTGTCGCCTATTGAGTAATGAGCGCTTTAAAACAACAAGCAGGGATGAGTAGTCATTTGCTCGTCCACTATAATAAAAATGATTGGAGTAAGAACAGGTCGTACCTACCGGCATATCCGCCGCAGAAGAGCTCGTTGTCGTTGTAGTTGACGGGGTTGGGGAATCCGAACCGCCACATGGAGTTGCGAGCTGGCGGGTCCATCAGCCGCCCGTGGCCTTCTGCCCCGCGATGTGCGCTGCCCAGCATCTGGAGCACATAATTATATCATCATCAAAGCTTAAAAGGGGAGGCGTGCAATGTTTTTTTCCATACAAACATTCTCGACTGATTCCTCCTTGAATTTTATCACTAAAGAATCTCTTTTCATACATAAAATATAATTTTACTCATTGTATGCTCCTGTCTTCCTTTTCGATAACTTGTGTTTCTTAGAAACTAGCAACCCTCGAAAAAGGCCAAAAATAATCTTTTTATTTATCACCACTCAAGACATCCAGTGTGGAGATTTAATAAGCATTCACAGTCTAAGTACTGATTATTCTTTATGTTAAACTTCTTTTACATAAAATCAAATCTTCGAGTGAGAAAATCGTCAAGAGCCAAACCTCGAATTTTGCAAATTTTATACGCAATTTGCAGCATTAAGTGTCGCCGTACACGGGCCACACGCCATAGCCACAAACGCCGCCACGAGAAGCTAGAAGCGGCTACTAAAGCAGCTGAAGCGCGCGACAGCGGCCGACTAAGGTAAGGGAGAGGGTGGTGGGGAATCGCGCGAGTGACGTGTGGCGGTGTTTTGTATCGGTGCATTAAGTGACCCGTGCGGGCCACAGGAAGCGAGCAACGACGATTTGTAGCGTGTGGCGGCCACCGGCGTACCGTATGTGGCGAGTCCATATAAAATGTATGAAAACTACAAGAAATATGCCGGTGACGGCGTTTTGTGGTTGTGGTTGGTGGCCCGTGTGCGGCGACACTAACTAGGTACTGTTGTCCCTATTGCTCGTTATTTGCCAATGTGTGACTGAAATAGTTTTTTCAAATATCTATTTCTCAAATGTCTCTCAGCTTGCATCCGCTCTTAATTTATATCCCTACTGACACTAATACTGGCTCCATAATTATATATATGACGACCTCCGTGGCCGAACGATATGAACGCCGGGTTTCAATGATTAAATCCCGACGGGGCAAATGTTAGTTGAATGGATTGTATTTGTACCTAAGTCATGGATGTTTATTTGTATTTCCACATAAAATATACTTATATATGTATCAGTATTTGTATTATTCTATCTGTTACTCTGGTTTTCCATAGCACAAGCCTGTCAGCGCAGCAGCGTAAGTATTGGAAATATTTTTTTCATAATTATGTCCCTACTGCTGGGTACATAGGTATGGTATCGCATGGAATTAGATATGGGAGCCACGACCCATTACGCAGGCTTATTGCGGATTGGTGGGTGATAATGAATTCAGGTGCAGCCGGTACCAACGGCTTAACGTGCCTTCTGAAAACGCACGGAAAAGTTTGAGATAATAAATTTTTAGTCACCCATCCAATGACCGGTGTACAAGGGCGGATCCAGCTTTGGTGCCAGGGAGGGGTCATATATTCGTGTTCAAGTCACAGTGGGTACAGATTGTGAAGTGGGTACAGATGGACCCAGCCCAGCGGGGGGGGGGTCATGACCCCCATGACCCCCCCCCCTGGATCCGCCCTTGCCAGTGTATTTATGGTTGCCACCCGTACTTACCCGTTATTTCGGGATTTCTGTGTACTTTATGCCAACAATAAAGTACGTGAAATGCTTTATTTGATTACTTGAGGATAAATTTACATAAAATATACAAAAAGAGGTTGATATTGTTAGTATTTTTGCGTAAAACGTAACGACAGTATGTATAATATATCCCTTAGCTCATTCCTGCAACATTGCCGCGGCTGTATGGCTTTATACAATGGTCTTTCCCATTGCGGATAAGAACTACAGATTTTTGGTAGCCCCAAATGATTTATTAAAAGTTAAAAAAGAAAATATAACTAGAAAAAATTCCACGCGGACCAGGTAGCAGACAGGACTCGAACCCGCACTGACCAATTATGCTACCGCGGCCCTCACAGACCGCGTCGAAATTCCTCTAGCCATTCTTAAGCTGCAAGGTGAGGGCCGCGGTAGCATAATTGGTCAGTGCATTCGCCCGGATTGCGAAGGGTGCGGGTTCGAGACCCATCTGCTGCCTGGTCCGCGTGGAATTTTTTCTAGTTATATTTTCTTTAGATTTAAACATCAAGCAGTTACATGCTTTATAAAAAATAAAAATTATAATTATTAAAAGTTGCTAGAAGCAATGTAAAATATATTTTTAAGCTAACTTATAAAGTGGAATAAAAAATGTTGTTTTAAATGGACATAATGTACTTTTATTTCTACCTTTAATATCCAATGTACTTTATTTGGACATAAAAAAAGGTGGCAACCCTAGGTCTATTACCCAAAGCGGCGGCAGACACCCGATATAAGTGCTTTTAATCAAAATGCTCGATGGCGCAAGTGGTTAGCGCGTTCGGCTGCGATCGTTGAAGTTAAGCAACTTTCGCAGTGGTCGGTCATTGGATGGGTGACCAAAAATTTACTATCTTGAGCTCCTCCGTGCTTCGGAAGGCACGTTAAGCCGTTGGTCCCGGCTGCATCTGCAGTCGTTAGCACCCACCAATCCGCACTGGGCCCGCGTGGTGGGTCATGGCCCAATCTCCCTATTCCATCCATAGGGAAGGCCTGTGCCCCAGTCGTGGGGACATTAATAGGCTGATGATGAATCAAAATGCATATTAATATCAGTTGGTTTTATAAGGTGTCATTTTTCTATTCGTTTGTTTAATAACCGAACGCTCACTAATGACAAGAATTTTTTTCGTTTATTGCTTATTGTGATCTTAACTTAAAGTTTTGACATGGATTACCCGTATAATATGATTTTGAAGGTTACGTACCATTTATTTTTAATCGTCGCTTGAATATCAAGATGGGCACTTGTGTGCGAGGTGCCTGTTCTATTAGAGTTAGAATATTCATCAGAGATAAATAGCAATTAAAGACTTACTTGTAAGAAGAATATCCAATATGTTAAAAAAGACGTGCCACCAGATCTGTACCGCCGCATTTCCATCTGCAAACAATAAAATAAACTTAAATAAGGACCATAAGCCTCAGAATATCCCCAACACTTAAAAAAACAAAATATACTTAAAGTGTTCTAGTTCTGCCTTTCAATTAAAAAAAATATCAAACACGAGAGAAAACAACGAGACACCCATAAAATTTAAATATGAATATTAATAATGATTTTTTTGTTTTTAATAAAAAAGGCAGTTGAACAAAGTTTACTGTTGATACAATCCACTATATCCAATTTTACGAGCATTAACATAACGGATGTCGGGTTTTCGTAATGAATTTGGAAATTGTATGAAATGCTATAGCCTAAAATCAACGATATTCAAAGAATGCTAGATTAGAATTATACAAGTTTGCCAGATTGTAAGATTGATTGATTGTAGACTTTAGAACCTTTATTTTTTAGGTTTGTGTTCTTGGATCTAATATACCCGCTTGTTATTTTATATGTTCCGTTCGTGTTTTTGTTTTTAGTATAAAGTCAGTCATTCTTTGATTAAGTTTTGTTTTTTTTAAAACCTCGTAACTTGCGACGTGATACAAGAAAACTTATGATATGATGACTTGGAAATTGAGTACTATAATATAATATAATTTACACTGTAATTTAAGTAAGAGTTCGATCGAGACTACTTTGGTAGATACAAGTTCATCAACTGTGCCTTTGATACGTTGCAAGAAGGGCAAAATTCTCAAGGCAAGAGTGTCTTTTGTGTCGAAGAAAGTCAACTAAAAATATTGGAGTGATCGAAAACAAGTAACTGTAAATATATAAATTTATTTTTCTTTCTTTCTTTTCTTTCTTTTCTAAAGGGTACCACTATATAACGAAATATCGAAATTCAATTTTAAGGTCCGTATCGCTCGCGTAAGGATCGCTTTCAACTCTGAGATTACAATCTTGAGATACTGTATTCATACAAAACAGCGTCTAAAGATCGTACTCAAGATTGCTCTCAAAGTTGAGAGTACACGGGCCTAAGACTACAATACTGATGTACAGACTCGTCTTTCCAGTGGGCACTTTGGGCAAGTGCCCAGGGCCCCGCGATCGATAGGGGGCCCCCTCAGATCAAATACAAAGTCCCTAGTTCCTGTTAAATCACCAAACGGAAGACATAGGGGCCCCATTATCCTAATATGCCCAGGGCCTCCAATAGGTCAAAAACGGCAGTGCTGATGTAGCTTACAGAGCTTTCTTTGATGTGGTAGAGTACGACACGACACTACGAATTCACCTATACTATACTCTAACATACTAACCGAATGCTGACTTTCAGACCATGTAATCTTGTCTGGCAGCAGTTCGGTGTTGTTGCTGTGGATAGGCAAAAAGATCATTTTTTATTTCATTATTAGTTTAGTAAAGAATTTGTATTTGATTTCTGAAAGCTAGGTACTTAATAAGATTGGCACTCCAATTCGTGCGGTTAACAACTCTGCCCAAGCTCCCTTTCAAATTATTTCAACAAAAATCATACGTTAACAAAATGACTACCGCGAAATCGAAAAATACACTTGGACTCTTCAACGACTGTGATTATAGTGTCATTTACGTCAGGTATAAAATAAAAAAAGTAATTTTGAAAGCACTTTTTGTCCGTTGACATAAATTACGATTCCCCTGCCGTTAAATTGAATAAATAATTTAATTACCTTATAATTATTGTGCGAATATATGACAGGTATTTATAACTTAAAACCTTAAAATATATAATAACTAAAATACATTATTAAAAGGAGTCCCTTTAGGCAAGGTTCCAAAGATACTGGCAGCGTTCCCCCTTTGAATAGCTAGACTAATTCTTTGTAGCTCCCAGCTCTTCGGTCAGCGGTGATGTCGACCAACCTTTTTGCTATTTCCTTAAAAACCCCTACAGCCTTCCTTATGACAAGTATGCAATTTCAGATGAGAGCCTCCGTAGATGCGACTCCATTAAATGTGACTAAAAGGCAAGGTCGTGTGCAGGTTCACATCTTCGCTAATAGGTATTGCATCACTTTAAAGTAAAATAAAGCAACAAAATATAAACTATGTTTTATAGCATATATAACCAACTAGCGATTCGCCCCGGAAACAAATATTACGTGTAAAATTATGGTTTAGTAATTGTTGAGCTTATTTGTTACATACATACAAAAATACAAATCAGTATAAAGACTAGACGCTAGTATAGACCATATTTCAACAGCACCTCATGAAAGCAATAAGAAATTTCAAAGTTATGCTTTGCATGAAATCATGGGTTAATCAGATATTTCATATCGCGATTTATCGTAAACTAGGAAGTTCGTTAAAACCGCTTTATAAATCATTTGGCTGTCCATAACCAATAAAACTTACGGTACCCAAAACTCGACACCAGCCAGATTGTATGTTTTGGCAATAAACCGTAGCTTTATCGGTATTCTGCACATTAACGTCAGATAAACGACAGTCGGTGTTTAATTTATATCGACGCACGCGCACAATTTTCAATTGCGAAGAGGTTATCGTTTAACGTAACTTTTTAATTCTCACGGCGGCAATTTAATTGAGATTTTAAAAAAAATATATTTCATATTAATCAATATTTTTATCTTGTAAGCCAGTATTTCATCGCCACATGAGGGCAGTGCAAGACGTAAATCTAAGACATCATCTATCTTTACACTTTCATTTCATTAAATTAAGTTTTTGTATTACTGTTAAGTTTCATTAAATTCCATTTAGTACATATTTTTTGAGTGAAAGAGTAACAAAGATCCATACAAATGTAAGATTGAAATTAAAGCGTAAGTGGATAATATACAACTTTAAATCGTTGCAGATCCTAAACAGTCATATAAAATGAAAAATAATGTGAGGAAACTAAACATGATTTTCAATTTTCTAGACAATGATACTCGACATAATTCGTCTACTTATTATTTTTCTTTTTCACAATATGGCGCCTAATTTTCCCCATATTGAATTTCAATTACTATCATATCTTTAGTAGCACTCCCATTATTAAGACGAATCGATTGACGTATAAACCATGAAATTCGGTCCAGGCATTTGGTCTCTAGTGTGCCACATAGGAATATACATACATATAAAGACTGTTAAACACTATGCCCTGTCTGCGCGTCGCGCTTGTTGCTCTTGCATTGCGCAGTCAGGTAAAAAGGTTCCAAATCCGGAGTATACCTTTTCAAATAAAAAAGAGTTATCTAAATCAGACTTCTCTACAAAAAATTATGCGTGATCATACGTAAATAAAAAAAAATATATACGCGTCGACATGATCACCTCCTCTATTTTTTCGTCGGTTAAAAAGTCACAGTCAGCAACATGTGAGGTTTTGAACTCTTGAACTATTTTAATTTATGAAAAACCAAACACAATCGAACATGAAAAGATTGTATACCAATATAAAATTTCATATCAATTAATAATAATAATTTGTACTCCAATCATGTTTAATATATACATATATGTATCTGTATATGTATTCTATCCGTTTCCCTATTCACATCCTATAACACAAGCCTACAGTGCTTACTTTGGGGCTAGGCTAATTGGTGTATGTTGGAAATACTAAATGATACGTGTTGCTTAGGCATTTTCGTTATGTGTATATACTCGTATATCTATTAATCATTCATGTTGTTGTCGACAAGGAAACTAAATCACATTAAATTCTCCGCAACACCATTATGTTTCTAACCACAAACATTAGCATAGAATGAGATGGCCAAAAAAACTGTCAAAGAGTATAAAATTATTTAAATTGAATTGAATTAAATTACATCACTCGATTATCAAGCAATTTTGTTTCTGTAATAATCTACATTGTTACAGCTTTTCATTTAAACAATGTTCGCGTATTTCCTAACATTGCGAGATACTGGTGCCTGACCTAAGCGAAAGCTTCTATCTTAAAAATAGATGTTAATAGACGGACACACGAAACATAGAGTAGGGTTTTTTCCATTTGAGGGACGAAACCCCAAAAAGACAAGAAGTCAAACATTTTTACTGCACGTAAAAAAATGCCAAAATTTAAGATAAGACTCTGTATGTGCAATTTTGTGTACAGAAGTTGTCTTCGATTTTATTAACTATAATTTATAATAATCAGGAATATAAGTAGGGGAATAAAGCCATTTTTTAATATAATATCTTATGCTAGCTAGTTACAAAGTTACTTTTCTGTTATTGGTCGTAATGTTCTATTTTCTATCGATCCTTTTTATATTATCTTTATTTTTCCTTTTCAACGTGTTAATAACCTTTTAAGCTTTAAAGACAAAAAAAAAGCGAAAGAAATATACTTCAACAAAATATATCATAAATCGTCACGTAATTATGACACTAAAATAATCCACTGGCGAAATTCGAAACCTCTTTTAAATGTCAGATGAAACCATTTGAAACATAATTTAAAATATGTATTGTAAATGATTTTCCTTATTGGAAAGACTTAAACGATTTCTTTGGGGTGATACGAGATAATAAATGCGTAACTCTGGCTGCTGGCATATATAACCAGGGCAGGATTTAGGGCGGGGCTGTGGCCCAGGGGCCTCGCAATACAGATAAGAATGTCAAAATTTCGAGAGGTTACAATCCAAAAGGTGAAAATCGTAAGTGGCCCCAGGTGCCAGATTTTGAAATACGCCGCCACTCCACATCTCAAAATCCGGCCCTGCACATAACAATAAAAGGTAGAACGTGATACATCTTTAGCATTTATTTAAGACAGGAAACGTATAAAGACATTTAAAAGCATTGTTTCTTTTTATGACGTGTTAAATCGATGCATGTTAATAATACACACCTTCCATGTACTCATTTTTTATTTAAGCGCTGTGAAATTAATTTCTCGTGAAGAGATATCGCGCATGCATCGAATCGAGTGGTCTATTCACTAGACCCGAAATTGAATTCAAACGATCTTTCTGTATGTTTTTTAACAAGACAATCATTTTTAAATATTTGTTTCTTAGGTTTTCACGCACATCACTCATTAAATAAAACTAGTTTTTTTTTATTATATATTGCGAAACGTCAATTATATAAATAAATATTCGTGTTACCCGTTAAAAGCTAGTTTTATTTAATTATTTTTAATACAATTTAAGGGACCTAGCTGAGGCTTTTTGACTCTTACTTTGACAACACTAACCCGAAGTCGAGGGATTCAGTAATTTGGAAACCTTTTATTTTCGCTTGACGTGAAAGTAACAGGGCTAACGATAACTATAGATTTATCCTTGTGTTAATCTACATTGCTGTTCAGCTAATAATATCTCATTTGCTTTCCACTTCAAATCTTAGGAGAAATTTTATTATCAATGTGAATTTAACGTCTTTTCCAACTTTGTAATGTAAATCTCGGGGAGTTACTAATTACGGCACCTTCCGCACCGGCTACGGTTTCCTTTAGAAAACGCTCGCTCTTTGCTTTAGGGAAAGAATTACTGTGTGGCTACCAAAAAAGATATCTTTTATACTTAGACATACAACTCTACACAATACAATACAATACAATACACAATACTTTATTGAAAACACCACAAAACAGAACAGAAATGAGGGAAATTACAATTGTAAAAAAAAAGAGTGCTTCAATGGGCGGTCTTATCGCTAAAAGCGATTTCTTCCAGACAACCTTTGGATGGAGAGGATTGAAAGAAAGCTAGAGTCGGCGGTGTCAGTAAAAGAAACAAGGTATATAAACGAATTTATGAGTTAAATATACATTTTATACAATACATAGACTACACATATATAAGTTTAGTCCAGTCAGAGGAGATAAAAATGCAGCTACATCGACAAAAAGTGATTTACAACTAGATTTTTTAAGACTCTCTACTTTTTGAGAAAAGAAAATAATTGGCCATAAATATAGGTATCAATGAGGCAGTCAAAAAAATATAGATACTGTAATTGTGGGAATGTTTCGAACAATCTAGTCTTTTAGTCGAAGAGTAGCCTCCATGTTTCTTGCACATTCTGAGAGTACTGAAATAAAAATTCATCGATTCGTCATATTCCTCGTTAATGAGATATCGAAACACTTAATTAAGACATTTCAATACAGTTCGGTGATTCAATGACGGTACAAGTATGCAATAATAAGTACTTCTCAGAGTCAAGTTTTTTAACTCATTTAAACTTTTCGAACTGAATAAATTTTGGGCAACATTATCCCAATCACATAGGTAACAAATCTTAAGTACTGCTTCATTAAAAAAATGTTTTGAAGCACCATTTTTTAATCTTATTTTGTATTTGCACAACGTTACAAGTCAAAATATTAATAAGTATAATTTATAAACGAATTAAAAAACTATCCTTTTATTATTTAAATATTTTATAACAATAATAAATAAAGTTACAGGTAAAATTATCAGAATTTTAATTTTTTGGCTTTTACCTATAATGTGAAACAAAAAGGTGTTTTTAACAATATAATTGAATAATGCATAAGACGTAGGTATATTTTTGTTATTAATATATAATTTCCTTGCTGTTTACTCCAACAGCTCAGCCTCCATGCAAAAATATAACATGTCCTTTCAATAAAGATGACAAAATCACAACTTTTCAGACGGAAATAATAGAAAAGTTTTTTTTGTTTTCAGTGAATCGGACCATAGACTAATGCCTTAGTGATGAAACGAACACTGATGCATTGTTTATTGAGCAATAAAGGATTCGCTTCTGTTTTAACAGAATAAAAAAACTAAAATCATAGAAATCTAACAAATACAGATAAAAACTTGTGTCGACTTACAAAAGACTTCAACGCGCTACGATATGTAGCGGACACGAACTCTGTGATTTCTCTGGCGGACTTCAGTACCTTTTAATAACTTTTTCTTACTAAAAAATCTTAAATAACTAATAATAAGTGAATAAATATTTTCTTTTTTTAACTTTACTATAAATTAAACCTAATCACTGCAATTGTTCTAAAACTAAATAATCATGTACCAAATATAAGTTTCAGTTTAATTGACAAAAAAATTATAATATATTTTGCTTTGAGCTCTTACGGAGTTCATTTTTTGCATTATAAAGCTGGAATTCTTCGCCGCGTCATTTTAAAATTACTCGACGGGAGGTGTGACGGCCAACAGCAGGCATCAAGCGTGCGAATTCTCCAAATTAACCGGCTAAATGCTTAATTGCTTCATTTAATAAGGTCTTGATTGCTTAAAAACTCCAATTATGTAGCATTTTTGATAATTTTTATCTGCACTTTTATTTCTTGTCATGCCTAAATAACAAAACCGTAATTAAAAATGTTGAGCAATTCTTCAGATTCCATTAATATTCTCGCTGGTGCTTAAAAACGTTTTTTAATAGTGCGACACACCTGCCGTTTTCTATAATTCGAGAACATTGACATAGCAGTTCAAATAAGAATATTTAAATGTACAGAAAAATTAACATAATATGTATCAGTCATTATCACAAAAAACATTTTCTAAACAGAAGTAAAACAAGCTACTTCAACAGGACAAAAAGTCACCCAGCCATTTAGCCGCCGATTTACAAATGAAAAATAATCAGACATTATTTTTTTACAACAACCAATACTTACTCATGAACAACATCGGTTAGCAGAATATTAATATGATCCTCTTAAATCAGCTTATTCCGTTATGATCTCACAATTTTGCTCCATAGTAACTAAATTAATAAATAGGTATCTATTCAGAGTTGTACAAGCTGCTCTTTTATAACCACTGATACTTAACGATTTAAATCAGGGATGTTACGGAGCTTTGACACCGATTCCGATAAGGCGGAACTTCCGATTATTATTACACCTTCGGTTCCGATTTCGGCTCCGAAACTTTTAAATCGGAGGTCGAAGCATAACAAATAGCGACGGCGCGGCGGCCTGCGTTGACCGTTACGAACTGGTTCATACCCGTCGCGTTGTGAGTCTGTGTTAATAATAAGTAAATTTAAATAAAAAAAGGTTATTTTATAATTAAAATCAAAACAGGTTGACTGAATGATGTTTTATTTGTTCTTAATTGAAAAGCATCTCTCTTATGACCTTTGCTGACTCTGTCGCTAACCTCGACTCTGCCTTCGACTCCGGTTCCGACTCCGATAAATCAATTTTAAAAACTCCGACTCCGACTTCGATTCCGATAAATTTACCTCCGTTACAACCCTGATTTAAATTACCGTCGAGTTAAAAAGGAAATCAATAGACAAGCACATAATTCGTTGTACAAATGGAATGCTTTTCCCGCTCACGTGTTCTGTACTTCCTACCGGGATCCTTATAAACAGGCTTGAAACAGCGCATTGCAAGCTTTGCGGCAGACAAGCTATCTTTGCGTCCAGACTACACTGTTACCTAACATCAGGAACGCAGGAGTTATTTGTGAAACCTTGTTATAAATAAAACAGACCTGTATGAATTCAGAATCAATAAAATAAATCGGGGTGTAGAATTGGTAGTAAAAAGATCATATACCTAGAGTCTGTGCGGAAAGAGAATGGGATTTAGATTGGAGGGCGCTGAAGTGCTTTTCTACCGTATTTGTAAGGTTTCACCACTTTTAGACATGATTAAATACAAAAAACAGCAACAAATCACAACAACAAACAAATCCGTATCAATACAAAACTGACGTGTTACAGATTGCTGGGTTTGATTACCAAATAAAAATCTTTATATTAGTTCCGTTTTTCGCCACGCCCATTCTCTTTCCGCACAGACTCTAACACAGTATCTTATTACAATAGTGTGTTCTATCATACGCTTTTTAAACTTTAATCTGTCTTATGTACCTAAGTATGAACGAATAATGACTAGGAGCAAGTAACTCGGATCATAATGGAAGAAACTATCTTCTTCATTATTTGAAGCTGTCGCAATATTTATGGCGAACATGTTTCAGCGTACGTCTTAAATTATTGCTTACGCGAACAACCGATGAATCCCCATTCGTCTCGCCCGGCCGGGAAAAGTAGCGAGATCAATTATTACCATTTGCACACGAGGAAATATCAACTTGTTATCATTCAGGGAACTTAATTAAAATACAATATGTTACGATGCATAAGCATACAGCTCGTACGAGTATGTTCCAGATGTCATCGCGATAATGTTGTGATTAAGTGACGCAATGATAGGGTTTAATCGGTGCAACATATCGCGCTATTCAGTGGGCGTCTACCAGTGTTGCCACATTGGTGGTTTTTCCACCAGAACCGGTGCTTTTTCACGGCTTCTAGTGGTATATTTTCATCATCTAGCGGGTAAATTTTTTTAGTGGTTTTTTAACATGAAATCTAGCAACATATTTTTAAGGGGGAAATGCCCTAACTTTCCGAAATTTCATAATGTTCTATGTGGTTACTCACAGTTATTTCTATAGCATCTCATACATATTCACTGGTTTTTTATTTAAATTAGGGTTTTTTGTTATTAGAGATGTAATTGTAATTTAGCGGATTTTGGTGTATTTTATTAAATCCAAATTTTTGAAATCTGGCGATTATTTACCTTTGACTTGGCGCCTTAAAAAAATCCAAGGTGGCAACACTGGCGTCTACGCACCTCTTGAACCAATAATCCTTCTTAACAAGCTCATGAGTACTTGGTACTTTCTTGCACTACCTATTTAAATAATGGGCCTGTGTTTTTATTCTTGTTTGCGTCGAAAGTAGATATTTTCCTTATATTAAATTATTATCGCAGCATGCCTGTGTTCTGCAATTACAGACACGATCTCACGTTTAGTTAATTAATACATTCACTGCTGAAAGACTTTCAACCTTTTTGTAGGGAAGATTCAATTCTAAATTAAATTAAAGCTTATTGAAGAGTAGTAAAAGGAGTAGAAAATCCTTTTTTCTTTTGTTACTTGTGTGATGTTGCTGCAAGATTTAAAGTAATTCAAAAATTTAATTTTGGCACTTTGAAATAAATATAGTTAAATTAAAGCGTAAAAAAGAAATTAATCTGTCGTGGTCTTCTATTGGTCTATACTTGCTTCTTTTTATTTTTTTATTGGCTTGAACAATATTAGATCTTCTACTAATAACCATGTAGGTGCTTTACACACACACACTTGTAATAAATATATGTTTATCTATTCCTGCATTGAATGAGCTCACCAGTCTTCCTCTCACCTCTTTAATTAGCGCACAATAAATTCAGTAAAAGTATTTGAACTTTCATTTACGTTACGGAAGGGAAGGCTAGTGAGCTCATTCAATGGAGGAATAGATGAACATATTTTTTACATGTGTGTGTGTGTGTGTGTGTAAAGTACCTACAGCCAGCATCTCCTTTTAGGCTTAATTTTAATTTTTAATTTTAATTCTATTCGGAAAATGTACAGTGTTCTTTAAAAGCAATTATAACTAAATGTAAAATTAGACACGGTTAACACGTTTTCGCATATGACTAACAATACAAAGCTCTTCGTTGAAACTACACACATCAAAAGTGTCTAGGGATCAACATATATTTTTGCAATAACTTTTCTCCTGATTGATATTAATTAAAATTTTCTTTAAGGATTCATCAAATAAAGTGTTTTCGTTTGTCACAGTAACGATAAACCAAGTCACCTTTGCATTAATAAAGAAATTTGCCATTTTCCTAATAAAGGGATTTTTGACATTTGAACCACTAACACAAAAGTTCGAAAAAAAGACTGAAATAACAGTTTTCTCTAAAATTTTATTGGGTAACTTAAACAATTAATAATCCGTATTTCTACCGCGAACACTAACAACACAAGAACATCGGTTTGGCATACTCAAAATGAGTTCATCCAAATCACGCTGTGGAATGGCCGCCCATGTTCGTTGCAACAACAAAAAAAGGTCTTCTTGCGACTGGATACCCTCCATATTCGGCAGAGCTCTTCTCTGTAGCATATCCCATGCATGCTCAATCGGGTTCAAGTCTGGCGACTGAGCAGGGCAGGACAGGACATTGATGTTAGCTGCGGCGAGAGTCTGTCTTACAACTCTTGCGGTGTGCGGTCGTGCATTATCATGCATTAACTGAAATAAGGGACCGATTTGCACTTGTAGAGGAACGATGACGTCTGATACAATCGTCTCAGCATAAATTTGAGCGTTGAGGTTGCCTCTGATCCAAATCAACTCAGTTCTTCCGCCGATCCAAATACCCGCCCATACCATGATGGTTCCACCACTATAAGGATGGACTTCCTGGCAGGATTTTAATCGCTGTTGGCGTCCAGGGGTTCCCCAGTGTCGTATACGTCTTGTATCCGGTCTCATACCAAAACGAGACTCATCAGAAAAGCACACGAAACGCCATTGTTCTTCTGCCCAATTTCTGTGTTCAAGAGCCCATTGATATCGAATCCTACGATTGTGCATTGCTATAGGTGGTACCCGTAGCGGTCTTCGGGAATGAAGGTTCACTTCATGCAAGCGGTTTCTGACTGTTTGGTCGCTAATTAAGTTCCCTGAAGAGTGATGAAGCCTCACTGCTAACATCATGGCGGTTATTGTTGGAGCTCTTCGAGTTAAGATTTGAATGTCTTGTTCGGTCTTGTCTCCGTGTGGTGCAGCGATACCGTCCTCCATGGCGCTCAGCCACGGTACCAGTGCTTCGGTATCGTGTCCAAAGTCGACTGATAACACTCTGACTTGTATTCAGAGCTAAAGCCACAGTACGTTGCCGGGAACCAGCTTCTATCATTCCCACGGCTCTGAGCATTTCTTCCCTGCTTAAATGACGTCGCCGCTCCATAATAACGTTGGTTTTAATCAGTAGTAGGGAAACAGTAGCACTAATAATGTCTTCAATGCGTTGTATGTTTTTATAGGGAAAATATTGACAGCTGATTTTCATCTTTTACTCGAATTTGATTCACAGTTCCTGATTCAAATTATGAAATGCACCAAAAAGGATCCATATAAATTTATAAAATCATAAATTTATTACAAAGCCACATCTCAATCTCAAGAAATCCGCATAAAAATGCTTGATCCCTAGACACTTTTGATGTGTGTATATACAAGCAGTGCCAAAGTGAAAAATACAGGAAAGTAATAAGACTAGAACTAATTTAAATATAGCAGCAAGCGACGCTTAATGCATGCATTAATTAAGCTAGGCAGTTTAAGAATCAGCATACCAAGAACTGACTAAGGTATTTTTAAGTATTTGTGGTTTAGTTATAAATAAGTTTAAGTTTAGTTATAAGGTTAGTTTAAATAGCCTGTTCTGTTTCAAGAGATATCTTTTAAATTGTTAATTGCTAATGATACCTTTATAACTGAACTATATAAAGAAGCCGCTAGCTGAATCCAATGTACCTTAACAATAACTATTAGTATTTACAATTGACAAAATTAACGAGCTTTACAATTAAAAAAAACACAAGCTTAACAATTTGTATACGAATATGGGTAAATGCTATCAAAATCTCCTTTTGACAAGATCTAAATACCGAACTGTCAATTCGTTAAGCGTTTCCAATCAATTCGCCGCGCATCATTAGCGTGATCGAAGAGCAATCGACACATGAATAATAATATAAATACAACTCGTCTTTATTTCGATACAGAGAGCCGAACGTGTACAAATCAATTTAATTGGTCGCGGACACGGAGGTACACAGTAGAGAAGGTAAAAACAAAAAAATGCGAGTCGAATTTTGAAGGCGTAGATTTCTGTTTGTTTGAACAAGATTGGACATTACATCTGACTTAATATAAATGAAATTAGTGTCATGAATAATGAAACTTCATTTCACGAAACTATATAAACAGTATCGCTAGAATGACAACCTCTGTGATTCATACGCCGGGTTTCATGGCGTCGCCGACTCGAGATGTCCCGGGTTCGAATCCCGGTGGGGGCAGATGTTTGTGTGATGAATACGAGCATTTGTACTCCAGTCATGGATGTTTCATATGTTTTTCTGTATAAATAGATTTATATATGTATTCTATCCGTTACCCTAGTTATCTCATAACACAAGCCTTACAGTGCTTACTTTGGTGATAGGCTGATTGGTGTGAGTGTTGGAAATATTTATTTATTTATTTTAATTATGGCTTCGGGAAGGACATAAACGCTACACTAGATTGCGTCGTTTAAACGATGACATCATTTGTTTGTTGCATGACACTCGTTTTATCCAAAATTCGTGCGCGACACGAATCCAGTGTCGTGAAATCGATGCACGCATTGCATATGCATATTAATCTATGATGCATTGTAGAGGCCGGAACAGACTTTTGAAGCGCGACGCCACCCGACGCCACGTGCGCGTTTTTTCTATGACGTGTGTGATGTTCTTCGTGTGGTTCAGGTCATAGAAAATAGTACGTTTGATTTGACTCAACACGCGTCACGTTTCAAAGGTCTGTTTCGGCCTTAAAACTTTGAGGTTTGCTCGTGAAATTGTCTATAAAATTAATGTCATGGATACTAATTTTGTAATATAAATAAAGCTTATAAACATAACAAAAATCAACTAAGACGTCATGTTACGTTCTTAGGTACATAAGAATATGTATAACGTAACATTCCGTTGAGCTACAATCCCGGACACCTCTATCGGCACCCTTAAGTTTCAACGGTACCTATATAGCAAAAATATATGATAGGTTGAGCAATACTAATATTTTTTTAAAACACAAGATGGTTATAATTAATCAACTTCAAAACTACGTAAAAAGTTTTTGCTCTATGTAACTTTATTTTTAGCTAGGGACCCGTCAATTAAAATGCTAGGTGGACAGCTAGATGTGTCAACCCTCACAGCATGAGCACCGCGATATTTTTTATTTTTTTTATTTTAATATTTGGGAACATAGAACAGTTATACACTAAATATTACAAAAAAATATAATGAAGATATTAATTAGGTAAATGTACAACCCACACCAATGTCCACAAATTAATGATGAAAGGAGAACTATAATTATATATTTTCTCTACAGAATAATAAAAAAAAACGCGATGAACCGGTACAGATACAAGTATGATACCAAATTCCATCAACCTGTTCTATTGATGTTGAGAACCCAAATATGTCTTATTCTGCTAAGTTTGTGTTATAATTATCTAATAGTCGACTAAAGGGCGCACCCCCGCATTCGTTCTACAGCCCCTCTAACATGACCACCGAAACGGGATATGATAAAGCGATATATCGGCACTAACTGTCAGACTACTATGGAGTTTGAGAGTAGTCTGACAGTAGTCTGACAGTTAATGTCGATATATCGCTTTATCATATCCCGTTTCGGTGGTCATGCTAAAGGAGCTAGTCCCAAATGATATATAACTCATTTTTAACACGCTTAATTGTCAAATAACTAAGGAGTTTGACTGTTACACACGATAAAAATCGATGTTATATTGTGATGATGAGCTACAGGGACTGGAGGTATATATATATCACCACCAAAGGGTAGTGTTTTTTTTTCTGTAGACTTCTATACTATAAAGGTTTACTCCCTCAGACGAGCGGAAGCTCCAATTATACCAAAGAATTCGCTTCACTCTACATATCTCTTTATATATTCTCTTAAGAATTGAAAAGTATGAGAATGTATGTATATTGTTTAAGGTAAAAGATAATTGGCGTTATATATTTTCCTCCTCGATACATCTTGATCAGACGACATCTCGACATTTACTCTTTTTAGGGTTCCGTTCCTAGCATGGAAATCTGTCTTTTTTTCGATTTTTTATTGGAATGAAAATCCTTTTCGGACCGTACGGACATGGCGGATGGGGGCTAGACGAAAAAGCGCCCATCCGCATAGACGAAAAAGTGTAAGACTTTTCGTCACCAGCAAAACAGTACCCTTAGCACGAACCATTATCGAATTCGTATCGTTTGCGAGTGCGAAATGTCATTGTCAAGATCTAAGGACCGCTGTTCTCAATTAAAACGGGATGAGCGCAATGCTGCAACGCACTTTTTGAAGTGAAACTTTAATTATATTGCCATAATTCTTTTCGTTTATCTTTAGTATGTCGCAGTAGAATTTTTAATTTTATTAAAAAAACATATATATAGGTATATATATTGAGTATATTATGAAGACCTTATCAACAAGCATGTTTATAGATAGAGGTAGATAGTTCGCTTGATACGACGCCCCGGTCCAGGTTCGTTTCTCAGCCAAGGCTTTTTTCCGCCTTTTTATAAGCCGGAGTAACACCAAACTTGAATAATTATCCTAAAATTCTCAGTTACATGCCCACGATCCGAAACAAATTTTAGGCACTTTAAAAAGTTTCACTTCCGTCGTGGTTTTATAAAACCAAAAGCATTTTTATTAAATTTAGCAGTTATTTACCTATTATTGTTGTATGTACAATGAATGCTTTCCAAATAAATAATTATTTAAAAAAAAAAAAAATTGGATCGATTTTACTTTATATTTTTTTTATACAAAGCCTTGGATCAGTACCTTCCTGGAAGAAACAATTGCAATCTTACTGTAATAAGAAACCGTGTGACAGTTGAGACAGTCGAATCGAATCTGCATAAATAGGAATGCCATTCATTCGGTTTTTTAAATCTGATTCCGACTTTACCTGGCGTAAAAGTACCTGTGATCTGTACCCCTAGCACGAACCATTATCGAATTCGAATAATTTGCAAACCGAAATGTCAATGTCAAATTTTGTATGGAAACTTGAACAGCAGCGCCACAAAGTACGTAACGAGAAATAAAAATCATTTTTATGAAATTTTATATGCATATTCCGTGGGTCTGAGAATTGGCTACTATCTATTTTTCATATCCTTAAGTGATAATGGTTGTCCACCTGTAACGTAGTGTTCTAAAACCTACAACGAGCCCTCGCGTCAAAATTCAAACTATTGGGTATTGTAACGTAGTGTTCTCATATGGGTTAGGAGGAATGTTATCCCAGGAAATTGATAGAACACTACGTTACACACCCCTAAAAATTTTTTTGGACAATATTTGTTTTTTTATAATGTGGTTAAAAATACATATAACCCTAAATTTTCTCTTCTACCACCTGCCCCTATTTTTATGGCGGTACGAAGTTCGCTGGGTCAGCTAGTTATGTAAAATATTCAAAAAATATAGGATTGACTTCATTTTCATTATTTTTTTGTTTACAAGTATAACCTCTTTTTACCTTATTTATTATTAGAAACTTAATTAAGTATTTCTTATTCAAATAATATTCATAACTTGCTGAATTATTTCTAATTAATTGGCTTGGAAGCTTTCACAATACGATCTATATTAAGCGAATCTATTGAATCGTCAATAGTATTGCAATATATAGAAATACAAGAACAACTACTTAAAAACTACCTAATGTATAAAATTTAAATACAAATTACCTTAACCTACTTATAAATAACATCTTATTTACAAAATAAAAAATAAGTCACCCCCAGCGCCGCCGTCAGGGATGGTGCCCAATAGGCTGGCAGCATTGCCACGTTGAATGACAAGGCTGATCCGTTGACCAAGATAGCTACCAGCCTTTTGGGCACCAGTCACTTCGGTGAGTCTCTTTGATATTTCCTTAAAAAAGGAACGATCGCCAATAGTTGAATTTTTGAAGTGAAAACTTCTTTAGCGGCGTTGTACACTTTTTTTGTATGGGTAAAAAATGTTAAGCTCGCGTCAGGTTAAACACGTGGGCTGATCGCATCATGACACACAATAAAATCGGAAAGGTTGTTGACTTTCAATATATTGGACGAAATATAGTAATATTTTATTTTAACGTATTATAATAATAAGTCTCTATCTAGGACGTCCACGGCAGCTTTATTGCGAAGAAAATGCATTATTTTTACAATAGATGTCACTAGGTGCGCTTAAATGTGATTCATGTAAGTCGATTTCTTTACGATAGATGTAGCTGAGTGCACTTAAACGGGATTCATGTAAGTTGATTTTTCTCAGAGATATTTTTTTTTAATGTAATATAAATTGTCATGTTTGTGTACGATAGCGCAATATATAAATAATGTATTCTACCACTTACTAAAGTACGTACTTTTATGCTGATAATTAAAGCAATTCGTGCAAAATTAATCCCTAACCATTCTAAAATATCAAAAATGCACAATGTTAATATTCAAGTTTTCACTTCTGCCGGCACTCCCGGAGTGCAACCCGTCGTTTTTTTTTATTGCTATGACATGCTTGTAACTCTCATTATCTCGACATTTAACAAGGTTTGAAGACTATGATGCAAATCACCGCGGTATAATAGGAGGTACATATTTTTTAATCCTACACGAAAATTCAAACTTGGTTAATGTCATTTCAATTAAATCTTATCTTGCTGTCTCGACATTATCTAGTTTACGATGGACTTTCACACATCTGTTTTTGTGGACACAATATTTTGTTACTATCACACGACACTACAGTAAAGTAATACTTCCATTTGGCAGTGCGATGTACGGCTGCGATCGTTGAAGTTAAGCAACATTCGCCGTGGTCGGTCATTGGATGGGTGACCAAAAATATTCTATTTCGAGTTCCTGCGTGCTTCGGAAGGCACGTTAAGCTGCCCCGGCTGCATCTGCAGTCGTTAGCACCCACCAATCCGCTCAGGGCCCGCGTGGTGGGTCACGGCCCAAACTCCCTATTCCATGGCCTCTGCCTCATCAGTGGAGACATTTATAGGATAGGATGATGAGTTACAATTTGCTCCATGATCAATAAACTTTTTGGGTCACTTTCTTTGCAATAGCAGAAGAGTAAGATACAGCATCAATATAAGAAACTTTGAATTGAATGGAGACTACGCACAGACCTACGAAAAAACCTTAATCAAAGCGGTAGGGGCATAATATATCAAATGGCCGTAAATCTGTTCCACTTTGAGACCTTTTCGATGTCAGCTGGCGAAAATAATATAGCTGGAGTGTCATAGCAAAATTTTCTCAGAGAATTTCTCGATATAATCTAACTTCCTTAAACGAAATGCATTCCAACTGTAAATTAAAAGCCCTTAAAACCAAAAGACAGAATTTAATTGAAGCCCTTTGAGGTGTGATATCGTACGGCTTTAAAGGATTACATACAATATTCTTTCAGACACTTCATGGCCTTAAAACAACTGTATAGACACTTAAGTAATTATTTTATTGCAAAGGTTATACCTACTCATTACTCGCCAACTACTGTCAAAACTATATGCGTAATTATACCTTTACTAGCAAACCAGTGAACCAAATGTTCACCAAAACCTGATTTAAAAAAATGTATTTAATTAATTGAGAACTTCGGAGATTTTGTGTGGTTTCGTTTGAAATTCGTGATTTCTCGAAAACCGGAAGTGCTACGTTACTCAAATCCGGTTTGTAGTCTTATCAGACTATTCTTAACTTATAACTTAAACATTCTCTTTATCTATCTCTTACGGTTTGGCCGCTGAAACAGCACCACAGACGGACGGACGGACGGACTTGTCTAATAGATAAGAGATGTTTTGCTCCTCATATAATTATGTGTGTTTCATGTAAGATATTTGTAACTTTTACTGATCCTCGGATCTGATTACTCTATGAACACTAACATTCTCTTCAAAAAGACTAACATTCTCTCGTATTTATTTAATATATACTATTATATTCTCCACAGAACAAAAGAGAGGTTCACCTGTTAAGAGCCCTTTCACATTTTTTGCAAAAAATCGTAATTTTTGAGCGCCTTATTTACCCCCTTAGAAAAGATTTTAACTATTTCCAATAGAAGTTAACAGTAGAATTATTCTTCCTTTTGGAAGTAAATGTAGAATATTTGCAAATACTATTTTCCTTTTTTTGTACTGATCGTTCTACTGCAGCTAGTTTACTGAAAAAACGATAATATGCACAACTTCAAACGCCTGAATTTCTCAATAATGTTCAATAAATTAGATCAAATTAATTATTACGACATCAGAAATATGTTTTTGTTTTAACATAATGTATTAGAATTTTGATTTTCCATCTCATTAATTATCAAAAAAAACATCTAACCGTACTCGTATTTTGATATTGAATTAAATAGGATTACTATCAAAAATTTTCATAAAACTAATCTACCATCATTGAACTACTGAAATACGTATATATTTTTTATAATTAGTTCATTAATACTTACTTTATAAGACTCTAAACACCGCCCGTAAAATGCAATATGTACTAGTGCAGATCTACCTACGCCCCGATTAGTACGGCAGCGGTGCAATTTTGTAAAAGGGATCTTAAAACTGCGTACGGATAACGCGTTCCAGATGTTCCAGGGTACGCGTAACGCCGAAGAAATATTTGTGGCTACGCGTACCCTCTACGAATAGCTGTAAAATACGCTATCCGTACACAGCTTTACGTACTCCTCAAGATTGTGATGCTTATTGATACTTTGTGCTCCACATCATTGGAAATTAAAAACGGAAAATATAAATAGTTATCGTAAAAAAATGTGTTCGCATTTAATTTTATATATTTACCGATAGCAGTCCATTATCGTTCAACATTCTGCATTGATAAACTTACGTCGAAATGTCACCGGCCACGATAAGTACACATAATAAATCGACTCATTTATTAAAGCCAAAAGCTCTGCCCACCAAGCGATTCACAAACAATCAGTTTATAAAAAAACTTTATTTGATAACTTCTTTAAAAAAGCTGGATTTGGACGATATGTTACGAGAATAATAATTACCTACATTATTAATATTGTCAACTTTTTAGATGTATAGGATTAAATAAATAATGACTTTTCTCTGTATCTGTATTCTTTTACAAGAACGACTTTTTCTATACCATGCACCAATTACTTATGCTAAACAAGAATTAACAATAGTTCTGTACCGTTAGCAACCAATATCGAATTCGAATAGTTTGGTCATTGTAAAATGTAAGCTTTTTTAGTTCTCGTAACGTCCGTTATGTCGCTGCTGTTCAAGTTTCCATACAACATTTGACAATGACATTTCACACTCGCAAACTATTCGAATTCAATATTAGTTCGTGCTAAGGGTACTGAAGTCTGACCAATATTACGACAATAGGACGATCTTATTTTTAGAAATATACTTAATTGAATGTCCTCGGAAAAGCAATAAAAAAATACAACAGTGTATTTAAAAAACATCACGCTACAATGTAAGTACCACACTCACATCCGTAGAATCATTAACAAGATCAATAACATTCTCAAGGCACCTTGTAATATCCATAATACGTATGAATACGTATTCAAGATCAAGTGCACGGCAGAGGTCTTCAACCGAGTTTTCGCGCGGTGCGTCGGAGTTGCTGAATAATAATTAGTTGAGTTTACGTCCTATTTACGGTCCTTGTACCAACTACCTACCCTTGACATTCAACAAACTTGAAAGGGGCTCGCCTAGTGCTGACTTTGTAGAGCTAACAATCGCTAGACACGGCGCGGCGGGCAACAGCCGATTGTACCGATTTGCATCATTTTGCAGTACAGGTCGCGGAACGTAACTATAGCGCTGAACAAAACGCGGAGGGGATAGCTGTGCAAGGGTACGACTGGAGAGACAATCGGCGCAACGCACGCCTCCAAGACGTCTTAATTTTTACTTCTGCGCAATAATGGTCAGAGTTAGGCCGTATACAGAAAGAAAGTCGAAAGCCGATCAGCGCCGATCAGCGCCGATAAGCGCCGACACGCGCTGGTCAGCTGGTCATTATGATCTATGTTGTCCGAATAATAAATAATTTGTATTTGAATCCTTATATCCTTAGATTAAATTGATCTAAGTTATAATCTTTTCATAAATCTAATAACTTTATCTTTTATCGGTCAGGTAAGCTACCACGATTAACCTTATTTTTTTACGACTTGTTGCATTAAAGTGTTTGCATTGTGGACTGACCCTCACGCAGTTCCTACCGTTATATCTGCTATTAGGCACCAACTCTCTGCAACGTCATTGGAATATTGATTTAATTCAAAAGTCACAATTCAATTTATGACGCTGTAAAATAAATAACTGCCAAGACTGTCCACCCTGGTTACTAATAATATAAAAGTGATACATTCGAAATGATTTAACTAAACCGGGCTTCACACTACCCAATTTTAAGGGTCCTATCGAAATAGTGGTCGCGGCCCCTAGCTAGGATGGCAGCAATTTTACACCGCGTAGATCGCCCTAGATTGGGTCCCTTACACCCTAACTCACATTACAATAACCTTAGTGAGGGTAAGGGTCCCCTAAAATTTGCTTAGTGCATAACGAGCTCGATGGCGCAAGTGGTTGGCGCGTTCGGCTGCGATCGTTGAAGTTAAGCAACTTTCGCAGTGGTCGGTCATTGGATGGGTGACCAAAAATTTACTATCTCGAGCTCCTCCGTGCTTCGGAAGGCACGTTAAGCCCGTTGGTCCCGGCTGCATCTGCAGTCTTTAGCACCCACCAATCCGCACTGGGCCCGCGTGGATTGTCATGGCCCATTCTCCCTATTCCATCCATAGGGAAGGCCTCTGCCCCAGCAGTGGGGACATTAATAGACTGATGATGATGATGATGATGATGATGATGAGTGCAAAACGAGCTTAAGCACTTACTTTGGGATTGGAGCAACATTCGTATGGTAATTTAGATTTAAACAGTCCCTATGTGCCAATAGATGAAATGTAGATTTTTATTTACGAAAACTGTTTTTCTATTGTCTTCTATGAAAGTCTCGTATGTCTCGTTGGTAATGCACCTAAATTACCTATAATGCGAAGAGATGGCCTTGCAGCTTAAGAATGGCTAGAAGAATTACGACGCGGTCCGTGAGGGCCGCGGTAGCATAATTGGTCAGTGCATTCGCCCGGATTGCGAAGGTTGCGGGTTCGAGTCCCGTCTGCTGCCTGGTCCGCGTGGATTTTTTTCTAGTTATATTTTCTTTAGATTTAAACATCGAGCAGTTACATGCATTAAAATAATAAAAAATACACCTAAATTATTCCTGATAATATTTTAAAACTAAATATTCTGATAGAGTTCACTGGTCTACACAAAAAATAAACTGGAGCATACGAACTCATTGGACCGGTCCGTTGGTTTTTGAGCTATAATTGGACTTCTTGGTGAATTCCAATCGCCGCGCCTCCCTCTCCGTTTCCTTACTTAGTTGTTAACAAGTGCGTCCCTCCTTATGCCGCCTGTACATCGACATATCTACGGCAAACTTATGGTAACCATACACACTACGAGAAATCGTTACGATCAGACTGTACAGTTCGATCGGAACAGTTTATCGTACGTGGCGTACGTATAGGAAACTGTGCAGTTTTATAACATACACGCTACGATTTATCGATACCGTTCGGACTGTACAGTCTAATCGTAACGATTTCTTGTAGTGTGTATGGCTACCATTACAAATCCGCTTCCTTAGTTAAAAATTTGTAATAAAAAACTTTTTTTTTTTTTTTTTTTTATGGTAGATAGGCAATGCGTTTGACCACAATCTCACCTGATGGAAAGCGATGATGAGGCCTAGGATGGTACACGCCTGCCTAGAAGATGCCTGTTCACTCTGGCCTTGAAGATGTCCAGGTTATATTGGTCCGGGAAAACAGACCTCGGCAAGGAGTTCCACTCCCTAGCCGTTCGTATAATGAAAGCCGAAGCAAATCGCTTCGTGCGAATGGGAGGAACTTCGACAACATAAGGGTGGAAACCCTCGCCGCGCCTGGTCGTCCGGTGGTGGAAAGGGGAAGGGGGGATCAAATTATGTAATACCTCCGCACACTCTCCGAAATGTAACCGATAAAACACCGAAAGGCAAGCTACACGTCTTCGGTGGTCAAGGCTCTGAAGATTAGCCTCAACGAGAGCGTCATTGCCTATGAGTCTCTTCGCACGGTGTTCCACCGAGTCCAGTGCATCCAGCTGATACCGAGCAGATCCGTCCCAAAGGTGACAACAGTACTCCAAGCAGGAGCGAACTTGGGCTCGGTAAAGGTTAAGGAGCTGCTCAGATGTAAAATATCGCCTGACCTTAGAAAGTATTCCAAGTTTTCTGGCAGCGGTTTTAGCAATGGACTCGATGTAGCGACCGAAATTGAGGCTGGATGAGATGTCCATACCCAAGAGCTCGAGATGGTCTTTAACCGGCACGGAGACATTTCGGAAAGTCGGAGTCAGATGGAATGGACTCCGTTTCGTCGAGAAGAGACAGGCCTGTGTTTTAGAGGGATTGAATCCAACCAAGTTGGCTTCACCCCAGAGGGAAACAGCTTCTAGGGTTGCATTCACTCCCTCCACCATCGCCTCCCTTAATGATCGGACATCTGCATCAGACTTCACATCAGGCAGATATCTCCCCGAAACTGTGCTGTCGTCTGCATACCCAAAGATACCGGGAGTTAGGAGCAGATCATTGATGTGCAGCAAGAAAAGAGTTGCGGAGAGGACAGATCCCTGGGGGACACCGGCATTAATACCAAGCAGATCCGACGATGTGCCATTAATGACCACTCGTATCGATCTGCCCCCCAGAAAATCTGCAATCCAGTTGCAAAGTCCGACAGCGATTCCATATGATGGAAGCTTGCCAATGAGACTTGCATGCCAGACCCTGTCAAAAGCCTTAGAAATATCAAGAGAAACGGCGAGAGCTTCGCCGCGTTTCTCTATGGCTTCACTCCATAAGTGGGTAGCATACACAAGAAGATCCCCAGTAGATCGCCCACGGCGGAAACCGAATTGGCAGTCACTGAGGAGATCGTTATCTTCGAGGTAAGCGAGGAGACGGTTGTTCAATACACGCTCCATAATCTTACAGAGTATGGAGGTGATTGCAATAGGTCGATAGTTGGCAGGGTCGGCACGACTACCCTTTTTGGGCACTGGTTGGACATTGGCTAGCTTCCAGGTTTTCGGAACTTGGCCAATCTCAAGGGATAAGCGATATAGGCGAGTCAGAATAGGAGACAACTCAGGGGCACAATTCCGCAGGACAATAGCTGGAATGCCATCGGGCCCACTGGCTTTATTCACGTCTAGAGTGCTTAGCGCTTTGAGTACCTCTTTCTGATGGATGCGAACTTCCAACATGGTAGAAGAACACTGAGGAAGCTTAGGTGGGTTTACGCCAGCAGCATCTAGCTGTGAGTTGTTCGCAAATATAGAGGCAAACAAGTCAGCCTTCTCTTTGGAGGTGTGAGCCAGCGATCCGTCAGGC
Source organism: Chilo suppressalis (assembly GCA_902850365.2). NCBI lineage: Eukaryota > Metazoa > Arthropoda > Insecta > Lepidoptera > Crambidae > Chilo > Chilo suppressalis. Next base: position 4,757,658 of record OU963899.1, on the reverse strand, counting down.
TTAATTAAAGGCGGCAGCGACGACCGGCAAAAATTGGCTTCGACTGTTTTGGCTAGGGACCAGAAAGCTTTGCTTCCGGAAAACTGCACATAATGGGGTACTTAACACCAGGGAAAATTCACACAATTTTGTCAATGACGGTTCCAAAAGTCTGATTGTTTGAATGTGCATTTTATGTTTATACATCCAAAGTAAACATACCAAATTAATATAATACGATATTTTGGCGTAGTAGGTTTTATGAAATTCAAATTCGTAAGTTCACTATGGAAGTGACGACATGTTGATCTAGCAAAGACCAATACCAACGTTAAGACAGCATATTTGTCTTGCCTTGTCATCGCTCAGTGTTGATTACCTAATTTTCCGAGTAAAGGGAAGAGCTAACGTGTAAAGACCTCATTTGGCGAGGCTTGCCAACTTTTGTCTCACGTCGCCCGAATAACTGATAGCGCCCATACGTTGGGCACCTGCCGAATGCTGGTTTATATTGGCCACATGCATTGGTCTTCATTAAACTTACCCAACTTCTAGACGGTAGCACTTGGCCTGTATTAGTTTGCCTACGCTCGCGTTGGGTTAAGCTCGGCCAACATGTATTGGCAACTTTAAAAGATCCAATCATTTGGAGGACCGACATCTTTTTAGAATTATATATGTATATATCATCTAGACACTCATTGAAATCAAGATCTATAGCACATAATATTCTCTTTCTAAGCACAAACTAACGGTACTAGTTTCCGTCCACGATTTCATATCAAATTTCACGCCATTTTTTATATTTCTTATCTCTTTCAATTTCACAGATTTAATGTTAAACTCGCGTCAAGACACGTGGGCTGATCGCGTCATGACACGTGGGCTGATCGGGGATCTGACGAAAACAATAAAATTGGAAATTTTGTTGACTTTCAATATATTGGACGAAACATAGTAGTATTTTATTTTATCGTATTATAATAATAAGTCTCTATCTTGGACGTCCAGGTCCAGGTTACAATAGATGTCGCTAGGTGCGCTTAAATGTGATTCATGTAAGTTGTTTTTTTACAATAGATGTCGCTAAGTGCGCTTAAACGTGATTCATGTATGTTGATTTTTCTGAGAGATAACCTTTTTTAATGTAATATAAATTGACATGTTTATGTACGATAGCGCAATAAATAAATATGGTATTCTACCACATGAATGATAGTACTTTTATAGAAATTAAAGCAATTCTTGCAAAATTATTCCCTAACCATTCCAAAATATCAAAATGCACAACGTTAATATTCAAGTTTTCACTTCTGCCAGCACTCCCGGATTGCAACCCGTCGTTTTTTTTTATTATTATCTGTTATATTTTCGACCAGTTGATGCAAAGGCGGGCTGCTTTCTACTCTTCTGGTCTTGAGTGCTAATTAAGTATCGCTCAAACTGAGGCGGATATCGCGCGTCATTTTTGATTTCTCGTTAGAAAAATAATAATAATAATAAAATAATAAAAACTCTTTATTTTACACCACAAAAAAAAAATATATAAAACATACATAATGGCTGCTTAAAGTGTAAAAATGGGCGGTCTTATCGCTAAGAGCGATCTCTTCCAGACAACCTTGGGATGGAGAGGACAAGAAAGAAGCTGGAAAGACGGCGGTGTAATTAACTGCAATAATACGCGAGAAAATCTATGTACAAACCGAGTATATAAAACAAATAAACACATATAAATACATAGATATACATAAATACACTCATATATACATAGGTAAATAGATACATATATATATATATATATATATAATATATATATATACATACTAAATAATACATAAGTATGTACCATATATAAGTCTAGTTCTTTGAGAGGAAATAAATAGAATAGAAGAGCTATAAGGACAAATAGTGAGATTTTAGAAGGTTTTTGAATCTGTGCAGAGATTCTGCACGTCTAATGGAAACTGGAAGCGAATTCCATAGGCGAACAGCTTGCACTGCGAATGAGCGGCCATAAAAAGTTGTTCCGTGCACAGGTGTAATCAGAGCAAAATTTTCTGATGACCTTAGGGACAATGTGTTAGAGGTGTGAAGGAAGTTAAAACATTCCTTAAGATAGCGCGGGGTCAAAGGATTAAACAGTACGTTATAGAGAAGAATAAGGATATGAGTATTCCGGCGAAAGCGAATAGGCAGCCACTTGAGCTGTGAACGAAATTGAGAAACATGATCATATTTGCGCAGGCCAAATATGAATCGTATACAGAAATTCTGAAGCCGCTCAAGTTTATCAAGCTGGGCCTCCGTGAGATCTAGATAGCAGACGTCAGCATAATCAAGAATAGGAAGCAAGAGTGTCTGAGCTAAGGTAATTTTGGTGGTAGTGGGTAGGAAATTACGCAGTCTCTTTAAAGAAGCTGCGGAAGCAAACAGTTTACGACTGAGCACTTGCATCTGGGGTCCCCAACTCATGCAGCTGTCGAAAAAAAATATGTGTTTTGATATCGAAACTGAGGTTTTATTGCAAGCAACTGAAGAACAACCTCAAGATGTGATGAAGAAAAGAAGAAAATGGGTTCATGACCTAAATATGAGTACTAAGCTCATGAAACCTTTGCCTTGCATTGCCTCAACGCGCATAGAATTTGGAGAGTTACACACTTGCGAAACACGCATTACCATTTTATTTATTACGATATTTGATGAAGAATCGATCAAAATATACGGATTCAACTAAAACTAGTTTTAACCCAAAGAAAGATATCAGAACGTCACTTTAATTTGACATTTTTGTTAGGGCTTAATCTAGTTTTACATATATCGTGATTACAAAAATTGCTGCACGCAACCAACTAACCATGTCCACACTTGAATTGAGATTTAGCAAATTTGTTGCATGTTGGCCTTACTGATAATCCTTAAATAAGTTTGTTATATAATTGTTACAATGCCCAAATATTTTGATATTTCAATTCAAAAGATCACACCCATTCGAAATTTATATAAATCATTGATCAAAATATAAACAACAGATAAAACGATGTTCAATATGCCAACTTTTAAGAAAAAAAAGTTGCATAATTTGCATCAATTTAAAATTCACGGCAGACAATGATCTCGGCGGAACGATTAAATATATAAATATTAATGACATCATTTATATATTATTAACTATATCGGGTGTAGATCATCGCCCTGCGCCCACGCATACAAAGCGGTTCTTCATAAATCGATATCTGATTAACCAGTAAGACACCATAGAGACTTTAAGGAATTCTAATATTAAGGTTTCTGTGTTCATTTCTCCTTAAAAGCTTCTCTATCATTATGATATTGGAAAGTGTGTCTCAATCTTTCAGAGCTGCTTACGGCTTTTATTGTGTGTTGGTTATAATAATAAAAACTACACTCAAAGATACCAATTAAATTTAATAGGGTATTTGACAGTGTAAAAAATAAAGTGCCAATTGTTAGCACCTGTGTTTAGAATGAATATTGGCAGGGATTTTTACTATTTTTACAATAAAAATATTCATAATTTTACTAAAAACTAACGGAAAAAATAATAGTTTTTTCTTATCTATTGTCACGTGACCCAAAACGCTTGGGATTGGCCGAGCCTAAAATGACGTCACACGCACGTAAACTTCCGGTTAAAGTGACATTGCATTGTATCGTTTGACGTTTTAATAACAGTCGTGTGTTACATATTATAAAGAGAAACGTTTTCGCGGCAACTTGAAAATGGAGTTTTTGATTTGGTTATTTTTACTGAAATACACAACAAAATGATGAATATCCACTTTTTACGGACTCCATAAACATTAGTCAATAACGTGAGATCGTTTTCTAAAACTTGTCAAATACCCTATTGTAAATGTGACAGCATCTACTTGAATCAAATTTAATTACCATCTTAGTGATGTAGAGATATCAGAAGATAGCGAATTTTTAATTTTCTATCAATCTAGCGAATTATTACTAATGAAATTCTTTGCTATTTATTATATTATTGCCTTCGAAGGCAGAAGAGCGGCCTGGCCACCTGATGTCAAGTAGTCACCGTCGCCCATTGATATTAGCAATGTCAGTGACACAGCCATGGCGCTGCGTATTTCTATCATTTTGCATTCCTGAATAAATTAAGACAAACAAAAAAAGTCCTTTTAATGTTCTTTGGCTGTTTTTAAAGAGTCTAATTTGAATACTACTTGTATTTAAATTTTGTACTGTACGACGCAGCAATCAAAATATGAGTGGATTTTATTGAATTTGAATTAATCTTTCTAAATGATTGTATTGGGAGCGACATGATTTTATGTAAATGTTGCTACTTCTGTACCCCTAGCACGAACCATTATCGAATTCGAATAGTTTGCGAGTTCGAAACGTCAATGTCAATGACTGTCTAACACCTCCTCCACATGTGATTATTTTCATGACATCAGCATGCATATAATATTTTTTTAGGTAAATAAGAAATTACCTACCTATCAAGAAAATTATTCTTGAGAAAAAGTAATTGTTAATAGTTTTAAAAGTTCAACACAAAGAAATGAATACATTTATACGTATATAAAAATACTTAATTTTTACTTCTTGATTCACCTCATGGTTCCACAAATGAGGTCAATTCATTCACCATTTTTATTTTTCAAATACAAAAAAAGAGATAAACAAAAAAAACGCTCACTAAATGAGTATTATACGTCCCTGGTAGAAAAAGAAGTTAGAATTTTGTCCCCACTCTGTAATTTGAGAATAAAACTCATATAAAATTTAAGATTCACACAATAAAGTGTCACATTCAATCCGAACCAACGAACCTTGGACCTTTACGTCAATAAATTCGCTCTGTACAGTTACTATAATGTCTTCGTCGCTCTCGGGAATGTTGACTTTTCATTAAAATTGATTTAAAATACATTTATGCTAAATATTACAAATATATTTTAAATATGGGAGAAATTATAATGAAGTTTTATAATATAAATAAAAAAGTCAACATCACACGACTTCTTGCACACATAATATGGTAAAATAATTCCAATAAACTTAAAACTAAATATTTTTCTTGACAATCTACATGTAGCGGTCTGTCCTCATTATTCTGAAGTCAACACCTATTAGACATTTGTTACAACATTGTTCTACGAAATGCATTTAATTACAATTAAATAATATTATTGGTATCGTGATTGGTAGCACGACCCATTATCGAATTCGAATAGTTTGCAAACCGAAATGTCAATGTCAAATTTTGTATGGAAACTTGAACAGCAGCGGCACAAAGTACGTAACGAGAACTAAAAATCAGTACCCCTAGCACGACATGCCTGTAACTCTCTTTCTCTCGACATTTAACAAGGTTTGAAGACTATAATACAAATACACACAGCGGTATAATAGGAAGTACATATTTTTTAATCCTACACGCAAAATTCAAACTTGGTTAATGTCATTTCAATTAAATCTTATCTTGCTGTCTCGACATTATCTGGTTTACGATGGACTTTCACACATCTGCGTTTGTGGATACAATATTTTGTTACTATCACACGACACTACAGTAAGTACCCTTAGCACGAACCAAAATCGAATTCGTATCATTTGCAAATCCGAAATATCATTGTCAAATGTGTACTGATTTTTAGTTCTCGTGACGGACTTTGTGGCGTTGCTGTTCAAGTTTCCATACAAAATTTGACATTTCACTGTTGTCAAATTTAAGTTTAGGCTTAGAGAATCGTGCCAGAATCGACACCAGTGAGTCACATTGAAAAAACAAAATCGCTTTGATTTACAAAAAGCAAAATTGTGGAAACCATGATTTAATTATAAACGTGAGTCAAAAATCTATTGGGTTGCTCATAGGATTTGCATATGGATCCACGAGTTATACGTGCTGTACCCATTTGACACTGGCGAGTTCGATAACCGGACCAAAGACAACAAGCATGTTTAATTATTAGTTTTACATATTATATTTATAAAATGATAGATGACTGACCCTCAAGAAGGCAGACAGATCTCGTATTGACGCATTTGAAATGTGGTATTGGAGGAGAATGATACGAGTTCCGTAGACAGCCTTGCGTCAATTCTTAAAGAAGTGGAAGTCACCGTTAGGCTGTCCACATTCTGTTTGCGTAGGATCCTCGAATTCTTCGGTCACATAGCAAGGAAGAAAAACGATACCCTGGAAGTGCTCCTGGTGACAGGAAAAGTACAGGGAAGGGAGACGCCCCATGCGTTTGACAGACCAGATCCGCTACAACTCCAAAACTGGAGTCCGCGAAACAGCGATCGTCCACAAAATAATTCGTGGAGGTCACGACCCTCAGCAATGAAGAGCACGACACAAGGCGGAGGAGTCAAAAATCTATTGGGACACTCATAAGATTTGCATATGCATCCACGAGTTATACGTGCTGTACTCATTTGACACTGGCGAGTTCGATAACCGGACCAAAGACAACAAGCATGTTAAATTATTAGTTTTGCATATTATATTTGATATGAGATATGACTGACCAGCTCGAGTCGAGTTTAAACAACTAATTTTATTGTATCGAGTTTACATAACCTGTCTCGATTTGAGAAAAGAAAATGGAAGAAATATTTCAATTTATTTTTGGCGCATCCACGATTAAATTGTACTGTCATTGAATACTGACTTTTGAACGGTTTTTGCTATTGTAATATATATAAACTACAATAAAATAAATAAATAAATAAAATTCATTTATTTCGAGCAACATAACTCATAATCATAATAATAATGCATAATCAGTTATTGTAGAACATGTCACTTAAAATACACCTAATCATTTATTTAATTTAATAAAATTACATAATTTAGATTTAATAATTTCCATCAAATAAAATAATTAAAAATCAAAGGTCAAGTTAATATTATTATAATGTCATACACAAAATGAATATTAAAATGTCATAGGAATACAAAATTTCTTATTTATATCAAACCGTATTTTTTTTTTAATATAAAATATTTTTACAATTGTATTTAATAACATTACACACCTCCATTAGATAATATATGCTGTGCACAACAATGCCGCATGTAAGGACAGTCAAACCTCTCCGCTATCATAGCCAGGACTTTATTTGGGCTTGCCCTCACTCTACTTACAAGGGTAAGGTTCTCTCAATGAGAACTAAATTTTTGTACCGTTTGGTGTTGAGACTATAGGACCATGGGGTCCAAGTGCTAGTTCCTTTTTTAAGGAATTGTCTAAGAGACCCACCGAGGTGACTGGTGATCAAAAGGCTGGCAGCTACCTTGGTCAACGGCCCTGCTATCCAACGTGGAAATGCTGGAACACCATTCCTGACATCGGCGCTGGCGCTGGGGGTGATATATTTTTTGTTTTGTAGGTTGTATATTATTTAAGTAGTAGTTTCAAGCTTTTGTAATCTAAATATTAATATGTAAATATAATAAAGGTATTCTACCTACACTATTTGTTAACACAATCGAGAAGTTTCTGTTTTTATAAAATCAGCGGTGGTCGAAGGAACCCCTCGACCTCACCTCATAAACCGCGGAATGTTGAACTAACGTAACATGACGTTACACGTGACTCGTGACATGACGTCACCCTTTTTCGTGCGTGCAGCCGGCGTTCATCGATTTATAAGACGATGGATCATGGGATACGCATCACCACTAGATATTTTAAAAATCTTTATGCTGGTGAAGCAAGCTTAATTTTTTTTATTTTTACACCATTTACGGCGGGATGTAGTTGATTCGAAAGAGTGTTTTTATATGGTAATTAGTTACAGATAATGTGTTAATGAGCAGTTTCCTGACACGCTCAAAATAACTCGCCATGTAAATGGCGACGATTATAGATCTGTTGTAATATACAACATAATAATAATGAATTTCTTCATACACTCAATTATTTTTTATTATAAAGTAGGTATCAGTTAATATGAATATTCCTATTATAATCAGGTTAAATGCTTATTTAAAAGCAGGCTACGAGGAAGCTTAGAATATATATCAAGCATTTAGTAAAATCAAACACTTTTCGGGCCTTAATTGACATTGCAATTTATCTGTGAGTTTCTTGCAGTTTAACACAATTAGATATGACGGGATTTGCCCGAATAATGTACAGGTAAATATACCTATGTATATTTACTATGTTTCATACTTGTAGTTGTTAAGAATTAACAATAAAAGGGAAATTTAATAATATTAGAAATATTTGTTGCAATTATGAATTTATATTTCTTAATATCATCAACTAATCTCAAAAATACCTGACCTCATTATCCTTCCTGTACCTAGTCGATCCATTTGATTTTTAACGATTTTAGTTGAGAATGCAGATTTATAGAGCTTATAATTCCATAAATAACCATGGTAAATTTTTTTTTCTACGACAAAATATTGACGAAGCTATGACCATATTACTAAACACATTTTCGGCTGGCCGCGTGGTGACTGTGACGTAACAGAGCTCTAGCGCTCAGGCGCGAGCGTGTGTAGAGACGCTTCTAAAGTTCGAACGTCGTGACGTTCTGTGACGTCACACGTAGATGAATATTGGCTACCATAAAATTAGTTATAAATTTAAAAGTATATTAATGAAAAAGCTTTTATGATCATTATACTGTTGATTTTGAGTTGATATGCTGACCTAGTAATGATCCTCATTATCTCAATGTTTTGCTTTTCTAGAAATATTCTTTCAAAACGCATTTCAGTACCACTAAACTACTTTTCCTGGAACAGCATACCCATTTTCCTGTACATACGACGAGAGCTAACACGCTTTACCATGTTTACGTGTCAAGCTGTTACCCACAAAGGCTGATGGGCTGATTCACCGACTACACATTTCCGATCCAAACTTCTCTTATTATAATGGTAAAGGAACTCGTTCAGTTGATTCGTCACCGCTAAATCGTCGAAATTATTGCCTCTCGTTACGTATTGTTTATACTTAGGCAGAGTGATGGGATTCATATTAATCATTGGCGACGACCGAGCACTGGTAGTTCTCGCTAAATGAAGCTTTTTATTGACTTTTATTCCTCAATTGCTGTATAATATTCATGTAGTGATGCAAAATAAGAATAATATAGGCAAAAGTAGTTACCATAAATCTTCTTATTAAACTTTAATGAGAATAGGGAATGCGCATAATTTTTTTTGTATTTTTATTTAATAGGCCCTTTTAGGTCCAAAAAATAATTTAGTGTCAAAAAATATTTCAAATATTTGCCTCTTTGAGGCAGTTTAAATGCGCGCTATTTTGTAACGCTTGGATGTGACGCCACGATACATGAATCTAAAACAAGATCAATGACCTCACAAAATACTGACATTTTGCGTTTCATGCGAATGGAAGTCGGAATCTGCGTCAATGAAATAGACATTATGTTTCATACATTTTTGGTAAACATTTAAATGTCATAATGAAAAAATGCACTCGGTGTCTAAGTGGAACGCAGCTTGGACATCTTCGCACTAGCACTATAATCTCGTTAACATTGGCATAAATCCTGTGAACATCACTAATTTTGTTTGATGTTAGGTATATATTTTCAGCCGCTCTCGTCGCGTTTCAAATATTTCAATTCGGCAAGGCAAAAAAGGCTTTCACAGTTTAAAATCAAAAATTTCTTACTTGAAAAGAAAATTTATTAACAAATATTGATGCAGAGACAACTTAAAAGTAATAAAGATTTTATAAAAATCAAATGCACCTTATTTGAATAACATGCATGTTCTCTATCGGTTTTATTTCATATAAGTTTAAATTTCTTACATAATATGATTGAGATAGTGGAAGGAAATGGTTTAAGAATTATTGTATCGGCTTTTTGCATACTGATATGTAGTAGACTACTATATAGTAGGTATATATATATTATAAAAAATATATATTGTGATATTTTAATGCGTTTATATTTTCCCCTTACCTTTTTCTTTAAAACATGCATAAAAAATCTTTGTCGCATTTTTTCAGTATGTACTAGGACTTTTGTCGTAGCTACAATTTCTGTAGAATGAATGTTGTCTCATTTCCAACAGAAATTGCTGCGCTTTGGCATTCTTGCATTAAAGGAATACATAAATAAGAAATTCACAAATATTTTTATAGGTTTATGGAAGGTAAGTAGGTAATTAATTGTATGTTATGTACTTAATTCACTTTGCATGTATGCTATGCACCGTATTTGGGTCTTCGACGCGATTTTAATATGCCATCGCCATACCTATATAATCACTGTAACCGTAAGCGAAAAAACGAGTTTGTAAGGCTGGCTTTACACAGTCTGATTGAATCGGAATCGGGATACATGGATTGCATACAGGGCCGGATCTACCATATTGCTTATTGGGCTTCAGCCCAGTGCCCCGTGGATTGAAGGGCCCTGGGCTGAAGCCCAATCAATTTTCCAGGATGTCATATATACAGAATAAATACAGAACAACGATGTCAAACTTACGATTTAACCATTTATCCGTTTTGTCCATAAATGTTAATTTAACTAAGAACCTAGAATATAAGAAGCAAATTAAAGAATTTGCTAAAGAGCAGTGCGGAAAGGTTATAATTTGTGAATATATTTATGGTTGTATGACACTAAGGCATAATATATTATAATAAAATTTAATATTTTAGTCTCATTTTCTATACTTTGAGTATTTAGGTGGGCCCCTAAGTAGTATTAGCCCAGGGCCCCCTAAACTCACAGTCCGGCCCTGATTGCATACTGAGATTAAATCAAAAAGGGAAGATACGGCACTCGCGGCTCAAAAGTGAACCGCTTAAATTGTGGTGCATGACCACAATTCGCGTAATTCACAATTGGACATCCAAACACGATCTATGTCCACTTAATATAACAATATTGCGTAACATAGTCTGTTTAAGCAATGCCTACGATGCTTTTTTAAAGAGCACAAATAAGTAAGATCAAGTAACTAATGTCACGGCAACACTTTTCATTCGTAAAACTATAAAAACATTTAAAAATCACGGTTTGCAATGAATGTAAGTTACTGATTCGCCATTTGTTATCAAGAAAAGGACAACAATATAGCTCAAAGGGACGTGGAGTCGCGGATTCACCGTTTCACTCATACGCTTCGGCGTAAAATTCTGCCTCGCTCGCTCGATTGAATCCCCACGACAACGGCTAACTAGAGCCGAGGTCCGAGTCTCAGAAACGATTTCTAGTTGAGCCGACCCCCTCAGGTTCGAGTGGTCTGGAGACTCCAGACGGAGAGGAGACTCCCCCCGTGGGGAGACGCCATCCGACTGGAATACCTCCAGAGGCACTCGCCAATTCTCGGCTTGAGGTCCCCTTAGGATCTCGCCGTCCCCAAACCCGGTGACGCTGTAAAGGTCATGCTCGACCAACAGCATACACACTCAAAAAAAAATCGATTGAATGTTTTTTACAGAAGTATGTATGTATGAAAGTTACTTATGTATTTGATTCGGAGCAAATTTTAATTGATGTTAGTATGAGCGTACCGTATCTTATCTTCCCTTTCTGTTTTAAACTAAGATTTCATACAATTTTACACATTGCACATGCAATAATAATAATAATATTCTTTATTGTAATACACCAAAGAAAACACACAAGAAAATTAAAACATGATAGATAGAACGTACACAATATAGGCGGCCTTATTGCTAGGCAGCAATCTCTTCCAGGTAACCCATAATAGAAAGATAAATAAATATGAAGGAGATAAGGAGGAGTGTTATAGAAAAACATAATGATATCAATGGCAGGAAAAACAGATATATCTAAGGAAGGAAAGAGAGGATGAAATAAAAATTAATATAATAGTTTGGATAGGAAATAACTCCCAACTTGATCCCTAAAAGAGTTCAGAGTGCGAGCCTTTCGAATTGTTTCTGGCAATGAGTTCCATAGACGTACTGAATGCACAGAGAAGGAATAGGAAAAGAAATCAGTAGAATGAATTGGAATTTCAAGAGATAGGTAAGAAGAAGATCGCAGCGCTGTGTAGTAGAAGTGAGAAACGAGAAGCATTCTTTTAAGTAATGAGGAGAAGTGGGTAAGAAAAGTACGGAGTAAAGAAGTGTACATTATACAATTTATATCAAATTATGAATTTGTCAGATTGTCTGTGGATAGTAGGAAATTGTATGTAATTCCACGCGTTCTGAATTTATATTATGAATTCATATCTGATTCAGACTGTGTAAGCCCAGCCTAAGAGAGGGATGCGCTTTTATAACCACTTAAAATACCTTTTAAATTGTGCCTTGTCCAAAAAGTTTGCTTGTTGTGTTTGGTGATAATACAAATGAAAATTGACACCTTAATATCGCACAACCTCATTGATGCAAGCATAAAGATCAGGTTTATACTTAGTAATCTTATCATCTGAATTTGAAAAAAAGAAATCACCTGTTTTTTTTTATTCTCATGGTCTTTTACCGACTTCCAGATCGGAGATTTCTTGTACGGAATTTTCGTTTACACGAGGCGTAAAAAATATATATTTTCCTTGCGTTATCTCAGTTAATAAAAACAAAAAAAAAACAATAAAGTACTTACTTAATAAAATGTGATATGGATTTCTTGGCATCTGACTTCTACTTACATTTTACATAGACTTGTATTTTACAGTTAATATTTAAAATGTATTATCAAAGGTGCCTTTAGGACTTATATTTTGTATTTTTGTTTCCCTTGTATGTTGAGTATGGGTACGGCCAGAGTGCACTCAGATTCAGACTCAGAAAACAAGCGCGAGAAATAAACAATGTACTTAAAGCAGGGTGGCCATAGTGGCAGCAGGCAACCTGCTTAAACTACACTGTATATTTCTCTCGCTTGTTTTCTGAGTCTGAATCTGAATATGAGTGCACTCTGGCCGTACCCTAAGTATATAGTATATAAAGTATAACATAATCTGTGGCACGGTATTTATGTAGTAATTTGCTGAAGTATCCATCTTATATACCTAATTATTTATGCAGGTACTTATTTAAGCAAAAGCGCTTTTCAAAATCGATTGAGTAAACCTGCTAGATCTTAATTTTTACGACTGTGTACTTACTGTGTAATTCGTGCCTTTTCAAAGAAATTAACATCTTTAAGAACATATATGTATAACTTTTTGCAAATGTCATTTACATTTCTTCGTTGCAAGATAAAGCCATATCGACTTATTTACATGAATTAACATATTTTCTCACGAAGCTGTTGGAAATAAAATGTTTATACGGATTGTGTTCGCTTCATGCGATACTGACAACTTTGTGTTAGCCTCTTGTAGACTGCTGCTCTTAACTGATATTAATATGTTTAGAATGACATCACAATTTCACATAATGTAGTTTTGTGGCCATCGACATTGATCTATCTCTTATTCATTATCATTATTTCTAGATAATTTATATTCCCACTATTGGGGCACGCTTCCCCTTTGAAAAACTCCGGATATCTTAGAAGATAAGATGAATTATCAAAGAACCACCTAAGTGACTGGTGACTAAAAGACTGGCAGCTATCTTGGTCAACGGATCAGCCTTGCTATCAACGTGGCAATGCTGCCAGCCTATTGGGCACCATTCCTGACGGCGGCGCTTGGGGTGACGACATATTTTTCATTTTGTTAATTAGATATTATTAATAAGTAAGTTAAGGTAAGTTAAGGTTAATAAGTAAGTGAGGAGCTCGATGGCGCAAGTGGTTAGCGCATTCGGCTGCGATCGTTGAAGTTAAGCAACTTTCGCAGTGGTCGGTCATTGGATGGGTGACCAAAAATTTCTATCTCGAGTTCCTCCGTGCTTCGGAAGGCACGTTAAGCCGTTGGTCCCGGTTGCATCTGCAATCGTTAGCACCCGCCAATCCGCACTGGGCCCGCGTGGTGGGTCATGGTGGGTCAATCTCCCTATTCTATCCATAGGGAAGGCCTGTGCCCCAGCAGTGGGGACATAAAGAGGCTGATGATGATGATGATGATGATGTTAAGGTAATTTGTATTTCAATTTTATACATTACGTAGTTTTTAAGTTGTTGTTATTTTATTTTCTATATATTGTAATACTAATTAGGGAAATGAGCCGTCAGGTAGGGTTTTTAAAAACTAAACTTTTAATTATACATTTATTTATTTAAATATTTTACAGAAAAACTTATATTAGGTGATCACGATGATCAGGTCTTAAAACTATACGACCAGATGCTTCCATGATTAAAGCACAAGATAGCCCCAAAACTGTCCGAAGGTTTTACATGAACTAAATCTGTCTAATAAGCACTTTCCAACACGATTGCTCAATCGAGCCACCAACAAATAATGTCCGCATGACGTATGAGTGACGTAGACCAGTTTTGTACTCGTAACATACTGTAAATAAACAGGTAAGATAAATATTTACCTATTTCATAAACAGATTTGTTTATAGTTAAGATGTAGCTAAGACCAACTGCTTAACGTCCCTTCCGAAGCATGAAGTAGCTCGGAGAATTTTTGGACATCCATCATATGACTGACCATAGTTTGATCACGCTAAGTTTTGTACCATCGCACACCAATTGCTTCACTCTTATTTGCTAAATCCTTCTTTCACGAGGTTGACAACAAAAAGGCTTTTATATTGTTTTAAACTTTCATGGTCACTAACATTATAGTAATATAAGTTATTTATGTGATTGTATTGTAACTCACAGTGTTATTCCTTGATCATGGCGCTTGCAACAGTGCCGAAATATCGCAAACTGGCTAAAAACAAGGTACATGGTTACAAACCCGTAAATAACTTATATTACTAAAAAAGGCTTTTCTTAATTACCATTAATCAAATCACGATCACCTCACAGCCGTAATGACGATTATCTGATAAGATTAATGAGTACCGCAATTAATAACTCCGTGTGTCTTTTAAGTCTTAATTTATCGGTTATCTTCAGCCGTTTTGAATAATGTAAATTTTTGGACCGTAATCAAAAAAAAATTAAGTGCGTGCATTAAAAAACTGGACTTCCAATTATCAATGTTCGTTCATAATGTAATGGCGGTGATTCACAGCTTTTACTTTGCCGCCTAAAGCTTTTTCACAGAGTTTTAGGTGGGATATACTCGTATACAGTGGCGTAGCTATGGGGGGGCGGCGGGGGCGGCCCGCCCCGGGTGACACTTAGGGGTGACACCCGAGCCCGACTATGAACATCAGTTATAGTTCCTCATATAAAAAATCGTAAAATTGTGGTAGATAGCATAATCGCCACTAATAAAACAATCTAGGTAAATAAGATTAAAGTCCATTAAAGACTTAGCTTCATTGTTTGAGGTTATGCAGTCAAAGACTTTTCTTTTGGGCAACACTAAAAAGTTAAAATTTGCTATATCGAAATGTACTGACCTTTAAGATAAGGTATCAGGAACAGAACTTCTCTTAGAGATATCAAGATTGAGAGGACATTTAAAAGCGGCTAATATTACTGTTGCTAATTGGGTGACTCTGGACTATTTGAAATTCATTGTGGAATGGGATTTTACAGAAACTTCCGAATCTAACGGTCACACTAAAGTTATCTATAGCAATATGTGCATCAGTTATTTCATGTGAGAGGAGTTACAGCAAATTAAAATTAATTAAAAATTACTTGCGGTCTACAATGACTGAAACCAGATTAAACAAACTTGGTATTTTAACTATAGAACATGAAACAACACAAAATAGAAATTTTGAAGACGTGATTTCGAAGTTTGCAGCTGTCAAAGCTAGATGGAAGAAATTAAAATTTTTAACATGAAATTTATTTTCTCAGAACATATAAAAACATTTGTTATACTCGTGTTTCAATAAAACGTAAATTATTGTTACTTCTTTTTTATTTAAAAGTTTTGATTGAGTTTTGGGGTGACACCTATATAATCCGCCCCGGGTGCCACCCAAGCTAGCTACGCCACTGCTCGTATGTATATGAAAACTGTGAACAAATGGGTAAGTAATTGACGACCTGACGACCTGACGACCTCCGTGGTCGAGTGGTTTGTACGCCGGGTTTCATGGTGTCGCCGACTCGAGAGGTCCCGGGTTCGAATCCCGGTGGGGGCAGATGTTTGTGTGATGAATACGAGCATTTGTACTCCAGTCATGGATGTTTAATATGTATTTCTATATAAATAAACATATATGTACTGTATATGTATTCTATCCGTTACCCTAGCATCCCATAACACAAGCCTTACAGTGCTTACTTTGGGGCTAGGATAATTGGTGTGAGTGTCGTAAATATTTATTTATTTATTATTTAAATATTATTTATTTATTATTTTATATTTATTTATATTTATTAATTTATTAGTCTGTAGTCCGTTTGTGCCGAACCTTTGGAACAGGGATGGGCACACTACGACCCTGGGCCAACTCCGTCCCTCGAAAGGTTGAAATCAAGCCATCTATAAGTCGCGGCATGGAACTCTAGCGCTGACCGTTATTGTGCAGAAGTAAGAATTAAGATGTGTTGGGGGGAAACGAGGTGCGCGGGTGGGCGTGCGTTGCGCCGATTGGCTCTCCAGTCGTCGTACCCGTGCAGCTATCCCTGACGCGGTTTGTTCAGCGCATTGAACTATATTATTACGTAGTAGTAATACCTCAGTGGTTCAGCGCTAGAGTTACGTGCCGCGACCTGTACCATCAAACAAAACTCTAAGGTCCTCACCAAAAGCAAAAAATAAAGCGTGGGCGTCTGGGAATGCACGACAGAAGCGATAACTTAAAGTAATCGAAGCGACGCTGCGGGTGAGAGTGAGATAGGAAGAGTATCTACATCAGAAAGTTGTTAAACTAAATGAGCACAGGAGATTGGTAGCTGAAAATAGTGTAAAGGGGATTCGAGGGTGAAAAAGGTAACAACCCTTTGGTAGCTGGGCGGGCTGTGGCGTCAATCTCCTTGAGCGGGGTGCAGACGCGACGAAGGGAAGCCAGACTGATTGGCACCGTAACGCGTTACGTAACGAAGCGGTTTACACTACCATAAGAAGTTATCATTTCAAAAAAATCATATGTTCCGACAAGTACCACCCCACTGTCAAACCTGGTACCTATCTTTTTACTTCATAGCAAACTCGGGGGCATATTTGAATTGTGAAAGTTGTAAATGGATAGTCAAAAAACTTAGCCCGCCATAGGTTCTTGGTAGTAAATGTAGTAAATATTGGCACAATGAGGAACAAGTTTGCCCATCCCTGCTCTAGAGTCAGCTGTCTCAAGAGAAACCAGTCATTCCAAGCTGGCCTGAATTTAAACTATATTGCTATCACAGTTCACAGATACAGCCTGGTGGCCTGGTGACAGACAGATAAACAGACAGTGGAGTCGAAGTAATTACGGTTACTGAAGGTACAGAACCCCAAAAACCCGCAGTATTTCATTTATTTTGTACAAATGTCCCAATCTGCAATAGATAAGTACTTGGTACTTTTCTTATTTTAAAAACGCAATAATAATAATCTAAAGAAATTTTTACTAGAAAAAATTTCCACGCGGTCCAGGCAGCAGACAGGAACGAACCTGCACCCTCCGCTTTCCAGGCGGTTGCACTGATGTATAAAACTTTCTAGTAAATTGTTCTTTAGATTTAATAAACATCTAGCAGTTAAATGTTTAAAACAACAATGTTATAACATTTTATTATTATTTATCTTTTAACAAACTTCGAAAGATTAGAATCATATAAAATATAATAATATTTTATGTAGAAGAGATAATAATTTTCTCTTTATTAATTTGGATTCGCAGCAAATATGAATATTATGCTAATAAGTTTGAAAGCATTAATATTTTAAATGACAGCAAAGCTCGTGCATATAATAATGTCCGGTGCCGCTTTGAGACCTTTTCGATGTCAACTGGCGAAAATAATATGGATTGGAATGTCATAGCAAAATGATCTCAGAGCATTTACTGATAAAGTCTAACTTCCCTAAACGGAATGCATTTCAACTGTAAATTAACCAAATTAAATTTAAGCCCTTTGAGACGTCACATCGTACGGCGTTTAAAGGATTACATACAATATTCTTTCAGACACTTTGTGGCCTTAAAACATGTATCCTATACAGAGAAAGGTTAGTTGTTATAAGCTACTTCGGGACTGTCTGTCTTTTCCCGTAATTGGAAAGCAATTTATTTTTCATATAATATTTGTGAAGATTTTTTTTTAAAGTTTACTTCATCTACATCAGCCTATTTGTGCCCCATGCACCGCACACTTCCAGTGCCGATTAACTGATTATTGGTGTTACAAAATTATCATTTGACCAATACGCTGGTGTAATCTTAGTCTTTTCAAGTTTAATTATATAATAATGTTTATGGAGTCCGTAAAAAGTGGATATTCATCATTCTGTTGTATATTTCAGTAAAAATAACCAAATAAAAAACTCGATTTTCAAGTTGCCGCGAAAACGTTTCTCAGGGCAATATGGCGTCTTACTAGTGTGTGACGTCACACGACTGTTATTAAAACGTCAAACGATACAATGTAATGTCACTGTAACTGGAAGTTTACTTGCGTATGACGTCATTTTAGGCTCCTCCAATCCCAAGCGTTTTGAGTCACGTGACAATAGATAAGAAAACTATTATCTTTTACGTTAGTTTTTAGTAAAATTATGAATATTTTTTGTAAAAATAGTAAAAACCCCTGCCAATATTCATTCTAAACACGGATGCCAACAATTAGCACTTTATTTTCAACACTGTCAAATACCCTATTCTGAGACCAGTCGAGCACCACAATTTGTATTATATCGCGTCTAAAGTCCATTAGTAATTTGACAATTGAGCGTGATAAAAATGCGTTATATGTATATCATATCGCGGTACTCATGCTAGGGGGGCAACTGTTCGGCGGCGCGCCCTGGCTGCGCCCGTCCCATGACCTTACCCGAGGGGTCCCTCGCTGACCGGCATGGCGATGGCCGTGCCGGCCACCGACGGACCCCGTGACGGCAGCCCCCCCTTGTAGTTCTGCCCTGCAAAGAGGGGGGCAGCGGAGGGAGCTACACGGGCATGCCCAAGTAGCCCTCCGCAGCGGACGGGGGGGCGGTACGGTGGGCACTAGGCCGCGTACTCAGCCCCCGCGCGCGGGCCTACCCGCGCACGTCTGCGGGGTCCCCGCGATACCCCGGGAGACCCCTGCCGTGGAGCCCCGGCTTGGCCGGGAGGCTGCTAGGTGCGGAGACGCGGAGAATCCCTAAACGGGGATCCCGCGGCTTCGCGCTAAGCAGCTTAGAGGGTATTCGCAGGACTTTTTTAGCGGATATTATACCGTAAAGCACCCGTAAGAGTTGCGGGGTCTTCGGTGGACAGCCACTGGGGGGTTCGTAAGACTTGCGGGAGCCAGGTGTGAGGTCCGTTCGGCGGTGTGCCTCTTAAAGGCGCCGTCGTCTGTAAATAGATTTTTTACCTGCGTATTAAAAAAAAAAGGGGGCAACTGTCAAAATCTATAGTAATTTGACAATTGAGTGTGCTAAAAACACGTTATATATCATATCTTGGTGCTCATGCTAGGGGGGATTAAGTCCTTTCTAAAAAGTAAAACTTAATCTTTATCATTCTTTCAGTTGGCAGTTGACCATTGTTATGCCAGTGTAAATAATAAACTCGTTGAAATTATTCAAATATACGTTAGTTACAGTCGTTAGTTTTTTGGTACGTTGCGTTCAGGGTTGCCAACCATATTATTTTTTTCCTCATACATAGTACTAACCATAGACTGTAAACAAATGTTGTTTCAGCATAATTCTCTTTAGATTCAAACCTCTAGCTTAAAATTAACATTATAATAAACAGAGAGACTTGTTTGGACACTAACGGTTTACGCTCCAACATGTTGCCTTCAATGAAATATCATGTTATAAATTAATCTAAAAATATCTCGTACATATGATAAGTGTTCTCGTACCTCGTACGGAAGGCCAGAAATATAATAATAATAATAAATAGTAATAAATATTTCCAACACTCACACCAATTAGCCTAGCCCCAAAGTAAGCACTATAAGGCTTGTGTTATGGAATACTAGGGTAACGGATAGAATACACATACTTTACATATTTAAGTATATTTATATAGAAATACATATTTAAACATCCATGACTGGAGTACAAATGCTCGTGTTCATCACACAAATATCTGCCCCCACCGGGATTCGAACCTGGGACCTCTCGAGTCGGCGACGCCCTGAAACCCGGCGTACAAACCACTCGGCCACGGAGGTCGTCGAATCTCGTTTTTGTACGAGAATTCTCGTACGGTTGGCAACCCTGGTTACGGTGGTAGTGGTACTGTGTTTTGTGTTAGTGTTTTGTCGCGGAAGACTGCTGGTAATGTCAGGGCCGTCAGCCGGCTCCGTGTGGTCCAGTTTGACATTTCTGTGGACGCCTAACGACGCAGACGCCGACGCTGCCTCTCGTGGGCGCCTGCTACAAATCAATCACAAACAACACAACACACAATCTAATACGGATGTTCTCAAACTTCTTTTGTGTATCATCTACTAATGTATATTTATCATTTTTTTAAGAATGTAACGGAACTTGATATCAATATGTACATTAATATTTTCAAGTTTAGATGTCATCTTTCAATTGACGACTCTATATAAAATTAACAGGGTGAAAAAAGTAGCCCTTGCTGAGTTTTTTGCCAGTTCTTCTCAGTACAAAGTCTCCTACCGTATATTTACGAACCCATGGCATAGAGTTGACGTTCACAAGAGCTTGTAATAGCTGAATAAATAATTTAGTTTTTTGTATTTAATCTTCCAAATATTATGCAAAATGAATCCCCATATTTTCTTTGGTCAGGTCATAACTTGAGATCCACTTTACCGATTTCATCCATCTTAATAGGATACCTCACGGAATTCTGAAATATCATTTTGTTATTAAAATGGCGGAAAGAACACGATTTTCACAAAAATGGTCTTGGATTTTCACGAACATGGATATCAAGTTAAAGGCCTCGATTAGCACATTCCAAAAAAAATTAGTTACATAATTAGGGTGTTCTTATGCTAAAGCTACAAAAGTCGACTTACTATGTACTAAAAATTATAAAAAAGTAATAGACAAGCTCAAAAAAGTCTTTGGTGTCGGGGAGATTCTTCACTCCTTTTGGACTTCTTTTTTGACGTGACAACGTCTTAAATTAGGTTGCGGCTGGGAGTCACTTATGAAAAAGTGTAACGCTCGGTAACGTTACGATGAGTCTCTCGTGTTAAGTTTAAGTTTACATGTACAATGTTTTAGTAAACAAAATATATTTCTATAGTTAAAATTTGTGCAATTCTTATTTTCATTCAATTCCTTGTTCCTATTGTGCAATTTAATTATATTCATATCAATAAATATTCTACCGAGAAAAAGACGTTGTCACGTAAAATCTTCGCCCGTAAAACCGACTTTACAGGCAACCATTTTTTTTTAAAGAAAATATAACTAGAAAAAAATATTTTTTCTCTGTATACGGTTTTCAGCAGGGCCGTCAGTTCTCTTCTTTAAATGTTTTATTAATTATTGCATTTTAAATTCACATAAAAACCGTAGTTATTAAATTTTATAGCAAATAAAGCAGAATGCGAGGAAATAATTGATGAACAATCTTTATATATATAATTCTTCTGTGAGTGTGTATGTCACTGAACTTCTCTTAAACGACTGGACCGATTTTGATGAAATTTTTTGTGTGTGTTCAAGGGGATCTGAGAATGGTTTAGATTCACAATTTTGTCCGCTGGACAACCCCTATTTTTTTAGGGCGGTACGAAGTTCGCTGGGTCAGCTAGTATATTATATAGGACTAGACGAGACAAAAAATTTCATCAAAATCGGTCCAGTCGTTTAAGAGAAGTTCAGTGACATACACACTCACAGAAGAATTATATATATAAAGATGTAATTTTAGTATTTTTAGAATTAAATAACGAAAGAATTACCCGTCATACTAAATTAACTTAAGGATTATGGGTAATTATTTCGTTTTTTCAATTCGCGGCCACTTTGAGAAGGATTAGTCTAATTTGTAAATAAAGTAACATGATTGACTTGTCTTTTTTTTCATAAGGTTATTAGTTTTTTTTACTGTGTTTAAATGGTAGAAGACATATAAAATTAAAGTGGACAACAAAAATAGAATTAAGCACTAGAAGTACGAGTGTAGGTATCGATAATTTTATCCTATTGATAAATAATAATTTTATAACAAGATAAAATAAAGTGTCTGATCTCGTAACTTAAGAAGCAGATAATCTGTAACATTTTAATTGTTGAAAGCTACCATAGAATAGTTAAGAATTGATTCACCAATATAGTTTATACATAATAACTTCATAATAAAAGTATAATATCCCATGTCATATTTAAGTACCTGTAATCTGTAGTCACAGTCACGTCTTTGCCCTTTCAAATCCAAATAATATATTACCTTAAGCGATTTGCTAAAAGCAAGGAAGTAGAATTGAATAAATGGGTTTAAACATGCTGGATTGGAAACCAAATAAACAAACAAACGAAAATTGCTCTAAAAGTTTAAATCTAAAGAAAATATAACTAGAAAAAAATCCACGTGGACCAGGCAGCAGTCGGAACTCGCACCCGCATCCTTTGCAATCCGGGTGAATGCACTGACCAATTATGCTACCACGGCCCTCACGGACCGCCGCGAAATTCCTCTAGCCATTCTTAAGCTGCAAGGCAAGTTACATCAAGCAGTTACATGCTTTAAAAAATATATGCTCTAAAAGTTGTTGTCTAAATAATGTACCGGCTCGATATTGTATACACCTACATACCTATACAAGTATGTCTCATGACCTTAACCCAAGTCAAGGATGATTAAATCAGAAAATCAAGTATTGAGAACAAGAACTGCTCCAAATTGCTTAAATTGTATACATACATATACGTAATGGTTGTATTTATATGTAGTATTGCTAGTGGGAAGACCGTGAGTTCGTCTGAGTGTAATATCATGTTTACCGTACATATGTCGAGCCTGTTTAAAACAGGGCTTGTATACCGGTTAATTTTCAAACCTAAATCAGTGTCAAGTACATTTCATCATCAGCCAATTAATGTCCCCACTGCTGGTGCACAGGCCTTCCCTATGGATGGAATAGGGAGATTGGGCCATGACCCACCACGCGGGCCCAGTGCGGATTGGCGGGTGCTAACGACTGCAGATGCAGCCGGGACCAACGGCTTAACGTGCCTTCCGAAGCACGGAGGAACTCGAGATAGTAAATTTTTGGTCACCCATCCAATGACCGACCACTGCGAAAGTTGCTCAACTTCAACGATCGCAGCCGAACGCGCTAAGCACTTGCGCCATCGAGCTCCTCCAAGTAGTACATTAGTAGCGTTTTATTTAGGTTTGGCTCTACCTTAACCTTAAAAAACCGGTTTTCCTAAAGAGCGAAATCAAATAGGTTTTGAATCAATTTAGCGGTTTTTAAAGGGTTTCGTTTCGCTCTTTCTGATGGCATCGATAATAAATGAATAACTTGACTCACTAGACGCTAGCAAACGTGTCAATAAATACATCAATCTCTGAGCATTAACAAGTTGTGACTTGATTAGTTCAAACAAAACAAATTTCAAGCGATGCCGACGCGTGCACGTGTCGCTCTGGATTAAACCGGTTTATTAAGGTTTTAGGTACCGCTTTCATTTCGGACGCGCTCCGAACGAAAACTTTACTAAAAACCGGTATTAACCTTTATTTACCGGTATTTTCGAAACCGGTTTCAAGCTCTAGTTTAAAATCCCTTAAAAATATATTTTAGTTACAAAGTGTAGCCAAGTGCCTTACCTAAAAGTCCTCGCTTACTATGCACGACTTTGGCTGTTCGCCAAATCTAAACCTAGTCAAGATACATAATTATTGTCCTGATCTCGATATATCCATGAGCCCGATAAAAAAATGTAGATACCTACAAACGACAATGCAAGTTGGTTAATGAATATACAAAAAAAAATATCAGCTTGATATTTTCTGGGACTCACCTGACAAGCTTCATTCTTGTTATAATTTTTATTTTTTAAGCATGTAACTGCTTGATATTTAAAATGCGAAGAGATGGTACTGCCTTGCAGCTTAAGAATGGCTAGAGGAATTTCGACGCGGTCCATGAGGGCCGCGGTAGCATAATTAGTCAGCGCATTCGCCCGGATTGCGAAGGGTGCGGGTTCGAGTCCCGTCTGCTGCCTGGTCCGCGTGGAATTTTTACTAGTTATATTTTCTTAAGCTTCATTCTAGTTTATATAATTATTTGTTCCAAAACAGTACCTAAAAATATTGTAGTGTTTGGATTTAGATTAAGCTATTTTTTTTTAATTGCATGATGTATTTACCTGTAAGTATTCGTTACACTTGGACTTTAAACAACTCAAAAATGTTTAACAACTCAATTTTTGGTGTAAACAAACGTTGGCAAATCAGTAAAATAAAAAAATGGGTGCGTGTACTTATGTAGGCGCGTGAGAAGTTATCCTTCTTTGGCATCGTTTAAAATTAGTTTTTAATTGCATGCAAATAATTAATTACAATAAATTAATAAAAAGTCTGGAAAAGGACACAGTCAATAAAGTTCAGTTTTAATTTGAAAAAATAAATAAATAATCAAAATATTCAATTAAAATCGCTACTGAATATAATTTATTAGAACATATGTGATTTGCACTTGTATGAAACTCAAACACGTATTCCGAATATACAAACTAGAAACATGTGGATAAATATTATAAATATGAATACCTATAACTGTTACTTTATTACAAAAAATAAAGATGTGGTTTTAGGTTCTACTACACCAATGGTCAAGAGATGGCGCTGTAGTCTCCTGAATCGCGCTTTGGTTCCGTTGTTCCAGATTAATAAATACTTTTTGTTACTTTATTACAAAAAATAAAGATGTGGTTTTTGGTTCTACTACACCAATGGTCAAGAGATGGCGCTGTAGTCTCCTGAATCGCGCTTTGGTTCCGTTGTTCCAGATTAATAAATACTTTTGATAGGCCTTCACAATGCAGTCGTTATAGACACTAAAGATGTACAAATATTTCATTATGATTGAATTTAATTTTTACACATTTTCTGTTTTAAAATACAAACCTACAGATAACAGTTTATTTTGTTGCTGCATACATAATATATTTTATAAAACAGTTTTTGCGTATTTTGGAAGGTGACGCCTCATATTGATATAGGATTTCTGTGACTGTAGGCTTGTGTTATGGGACACTGGGGTAACGGATAGAAAACATATGATACTGATACATATATAATTATATTTATAAAGAAATATATATTTGTGCCGTTTGGTGTTGAGACTATGGGACCAGGGGGTCCAAGCGCTCGTTCCTTCTTTAAGGAATTGTGTAAGAGACTCACCGAGGCGACCGGTGATCAAAAGGCTGGCAGCTACCTTGGTCAGCGGATTAGCCTTACTATCCAACGAGGAAATGCTGCCAGCCTATTGGGCACCATACCTGACAGCGCTGGGGGTGATATATTTGCTATGCACTTCATCGGCCTTACTCGAATTAACATAATTTCTAACTCAGATTTCTAGTAGTATAAAGTAGGAGATGGAGACACAAGACTTCAAGTTCACAATATATCGAATGTTGATTTTTAAAGTACGCCCTTAGAGTGCATTCGATACCTATCCTGGCCATCAGGCACACATTCGTTACGTCACGGCAAATGTCGTAATGCTAATTGTCAAACAAGCGGCGTGCGGTGCGCGCGCGCTGCCTTCACACCACGATGCTGCCAGCTATGGACAATTCGAACAAATATCGATCGAGAAACAAAATCAATAAATAATTGAAACTAGGTAGAATGCTATCAAAAAGACCACGAGCTCGTTTTCTGTGCGAGTCAAAGTAGAAAAGGCGTTTTTCTGAAATGCGTCTTGAATGGGATATAATAATGGCACAATAATGAAATGAAAAAATCATTAAAACAATTGTTACTGTACCACCTTCGCTGTTTGCAATTTTCATAAAAGTGCTTTAAGGTTATTTCACACTTTCTTAACAGAAGTAAGTACCTAATTACTTTTCATTTTATTTACTATTGTGATATAAGTATTTTTCCTATACTTATTATATAAAATCAAATCAATTTCTACCCTACCCTGTCCTATCCTGTACCCATTATAATCCATAGAAATTACTTATAGGCAGAGAGCCTCTACACAACCAAAGGACATTTTAAATTATATTTATACATATACTAGCCCAGCGAACTTCGTACCGCCATAAAAATAGGGTTTGATGGTAAAAGGATGAAAATTTAGGGTAGTCCTATGTATTTAAAAATGCCAAACAATAAAAAAAATGTCCCAAAAATAAAGAAATAATTTAGGGGTGGACAACCCTTAATGCACACAAAATTTGATGAGAATCGGGAAAGCCGTTTCGGAGGAGTTTAACCACAAACACCGCGACACGAGAATTTTATATATTAGAGCATATAAAATTTCATAAAAATCGGTCAAGCCGTTTCGGAGGAGTATGGTAACTAACATTGTCACACGAGAATCTCTTATCTATTAGACAAGTCCGTCCGTCCGTCTGTCTGTGGTGCTGTTCTAGCGGCCTAACCGTAAGAGATAGATAAAGAGAATATTTAAGTTATAAGTTAAGAATAGTCTGATAAGACTACAAACCGGATTTGAGTAACGTAACACTTCCGGTTTTCGAGAAATCACGAATTTCAAACGAAACCACACAAAATCTCCGAAGTTATCAATTAATTAAATACATTTTTTTTTAAAATCAGGTTTTGGTGAACATTTGGTTCACTGGTTTGCTAGTTTTATATATAAGATATATCCAGATCATGGGTATCCGGTTACTTTCCCAGACGGGCGCTTCACAATCAAACTCTTAAAACGACCTGATTAACGACAGATTAATAACGCGGTTGGTTCAGTGAAGAATGTGCATTAAATATCTTTCAGAATGATAAAAATATCGTCATAGCCAAGCCCCTATTTCAGAAGTGGGCACGTCTCATTGACGTCACAATATTCGATAAACAAACATTTATTGATAAAGTCGTTAACCCATTAATATTGTCTTATCTTAGAGAATATATTAAATTCATAATACGGTTAATTATACTTATTTTGACACCGATTTTAAAGATTCGACATGAGTCATCAAAGATTTCGGGTTAATTGAATTCTCTAGTGACACAATTATTAATTACATACCTAAATAAGGTTTCATTAGTTCGGTAGATAAATGTTTTGTTTTGTTTGTTTACGTATTTGTATGTGTTACAGACGACTTTTCTCAGTCATGTTAGTAAGCCCTTTGTAGTTTTTGCCAAGAGATTAGGCTGACTTGCACATTGTCATTACCAAAAATGTTGAATCATCTGTATGTTGTATGAAATATGGATCGAGCTCGGTAATTGTGTGTAAGAGTAGGAATCAGAATCAGAATTTTATTTGTGAAATATAGGTTAGTATACATGGTATATAAAATTTTTGTTAGTATCACTACATTTCCACCTTAATTAAGGTATACAAATAGATATGGTCAAAGTAGATTATAATTAATTAAAAATTTGATAAGCCATAAAGTTGTCATACTAATAGTCAAAAAATCTAAAAATAAAAAAGTTAAAAAATAGGGGTCCCCCATACAAAAAGAAATAAATAATTGTAGCGTTGGAACCGCTACAAACAGATATTTGAAACCTTAAAGCCAGAAACATATTAACGTGTCGTGGCGTGACGTGACGCATCGGTTACATACATTTATTATGGGTTAGAGAGAGATAGACAGGTTAAAGCGTCGACACGACACGATACGTAAATATGTCTCTAACCATAGTAAATGTATGAAACCGATGTGCTTCTGGCGTGCCACGACACGACACGACACGTTAATATGTTTCTGGCTTTACCTTTCTGCGTTAGGGTGCGGCCAGAGTGCACTCAGATTCAGATTCCGAAAACAAGCACGAGAAATAAACAGTGTAGTCGAAGGGTACGGCCAGAGTGCACTCCTGATTCAGATTTAGATTCAGACTCAGAAAACAAAGCGCGAGAAAAAGCAGGCAACCTGCTTAGACTACACTGTTTATTTCTCGCGCTTGTTTTCAGAATCTGAATCTGAATCTGAGTGCACTCTGGCCGCACCCATACCTTACCTACAATGCGAAGAGATGGCGCTGCCTTGCAGCTTAAGAATGGCTAGAGAGATTTCGACGCGGCCATCAGAGCCGCGGTAGCATAATTGGTCAGTGCATTCGCCCGGATAGCGAAGGGTGGCTTCAGGGTGGTGCCACGCATTGCGTGTACCGTGCACTTCATTTGCCTTTTATTCTGTAATCTGAGACCTATAGTAGTCTCTTTTGAAATGAGAAAACTGATCCGGTAACAGTAGGTAGCGCACGAAATGTCAGAGAAATAAGCTGATAAACTTTATTATTACGTTTAAATTAGTAGAACACGCCCAACAGATGGCAGCCATGATCTTATCAATAACCATTAATATACACAAAACAAACATTCCTGTCAGTTTTATCGCTAAATATTACGCGTCTCGGCGGCATTGAATATAAATTATTCGGAAAAGTTCATTCTGAAAGCACACCGATCTTATTCGTGCGTATATAAATGTCCATGTTTTATTTATCGTTTCGGTTTACCGAGCTTGCCGCGTGTATGACTCTTTGGGTATTCTTGGGTACTGGGCTTCTTTTCAAAGTAATACCTACCAATATTCAACACCCGGAACTTCAAAGATATAATAATCATAACTCAATAAGAAAATGAGGCTTTGTTTGTAAATAAGAAAGCTTATATCACTTGGTGTTTTTAAAATTGACGACCTCCCAGCGTTGCCATTGATACGGCAATTGCCGTAATATACGGCAATTCGAGCTCATAATTTCAGATTATACGGCATCATCATCATCATCATCAGCCTATTAATGTCCTCACTGCTGGGGCACAGGCCTTCCCTATGGATGGAATAGGGAGATTGGGCCATGACCCACCACGCGGGCCCAGTGCGGATTGGTGGGTGCTAACGACTGCAAATGCTGCCGGGACCAACGGCTAAAATTTCATAAAAATCGGTCAAGCCATTTCGGAGGAGTTTGGTAACTAACATTGTGACACGAGAATTTTATATATAAGATACTTATATATGTATTTTCTCCGTTACCCTAGTATCCCATAACACAAGCCTTACAGTGCTTACTTTGGGCCTTTGGGTCTGGGGCTAGGCTAATTGCAAATGCCGTGTTTTTATTAGGGTTCCGGTCATAGGGTAAAAACGGGACCCTATTACCAAAACTTCACTGTCCCTCAGTCTGTATGTCTGTCTGTTACCAGACTGTATCTCATCCGAGTATTATATAGCCCAACTTGTACTTGACCGGTTTTAATCTATTTACTTTTCCAGTGTAAGGGGGAAATCCATGGTGCAGCGGCACCTCTCATAAGGCATATTTGTGTACTTAAGAGCACTTAAGGATATGTTTCAAAGTTCAGTCAAAACCTTATACAACGACATCGTTTATAACGACGTGTCGGTTATTACGACCAATTGGCAAGGTCCCGACCGAAACCCTATATAAATCCTTAAGGAAACAAACCGCCTATAACAAGGCTGCTCAACCCCAGGCCCGCGGGCCACAGTGTGGCCCGCTAAAGAATTTTGAGTGGCCCGTGCAAGTATGGTTGAAAATACGCACCAAATTCAAAAATCCCGCCTCGCACAGTACAGCCAGAGCAACATATTTGTGACTTGTTGTTACTGCCAACGTCGGATTTGTCGCCAAATATAAGTAAATTATTAAAAGACAAACAATGGCAGAAGTCACATTGATTGTATTAAAAAGTTAAAGTAAATATAAATTACTTTTATTATTAGGAAGATGTAACAGTTCGTAAAAGTCTTTGTATAATATTGACAATAGCATTTTTCTTTGCTTTCTTGGCAATTGCACACTGTAAAATCTTTCAAACAACAAATATTTTTTACAATGGTAGGAAACAACTTGCTGAGTTTCTTGCCCATTCTTCTCAGAAAAAGGCCTCCTGGTAGCTAGTGAACGGTTGGCATAATTCGACTTTGACTTTGAATCAAAAAGTTGATTTAGATTTGAGAAGAAACACAGACATAGGTACTAACTTAATTTAAATTTGGTTTCTCTATTTAATAATAATAATATTTAGAATTAGATTCTCTTTGTTCTTAATAAACAATAATTCAATTTTGTATTCATAATAATTGAGTTTTTATTGCGCTTGTCCAGAGAGTAACTGAAAAAGGAAATGTAAGTGGCCCGTCGTTAACGACTAAATCCCCCTTTTGGCCCGAGTCTTCAAAAGGTTGAGCAGCCTTGGCCTATAACAACACCGGATATAGCGAAATACCGTTTAAAACAACTTATCTATATATATAAAAATGAAACCCGTTTTCCGTTGTCACGACATAACATGAAAACGGCTTGACCGATTTGGCTGTTTTTTTTTGTAGTTTTCTAATACTCTGTACAAGGTTCTTACGGAAAAAAATATAAAGAAAATCCCAAGGGGATAAAATAAGGAATGAAAGTTTGTATGAAACTTTATCAATTTTAAACCGATCGGGCTGAGACTTTGCATGCAGGTATAAGAAGAATCATAGATGAATGTCATTGTGTATAATACAAGCCTGAGAACAAAAACTGTAGTCTACACTTCAGCTCTACACCGAAGCGAAGCGAGGGCGGGCCGCTAGTAACCAATAAATATTGATGAAATTCATATCGATATTCATCGGTTATAACGACTAAGCGTTTTACTTGTTCCAGCAAAACAAAATCTACTGTAGGTACTTAAATATTTTCATAGTAAACTTCATCATCATCAGCCTATTATTGTCCCCACTGCTGGGGCACAGGCCTTCCCTATGGATGGAATAATGAGATTGGGCCATGACCCACCACGCGGGCCCAGTGCGGATTGGTGGGTGCTAACGACTGCAGATGCAGCCGGGACCAACGGCTTAACGTGCCTTCCGAGGCACGGAGGAACTCGAGATAGTAAATTTTTGGTCACCCATCCAATAACCGACCACTGCGAAAGTTGCTTAACTTCAACGATCGCAGCCGAACGCGCTAACCACTTGCGCCATCGAGCGCCTCGTCCTCCTACTATTACTTATTTTTTCGATATTTTATTTGAAAACAAGCTTATATTCATTATCTATACCATACTACATACATACATTATGACAATAATATGACTAGTTTTGTATATTGCTTATAGCAACCATCGGACATAGCGTTCGAAGTTATATGGTCCCTTCAATGTCGTTATATCTGGTTTCGACTGTATTTGCATAAGGTTAAAAATAGTCTTTGCCAATACAAATTGTATAGTAAATGAATCGAATGACTGAACAAAACTGATGGTTACAACAAATGCGTTTTCAGTGCATGATGGAAATATTACTGGGCCATAAAAATTAATCAAAGTGAGCGGTACAGTAATAATTACTGCGTACTTTTTCGTTTTTTTTTACTGTTGCCATATCGATTAAAATGTTATAGTGCCGTCCGCGCGCGTCGCTGTCATATTTCACGAGACGAAAAGAGATTTTGACATTAAAGGAACACAAACAGATTAAATATAAACGAGTTGTAGGTAAATGTCATCAATGACAGATGACCTATTTTATCCTATATACCTCATCATTATCAGCCTATTAATGTCTCCACTGCTGGGGCACAGGCCTTCCCTATTGATGGAATAGGGAGTTCGGGCCATGATCCACTACGCGGGCCCAGTGAGGATTGATGGGTGCTAACGACTGCAGATGCAGCCGGGACCCACGGCTCAGCGAGTCGAGAGCGATGTAACCAAAATCGAATTCGTACCGTTTACGAGTCCGAAATGTCATTGTCAAATGTGTACTGATTTTTAGTTCCCGTTACGTCCAAAGTGGCGCTGCTGTTCAAGTTTCCATACAAATTTTGACATTGACATTTCGGTTTGCAAACTATTCGAATTCGATAATGGTTCGTGCCCTACTGTACTATAAGACGTTACTTCGTACCAAATTTCAAGGTTCAAAGTTCACGGGAACTACCCTGTAGGTTTTGATTCCCGTGCGAGTTTCGAAAATTTACGGAAATTTGCGGCATATACAGCTGTATCTTTTGATTACTTTGGCATAGAAGTTTCATTTTTTCACAGCTCCAAGGGACAGTAGACCTGAGTATTAGATATGAATTTCAGTTTGATACTACTTATACTAGACGCGTTCCTGAGAAAAACGGTCTTGACAGACGGACAGACGGACAACAAAGTGATCCTATAAGGGTTCCGTTTTTCCTTTTGAGGTACGGAACCCTAATAAATGAATTAGTTATGTAATCTACCATAATAGGATATCTTGTAAACCGTCGATATTTAAGAATGTCTCGAAGCGAAGACCACCAACTTATAGGATTGCAAGAATGTAAGGTACATACACGTTTTCAATTAATTAAAACTTTACTAGCGCAATGAACAGAAGACGTAATGGTCCATCGATGAGTTCCCAAACAAAAAACGATCCAGACAATTTAATTCTTCACTTTTTCTCAATCAGGAAGGAGAGCTTGCTTTTAACACAATAATTTTTTAACGGCCACTTATCACCAATTATTACAATTAACTCGGTTTTGACCCGATAGCATCGTTCATTATTTTTAAATTGCTTTCATTGTTGAAACAACTACATAATTGTTAAAACATTAAAAATATTGCGAGATCAAAGATTGAACGTGAACAATTTTGGTTATGTATGATTAAAAGTGGTTTATTAATCTATATATATATAAAACTCAAAGGTGACTGACTGACATAGTGGTCTAACAACGCACAGCCCAAACCAATGGACGGATCGGGCTGAAATTTGGCATGCAGGTAGATGTTATAACGTAGGCATCCGCTAAGAAAGTATTTTGATAAATTCTACCGCCAAGGGGATAAAATAGGGAATGAAAGTTTGTATGAAACTTTGTCAATTTTAAACCGATCGGGCTGAGACTTTGCATGCAGGTATAAGAAGAATCATAGATGAATGTCATTGTGTATAATACAAGCCTGAGAATAAAAACTGTAGTCTACACTTCAGCTCTACACCGAAGCGAAGCGAGGGCGGGCCGCTAGTATATTATATACATATAAGTAGTAGCAGATGTAAGTGATGTTCGGAGTGGATCTTTGAACTCCAATTTAATTTTGTTGCAAGAAGATTTCCTTCTTCGAGTTTGCTTTTTCTCCACAATTCAACTGCTAAGTTGTGGAGCGTAACAAACAAATGTATGCGTCCACAAAACTTTATTAAAGCATTTAAACTTATTTAATATTAATATAGACTAGCCGCGTACTCGATCAATGCAATGTAACAGGACTTTATGTGATGTTATCAAAATGCAAAAATGTCAATCCAGTTTTGTAAAAAAGTTATTTAGCACCATAGAGGACAGAAGTGGCCAGATGTCTCTAAATCGGCGGCGGCGCAGGCGCAGATAAGAAACAGGAATATTTGCATCCGTAACATATTTCAGTAGGTAACCAGTTCGTAGGTACTCTGAACTCTGAAGGTCGCCCAATGCACTAAATCGGAGATTCGCATTACTTAAGCTTGTATGTATTAAAATGAGAAGCTCGATGGCGTAGGTGTTAAGCACGTTCGGCTGCGGTCCTTGAAGTTAAGCTACTTTCGCAGTGGTCGGTCATTGGATGGGCGACCAAAAATCTTCTATATCGAATTTCTCC
This sequence comes from Chilo suppressalis, assembly GCA_902850365.2. Taxonomy (NCBI): domain Eukaryota; kingdom Metazoa; phylum Arthropoda; class Insecta; order Lepidoptera; family Crambidae; genus Chilo; species Chilo suppressalis. The sequence continues at coordinate 4,723,827 of OU963899.1, read as the reverse complement.
GTGCCGTTGGTCCCGGCTACATCTGCAGTCGTTAGCACCCGCTAATCCGCACTGGGCCCGCGTAGTGGGTCAAGGCCCAATCTCCCTATTCCATCCACTGGGAAGGCCTGTGCTCCAGCAGTGGGGACATTAATAGGCTGATGATGATGATATGTATTAACTAAGTGATACTAGTCTTATAGAAACGGTACAGACCAATTCAAACTAAATACTTACAATTGGCCTGTACATCGATTATGTTACATGCAACGTCACTATCGATTTCGGTAATTTGAATTTTTGACAATTTCGTATTATCTCTTTTATTGGCTGCAGCAACAGTAATTGAAACATTACCCCCTTGTTAATAAATTAAAAATAAGCTTGGATTAGTTTCTCCATATTTTTGAAGTTATACCTCTTTAGGCGCGTTATGAAAAAATGATGAGAGTGAAATTTTAAGATGCGCGCGCATCACTGTAACACAAAGCGCTAAAGCGACCAACTTCATGCGTTACTTTTGTGTTTACCGCACATTAAGAAAATCTACCAACAAAATAGAAATAGAATCTCTATTTAGTGGGTGCTAACGACTGCATTGTGAAGGCCTATCAAAAGTATTTAATAATCTGGAACAACGGAACCAAAGCGCGATTCAGGAGACTACAGCGCCATCTCTTGACCATTGGTGTAGTAGAACCAAAAACCACATCTTTATTTTGTGTAATAAAGTAACAGTTATAGGTATTCATATTTATAATATTTATCCACATGTTTCTAGTTTGTATATTCGGAATACGTGTTTGAGTTTCATACAAGTGCAAATCACATATGTTCTAATAAATTATATTCAGTAGCGATTTTAATTAAATATTTTGATTATTTATTTATTTTTTCAAATTAAAACTGAACTTTATTGACTGTGTCCTTTTCCAGACTTTTTATTAATTTATTGTAATTAATTATTTGCATGCAATTAAAAACTAATTTTAAACGATGCCAAAGAAGGATAACTTCTTACGCGCCTACATAAGTACACGCACCCATTTTTTTTATTTATTATTATTATTATTTTTTTTCATACTGTCATATAGCCTATTGTTTCCAAGTATTGGTTTATCAAATGTCCAGCTGTTGAATATGGTACAGAAATTCAACAACAATTACTTGTTTTGATAAAAATAATCGTAACCATACATGGTCTTGGGTATTTAGCGCTGCCATCATATTTTAATTGGACCGATGATAACAATCTCAAATATTCCACGAGTTTTAATCACGCTCCTTTTATTTATAAACATTCGTTTTCGAAACACAATAATTAAAGAAATAAAAATCAATTTTTGATTCTTTTCTAAGTTTTATAAACTTCCATAGACCAGTTTCGGGTATGGTCCAGCGAGAAAAAAACTCAAATACTTGTCTACCGCCTCGATCTATATATATTTCAGCAACTTATTATAATGTTTAAGTAGAGACTGTAGAGATTTAAATCGTGTTTAAGTAATTCGACCTTTTACAATAATGACTGGTTATAAAAAAAGCAAACAAAAAAACGTATTCTTAATCATAAACAAAATATTATTGTCCATAACTTAATGCTAGACTGCGCAATCATACTAATCCATATTTTAAGAAACTCTGCCAGTGTGTGTGTGTATGTCTGTTCGTCAAGAAAGCTTTTAATGTTCAGCCGCCAGGCGATTCACCAAAACACGATATGATATAAAAATTTGTCGAAATTGACTGTCAACCTAATGGACGGAGTTTAACAGTTGAGTGTCGCTGAAAATAGCCTTCCCCCATAGGTGTGTTATGATTGTCGACACTTTTTCTCCACAGCTAAAAAAAATCCTTAACTGGTGGTAGAGAAAAAATATAGACGACACAAAAGAGTTGTATGAGCAAATATACTCGAATACTGAATGCAAGTCTTTTGGAATTTATAAAATCTATACTTTTGAAGTCTTATTATTACCCAAGAAGAAAAAAAAATACATATTAATATTAAACTAAAACTAGACAGAACTTTTTGAAGGGATCGGGAAGCGTCTCTTTAGCAGTTTTGTTTTTCTTGTTAAAAATTGTGTTGAGGCGGATGTTAGTGTCTAATAATGGTGGATTATTAACCACTAAGTATTCGGGAACATGCACAAGTGTTGGCAAGTGAAACAGAATAGCGGAAAGTGTCTTTCGACGTTCCCTCCAGAAGTCTACGGGGAGGTTCCAGTAAATCCCCACACATTTACTGAAACATACGGGAAGGGGGATTGACTTGACTGCCCCTTACTTGGACTTGATTTATTACTTTGACCACGAGTGCTATAGAATTTGTAAACATTTTAACACTTGACATTGGCTAAATGCACAAGCCGTGCGAAGCCAATTAGGAAAAAAAATAAAGAAAAAAAACTGTACAGAACTTAAAACTATGTTAGGTTGAAAAGAATGCTAGCGGCATTTCCCCGCTATATTGTGCATCCAATTTCAATAAAGAAATTATCGACCAATCAGAACTCAAAAAGTTTTTATGATTTCTGATTGGTCGATACTGTCAGATGTGTTGTTAAGATAATTCTTCCTACTTCTATTACGTCGTTATTATTACAGTAATATTAAGATATCCCAATAACGCATTCGGTATTATCGACCCCTAAATAACGCGCTGAAGGGGGAAAGGCTTGCAAATATCATGGTGCGCTACGAAGACAGACCGAAGATTTAAATCGTTGGGACAAACTTGTACCGTCGCCTTGTTAAAAAACGTTGAAACAACGGGTTGCACTCCGAGGGTGCCGGCAGAAGTGAAAACTTGAATATTAACGTTGTGCATTTTTGATATTTTGAAATGGTTAGGGAATAATATTGCACGAATTGCTTTAATTATCATTATAAAAGTACTATCATGTGTGTGGTAGAATACAATATTTATTTATTGCGCTATCGTACACAAACATGACAATTTATATTACATTACAAAAGTTTATTTCTCAGAAAAATCAACTTACATGAATCACGTTTAAGCGCATGTAGCGACATCTATTGTAAAGAAATCAACTTACATGAATCACATTCAAGCGCACTTACCGACACCTATTGTAAAAAAAATGCATTTTCTTCGCAATAAAGTTGCCACTTGGACGTCCTAGATAGAGACTTATTATTATAATACGATAACCTAACCTTTCCAATTTTATTGTGTGTCATGATGCGATCAGCCCACGTGTTTAACCTGACGCGAGTTTAACATTTTTACCCATACAAAAAAAAGTGTACAACGCCGCTAAAGAAGTTTTCACTTCAAAAAAATATTTACATATTAATATTAAACTAAAACTAGACAGAACTTAAAACTATGTTAGGATAAAATGAATGCTAGCGGCATTTCCCCGCTATATTGTGCATCCAATTTCAATAAAGAAATTATCGACCAATCAGCACTCAAAAAGTTTTTTTGATTTCTGATTGGTCGATAATGTCAGATGCGTTGTTAAGATAATTCGTCCTACTTCTATTACGTCGTTATTATTACAGTAATCTTACAGATATCCCAATAACGCATTCGGTATTATCGACCCCTAAATAACGCGCTGAATGGGGAAAGGCTTGCAAATATCATGGTGCGCTACGGATACAGACCAAAGATTTAAATAGTTAGGACAAACTTGTACCGCCGCCTTGTTAAAAAACGTTGAGGTTTCAAAGTTCAAACAGATATTGTCTCTTTTGTTTTCTAAAAAAACAGAGACAGCATTATGTGTAAACCATGACTAACTTAAGTCCGCGTTTAGTTAAGGCGGGTAAAGTTTAATTGCGTAAAAACATATAAGTAAGTGAATTTTAGTGTGGGCATAAAAGTTGCTATGGGAAAATAATTACTTTCAGTTTTCTGCCCATCGATAATTGTTTACTGGTTGCGATGCTAAATAAGTCTACTGCTTATATTTTTTTATGTAAATGTCAACAGGAATGCTTTTACTAACAGCGAGCACGCAAGAAAAATTAAGTTATTTAACGAATTTATTAATGTTGTGTCCTTCTGTGTTTGGTGACAAATGTAGCGTCCACAACGACAACAAAGAAATTTAAGCAATGAGACCGCGTGCGAGTAAAAACTTTTTTAAAGTAGGTATTCCAGATGAATCTGCCGGAAGAGTTTTTATTGGAACTCGTTTAAAAGGACGACTAGAAGTGTTGAACTCGGCATAATCACAGTGCCGTTTTCTTTTAAACCATTCTTAAAACTTACTATGGGAACAGAAAAATAAAATATATCAGGTCAAAAAATGAGAGCTTTGTACTAGTCAAACAACTATCGCACCTTATTATTATTCACAACGTTTAAAATGAATGTTGTTCAGAACAAAATCTGCTTAAATATTAAAATAAAAAACGCGATAGTTGCTATGTTCAGACAAATCGCAGCAACATTTTAATTTATTATCGAGCTATTTTCATAATTCGACTACCTAGATTCCTGTGGGATTCTCAAAAAAAACAAGTTAATGTAGATGAAGTCTCAGGAGGAAGCTAGTACTTAAATAAAATGTTCATAAAAATACTAATAGTTTTCCGAGAAGCTTTTCTTTCTTGTGAAAAATCAGACAAGGTTCACATGGATGAAATCTTGTCTGATTTTGCACACATGGATGAAATCTTGTCTGATTTTGCACATATGGATGAAATCTTGTCGGATTTTTCACATGGATGAAACTTTGTCGGATTTTTTACATTAATGAAACCATGTCGGATTTTTTACATCATCCATGTAAAAAATCCGACATGGTTTCATCCATGTAAAAAATCCGACAAGATTTCATCCATATGTGCAAAATCAGACAAGATTTCATCCATGTGAAAAATCAAAGGGCAAACGTAAATTTTCTCTCTAATAAAAATGCCGGTAAATCTATCTATCTATGTAAACGCAGAACTGATTATGAAATCAGTTTCTAAACAAGTAACCGAAAACTTTCTATAATTTTTATTAGGAAAATATATTATTAAGTTCACCTGGTCACTGTAGTCTTAATAATTTTTCACTTTTCTGCAAACAGTAATCAATATTACCACAAGCGGACCAGTGACGAAAGGTAGTGCAGAGTAATCGCTCACATGCAGCAAGCCTTACTTACCATAAATTATGACAGGTCATAAAAGTGCTTTAAAACCACTAATTTGCGAGGCGGAGTGCCTTCATTATGTGGCTCCTTGTTATGGCGGAGATCATAATAATAAGGTATCTATTAAACCGTTTAATTCTCAGTCCACATGGGCAACACATCCCCAGCTTTCGCTTCGGTTTGTCATCTTTTTATTATAAAACGAAATGTCAGCCTCCGCCTTACAGATACGCAGCTAGCTGCGCTGTTAATGTTACCGGTTTGTATTTGTTTGTCAATGTGAGACTCCTGCTCCTTTTGTTTGTCGTGTTAACAGAGCTTGTGCTGTGCTGGGATTGACTCGCGCTTATAATGACCAATCGTGACAAAACATCTCGGAGACAATGAAATGAACTATTTTAAAAAGCTACGTGATATTTAAAGGCGCGCGGAATAAATTTAAATAAAATCCGTGCTTTTTAAACAGATATCCTTTTTGTTTTTTTTTTCGAAATAACAATGTATAGAATTATATTTCAAATTTTTAATGAAAAATAAATAATGTAAAGAGAATAAGTAGATTGAGATAGGTACTTTAGAAGATCTGCATTCGCGCAGACCGTATGTTCAATCTTAACGCAGTACAAAAAACTTCAACGCGCTACATACTGGAGTCCCAGCATAAAGTGCGAAAGTCAATACACTAATAGACAATAAACTGAAAATAAATCCTGTTATGATACCGGTAAAGTTATTTAATAAAAGTAATTCGCCTGATTAGCTATTCAAAGGGGGAACGTTGTCAGTATCTTCGGAACCTTGTCTAAAGGGACTCCTTTTAATAATATATTTTAGTTATTATATTATATTATTAAGGTTTTTATTTTTAGGTTCATTGTTCCTGTATATAATATGCGCCTGATTGTAATTAAGTTCGATATAGTTTTGTGTCATTTTTATCATAAGGCAAAACTCTACTTAGCCCTGCATCAGTTTAGCATTGAACTAATATCCTCCGCTATCGGGAAAAATGCATAATTCACTATGCTCCCGAGAGCTTAGCGGATTTTAGGCTGCGAGCTGAAAGGCAAACTGAAAAGCGATGGATGTTAGCTCCATTTCAGCCTGAGATCGAATGGACTGAGTTGATTATCTTTAAGGTAAAAAAAGGTTAGATATAAAATTCTAGCAGTAAAGGTTACATAGAAAAATAATAAAATGACAATGCCATTTCGGTTCACAATAACAAAAAATCACAAACATCCATAAATCAAACATAACAGTATTAGAAAACCATTTAAGGATTGCTTACCTTGAACTCGGTTAGTCCAGACAATTGTTTACAGTTCGAACACAGTTTCCATACACGTGGTACTGGCACAACGATACGAAATCACGGTTTCGAAAAAATAATTAATCTAAATTCGAATGGCGCGCGCACAAACAGAAATGTGTCAGTGGCTCGGCGGCGGACGGGACGGCCTAGGCGCGCGCGCGGCTTGAATCGCAATGGGGCGTCGGCGTCTGGTGCCGAAATCGAATTTTTCAAAAAAATATATTTCGGTAGTCGTATTGTCGCATCGGTGGCGATGTTTTGAATGGCGCGACGGCGCGCTGTGCCCACGACTCTGGCCACCAGACGCAGGACATCGACTTTATAAATTGATTTTGTCCATCACACGTAACTGTACTCGTGTTACATGCGAGTTTTCGGTGCTATACCTACTGGTGACGAGGCGATTGACAATAGAAGATACGTCCACACATTAACGCTTAGAGCATACAACCTCACTATGATTGACGGCCACAAAAAGTCCTACTTACTTATTTCGAGTCATTATTTTTTTCCTTCAAATTGATTCATTTGTTAAGCTTCAATATTGAGTTATTTAAAAATGAAATATTTATTTTGAGAATTGAGATGAATTGAACAACATATTTGGGTATAATTTTTAAGCATGTAACTGCATGATGTTTAAATCTAACGAATATATAAATAAAAATTCCACGCGGACCAGACAGTAGACGGGACTCGAACCCGCACCCTTCGCTATCCCTGGCCCTGATGGCCTCGTCGAAATTCTTCTAGCCATTCTTAAGCTGCAAGGCAGCGCCATTTCTTCGCATTGTAGGTAACCCACAAGTAGGTGGGATGCATTCGCCCAGATAGCGAAGGGTGCGGGTTCGAGTCCCGTCTGCTGCCTGGTCCGCGTGGAATTTTTTCTAGTTATATTTTCTTTAGCATATTTGGGTTTAACTCACTTTTTTTAAACAACTGTAATCGATTATTATTGGCCCTAGTTTTCTTCTTCTTATGGAGCCTCTATCTTCTACAACTACAGAAGGTCGGCGGAGCTCTACTTTGTATAAATCAGAAATCAGAAATCAATATATCTTTATTCAAATTGGATGTATAGTACAACTCGTTTGAACAGTCCAAAAATTTTTTTCCCTACCACTCGTTATGGACATATTTTTTAGCTGCGGATAAAAACGAGCGAAAAAAACTCCACAACATTAAGTCTAATGTAACAACATTTACAAATCATTATGTTGTTACAACGTCAATACAATTATGATTTATTTAATATAGAAAACCTGTTGGAATGATTGGAACAGTTCAACCCAAGCATTTTTGTCTGTAATATAATCAGACACTTTGTAATATACCGTGCCTATATATATATACTATACATATACTGCCTATATAATATAACAAAATTATATAATATATATATATATATATATATATATATATATATAACAAAACTATATACCTATATAATAAAACTAAATAATATATATAGGCAGTACCTACTTTCTACCCTGGGCAAATTAAATGAGTTCAGTCGTTCCGACCAACCATCCACTCTTTGTTGTTACACGACTAGTCCCTGTGGCATGAGCATCCCGATAAAAAACATGATAGGTATAATGTAAATGAATAAAACGTTACACGTGTACACGGTTATAATTAGATCGCTATAAGATTTTAAATAATAATTTTATGTATATCTGTAAATTTAATTTGACGACCTCCGTGGCCGAGTGGTTTGTACGCCAGGTTTCATGGCTGTCGCCTACTCGAGAGGTCCCGGGTTCGAATCCCGGTGGGGGCAGATGTTTGTGTGATGAATACGAGCATTTGTACTCCAGTCATGGATGTTCAATATGTATTTATATAAATATGCTTATATATGTACAGTATATGTATTCTATCCGCTACCCTAGCATCCCATAACACAAGCCTTATAGTGCTTACTTTGGGGCTAGGCTAATTGGTGTGAGTGTCGGAAATATTTATTTATTTATTTATTTAATTAATAAGTACACAAATAAGTCTCTATCTAATTACATAATTACTCTATATATAAATACTAGAACAATAAAACTAAAACTAAAAACCTTAAAAAATAAAATTATTAACTAAAATATATTATTAAAAGGAGTCCCTTTAGCCAAGGATCCGAAGATACTGGCAGCGTTACCCCTTTGAATGGCTAGACTAATTCTTTGTCCGAGGTAGCTGCCAGCTCTTCGGTCTCCTGTGATGTCGACTAACCTTTTTGCTATTTCCTTAAATAGCCTTAAAGCGCTAGGACCCCAAATTAAATTGTTAAATTAAAATTAATGTAAATTGTTTATATTATAACATGTTTTTGATCGCGTCTAATGTCAAATTCCATAATAAAAAAAACGAGCTATACAGGTATCATATCGCGGTGAGGACAGAGTTACTCAAAGAGTCTTCCTAACAACTTTTCCCGGCAGGCTGAGACTGCGACACGATAAGACGGGGGTCCGTCTGGTTCGAGGTGTGGGGAGATGCCACCCGCCTGGAATACCTCTAGAGGCACTTGCCAATTTATTTATTTATTACAGGTCTGCCAACATTTTTACACCTTAACTTACATAATCACACTTATATGTAACAATTTTCAGCATAGTGCAAAAACAATTACGCGCAAACTCAACATGAACAAAAACACGGATATACATATATATAAAAAGTATTACACTGGCACTATAATTAAAGGATATTTAATATATTCCATACATTCGTTTATTCGCCTGTAACAACCAATTCACCACACCAATATCATAAATAACCATTGCATATTCAAGAAACTTAAACTATACTAAAAAATAAAGCAATAGGGATGATGACTATTTTTTTTTTCTTCGGATATCAGGTAGATTATCAAAAAGTATTGGACACGTATTTTTTTTTTCACATAATATAAACATTGCAGAGATATATTGATTTGAAAAGTCGCATGATGTCACGTTTGAGTACACTTTTAAGTGAAAATTCACTAAAAAGTGACGTCACGAGTCCCTACTCCCAAACTTTGACGCGCTATAACTTTGTCATTTTTTGGTTGATTGCCCAAACAAAAAATACGTGTCCATTATTTTTTGATCATCTAACTGACTGACTATAGAATTTTGTTTACTGTACCCCGTCATCACCCCTATTCTCGGCTTGAGGTCCCAGTAGGATCTCGTCGTCCCTAAGCCCGGGGACGCTGTAAAGGTAATCTGCGACCAACAGCATACACACTCGCAAAAAAGATAAGACGGCGTAAGTTTTCACATTGTCGCCCTTGTTTGGTTACTTAAGTAGAGTTCGTAGCTTTCATAAATAACCAAAGTTGCTACTAACTCTCCTTTCAATCAGTGCATCTATACCCGTATTCAAATACATTTCAAACGTGAGTATATCAGTAAACCTACATATAAATATAAATAAGGCAAGCATTTAGCTTCTCGCATATAGTAAAACTATGAACATAAAAACCGAAAAACATGCAAAAATCACCGTCGTCGACCGTTAAACCTCCCACCCAAAAAAAAAATAATAAAAAAAAATAAAAAAGCTCCCACCCATAGACGCGTTATTATCGGTCGATAATATTGAATGCATTATTGCGAATTTTTGTTATCATCATTATCATTATCAGTCTACTATTGTCCCCACTGCTAGGGCACATGCCTTCCCAAAGGATGGAATAGGGAGATTGGACCGACCCACCAAGCGGGCCCAGTGCGGATTGGCGGGTGCCCACGACTGCAAATGCAGCCGGGACCAACGGCTTAACGTGCCTTCAGAAGCACGGAGGAACTCAAGATAGAAGATTTTTGGTCACCCAACCAATAACAGACCGAGACTGCGAGATTTGCTTAACTTCGGCGATCGCAGCCGAACGCGCTAACCACCTGCGCCATCGAGCTCCGCAAAGGTAATCAGTACTTTATTAGTATGTTGTCATACTTCTATTAAATAATAATGACGTACTGAGGCGTTCTCACTCATAATGTACTAAAAACTGATGTATAGGCCTTAAGGTTAAGGGTTGACCATGGAAGTGAAATTTAAACTAAGTGTCGCCGCACACGGGCCACACGCCACAGCCACAAACGCCGCCACGAGAAGCTAGAAGCGGCTACTAAAGTGGCTGAAGCGCGCGACAGCGGCCGACTAAGGCAAGGGAGAGAGGGGTGGGGAATCGCGCGAGTGGCGTGTGGCGGCGTTTTGTATCGGCGCATTAAGTGGCCGGTGCGGGCCACAAGATGCGAGCAACGACGGTTTGTAGCGTGTGGCGGCCACCGGCGTACCGTGTGTGGTGATTCCATATATAATGTATGAAAACTACAAGAAATATGCCGGTGGCGGCGTTTTGTGGTTGTGCTCGGTGGCCCGTGTGCGGCGACACTAACACGTATAAGTTACTGTCACACCTTTGTAAACCTATCACATAAAACATAAAAATGGTGTCAACTCTGGCATAATTCTCTAAACCTTGACTTAAATTTGACAAAAGTGTACTCTTGTTATTATTTATACAGAATGAACAGAAGCTGATGATAAATTTAGTTTTAAATTCAGAAAGTCATTCCAAGGGGTCTCCTCTCCTTCTCCGAAACGAACTTCCAATAACGAAGTTCAAACGAAATTTAATTACTCCAATTTAAGGTTATACTTAATTTGAACGATAAACTTGAAGCTTTCTTTGAGTAGACTTAGAAAATCTACACTTCAATCTATATTCCGACGATGAATATTATTATAATTAAAAACGAACCAGAAATATAGTAAGAAAAGTGCGAAGTTCCGATCGAAATTTCGTTTAATTAGAGTAGGCCTCCAGAATCGACAACAATGGTGTCGATTCTGGTGTGATTCTCTAAACTTAAAACTAAATTTAACATCAATCTCTCCTTTTCATTCTGTATAGAGAATGACAAGGATGCACTGTTGTCAAATTTAATTTTAGGTTTAGAGAATCATGTCAGAATTGACACCAATATGTACTTATAAAACATGATGTAAGCAAAATTGGTAACATTATACAAATTGTCTTTACATTAAATCACTTTTAAAATGATGGGTATGCTTCTTTCATACGTCTCATTAACTTGTTCAACCATTAACATTCGAAAGCGGTAACAACATCAGTCTCTTTACGAATACCTACTCATAAAATTAACTTTTTTTATAATACATACAACATACTTACATTGAATTAAACTTGAATTTTTCCGTGGCCCTTTCATTTGAAGGCGAAAATCCAATATATCTCTCCCAGGGAAACAGAGGCAGCGGTGAACATGAGGAAAGGCAAGTTTTTACTGTAATTCGTAATATCGTCCGTTGATTGAATACTAAATAGGATTCACGAAACACGACACACCTTTATCAATTGGCAGACAACATGACGATATTTAAATAAACTACTTTAAGACTCTCTTGCAACATTTAAGCTACATTCCATCTCTTTTAAATTCAAATGGTTAATAAGGACAGAGTTTTTTTATAAGTTTATAGAGGCAAATGTGTCCACCTGATATTTAATAGCTACTGCCGCCCATGGACCTCTCTCCTAAGCACCAGCTAGTTAAGGGAGGTTCTAGTCAGACGGGATGAAAATTTAGTGATTTTAGAGACATTTTTTTTTGTCATACAAGGTCAGAAAAATAGCTTGACGTCTAACTTAGATCGTTTTTTAACCGACCTCAAACGGGTCAGCCAAAAATCAAATTTATGACTATTTCAAAAAGAACACACAGGAGAATAGGACTATGAACAGGATAAAGTCTGTGCGGAAAGAGAATGGGCGTGGCGAAAAACGGAACTAACATTAAGATTTTTATTTCGCAGTCAAACCCAGCAATCTGTAAAACGTCAAAGTTTTGTATTGATACGGATTTGTTTGTTGTTGTGATTTCTTGCGGTTTTTTCTATTTAATTATGTCTAAAAGGGGTAAAACCTTACAAATACGATAGAAAAGCACTACAGCGACCTCCAATCTAAATCCCATTCTCTTTCCGCACAGACTCTACTGAGTATTGATACAAAAGAACTCAAAGACAATTGCAAGTCGGACTCGCCCATCGATGGCTCCGTACAAATTGGTGGTTACATATTATATTTACTTAGTAAAAGTAAAATAAAAGTACTTAGAGAGTGCCAGTTTATATTGACAGACGTGAAGAAACCAGAACCGGACATCAGACCCCTCTTTCCCAGTGGGCACTTTGGGCAAGTGCCCAGGGCCCCGCGATCGATAGGGGGCCCCCTCAGATCAAATACAAAGTTCCTAGTTCCTGTTAAAACACCAAACGGGGGTCATTGGGGCCCCATTATCCTAATATGCCCAGGTATAGGTCAAAGACGGCACTGCCGGACATTCTATAAACTTAAGGCTCTCTTGCTTACATAAAGGTTTTATAAACTCGTATAAGGCGAGATCTACATTTCATATTTTTAGACGCAGTAGTTTCGGAGATAGGAGGGGAGCAGATCCAATTTCATCTAGTTCCTTAAATATTTTTTAGGTAATATAGATGAAATTTGATATTTTAAGTAGCTCTGTTACCACGAAACGCTAATAACAAGCATGAAAATCTCTCTTGTCTACCTGCTATCTACCACATGGAGAACGGGGGCCATTCATCCTTACTGTCACTGTTTTGAACTGCTTAGTAATCTAAGGAGGATTTAAGTCAAACTCGTATTGTTTTATATACAGTATAACGTAATAAAGTTTAAATGTTAAGCCGCGTCTGATGAAGGCCCTGGCGGCCGGTGGGCGTAACAATGACTCTCAGTATACTAATGAGACTGTTTCAATGCTAATTGTGCTATCGGCACTTACACTTTGAGGTGAACTTTTAGTTCATATATTTAAAGAATATACGGGTATAAGTACTTCAGACTTAAGTACACGCTTTGTGTAGAACATTAGTGACTACAGTGACACAAATAACTCTAATTGTGAAGAATTTGTTCGCTTTTTCCAGGTTCTTTTGGATGATTACCTGGCTTACGCCTTGCCCAAGACACTAATAAAATGAAATAGTCCTTTGGGATAAAATAATTATATTTAAGATCACAAAAAACCAAATTAAATACAATGGGAGACAAAAAACATTCTTTTTCTTCTTACTTTAGACAGCTATCAGAAAAATTAAAAACCGAATCACTAAAAAGAGCATATACTTAACAATAGTTATTTATTATACAAGAGTGGAAAGTTCCTTTTTAACCGCGTGCTCGATTTGGATGACCGAGCAAGCGAAGGATTCTAAAGTTGAATCACGAGCGCAGCGAGTGATTCTAAATTAGAATCCTGAGCGTCAGCGAGGGAAACAAACGAGCACAAGGTGAAAAATCTTTCCACTCGAGTGCAATACGTAACTTTTCATCCCACCTCAGCGAGGAAATGACAAAATGAAAAAGAAAACAATTTATAATGACAAAATATTTTTATTTCAATTAAAACACATTAAGATAATCTATAAATTGAAGAAAATAATAAGAAGTAGAAAATAATTAAGAAATATTAAATGTAACGTTGCTACAGTTACTTATGTTAAGTTTAATATTTTTGTTAGGTAATGTTATGTTGGTGTTTGTGAATTGTGCGCTGTTTTGTGGTAAACTACTCGTATCAGTAATTTTAAATAGTTGTGCCGATTCATTGGATTCTATTGGCGTAAATGTTGGCGAGAGAGGGCTATTGTTTCCAATCTTATGGGGGCTCATTTTAGATGTAGAAGGGCGAGACCAAGAATCTGACAGAGGTTCTTTCAGCGTTATGGCCTCCACGATACTATTACAAATTTCTGATTTACTTTGGATTGAATCCTCTATGTATCCCTCTACAACCGAATTAGACTTCCAGCCTCCATGGCGCTTAAGCGATAGAAGATCAGCCCCTGATTCGGCCAAAAGTGTGGCTGAGGTTCTTCTAAAACAGTGACCGGTGTATAACGGGGGTTCTAAAAGTCCGAGAAAAGTTGCTATTTCTCGTGGAATACTGCCAATTTTATTCTGACCCATAGGTTGTCGGATACACTTTCCGTTGCGATATTGTAGAAAAAATCGTTCAATTGGGGTGTTAGAAGGACGTAAAGCTTGATATTTCTGAACAATGTTTACATATTCCTTGCGAATAACGAAGTTGCGGTCTTTTTTTGTCTTGGTATTTAGTACATTAATTAATAGCAATTCATCAGAATTATGAGAATATTTTGATACGTTATTGACATTAAGTAGTGTAAGTTCATTTGTTCGACATGCTCCGGTTATACCAATAATAAGAACAACCTGTAACAAAAGAAGTATTTATAATCGTAAATAAATTAATCAAATTAAAAATATTGTAAGTACTATGTACAATTTTATCAACAACAAAAAATTACACGTATTGACTTACTTTTGCCGCTAAATATACGGAATCAGGTGCTTCATTAATAAACTTTGCAATTTCAGATGCTGTGAAAACCTTCGATTTTTTTGGTTTATAACCAGATGAGGCTCTTTTTAAAAATGCCACTAATTTATGATAGGTGTCGATATGAACGTCTTTCTTCATCTTAATTGTTAATTTTAGCATTGAATACGTACTCCATAGCGTGCTTGCTTTCTTGGTCTCAGATAATTCTATAAAATATGCCAGCAAAACGTTTTCGGAGAAAGTTTTTGCTCCTTTAGCTAGTCGCCACATGTTAAATATATCGTACTGTTTCAAATACTTCTCTCGTGATTGCTGAGGGAGAAGGCTCATTTGCGCATTATTAACTGTTTCAGTTAACTCAGTTGGCGTTAGATAAACTTCATCGTCGCTAATGTCACTCATTTTAGTTGATTTTTTTGTACAGTTTTTAGGTTATGTTAATTATATTAAGCAATAAAACGTGAAAAACTAGAATGGCGCGAAGCACGCAAATAAAACAAAGAAACCAAGAAGGTTCCAAATTTAAATTTTTTCACAATTTAAAAAGTTCTAATCATAAATTTGGCACCATAGAGGTTACATTAAATAGGTTTAATGACGTTTTGAATTTACAATTATATTGAGTACTCATTATATGTGATGTTCTAAATTCAAATCTACTTTGCCGCTCAAGCGAATAAAATAGAATTTTCCAGCCAGATTTCGAAGCGCAAAATTACACTTTCCGAGGTGGTGGGATGAAAAAAAGTTTTATCATGTTCTACGTGGATTCATGACACTAATGTTTTACATTAAAGTGAAAAAGAAATAAAATAATGCGTATTTCAGTAAGACTAACTAACCATGATTATAGTTTCACACTAATTACGGAGTAGAACCCTACATATCAAACATTTAATGGGATTTAATATCGTGTCGTATTCTTTTGGAAGCTCGTAGAAACGATCGTGTTGTTACAGGCTTCATGTCTATCCACCATCAAAAGTTAGACTAGTCTAATTGACATCAGGGCTGTAACTAGAGTCGAATTTGAGGTAGGGCAGCATTGGTTATAGGTAGGGCGGAAGTAAAAAAATATTATAATTGATCTGCCCTCGGAGCACGGGCCTCCTAAAATTGCCATGTATATCATTGACCTCTAAGTCAATGATGTACATTCAATAGCTATTCGTAGACAAATAATTTCTGTGACAGAGCATGAGCATGGATTTAAGAACTATTATCTTCCTCCAATCCTCAATGATGAAGAACAAGCGAATAAGATGGTTGAACTTCCAGATTTGGATGTAAGGATCCACGTCTGAGTGAGAGTGATGTAATAATTTATTGTTGGGTGGGGTAATACGAGTAAATAGATACGACCAAAAATACTATTTAGATCATATTGTTTTTGCAAACTATTATAATAATTAATATAATAATAAAAAATATTAAAACAGCTGAATTCTTCGATTCACCATATTATATAAATGCGAAGAACTTCGTTCAGATCTACTGATTTTGATCTTTTTTTTTCAGAGGCCGGAAATATCATACCAGCCATTCTCTCGTGATCCATTGACAATCTTTGAGGCCTATTAATTGCAGTAAAAGTTGAAAACGTATTGGTAGAAATAACAATTGTATTGACGTTTGAGTAAAACACTCTTTACACTACTACACTTCACTTAACCACTCTTTCAATCTTTAGCTAATGTTTATTATGTACGGGAATTCCCGTACGAAAAATTGCAATATTGCCCATATTGCAATAGTATGGGGAATTCCCTCTGCATCACAGATAGACCCATCGCTGAAGCGATGATCATCACATAAATGTGCGCTTCAAATGCCATCTATACACAGAACAAAGAATTATTTTAATATGAAATGAATGTCCCAAACTGTGCTATGTTCGGAAAAGTTTAGATAGGTAGGTACCTTTTTTTACTATTTTTTTTATTTCAAACTATGAACAAACAATTTAATTATAAAAACATGTCTTAGTTTTTGGTATTTTTAAGGTAGGGCACTGTGATTTCAAGGTAGTGTATTGCCTCACAATGCACCCCCCTAACTACGGCCGTGATTGACATATAAAGTACCCACCGCAACATCTCGCAAATAAGAGGTGATACTAGCTTCGCTGAGTTTCCGCATTCTACTACCACGACAGCCAAACTTCTTCTCCGTAAGGTTTTTTGTCTAATGTATCATTTACATTCAATGTCATTTTTATCGCATCTCTTACGCCCGTATTACAGAATGACAACTAAGTGTTGATCTTTACTTGAGTACAGTTAGAAAGGGATGTCGCTATGTGCTATATATAGCGACATCCCTTTCTAACTATGCTCAAGACTAGATCAATCACTGAGGATCTTTCTATAATACGGGCCTTAGACACTTGGAACAATGATCGAAAAGATCGAGTTGAACTTTAAAACCCACGGTTAAATGTTCGAATCATGCGGGCGCGCCATAAGTTTAATTTTTTCCGGAATGAAATGTACTTACTTGTTCTATGTAAAAGCCAGTTAGCCGTTCTTGCCAGGTAAAAAAATTCATACTAATTCGTCCAGTCTTTTTTGCATGATTGAGTAACAACATCCAATTTATAAATATTGGTAAGGAATTTTTTTTTACTCTTGTCGAGGGCTAAAGTTTGTGTGGTCGTTTCCCAATATGGAACCCAAACCGTTCTGCTGCTGGCAAGGAAAGGCAAACCCCAGACTTTTAGTGGGTAAGCCCGCGGGAGAATCCCATATAACTCCGTCGCCTTACCAATCGACAGGGTTGGTATCAAGTATTTCTCTGTGTTAAAACAAGTGCTAAATGTTGAAGATTTCTACCAACGCAGGCAATGATTACATACATTAAAACGGTGTTTATGAATACTGATGCATGACTGAATAATTAATTGAAGCTCAATATTCATTCTCGCTCAGAATACTATAGGGATTCCTTTACAGTTAAAGTGGCTCAACTTTGGAACAAGCTGCCGTCTGAAATCCGGAGTTCAAAGTCACTTCCCATATTTAAAAGTAGATTACATACTCTCCTTCTGCTGCGAACTTAAGTAGTCTACTTTAACGTTAAATATGTTGTTAGTATGTAGGTATATATTTATGTTCAATTATATATATTTATATGTGGTATGTATGTATATATATATACTAGCTGACCCAGCGAACTTCGTACCGCCGTAAGATATATATATCTTTATATATATAATTCTTCTGTGAGTGTGTATGTCACTGAACTTCTCTTAAACGACTGGACCGATTTTGATGATTTTTTTTGTGTGTGTTCAAGGGGATCTGAGAATGGTTTAGATTCACAATTTTGTCCGCTGGACAACCCCTATTTTTTTAGGGCGGTACGAAGTTCGCTGGGTCAGCTAGTATATATATATATAATACTAGCTGACCCAGCGAACTTCGTACCGCCATAAAAAAATTTAATTAAAAAAACATTGTCCAGCGGGCAAAAATGTGAATCTAAACCATTCTCAGATTCCCTTGAACACACACAAAACATTTCATCAAAATCGGTCCAGTCGTTTAAGAGAAGTTCAGTGACATACACACTCACAGAAGAATTATATATATAAAGATGTATGTATATGTAAGTGTATGATAGACAATTACTTATATGTACGTACATTATATTAATTACATTTCTCATCGACTCTACTGGCTTACTACATCTTCTTTTCCGTTTAGCTTACCTATACCGCGAAGGTTGTCTGGAAGAGATCGCTTGTAGCGATAAGACCGCTTTTGCCCATATTATTGTTATTAATGTATTGTGTGTACCTATGTCCTTTTGTATGTGAGCAATAAAGTGTTTATTATTATTATTTTGATATGTTAGGCAACAATCATGTAAGCATCTCAATTAATCTCATTAAAAACTAGGTAATCCTATAAATTATAAAAAAAAATATCTTAATTGCTTTTAAATAGTTCCCGACAAAACGAAGCTAATTCGATCGACCTAATGTGACCTACTGAACTAGCTACTCAATAAGTTTGTTGATACAGCTGCCAGCCACTTTCAATCAAACCACACGAGTAAAGAGATACGTACAGTACCCTTAGCACGAACCAATATCGAATTCGTATCGAATGCGAGTACGAAATGTCATTGCCAAATATGTACTAATTTTTAAATCTAGTTACGGACTTTGTGGCGCTCAAGTTCAAGTTTCCATACAAAATTTTACATTGACATTTCGGACTCGCAAACGATTCGAATTCGATACCTAATGGTTCGTGCTAGGTGTACAGAAATCTCAATCGTCTATTGTATAGAGTTGTCAAAAATTTTCCTTTTTTTGGTAGGGTTGAATATCAATTGAAATAAACAAATCGTTTCAAACATATTTCGATTGCTTGTAGTAGCTAGTAGTGAACCCAGACCCATCTTTCCCATTAGGCACTTTGGGCAAGTGCCCAGGTTGGGCCCCGCGACCGATAGGGACCCCTCAGATCAAATACAAAGTCCCTAGTTCCTGTTAAATCACCAAACGGAAGTCATAGGGGCCCCATTATCCTAATATGCCCAGGGCCTCCAATAGGTCAAAGACGGCACTGAGTGAACCCATTGCAGCGCAGTTGTATGAAGCTTTGCCTCTGTACGGACTGTACGTTTCTCTATTCACGTGATCAGACATAGGCACTTGAAAGAAATCTACCACGAGTGTAGATGAGTCATAATCACAAATTAGATAAAAAAAAAAACAAAAAAACCGACTTCCTAAACATGAACAAGTTATTATTTTTTACTTTTTAGTTTGATTTTCGATTATAAAGTCGGTTTTATTTTTTTGGTTAAAAAAAATATTTCATACATTTTAGTGAAAATTACATCGTTCAAGTAAACAATAACACAATTGACGGAGAAATCGGTGAACATGCATAAAAAAACATCGTGTGTGCCTTTGAAATTTGAAGGTTTCCCTCGATTTCACCGGATTCCGCCATCAGATCCTGACTTGGTTCCAATGGGACCACCTCGGAAGTGTACTCTTTCGAAAAAAAAGAATTTTGGAAATCGGTCTACAATTGACGGAGAAATCGGTAAACATACATAAAAAAAAATATACAGTCAAACACAGAACCTTCTCCTGTTTTGAAGTCGGTTAAAAAAGAGGTTACAATCCAATCTGAGGTTACAATGATAACTGGGAGATACTATAATGACTCGTCACGTGCAACGCAATATTCATACCTCAAACACATAAACTTAAAACAAAACAAGATATATGGTAATGTGTTCTTGATCGATCTCCAGAAACGAGGACATGTGGAAAGAAACTACCTAATTAAATTATCATTAATACCCTTCGAAAATCTGCATACAAAAAGTAATCTGTGCTACATACTAAATATAATGTAACCACAGTCTATATAATATATGTAACGATATACACTTTAAGCCTCGATAACAAAATAATACAACTTCCAATGAGCCAAAGGTGAAAACTTTTATGCAAATGGCCGTCTCTAAATGATCGCTTTATGTGCTTTTATGCACAACAACGACATGTTTCGGTTTTAATACGAAAATACAGCATAATTTATGTCCCCACCCAGACCTGGACAATTTATTATAATATCGACGACCGACGGTCGATGATAATGTCAGAGAACCGAATCGAAAGAGATTTTTGTAAGTACCTATGTGTGCCAATTTATTGATGTGACTTGATTTACCGCTATCATAATATGTAGTCATTTAGCCAATCATCATGATAATAATTTTATACTTCGTTTATTACCAAACTTAATATGTTTTCTTTATAAGCTAACCACCAGCTACATTGGGAGCCCAGACTGCGTACCCTCTCCGAGTTGCTATGAATATGGATAACGCGCTCCATATCCGTACCCAGTTTGAGAATTAACGGGCTTGGTACCTATGGGAGCATCAGCCGGCCCATTCACTAACTTAGCTTGGAGATTATCACTTCCATCTGACATATTTAAGTAATAAACACCGAGCCATTTAGTGATCCACGACTGATTTATTATAACACTGGCGGCCTGCCCTCGCTTCGCTTCGGTGTAGAGCTGAAGTGTAGACTACAGTTTTTGTTCTCAGGCTTGCATTATACACAATGATATTCATCTATGATTCTTCTTATACCTGCATGCAGTCTCAGCCCGATCGGTTTAAATGGACAGTTTCATACAAACTTTCATTCCCTATTTTATCCCCTTGGTGGTAGAATTGATTAAAATCCTTTCTTAGCGGATGCCTACGTCATAACATCTACCTGCATGCCAAATTTCAGCCCGATCCGTCCAGTGGTTTGGGCTGTGCGTTGATAGATCACTATGTCAGTCAGTCATCTTTGAGTTTTATATATATAGAGTATTGATATTAGCGGCGAGAAGAAGTATTTTTGAATTAATTTTAGGTTTTTCAAAGTAGAGATTTGTTTGATTTTTTATTAGCTTCAATTTTGGTAATAATATTTTTTTTAAAAAAACTCATAGTTTTTGAGTTATTTATGAAAAACCGCTTTAAAACATGTATTATTATTACGAAAATTACCAACTATTCATCTTTAATAACTCAGAAAGTTTTTGCTATGAATCTGTCTCACTATCGATTTCTGGAGTTGTTTATATTAAAATAATTTTCACCCCCGAGAAGGGGTGGAATCCCCAGGGAAAAAGCGCAAGTTGGCAATATGTCACTTTTGTTTCTTATGGCATCCTTCACCTACTCACCAATTTTGAAAATGAAAATCGATGAAGATTCAACGAAATCGGAGGTGAAAAGCTTCATTGACCGGACTATCTGTCTCTTACCTCTTCATGCTTAAACCAATGAACCGATTCAGATGAAATTTGCTTTAAAGACAGTTTTGAGTTCCGGGAAAGGGCATAAGAAAGATTTTACTTCAAAAATCAATTTTTCCAACCATCCATCCACTAGTCCTAAATAAAACAAAACAAATACTTATTAAATACGTATAATTAAAAAGATCTCTTTTTCTTAATATCATGTACATCTGTAAAAATTCACATACTATTATTTACAGTTGTCACAACACATTTACACCATAATTATTATTGTAATCACAAATATAATTAATACGAAACAAAGTCGACAGTCAAAAATCCACTTCATTAACAATATTAAATACAGCGCAACATTTGATCATATGTTACATATTATATTTACATATTTACAATTGAATACTGTCTTCATGTTTATCAATATCATTTATAGTATGGACCTGCTGAATTCATCAAATATAACCAAGGCATGAAACATACTTGTAAGACTTATTATAATAAACATCTAAGAAATGCAAATATATTAATAGCTCATTAAATATATTTTTGTATACCATATCTATTTTCATACGTCTTGTCCAAAAGGGGAAAAAAATTAGTCATCTTAATTTTTTTTTTCTTCGTTTATCAGGTAGATTATCAAAAAGTATTGGACACGTATTTTTTCTTTTTTCACATAATATAACCATGGCAGAGATATATTGATTTGAGAAGTTGCATACGTCACGTTTCGGTACACTTTTAAGTGAAAATTCACTAAAAAGTGACGTCACGAGCCCCTACTCCCTAACTTTGACGCGCTATAACTTTGTCAATTTTTGGTTGATTGCCCAAAGAAAAAATACGTGTCCATTATTTTTTGATCATCTAACTCACGGACTAAATAGAATTTCGTTTACTGTACCCCGTCATCACCCCTATTAACTGTTATTTAAAAATGCATATCATATTAAGTTCTTTGATAATTATTTTACTTCTTTATTAGATGTTTATACGAGCCTTTACCGCCAAATTATCGTAAGCGACACTCGCCAAATTATCGTAAGCGACACTTTTGTCGAAATGCGTTTTTTGTGGAAACTAATATTTTAAACCGTAACGGACCCATCTCTGTTGATATTTCCCTCTAAAAGAACACCGTTATAATATAATAGAGGGAAGTTGAGCTGCACGGAGCTATGCTAATGAAGCAACAAACACTAAGGCCGCTGAAAGTCAAATCTTATCAGTTCCTTATCTAGAGATAATAGAATATATTTTCGGACATCTTTTTTCACTGGATCGAAAGAATAGAGATGATGACTATTTTTTTTTCTTCTTTTGTCAAGTAGATTATCAAAAAGTATTGGACACGTATTTTTTTCTTTTTTCACATTTCACACATATAAACATTGCAGAGATATATTGATTTCAAAAGTCGCATGACGTCACGTTTTGGTACACTTTTAAGTGAAAATTCACTAAAAAGTGACGTCACGAGCCCCTACTCCCAAACTTTGACGCGCTATAACTTCGTCATTTTTTGGTTGATTGCCCAAAGAAAAAATACGTGTCCATTATTTTTTGATCATCTAACTGACTGACTATAGAATTTCGTTTACTGTACCCCGCCATCACCCCCATTTATGCTATTAATTTTAAGAACTGGCGCGACTAGTCTTCTTTCAGCGGCCGCATACAAAACGCGACATGTATGCTTTATTTCCCACATTACAACTTAAAGAGAAGTCAGATTACTTAATAAAATATAGCACAGAACGGCGCATAATAGCTCAATGTTGAAGGGTCAACCAAACGCTTTCTCTTTTTTAGATGAAAAATAGAAATAGAAATTCAACATTTTGTAATAAGGAGGTTTAGGTAGTTTTAACAATATCGTTTATTTTGTCACTTCACTCCATGTATCAATTTAGATGTCTATTTGTATTTAAATGTACTGACAAAAATTAATATATATCTCACGGCAAAATTGGCAAATAATTTCATTAAACGAACAATACAGGCAAACGATAAACTATCCTCTAATCTTCACTATGTACAAGGAAGCAAATGACTGTAAATTACAAACATTCACATGGTGAGACTCAAACATCTACAAAATGTAATGAGATCACTTTGTTCATAATTAACAATACTGCTGTTTTCATATACTATATTATATAAAGCATAAACTCTTTTCATATCACCTTTGTAAATGGTTTCAAATTTTACAATTTGCCTATTTGTATAAAGATTTTGATGTAGATATTTAGATTATTATGCTATAGCTCTTTTTATAACCCGTTATCAACGAATTAGAAATAATATGGAATACGAACTGCGGGTCAATTATGCTTCAGTAATAAAATTGTAATGTGATGTCAATATGATGTTGATGCCAAGTTGAAATTGTTTTTAGATGGTATTATGAAACATTCCTATGTCACATCAAGATCATATCAATATTATATCCTGTATCACATTTTTGACGTTTAAGCGATACTATTTTAAGTCAAAAAGTTGAACGTAATACGCATATAAGTTGATATCATTTTATAGAGTTGATCATCATCATAGCATAAGTTGATGTCATTTTGATATCGCATTTTTCGGAGAGCATAATACGTAATGTGAAATAGACATCAAAACAATATCACAAATAGCGAGCATAATTGGCCTGCAGCGCAAACAGCTGATCATAGGATTCGTTGAGATTTCCGTTCAACATTATCCGTCTAACTGTGGCCACAATTCCAACGCGTACAAAGAAATTTGGTGACTCTTTTCTTTGTCGCACTATCCGTAAATGGAATGCTCTGCCTGTTCACGTGCTCCCTCCTTCTTACAACCTGGGATCCTTTAAAAGAGGCCTGAAGAAGCAAGCAGGCCTGCAAGGTCTTACCCAATAAATGGATAGCAGAATTCGTTTGCAAAATATTTGATTTGTCAAAGTATTTTGTTTTGTCTGTGTGCCTGTCGCGGTAGTATTAAAGCTTAGTTGAATGAGTTTGGAACCATGTTTCAGCGGCCTTTGTTAGAGAAACGCTCCCATATCATTTCTAATCCGTTGCCCCTAATAATATATACGAGATCTGAGGCCGTATTAAGAGCTCTCAGCGCATGGCACTTTTATATTGTTAGAGCGAGCCACACGATGAAGCAGCAGGTGTACTGCTTACGCATTATTTGCCTGCCATCTAGTCCAAAATACGGCCTCTGCCCCTCTAGCATTACCACCGAAACGGGATATGATAAAGCGGTATATCAGCATTAACTGTCACACTACTATCAAACTCCAATGTATTGTGACAGTTAATATCGATATATAGCTTTATCATATCCCGTTTCGGTGGTCATGCTAGAGGGGCTGGTCTATATGATTGATATTTTAATTGTATAAAAACTATTTTGACTAAATAATTCTGTACCATTTAGAACCTGACCACAAGAGTTGGGTTTGAACTGCGATTTACTTGTGAAAAGCACAGCCTTGTTAATAAGTCTTTTAAAGTCCGACTGTAAAAATAGACACATGAAATGTGGAATAATAAATAAATACTAACACTCCACGGAGGTAACCTAAAGGCGCATTTACACTTGGTCGCGATGCAATATTTACATTGTTTTTACTCGAACACGGACTGGAAGACGGCGTCGGGGAACCAAACCCGAAAAGTGTCCGAATACAGGCGTACTCGACTCCGTTCATTTACACTTAGTGGTTTCTCCGAAGTCTATGAACAATCGTATTCGGGCTAACGACCATATGTGATTGCGCGATTAAAGCCTGCGCAGACGTCTTTTGTCCGTGGCCTTGTATGTTGCCAAAATAGATCGCTTACAAATGCATGGAGTAACCCACAGGACGGAATAAAAGTCAACATCATCAGCAGCCTATTAATTACCCCTTCACAGGCCTTCCCTATGGATGGCCCAGTGCAAGTGATAACGACTGCAGATGCAGCCGGGACCAACGGCTTAACTTGCCTTCCGAAGCACGGAGGAACTCGAGATAAAAGATTTTTGGTCACCCATCCAATGACCGACCTCTGCAAAAGTTGCTAACTTCAACGACCGCAGCCGAACACGCTAACCAACTCCTCACGTGGACCCAGTATTATGTTTTAAAACTTCTTTTCTTTTTCTTAAACTACTTGTTAGAGGGGGAGAAAAATGTCAATTTATCTTGGCAGAGGCGAAAGTGCCGAATGGACCATAACAACAAATCAGCTGTCAGTCACAGGGAATACTTGGACTGCGTTCCAAACCTACGCTCCAGGTGCAGCGAATGTCAAATTTGACATCAATGTCACACATTTTATGTCAAAATTTAAACGTCAAGGTAAAAAGTTGCTCTCAGAACGTAGGTTTAGAAAGTAGCACTGAAGTTATAGGTTGCTTGTTGTGAGCCAAACGGCTAAAGCGCCATCTGTAATAAGCTTTGCGTTTTCTTCCCCATTACAACACAACGAAATCTGAAAATATTTACTTCCTTTGCGCGCTTTTTGAAATTTCCGGGCGACAAATACTCGCAACATCGTGTGCGTGGAGTCTGTGACAAGTCGACGACGGACATTTTTTTCACGAATCAGGGACTTTTGTCCTCGGCGCTTAAAAATCCCTCGTCTGCGCGACCATAATTCTCAAAAAAACTATAGTTTTGACTAATTCAAAAACTAATTAGTGTTCTCAAAGACTCACTAAGCTTCTATCGAAAAGGCTCACATATTTCGACTTTTAGTGAGCTGTGTTGTATGTGGCTTACGTCACTTTTGCCATTAAACAGCTGCTATCAGTAAAAACGCAGTTCACAACTCTCGTATTAAGCCGTATCACTTGGCTATTTGTATTTGCTATTTGTAAACTTGACAACAGTCTGTCCTTATCATGCTTTATAAGGAATGAAAAGGGCAGACTGACGTATGTGAAGATTACAAATAGCAAACACGAATAAACAAGGGAGTGCAAGCATTAAGCTCTCAACAATACAAAATAAACAATAGCATAGAAAAATCACAGTTTTAAAAATCACCTTGGTATATTTAATGATTTCATTAGCTCAAAAATCCATTATAAATCATTCTATTTGTGTAGAAAACGGAGACTTTACAACTAAACTTACCTCTCGCTCTGTCTTCCATCTACTCTCACACTCTAGCGTTTGTACTACGTGTACAGGCAACGATATTATAAACACTAAGATGCACCACCAGAGCTTATAATGTGTCACAATCAAGTAGCGTTTTCAAGCTACTTCATAGTCTCACTCTGACAATCAAAATAATCAATATGCCGACGAGCACAGTCACGGTAATATTATCTATACAGTATTGTAACTCGGCCCTGTCCTTGAAATAACTGCCTACGGCCGAGCGGGGCGTTAACATGCGGTAGGGCTGTCCGCCTACAGTATTTTAATTTCATCTACATAATTGAGTTTCTTTCTTGTTAATCTAAGAAACAAATTTCTTTCTTGTTTTGTGATTGTAAATATTTTATTTTATATGTAAAAAAATGTTGTGAATGAATTAGGAAGTGTTCAATTAAATTCATGTCATTTGTAGGTACCTAATAATTAATAAAAAAAAATCATCTAATTCAATAATGTATGTAATTTTGTTATTCAATAATGTATGTAGTTAAGTAAGTAGATAGCCTAGTCTAGGAAACTACCTACCTATTATGTAGTTTTGTTTTTAACGCGAGTGTAGGTAGATTACTCGTTTGTCTCTTTTTTCACCCTATCCACTTATTTATATATTATTCCAGATATTTTGCCCGATGGAAAAATCGAAATACCTAAATATTAAAAACAAATTACGTACTAGTAGATAGGTATATAAAAAAATATTCTATAGTATCTCTGGGTGCGTTATTGAAGAGTTCAAGCAACCAAGAACAGCACAATATCGTCTATTGTTCTTTGCCATATTAAATTATGTAGGTATCTCCTTAATTTAATCAAATATTTACAATTCAAATCGCACGTTTAAGCACGGCTAACTGCATAAAAAACCATTCACACCGTTAGGTCATCGCTGCGGCGCATTCGCGACTGGGTGTCCCCCGAGAGTCCCGTGAACTCGAGTGGCGTTGGTATGACTCGCTTTCCGACCGTTTGTATGAAGATAGAATACTGTATAGATAATATTACCGTGGCACAGTGAAAAATGGGAAATAATACATATAGTAAGTAGTGTCTTTTTTTGGGCAAGTATCAAATCCATGTCTATTAATTCAACAGCAGCAAATTCTTTTTTATTTGTAATAATTAAATGCCTACAAGTACAAACAAGCCAACTCTCAATTGAACTGGACGTTTCAGAAATTGGTCGATTGGTGCATAATAAGCACGTTCGGCGCTGCGCAGTTTTTTGACTTTCAAAACGATAACAGTTGAGTTTCAACAGCGATTTCGGAACGAATACAAAGGCGATCCAAGTGCAATTGCTTAAAGACTTGTATAGTGTCCAGTGAGTGTAGTATTGTGTGTTAAAAAAAGAACATTATGGCATATAATTTCGAACCCCATCCCGACACGTAACATTAACTATAATAACAACAGTTGCTAAGCAACGGTGTCAGATTATCCTTAACTTTAACTGGATATTGATTTATATAGAAACTGACAGTAGGACAGTTATCGTTAAGTTGCATCTAGGGTGTCTAATATCGTATCGTGTACAGAACAAATCCGCGCGTCAACACTTACTCTAGATAGTATTTACAATAGGAGGCAGGAAGCAACTTAACCATTAAGAGGCTCGCCTCTTCAGCGTCACTTTACCCCGCGCCAGCTGCGATATGTATATCCTGAACCGCTCCAAGTTCTGTCGTTTCACCCATATCTGGAACAATGCATTGCAAATTCAACCAGGGTTGCGAATTATCAAGACAATCATCATCATCAACCCATGTTCGTCCACTGCTGGACATAGGTCTCCCCTAATGCACGCCACTGCTCCCGATTTTGTGCTACTCTCATCCAGCCCACTCCAGTCAGCCTGCGAATATCATCATCCATCTTGTCTCAGGGCGTGTCAAGACAATCATTAAATCTATACTTATAATAAATCTGTAGAGATGTCAATTCTGTACATGAAATATATTTTTAAAATAACTATCAGGGGGTGATTAGTGATCGATACTGATGCCAAAAATGCAATCAGTAAATTTTTTGTCTGTCTGTCTGTCTGTCTGTCTGTGTGTATGTTCCTTATAGAAACAAAAACTACTCGACGGATTTTAACGAAACTTGGTACAATTATTCTTCATACTCCTGGGCAGGTTATAGTATACTTTTCATCACGCTACAATCAATAGCAGCAGAGTAGTGAAGGGAAATGTTGGGAAAACGGGAGAAGTTACTCCATTTTATAAGCTTCCGTCGCGGGTGCAGCCTTAATGGTTAAAGTTACATAGAAATCATGTATGACGGAAATATTCTACATAAAATTGTCTAAAAATTATCCCGCAACAGCATATGTCTATCTTTTATGGTTGACTCACAATAACATGTGTAATTATATAAATAAAGTCATTCTTTATAGCACAAGCCTGAGAACAAAAACTATAGTTTACACTACAGCTGTACACCGAAGCGAAGCGAGGGCGGGCCACTAGTACAAAATAAAAAGAGGATTAAATGAAGCAGTTTGTTTTATTTAAATTAGCGAATGTATGAAACATTGACAACAAAATTTCAATAATCTTTCAATGAAGTATCCGAACGTTCAATGACGACCTCCGTGGCCGAGTGGTTTATACGCCGAGTTTCAAGGTGTGGCCATCTCGAGAGGTCCCGGATTCGAATTCCGGTGTTTTGTGTGATGCAGCAGGGGCAGTTTGTGTGATAAATACGAGCATTTGTACTCCAGTCATGAATGTTTAATATGTATTTCTATATAAATATACTTATATATGTATCAGTTTATGTATTCTTTCAGTTACCCTAGTATCTCATTACACAAGCCTACAGTGTTTACTTTGGGGCTAGGCTAATTGGTGTGAGTGTTGGAAATATTTATTTATTTAATAAAAGTTTTTCGATATACGAAGGTAGCTCGTCAAAAGTAAAAAAACATGATTCTAAAAAGGATGCGAAACGTCAAAAAAGGAATATAAAGACACATTTTGAACCCGTTTAATCGTGTTTAATATTATGATAAAGTAAATAATTTATATATATAAATGAAAGTATTTTTGTATTTAGAGGTATTATTTTCACTAACGCATGATAAAATCGCATTTGAAATTAATATTTGGTATTTAAAAACTATGTCATTAACGTTTTTTTTTCTTAATCATACTATTATTCTTATTGCCTGTATTCTGCCTTTTAGAATTTATTTTTGTCGCTATTTTTTTACCAATTAAGTCAAAAGGATATCAGCCTCGTCATCTGAGTTAGAAACTGTATTTATGTTTTGGTACTTAAAGCCTTCATCTGGCAGTGTGCTTCCTATCATAGTAACATGTTGTTATCAATAATAATTAACAAGGTTATTTATTATCCTGATAAATTATCTAGTCCAGCCCTCCTAAATTCAAAGAAATAGTTCATGACAAACATTACTTACATTCTAGAGACAATAAAGGCTACTAATTTAAAGAGCTCGATGGCGCAAATGGTTAAAACGTGGTGTGGTCTGGTCATAATCAAGCAACCTTCTCAGTGGCGGATCATAGGATGGGTGACCAAAAATCTTCTTCTCTTATCTTAGTCCACTGCTGGACATAGGTCTCTCCAAATGCATAATGATCTGTGATGACATACGGAGCCGAGACGTGGACACTGACGGTACGGCTGGTCCACAGGTTCAAAGTCGCCCGGAGCGCTATGGGAAGAGCTATGCTCGGCGTTTCTCTTATCGGAAAAGAAGTAATCCGACAGAGAAACAGAGTAATCGACATAGCCCACCGGATTAGCAAGCTGAAGTGGCAGTGGGCTGGCCATATTTGCCGAAGAACCGATAACCGTTGGGGTAGACGAGTTCTGGAGTGGAGACCGCGTCTAGGCAAACGTAGTGTAGGACGTCCTCAGGCACGATGGAGTGACGATTTGCGCATGGTGGCTGGCAGGAGCTGGATGCAAGTAGCCCAAGATCGATCTGAGTGGCGTGCATTTGGAGACTAGGTTAATTGGTTAGAACTCTCCCCTCCAGTCTGCCTATGGAAGTGTATGGTTATATACTGAACGCCTCGTCGGTGATGGCGTGGATGTGCCCGGGGAATCTAATCAGATCTCTCCCATCTAGTCTGCCTATGGAAGTGTATGGTTATATACTGACCGCCTCGTCGGTGATGGCGTGGATGTGTCCGGGGAATCTAGTCAGATCTCTCCCCTCCAGTCTGCCTATAGAAGTGTATGGTTATATACTGACCGCCTCGTCAGTGATGGCGTGGATGTGTCCGGGGAATCTAGTCAGATCTCGCCCCTCTAGTCTGCCTATGGAAATGTATGGTTATATACTGAACGCCTCGTCGGTGATGACGTGGATGTGTCCGGGGAATCTAGTCAGATCTCTCCCCTCCAGTCTGCCTATAGAAGTGTATGGTTATACAGGGTGTTACAAAAATACAAATAAAGCTTGAAGGGCATCGAAGTACATCATATAAGGAGTCTTCTCTAATTTAATAAAATTAGAGAAGACTCCTTATATGATGTGCAGTTGTTTTTAACGAATAATAAAAATATCGATCATTTTAAGACACGACACTAGTTCGAGGATCATTAAAAATAACTGTTTTTATAAAAAGTTTAAACTTCATGCAAATATTTTAAGAAATTTAGAGAAAACTCCTTATATGATGTACTTCAACGCCCTTCAAGCTTTATTTGTATTTTTGTAACACCTTGTATACTGACCGCCACGTCGGTGGTGGCGTGAAAGTGTCCGAAGAATCGTGTTAAGTATCTCCCCTCCACGTCTGCCTATAAAAGTGTATGGTAGCCTGAGACTGGTGGCATTGCCCACTGATCAAACCCCTTCACACCCTAGGTATTACTAAAAGTTCCTTATGCAGAGTATGCATGAAGGCTGAAGAAACGGTGACACGGATGCTCCTTGATTGCACCCAGATCCGCGGGGAGCCTCTGGGTAAACCGGGATCCCTTGCAGATGCCCTGAGGAGACTAGAAAAACTGATCTGCTTCTGGAGGGAGGTGGGCTAGCTGGATTAACCGCTCATTGGTCCACTTTAAGGACCCCTAAGATAACGCTTGTGATTTGGGTTACTATGGGATACCAAGGTAATAGATTGCAGTGTATGGTTATATACTGACCGCCTCGTCGGTGATGGCGTGGATGTGACCAGGGATTCTAGTCAGATCTCTCCCCTCCAGTCTGCCTATAGAAGTATATGGTTATATACTGACCGCCTCGTCGGTGATGGCGTGAATTTGTCCGGGGAATCTAGTCAGATCTCTCCCCTCCAGTCTACCTATAGAAGTGTATGGCTATATACTGACCGCCTCGTCGGTGATGGCGTGGATGTGTCCAGGGAATCGTGTTAAGTCTCTCCCCTCCACGTAGACGCTCTGGCCGCGATGGAACCAGCGTCGCTCGAATAAAAGCTTGCCGTCTTCTACGCGAGTCTCCACTGTGTCGCCGCTCTCGCGTATTGGGGAATCGCCTGCATACAACATTTTTTTACTTAATGAGGATAACAAACAATTTTTAAATACATACATATGAGCAGTGCCGTCTTTGACCTATTGGACCTGACCTGAGACCTGGGCATATTAGGATAATAGGGCCCCTATGACTTCCGTTTGGTAATTTAACAGGAACTAGGGACTTTGTATTTGATCTGAAGGGGCCTATCGATCGTGGAGCCCTGGGCACTTGCCCAAAGTGCACACTGGGAAAGACAGATCTGCATATGAGTTGATCTTTAAGGACCAGATTTTCATTGGTCTTTTTCTAGTTATGACCTCTTCTGAATTCGACCAATAACCACTTCTTATAAAACCCATTTCCGCTTTTGACAACTATAAGTACAGTATACAAAAATACGCAACTTTTTTTAGTCTTCCTGTGAACGTAGTATAACTCAACAAGAAGTAAACTATAAAATGGAATCATCTTTTACACTCGTAATATAATAATAATCATGTTATCAGTCATATAACTTCATAGATTGTCATAAAATATTACTTTTTTTTATCCTTTTGCACAATGTACTGAAAGCTACGAAACACGAAATGGTCGAATCCAGAAGCAGTCATTTTACGAGGTTGTCTTAAGCAGACGTGGTCAAAGCTAGAAATGGTCGTTTGCAGAGGCAGTAACTTCAAGTAGTGGTCTCCAAACGTCAAACTCTTTCATACATCTTTCATGACTATTAACGTCCCCACTGATAGGGCACAGGCCTTCTCTATGGATGGAATAGGGAGATTGGGCCATGACCCTCCATGCGGGCCCAGTGCGGATTGGCGGGTGTTAACGACTGCAGATGCAGCCGGGACCAACGGCTTAAGCAAGTTGTTGCAGACGGAAGCTCTTCGAATCCATCGGAAAATTAAAACGAAAAACTGAATAATAAAATGACGCAACTTCGCAATGGCTAGTCATTAGATGAATGGTCAGAACTTCAGCGTGTTACGGACGACATTAAGCGGTTCCCGGATGCATCTGCAGTCGTAAAACAACCACCAACCCGCACTGGGCGGGCATGGAAAGTGTGAATGGCAATCCCTAATTTTATCCCTCCCACCTCTCGATAACCACCCGTAGTATATGTCAAGACCCCCCTCTCCCCCTCCTAACTCATAAAGGGTGTATTCCGTAATACATACCGGTATACTGGCCGGTACTAACGACGTCATGAATCGACGCTATACTGGTGAATTGTTCCGAAATATAGTTGCCAGTGCACTGACGTCATAAATCGACGAAATATTAAAAATAGTGCGAATAAAGAAGATTTTTTATTCATCTCATCAATTAAAAGGAATTCTTTTTGTTCGGATGCCATTATTGGTCCTTAAATTTTAATAAAAAAGAAATAAAATTCGAATGCATCTCACGCACGCTCGGTCAAACGTCATATTCATTTTCTCGGTAAAAATATGGTAGCATAGCAGTACGATATGGCGTCGGATTCGTGACGTCATTACCATTGGCCAGTATACTGATGTATATTACGGAATACACCCAAAGTTGGTTTTAAATCATTTTTTTTCACACAGAAAGCGAAACAAAAATAAAATTAATTTTGCTTATACATATTTGTTTTTATTGATACGGCGCTTGCCACGAGACGCCAATTACAAGTAAAAACATAGTGACAAGAAGAAAATTTTACTACGTGACGAAAATCAAGTACTCCCCTCCACACTATAAACTAGCTATTTTGAGGATATTGTGGGACGAGTATTTTTTTTTCTTTTAATTAATGCGTTGTATCGTGTGTGGTACAGTGATGTATTGGCGACGTGTGCCGAGAGATGGCGCGCAGATCCGATTCTACATCGGAGCTAGTAGCTAGGGGCCATGTTTATTGCTGATTATAATGATACAGCTGGTGATAAAATGGGAATTTAGCAAGATGACGCCACTGAGACAAGAGATCTTTTGTATGAAGTTTTTGAAGCTAATTAATCGAACGAGCATTTGAATGATTAGTCTTGGCGACGTGTGCCGAGAGATGGCGTGCAGATCTGATTCTACATCGCACTCGTGAAGTTAATACGTAAGAATAGTAGCTAGGAGCTGTTTATTGCTAATGATGATATACTTACAACTGTTGGTAGATGAGGTTTAAGAAAATTTGTTACCAGATGGCGCCGCTGTGACTAGAGGTCTTCTGTATGAAGTTTTTGGCATTAATTGATCGAACGAGCATTTAAATTGATTCATAGACTATGACGACATACGTGATTTGACGGATGAGGCCGTCATTCCAAAAAAACCCTTATTGTGATGTTTCCTGTATAACTTGTGGCTATGTTTTTTACTGATGATATACTTACAGCTGTTAGTAGAATTGTGATGTTTTCTAGGAGGATTGTGGGTCGGCGGATTGTGCGTCGCCGTATTGTGGGACGTGTTGTGCGCCGTACTGTGTGTGGTTGAATGATGTCTTGGCGACGTGTGCCGAGAGATGGCGCGCAGATCGGATTCTACATCGCGCTCGTCCAGTTGATACGTGAGGGTAGTTGCTAAGGGTTTGCGTCGCTTCTCTGGAGCTGGGGCGGGTTCATTCGCCCGCCTTCTGAGTATACGCTTCATTACTGGTTTCACCTGAAAAGAAATAATTTGTAGATTAATAAATTTATTTATTTATTTATTCATAGCTCGATGGCGCAGGTGGTTAGCGCGTTCGACTGCAATCGTTGAAGTTAAGCAACTTTCGCACTGGTCGGACATTGGATGGGTGACCAAAAATCTTCTATCTCGAGTTCGTCCGTGCTTCGGAAGGCACGTTAAGCCGTTGGTCCCGGCTGCATCTGCAGTCGTTAGCACCCACCAATCCGCACTGGGCCCGCGTGGTGGGTCATGGCCCAATCTCCCTATTCCATCCATAGGAAAAGCCTGTGCCCCGGCAGTGGGGACATTAATAGGCTGATGATGATGATGATGTACACTCAAATACAAATAGACAGATTCCAAATATATTTTTTTAAAAGAAATTGAATAGGCTGTCAGTGTGTATAAATATACACTTTAAATACTTATGAATAGGGGACATGCACATATAAAATGTACTAATACTTATAAAAATACATGTATACATATATTATGGAAGAAAAGAAGAAAAAAGAAACAATGGAAAACGTAAGCGCATGAAGATAAATAATGTTCCTTTACACGGTTTTTGAACACCGAGACAGAACTTGATTCTCTAATTCCTGCTGGCAGAGAAATCCACAGGCGCACGGCATGTACTGTGAAGGAATAGGATGCGAAGCCAGTGTTACGGATGGGAAATTTATATTATAAACAAACGGGAACTTAGGAAGGGAACTAATTTTCAAGCTTATCACTCAAACACACAAGTTTAGAACCTTTCAAGCAGCCATTCTATCAACTGAGGCTCAAGCACTAATATTGACAGCAACAGAGGTAAAAAGAGTGATCGTAAACCGATTGTACGGGAACCGATGTCGCCGGCTCGTCCCCATTACACTTCCACCTAATAGATAATAGCCAATAAAACGCTCACACCCGAGAGCAACAATGCAACGAACCAAGTTTTAGTCAAGTTATGAGCGTTTGCTCATACATAACTGTGGCGTGCGTGCTCCGCCCACAAGGTCCTTCTAACCTCTACGTTCTGTGTCGGTGATGGTATTTTCATCATCCAATTTTATATGGAAGTAGTCATTTTTTGATCCGTCCGGTAGGGGTGTTGCTTAGTTTTTATAGAAACTTTGACGATGCGACGCGATTGCGGAGCTGACAAAATTCGTGCTTGAGCCTCAGTTGGTAGAAGGCCTGCTTCAAAGGTTCCAATCTCGTGTATTTGTGCAATGAGATTGAAAATTAATTCCTTTCCTAAGTTGTGGTTGTTTAATTAGCTATATATATATATCCCCTTTATAATATTAGTGTGATAACAAAGCCTTAAAAGAATTGGGCTATTCACCTTGTGCTGTGTATCCTAAGCTTATAAAGATATTGTAGAACATATCTTTATAACTTTTCTGCTGCATATTGATACAAAGTTAATGGCAATTTTGAGATTTTCAATATCTATATTTATTTATTTGTCATATACCTGATAACTACGTAAACAAATCATATTCAAGAATATAATATTTATGAAGGTAGTCCAGAAAAATAGGTTTAAAATATCAAAATTTATGGGTGATTCTCAGTTAAGAGGTAATTGGTTGTATGGAAGCAGTGGTATAGCAAAAAGTGTCGATATTTATATAACTTTACCACTACTTTTATCAAGACAGATGATTTTAATATGATTTTAAGATGATCAGTCATTTTTTCAATTTATTCTCGTTTTACGAGACACCAGGGGAGATACTGAGTACAGGGTAGAGACAGGATGAACTTTATTGCAATGCGCTAAGCGCATCTTAGGATGTAAAGTACTTATCCATGCAATCAGATTTTAGTGGAATAACGATATAAAGCTAAACAATTATCTAAAATTATATGCAATTGTACATTCTCTAATTAATAATCATTACTGTTATTGAGCTAT
Source organism: Chilo suppressalis (assembly GCA_902850365.2). Classification (NCBI taxonomy): domain Eukaryota; kingdom Metazoa; phylum Arthropoda; class Insecta; order Lepidoptera; family Crambidae; genus Chilo; species Chilo suppressalis. Next base: position 4,687,061 of record OU963899.1, on the reverse strand, counting down.
TGCATCGTTTTTATAGTTTTGTTAGTAGCCTGGCACCATAACAGCCAGGGGAAATATGGCAGGGGCGAGACATTTCCGTTAAAAATCTAGAATTGCCGTAAAACTACTAATTTTACAAAGATTACAAATAAATAAAAGGTTTGCAGCACTATTTAAAATAAATGTATATAGATATTGTAGTATTTAAACACATAAATACGAAAAAGAAATTACCAGGGTAAATACTTCGATCACTCAACACGGCTGCACACATCGAACACCGTTGCGCAAATGGCCAAAAAAATTGCCGCGCGGATGGCTTGTACAGCGCTTGCTGCTAACTTCACGTGACACTCGGTGTCTTCAAGGTCAAAACTACCACAGACTATGGTAAACAAATACGATTTTCAAACTAAACCTAAGGCCAGGGGGCGAGACACGAAACTCGGAGGACACAGTTTGCGATTAATATTTTTTATAAAAAGTGCAAATATAAATGAATTTAATGGTTACATACTGTAACTAAGTTATCAGGGTTCATGTTATTACTGATAGAAAAGTAATAATTAAATTGCAATGGACTCAAAATTACTGATTTACAAAAAAAACGGTTAGGGGACAACCCAGGGGAGAGATGTTTTTCCTCTTTGTGCTGTTATTGGAAGTAAATTATGCACATTTAGAATATAATTTTAAGTGACAATTTAGAACACATTTAGATAATTGAAATTATTAAGATTTTAGACCATAATTTCCAAATATAATGATTTTTTTGGCTTAGCCGTCAAACATACCTCTTAACTGAGAATCACCCTTATATTGTAGACCCCTGAACACTTAAAATTAATTACCTTATAATTTAATTTATATATATATAAATTAATACACTTATAACCTGGAGAAGTAGATTTTTTCTATAGGTTTAATATTCAATCAAAACGAAATCAAAAAATATAATAACATTTACCTCCATAGAATCTCCATTGAGCTCCATACTATGCCTTTCATTTTCTATCATCTTCCTCTTGTCCTCAAAATCATTGAGCAAATTCTCCCTCAACTCGATCTTCTTCTCTTCAAACTCTTTTGCTGCAGCTTTCTTCTCAGCTGCATATTCCCTCTCCACAACATCAAACATATGATCTCTGGAAAAATATTGATGATAATAAATGAGATTGTGAGCTACAACTCTTAAAATTATAAACTTAATTTGACAAGTCTTCTTTTCATTCTTTACAGAGCATGACAAGGATACGCTGTTGTCAAATTTAATTTCAAGTTTGGAGAATTATGTCAGTATCAGCTGCATTACTGGGATAATTAGGACAGAATAATGTTACTTACTACATTAACTGACAACTTTATGGCCTTCAAAATATTTAATATAGCAGATATATTGTTATGTAAATAATCAAAATATTTGGTGATGGACTAAAAATGTATGAAAAAAATATATAAAACTCTTTGATTTATACATTTGACTGGCCACAATCTAAGACTGATCTTGAATACCTATGAATATGAACCTTGAATATCTTGACATATTTTTTTTTGTATGAAAACAATATCTCAAGATCATAGCTTCAGAACTAAGAGCGATATATGGAAATATAGAAGAGGAAATCATTTACTGATATTGTCTTGTACACATACTTGTATATCTTATTGAGCCGAAGCCTCTCATGTAACTGGTGTTCCAATCGCTTCACCCTCCGCAAGTACTCTGTGTGGATGCCATCTTCAAGCTGCTGCAGCTGCTTCTTGAGGTTTGCAAGTTTGTCCTGGTACATCCTGTGATTAATGATAATCAACAATATTCATTTATAATTCAACACCCCTACTAAAAATGTTACTTATTAACCATTAATGTAAATTATTTGATTGTCAGAAATTATAAATAGTATTAACAAACAAACTTTTATCTTTGGTCTCAGCCTGTATTTATGGCAGATACTAGATCGCATCTAGAGTTCTTTGTTTTACAGTAATGAAAAAAAATTGTGACAGGAACAAACTGAAGCAGAATTTGATATATTAGTATAATACAATGTAAAACAAAATAACAATTAATACAATTTATATCTTAGCTAGGCCATGGATCCTATTGTAAATTATAGCAGTTATATAGTAGTACAGAATTAGGTACTTCAGGGTATAGCTATAAATCTGGCACAAATGCTTGTGCTAATATCACACTAACATTAGCAATTAATACATGATTTAAGTATGCAAAGTGTATGTTAAGTTTAAGCTGTCCTGGAGTAAGCTCAGCCCTTAGTATAAAAACTTGTAAACATACAAAATTCACATAATATTGAGTGCCTTGTTCTCATTACAGTGAAGTAGTCAACTGTCAAGGTGTATACATATATTAAATAATGACTGGACAGTTTTGCAAATAAAATTTGATCTACTTACTGTTCTTTGACTTCGAGAGGCTCATCATTTTTGGGAATGTCTGTTTCACTGGCTTCTTCTGTGTCTGAAAAGAAAGATAAGGGAAAAACATTAAAATTGACAAAACAATGAACAAGGCATATAGGCCCTGGACAAATAAACTATCAAAGTCCCAAATTGAACGAAAAAAACAAGGTGAAAGTGCCCCACATATTAAATTACGTCACCAATCAGGTTGGTGCTGAAATAGGCGGGAAACAATAACACCTTATAAATATAACCTAAAATACAACTGCACAAGTTTTGCTTAACTATTTGTAAAGATAAATGACAACGATACATAAAGGTTAAATTGATAATGACCAAAATGCCAAGCCAAAACAGCTTGAAAAACGATGTCCGTAAACACAACATACCTTCATCGCTATCGTCAACTGGAGGCGGTGGAAGAACGTCTTCTTGCTCCCTATACTCGTCCAAGTCGTCGTACCCATCGTCTTCAAAGTCATAATCATCTCCTCGCCCCGAATATGGTGATCCTTGGTAAGACATAGTCGAGGCAACGCGTAACAGTTGCATACAGATTGACTAAAATCGCCCCCTCAGATAAAAATCTTTGGCCAACAAAAGAAAGCCAAGACTTTCAGTAACCGGTAGCAAATGCTAGTTGTATTACTCATAAAATATTCTTTTTACAATTCACTCTAATCAGAAGAACGATCTCGGAGCAAGCCAAAGCTGATTTACGTCAAAATGCACAAAAGCATCATATTATCCAACTTATTTAGATACGACAATTTATCTCACATTGACGGAAATAGAGATAGGCGTTCCACAAAAGAGTAAAAGAGATACAAGAATATTGACCGAACTGAAAAAGCCATATTATTTGATAGTATAATTTCATAGACAATACAAAGGAATCTAAACAAAAAAAATACCAATAGAGATGCTAATTGATTGCGGATCCGATTAACCAATTGAACATTGATATTAACATACACTCTATTGAATAATTGATCATTAAAAATAATATTTTAAGGTTTTTGTGAAATCATTATTAATATAAGATATAGGTATTAATTTAATGTCATTCACGAAGTGACTCAGTTGTGTTCGTGCCAAAAATTACTTTAACAGCAATAAAAACCCATGATATAATACTTGTTTTTAGAAACAAATCTTACAAAATAATCGTTCAATCATCAGTGTGCATCCTTTTCTTACTTATGTATATCTGTATTTATAGAACAAAGTCGTATTTGTTTAACCACTTTAACTCAAGAACGGCAGGACAAATTTTTATGAGATCAGATTTATTGGACTCGAATAACAGAATAATTATTAAAATATCAGAAAAAATAGTGGAAAAAAATATAGAGTTATTAATTATCAAATAAATTATCCACATCCATCCATCCATCATCCACAATTGACTATTTACGACATGCATGCGCAAAGCTTATTTGTACTGTAATTGACTTGCATATCAGTAAAATGATTGCAATTTCATCGCACTAAAAAATAATCCATTAACTACCTATTCCCGAACAGCATTGCTTACAACAATAATAATAAATGATACAGATAGTGAGCAATTTTGGCGGGTAAGAAGACAGTTATGGGTGACTTAAACTTCTTAATTTAAGATCACGTTGTTACTCTGCTTAACTGTAAAAAATGTAGATGAAGTGACCAACTAAACAAATGCATTTTTAATTCATTAGAAGCTCCCGGGCTCTGGCTTACCATCGAACTATTAAAATGTTTACTAGACAGTCATCAGTCGTCATGTATTGTTTAAAACTTGTATGGTCACTAACACTACAATATTTTTGTTATTAACGGGATTGCTATCATGTATTTCGTTTTTTGTTAGTCCCCGATATTTCGGCACTGTTGGAAGCGCCATGATCACGGAATAACTGAAGTAATTGCGAGTAGGATGTTATTTGCAGACATGTCGGTCTATCCTCTCGTGAAGTCTTATTGCGCTCGATACCTGTACTACTCTTCACGTTCTCACTATTTTATCCTACCAAATCTCAACACACAACACTCACAGTATCTGATCGAGAAAAGACACTGTTTTGATTTTTCTGATTTTTACACGTACGAACTACTGGATTCCAGACACTTGACAGCTTAAACCCGTCCTCACGATTTAAATTCTTATGTTTGGTTATTTCAATCGCCTTCCTGAGTAATCTTGATGTGTAGTTCTGTCACGATTATTTGAGGGTTATGGAACTTGATCCAGTAGTTGGGGCCAGAATCTATCAAATGTTCCGCGATGGATTTTCGCGTATCGTTGTTTTTATTGCTTACATCTGTTCCCTCATTGGGCATGCTTTTGTTTGTTTTGTTTGCCCAATGTTCAAACTACCACAGATGCAATCGATCTTGCAGACCAGGTTTCTCAAAGGGGAAGTTTTCTTCGAGAGAACGTAGGTACTATAACACTTTTCTTAAAGGAGTGAAGACAGTGTTTGATGAGTACTTATTTAGTATGTTTGAGATCTTGTTAGTCACTCCTTTAACATATGGCACAATACCGGTTGTCTGTCTACTCAATTTGCCTGGTGTACTGAGTGTACTGATCTGTATCTAGGTGGAATCTGTTACTTATATCCATTTCTCTGTAAGATATTTCATACATGTTTCAAATCTTCGTGTATGTGTTCCTCATCACATAAGTCATATTCACGGTTGGTCAATGTTGTCACTAAGACAGAGTTCAGATGTCTAGTGTAGTGATGCGATGATGCGTTAAGATAGCGGTCAGTTTGTGTAGGCTTGCGGCAAATGGAATTATTAGGCGAACCGTCATATCGCACCTGAATCTTCTGTCTTCTTCCATCTCGGGGACTAGCAAAAACCTTACTTACCTTACTTACCTTACATGGTAGCAAGGTACAAGAATTTTGCTGACCACCAACGAACTACGTTTTATTGAATTTTCATTTTCTTTATATCTATTATCCTAATGTCTGGCAGTAATCGTTTTAATTTTTTTACAATATTCTCTTCAACATACTATAAGAATCAGTCCTCAGACTGTATGTAAAGTGAGTAAGAAATTTACGTGCCTACATAGACTTAGTATAAAAAGACTGACAGAGTGAAGAAAAGAGATATCATGCCCTTACAACAATCCCACAAAGTAGAAAGAGACGCAACGTGATGTAACTTTGTTATAATAAAGTAAGAGCCACCAGCGTCCGGTCAAGCCTTTAGCCTTAAAGTGTATTATGAAATTCTCTGAAACTAAGAAAACAATTGTGCTTATAATATTCAGTTTGTGTTATAGTATCCTGAATTTAAAGCATTTACAAAATTACACTATCACTCCAATCAAACACCGATACACACTCATCACAATTAAATTTTTGGAACACTTGCGATGGGTACTCTGTCTATCTTCACATCGGAAATTGGCCCACAGCCCAAGTTACCATATATATTTACGTTAATTTTACGTACTAATACTATTTGTTTATCCATATTTTGCCCATCAGAAAATAAGTAAGGTCTGGTCTTAGGATCTTGTACTAGAACTTGATAACACAAATTCTTCTAATCAAAGCAATGTAAATAATGTACATTTGATTCGAAGATACGTATCGGACATCAATGTAATTGAACATTCAATGTATAATACAATGAATGTTCAATTTTGTACAAATGAATTTAAAAATATATAAATTTTGTCTATTATTATGATTTGACGTCATGCATGACAATGAAATGAAAGCGGACGTCATCTTTATTGAATGAGAGGAGAGAGACTATTTCTTTTTTTAAATTTGGAAAAACTTCGTAGGACCTCTGCGTTTTCGTAACAAAAGTAATTAATTAGTAGTTAAACTAAAGAAAATTGTGTTGTGATACTAAAATGATATTAATTTAGAATTCATAGTGATTGTGACGCTATACGCTTTTGTGTCGGTGATGTAATTTAGGTGATTGGGTGGCTTCCTAGTCCTACCTCTACAATGGAGGAATCCTCGTTTACGATACCCGCCGACGACAATGGTGATACTGAGCTCGATCCTAGAATACAGGTCAGTGAGTGACAATATAATGTATTGAATAACTGTAACCGTATCTTGTAACTGCAAAAATGAGTGTCAACTTTGTCGATTATTTCGCCAACGAGCATAATGGATACGATATTCTGTACCAAAACATGAAATACGGACTCATTGCCAGCAAAGAGCTTTCAGAGTACCTCAGAGAGAGATCCAATATAGAGGAATCCAATTCTAAGTTATTGGCAAAATTAGCAAAGCAAGCTAACAGCAATTGTGCCCAGGGTACGTTCGCTCCGTTTTGGGGTGTCCTCAAATGCTCTGCCGAGATTCTGTCGAATTTGCACCAAGATATGTTTCAAAAAGTCAGTGAGTTAGTGAAGGATGTGGCACGCTATGCTGAAGAATTACATAAAAAGCACAAGGCTGTCAAGGACTCAGAGTCTAATACATTAGAAGTTGTATTATTGATACAAAACACTAAGCAAGCATTGCAAAAAGCAAAAGATGTGTATACATCTAAGTCAGCCGAGTTAGAAAAACTTCGTAAAGATAATGCTTCAGCCAAAGACATTGAAAAGGCTGAAGTCAAATTGAAAAAACTTCATGATGATTATAGGCAGTTAGCTGAAAAATATAATTTGGTTAAACAAGATTTTGAGAAGAAAATGACTCAAACATGTAAACATTTTCAAGATGTGGAGGAAGCACATTTGAAGCAAATGAAACAATTTGTAAATGCATATGCTGATATAACTCAGAACAATCATGATCTTATAGGTCAGGTGCACAGGGACTTCAAGCATCAGTGCTTAGAGCTTACTGTAGAAAAACTCTTAGAACAGTTTCTGATAGAAAAGTATACAGCCATAGAAAAAGCCAATTTAGTTGAACTGCCTCCATCTTTGCCTAAACCTAGTTCTGCCAATAATTCCATATCTGAAGCTGATCAAATATCTACGGTTTCCAATGGCTCACACAAGCCCTCCCAACCTGCTAAAGCTACTAAAAAAGAGCCTTCTTTTGCAACTAAAACTTCAAGGAGGACAACTTCGCTCCTAAATTTGTTTACCCCAAATTTTCAAAGTAAAGATGAACCCAGTGGTAGCATTGAAGGTGGAGCACCTTGTTCAGCGCCATCTAGCCCTAGTGGTACCCCGGCCACTCCAGTAGCTCCTGATAAAGATAGCAACATGGGGCGCACAAATCTTCGTGAGTCTAAATGGTTCCTTCGCAGCAGAAGAACCAAGACTAAATTAAAGAAGTCAAAAAAGAAAAAAGATGATAGACCTGAAAATTCAAATGCAGGTGATAAGTCTGATTTAGAAGAAAAAGAAGAAGAAGTTGTTGCAAAAGAGGATCTTATGAATTCTCCTGATGTTGATGAAGAAGGCTATTGCATAAGGCCAAAAGATGAGAAGGGCAGTGTTTACTCCTCTTCGGATTCTGACTCTGATGAAGAGAGGGACAAAAAAATACATGTAGAAATAAAACCGATCAGCAATGGTGCTGGTCCAATATCTGCCAGTGTTGATGAATTGAGGGCAACTGTGGAGAATATTTCTTTGTATAAAATAGGTACCACCAGGCGTGGCTCTAATGCTAACACTAGTAAAGCAAGCAGTGACCTATTAGATCTTAATTTCTTTCAAAGCCCAACTGCTAGTAACCCTACCTCACCTCATGGTAACATTTCAAATCCTTATGCACCCTTACAAACAAATCAATCGCATCTGCTGGAAAGTCCTACTCCAGTGTCGACTGCCGACGTCGGCGATTTATTCTCGGAAGTAGGCGAAATGGGGCAGTCGACAATCCGAACCTCTACTCCTACAATATCCACAATATCATTGCCACGCCCGCCGTCAAGACGGTCAGAAGGTGACTTCCGTACAGCAGGTTCGTCTGGTTCACGCGGTCCCTCCCCTCTCACAATAGGTATGGCCGATACTATACCTCTGGCTGTAGCATTTCATGAGATTATTCATTCGTATTTCCGTGGTACAGAAGAATCCAAATGTCAAGTAAAGATGTCTGGAGATATGATGTTGTCCTTCCCCACTGGCATTGTAGGAGTCTTAGCCAATAACCCCAACCCTGCAAAGCTTTGTTTCAGACTGAAGAATATACATAGGTTAGATAACGTTCTGCCCAATAAACAGTTAATTTCGATCAACGCCTTGATGTCGACGCGCGACTCCACAGTGGTTGAGTTTAACATGCCTGCTTTGACATCTCTTCTGAAGAGGCAATCCGAAAAGAATCCGACTGCGCAATATTTCAATGTCGACATATTGAAGTACCAGATTCGGCCGAAAGCCGGCGCGGCGTCATGTCCGTTCCAATTGGTGGCTTATTGGAAATGCGAACGCGATCACACAGACTTGAAGGTGGATTATAAGTACAACTTGCACGCGATGAGTCCGCCTTCGCCGCTGCTCAACGTCTCGGTTTGTGTGCCCATGACTGGAGCCGTTAAGAACGTGATCGCGATGCCACAAAACACGTGGAATGCTGAAAATGAACAGGCACTCTGGAGGTTCACAGAGCTCTCCCAGCACTCTGAGGACAGAGGAGTAGGCTCATTAAGAGCTCGTTTCGAATTGGCTAAGGGGCCTTCGGACAAGAGCACCATATCTGCCCAATTTAACTGTGAGGGCGCCACTCTCTCCGGTATAGAGTTTGAGCTTATTGGAAGCGGATACCGCCTATCTCTTGTTAAAAGACGCTTCGTTTCCGGTAAATACATATGTGATAGCGAGCTGCACTGATCGGTCCAATACCTTATGAATTCCTGTATCTATAGGTATAGCAACTTATTGTCGTAAATTAAGGCGTGTATACAAATATGTATGTAGGATTGCATAGTTATATTTCATGTCCTAATGTCTCAATGAAATGTGACTTTGGTACCTTATAGGACTGTTTCCTGTCCACAAAATTAAGTTATACTTTTTATTATGTTACACAACATAAGTTTGTCAATTTTCTTGTTATGTAAGTTAATAATTATAACACTTAATATTAGAATTATTCATGAATTTACTTGTATTTCCAAATAGGAAAGTGCCATTTACATACCTGGATCATATTTGTTTTCATGAGATTCCTTGTTAATGTTATATAGGCAGAAATTAATTTGTACTTTCATATTTATTCTAACATCAGGAAGAACATCACATTTTTTTCTTATCTTTAGCTAAATTCTTGAAAAATGGGATACTCTTAAAATTTGCCATAGTGAGAGAGACAATGGCGCCTGGAATAATATGTCATTCATATCTTCTCTGAAATCTTTGTATGGCCGCATGCCTCAGACAACGATCAATCAAGTACTACCTACCACAGAACACAGAAAGAGGTTAGAATGGTATTCATAGACCGTTCGTATGGGAACCGATGTCGCCGCCTCGCTCCCACTACACTTCCACTTTCAGCGCTCACAGCCGAGAGCAACGACGGAATCAAAACCAAGTTTTGGTCCCCCCCCCCCCACACACACAAGGCCCTTCTAACCTCTTTTTGTGTTCTGTGCTATAAAATATCCCAGTGGATATTATATAAATATTGTAAAACATGGCGCCTGGCGTGGGCCACCCTCCACTGCTTTCGCTGCCCAACGTTGCTGAGTTTATCATTGTTAATAGTTTGAGGATAGACAAAAGGCGATTCTATCGTTTAATAAATTGGAATTTGTGGTGGAACTGTTTCTCATAGAATTTCAATGTGTTGTCTATTTCTATATAAGTGACAAAGCATACCAGCAAGTTTCTTGCTTATTAAGTTATTACTGGCAAGCTAAATAAATTTTAATAGGGTATTTGACAGTATTAAAAATAAAGTGCCAATTGTTAGCAACTGTGTTTAGAATGAATATTGGCAGGGGTTTTTACTATTGTTACAGAAAAATATTCATAATTTTACTAAAAACCCACGAAAAAGATAATAGTTTTCATATCTATTGTCACGTGATTGAAAACAACTGGGATTGGCGGAGCCTAAAATGACGTCACACACCTGTAAACTTCCGGTCAAAGTGATATTACATTGTATCATTTGACGTTTTAATGACAGTCGTGTGACGTCACATACCAGTGAGACGCCATATTGCCCAGAGAAACGTTTTCGCGGGAACATGAAAATTGAGTTTTTGATTTAGTTATTTTTACTGAAATACTCAAGAGAATGATGAATATTATGAATTTTATGGACTCCATAAACATTAGTAAGTTACGTGAGGTTGATTTCCAAAACTTGTCAAATACCCTATTACTGGTTATAAATAGTTAAAAAATACACTATTGTTTCCTTTTACTTGGCCTGGACTATATTAAAATGAAATGCTTACTATATGTCTGTAGGTACGCTTTGCTTACTTTGTCATCATGTTTATTTTAAAACAAAACTTATCTTTTCTTTACCTCGGTTTCTTCATTTTCATATGCGACATATCTTGCTGTTGACAAAATAAATTTAAAATATGTTATTCCATATCTTGTTTAGCTTTAGATTACTTTACCTTATAATGTAGGGGCCTAAATAAGGTACAATAATTGTTAACATCACATAACTTGTGCATGGCCACAGCTAACACTTTCTAACAAATAATTAACCCAAGAACTGCAATTATTAATATTTTTCTAGGGTTTATAGAATAAATATTGAATTGAATCTCTTTAATGAAGATTTAGATTTGGGTTTCATTTTTGAAATATTCTTTTTATACATTTTTTAATAGTAATACACATTTATTTGGCATTTAGATAGAATAACTCAAGATAAAAAAATGTGCTGATAATTTGTATTCATTGTTACTTCTTACAATTGTATTAATAATGGACTTCATTCTGCTGTACAATCTTGAAATTTAAAATAAATACAATCTGTCTTTCTACTACTCTAAAGGGCGAGTACAAACTTGTCTGTTTATTTAAGAAGAAAGCTGATATAAATTGTGTATAATTTAACATTATATATATTTAAAGCATATTGATATTCAGTGTATTGGCTTGGTCATTCGTATCTGCATTTCTTTCTTAATTTATATGTAAAAGTCGCGGCACGAAACTCTAGCGCTGACCGTTATTGCGCAGAAGTAAAAAGGAGACCCGGCACTTTTCATAGAAAAAATGCTAAACTTGTATACAGTTGAATTTGGTCTCAAAATAAAGCCAAAATTATTTGCTACATAAAACTACTTTTGCCTTATTTTTAGTGAATCGTGGATAGAAGTCATTTAATGATTAACATTTTTTGATATAGAAACCCTTTTGATGACAAACCTACGTATTTGACATTGACAGCTAGCTGCTGATGACAAATATTGCCAGACTACGTTACCCAATTATGAAACACAGTTAAAAAAATTAAAAAAGTGTACAACTTTGGCACAAAATGCCGGGTGTCCTTTAGATGTCATGAGGGGAAACTAGGTGCGCCCGCGCACGCTGGCGTGCGTTGCGCCGATTGTCTCTCCAGTCGTACTCATGCGCAGCTATCCCCTCCGCGTTTTGTTCAGCGCTAGAGTTACGTGCCGCGACGTGTACACATGTTACCATGTCTCATGTTCACTGCCTTCTCTTACTGAGAACTCGTTTCTTGAGTAAACTGAGATGATTGATTTCAAAGTGACTACAACAGAATCAAGTCTAATTTGTTATTTGAAGTTTTACTCATTAGTAATCTCATATTTTAATGTTTTCTAGTTTTTACAGTGATATGTATATTAAGAGCTAAAACAGTTGCCTGTCGGCCTAATTTATTGAAATTCCTACCCTTTTTATAGTTATTAACATAACCAAAATTAAAGTGTTCATAAAATAACAGTTTTTATTATTAAAAATAATGTAAACTAGACCATTCCAGTTATAAAATGTTTGTTTTTAATTAAGTCTTTTTTTTATAATTATAATAATTATTTTTGCGTGTTTTATTTTTTTAATAAATTAAAGGTGCAAATATTGTGACACATTAAAAATGATTATCTATTGTTTATAAAATTCACTATAATCTGATAAGAAAAAAAAGCTACAGAATTACTAATTGAAATGTATTTTTGTATTGTAAAATTTATGGCATGTATGATTCTAATCTAACTATACGTATACTGTATTCTTAAATTCATTGTAATTTGAAATAAAATGTAATTTTAGCATTTTTATGGGCTGTTTTCTTGGACCGTTATTTTCATGATAAGAAACTGAAGTTATAAGTAAGTAATATTTTGTATTTGAGTAGAGTTGCTTCTTTATGGTGTATGCAAATTTGCTCGAAGTGTCCAATAATATCTAGTTTTCTATATCCATATCCGATTAGCACGCGAGCATGTCTGCACCCGCCATAATAGGGACAGGAAACAATCATATTTAGGCCTCATTCGCACGAGCGGCAAAACGCTGCCGTGAGCATAACTGCGGTAGTTCAGTTCTTTACTTGGTCTTAGTATTTATTCTGATAACGTATACTTTAGACCGTGAAGCATTCCAGGGGACCCACGTTGTGTAAAGGACGGCAGAGGACAAAAATGGCGGGATTTTATCAGTAATATTGATGAGTTTTTCCTCTTAAAATTTATCTAAAATTTTATTATACATCTAGAAATAAATTTTTGATAATTTATAGGGAGCAATAATAATTATGAAATATTAAATTAAAACAGATTGTCACATGGTATTATAATATAAATATAAATTCTACTTTATTTGTAACTTCTAAACTGGTGCTGTCTCGTTTAATTCCGTTAATAATTACTACTATACATGTAGAAAATGTATTTTCCTCAAAATCACCACATTAATTAATAATAATAATTTTATTTCAGACATCAATAAAAAACCGCTATTTTACATTTACAATCCCTATATTTGCATGCATGATTGCTATACCACTGTTCCAGTGTAAAACGAATGACATTTTTAAATAAGTAGTAAAAATAAACAGTTTATTTAACATGACAGTGTTCGCGTGCAAACAACTCAACTGATAAGATAGTAAATTAAATAAAAGTGTTTTGGGATGCGTTTTAGCCGGTTGGTGCGAACGAGGCCTTAGGTACGATTAGATAGCGTTTGGTGTTGTAGTGAAGGCGTTTCGTAGTGAGTGTGCTAGTTAAGAATTGCGCGCGCGGATGTTTCCCGTCCCTACGTGTTGCTTGATGCTGGCGTACGCGCGAGGGAGCGCGACGCACACGTCTTGCGATTGTCTCAAGTTCTTTAAAAACTTCCAGGTGGAGTTGGAGAAGCTGAACGCGGCCACAGATGAGATAAACAAGCTGGAGCTCGAGTTGGACGTGAGTCGTTTTCTTATGTTTTTACCCTTATCATCGTCTTCATCAGTCTGTTTATGCCCCCTCTGCTGGAGCACAGGCCTTCCCTATAGGGAGATTGGGCCATAACCTACAACGCGGGCTCAGTGTGCATGAGGTGCTAACGGCTGCATTAAGGCTTACGCAGACCGGGACGCCATGGCAAGGGATTTTGCCGTGAGTCAGCGCAGCGCACACTTGCCTCTTAGATACCGCGACATTCCAGCACTTTGCCACGGCATGCCACGGCGTTCCGCGGCAAGACAAAGCACCCAGTCTGCGTAGGCCTTTATACAACCCGGACGTGCTTTCCGAAGCGTGGAGGAGCTAGATCTTCTAGATCAGCGTTTCCTAACCTTTCCAATACTGCTACCCCTGTAACCTATTAGGAAAAACAGATTTTACTTCGACTTTAAAATGTTATCATCAGTCCAAGAAATTCCAATTTGGCCACTACATATTCGTCTCTAATAATGTCATCATCAGGAGAAAATCTCGCCCCGCAAGAAAGAGTGCATGCTCTATTTTGTAGTATTATTATATAATATTTCTTATTATTTAGATTTGACCAAATAATTAGGTTCTTTGTTACCCCCGAAGTAAGGCTGATTTACCCCCGGACGGGTAATTACCCCCAGGTTTGGAACCCAGGTTCTAGATAGATAATACATTTTGGTCACTCATCCGCTGACCAGCCATTGCGAAAGTTGCTCAACTTCCACGATCGCAAACCGAAAGCACTAACCACTTATGTCCTAAAGCTTCTTGCAGTTTCTTACATATTACAGGTCGCGGCACGTAACTCTAGCGTTGAACAAAACGCATCAGGGGTAGCTGCGTATGGGTACGACTGGAGAGCCAATCGGCGCAACGCACGCCCACCCGCGCACCTCGTTTCCCCCCAACACATCTTAATTTTTACTTCTGCGCAATAACGGCCAGCGCTAGAGTTTCGTGCCGCTACTTATGCGAACAGTTACACTGAGTTAATATATTACATATTTCCATTCGGACTAAATAGTCGGCAAAGCATCCTTGAATACGTTATTGGAAAATCTGTTATTATTGCTTAACTAGGGACGGCCCGCGACTGCGTTCGCTTTAAATAAAAAATAAATATTTCCACCACTCACACCAATTAGCCTAGCCGCAGAGTAAGCGCTGAAAGGCTTTTGTTATGGAATACAAGGGTAACCCACCGGGATTCGAACCAGGGACCTCTCGAGTCGGCGACACCATGAAACCCAGCGTCCAAACCACTGGACCACGGAGGTCGTCAAACTTTAGTTTTTCGAGAATCCCACAGGAACCTGTCATTTTTCCGGGATAAAAAGTATCATATGACTCGGTGCAAGCTATATGAGTAATATAATATGAGTAGTACATACAAACTTTCACATTTATAATATTCGTAGGAAGTAGGATTAGTTGGATAGAAAAAATAACACAGATCGATAGATTTGTGTCTATTAACAGTACTAACTCACCTTATTGTACTTACCTATATAGATTTTTGTCTATAAAGTTTACGTGTTATGATGTACCTACATATTTGATAGGTGAGTAGGGCTGCCAACCCTATATTAGGGGAACAAAAACTATATTTGTAAAAAATATATATATAGCCTGTGCGGAAGGAGAATGGGATTTAGATTGGAGGGCGCTGTAGTGCTTTTCTTCCGTATTTGTAAGGTTTTACCCCTTATAGACATGATTAAATAGAAAAAACCGCAAGAAATCACAACAACAAAGAAATCCGTATCAATACAAAATTTTGACGTTTTACAGATTGCTGGGTTTGATTACCAAATAAAAATCTTAATGTTAGTTCCGTTTTTGGCCACGCCCATTCTCTTTCCGCACAGACTTTAGTAGTTTCTACTATATATTGCTTAAAGCAGACTCTTGCGAATAAGATTTCTTAAAAATAAAAACTGCTTACTAAGGTAAACAGCAGCAAAAATATCCTCATTTTAAAAAATAAAGTAAATATTTTAAACTCATACTATATTCTTTTCCATTTTCTTGTCTCATACTATATTTTTAGAGGCAACAGCTTCGAAAATACTATATTTGATCTTAGATTGAAACAAAAAGAGAAGATACGGCATTTGCGGCTCAAAAGTGATCCGCTTAAAGTGTGGTGCACGACCGCAATTCGCTTTAGTCACAATTGGACATTTGAACACGCTGCATTTGCACTCAATATAACAATATTGCGTATATTCTGTGTTATAAAACGATGCCTTCGATGCTTAAATAAAGAACAAAAATGGTTCAAAATCAAATAACAAATGCCTCGGCAACACTTCTCATTCGTGAACAGTAAAATCATTTATTTCTCAAAAATCACGGTTTGTCGTGAATGTTATTTACGTAATTGCCATTGTATTATCAAGGCAAAGGACAACAATACAGCTCAGCCACGCGGACTCGCCGTTTCGCTCGCTCTGCGTTGAAGCGTAGTTCTGTCGCGCTCGCTCGATTGAATATTATTTACAGATGTGTGCGTGTGTGAGAGTTGCTTAGGGGGCGTCCATAAATTACGTGAGGTGTATTTTTGAATTTTCTGTCCCTCCCTCCCTCCCTGGTGAGATGTCGTGAGATTTAATTCAACCCCCTCCCCCATCCCCCGATCTCAGGTGAGATTTTTCAAAATGTGGGTTTCTTACGTAAACGCGTTGGATTGTTACAAATATGGTGGTTTGACAGTCATGTATAACGTCGAAGTATGAATGAAATTATTTTCTTTCGAACGAATTAGTGAATTATCTTTAATCGTATTACGATTACGCTTAAGATTAAATCTTAAGCATGTACAATCTGTAATAAATGGACCAAAATAGTATTTTTTTTTTTGTTTCAATCAGAAAAAAATTGCGTGATATTTGCCGAGACCCCCCCTCTCTCCAACGTAAGATTAGATGAGATTTGACTCGACCCCCTCCCCCCCTTAAACATCTCACGTAATTTATGGACGCCCCCTTATGTAGTTGAGTCGGATCATATTTTATAGTATGAGCGTACCATATCATCCTTTTTGGTTTAAACTAAGTATTTGATAGAAAAAAAGTTGATAACCCTATAGGTGAGAGACGTGTCTGCCTACAAAGCGTCATAGATAAAAATAGCGCGTGTTGTATTCAACTTGTTCACGATAGGACGAGTGTATTGTATGTAATGGTGTAGTGTGTACCTTCTTGTATTTTTATTGCGCTTCAAGGACGATACCAAAACCAACTTACTTTCATAAAGCTATTTTTTCTATAATGGCTACCATTATAAAAAATAACGACGGGTTGCACTCCGGGTGTGCCGGCAGAAGTGAAAACTTGAATATTAACGTTGTGCATTTGTTATATTTTGGAATGGTTAGGGAATAATTTTGCATGAATTGCTTTATTTATCAGTATAAAAGTACTATCATGTATGTGGTAGAACACAATATTTATTTATTGCGCTATCGTACACAAACATGACAGTTTATATTACATTAAAAAAGTTTATCTCTCAGAAAAATCAACTTACATGAATCACGTTTAAGCGCACTTAGCGACATCTATTGTAAAGAAATCAACTTACATAAATCACATTTATTTGCACCTAGCGACATCTATTGTAAAAAAATGCATTTTCTTCGCAATAAAGCTGCCACGTGGACGTCCTAGATAGAGACTTATTATTATAATACGCTAAAATAAAATATTGCTATGTTTTGTCCAATATATTGAAAATCAACAACCTTAAATAAAACTAGTTTTTACGGGTTAATGCACGAAACTTTATTTATTTATTGACGTTTCGTAGCCTTTACAGGCTTCGTCGTCAGAATAAAACTTTTCCATTTTATTATGTGTCATGATGCGATCAGCCCACGTGTTTAACCTGACGCGAGTTTAACATTTTTTACTCATACAAAAAAAACTGTAACGCCACTAAAGATAGTTTCACTTTAAAAATAGCTTGATTTTAGTCCATATTGGACTTGACAGTGAGAGTTTTATTTCGCATAAAACATTTTTTTTATGCTTAAACAGTAAGACACGGCATTTCTATACCTTTCTTAAATCAGTTTTTTTTTGTGTAGTCATAATTTTTATATCATTTACATTTGTATGAGAATTTCTAAATCTTCGAAACTTCTTTCATCACCTGCCTGCTGTTGATTTGATTTCCACCCTTTGTCAGTCCGACTCCTTTGGTAAATGACAAAGGCTAAATTATATAGGGACCAAGATTGACAGTGCTTTATGGGACAGATCAATCACACGGCCAACTTCTATGTAGATATTTTAGGTATCGACATAAATACAACAACGAGCGAGACAAACAAAGAGCGAGAAACACAACAATGTAATCATCGAACCTTAGATTTAGCTTTCACAATATCATCAATCTTGCCATTTCTGTTTTGGTGCTTTAGCAGACGTATCAACTCGAGCCGTTCTGTTTTCTTTATATGGAACTGCCTCCTTCAACGTACACTCAATCAAAATATCTTGATTCAAATAGAAAGCATAATGCAACAAGCAAATTAATGTCTATTAATTTTCCCTACCTTCCTGTAGTGACATTTTTAGCCTTGGAGAAAAACGGGCGAAAAAAAGCTTCACAGCGTCAAATCTTGTAACAATATTTACAAAATATTATATTGTTACAATGTCAAATATAAAATTATGTCATCTTTATCATAATTATAGAAACAGCATGTTGGAACGTTTGTAACAGTTCAAACCCAAGCATTTGTAAAGAAAATATAACTAGGAAAAATTCCACGCGGACCAGGCAGCAGACGGGACTCGAACCCGCACACTTCGCAATCCGGGCGAATGCACTGACCAATTATGCTACCGCGGCCCTTACTGACCGCGTCGAAATTCCTCTAGCCATTCTTAAGCTGCAAGGCAGCGCCATCTCTTCGCATTATAGGTAACCCAAGCATTTTTGTTTGAAATATAATCAGACGCCTTATAATTGCGCCTGTGTGTGTGTATAATTGCCTTGTTACTAACCCACTATGTATCCATTGTTATCCGAAATAAATGATTATTATAATTATAATATGCTTAATTCATAAGAACTTTTTTCAATTCTTGGATATTGCTAGGGGCTTTATTGTAAAAGCGTACACTAAGTCTAATCGGAATCGCAACGGTATCGCCTCACGAAGAAAGATTATATTTTTGGTTTTTTAAGCATTTTACTGCTACATGCTTAAATCTAAAGATAATTTTACTAGAAAGAATTCCACGCGGACCAGCGGGGTCATTCTGTAAAATTTCCTATATAGATTCGCGATTTCGTGAAAATTATACAGCAGATTACATCTATTTAAATAAAACTCAAAGGTGACTGACATAGTGATCTATCAACGCATAGCCCAAACCACTGGACGGATCGGGCTGAAATTTGGCATGCAGGTATATGTTATGACGTAGGCATCCGCTAAGAAAGGATTTTGACCAATTCTACCCCCAAGGGGATAAAATAGGGAATGAAAGTTTGTATGAAACTTTGTCAATTTTAAACCGATCGGGCTGAGACTTTGCATGCAGGTATAAGAAGAATCATAGATGAATGTTATTGTGTATTATACAAGCTTGAGAACAAAAACTGTAGTCTACACTTCAGCTCTACACCGAAGCGAAGCGAGGGCGGGCCGCTAGTAAACTATATACAGTCAGTATGGCACACCATGCAACCTCCAACAGATACGTTGACGAATCCTTTCGGCTTTCGGAGTTTATATGTCTGCTACATCTTTTACTTTGAATTCCTCTTACGTCGACCAACTGATTTTCAGAGCACGTTTTATTTATTAGCCGCAATAGAATTTTAATATAAATTAATTGGGAATGTATTCTTGCCGACATTTGAAAATTTCAGAAGTTAAAATCGTTGCTGATTTGACCGTTAAGCATTTCAGGTTTCTCGTTATTCGATAAATAGAAATACGCTGCGGGTTCCCACCATCCTCTCCTCTATGTTTAACCGCGAAACAGTTATAATTGAGGAGCTGGCGAACAAAACGGTATAATTACATAAAATTAAATTTTACAGTGTTTTAATTCATCAGTATAAAACTGAAGGACATACCTACAGTGAGCTTTTGGCATGGTTTTTAATTTATAAATTTAGTAATTTTTGATTGAAAATTATTTGAGATTCAAATTGAACGGGCCCTAAACCTCCGGACTGTAAGAAAAAGTACATTTTGTTACCGTTTTGTTCGCCAGCTCCTCAATTGCAAATCTACATGATTCTGCACGTAGCTATTGTATTTGAGATTGCATATGTACTATATTTGTCAAATTTAGTATTGGCAAATAAACGAAACAACCAGATGGACGGGTTGTGTACGACACGCAAGACAAATATGGCAATGATACCACAATGGTTCTCTCTACACGCACAAGTTATTTGTCAAATACAGCTATAACAAAAATGCATATAGTCATGTGTGGACCACCATTATAGATGTAGGCAATAGTAATTTATCATCTATTAGAAGTACTTATCTCAGTTCATTATTCAACTTACTAAACCAGATCTTCCTGCTCCGGTAACTCGCCCAGGATAACCAGTTAACTACCCACACGCTCTCGACTTTTTACTGGGAAAGAAAACAAAAACTCCCATCACCTTAGAAGACAACCTATTTCAAGTGGGAATATTCTTGTTAGAACGAAACACCGTGACGTACCCCTAGCACGAACCAATATCGAATTCGTATCGTTAGCGAGTCCGAAATGACATTGTCAAATGTGTACTGATTTTTAGTTCTCGTTACGTACTTTGTGGCGCTGTTGTTCAAGTTTCCATACAAAATTTGACATTGACATTTCGGTTTGCAAACTATTCGAATTCGATAATGGTTCGTGCTAGGGGTACTGATAGGTGCACGGATTTATTAAAGACGTTTGTACTTTATTTACTTTGGTCGATTATTGGATGGGTGACCAAAAATTTACTATCTCCTCTGTGATTCGGAGTCCCGGCTGTATCTGCAGTCGTTAGCACCCACCAATCCGCACTGGGTCCGCGTGGTGGGTCATGGCCCAATCTCCCTATTCCATCCATAAGGAAGGCCTGTGCCCCAGCAGTGGGGACATAAATGGGCTGGTGATGTGATGTGTACTTTATTTGGATATGCCAGTCACATTGTAGCCCAATCTAAGCAGACAGATAGATGAGCATTGAGGAAGAAATTCACTTGTGTTTTGAGAGCACATTTTGCAAACCATATAGGTATGTGGTCGTACAATAAAATGGGTCCAACAGTGAGGTATTGAGTTAATACTAGATTTGGTATTTAGAAAAATCAATTGATAATAACAGATATCAACCGTTATGTTTTTATTATTTATTTTTTAAGCATTTAACTGCTAGATGCTTAAATCTAAAGATAAGTTTTTACTTAAAAAAGAAACTAGTATTATTATATATATTCTTTTTTTCTAGTAATAACTTTTCTTTAAATTTAAACATCTAGCAGTTAAATGCTTTAAAAAAATAAAAACATAACTATTATTGCTATTTCTTCTTTCAAATGTTTAGTACTTTTTAAAAGTATTCATTTGACATTGTGGGTTACCTACAATGCGAAGAGATGGCGCTGCCTTGCAGCTTAAGACTAAGAAAATTTCGACGCGCGTGGTAGCATAATTGGTCAGTGCATTCGCCCGTATTGCGAAGGGTGCGGGTTCGAGTCCCGTCCGATGCCTGGTCCGCGTGGATATCTTTCTAGTGAAAACTTTTCATTAGATATCAACAGTTCGACATTTTTTGTCTTAGCTTAGTTAGGGTTTAAAAATCTATTTTATCTTCCTTTAGTTGAGTTACATTTTGTTTTTATATTGTTTTTAATGATATACCTACATAAATAATAAGAAACTCGTCAACATTTCAATTATTCAACATTTCAAATATTTATACAAAATCTTCTTTTAACGGGCCATTGATTGGTCACTAAATTATCAGCTGACTAATTCATCAATACAGCCTATTGAAGCATTTATTTTCACTTCATAATCGGGTCAAAGTCAGATCAATCAAATTACTTATAAGAATATGGAGTACAATCAATTGTTATAAAATTAAGTCAGCCGCGTTAGTTATTATTACGTATAATGTCGATACAATTGACGTGCAAATATAGCATTATTCGATTATTTAGTATGATACACGATTCTTTTGAATTTGTCATAATATTTTCCCTGTTTGTGCCTATTCATGACTTTTCAATCGACTTTCGAAAGGAGGAGGTCTTTAATCAACCTATTTTTAAACTAATGGAGCACTACAAAATTCGTACCTAGTTGGATTTCATACGATAAGAGACCCATTAGCATTTACGAAACAAAAGAGTATGTTTTGACGGTCACCACTCATAAAATTAAACACTTTTAAACAGTTATAATTTTTATTTTTTAAGCATGTAATTGCTTGATGTTCAAAACTTGCGAAGGGTGCGGGTTCGAGTCCCGTCTGCTGCCTGGTCCGCGTGGTTTTTTTTTCTAGTTATATTTTCTTTAGATTTAAACATCAAGCAGTTACATGCTTAAAAAATAAAAATTATAACTATAATTGCTATTTCTTCTTTCAAATGTTTAATACTTGTAAAAGTATTCATTTGACAATGTGGGTTACCTACGATGCGAAGAAATGGCGCTGCCTTGCAGCTTAAGAATGGCTGGAAGAATTTCGACGCGGCCGTCAGGGCCGCGGTAGCATAATTGGTCAGGGCATTCGCCCGGATTGCATAGGGTGCGGGTTCGAGTCCCGTCTGCTGCCTGGTCCGCGTGGAATTTTTTCTAGTTATATTTTCTTTAGATTTAAACATTTAAACAGGTTTAAAATGCGATTTTAATACTTTTTTTACAAAACTTGACGTTACGCATACTTTAAGGATGCATATGCATGCATAGAATTATGATTTTTATTTTATTTGACAAGCTACCTTCCAAAGACTTATTGAACGTACGGATACTTCACTGAAAGATTATAGATTTTTTTATTGTCTGTGTATAAATTTATTAACTAATTTAATTCATAAACTACTTTAATTCTTTTTTAATTTTGTGTTTTATTTATTTGACTTTTAACTACCGTAAACTACCACCAGGTCCAAATTTATTTAATAATAGTTAGGGTCAATTAAATAAAAAACAAAATAAAAAAATAAATAAATAAAGAAATGTATGAATTATATTTACTAATAAATTCAAACATAGACAATAAAAACTTCAGTAATCTTTCAATGAAGTATCCGAACTTTCATTAAAAGTCTTTCGAAGGTAGCTCGTCAAAAGTTAATAAATATAATTCTGACGCATCCTGAAAAGGATGCGTAACGTCAAGCTTTGTTAAAAAAGTATTAAAAACGCATTTTAAACCCATTTTAACATGTTTCTTTTAAAAGAGTATGGCCGCATAACTCTAATATATATAATAAGTTTATGGTCACTCCTGATAAGGGTTACCATTTAGGAATTTCAAAAGTTATGACTAGGGTTGCAACGATATATCGGAATATCGATATTTTCCTGACTTCGATATAAATATCGATATTTCAGAAGACTTTGCATCCCTAGTTATGACAAAAATTCTAACATTTCGAAAAAAGTCCGGACTCTTTAGTCTCAAAATGGTACCGTTACTCACTTAGTTACAATGGTATGGTATTTAAATCAATATACTTTTATTATTTATATTCATTCATTCGTAATTTAAAAAATCCGAACAACGTGCGAACTATAGTCTAAAAGTCCGGACATGTCCGGACTAATCTGGACGGATAGTAACCCTACTCCTGATCAAGAACCTAGGATTTCGCTACCATCCGCTCGTTTATATTACATACTAGCTGTGCCCCGCGGTGTTACAAAGGTGGTGTTTTTAATTTTACCGGTTTGGAAAACATACGAATCATTTTTAATGGCTATGGGTGTAGTAACATTCAGCCAAAGACTGATCGAAGTTGTTTATATAACATAAAAACAAATCTATTTTGTAAAGATCGATAAAATAAATCATATTTTTTATTACACTGTGGTATTAATATCCACAACTATATTATCATTTTCACAAGATCCAAATGTGCTCAGACAATTATTATAGATGGTAGGCGACATCATAAAGTCTATTGCCATACATTTTTCGCCAAACACCTCCATAAGCACATTATAATCTGTATATATGTTAGACTTTAAGGTACAACAGGTATAAATTAATAATTAAATAAAATTAAAAGGTGTGATACACTAAAAGTCTCAAATATCTTAAAAACATAACAAAAATAATGAAGCTACTGAATATATGGCTATAGAACCTAAATCTCTTAGCTTTCTTTGGTTAACGAGACTTTAAAAATTCTCTCTAATCTGTGGCTCATTCACAATCATCACACAGTTTCTGTCACAGAGTACTTTATTGTTATGTACGCACCCATTTTCACCCCTCATCTTCTCCCCAATCTATATTAAATTCCTAAAATATCATATCATCAAGTACAACGGACAAACAAACCCATAAATCAGTCAAATAAATTCAAAGATAGATAACCCTAAAGGGCACATCTAATTTTCGGGAATATAAGTACAACGGACAAACAAACCCATAAATCAATCAAACTAGGAGGGAAAATAAAAGAAAGTTGAAGATTCAACACATCTATTTTCTAACGCTACAAAAAGGGTATATAACACTTATTATAACCGGAAATGACACCTGATTTTAAAAGTTACTCTTATGCATTAACTTTAAAAACAGGCAACTATCTGTTAATCTACTTGCTCTATATACCTGAATCTAATCCATAATTTCGGTACTTGGCTTGATATCCCTAGTTTACTGTATAACTTGTTTGTTTTTTATTATTTTTATATGTTCAGTGTATATGGTTTATAGAAGTTCTCAGGGGTGTCCGTCAATAATATTCGTGTCTACAGTAATTTATATATAATTTGGAATCTAGGACACAATTTTTCATGATTATTGGTCTTTAGGCCAAACATGTATGGAAGCTGAGCAATCTCCTTTACGTCAGAAAAATCAAATCAATTAGTCTAA
Organism: Chilo suppressalis; assembly: GCA_902850365.2. NCBI lineage: Eukaryota > Metazoa > Arthropoda > Insecta > Lepidoptera > Crambidae > Chilo > Chilo suppressalis. The sequence goes on along the minus strand of OU963899.1, from coordinate 4,662,281 downwards.
CATCATTAATTATATACAAAATTTATAATGTCATACACACACAACAAAGAAAACAGATTAAATCTAAAGAAAATATAACTAGAAAAAAAAACCACGCGGACCAGACAGCAGACGGGACTTGAACCCGCACCCTTCGCAATCCGGGCGAATGCACTGACCAATTATGCTATCGCGGCCCTCACGGACCGCGTCAAAAATTCCTCTAACTATTCTTAAGCTGCAAGGCAGCGCCATCTCTTCGCATTATAGGTAAACCACAATAATTATAAGACCCACATGCACAGTAGGGATCTAAGATTTCTAAAACATGTTCTATAAAATTAATACACTTAATTACAAAGTGCTCTGCGACTCTCACTAACATTTCTCAAGTGTCATTAAACATGTTCTGCATGTTACATAGATCATTGGTCGATTGAGTGCTCATGACATGAATGCAATCAATATTCATAGGACTTTAAATTTTAAATACTTGCAATAAGGTTTGGATTTGTTCAACACGTAGTTCTTTGATAACGGGTCTAAACTGGTATCAGTATCAGACCCTTTGCAGGTGCGCTAGAGTGGAAAGCGTTCATTTCTTCGACGCATATAGTACACTCAAGAGTGCATTGTGCTTGTAAACAATAGCCCTAAGAATGACCATAAACTAAGTCTCGATGCGTAACAAACAAGATGAAATAAATCCTGTTATGCAGTGTGCAACCACAAAATAGAGAATACAGAAGGTAATCTCATGTATGTTATTCATTTTTTATACCTACGTTCGTCAATCGCCCTAGGATTGTCAACTTAGTCTTGTACACAAAAAATAGTGGTAGAGATACTTGTACGTAGTTGTTTGTTTATTTATTCAGAAAACCAACAGCGTAACAAAAAAAAATTTTTACATACTTTCTAATACTAAGGCTAATAATAGGTTTTCTATGAAATTTACAATTGTACTAAGACGTGTGAAGACATGATCTATTGCATATTAGCTAATACTTATTTTATTGTGTATGATGGAGAACTAAGTACATAGTCCCTCATCACCAACTGCTCCCGGCGACCCAGTCTTTGTTAATAGAATGAATGTATTGTTGAGAATGAAACAGGAGGAAAGGAAATATAATAAAACAAGTTTCAACTGTATAGATGCACTGATTGATTTATTTATTGACGTTTCGCATCCTTTTCAGGATCATCATCAGTCTATTAATGTCCCCACTGCTGGGGCACAGGCCTTCGCTATGGATGGAATAGGGAGATTGGGCTATGACCCACCACGCGGGCCTAGTGCGGATTGGTGGGTGCTAACGACCGCAGATGCAGCCGAGACCAACGGCTTAACAAGCCTTCCGAAGCACAGAGGAGCTCGAGATAGTTTACTATCTCCTTTTGGTCACCCATCCAATGACCGACCACTGCGAAAGTTGTTTAACTTCAACGATCGCAGCCGAACGCGCTAACCAGTTGCGCCATCGAGCTCCTCAGCTCCTCCTCCTGAATTATCACATCCTGAAAAGGATGCGAAACGTTAATAAAGAAATTAATCAGTGCATCTATACCGTTGAAACTTGTTTTATTTAATGAGTGGTGTGCGTGAAAACCTACGAAACGAAAAGGAAATATAAACCAATGATAACTAAAGTATTTTAATGTTATTGTTATTTAAAAAAATCGTTTAATGTTGAATTCAAACAACCTTAATTGAACAGTTATAATAATTATTATTTTGTTTCTCCGTATTTGCACAAACAAGTTTACAGACACGTCTCACAAGCGAATGGAACTCGGGCTTGCACTCGTCCCAAGTGGTCCGAGATATCGTGTCCCTGAGCGGTGTCTATGCGTGCGTTGCTCGAGCGCACTTTGGATGTAGATTACCTTCTGTATTATATATTTGTAGTGCAAGTGCAACCGAGTTCCACCAGCCACGCCACACCTGCATTAGTCGGTGTAATGAGATTATTTATTCCCGATTCACGGAACACGGAAAGAGGTTAAAAGGGTAATCTTAGACCGGCAACCGATGTCGCCGGCTCGTCGAAGAAATGTCAATATGGCGGAGGGAAAACCACAGATTAATAAAAGAGCGGGAAACTACAGATAAAAAAAAACATTTGTGATTATGTACCGACACGCTATGATGGCCGTTTTGACGTTTTTGCGTTCATGAAGTTTCATATTCTAAATTCTACATTAGTCCTACATTTGAAGGAAATAATTATTGTTCTTCATTGTCATTAGAGAGGCGTATTTAGTCATAAAATTTACCGAATCGATAATTTTACGGTGTAGAATTTAAATTTTACATAACTATAAAATCATGGTCTACCTTATATTAAGATTATAAAAACCTTTTCAAGTTTAAACAATTAAATATAATATCATTTTTAACTCAAAAACACCGGCCCTTTGACAGAATCTTTAAAGGATTAAGTAGATTAATTTAAATAATTGTGTTATTCTTATTATCATTAAGAAATGTTATATCATACAAAAAAATATTTAATTATAGTATACTAATGTAATTATTCGCCACTTAACGCGGATGTTGTTGTTGTGTTGTTCGAAATTCAAAATGTAAAAACATGAAATTAATAAGATCCTTACTTAAAGGAGCGCTGAGCGTGAGTAAAAATGTATGTTTTCGTTTTATTCGATCTTTATAATTAACAACTTTTTGCAATATTATCTTATTACACATGTGATTCGTATTTGATTATATAGGATTTTTTTCGATAACAGATTGACTTTTCGCGTCTCTATTGCAATGTGTCAAAACGGTCATCATAATATATCGTGCCCCGACTAAGTATCAGTAATTTTAACTTATTCGTAGAGATGGGCGTTTTTTGATATTATTTAATCGATGCGCATCGATATCATAAATCGCAGTTGATGCGCGCATCGATGCCGGCATCGATATCGTAGTATCACAGGATGAGATGCGATATGAATTACGATACGTGGGTGTGTCTCTTCGATTTGATTTGATTGATGATTCATGATCATGACTTGAAAATGTAATTTGAACCATTTATTTGCTTTTCGGCATGGTAACTGAAAATATTGAATATTGGCAAAATTATTACCTAAAAGGCTGCACTCAGAGCGTAGGTTTTGAACGCAGTCCAGTGCCACTGTGAGTGTCACAAACTTTTCTGTGCCCGCGGCAAAAATTTGAACTACAATTTTTAGCTTTTGACATTTTTGTTCACCGCTAGCGACATCGCCACCGGCGCAGATAAGTTTGTAGCACTCTAGCTATAGTAACGTTGATAAAAACTAGATGACATCGGCATCCAATAACGGAACCCAGTCGCATCGGATGCATGCATCCAAACCTGGCATCGTTATCGCGCATCGTTATTCTAAAAACGCCCATCCCTACTAATTCGTATTTTTTTAAAGGCCATGGTTCAATGATTTGCCATTATGTAAATAAATATTTCCAACACTCACACCAATTAGCCTAGCCACAAGCTAAGCACTATAAGGCTTGTGTTATAGGATACTAGGGTAACGGATAGAATACATGTACTGTACATATATAAGTATATTTATATAGAAATAGATGTTAAACATCCATAACTGAAGTACAAATGCTCGTATTCATCACACAAACATCTGCCCCCACCGGGATTCAAACCCGAGACCTCTCGAGTCGGCGACACCATGAAACCCGGCGTACAAACCACTCGGCCAAAGAGGTCGTCATTAAAGTAAATTTTAATATAACTTTTCGCAAGTTTTTCTGCCATATCAACATTGAATGTTATCTAGAAAATACATAGCCATTATTGTGTCCATTCCATATCTACTGGACGTATCGTTTCACTACCATAATTGTCTTCAATTATAAACGGAGTCAAGGTGCTCGGTCGAGTGTCAGAGTGTCATATTAGGCATTAGGTCAATTAATTCTTTCACGTTGTACAATCGAAAAAGTTAGTTGTCTACGAACTTCTACTTTTAAGAGTCTCCCCTCTTAAAAGACAAGGGCAAGGCAATATTTTTTCCATACAAACCGTTCTCGACTTTTATTACCTCCTTGATTTTTATTTATAAATTATTTTAATACTAAAAATTTATATTTACTCATTGTATGATCCTATATCTTCCTTTTTCCATAGCTAGTGTTTTAAAGCAACTAGAAGCCCTCAAATATGCTAAAAATATTTTTTTTTTTTTCACCACTAAAGATATCTAATGTGGAGATTCATAAGTACATATTTGCAAAATAAGCAAAAAGTAGGGGCCCTATTATAACTACTTATTATTCCATGGGTAAGAATTCCTTTAGGTTTATTTTATCTAATTTTCGAGCAGGAAATCGTCAAGAGCCAAACCTCGAATTTTACAACTTGTATTATCCATTTTCAGCGTTAGCTACTGTTATCCTGATCGCACGGTATTTGCTAATGGGCGACAGCAATAGTTTTTTTTAAATGCAAAAGAAATGTATAACAATTTAAAAAGAAATAATCGTTTTATTTTACATATATATGTATGTGTTTTCATTTTTTTTAAAACCTATTTCTCAATTGTCTTTCAGCTCGCGTCCCCTCTTAAGTGATCGAGACTTCTAATGGTAGCTTATGTATGAGTATTTCATCTTATAGATTTATTCACACTTTGACTTCGCCGTAATCCCATAACGTGTTCAATGCAAGTCACTTCCTTCATTAAACATCTTCATTATCATTACTAACGATGAGATAACATAAAAAGGTTCTTGATTCTAAATGAGTTTGCTACCAAAGTGGAAAACCTCTCATACCGGTCTGGATTGGGTCAAAATGATATATTCATAACTCGCGTGACATAAACTTTTGCGAACAACATTTTAGGCGCAATCGATGCTAAATGTTGAGTCAGTCGGTGAAGAGTGTGTCAAGTCATAATACACATACACACAAAACTGCGGCTACAATAATTGTTTGTTAATGTTCGTAAAATATATTATACATTGAGCTCCCTTAAATCCTTTTCGCAGGAGTCTATGAAAACTTTCCACCTGCTTTTGAATGAGACGTCGCGGCGACTGCAGGCGCTGACCAAGCGTCTGGGGACGTGCGTGGACAAGTCCCGCCCGTACTACGACGCAGTGGCGGTGGCTGCCACCGCGCGGTCAGAGTGCCAGAAGGCTGCGGTACAGTTCCAGAGAGCTAGCGGTGAGTGTGTTCACAAAAGACCCCAAATCTTCCACCGTCACAAAAGACTCCAAACCTTCCACCTTGAATGAGACGTCACGGAGGCTGCATCCGCGGTCAAATACCGCCCGTACTACGACGCGGTGGCGGTGTCTGCCACCGCGCGGTTGGAGTACCAGAAGGCTGCGGTACAATTCCAGAGAGCTAACGGTGTGTCAGTTCTCAATAGTCTTAAAAGCGTTCCACAAGCTGTTGAATGAGATGTCGCGCAGGCTGAGGCCGCGTTCAAGTCCCGCCCGTACTACGACGCGGTGGCGGTGTCTGCCACCGCGCGGTCAGAGTGCCAGAAGGCTGCGGTACAATTCCGGAGACCTAGCGGTGAGTCAGCTCTTAATAGTCTTAAAAGCGTTCCACCATCTGTTGAATGAGTCGTCGCGCAGGCTGCAGCCGCGGTCAAGTCCCGACCGTACTGCGACGCGGTGGCTGCCACCGCGCGGTGCAATTCCAGAGAGCTAGCTGTAAGTCAGTTCTTAGGAGTCTTCAAACGTTCGACCTTCTGCTGAATAAAACGTCACGGCGACTGCAGGCGCTGACCAAGTGTCTGAGGGTGTGCGTGGACTAGTCCCGCCCGTAATACGACGCGGTAACGGAGGTTGCTACCGCGCGGTCATAGTGCCAGGAGGACGCGGTACAGTTCCAGAGAGCTAGCAGTGAATCAGTTCACAAGAATAGCCAAGACTTCAAACGTTCCACCTGCTCTTGAATAAAACGTCGCACAGGCTGCAGGCTCTCATCAAGCGTCTGGTGGCGTGCGAGGACAAGTCCCACCCATACAAAACAATAATAATAATAAAATAAATAAATATTTCCGACACACACCAATTAGCCTAGCCCCAAAGTAAGCACTATAAAAGGCTTGTGTAATGGGCAAGGGCGGATCCAGGGGGGGGATCCTGGGCTGAGTACAGATGGACCAAACCCAGGGGGATTTTATTTAAGTACTTTCAATATTTAATATACCACAACTATTTGACCCCCCCCTGGCGCCAAAGCTGGCTATATGACCCACCCCCTGGCGCCAAAGCTGGCTATAACCCCCCCCCTGGCGCCAAAGCTGGATCCGCCCTTGGTTATGGGATGCTAGGCTAACGGATAGAATACATATACTGTACATATATAAGTATATATATATATATATATATATATATATATATACATATTAAACATCCATGACTGGAGTGCAAATGCTCGTATTCATCACACAAACATCTGCCCCCACCGGGATTCGAATTCGGGACCTCTCGAGTCGGCGACAGCCATGAAACCCGGCGTACAAACCACTCGGCCATGGAGGTCGTCAAATGAACAATTCCAGAGACTACTAGCGGATTCTCGCACCACGCGCACGTGATCTGTGCTACGCGCGAGAATCGGTTTAAAAATGCGCGCGGGACTGCGGCGTAATACCCCGCCCGCGGAACGCCCCGTGCCTACTCGCTGATTGGCAAAATAAGCGCCTGTACACGCCACCGCGCGCTGACACGCTTGATTAGCGTGTGGTAAGTCGCGGGACTGCTATACGATCTGAGATACTTGCACACAACGTCAAAATCTGCGCTCTCACGCTAAGCGACGTTGCGCGCGGCAGTGGGTGAACCGCCTTAGTCGTGATTATAGGAATTTCTATAGTCAGAAGAAGATAGAAGTGAAAATTACATCCACTCTACTTGGACATGTCTCTATAAGATTTCAATGGTTAAAAATTGTAATGGTCGGTCTTTGAGAACACATTAGTAAAACAATTACAAATGCAATCATAAAACAGATAAGGAGTATATCTACTACAGTTCGTGTAAAATATTACAAACCACATTACACAAATGATAATTTTAATGTGTTTGTGTTTTTAAACAGAACAATTATTATGTACTTATGTAAATGAGGGCACCACTCAGAAAGTTCCTACTCTACCTACCTACCTATTCCACGATCTATAATATTTTTGACCGCAGGTCCTATTGGTTGTAAAAAACTTAAGTACGTTTTGAGTAATGTTAGCGTCTAGTATACTGAAGTTCATTACTATTTCGTCTAACCGAACATCAGACGCCGATATTATAATCGATTAATCTAGTTTAACAAATAACTTTAGCTAAGTCTTTGAAGTCTTCCATCATTCAAAGACGATTTATTATTCATCGCGAAACACTCCAATGTTATTGTGGCAACGCATGAAAGCCCCGTTCCGTGAACAATTCTAATCTCAGACTATTTTGAATAGCTTCTTCCTTCCTTCCTCGTCTGTAGTTTTCTTTTGTGTTTTTATGTAAACGTTTATATCTTTATTGCGATGATGGATGTGCCAAAAACTTGTGAGGGTTACCCTTGTGAGTTGCAGATCGATCAATAGTGATTCAAATTAATGAGTTCCTTTTGTTGTTCTGTTACAAACGTGTAGTTGTTAATAGGCTTGTGTCAACTAACAATAAATCGAATGGGTTACAGTTTCTAAATATGAATTATGATATACAGATAACAAAAAATAAAGCTATTTATCGTAATAATTAAAGATTATTATTATTTTTAGAAAATAAATTCGAATAAAATAGGCATTAGATCACGTGACGACAAACACCAATCAGAAAGACTGACGTCACCACGTGCAAAACATTACTTGTGGTTGCCGTTTCCATACATTTCATTGATTTCTCATTCATGTTATTGTTACTTTGATACAATTTATCAGTTTGTTTTCAGATAATTATTGAAAGGAAGGCTAATATATCCATGGAATTGGGATTTACCGAAGAAAATAATAATATTTTAACCAAAATAAAAAATTTATCGCATAACTACTCGACATAATTAAGCATATCATTTGGCAACTAGAACAAGAATAAGAAGTGTTTATTATTATGAATAAATATACTGAACTCGCAAATAGACTCTAAATCATACCATAAAATTAAATCAACTTACCTAACCTCAACCTATTGTCATTGTTTTATCAATATAATGCAATATAATTTATCCGGCTTGTATAACATTTTGATTTCATTGATTATGTTATGCAAAATACTTACATCAAAATTTTCATCACAAAATTATTCTTGTATTTGTTGATAAACAATGAATAGGTACCATCCCTCCTTGTAAGTTCTAACCATTTTTTCCGCATTTGTGGCATATAAATAATTTGTCTGGCGTTGTATGCTTCTCCTTTTATACTAGGGCACTATGCAGTACTTGTAATACGATGGATTCATTTTTAACTAAATAATTTTAATAGTCGGCGTACAGCGTATTGTTTGCTTTCCACGGCGTGACGTCATTCTAGACGCCATGACAGTCTAGAGCGTTTTCGAGGGAAATTTGAATAAGTTTTTTAAAATACAAAATACATATTGCTAATGTACTTTTTTATTTAAAATAATATTTTTTGGGGTTAAATAAACATCAAGGTATATTATTAACCACTATTTAAAATATAGGCAACTAGCCTATTATCATCGTCAGATTTAGCTAGATAACCATTGTGCTTCAACTTATATGAAAACCGAGCTTGTCATAACTTAAGAATACACTAATAAACACTAACTAAATTAGCTACAATTACACACCAGTGTCGAACACGATGACGCGAAGAAACAAAAAAGCGTTTTAAGGTGGACCTTTGGTCAGCCTTTTGGCATATACTGTGGCCTAACTGTGGCTACTATTCCTACACGAACAAATTAATTTGGTGACTCATTTAGTTGTCGTACTATTCGTAGTCACGGAGGAGCTCGAGATAGTAAAGTTTTTGTCACCCATCCAATGACCGACCACTGCGAAAGTTGCTTAACTTCAACGATCGCAGCCGAATGCGCTAACCACTTGCGCCATCGAGCTCCTCAAAAAAAATGTAGTATAACTACTTATTAAGGGTAATTTTTTTTTTTCATTTTATATCTAATATTCGAGGAGGATAATGTCGAGAACCAAACCGTGAATGCACTGACCAATTATGCTACCGCTGCCCTGATGGCCGTGTCGAATTCTTTCTAGCCTTTCTTAAGCTGGTAGGCTGTGGCCGGTAGAACTGATGTATCAGCTATCTTCGCGTCTAGACTTCACCTTCACTTAACATCAGGTGGGATGGAGTCAATTGTCGGACCTATCTATAAAAAAAACTGCAAGGCAGCGTCATCTCTTCCCATTGTAGGTAGATAACGATAACCTGTCATCCTACATTTATTATAATTCTTCTATGCCTCAATATCATGAGAAGAATACGTCTCTGGTCCAAATTATTTTAAAATTGCTGGATTTGAGTCTGAGAATGGCTTGACTCATCACGGAACTATTTCAATAAGGTACTGCACGAGCGTTCACACCTGTTTTTCTAAGGCCCATAGGGAGCGCCAATTGTACAAAGTCCGGAATTTATAACGCCAGTTTTTCAGTCTTAATTATAAATAAGTAATCATAACTAGTGTGACACGGGTGTGTCTCCGGTTCGTTGATTAACAACACGCGCATTGCTTCAATTGGACATAATTAGTGAACCCTTTGAAAATTGTGTTTTAAATATCCCGGCCAGGGACACAGGCATTCCTGGCAGACACCCTGAGAAAACCGGGAAGACCGATCTGCTCCTGGAGGGAGGCGGGGTGTCAGGAATAAGGGGGCGTCCATAAATTACGTGAGATGTTCGATGGTCGAGTCAAATCTCATCTAATCTTACGTTGGAGAGGGTGGGGGGGGGGGGGGGGGGTGTCTCAGCAAATATCACGCAATTTTTTTTCACAGTAGTATCTATTAAGTATTCTATTGTTAAATTTTTATTACACTTATAACTCTCAGCAGTATTGATTACTAGTCTTTACTAGTCGTAAATAAAAGCACGAAGCATTTTTTTTTCTTCTTACAATAACAATCCAACGCGTTTACGAAAGAAACCCACATTTTGAAAAATCTCACGTGAGTATGGGGGATAGGGAAAGGGGTTGATAAAATCTCACGACATCTCACCAGGGGGGGGCGGGATTTACAGTAAATCCAAAAAAACACCTTACGTAATTTATGGACCCCCCCTAATCGGCTGCCTTGACTCACGTACAATGGTCCATTTCAAGGACAAGTGCGGAAGCCATAACCCTTAAGGACCATAGATCATAGCCCGATGCGATTTTACAAGGATTCTTACGAGAAGTGACCTTCAATTGACATTTGTTTTTCCTCTCCACTGTCGATATTAGCATTCCCCTTTGTGTTAAAAAAACTGAACACTAATGAAAAACTACATTATTTAAGATTTCCATTATGATAAAATACAAAAACTACTAAGTATTATCGTAAAGGTCTCTAGACATGCCTGAATGGCGCATCGTACGAGTTTTAAACGCGGGACATGCTCACTTATCGATTGGTGGTGTTATCGCGGCCGGCATAATGACTTCCTGTGGGGTGCCGCGTTCTTGACCGACCGAGGCCTTCGGTCACGGGCGGCTACAGATTTTATCGGAGCCAGATGGGTATTTCTAAAGCTTTCATATCATACCATGTATTGCTATAGCTTTCATCCCATATAAACAACGAAGACCATGTGTTTCTATAGCCTTCATACCATACAAACATTCAATGGAGACCATGTATTTCTATAGCTTTCATACCATACAAACAATTAAGGAAGACCGAGTATTTCTATAGCTTTCATTCAGTAACAACCAATTAACGGAGACCTAGTAGTTCTATAGCTTTCATACCATACAAACAACGAAGACCATGTATGTATTTCTATAGCTTTAATACCATACAAATATTCAATGGTGACCATGTATTTCTATAGCTTTCATACCATACAACCAATTAACGAAGACCAAGTATTTTTATAGATTTCATTCCTAACAACCAATTAACGGAGACCAAGTAGTTCTATAGCTTTCATACCATACAAACAATGAAGACCATGTATGTATTTCTATAGCCTTCATACCATGCAAACATTCAATGGTGACCCTGTATTTCTATAGCTTTCATACCATACTAGCAAATAACACAGACCAAGTATTTCTATTCATTTCATACCATACAAACTTTGAGTATATATTCAAAGCATACAAACAATCAGTGGAGACCATGTATTTGCACAATAATAAGACCATAAGGTTGCAGCATAACGTGTCCTCTGTGTCTATACCTCGGTGAGTGTACTAAAGTATTTTTTCCCTGTTATTTATTTATTTATTTATTTATTTATTTATTTAATTTTTGGGAGACCAACAGCTCATAAAACAGATATAGTTGAGGAAAAATTAGTAACAGAAGGCCAATTACAGGTCTCCACGTTTAAAAAACAGTAATCCTTATACTTTAACATATAAAATTAAAAACGTACGGACAAAATAATATGATTAGTCTACATAATAAAGACAATTCGCCCTCTTAACAATCTTAAACAATGTTCTTTTATTAATAGCAAATTAATGTTATTATTTAGTTTAAGTTCACAATTGTTAGTGAATAGATACTATCATAATACTCGTTCAAAAAATTCACTGCATAGAAGACGCCTTGCAGTTGCTACACCAGAATTGAATATATCAAAGTCTTTTCTAGACTTGCAAAATTCGTTCAGTGCAATGCTCGCTCGCAACAAGAATGCATTTTGTCGATAATTTGTGGAAACTAATGGTATACTAATTGGGATATAGTGCCTTGCTGACTTCGATGGGACATTGAAGTTTAGTTTAGAAATAAGTTCAGGGGAGTTAATTTTATTTGATATAATTTTTAGCAAATATACTACGTCAGTTAGTTCACGCCGTTTGTATAAAGGAAGAAGGTGAAATCGGGAACATAAACTTAAGTAATTCGTGGAAGTGTAGGGCATTTTCAGACGAAAGCACAAGAATTTCACAAATTTTTCCTGTAATCGCTCGATGCGGTTAATGTATTTGTTGTATCGTGGATTCCAGATTTCGGATCCATACTCCAGTATGCTTCTAACGTAAGTGCAGTACAGAATTTTTATCGTTTTGATGTCATTGAAACAAGCTGAAGTGCGCATAACAAATCCGAGAGCCCTTGAAGCTTTTTTCACAATACTATCTATATGTTTATCAAAGAGGAGCTTTGAGTCATGAGAAATTCCAAGGTCACATGTAACAGTAAGTCTTTGTATACTCTGATTTTTAAATCTATAATCGGATGGAATTATAATAGATTTACGAGTATAAGTCACAACAGAACATTTAGCGGGATTGAGATCTAGTTTATTTAATTTACAGTAATTTTCAAGACGCTTTAAATCTGTCTGAAGATCTAATACATCAGCTAGCGATGATATAGATTTAAAAATTTTCATGTCATCTGCAAAACAAAGTGATCTGGAGTGGTGAAAACAAGATTCAATGTCATTTATAAAAATCAAAAATAAAAGTGGACCCAAAAGTGAACCTTGGGGTACTCCACTAGGTACAATGACCCAACTAGAAATATAATTATTAATAACTACAGCCTGGGACCTGTTGGAAATATAGGACTGAAACCATCTCAGCAGATCACCGCTAATTCCAATACGTTCTAACTTAGTAATCAATGTTTCATGATGTATCCTATCAAAACATTTGCTGTAATCTGTATAAATTACATCAACCTGCATATTATTTTGCATTCTATCAGTAATAAATTCATTAAATAAAACTAAATTTGAGACGGTAGATCGACCATGAAGAAACCCGTGTTGAGAGTCGATGAAAGATTTTTCCAACGCTGCATAAATTTGGTTGTGAATAATTTTTTCAAATACTTTGGCAACAATGCACAACTTAGAAACTGGCCTGTAATTAGTGACCTCAGATTTCAGACCCTTTTTATGTATTGGCGTTATAAATGCAGTCTTCCACAATAAGGGCATATTATTTTCAGAAATAGATTTTACAAATAATAAATAGACAGGCACAGAAATAAATTTAGCGCACTTAACAAAAAATATAGGGGGCAAGTTATCAGGTCCTGCCGACTTATTAATATCTAAGGACAACAGCAATTTATTCACCATATCAATATCAATGTGGATATTAGAAATATCCGTCAGCGCCGATGCACCAAAATCACAATTCAAGCCGGACTTTTCAGGTGTGGACTGCAAAAAGGTGGAATAAAAGAAGTCAGAAAATAGATTTGCGATAGAAATACCATCGCTAGCGACAGCATCGCCATAAGTCATAGTATTAGGTATTCCAGATGTTTTATACCGCGATTTAACAAATGACCAAAAACATTTGGGATTATCTTTAATTGAATTTTCGACAGATAAAATATAACTTTGATAGCACTCAGATTCTAACCGTTTCACCCTTTCTCTTAATAATTTATAGGTATACAAATCAGAGTAATTTTTATATATCTTAAATCTTGTGTAAAATTTATGTTTTTCTTTAATAGCTTTTTTTAATGATGCTGAAAACCAAGAGGGATAGTTGCTATCGCGACAAATTTTTATAGGTACATACTTAGCGATTAGATTATTAATAGTTGAATAGAAAAAAGTAACAGCTTCATTCATGTCCTTGGTCATGAATTCTGCTTGCCAATCAATACGCTCAATTTGCAAGTTAATTTCATTATAATCACCCTTATTAAAAATACGTTTATGTCTCGTTGCCCTTTGTAAATATGAGCAATTATGAATCTCGAAATTTATTAAAAGTGCTTTGTGGTGAGGATCCAGTGGAACTAACGGGTCACAACAATCCATTACCAAAACAGTCGTATTCGATATAACGAGATCTAAAATCCTACCAAAATTATTTAATATTCCATTGTATTGGCACAAGTCGTAAGTACATAAATCATCAACTAATGACTGCTCGTCAATACTAGTTACATTGCTCGCAGAATAAAAACCATCTTTGTTATAAAACCAGGATATACCACTCATATTAAAATCACCCACAATAAGAAATAAATCGTCGGGGTTAGATAAGATAATTTCACCAAGCTTATTCAAATAATTATTTAACTGCTCAGAGAATGAATAACCCATGTTTTGTTTGCATAAATAAACTACACACAGATACAAATTTATAAACCTATTTGAATTACTTCGTTTAATCGACAATGATACCCAAAGATCCTCAGCGGAAGAATTAAATCGAAATTGTGGGGTAACAGTTAGATCTTTCCGTATTGCAATGAGCACACCGCCTCCACGGCTTTGATTTGTTAGCTCATAACATCGATCCCGGCGCCAAACTATATATCTACTATCAAATAATTCCGCGTCACTAATACTATCTAACAACCACGTTTCCGTAAGTATAATAACGTCATACGAATGCAGGCACAGATTTCTATAAAAAGTCATAGTTTTAGATCGCAATCCCCTTACATTTTGATAGTAAATATTCAAATTAGTGTTTATTATTGCAGGGTTTTTAGAAATATCCATTAATTAATTTGATATGACACATAAATACTATAATACACTCCAATATTATTATTACACATATAAACATCTTTAAGTAAAAAGGATTTTTTCAATAAGTTGAGGAATAATATAAAAACACTATTAATTGACGAAATCAGCCAAGCACCAATCATTTCATAAACGAATAATGTTCTTAGCGCGGAGCAGAGAAAATAATGACCATTTAATCTATAGGTGCAAGCAGTCAAGAAAATATGGTATGCAAACGCGCGCTGTGCACGCCACGCTAATTGAATAAGAGTAAGCGAGAACGACATATAATTATTAGATTGACTTAGAAAGACGGGTTCATAGTGTAAACAAAGGCAAGACGTCCCCAGCAGAGGTGGAAATCCAGGTGTGATAAACATAAAATTACAATTAAAGATGTTATATTTAAGTGAACAATAATAACTTTCGTGAATAAGTGGAAAAAATAAAGTTACAAAAATTAAATTGAATAGTCCAATACTTTCTTCATGACAGCCTATACAAACTTGTTTAAATCGCTCAATTTATTGACTATAAATACAGCAGATTTGTCATTCTTTCTAACATGTATTTTACCAAACTTTACCCAAACGTAGCTATAGTGTTTTTCTTTGGCAACTATTTTAGTTTTGTTTAATAACAATTTGGATTCCGAGTTTAAATGATCATTTACGAAAATACGCTGCTCTGATCCCTGGTATCCAATATCTTCAGCTTTCAATTCCTTCAGTGCACGTGCTTTAGAAATAAAGTCTTCCTTGATATATCGATTAATAAAACTAATCACTATTGATTTCTCTTTGGAATTATAAGTCGGAACTCTTGAAATGTAATTAATCTGGGTCTTTGGTATAATGTACTCCGCTTTTGTACATAAAGCATCCATAATTTTGAAGAGATCTTCTTCCTTCTTAAGCGGTACACCCTTAATCTCAACATTGTTTAGACGAGATCTTTGTTCAATATTATATAGCTGCAATTTCATGTCGGTAATAATGACTGCCGAATCAGATAATTTTGATTCCAGATCATTCACTCTGCTGTCGGTGGTAGTGGACTTAGCGTTTAGCTCATCAATCAGAGAGGACGAGAAATTGCTGGACTTTTTCAACTCAGCTATATCTTCCTTCATGGACTTTATTTCCTCTAGTAAATTTGGGAGACATTTTAATTTATCCTTAATGTCACCAAACTCCACCAATTGCAATTTCAAGTCACGAATTTCTTGAAGTATAATTGCTGGCGAAGCTAGCTCGTTGGGGCTGGGCGGAGCAGAGCTCGATGTTCTACATGATGGGCATCTCCAGGAAGATCTTCGGTCCGTACCCAGTCTTCTCCAACCCGCCTCGGTCAGTCCAGCACAACCAAAGTCCAATTGCTTTGCACAAGCAGAGCATTGAACGAGATCGGAGAATGGTTTATTACACATTGAACAAATCATACTGAATTTAGTTAAATAACTACCAAATTATTATAACGTAGAAAATTGAAAAAAAGGTTTACAATCTATGGAATACACGTAAAATCACAACTAGGCGTACTCTTTACTCGGCTGTCCGCACGCAACTGACTTATGTATATCTTTTTCTAGTACTTTTTTAGTTAGGACAACTTACGGTACAAGCTTGAGAGTTCCTGTGGCTACCACGCCAAATGCTTTCGACAAATATCCCGACATCAAGTATGAATGAAAATAATTATGATGGTGGTTACAACGCTACTGCGGTATAGGTCGCGGCACGAAACTCTAGCTAAACAAAACGCTGGGGGGACAGCTGCGCATGGGTACGACTGGAGAGCGAATCGGCGCAACGCACGCCCACCCGCGCACCTCGTTTCCCCCTAACACATCTTAATTTTTACTTCTGCGCAATAACGGTCGGCGCTTTTTTTTCTTGCCGCGACTTACAAGGATTCCTCCATGTAATTCAGTCTTACTCACCTTTTCTTTAAAGTCCTACAAATTTATTTTTTTAAAGTGAAGTAGATTTAAGAATATTTCCTTGTGTTATTATTTCTCCAAAATTCGTTCATTTTCCCTTCTTTTTATGATAAGATTTGAGTAGAAATGATTTATGTATGTACTTTAATGATGAGACGTGAAATCGCGTTTGATATTCTTAATAAAGATATAAATGTTCCTCTATTTATTAAAGTTGATTAAACTCAAGCAATTAACGTCTATACGTTATACTTATTACGATTAATGATAGTTATTATAAAAGTATGAAATTGCACAAATGGTTCTGAAATTGCCCCAGTTTCGAATGATCATGTCACATCTGTTTCTACAAAGGTCGGTATGATACCCAAAATGGGCGTATGGAACGTGGCTTATCAGCAAAAAAATATCTCCTACAGTGTTGTAATAAGTGCATTTATAGAAGCAAGTATTGGTTATCATTTTTATTTTTTAAGCATGTAGTTACATGCTCAAGCAGTTGCTTGATGTTTAAATCTAAAGAAAATATAACAAGGAAAAATTCCACGCGATCTGTCTGGTCAGACGGGACTTGAACCCGCACCCTTTTCTATCCGGGCAAATGCACTGCCCAATTATGCTACCGAAAATTATTCTAGCCATTCTTAAGCTGCAAGGCAGCGCCATCTCTTCGCATTGTAGGTAACCCACAATGTCAAATGAATACTTTTACAAGTATTGGTTATTGTAAGTTGGACAGCTAATATTTATTTTACAAATATTTTGAAGACTATCTATGCCATTGATTTCTAGGTTAATTTTATTAAGTTATCACTAATATTTATAACTACAACGTGAATGAATATTGCCTTCGTTTATTGATCCATGGTATTGCTTATTAACAAAGGCAACCTAGGTATCAGCCAACGATACCATGGCCTCGTATAGAAATTAGCTCGCAACCTAAATTAACAGTCGTATTCTAACCATTCCTGCGCCTTTAATCATCATCAGCCTGCGAATGTTTAGAATGCCCATTTGATTAGTGCGGTAATGACGGTATTGACTGATGTATTTAGGGCTCCAAAGCTTGGCGTGTTTTCTAGACAGTAAGGTTGAGCACTAGAAAACAAATATTTATTCATCCGTCCCATACCGATCATAGCGGAACGCAAGTGTATGTACCTACTTGCGTGCCATAAGGAATGGTCTATCCTGTACGCTATTTTTTGAAGTGAAAACTCGTTTAGCGGCGTTGTAATTTTTTTTTGTATGGGTAAAAAAATTTAAACTTGCTTCAGGTTAAACACGTGGGCTGATCGCATCATGACACACAATAAAATTGGAAAGATTGTTGACTTTCAATATATTGGACGAAACATAGTAATATTCTATTTTACCGTATTATAATAATAAGTCTCTATGTAGGACGTCCACGTGGCAGCTTTATTGCGAAGAAAATGCATTTTTTTTAAAATAGATGTCGCTAGATGCGCTTAAATATGATTCATGTAAGTTGATTTCTTTACAATACACATGCCCTTAAAATTGATTCATGTAAGTTCTCACTTCTGTTGGCACTCCCGGAGTGCAACCCGTCGTTTTTTTTATTTCGCGTCACCGTTCTCGTAATGTTTAAAAATATCTAACTATGGTGTCGATTCTAGCATGATTCTCTAAACCTAAACTTAAATTTGACAGCAGTATATCCTTGTCATTCTCTATACAGAATGAAAAGGAGAGACTGATGTTAAATTTAGTTTTAAGTTTAGAGAATCACGCCAGAATCGACACCTATGTCATACTTATTAAGCTGTAAGAACCGGGGCCCACGATATTTCACTTTCATCACTTATTTGATCTCTTGTATACCATTACGTTTCCATACAATTTAAAGTGCACGCTGCATCTATTTCAATAAAGGTATGCCTTACAACTAATAGAACTAATTATGTAGTTATAATTTTTATTATTTTAAAGCATGTAACTGCTTGATGTTAAAATCTAAAGAAAATATAACTAGAAAAAAATCCACGCGGACCAGGCAGCACACGGGACTCGAATCGGCACCCTTCGCAATCCGGGCGAATGCACTGACCAATTATGCTATCGCGGCCCTCACGGACCGCGTCGTAATTATGTAGGTAAAAAGTGTGAAGAAGCAACATTGAGGATGGCTGGTGTGGCAGGTAGAACTGCTGTACCGGCTATCCTCACGTCTGGAGTTCACCGTCACTTAACATCAGATCGTCCGGCAAATGTCGGACGTATCAATAAAAATCCTAAGCTCTAAAGAAATGCTCATCATGTTTATTTTTAGACTACTTAGTATGCATACTCATGCGCGCGGTATGCTGTATTGTATGCGCTTGAGATTGTTACTTTCATTTGAAGTAGACGTCTATGATTAATTAGGCACAAAAAGTGTCGTTTCTTGCATAAAATAAACTGTGATTGAATCTTGACATGCAAGTAACAAAGGCGGCCTTACTGATAGTAGCTCATTTTTTTTTAAATCTGTGTTTCCCATCTTGTTAAAGGCAAAGGCAGAGCCATGCAGCCATTGCCAAACAATATCTGAAAGACAACTAAATATGAAGATATAAATATTTACTTAAAATAAACGTTTACGTATATTATACAATAAAAGGTTTATAATTATTTGTATTCTACTAATTTAATTAAGAGCTACTGTTTCAGGTGAAGATAACAGAACAGAATTACAGGTTAGGGTTGCCAAACCAACACAGTATTGTTCTAGGTAGGTATGTTTCCTGAAGAAATAAAACATTAAAGGTCAATTCGGCTAAACTTTACTTTCTAAGCCCAAAAGTGTCACTTCTTTTCACTAGGTTAGGTTAGTGATGAGAAAATGTGAAGTATCAGTTCCTGCCCCCGTAGCATGAGCACTACAATGTTTATTATGTCGCATTTTTTATCGCGTTTAACTGTCAAAATTCATAATAATTTGGCAATTAAGCGTGAAAAAACGCGTTTTATATAATATCGCCGTGCTTATGCTAGGGTGGCAGAGCCCCCCGGGGGCGTCCCGGTGAAATGGCGCACAGAGAGGTGCACCGATCCCGTGACGCACATTGGGCGTAGGTGGGTACCGGTGAGTTTTAGTGGGTAGAACCGGCGCTGTATCCCGCGCCGGGTGAGTTCCACACACTCCGTGCGACTCGCCAGCGCACGGTACGGTCCTTCAAGGGATTTCTCATCGTTAAAAAAAAAGGGTGGCAAAGCCGAAAAGGTGCACCATCAATTCTGTTCAGCGGCAACTTTGGATCTATTTTAATTGAAACGGATGATTGTATTTGTTTATCTAATAGCTGTTTTGTGAAATAGCTCATATAGGTAAATATGCTGAGTGCATTAACAAATTGATACAAATCATTTAGTCGATATGCGCGGCTCGCCTTCACGGGTACAGGAAGGCACTTATCAGCGACAGCCCGGTTAATATAATGTTGTGAATTGCCTCTGCCGAACTGACAGCATCCATCCATGCTAATATAATAGTATTTTATGCGATTCTCATATAAGAAGCGGTATTAAAACTCGCATTGTAACCATCTAAACTGTTTGGCGATAATTTAGTTATTTATACTTTATTACCATAGAAACAGTAAATGGTGGACTTTATGCCGTAGGCATTCTCTACCAGTCAACCAGTAAAGGTGTAGAAGATGAAATGTTATGGCGATTGAATGTGAGCTACTTATTGAGCATGAATATAATAAAAATAGAAAGATAATAATAATACTAATAATAATAATACTATAATAATACTAATATAATAATACTCGATTGTTTTAATCAACGATATTATTAAATATCGTTGGTTTGAATACCAAATTGTCTTCACTAATGGAAACAAGTGTTTACAATGTAACAAAAAAAGTATTTTATCAAACTTTTGTGAAATCCCTAAAACAAAACGCGACCGGCTGAAAATTGCACGGGAAGCGGGTGAATTGTATGGAAATTAATTTCGGGTACGATAAGGCGCTTTGCAGACGACGGGGCGGGGCGGGCCGGTCAATTTCGCCGCGAATAATAGCACAAAGTGAATCCTATACTTCAAACGCACACAGCGGTCAAAAAGACCGCGCCTTGGGTGCCCGGCGGGCACTGGCGGCGCGGCATGTCCGCGGCTGCCCGCCGTGGATCATACAAACCAGTTTATATGCAGTAACGCTGACGGCGGCGCGGGGCGGTCAGCTCAGTCCGCGCCACGCGCTTCTAAGTAATGGAATATTCACTAGAACGAACGTCCTGAACTGACCGCCTCTGCCCGTCGTGTGCTTTGTGTACGCGGCGCGGGCAGCCGCAGACATCGACGGGCAGACGCGGTCTTTATTGCTTCGCTGACAAAATGCCTGCCCCGCCCCGTCGTCTGCTCAACGCCTTACGGATACACAATCGAAATAAGTGGTTACTATGATGTAATGTGTACAAACAGACATAATGTGCTGTGTAGATTAGATATAGAGTCGACGCAAACAGGCGGGGCTTTATCAGCGGCGACCTTGTCACCGATGAAAACTATTGTTGATATGATTTTGGACTCTGTGTCAAGCACTTTCAGGCAAAAAGTGTGTTGTAGAAAATTTGGCAAGCGTTAAGTATTTTTTTTCCTTCTAGTTCAACACCCTCTGTTGTTATAATGTTGATATTACTAGTAAGGATAAATCATCATCATCACATCATCACCAGCCTATTAATGTCCCTACTGCTGGGGCACAGGTCAGGCACCTTGTGGATAGAATAGGGAGGTTGAGTCATGACCCACCACACGTGGGCCCAGCGCGGATTAGTGGGTGCCAACGACTGCAGATGCAGCCGGGACCAACATTTTAACGTGCCTTCCGAAGCACGAAGGAGCTCGAGATAGTAAATTTTTGTTTACCCATCCAATGACCGACCACTGCGAAAGTTGCCTAACTTTAACGATCGCAGCCGAACGCTCTAACCACTTGCGATCGAGCTCATCAATAAGAATTGGGATAAGTAATAAAAATATTCTGATAAAATATTTGTTCTCATCCGTAGGTGCGTCCGCCGACAGATCTTCAAAATTACACAAACAGCTAAGTCATTCTGGCTAAAGATTAAACATTTTCCCTAACAGATACAACTAAAAGTCAGTTTGGGAAAGTCAGTTTTAAAAACTTCCCTTTTGGTGTGATAGTTATAATGGTCTAAACGAAATTGCTTATAAATACTAGAAAAAAGCCAGACAACTTCGAGTCGGTCCTGTTACGTTTACGTTCCGTATAAAGTAGTTACGCAACGTAAACGGCTGTATCTTTTCTTACGTTTTTACTTACGTTTGATTTTACCACAGCTTCTTGGGGCCGCAGGCTGAGTATACGGCTTAAATTTTAACTCTATACGCGCGTTCCTGAGATAAAGGATGTTGACAGAGAGACGAGACAGACAACAAAGTGATCCTATAAGCGTTCCATTTTTCCTTTTGAGTTACGGAACCCTAAATATTTACACGGCCTAGGTATCACGCTGAACCACTGAATTACACTGCTATCGTAACATAAACGGACCTGACAGATTTCCTCCAACATAGTAGGGCATAATGCAGCGCCACGCCTGACGATATCAAATACCCTAGATACAACATCACAAACAAAATCGTGGCCAAAACCTGTACAAAAGGTACATTGGTACACGATCCACGGAGCTTAGTGAGATGATCGCGTAGTTGAAAACAATATAAGGCATTATTTAAACATTGAAAGTCACCTATAATGCATACTGTATAAGGTCTTAATTAAAACGCAAGCGCCAAAGACATTTCAAAATGGAAGCTTGTAAAATTTTACGAGTTATTGCTTCCACTATATGCGGAAGAATATAGACCTTATTTCTCTGACTCTACGCGCAATTCTGAATGCACTGTTAGCAATATAGCAGATACGGACCGCGAGGAAAAGAGACAGCTATATTACCGACCATGCATTTGAATATCACAAATATTTTCTATTAAATCAGTTTATAGTAAGTATTAGAACAAAATTTTCTTCAAATGCGTTTAATTAATAAACATTTATTAGATACCTGTCGAAAAATGATACTTTACGTACTATAAGTATTTTTTCACGGAGTTCTGCGGCATCTTGACTTTTCAACGGTCCGCGCGTGACTGTGAACCAGAAAGTGCTTGAGTCGTGTTCAAGCACTTCTTGGTTGGGTCACATTTTGAGCGCACGTGGTGTATCTAGGGTATTGAATATCGTTGGCCACGCCATATCAAATAAAATAGTTTCACAGCATCGGGCATTCAAAGTAATTCCAACGATTAACCTTTATCTTTGATTTTCAGAACTGCACGCGGCGGCAAAGGAGACGGTGACACTCGCCGAGCAGCGCTTCGTGAGCAAACAGGACGAGTGGCAGTTCGACAGCAACTGGCAGGAGGTGCTCAACCATGCCATCATTAAGGTATATACTAAAGCATCAACACGATCAATTGGTGTTTTATCGGTAACATTTAGTTACGTTACATAATTGTTTAATTTATGACGAAACCACAAAACGCCGCCACCGGCATATTTCTTGTAGTTTTCATACATTTTTATGGACTCGCCAGCTCAATGGCGCAAGTGGTTAGAGGTTGAAGTTAAGCAACTTTCGCAGTGGTCGGTCATTGGATGGGTGACCCAAAATTTACTATCTCGAGCTCCTTGCTTAGGAAGGCACATTAAGCCGTTGGTCCCGGCTGCATCTACAGTCGTTAACACTCACCAATCCGCACTGAGCCTGCGTGGTGGGTCATGGCCCAATTTCCCTATTCCATCCATAGAAAAGGCCTATGCCCTAGCAGTGGGGACATTAATAGGCTTAAGATGATGATGATGATTAGTGATTATCAAATTCAGTCAGTTCAAAATATGTTTCCTATGTCATCTGTTCAGGGCTTGTGAACTTGCTTTAATTTTTCTTATTATTTTCAGGTTATGGACGCTGAAAAAAGAAAAGCTGAGAGTGGACGAGAACATCAGAAGAAAGCGGCAGCGTATATCACGGCAGAAAGAAAGGTAAGTTGCTCATACATTACATATTAATCAATATCCACCCACATACATATAAGCTCCATCTAGCGAAATCAAAACTTATTACAATAACCCTTGATCATTTATCTATTTACAGGTAACCCAATTAGAAGAAAACCTGAAGCGAAATATCATCAAATCGCGCCTGTACTTTGAAGAGAAGAAGCTCTGCGACGAACAGTTGCAAACGCAAAACGAGAAGATTGAGAAGTTGCAGCGCCTCATAGCCGACGCTAAGGGCCGCTACTCCAAGTCGTTGAAGGCTCTCGAGGAAATCTCCGAAGAGATTCATCGTCGAAGGGGAGAATACCCACCTGGCAAAGATGCGATACCAGTGGGACCTCGCGAGCCAGGAGTCGGAGCTGAACATGACCCTGTCCATGACGAGAACGATGCTAAAGCAGCAGAGAACGACGACGAATGCAGTCTGCAGGAACTGAGAATGCGCGTGCGAGAGTTAGCCCTCAAACCGATCGACCGAAAAGACGTGGAAACCGACGAGGCGTGGGCCCTGGAGCTGAACGAAACCATAAACAAACTAGACCAGTTGCTGATGATGAAGGAGAACAATCAGCAGAAGAGGTCAAAATTCACAGAAAGTTCTCCGAGAAATTCCAGCGCTCCGTCGACCAGCACAAACACTGGTAAGCACGCGTCACCTCCAAGCGATACGTGGAACACGGAACCCAACTTAACCAAAACGAAATCTAAAAGCAGGGAAGTTTTATTCGATGCCACTAATCCTCCCATCGCGAAGACTGAGAAATCAAAAAGCATGATGTCTTTGGACGTTCTTGCTCTGGCGAGGGACACGGCTGTCATGGACAGAGAATCGTATTTGAAAGCTGTTATTGAGGACAAATCCCCGACTGGCACGTACACCGAAAGCATTTCTGACAGAAACGAGAGTCCCGACGACATACTGATGGTAGAATGTGACTCAAGCGACTCCACGCAAAACCCCGTCATCAGAATGACCAGCTCCACTATTACTGATAGCGATAATAGCTAAATTGCGTCCCAATAAATACAGCTGCCACGAAACCTTAATGTATTTGTCACGGTGACCAAAAACATAGCTGATGTTATGACTTGATACACGTATTTGAAGTCATAATTATTTTGGCGCGTTAGGGAAAAATTGTGGGAGTTAATTTTAATCCGTTATAAGATGACAGGATTACTTCTTAGTGTCGCCAGATGAGTATGGGTGTATTCCGAAATGTACACCAGTGGTAATGACGTCACGAATCCGACGCCATCTTGTACCGGTATGCTACCATATTTTTACCGGGAAAATGAATATGACGTGTGACCGAGCGTGCGTGAGATGCATTCGAATTTTATTTCTTTTTTATTTAAAGAACAATAATGGCATCCGAACAAAAAGAATCCCTTTTATTTGATGAGGTGAATAAAAAATCTTCTTCATTCGCACTCTTTTTAATATTTCGACGATTTATGACGTCAGTGCACTGGCCAATATATTTCGGAACAATTCACCAGTATAGCGTCGATCCATGACGTCATTAGCACTGGCCAGTATACTGGTATATATTACGGAATACACCCTATATCAGAGCCCAAGCACGAATTTTGACAGATCCATAATCACCGGTAGCATCAAATTTTGTATGGAAAGAGCTTGTTTGTCCTTACATCCGGTAGGGGCGCTTTTTAGCTTTCATAGAAACTTTGATGATGCGATACGATTACGGAGCTGTCAAAGAGATTGAAACATTAAGGCCATCTGTAGTATCAATTCACAATGGCGGCTTTGCGTCAATTTGTACGCGTAAGTTTAGTCGAATTTATCTTCTATCGGAACAACATATCAAACGAAGAGTTTTCAATCATTGCAACTGTGTTTTAAGTACGTTTAACTGCACTTTCTTGACATAAGATCATATTTTATATAAAATTTCAAATATTAGAATGATACGTAAAGCTCACCTTTATATCGATGTTAGTTGCTCATACATTTTATAAAATTTACTGTTTAAAATTAATAAAATTTTACTAGAAAGAATTCCACGCGGATTAGGCAACAGACGGGACTCAAACCCTCATCCTCCACTATACGGGCGGATGCACTGGCCATTATGCTACCGCGGCCCTAATATCCGTGTCGAATTTTCTCTAGTATTTCTTAGGCTGTTTTTGTAATGTGTTCCACACATGTGGTAGAGATACTCACTCGTAAGCTCGCAGATTTAATAATGCCATATAGTTCCACCGACTCGGTTTATTTATTTTTTCTTCTCGCCACGAAAGTATTTTTTAGGTTGTAGATTGCGCTTTTTTTGAAGGCCGAAATAATCAGTAAAATTAAATAAGAACGCATGGATTTTGCGCCAATTGATAATTCCCGCACAAGAAGCCGGTCGGAAGATAGGATGTCGCGAAATCTTATTATTGAACTTGCTGTAGATACAAAACCGAGCTTTACAGCGCCTACTGTCGTCACGGTAATTTACAAGTACGAACATCGTTTAATTTGATATTGGTGTCGATTCTGGCACGTATCTCTAAATCTAAACTTAAATTTGATAACAGTGTATCCTTGTCATTCTCTATACAGAATAAAAGGAGAGACTGATGTTATTAAGTTTAGAGAATCACGCCGGAATTGACACCATTGTAAATAAATGATAGTTGGAAATTGTAAAATGGAAAAAAGGAAGTTAGAGGGGTTTAAAGCGGGGATCAAAGAGTAGTTGACACACAAGCGAAATCGCAGGCGGAAAGCTAGTCTGGAAACGACATCAAAATTTGTCTTCTATGATAAAGTTATTGAAGAATATGCTGTCTACGAATTGATGATATTTTTGAAACTTTATTTTTATTGCCATTGTTTTAAGTGGTAAAGTGGTATATAATTTCTAATTTTCTTGCCGTTTTGTATCGACAGTGGGTGCCGGACATACCGGCTGTTATCCTTACTGAATGAACCATGTATACTCACATTAAATGCGTCAATCTGTGTTTGCATATTTTGGTGCTTTAGCACAGACTTTTTAGCACACAGACTTTTAGTGTATTGTACGTAAATAATTCTTTTTTTATGAAACTTTGACATATTAAATGGATTATATTTACAAAATAATCATAATATGTAAGATCATTTTGATTTTCGAAGTCTTAAAATGTAGGTTGTGTTAAAAATTTTGTGAATTTCTTGAATACGAGTAAAGTTTTAGACATCAAATTTGGGAATCAATTTAGATACTAAAAGAATGTTTCAATTAAAATCTCTTATTTATCCTATCCTATTCGATAAAAAATTCAGAGTTGCCATTTAGAAAAAAAAAAAAACAATTTTCTTGAATTGGGCAATGAATGAATGTGTGCCTTCATTTCATACTAGTTCTTTTCTATGGAAGTGGAAAATGGAAGACTGCGATAAAACAGTACTTATTAAAGGTTGTAATTTTAAGGATTGCAGTGAAATAAAAAAAATATGTGTGTCATCGTTTTGTCACTGGAAATATACAAAATATGATTCTACACAGACAGGCCTGTGACTGGTTAGTGAAAATGAGTTGAAAACCATCTACATTAGTTGACAGAATTTAAGCAAATATTCTTTAAAACGTTAACGGATTAAACATCTTGGTTCCTAAAAAATGCATTAAACATTGAAATAAGATTTATAACATTAAATCTATTGGTAAATTAATTAAAAGCTTTTAAAGATGAGCCGTATTGAGGTTCCATACGGTATATTTTGCTTTGAATAACACACATATTTTTTTGGCTGCAGCTTTAGTGTAGTTACTAATATTTTTCACCATGCTCATAAAGTTAGTAATGCAAATATTTTTAATAATGGGTTGTTAATTTGTATGATGCATTTAATTTTAATATAAATTTAATATTATTTTATTATTAATATTTCAAACATGTTTTGTGAAAATCACGCTTAAGTTGAATTTAACTTTTGAGGATTGATTTCGACAGGCAGATTTATTATTATAATTGTCAATTTATGTTATTTACTTAAAAGAGCGAACTTATAAAAATTGGAAGAGACTAGAATTTACTGCACCATAATGTAATATTTTTACTAAAGATACAAACAGAAACCAAACTAATAAAATTCTGATATCAATACTCGACCTTAATGGATGGATTTAATATTTATCAAAGTCACCTTAACAAAAATCAGAATTTTGTGATTTGGTAAATTACAGGGAGCTAATTGTATAACTGTATCTCTGTCGTTTCTCCGATTAAGCTAAAGAAAAGGCAGAAAGCGAAATACTTACACAATTTGGCATATGATGTGCTGTTATAACATAAACCGAGCATATTTACTGCAACGATATTAAATACACTAGATACACCAACACGACCAAAATCGTGCCCGAAACCTGTCCAAAAGGTACATTGAACGATCCACGGAGCTCCGTAAGAAAATCGCGTAGTCAAAATCAATATGAGGCAGTATTTAAATAACCTTTAAAACACACTGTATAAGGTCTTAAATACAACGTATAGCAACGCATTAAATAATACACGTCAAGGACTTCCGACAGGTCGAAAGGCAAGCTCGTAAAATTTTACGACTTATTGCTATATGCGGAAGAATTTAGACCTTAGTTCTTTGGCTCTACGCGCAATTCTAAACGCCCTGTTAGCAATATAGCAGGCACGGAGGAAAAGAGACGGCTATATGGCGACGTATAACCGACCATGCATTTGAATATCACAAATATTTTAAATTAAATCAGTTTATAGTAAGTATTTGATCAAAATTTGCTTTTAACAAACATTGACAAGATACCTGTCGAAAAAACGACACTTTTCGTACTCTAAGTATTATTTTCGCATTATTTTGCGGAGCTCTGTGGCATCTTGACTTTGTAACAATCCGCGCGTGACTGTGAACCAAGAAGTGCTTGAGTGGAGTTCAAGCACTTCTTGATTGGGACACATTTTGAGCGCTCGTGGTGTATCTAGGGTATTTAATATCGTTGATTTACTGGGTCTAGCTAGACTTGATATGCATTAATAAAACAACTGACAAGCTTTTACCTTATTTTAGTAATAACAGAGCCTAAATCATGACTTCTTGACGCGAAGCAATATATGTAGTAAGATAGAGATTGCGCTCTGGACCCAATATTGAATCAGCTCAACGAACACATTAGCGTCGCCTGTGATTATGTATGTATGTTCCCTTTTGAAAGAGATTGTTTCACTTATAAAAATAAAAAATATATAAAACAGTTCTAACATAATTTTAAAATTATTTTTAACTCGGTGCTACTAAAACGAAGTCCATGATTAATAAAATGATGATTTAGATATCTCAATAATTTAGTAAATAGCTCATACCTACTGTGAACGATTAATATTTGGCACTGTTCACTTGTATTGATGTATTTCACGATAAATGTTATATTTTGCGTCAACGCAAAACCACGAGTTCCAGTAAATCTGCTAATTCCTTGTAACAACACAATTTTTTAAAACACTAACGATTATGGCTCGCACCAGTGCCGGTATATACTCCTCGACACCTAGACGTGATTAACACGCGATATAACATACCTTAGCTCCATTCAAGGGCGGATCCAGGGAGGGTGGTCATGGGGGTCATGACCCCCCCCCCCCCCTGGGCTGGGTACAGATGGACCAAACCCAGGGGATTTTATTTAAGTACTTTCAATATTTAATATACCACGACTATATGACCCCCCCTGGCGCCAAAGCTGGCTATATGACCCCCCCTGGCGCCAAAGCTGGCTATATGACCCCCCCCCTGGCGCCAAAGCTGGATCCGCCCTTGGCTCTATTGCAGCCTGTCTATGATTACCGAAACACGATAGATTATAGCGATTTATCGACATCGACTGTTGAACAACAATATAGTTTGACAGTTGAGTGTTGATAAAAAGCTTTAAATATCACAACGCGGTGCTCATGCTACGGGGGCTGGTATATGTAGTTTGATTTGTCAATCGCGTTTTCATTTGATTTTGCATTAATTTTATTCAATTACAGATTATTTATTTATACAGCCGAAACCCCTATTAGCCGCCGGTATCCACGCACGGCAACGTCACGGGCGATGCCTGCTGGGAATGACCGATAACCGGGCTACTGTTAAAAAGTTTGCCGGGTAATAACAGAAGTTATTACCCGGCAAACTGTTTGTGCAACGAATGACCATAGACAGAGAAGCTTGTGCAGTAGAGTCTACGGAAAGAGAATGGGATTTAGATTGGAGGGCGCTGTAGTGCTTTTCTACCGTATTTGTAAGGTTTTACCCCTTTTAGACATGATTAAATACAAAAAACCGCAAGAAATCACAACAACAAACAAATCCGTATCAATATAAAACTTTGACGTTTTACAGATTGCTGGGTTTGATTGCCAAATAAAAATCTTAATGTTAGTTCCGTTTTTCGCCACGCCCATTCTCTTTCCGCACAGACTCTACCAATTTTACATACAAAACAACTGTCTACTGTGCAAGTTCATTTGTCTGTGGTTTTGATAGAAATATGCCGCTGCCTATACCTATCTAAAATTGTGTTTATTCCAAGTGAATTAGAGAACTGTTGATTACCTTGACACTTTTTATGAACTATCTGTAATAAATAAATGTTTCTAACGACAGTACTGAATTTTATTTTTAAGAATTTTCATTTTGAAGTCGGACGGCATAATCGTCGCTCGTGTCGGAAGGCTCACTCACATCGAATTAAACGAAATGGCTAATTGCACGGCCTATCAATATCTTTTAAATAATTTTCAGGGTGTATTCAATTTTCGACCTTAATTAAGTGTGGATCTTTCTAGTAGAAAGCAGTACCTCCTTTGGAGTTACGATACCCAAGTTACCTATATCTGATTTAATAAATTTAAGTTCTTTTTTAATTCAATTAAACAAGTAGAACTTACAAAAACCAAACTGTATTGTGCAATAAACAGAGCAAATAGAATGGGATATTTTTTCCTATTTGTTCTATTGGCAGAACATATAGGAACGGGTTCGTTATCAGTCCTATAAACAGTTATATATAAAAAATAAAACATTTTGAAATCTTTATCCGTTTATTATCGGAGAGGTCAATGTTGGATTCTTAGAGAATAGTTTATACAATATATTGGCCTCCTTTCTGTGACGCACTATCTTAAATATTAACAACCAGTATCTTTTTTCACGAGGACGGAAAATGAATAATAACGGCTGTACTCAGAGACGTTAATTAACTTTTGTTTGATTAAAGTTATTGCTGCCTCTTTCTTGGCTATAGTAATGGAGTAAGGCGACACCAGTACCCCAAGCACAAACTTTGACAGACCCGAATTCGTATCGCCAACGTCAGTTTCTATCAAAACTTAGCAGCGCCCCTACCGGACATAAGAACAAACTGACTTTTTCCGTAGAAACTTTGACATTGCGATACGAATACTGTCTAGCTAATTTTTCGTGCTTGGGGTACTGTACCCTTAGCATGAACCAATATCGAATTCGAATAGTTTTTTTTTGAGTGTGTATGCTGTTGGTCGCAGATGACCTTTACAGCGTCACCGGGTTTGGGGACGGCGAGATCCTAAGGGGACCTCAAGCCGAGAATTGGCGAGTGCCTCTGGAGGTATTCTAGTCGGATGGCGTCTCCCCACGGGGGGAGTCTCCTCTCCGTCTGGAGCCTCCAGACCACTCGAACCTGAGGGGGTCGGCTCAACTAGAGGGCGTCTCTGAGACTTCGAAATGTCATTGCCAAATATTGTATGGAAACTTGAACACAGCGCCATAACGGACGTAACGAGAACTAAAAAACCAGTACACATTTTACAATGACTTTTCGCACTCGCAAACTATTCAAATTCGATATTGGCTGGTGCTAAGAGTACTGATTTCAAATGTTTGAATTTATTTCACGTCACTGAGTACGGCCTTAAGACATTACATAATGAAAATGTTAGGGCGCATTATGTTTTCGACCTAAAATAAACTTTTGAAAATACAATGTCTCCCTAAGGATAACCTTTTGTTCGCTAAACAAACTTTTCAACTGAAAAACTATTATTTAATACTGAAGTTGTTATTAAATTTCGAGAGTGCGCAACAGAATGGACCCAGTAACAACACACATTAGGTATATTTTCTATTTTATACAAATATACACATCTTTGAAGGAAGGCACTTCTAGGGAGCAATAGATATTCAATAGAGTTTATTAATGAATTAATATAAGGATGTTTAAAGATTACAAAAACGACACAGAGCCCATTGTTGTACTACAATTTGAGCCATACACAACACTAAAATAGTGAACACGTTCGCATTTGTCCAATTTCATCAGTAATTTTCTGTTAATTATCCATAATTCTTAATAAAATATAATGAAAATGGACAATGGACCTGATTTTGACTTGGTTATCTAAACATAAAATCCCCTTAAAACTAATTTTGACAACAGCATATCCTTGTCAGTCTTTATAGAACACTGGTGGCCCGCCCTCGCTTCGCTTCGGTGTAGAGCTGAAGTGTAGACTACAGTTTTTCTCAGGCTTGTATTATACACAATGACATTCATCTATGATTCTTCTTATACCTGCATGCAAAGTCTTAGCCCGATCAGTTTAAAATTGACAAAGTTTCATACAAACTTTCATTCCCTATTTTATCCTCTTGGGGGTAGAATTGATCAAAATCCTTTCTTAGCGGATGCCTACGTCATAACGTCTACCTGCATGCCAAATTTCAGCATGATCCGTCCAGTGATTTGGGCTGTGCATTGATAGATCACTATGTCAGTCAGTCAGTCCTTTTGTTTTATATATATATATGAACCTTTGAGTTTTATATATATAGATGAAAAGGATATAACTACGGTCAAATTTAGTTTTAGGGTTAGAGAATTGTCACGGGATCAGGCCCAGTGGCGGATATGTTCTATAATTATGATAGTTTATATAATATTTCACAGTATTAAGAACATAGAAAATACTTTTCGAATGAATAATATCATTTAATACACATTATACATAAACAATTAAATTGCAAAATATTAAGTGCATAGACATACGGAATGGCTTTATAAGTAACTTTCGTCGATACAAGTTAAAAATCTTAAAAAAAAAACCCTTAATCATACTTATAAGTCGCGGCACGAAACTGTAGCACTGACCATTATTGCGCAGAAGTAAACATTAATATGTGTTGGGGGGGAAACGAGGTGCGCGGGTGGGCGTGCGTTACGCAAAGAAGTATAATAATAGATTGGGGAAGGCGGCTCTAAAAGTGTCCATCTAGTAGAAAGAGAAAGAAGATGAGAGACCGCTAGCTATCTCTCTCTCTCTTATGACGCATGGCATCTAATGACATCACATCGAAATAGTAAGATGCTTACGGTTGCTAATGCGCGTGCACGATTAGAGAGAGAAAGCTAGCGGTCTCTCATCTTCTTTCCCTTTCTATTAGAGGGACACTTCCACTTGTAGTAGAGTCTATATCTCCCCTACTCTATTCTTATACCTCTATGGCGTTGCGCCGATTGTCTCTCCAGTCGTTCCCATGCGCAGCTATCCCCCAGCGTTTTGTTCAGCGCTAGAGTTACGTGCCACGACCTGTGCATACAGTGCGACAATGATCCTTATGAACGTTTCGAAAATTGGACCTAACACCGCAACTTTTTTTTTTTATAGCGAAGTAGGCAAATGACTTCACCCCACCTGGTGTTAAGTGGTGATAAAGTCCAAACGCGAAGATAGCTGGTACAGCAGTTATAAACTGCTACACCAACCATCCTCAGCTTGCCGGCCTGCAAAAATGCTTCTTCACGCCTCTCTTAAAGGACCCCAGATTGTAGGAAGGAAGGAACACATGCGCGGGCAAAGAATTCCTCTTACGAATTGTACGACAAAGTAATGAGTCACCAAATTTCTTTGTTCGTGTAGGACGTTTTTAAAACCTTTGTTAAGTCGCTTACCCTCTTATTAATAAACCAGGAGTAAGCTTAGACTAGTTACGCCGTGTTTTGTTCTTATCACTCAAATGCCATTCCCAGACGCGTCTTTCCCAGTGGGCACTTTGGGCAAGTGCCCAGGGCCCCGCGATCGATAGGGGCCCCCTCAGATCAAATACAAAGTCCCTAGTTCCTGTTAGATCACCAAACGATAACCAATATTTATTACCAAAAAAACATATAATTTGGATGAAATCGAACCTAAATTACTGACTACAATACCAACTTAGTAGCTTTTATTTAACTCGCTCCATTTCAAGTTATAATCCACATCAAAGATACAGGGGCCCCACTATCCTAATATGCCCAGAGCCTCCAATAGGTTAAAGACGGCCCTGGTCATTCCTTGGACAGAGACTAAACATGGAGTAACTAATCCAAGCTTATTCTTCGTTTATTAATAAGGGGGTTAGTGTATTGCCAGTTCTTTTCATAGTGTTCCAATTTTGAACCATAGGGGAGACCATTTGGAACTGATGGTAGTTTACGGAAGTGAGAGGTAAAGGAATTATAAATAAGTACAAAAACTTAATAAATAAATGACAAATAGAATATTACCTTTTTTTCTATAAGTGTATTCTTTATGTGTGAAAAAAGGTACCGTTTTTCTCATAATGGACAACGTATAATTATATAAGTTGATTTCTTTTCTTAAATGTTTTGGCCATAGTACTACTTGTAAACATTAGAATTTAATTAAAAAGACCCAACCATTTTACAATTAAGGCATTTACTTATAGTAAAATAATATCTAAATAAACAGTGACACTTTATTTTATGATTATATTATTCTTTTATTCGTGGTATATAAATGATTATAAAAAATATATAAAAATCTGTTTAATAAGACTGTTATTTTTTCGAATAAAATTTAAAAAAGAACAAAACGAGTTCCCTAATAATCGGGAGATTTTCTATTACTTGAAACATTTATCATTCAAAAGCGCTCTTAGTCCACTGTCACCCACATTCATAAACATCTTCGTCGCACTGTAAAAGATATTTTTTAATTCTCTACAAGGTCAAGATGATCTATAAGTATACCTGTAATGTTTAATACGCGATTTCTTTATTCGTAATATTACTTATACCCACATATAACCAATATAAGATAGAATTTTCATAATTTATGATTTTGTACATATTAGCTTTCGAAGTTAAACTTATTTAAAGAAAGTATTATTAGATTAATTAAGTTACCCCTTGACGAACTGATTAAGTTCTCAACTTACTTAAATCGGACATTGTTGATAATACTTCTTACATGAGTTTGACCCATAGATTAAATCAAAAAGGGAAGATACGGTACGCTCTAATTAGTCAAATAAAATAAGCTCCGACTTAACTACATAAGAAACTGACATCTATAAATAAACATTTAATCGAGCGAGCGAGTCGGAACAGTAAGTACCCCTAGCACGAACCATTATCGAATTCGAATAGTTTGCGAGTGCGAAATGTCATTGTCCAAGTTTGTATGGAAACTTGAACAAAACGCCATAACGGACGTAAGGAGAACTAAATATCAGTACACATTTGACAATGACTTTTCGCACTCGCAAACTAATCGAATTCGATTTTGGTTCTGACGTCTGCGTCGCTTGACAACAGACTGCAGATGCTCTTTCTCTCTCGGCTGAGTTGTATTGCTGTCCTTTTCTGGATAATAAACCGTGGTTCTTGAGAAAAAAAATATTCTTTAACATTACGAATAACAAGTGATACCGTGGCATTAGTTCATTGTTCTTGAACTATTTTTGCACTTTTTAAAAGTATCGAAGGCATTTCTTTCTCATTCTTCTTTTAAACACAGCAAAACCGCAATGTCCAAATTCCAAATTCATTCGTCTAAATTTGATGTCCGAATCAGGTCCCTCCAGAATATAAGCATTACATCGGCAATCCATTTGCCGTTGCAACATTATGCTGAGTTGGGGCCTAGTTGACGATGTACCTTTTGTTTGATGTGTGTTTATTGTAATTAATGTATGTCGTCTATAAATGCTTTTCTTACTTTCTTTCAATGTTGTTTAATAAATGCACATGCAATGTGTTTGCTTGTCGAATAGGGTATTTGACAAGTTTTAGATCTAATGTTTATAGAGTCCATAAAAAGTGAATATTCATCATTGTGTTGTGTATTTCGGTAAAAACCCCAAATCAAAAACTCTATTTTCAAATTGCCGCGAAAAACGTATCTCTGGACAATATGGCGTCTCACTGGTGTGTAACGTCACACGACTGTCATTAAAACGTCAAACCATACAATCAAATGTCACTTTAACCGGAACTTTACTTGCGTGTGACGTCATTTTAGGCTCCACCAATCTCAAGCGTTTTGGGTCACGTGACAATAGACAAGAAAACTATTATCTTTATCGTGGGTTTTTAGTAAAATTATAAATATTTTTTCTGTAAAAATAGTAAATACTCCTGCCAATATTTATTCTAAATACAGATGCTAACAATTGGCACTTTATTTTTAATACTGTCAAATACCCAATTGAGACTAAAGAGATTTTAAAACATGAACTAAATTTAAAAGGTTTAATTTAAAGGTAAAATTCACGATAGATAAGCGGGGACCGTATCTTCCGTTTTCGTTTTAATCTAAAGTTTGACCCCATATAAATGGCACCTATTTTTAAAATTAATCGGCTTTAAAGAATAATAAAAAAATATAATACACAAAATTGTTGCGTAAACGGTATAATAATACACAATAAATGCATACATTACGAAATGCAATAAAATAAACAATTTATACTATCAAAAAATAGAATAACATACCTACCTACCTTTATATATTGGAAATTTTATAAAAACCGTTTTCTGCACATTATCATACAAATACAGTCAACTTTATAATAAATTTCACCAACTCAACTTCTTTGTTGTAAAACATTTGTATGATAAATTATTATATATTCCATTAAAATAATAATTACGACATTGATTTAGAGATTCCATACAATACATTATTTAGGAAAAAGTAAATTTTTAATTTTATCAATTAAACCCCTTTGTCTTATAAATTTAATTTACATATTAATTATAATATTGGCATCATTGTAATATATTTTTTCTAACCTCACGTAACCTAGGGTGTATTCCGAAATATACATCAGTATACTGACCAGTGGTAATGACGTCACGAATCCGACGCCATCTTGTACCGGTATGCTACCATATTTTTACCGGGAAAATGAATATGACGTATGACCGTATACTGTGCCTGATATGAATTCGAATTTTGTTTCTTTTTTATTTAAAGAATAATAATGGCATCCGAACAAACATAATTCCTTTTAATTGATGAGGTGAATAAAAAATCTTCTTCATTCGCACTCTTTTTAATATTCCTACGATTTATGACGTCAGTACACTGGCCAATATATTTCGGAACAATTCACCAGTATAGCGTCGATTCATGACGTCATTAGCACTGGCCAGTATACTGGTATATATTACGGAGTACACCCCTAGCCTACCCAGTTGCATATAAAATGAACGAATGAATTGCAGACTAATGAACGTCTGACCAACTCACAGTGGGTTAGGTTAAGTTAATGTTGTGACCTAAGCGGTCGGCGAAGCACCAGCGCCATTGATAATACATAAATAAAATGATGAAAAATCGCCTTTTTTACACACATTGCCGAATGCGCAGTCGCTATTGTATTATAATAATAATAATAAACATTTGTTGACTTTAAGCGAGTTACAATATAAAATATTTTTAAACTGATAAGACAAAAATTTGTGACAATAGGCACATTGGAGCTTAAATATTGTAGACAGGCAACAGGGGACCTTGTTGCCTGTCTATGTACATAAATACTGTGGCCAATATAGGTGTTGCGCACATTAGTTGTATCATTAACTGATATATATATATATACCCAGGCAAAGTATATAAAGAATAATATTTCATAAATGCCTTGACGAAATTTTGTTATCAATCTAGTTACACCGGCATTGGTTTATTTGTTGAACTTTCGTCTCAGAGCAAGTTGAATAGAGTATAGGTATTGTTACAAAATGCCGAATTATACAGATTGCCGGTATATACACGTAAACATGAAAATCCACAGACATAGCCAAGATTAATACATAATAATACTTAGTAGTTCTGTTAAAACCAATTTTGCTTTTGCATGCAGTAAATCGAAAAGGATCTAACCAATAATAACTACAACTAGGCTTGCCATATGGCCGGGAAATCTGCGATGGTCCCGGAATTTTGCGTTTTGTTCCGTGTCCAGTAATAGTGGTGATGACGGGGTACAGCAAACGAAATTCTATTAAGTCCGTCAGTTAGATGATCAAAAAATAATGGACACGTATTTTTTTCTTTGGGCAATCAACCAAAAAATGACAAAGTTATAGCGCGTCAAAGTTCGGGAGTAGGGGCTCGTAACGTCACTTTTAAGTGAAAATTGTATCAAAACGTGACGTCATGCGACTTCTCAAATCAATATATCTCTGCAATGTTTATATTATGTGAAAAAATAAAAAAATACGTGTCCAAAACTTTTTGATAATCTACCTGATAAACGAAGAAAAAAAATTAGTCATCATCCCTATTAGACCTTATTGTCCCGGATTCCGATAATTTGCTTGTTTCGTAACAAAATAAACT
Source organism: Chilo suppressalis (assembly GCA_902850365.2). Taxonomy (NCBI): domain Eukaryota; kingdom Metazoa; phylum Arthropoda; class Insecta; order Lepidoptera; family Crambidae; genus Chilo; species Chilo suppressalis. Next base: position 4,624,073 of record OU963899.1, on the reverse strand, counting down.
AATAACAAATGACGGTCGGCTTAATGTTTTAATTCCGAGGATTCTTGATTTAATGCTTTATTTTTTAGGGGGGAGGGGGGTCCAAATGTCCTGGAATTGATAAGCCAGCATCTGGCAAACCTAACTACAACCGACAATGAGTTGATACAACTCATTGTCAGATCAAAACAAAACTTTGTTATTTTGTATAGCTTTTGGTACACCGTTCTACAAGTGTATGGGAAACCATACAACATAACGAAGAATCGGTTATATTACTACACCTTATTTATATGCATTATCAACTAAACAAAATCCATATTTAACATGACCTTTGGGGTGTATTTCGCATAAGGAATATGTAATTGAAACTTTGGTCATTGACTATATAAAAAAATGCATAACTTATGCACAAAAAAATATATATTATAAGATAGTCGACACGATCCGACATCGACTGATATCCACTTATTTAAATTATTAAATTCTTGATTAATAATTTTTCGTAATCTCATCTTATTCCATACGGAAAGAATCCCCATGCCCAGTATAAATGAACGTATTTATGCAAACTGGAGACAAGCAATAATTTTCAAAAATAATATCTTCAGGTTTAATAAATAATGGCAGTAACGGAATATAAGTTTGTCAGTAATATAACCAACTAAGCAAAGGTTTGGCAATGAGAAAAATAGCTGACGTAAAATGATTAATCGTTATTGTAACGTCGTATCTACGCCATTACATAAATTAAATAGTTTGACATCCGTCACTCAAAATTTTTCCCTATTTTTAACAAATAAAACATAGGTAAGTATATCTTTAAAAATTTGGTTTAATTTTGGATAACATTCTAGAAAATAAATAATAATTGTTAAAAATACATCGTTCTAAATTTAAGTAAACTTTTTGTAATTTATGGTTTGTCCATGCCCAAATTTTAATTTTAATATGAGAACACGAAGCGCTGGGCGTTTTTTTGAAGTGAGAGCTGGCAACACTTTTCGATTCATTTAAGAGACGATTGGTCATCTTTTTTAAAAATGTGAAATTTAACATTAAAACCTAACTTTTTTTCCAAAATGCGCTCATTGCGTTAATTTAAATTAATAAAGTGGTTCCCGTACCGGGAATCGAACCCGAGCCTCCTGGGTGAAAGCCAGAACTATTTAATCTATATAATGGCGTAGATACGACGTTACATTAGTAATAATGTAATCGCCAGACCTTTCAATAGTAAGAAACTAAAAGGAAACGATTTTCTGGTCTGCAATTAAAGGAGGTATTCGCTTGGGCCAATTAAAATACAGTTTATGGAACTTCCTTCTGTTTAAATCTAAAGAAAATATAACTAGAAAAAATTCCACGCGGACCAGGCAGCAGACGGGACTCGAACCCGCACCCTTTGCAATCCGGCCGTGAGTCAGTGCATTACTGACTCACGGACCGCGTCGCAATTCCTCTAGCCATTCTTAAGGTGCAAGGCAGCGCCATCTCTTCGCATTATAGGTAAGCCACAATGTCAAATGAATACTTTTACAAGTATTAATCATTTGAAAGTAGAAATAGCAATTATAGTTATAATTTTTATTTTTTTTAAAGCATGTAACTGCTTGATGTTTAAATCTAAAGAAATTCCTTTTGTTTGTTAAGACACCATGACTATTAATTTTTATGTCAAACAATCATCATCCTTTGACTGTATTATACACATGTAACATGCCCAATTTGTTCTTAAAGTCACAGATTTCGTTGGTAGATTACGAAGATTCGTTAAATAAAATCAGTACGTTTACATCATTCTAGTGACACTGAGCAAATAGGTCCATCGTTTAAAAAAAAATTGCGTCCAGTTGGCATACACACGTTTATATTGTAAATTTAAAAGGTTAAAATGCATCTTTTTTGGTACGCGTAATACTAATCTTGGCACACTAGCTAAATAAATATACCAACCAAGGATAGAACTAACGTCTATCGACACATAAAATACCCTCAATAAAATTACCCAAGTAGTCAGTTATATACGTCAAAACAATTAAAAATCATCTGATATATCTTGACCTGTCCGAAGTTAGCAAAACCAACACGTTTGAATATAAATATTTCCAACACTCACAACAATTAGCCTAGCCCCAAAGAAAGCACTGTAAGGCTTGTGTTATGGGATACTAGGGTAACGGATAGAATAGAATACATATACAGAAATTATAAGTATATTTATATGGAAATGCATAATAAACATTCATGACTGGAATACAAATGCTCGTATTCATCACACAAACATCTGCCCCCACTGGGATTCGAACCCGAGACCTCTCGAGTCGGCGACACCATGAAACCCGGCGTACAAACCACTCGGCCACGGAGGTCGTCTAAACTCTTTCACTTTTATTTTTGAACTTCATTTTATTACTGTAGCTACTTGTTAAGGCTCATGAATTAGCCTCATTCAGGCTGATTAAAATGGTTCCGATGTGATATTCTTAATACAAAACTCGAATAGGAAATCTATGAGAAAACATTTAATTTCTAATGTCAATTAGTGTTTTTTATTTATAGTCTTCAAAACGTTTGGTTTTACTTCATTAATAAAATTGTATACTGCGCAGCCACGCGGCTAACTTCAGACAGGTTAAGATACATCGGCCTAACAGTGGGCGCAACAATACATTCAAAGATTATAAAGAGCAATGAAAACATCAACAGAGAACCATTAATACATTTTTCTAGTTTACCAACGACGAAGGCTTGCCACAAGACTCATATACAGCAAAGAGTACTTTTAGTTGTAGGTAAAAAACTTTTGGGACCTGCAACAGTATTATAAACATATGGATGTTGAATACAGTAGACCCGCGGTAATCCAGACCCGGTATAATCCGGCGCCCCCTGTAATCCGATACGCTTATCACTGTTGATTTACACATGAAATAAGTTGAAATACATTTTTAGATTTGTAATTTGTCGGATTACAAGGTACTCTTATTCCACAAAATACCGGACTACATAGACTATAGAGTGGGCTTAGACAGTACTCTGTTATCCGACAAATTTGATAAACCGACATCGCCCTGCAGAACGTTTGTCGGATTACCGCGGGTCTACTGTAATTGTAAAATTTATAAAAGATCGGCAAGCCTTCTATAACTCTCAGTTATAAAGAATCGAACCTAAAATGGCAAAGCAATATATTCTATCCTTCTATAGAATGACTCTCGTCGCAATTTGAGGTTAGTTTTTTTTTAATGATGCGAGTTCTTTGAAAAATATGTTATTAATATCGCTATACCTATAGTTTGGCTTGAGGTCTGGCGACTGCTTCTCGCCACCACGAGGCGCGACCGAATGTGTCCGGATTGCTGAACAACGCTGTTTGAAGGTTCTGGTACAACTGTTGACAATAAATTATGTTAAAATAAACACGATTACACGAGGAGCTCGATGGCGCAAATGGTTAGCGCGTTCGGCCGCGATCGATGAAGTAAAGCGACTTTCACAGTGGTCGGTCCTAATGACCGACCACTGCGAAAGTCCATGGCTGACCAAAAATTTACTATCTCGAGCTCCTCCGTGCTTCGGAAAGCACCGAGCTCCTCCGTGCTTCGGAAGGCACCGAGCTCCTCCGTGCTTCGGAAGGCACCGAGCTCCTCCGTGCTTCGGAAGGCACGTTAAGCCGTTGGTCCCAGCTGCATCTGCAGTCGTTAGCACCTACCGATCCGCACTGGGGCCGCGTAGTGGGACATGACCTAATCTCCCTATTCCATCCATAAGAAGGCCTGTGCCCCAGCAGTGGGGAAATTATTAGGCTAGTGATGTGATGTGAAACACGCTTAAACGGGTTTAAAATGTTATTACTGTTTTGACGTTTGTTTTATAACCTTTTTTTAAATTTTATTATTCTGAAGTGTATTATAACTGTATCATTTTTGGTTTTCCCTAATGAATTTTATTTTTATTGTTAACCAGTAGAGGTGGATTTGTTCTAATTTTTGTAAATGCAAATTTGGAGGTGCGAGATTCTCTGTCACAGGTGTGTTTCACTTAAAAGAGGATCTCAACAACTGTTGGCCGTACCAACTTGTACAGAAATAAAAAAAAAAATTTCAAACTGCGTTGTCAGAATTATGTTTTTTTTTTACTTATGACATGCTTTCTTCGAATGTCTTTTGTTGAAAGTTCGGATACTTCATTTTAAGATTATTGATTGAATAATAATATGTATATATATAATAAAAGAGATGGAATACGGTCATGCATAAAGATGGAGCTGATTGGCTTGATATACCTGTGTTTTATTTGGGAAGCTAACCAAAATTTACTATGTAGTATATTAGTTTATAGACATTAGTTTATAGGAATATAACAGAATTAATTAAAATGAGGTTATGTAACGATTTTAGTTGAGAATGCAGATTTATAGAGCTAAGGATTCCATAAAATAGAGTGATTAAATTTTTGTTCTACGACAAATATTGACGAATTTATGACCAAATTACTAAACAAATTTTCGGCTGGCCGCGGGGTGATTGTGACGTCACAGAGCTCTAGCGCTCGGGCGCGAGCGTGCAGAAAGGAACATGTCAACATCCACAAATTTTCGACTTTATTGTAAACAAACACGATTCATACTCACATTCCCGTCGCTCTTCCCCAGCACCGAATTCAAAATGAAGTCAGTTGGTGCGAGAGCATCAGCCACACTGACCATTTCTCCCTTCAGTTCACCGCAAAGTTCCAAAATGGCGTCTCTCAATAGCCTCGCCATCAAATCTCCTTTCCCATAACCACCTTGGTACAACTCTACCAAATGCTTATCCAAAGACCACAGACCGTACAAATAAAACAGTTTGTACAACACAGGTTTCAACTCCCTCTCTTTCTTCGCAATAGATTGGACAGAGAACACTATAGCTAAATATTCGGCGTACACTCTCGTTAAGGTCTTCCATCTGTACACTTGAGATTTGGTTTTAGCTAGGAACTTGGACAGGCCTTTGGTTACTTCCGCTTCGTATTTCTCGTGAGTTTCCTTTAGGAGCCAACATAACAGCCATTTGTACGTGTCCGTTATGACTGCAAAGGAATATAAGCCATAGGTTAAGACTTTATAAAAACTACCGCTAAAAATTAAGAAATTTTCTTTTCTTGAGTCCAAAGTGCCAACCCAAGAAGTAAATAGAAACTCTCTCAGATCTCAGTTCCATCCACCTTTTTATGCAATCAATAAACACTAATATATAATGTATGAAAATTTTCAAAAACTTATCAAATAACATATTGTATGTAAAGAAAATACTTCTTAATGTATGCTAGAAAGGGAAATCGTCAAAAAAATGTTTTTGTTGAAGATACTAAAAGCTGTTTTATAATTGTCATCATTCGGCAATACGACGACACCTACTGAGGCACAGGCCTTTATTTTTATGGCTTCTATTCATGTTATAGACATTAACGGGATTGTTACCATGTACCTTGTTTTTTATGAGTCTCCGATATCTCGGCACTTTTCTTTACTCGATATTTCGGGTTGCAAGCGTGATCATGGCGCGGAGTAACTGAACTAATTGCGGGTAGATTTTATTGGCAGACATATCGGTCTACCCTCTGTCGTCGTCTTTTACTGCGCTCGCAATTATACTGTTCATGTCTTCTAATAAGATGTTTTACAAGTTTAAGAAATCGATCTCACGTTATTTACTAATGTTTATGGAGTCCATCAAAGCTTCATAAAATGATTTTAGTCATACTGTTGAGTATTTTAGTAAAAAAACTAAATCAAAAATTCCATTTTGAATAAGATGTTTTAGAAGATAGTTTTAGATATCGATCTCACGTTATTTACTAATGTTTATGGAGTCCATCAAAGCTGCATAAAATAACATTAGTCATTCTGTTGAGTATTTCAGTAAAAAAAACTAAATAAAAATTCCATTTTGAACTTGCCGCGAAAACGTTTCTGTGGAAATAATGGCGTCTCACTAGCATGTGACGTCACGCTGTATGTGACAGTCATTAAAACGTCAAACGACACAATGTAATGTCACTTTGACCGGAAGTTTACTAGTGTGTGACGTCTTTTTTGTCTTCGCCAATCCCAGGTGCTTTCGGTCACGTGATCATAGAATTAAAAATCAAATTTCTATTTAGTGGTTTTTTTAGAAAAGTTATTAATTATTTGTCCATATTAAATATAGATGGCAACATATGGTACTTTATTTTTAATACTGTCAAAAAGCCTATCATTATTATTACACAATCTGATGGACAAATAAATATTCAAACAGCCTTACAGTGCTTACTTTGGGGCTTGGCTAATTGGTGTGTGTAAAAAAAAATAGAATAAATATTCTTCTACTTATGTCCGAACAGGAAAACAACTCACATTGCACCGTCTTCAGCTGACTAGTGTCTGTGCAAGAGAACGCCTTTCTTGATATGCTATTGTAGTCCTTCAGGAAGGCGACAGTTCCCAATGGAGAGTCGACAGTGTTCCCGTTTATAGCAGCTTGGTATTGCCGTAGAAGCCAATTGCCGGCCTGCTGAGATAAAACGTTGTTGTCTCCCTCGTAGGTCACTGTGGGCTCGTGGTTGCTTCGTATGTCGCCTATACGGGCGCACTGTACCAGAAAATATTGATAAACGTCAATAAAAATAAACACAGTATAAATTATCATCAGCCTATTAATGTACCCATTGCTGGGGCACAGGCCTTCCCAATAGATGGAATAGGGCGATTGGGCCATGACCGACCACGCGGGCCCAGAGCGGATTGGTGGGTGCTTAGGTTACTGTGAGCTCGTGGTTGCTTCGTATGTCGCCTATACGAGCGCACTGTACCAAACAATATTGATAAACGTCAATAAAAATAAACACATTATAAATCATCATCATCACAGCCTATTAATGTACCCACGCTGGGGCACAGGTCTTCCCAATGGATGGAATAGGGAGATTGAGCCATGACCCACCACGCGGGCCCAGTGCGGATTGGTGGGTGCTAACGACTACAGATGCAGCCGGGACCAACGGCTTAACGTGCCTTCCGAAGCACGGAGGAGATCGAGATAGTAAATTTTTGGTCACCCATCCAATGACCGACCACTGCAAAAGTTGCTTAACTTCAACGATCGCTGCCGAACGCACTAAACAATTGCGCCACCGAGCTCCTAGTCTCCTCGGTATGAATACATATTATAAATAATGGTCAATTTTAAATTGACTTAATCTATCATCATTAGAGATCGGATAATCGGATGCATATTTATTGAAGTGACAACTTCCTATGGGAGTGTAAACTGCGTAACGCGTTACGGCGCCAGTCTGTCTGTCTCCCCTTCGCCGTAACCGGTCCCCCCGCTTATGAAGATAGACGCCACAGTCCACCCAGGTACCAGAGGGGTTTTCCCTAGATCCACCCTACTTCCTCACCCATCAATCCCCACAATCACCCTCGAATCCATTTCACCCTCCAATCCCCCTTTTCACTCTTGAATCCTCTTAACACACTCCAACAGACTTGTTATAGTAGTGTATGTCTTTTTAAGAAAAAGTATTATTATTATTATAAGTTTTACCTTCAGAAAGCCGTACCCGCCGCAAGCTTCCCTGCACTGTTGTATGGCCTCTAACACAGTCCACGACAGCGTGGTCTTGCTGCACGAAACCATCGCGTGAATCTCCCCTACCGCCTCACTCTACGAAAAACAAACCAGTTAATATTACAAAACAGTACCCCTAGCAAGAACCAATATCGAATTCGTATCGTTTGCGAGTCCGAAATGTCATTGTCAAATGTGTACTGATTTTTAGTTCTCGTTACGTATTTTGTGCCGCTGCTGTTCAAGTTTCAAATTTGACATTGACAGTAACACTAGCACGAACCAATATCGAATTCTCATAATTTGCTAACCGAAATGTCAATGTCAAATTTTGTATGGAAACTTGAACAGCAGCACCACTTTGGACGTAACGGGAACTTAAAAATCAGTACACATTTGACAATGACATTTCGGACTCGCAAACGTTACGAATTCGATTTTGGTTCGTATTAGGGGTACAGGTCGCAGCACGTAACTTTGACGCTGAACAAAACGCGTCAGGGATAGCTGAGCATGGGTGCGACTGGAGACACAATCGGCGCAACGCCATAGAGGTATAAGAATAGAGTAAGGGAGATATAGATTTTACCTACAAATGGAAGTGCCCCTCTAATAGAAAGGGAAAGAAGATGAGAGACCGTTAGCTTTCTCTCTCTAATCGCGCATGCGCATTAGCAACCGTAAGCATCTTACTATTTCGATGTGATGCCATTGGATGCCATGCGTCACAAGAGAGAGAGATAGCTAGCGGTCTCTCATCTTCTTTCTCTTTCTACTATATGGACACTTTTAGAGCCGCCTTCCCCACTCTATAATTATACCTTTATGCGCAATGCACGTCCATCCGCGCACCTCGTTTCCCCCCAACACATCTTAATTTTTACTTCTGCTCAATACCGATCAGCGCTAGACTTTCGTTCCGCGACTTATACAAATAGTTAACAAGCATAAATCTATAGAAAATATTACTAGAAAAAACGCGGTCCAGGCAGCAGACCGGACTGGAACCCGCACTTTCCGTTATCCGGGCGGATGCAATGACTAATTACTCTACCGCGAACTTAATATACATATCGAATTTCTTCTAGTTTTGCTGAGGCTGCAAGGCAGCGCTATTTCTTCACATTGTAGGACACCCAAACCGCCTTATTACAAAACGTAGACTAAAGTTAAACATGGACTAAAACTGATGCTGTCATTTTTGATTGCTTAAAAGAAGACAAAGACAACATCAGATTTATACCAAGAGTTACTTTTTTTGTGTCACTAAACAGGCCCTGCCGGAATTACAGCGCTGGTGCGACATAATGTCGTATCAGCTAATGCTGAGATTTTTTCAATTTGTATCTTTAAATGTGTAAATGAGGGTTAATAAAATATATTCTATTCTATAACTTAAGTGCGCGTTTTGAAAAAAGGCAGCTAACGTCCAACGAACTTTATGCTAGCACTTCACTCTCGCCGAGGTTAGGCGAGGGAGCGCGATCACGAGAATATAGTCGGGGCCCTCGGGTCACATCGCCGCGCCTCGCCTCACTTTGCCTGCCCTCCGGCTGGAGTCGGTTTTATGGCGCGAGTCAAAGGGCGCGAAGTGGGGAGACGAGGCGAGGCGCGGCGTCCACATTCTCGCGTTTATTCAATCAGTATGATACCAGATTTTTTTGTGAGACATAGTAAAAATTTTTGCAGGTTTATTTAGAAATTAAACGAATAAAAAACTCATACATTAATCGTATTTTAAAATAAAATAAAGTCGGTTTTACGGGCGAAGATTTTACGTGACAACGTCTTTTTCTCGGTAGAATATTTATTGATATGAATATAATTAAATTGCACAATAGGAACAAGGAATTGAATGAAAATAAGAATTGCACAAATTTTAACTATAGAAATATATTTTGTTTACTAAAACATTGTACATGTAAACTTAAACTTAACACGAGAGACTCATCGTAACGTTACCGAGCGTTACACTTTTTCATAAGTGACTCCCAGCCGCAACCTAATTTAAGACGTTGTCACGTCAAAAAATTGTAAGTCATAAATTGGTTACAATTTTTGAAGTTATACTTCTTTAGGCGCGTTATGAAAAAATGATGAGAGTGAAATTTTAAGATGCGCGCGCATCACTGTAACACAAAATTTTAACATAATGAAGTTGGTCGCTTTAGCGATTCGCATTTCCTATTATGGGCAATTCAATAACTCAAAGGTTGAGCAAATAGCAATCATATAATTCGCAGCAAATTAGACAAAGCCGCCTGAAATTAGGTGTAAGTGGAGTTCAATCATGAAGATAGCTGGATGAGGCAGAAGCGCTCCAGCTAACCCCACCCGGAAAATTTGCTGTGACGTGACGTACTATCGCGGAATTTTGCGCTCTGTCACTTGGCGAACAAAATGCTTTGAACGGTTTTCTACAGTAGTTTATACTACGCCCCGCCTTCGCGTCGGACGCGCCAATCCGGGCCGCCGCACAAAAGTAAGACAGAGAGCATTTCATTGATTGAATAATGAATTCGCATCGTCATCGCGACAGCGCTATACGAAAAAGTAAGTCAGCGATAATTACATGTCTATGAATGAATTTTCACTACGCCGCTACCGCAAGCGATTATGGCATTATGGGTGACAGAGCGGGTCTTTCCGCGAGTGTACCTATGTGGGAATGATGAGATATGAATTTACGTATATTGATCTATACATAACGTGACGCATCTATCTTTATATTCGCAACTCCTGCGAACTTAGAAATTTTAAACGTTACTATAATACAAACCGGGGAATAAAATAAGCGAGGGCAGGTCAGTCAATAGTCTCATTCAAATAATATATCTCACCCAACCACGAAAACTGCGATCAAGTAGGCGGGGCGAAATGAATGCGATCTCGATGCGAACACGCCTATCATGGGATTGGTTGAGATTTCCGTTTAACATTATCTTACCCAATGAATGGATAGCGGAATTCTTTTGCAAAATGTGAGTGTTGATATGTCAAGGAATTTTCTTTTGTCTATGTGTGCGTGTCTCGTTTTTTTTTTGATGTTTACTTTAATTTTTAGAGATTAGTGCTTCCATAACATTTAAAATTTGTTGATCTCACCAGATTGTCGACGCGTTCTCCGGAGTTTGACTTCTCCACGATGCTGAGGTAGATATTGGTGAAGTTCTCGACGTACAAGCGGAACACGATCGCCGCCGACGCGTACCCGAATAGTCTCCATTGCTGTTGACATGCGAACAAAGAAAATTACAATCACGTTTTTGAAGTGAAACTTCTTTACGCTTGACTTAGGGCGTAAACTAGCGAATTCATTACGCGTTACGAAAAGTGTGTTCGAGCGAGACGAACGGGAGTTTAGTGGGGGCAAGAGAAAGCAGTGCGCGCGCACATTTTCTCTCTTTCTTTTATGGTTAGTATGTGAAATATGTATATGTACATACATGTATATACTGTACACACATTTATATGTGTGTGTATGTGTATATATATATATATATATATACACATACAGATGGATCCAAAGAAGTTAGACGCCATAACGTTTTCTCGGTAAGTTAAAAATTGAATTACTAATTTCGTTTTTTTACTGAATTACACAACAGAATTAAAAATATCCACTTTATATGGACTCCAATAACATTAGTTAATAACGTGAGAACTTTTTCTAAGACTTGTCAAATACTTTTTTACAGGGCAGATCATTAGTATTTATTGTTTAAAACTTTCATGGTCACTAACATATAGTAATATAAGTTATTTACGGGATTGTTACCGTGTACCTTGTTTTTAGCGAGTTTGTTCCGATTACGGATCAGTGATCATGGCGCTTGCAACAGTGCCGAAATATCGGAAACTCGCTAAAAACATGGTACATGGTAACAATCCCGTAAATAACTTATATTACTATATCATTAGTATTTTATGAGAAAATCCTTTGTTTCGCTGTGTGGTCCCGACATGTCACTCGGTTTTTTTTTGAGTGTATATGCTGTTGGTCGCCGATGACCTTTTCAGCGTCACCGGGTTTGGGGACGGCGAGATCCTAAGGGGACCTCAAGCCGAGAATTGGCGAGTGCCTCTGGAGGTATTCCAGGCGGTTGGCATCTTATCACGGGGGGATTCTCCTCTCCGTCTGAAGCCTCTAGACCACTCGAACCTGAAGGGGTCGGCTCAACTAGAGGGCGTCGCTGAGACTCGGACCTCGGCTCTAGTTAGCCGTTGTCGTGGAGTGCGGGGAAAAACGCCCAGGTACGTACCTGGTAAAGAGTGTCGTGTGTAGACCGGGTCTTCCTACGGTTGCGGTGTATGCCTAATGCTAAGAGTGTGCAAGTATGCTAGCTGCGTAGTGTTGGTGTTTGTGGCCTGTGTGGGAAGGAGTCGGAGGCGACTCCAACTTGACGACCTCCGTGGCCGAGTGGTTTATACGCCGGGTTTCAAGGTGTGGCCTTCTCGAGAGATCCCGGGTTCGAATCCCGGTGGGGGCAGATGTTTGTGTGATGAATATGAGCATTTGTACTGCATGGATGTTTAATATGTGTTTCTATATAAATATACTTATATATGTATCAGTTTATGTATTCTATCCAAGGGCGGATCCAGGGGGGGGGGGGGGTCATGGGGGTCATGACCCCCTCTGGGCTGGGTACAGATGGACCAAACCCAGGGGGATTTTATTTAAGTACTTTCAATATTTAATATACCACGACTATGTGACCCCCCCCTGGACCAAAGCTGGGTATATGACCCCCCCCCCTGGACCAAAGCTGGGTATATGACCCCCCCCCCCTGGCGCTAAAGCTGGATCCGCCCTTGATTCTATCCGTTACCCTAGTATATCATAACATAAGCCTACAGTGCTTACTTTGGGGCTAGGCTAATTGGAAATATTTATTATTATTATATTATTATTATTATTAACTTGAGGGGGTTTCACCGGGTAACTGAGCAACTGACATGCAGTTCGTACTCGATCAGCGGTATCTCTCTGTCCCGCTCGCCGAACTGACGGCGCGATGCTGCGTACCGCAACGCTATCGCCACAGCACTCGCGATCGAGTGGCAACTTTCTTGCATGATGCCGACCCGACCTGCGCAAACAAAAATATTATGATAAAATTAGGGTTATTAAGAAAGTTCATGTCGCCAGTCGCTACAACTGTATATGAGGTCTTTTCAATCTAATTTTCGAGTTCATGGAGCGAGAATTTAAATTCGTTCATAGACAATGTCGATAATGCGACTAGTGGCCCGCCTTCGCTTCGATTCCCTATTTTATCCCCTTGGGGGTAGAATTGATCAAAATCCTTTTTTTTAGCGGATGCCTACGTCGTAACATCAACCTGCATGCCAAATTTCAGCCATATCCGTCCAGTGGTTTGAACTGTGCGTTGATAGATCACTATGTCAGTCAGTCAGTCACCTTTGAGTTTTATATATATATGTATAGATTTGACGGATGAATAGACCTTCCGGCTGAGTGCATCATCTGGCATCTGCCATTACAGAAAACCCTAATTTACGTAGTGTAAAACAAGGAATAGATAAAAAGTTTTTTTAACACATCTATTCGAAAAGAGCTAGCTTGTTCTCTGTTTACAGGGACCAATATAGCGTTTTAATCCCTAGGTACTAAAAGTGAGTCGAATAAGGAAATTCCTATATTATATATATTAAAATAATAGAAATTATAAATATGGATATTGTTAGTAAAAGTTCGCCAAAGTGATAAATCACGAATATTTGATGAATAAGTCACAGGCTGTATAAAAACTAACCGCACGACAAGCGCGCATTAAAAATAAAGTTAGTGAAAAAAAAATGTTTTCGTTCATAATTGTTTACTCTAATTCTGATTTTATTCTGTTTTATAAGTAATGCTATAAACTTAGATTAAAACAAAAAGGGAAGATACGGTACGCTCATACTAGCATCAAATAAATTATGATCAGGCTCAACTACATAAGCAGGTCTCACACACGCACTCGTCTGTATATAAACATTCAATCGAGCCAGTGAGACAGAACTGTACCCTTAGCACGAACCATTATCGAATTCGTAACGTTTGCGAGTCGGAAATGTCAAATTTTGTATGGAAATTTGAACAGCAGCGCCATCACGGACGTAACGAGAACTAAAAATCAGTACATATTTGACAATGACATTTTTACCCGCAAACGTTACAAATTCGATATTGGTTCGTGCTAAGAATACAGTACCCCTAGCACGAACCATTATCGAATACGAATAGTAAGCGAGTCCGAAATGTCATTGTCAAATTTTGTATGGAAACTTAAACAGCAGCGCCACAAAGTACGTAACGAGAACTAAAAATCGGTACACATTTGACAATGTCATTTAGAACTCGCAAACGATTCGAATTCGATATTGGTTCGTGCTAAGGGTACTGTACGCTTCAGCGCAGCGCGAGCGAAACGGCGAATCCGCTTTCGAGTACTGAACGGCTGAGCTGTATTGTTGTCCTTTTCCTGATAACAAAATGACGATTAGGTAAATAACATTCACGACAAACCGTGTATTTTGAGAAAAAATGTTTTAACAGTTTTACGAATGAAAAGTGTTGACGAGGAATTTGTTATTTGATTTTGACCTATTTGTATTCTTTATAAAGGCATCGAAGGCATTGTTTTATCTTTATAACACAGAATAAACGCAATACAGTGGAGCCCCGGTAATCCTGCCCCTGGCTAATGCGGCACCCCCTATAATCCGACATCGTCTATTACATACAAGTATTCGCTAATTCACGATTGAACAAGTTACAACTTGTACGCACCATCACTATTGTGCTCGACGCGCAGGGTGTTGTTTTTTTTTTTGTAAATTCTATAGCATTACTGATAAATACTTTTATAATAAAACATAATCTTTCTATTGTGTTGTTTAATTTACTAAATTTGACATAACAAATAAAGTATGATTTGTAATCTTATCATTGGATCTGTAATTTCGGATTTCAAGGTACTCTGTTGTAAAAAAAAATCGGACTATAGGGGTCTTAGGCAGTACTATATAATCCGACAAATTCGATAGTTCGACACTGCCCTGCAAAATGTTTGTCGGACTACCGGGGATCCACTGTATTGTTATATTGAGTGCACAATTGCACATGCAGCGTGTTATAATGTCCAATTGTGACGTAAACGAATTATGGTCATGCACCACAATTTAAACGGATCACTTTTGAGCCGCGAGTGTATCTTCCCTTTTTGTTTAAATCTAAGGCTATAAATCACAAAAAACCAGATAATGTTAACAGAGCTAACATGAAGTACACTTTGACAAAAACCCTACTCAATACTCGAAAATCATTTTCTATGAATAAAATGTAAAGATTCTATTGACCAACAAACAGATTTACGATCATAAACATTATATATATTACGATCATATATATTATAGATCATATATCACGACCTCCGTGGCCGAGTGGTTAAACCTACGCCGGGTTTCATGGTGTCGCCAACTCGAGTGGTTCCGGGTTCGAATCCCGGTGGGGGCAGATGTTTATGTGATAAATTCGAACATTTGTACTCCAGTCATTGATGTTTAATATGTATTTCTATATGAATATACTTATATATATATATTCTATACGTTACCCTAGTATTCGGTTACACAAGCCTTACAGTGCTTATTTGGGGCTAGGCTAATTGGTGGGAGTGTTGGAAATATTTATTTATGATATTTATATTTGTTTCTTTAGTATTCACAGACACCACACATTAATGAAACAAGTTTTTAACGGGGTTCAATTGCATTTGAACACATGTTTTACAAAACTTGAAATGCACGAAACATCAGGTCATTAAGAATGTTTTTTAATCCCGTTGAAAAACTTTTTTCATTTATATTTACGACCTTTACAAACACTTTGAAAACTCATAGGTACTAACTGTCTAAGCGTGGGGGACTGCACGAGGATCCAAAGGTCCAAAAAACTAACCAGCCTCTTATCAATTTTCAAAGTATAGATGGATTACTACTCCCTAGAGGAAATAAATAAATAAATTATCAAAAAAAAAGCAACCAAGTCAGCTCCGGGCTTTTTATGGACACCATAAACATTAATCAATAACGGGAGAT
Organism: Chilo suppressalis; assembly: GCA_902850365.2. Taxonomy (NCBI): domain Eukaryota; kingdom Metazoa; phylum Arthropoda; class Insecta; order Lepidoptera; family Crambidae; genus Chilo; species Chilo suppressalis. The sequence goes on along the minus strand of OU963899.1, from coordinate 4,608,384 downwards.
CGTTTCCTGAAACTCGTCAAATACCCTATTCAAACCACATTTGGAGTAAAGTCATCTCGGAAATCGCTCTATCATCTAAATAGCAGAAATGCAGTCGGTTAAGGCACTCTGATTTTCTAGTCAAGACTCCTAGCTGTCCCTGGTTACCTTATTTGAACGGCAAATATAAGTTGTCTATGACACCAAATATTAATGTATACGCCCATGACATTTTAATTCAATATTGATGCAATTTTCCTTGACTATTTTAATAATGAATAGATTAGTAGTAGTATTTTTTGGGACATTGCATATTATTCAGTCATCAGTTATCATTAGCCTATTAATGTCCCCACTGCTGGGGTACAGTCCTTCACTATGGATGGAATAGGGAGATTGGGCCATGACCCACAACGCGAGCCTAGTGCGGATTGGTGGGTGCTAATGACTGCAAATGCAGCCGGGACCAACGTGCCTTCAGAAGCACGCGGAAGAGCTCGAGATAGTAAATTTTTGGTCACCCATCCAAATGCGCAGCAAATCAAAATCCAATGCAGCAGCCGAACGCGCTAACCACTTGCGCCAACGCCGCCATTATCTATTTAGACACATCACTGGACCTCATTAATGTAAATTTCCTGAAATATTTGCACGTTGATATTCAACTAAATATGCTGGAAACTAAAGAAATAAGTAACAATTATTGTAACCATACTTTGGCAAATAAATGATTATTATTATTATTACCAGGGATGTAACGGAGGTAAATTTATCGGAACCGAAATCGAAGTCAGAGTTTTTAAATTTGATTTATCGGAGGCGGAACCGGAGTCGGAGGCAGAGTCGGAGACGAGAGATATTTTTGCATTTAAGACAAAATAAAAACATTATTCAGTCAACCTTTTTTCCTTGTAATAAATAAAATAACCTTTCTTCATTTAAATTTACTTATTATTAACACAGACTCCCAACGCTACGGGTATGAACCAGTTCGTAGGGGTCGACGCAAGCCACCGTCGCTCGCTATTTTCTATGCTTCGACCTCCGATTAAAACCTCCGATTTAAAAGTTTCGGAACCGAAATCGGAACCGAAGGTGTAATAGTAATCGGAAGTTCCGACTTAACGGAGTCGGAGTCGAAGCTCCGTAACATCCCTAATTAATACTATTATCATGAACCCTAAACATAAGAGAACACAATCATATCATAAAAATAAACGAAATATATTAAGTAGGTAAGTATGTGTTTCTTGAGATTTCTAGCACACCAATCATTAAATGAAACAAGTTTTTTAACGGGTTAAAATGCGTTTTTAATACTTTTTTACCATAATTCTGGCGACGCTTTCTGAAAAGGAAGCGAAACGTCAAGTTATGTAAAAAAGTATTAAAATAGTAGATTATTAACCAAGCGGATAAAGCAGTGTCTTCTGTCGCGGGTGACGATTTAAATCGCGAACGTAACGAAGGACTCGAGGTTTACTCCCGAGCGTAGCGAGGGTGTTAAAAACTTAAATCACGAGCGAAGCCAGGGATTTAAGACGAGTCCTGAGTGTGGCGAGGGATTTAAGTTCACCCAAGACTAAAACAGCTTTATCACCGAGGAAAATACTGTACTTTTCGTATCATTTGCGAAAAAATTAACACAATAATAATATGAGATAAGCATTTTTATTAAAAATAATGACAATTAAAAGTAAAAGTTAACATTCGAAACATTGGTCCAATTAAATACGGCCTCGTCGGTTTTCGTAATTTTATTTAATAATCATAACTCCACAATAAATGAGTATTCCTTTTTCAAAAAGATGTATAATGCTTTATATACAAACTCAATGGTGTAAACACAGATGTAGTTCAGTATAAATTTCGGTAAGTATTCCAAATTTAAATCACATTCTCCCCCTAGAGGATGAATGAAATTCAGTACAATTTTCTTTCCCTGTTTTTAACAGATTAAAAATGACTATTGTTATGTTCGCTTTTTTTGGCATAGAATGTCACTTTTTTGAGCAAGTGGTACGAAAACGCATTTTTCATTTCTCATTCTCGGAAAGTGGTGTTGTTTTGATCTGTTTGTTGGGTGGAAAATGCTGCTTCCCTCCCTAGAGATGGAAAAACTCATATAAATTACTTCCCGCCTAAGGGCCGGAATGAACTTTAAAAATAGAACTACTGTCAGGTGTGAAGAGTTTTATGTAAAAAAAAAAAAATATTATGCCATGTGAGTTTCTAAACAGCCAGTGTGAACTTAGCACAAACTTCTTTGAGCGGAATAAGCCGCAACAATTACTCTGTTCCATATTTAAATTTTAAAAGTCGACATAAATTGGCGGGATACTAAACTGTTATGTACCTGTGACGGAATAAAAAAAATCTTATAAGTAAAACAGAGCAATCTAAATTAGAATATTAAAAATGAGTTTAAGCGATTCAAAAATATTGACACCGGATTCAATTAAAGAAGAGGCAAATTGTGTTATAGAGAATCTTTTGCCAGAAATGTCAAAAGAGGATATATGAATACATACAATGATTTTATAAAGTGGCGAGCAGAGAAGAATATAAAATCGTTTCCCGAAAGTGTATTTCTTACATATTTTAATGGACTGTCTTCTTCACTTCTTCTTCAAACTTCCAGGGAGTATCCGCCATGGAATCCATCGTTTGATGAAATAACAGAGTCTCCTACTTTTACAGATATCCAAAACAGTCAAATTTGTAATAGTATATCAAAAAGCATAAACATTCCAAATAAGAATGTAATTTTAATTTCACTAATTGTCCTAATATGATAATTAATTTTAAATAGCTACTTCTAATTTTATTGTACCTATATATATACCTATTTATGAATAAATATTTTTGATAAACAACTAGTTTTATTTTAATCATATTCGAAATGAAAAGTACAGTGTTTAACTCGGGTAAAAGAATCAATTCCTACTCGGACTATAGCCGCCCTCGCTGCGCTCGGGCGTCTAAATACCTCGGGAATTGATTCTTTCCACCCTCGGTTAACAATCTACTATAAACACGTTGAAAAACTTGTTTCATTTTAGTAGGTAGTAAGTACTACAGTAGGTAAAACATCTACAATGATATTATCTGGTTGAATAAGTCCTATAAATAATGATAATAGTGTTGTACAGAAATTAATGTAGCATGACCCCTATAATGTGCCCCACATAATAATATGACATTATAACAAGATCTAGATATTAATGTTTATATTATTTATCCTTGTTGAATAACATCAAGGTTTTCAGGAAATAGTTCATCAAGCAGGTAATTGTTTTGGATAACACAGTTTTTATATAATAATAATAAATAAATATTTCCAACACTCACACCAATTAGCCTAGCCCATCAAAGTAAGCACGATAAGGTTTATAAGGTTATGGGAAGCTAGGGTAACGGATAGAATACATATAAAATATCCATGACTGGAGTACAAATGCTCGTATTCATCACACAAACATCGGGAATGGAACCCGGGACCTCTCGAGTTGGCGACACCATGACACCCGGCGTACAAACCACTCGGCCACGGAGATCGTCAACTGACGTAAAATGAATGCAACCTAAGACCAAGCAAAAGAAATAGGCGTATATGTTATACTAGGAATTTCACCAATAAACATTCGTTCTAGTTAATTAGAGTGAAGAAATGTGAAGAGATAATTCAAGGAAGCATCCTAAACAGGATGAGAAACGTCAATAAATAAATAAATCAGTGAATCTATACCGATGAAACTTGTTTTATTTAATAAGTGGTGTGCGTAAAAACCTAAGAAACAAATAAATAAATATTTCCGACACTCACACCAATTAGCCTAGCCCCAAAGTAAGCACTACAAGGCTTGTGTTATGGGATACTAGGGTAACGGATAGAATACATATACTTTACATATATAAGTATATTTATATAGAAATACATATTTAAACATCCATGACTGGAGTACAAATGCTCGTGTTCATCACACAAACATCTGTCCCCACCGGGATTCGAACCCGGGAACCTCTCGAGTCGGCGACGCCATGAAACCCGGCGTACAAACCACTCGGCCACGGAGGTCGTCAAATAGAGGTGAAATACTCCTATAATTTTTCCTTAATTATGATCTTTTAAGTTTTAATCAAATCATTATGTATTTTAAAGCACACATGTAGAACTAAGAAAGTCATCATCGATAGTCGAGCGTCAACGGCCATTTTGGTTTCTTGAGCGATAGTTCGTACAAAATACAGACGTTGCTAATGTGACCACGGGTTTTTATTGCGATAACTTTTTTTGTGGCAAGACGTACTAAGCTTCGGCGCGAATTACTTTGTGACGATACACGCAGGTGCGGCTAAAAGCTGATCCACATTCCACACGATATGTTGCACAAACAATCAAAGAATCTATATATATATAAAATTCAAAGGTGACTAACTGACATAGTGATCTATCAACGCATAGCCCAAACCACTGGACGGATCGGGCTGAAATTTGGCATGCAGGTAGATGTTATGACGTAGGCATCCGCTAAGAAAGGATTTTGATCAATTCTACCCCCAAGGGGATAAAATAGGGAATGAAAGTTTGTATGAAACTTTGTCAATTTTAAACCGATCGGGCTGAGACTTTGCATGCAGGTATAAGAAGAATCATAGATGAACGTCATTGTGTATAATAAATACAAGCCTGAGAACAAAAACTGTAGTCTACACTTCAGCTCTATACCGAAGCGAAGCGAGGGCGAGACGCTAGTAAGATTCCCATTACCACACGGCACAAATCAAGCAGACCTTTCGCGCCAGCTACAAACATGCACATTTTGTTGTCTTGTTTTTTGCCGAGTGGGCGATTGTAATTGCACTAACTTTTGTTTGTGCGCCAGTTCATAGGTAAGTTTACCACGTGAGTCGGCTTTATATTTATAGATTTTATGACTCATCTGTTAAAGTGCAGTAGTTATTTTAAAACAAAGTATCAATTTTGTGATTGCTGACTAAACCTAGCAGGGGAGACATTAATTAATAGACTATATTCAGCAAATTTTGAGCTTCTTGGAAGCTGTCGGGCTAATGAGAATATAAAGCGATACTTTAACTTGGCGAGTCACAATAATCTTTTAGAGAGAGAGAGAATCATTTTTAATGACCACATTAATAAATTAACAAAACAACATACAAAAAAAAATGAAAATATATATAATGGAGTAAAGAGAAAAAAAATACATTAATAATAGTACCATTTGTGGTCAATCAGAACCCTGCCTCAACATAATGCTGCCGTAACACGCTACAAATCGTGTCACAGCAGCGTTGCTATTCAGGCAGGGCCTGTTATGCCGGAACTTCACATGGCCAATCGCATCCGCCTCGATAGCAGTCCCTTCCTCTCACTGCCCGTAGTGGATACACATCTACCAAATAGCAAACACGATTAGCCACATGACGTGCCGGCATAAGGTGCGGAAGAATACACTTTCTGTAATCTGTGCTCTGTTCTGTAATTTTAGATTGTTGTGACTTATTTTGTGCCGCAGTAATTGATTAAAATCATCGAGAAGTCATAATCAAACCATAGTGCTGTACATTTCGTTGAATTAACATCTCCTCACCCGCTAATCCACACCATGCCAAACTTGAAGCACCCTACTGATTTCAGCCATGTTCCTAAAGATTTATTCATTTATTTGCATCCCAAATTAACATTGGTATAACAACATTTAGACCCACCTGCACCAAAACTCCCAAATCTTTGACAAATCGGGTTTCACAAATATTTACAAGTAATACAAACCTGCAGATAAGTTCTCCAGCGCTGCACCAAGAATTCTAGAAGGGTCAGAGAATGAGCTCTCGTAGACTCCATCCTCCGTGACGTCAGCGGTCCTATTGAGCAGATTCTCTCGCGGTATCCGGTAGTGATTGAACATGATAAACCTATGGATAAAAGATATGTATCAAGCGAGACTAAGGCCTGTACTATAGAAAGATTCTCAGTGATTGATCTAGTCTTGAGCATAGTTAGAAAGGGATGTCGCTATATATATAACATAGCGATATCCCTTTCTAACTGTACTCAAGTAAAGATCGACACTTAGTTGTCATTCTGTAATACGGACCTAAAAGTTGGAGGAAATAGATTAGAAATGCCGTTTTAGGGTTCCTTACGTACAAAATTAATAATAATAAATATTTCCAACACTCACACCAATTAGCCTAGCCCCAAAGTAAGCACTTCAGGCTTGTGTTGATATGGGATGGGATACTAGAGTAACGGACAGAATACATATAGAATATAATTATGTTCCACCATAGACAACAGACAATTTCCGTCTACCAAAATAACCAAACTTTTCAAGTTGGAGTTTTAATTTATGATTTTTCATAAATTAATAATGGAATTAGTGCAAAAATATATAGTGAATTAATATGTCAATTATTCACATTTGTATAATAAACGTAAAAGTTGAACGAACTAACTAAACTGAATGCAGTAACCCTTAGTACGAGTTCTTCAATTACGAAAACTATGATAGTTTTCGTGAGCTCGCACTCGTACTAAGGAATTAATGTTTTCGTTTCAATACAAATAAACAATGTTTAAATTCTATCATTATATCATTTGTTTTGTCTTCATATATTTTAAGTATATTTGATTGCTTTTCACCAAAATGGACATAGAAACATAATTTACAATACGAAAACTATGATAGTTTTCGTGAGCTCAAACTCGTACTAAGGGTACAGGACGCTCAACAGGATAATGCTGCGAGCTCGCTAGCCGACGAACTTAGATATTGAAAAAAATCACGCTAACCAATCGTTCAAAAAGAGTTTTATTCACGAAATATAGTCAACTATATTGCCAAGTACAGAGGAGCTCGAGTTAGTGGTTAGTGCGTTCGGCTGCGATCGTTGAACTTAAGCAACTTTCGCAGTGGTCGGTTATTGGATGGGTGACCAAAAATTACTATCTCGAACTCCTCCGTGCTTCGGACGGCACGTTAAGCAGTTGGTCCCGGCTGCATCTGCAGTCGTTAGTACCCACCAATCCGCACTGGGCCCGCGTGGTGGGTCATGGCCCAATCTCCCTATTCCATTCATAGGGAAGGCCTGTGCCCCAGCAGTGGGGACATTAATAGGCTGATGATGATGATATTGCCAAATGCAGTTAACAGCCAGAGCTCGTTTTTGAGTAATGATGATAAAAAATTATTAATGTTACAAATTAAGTCATTAAGGATATGGTCATTCAATTGGGCAATTGATTTTGACGAGGCTCTATGAATCCCCAACACTAAACTGTCTATGGCCAGACTTACCCACCTGTTTGTTTACTTTTGGCCTAAATTCGTTTGAAACAAATTATACAATACTAGCTGACCCAGCGAACTTCGTACCGCTATAAAAATAGGGGCAGGTGGTAGAAGAGAAAATTTAGGGTTGTATGCATTTTTTAATACCACATCATAAAAAAAACATAATGCCCAAAAAATTTTTAGGGGTATGTAACGTAGTGTTCTATCAATTTCCTGGGGTAACATTCCTCCTAACCCATGTGAAAACACTACGTTACAATACCCAATAGTTTGAATTTTGGCGCGAAGGTACGTTACAGGTGGACAACCATTATCACTTAAGGATATGAAAAATAGATAGTAGCTGATTCTCAGACCCACGGAATATGCAGATAAAATTTCATAAAAATCGATCAGGCCGTTTTGGAGGAGTATGGTAACTAACATTGTGACACGAGAATTTTATATATAAGATATACAAACCACTTGCCCATAAAGGCGTCAAAACCAAAAGACCAAAACGGAACCTTATTAACGACCTCCGCGGTGGAGTGGTATGTACACCGGTTTTCAAGGTGTCACTTACACTGAGGTCCTGGGTTCGAATCCCGGTAGGAGCAAATGTTTACATGATACATACTAGCATTGGTACCAGAGTCATGTTTATCTGTGTATTATTATATGTATTTCTATCCATTACCCTAGTATCCCATAACACAAGCTTTACAGCACCTAGTGTGGGGTTAGGATATTAAATGTGTGAAAGTAAGAAATACTTATAAATAGGAGCACTAGGTAATGAGTCATCATCATCATCATCAGCCTATTAATGTCCCCACTGCTGGGGCACAGGCCTTCCCTATGGATGGAATAGGGAGATTGGGCCATGACCCACCACGCGGGCCCAGTGCAGTTTGGTGGGTGCTAACGACTGCAGATGCAGCCGGGACCAACGGCTTAACGTGCCTTCCTAAGAACGGAGGAGCTAGAGATAGTAATTTTTGGTCACCCATCCAATGACCGACCACTGCGAAAGTTGCTTAAGTTCAACGATCGCAGCCGAACGCGCTAACCACTTGCGCCATCGAGCTCCTTCAGGTAATGAGTAAGGTAACTTTTTTTTATTAAAAAATTAAGGTCATGTTGTCAAGGTGCAAGATGACAGTGGTAGTGCCTTCATAACGTAGAAACAGAAATCAGTTTCCTAAAAATTTGTTGAACACAGATTTATTTTATGGCTATTGACGTTCAATAATATTTACTGGCGAACAGACAAATATTATACCTACTTCAGCCAATTTTACTCCCATGGACAAACCTAAATTATAAGACATAATTTGACGACCTCCGTGGCCGAGTCGTTTGTACGCCGGGTTTCATGGTGTCGCCGACTCGAGAGGTCCGGGTTCGAATCCCGGTGGGGGCAGATGTTTGTGTGATGAATACGAGCATTTGTACTCCAGTCATGGATGTTTAATATGTATTTCTATATATATATTTATGTACTATATATGTATTCTATCCGTTACCCTAGTATCCCATAACACAAGCTTTACAGTGCTTACTTTTGGGCTAGGCTAACAGGTGTTGGAAATATTCATTTATTTAAATGACGCCATATTGAAATACCAATAGCTGATAATCATATGAAATCTTATATTCATTATTATCGTTATTTTATCATCGTATCAGTAAGTGAATAATGTTACCTTGATTGGGTGAAGTGCATAAGAAATATAATATATAATTGTGGAATTTCACATAATAACAAAACAATTAAGATATCAATTAATAATTTCTTTATGATAAAGATTAGAAAGAAGTCCAGACATATAAGATACTTTTAATACTGACTCACCAATGGATAAGATTTGAGTGAAGATATCAAAATCATTACGTGATCGCCAAATCGCCATTAACACAACATGTTTATATAGAACTTCATTAATTGAATGAAGTTATTACATGAGGACCTCGATGGCGCAGGTGGTTAGCGCGTTCGGCTGCGATCGTTGTAGTTAAGCAACTTTCGCAGTGGTCGGTCATTGGATGGGTGACCAAAAATTTATATCTCGAGTTCCTCCGTGCTTCGGCACGCACGTTAAGCCGTTGGTCCCGATTGCATCTGCATCGTTAGCCCCCGCCAATTCGCCCCAGCAGTGGGGACTTTAAGAGGCTGATGATGATTACAACATATTTCTTCTGCCCTTCATCATTATCAATCAGCCTATTAATATCCCACTACTGGGGCACAGGCCTTCCTTATGGATGGAATTAAGAGATAGGGCCATGACCCACCACGCGGGCCCAGTGTAGATTGGCGGGAGCTAACGACTGCAAATGCAGCCGGGAGCAACGGCTTAACTTGCCTTCCGAAGCACGAAGGAGCTCGAGATAGCAAATTTTTGATCACCCATCCAATGACCTACCACTGCGAAAGTTGCTTAACTTCAACGATCGCAGCCGAACCCACTAACCACCTGCGCCAACGAGCTCCTCTGCCATTGCCCTTGAACTTCCTAAAAGGGCTATCAATGAGATTTCATGTGAACATTCTAGTAGATACTTGGATAGTTAGGATATATAATTAGACGCGTAAGGTGGCGCTGTAGTCGGACAGGAAAAGTGTCTTGTCCGCTAGTAATACGTTTAATATAAGTAATAACTTGTAATAGGGGTGGAAGTTAATGAAATACTAATAGGTCCGTAAGTCATCAAAAGAAAAAATGCGTCCATTATGATTTTAAACATCCCTTTCACGTACCTTTTGCAGTTCACTAGATATAGCTAAAAGAAAGACGGACAGCGGATACATAATCGTATATTGCGATTCAATTAAGAATAGGAAAGCCAATGACCTCCATCTGTCAAATGTCGCTTGAAAAGTACGGTTTGCAAAAAAAACTCTGAACACTTTTTTAGCATTCAGCTGATTCTAGAATAAAAACCAAACATTTTTAAACAAACAATAACAAATGTTGATAATTAATATTAGTTGTTTTTTTTTTCATTTTTTGAGCTTTGGCTATGAATGGTTGGTAACCTAAATCGTCAACCAAATGTCACTTTAAGTTGCGTTCAAAAACTCGAATTAAAACTTTCGTTTACATATATGATGCATGTTCGTATGTGACCTGCATGATTATTCATAACTTCTCCGGCGGTACTGCAGAGATGAGCGAAATTGAAGAGCTAGATTCTGATTAATGTTATTTTCACAGTCTTAATAAAGAAATACTATTAAAAATCGGTTATGTTATTTCTTAACCTTAGTAAATTAATGTTATTAAAAAATCTGATGTTTTGTCTCACTTAATCTTAAATAAGTTTTATTAAATAGCAACATTTTTTTGCTCACACTACCTTATTGGTTTGAATTGACAGCTATGACGTCAAAATTTGGCGCCCAGTCGGCACTATTCTTAGTTGAATCGCATTATAATGTTCTTTTGACATACTTCTATGTACCGAATCCATAGAGCATAATACATCCACTACCAGCTACAGTGAGATCGACGAAAAAAAGGTGATCCTGACAGGTCATTTCAGTTCCTTATGTCGATAGAATTAGGGTTTATTTTCGGATGACCGTTTTTATAAGATCTAAAGTGTACTTTATTTCATTTCATTGTATCGTTGGCCGTGCTTAGTATTGAAAAAAACGAATCCGTGTCGATGCCATTGACGCCGAGGGTACACCTCCAGGGTGGACGGGTGTCTCACCGGCACCAAGAACCCGTGCAAACCGTGATTGGTGCCGTCCAGAATAACTGGATTGAATAGCTGTAAGGTCCCTTTGACATCCGTTGTGTACTGAAGCCGTAAAACATACTACAACAACCAGCAGCTAGTTTTTTTTATAGCCAGATAGGCAAATGACTCTACCCCACCTGATCTTAAGTGGGGATAAGTCCAAACGCGAAGATAGCTTATAATGCAGTTATGAACTGCTACACCAACCATCCTCATCCTTTTCTTTTTTTTTATTGTTGGGAAAATGCGTTACGCATACCCCGCCCTGGGTAGGTGGCGGGGTTATGTGGGACTCCTCTTCCCCCCAAATCCCTCCCACCCGCCCAGCCAAGCTGGCTCGGCGGCTGTTCGGGATGAAAAAAACCACTAAAACCCCAACAGTGCTCCCTCGTCTGCCGGAACGGGTTTTGTGGGATCCGGATGACGCTCCACGTTACCCCGACAGAGATTCCTCCTCCTCCTGATGGTCAGGGGGATGCCCGGGAGCACCTAGGCATCCCCCCTCGACGGGTGAGACTATGCAATGAGAGCGACGGACCACCCTGTCCGCCGCCCGCAGTCCCACTAGGGTGGAAAGAGGCGATCGTACTGCCGCCGTCTTCCCCACGGTCGTCGGCGACGGAGAGGGCCGGCCCGGACGTCCCCCTCGCGGGCCCTCTCCGCTGTCTCCTTCTGTAGAATGACTTCCTCGTAGAAGGAGACGACCGCGTTCCAGGATCTGTCACTGTCCAGCATCGCTTTGACGACGCTGGGCAACGAGAGATCCTTAACCATCCTCATCCTGCCGGTCTGCAAACATGCTTCTTCACGCCTCTCTTAAAGGCCCCCAGATTGTAGGAAGTGAAGGGAACACGTGCGCGGGCAAAGAATTCCACTTACGAATAGTATTAAACAAAACGAACCCGTTGTCGATGCCGTTGACGCCGATTTTCTCCCCCATATCTCCGATGATCAGTCCAGGGTAAACCTCCAGGGTGGCCGGGTGTCTCACAGGTACCAAGAACCCGTGCAGACCATGGTTGGTGCCATCCGGTGTAATCAGCTGCGCAAACAGCAGGGTATGCGTACATGTTTTACCTGAAAAGCAACCGAGGCTATAATACAATGCGGCTACAAAGGATAAACGAGCCGCCGCAATGTAGACATTTTTTTTGTAACGAATTAGGCAAATGACTCTACCCCACCTGATGTTAAGTGGTGATAAAGTCCAAACGCGAAGATAGCTGGTACAGCAGTTATAAACTGCTACAACAACCATCGTTACCTTGCCGGCCTGCAAAAATGCTTCTTCACGCCTCTCTTAAAGGACCCCAGATTGTAGGAAGGAGGGAACACGTGCGCGGGCAAAGAATTTCACTTACGAATAGTACGACAAAGAAATGAATCACCATTCGTGTAGGAATAGTGGCCACAGAAGTCAGTGGCAACGTAGGTCAGCGCGCGTGGTCCTCTAAAGATGATGATAATTATTATATATGAGATACAGATTGTAAGTTATTGTGCAAACATGTAGGCAGACCTTCAATTAATAAATAAGTGATCATCATCATCAATCTATTAATGTCCCCACTGCTGGGGCACAGGCCTTCCTATGAAATAGGTAGATTGGGCCATGACCCACCACGCGGGCCCAGTGCGGTTTGGCGGGTGATAACGACTGCAGATGCAGCCGGGACCAATGGCTTAAAGTACCTTCCGAAGCACATAGTAACTCGAGATATAAGATTTTTGGTCGCCCATCCAATGACTGACCACTGCGAAAGTTGCTTTACTTCAACGATCGCCGCCGAACGCGCTAACCACCTGCACCATCGAGGTCCTCAAAGCGGGACAAAGCGTCATGTAGGAAAAAGCCTCACAATATTGCTTCCAAGTTCAACGCGTTGCACGTAACGCACCCCACGGGCTCCCGTAGTTATTGGGGTTTGGCCAAGGCCGTGCAGAACAACTTCTGCCCACCTTCGCCACCTCTGGCGGATCACTAGCTCATAAGCCGCAGGAGACAGCCGATACACTGGTAGAACTCTTAATCATTACACACGATCATACATGGTTTCATTTCTGATTTTGTATAGTTGCTGTACATATCGTGTGGTTGCCATGGATATCTCTTATCCGACCGATAAGTAAACTTATCCCCGAAGCTCACTCAATCGGAACTATCAAGTGAGGCCCTGAGAACCATAGTGGCCTAACTCATTTTTTACAATATTGAGTTTATGATTTTTTTCAATAGGCATGATGACGGGGTACAGTAAACGAAATTCTATTTAGTCCGTCAGTAAGATGATCAAAAAATAATGGACACGTATTTTTTCTTTGGGCAATCAACCAAAAAATGACAAAGTTATAGCGCGTCAAAGTTTGGGAGTAGGGGCTCGTGACGTCACTTTTGAGTGAATTTTCACTTATAAGTGTACTTAAACGTGACGTCATGCGACTTTTCAAATCAATATATCTCTGCAATGTTTATATTATGTGAAAAAGGAAAAAATACGTGTCCAATACTTTTTGATAATCTACCTAATAAACGAAGAAAAAAAAAGTCATCATCCCTATTCAAATTGATCATTTTCATAGAACCAGAGTGGTCTAAAAGTGATACAACGAATATTCACTAGATAACAGCATAATTACTGTTACGGTTTTAAGTCTGTGATGTAAATTTTAGGTGCTATACTGGCCTAAGTAAGATCGACCACTATGGATAAAAAATGAGTTACGCCACTATGGTTCTCATGGCCTCAATTAAGCTCATTATCACATATTGAACACAATAGATTCTTTCCCAGCTCAATACAATTTACATACATTGATCGATCATTAATCTAATGAAAAAATGCGGGCGATATTATAAGGACGCTCATCCACTCAATGCGAATAGAAATAAATTTAAATTGAAACAGGTAAAAGATTGTCAAAATAGGGAAATTTCGAGAACTAACGATGCTTGGTTGAGGAGTTCTATAAGTTTAGACTTTAAGCGGCAAAAAAACATTTGAAAATTACAACTGCCTATTATATACTATAACAGTTCATGATAAACAGTCCGCTGATAGACAAACAAAGGAAGATTAATTGAAAGGTGAAATTGCATTTACGCACTTCCCACGCCCGTGCCCTGCCGTGGGGGTATGTGGGACTCCACGGGGCATACTTCACGCCGCGCCGCGACTACCCACTAAAAACACCTCCTGCGGTCCCATCTTCACATGATGGGGGAAGGGTATCAGCAAGCCTTTGCCCCAGACCCCAACCGTGAAAGCGCCCTCTCGGACCCTCCTCTTTGCACTAACTCCCCTTGTGTGCATTGGCACGAACCGCGGGACGTTCTGGACTCGACTCGTTGAGGAATCTGTCCGTCTCTCTGTGGGGGCATCATCAGGCAGATTGGCCTGGATAGTATGCCCTAACTCGATGGGAAGCCATTTATAATGCGGGGCTAGTTCTTCCCTCCCACGGTCACCTGAAGCTGAGGACTTAACATAAGTTAACTAATATTTTTCTTGGCTAATGATATTTGGTTAATTTATATATATTTTCATATTTTTTTTTAATTTATTAGTTGTACAATAACTTTGCTAGCTAAAAATTTATTTGTCATTTTTGACGTGACAACGTCTTAAATTAGGTTGCGGCTGGGAGTCACTTATGAAAAAGTGTAACGCTCGGTAACGTTACGATGAGTTTAAGTTTACATGTACAATGTTTTAGTAAACAAAATATATTTCTATAGTTAAAATTTGTGCAATTCTTATTTTCATTCAATTCCTTGTTCCTATTGTGCAATTTAATTATATTCATATCAATAAATATTCTACCGAGAAAAAGACGTTGTCACGTAAAATCTTCGCCCGTAAAACCGACTTTACAGGCAACCATTTTTTTCTTGCCAAATGAAAATTTGCGTAAAATAGTTTTTATGTCCACGCATTAGTTATTCGAATTAACATCTCTTTGTTTAGCCTTTTCCATATAACAAAGAGTTAAAATTTAATCCACGTTAAAAAAGAACCTTCACCAGTGTCCGCTAAAAGATGGCGGAGACAGTTTTAGGTTTAAGCAAAATTAAATTTAGTTTCGGAAAGAGCGTGGTCCGGAAAGCAAAAGCAGATGATAGCATTCCCATTTGCACGTCGATCCTGTAACATGCAATCTCACTTTCCATTTCACTAATGTCTTCAATTGGAACTATCGAACTCGGAAGTAAGATTTGGTTTCACTCTAGGTACTAATGTAGTCACGTGCACCTTGGTTTCAGCTAAGTATTATTTTACAAGATCTAAATCAACAAGGTGAATGAAAATTTTATCATAATGAATACATATTATCAATCTTGTTAGTCTATATAATTTATTTGTTATTTCCCCACATTAATAACGAGCGGAACGTGTTTAAACGTCACTTTATCGCACAGATAACAAAACGCAATCAAAGAACTAGACATTTTGAAAAAACTGAATCGACTTGCGTTTTTATCTTGTTTTTGTGTATTTTTAACATTAAAAATGTCTTTTCGTTCGCTCCAGTAGGCCTCCATTTTCGCTGGACGACGATTTCACGAGGACGTATGAGGGATCAAAAGACGCGGAATTCGAAAGAATTTAAGATGATGCAATAAAATTTGGAAAAGTTGTTTTTATATTTTTTTTAATTGGCAATATTATGTAGATTCATTTTCAATGCCCTTTCAAGTCGTATAGAGCACGAGATCTGTGATTTTTTGAACAACAAAGTAGAGCGACCATACACGGACTGCTCCAGCAGTAAGCCAGTCATCAACACACACGGACCGCTCTTGCAGTCAGAGTCAACAGCTTGAAGTGAGCATTTCACCGCGCTGCCACCCGCCCGAAGCAGTCATAACTGCTCCCGCGGTCCAATTCCAATTTCAGGGTTCAGACTGGATTCGAACTATCCGGGCGGGCCTTGTAGCCCTTGTAAATTCGAAATGGCCATTGCCATTGGCAAAGGTCTCGGTAGCATAATCGGTTAGTGCGTCCGCCCGGATGGCGGAAGAAGCGTGTTCGAAGCCCTTCCGAAACCTGGGGGCCAATCGCTTAACGGGATTGCTATAGCTATCGCTTGCGATTACATTTTGTTATTTTGAACAGTAGGTATTCGAAATCGATCATGCTCATTTTCATTAATATTGTTATTACCAATGCTAAGGAAAAAAGAACGCGAGGTATTTGAAAACCTTCGGCGGTCAGAAATAAAATGAAATCGCAAGCAATAGAGATAGCCACAGCATTCAAGTTAAGCGATTGGCCGCTTGGACTGAGTGATTTTCTTTTTATTAAATTTAAAGAAAATTTTTTTTCTTCTAAAGAAAATTTTGAAAGATTTAAGTTTCTCACAGACAGCCCCACGTTTATTAAATTTTCTTTAGATTTAAGTTTTTAGCAGGCCGCGTCCTGCGACCACAGCCGGGGTGACGGCTAGTTGTATTCGCTTGCAACGTAAGCGAGTTTTCAATCACGATTGACCAAGGACGGGTGGCCGTGCAGCCGCAGGCCGCCTCTGTCTTTGATACCCTTTAAATATCTAGCAGTGAAATGCTTAGAACTATAAATATAATGATTCGATGCTCGTGTTCTATATTAAAATCTATATATATATAAAACTCAAAGGTGACAACTTAGGTGACTTACTGACTGACATAGTGATCTATCAACGCACAGCCCAAACTACTGGACGGATCGGGCTGAAATTTGGCATGCAGGTAGATGTTATAACGTAGGCATCCGCTAAGATAGGATTTCGATCAATTCTACCCCCAAGGGGATAAAATAGGGAATGAAAGTTTGTATGAAACTTTGTCAATTTTAAACCGATCGGGATGAGACTTTGCATGCAGGTATAAGAAGAATCATACATGAATGTCATTGTGTATAATACAAGCCTGAGAAGAAAAACTGTAGTCTACACTTCAGCTCTATATCGAAGCGAAGCGAGAGCGGGCCACTAGTTGCCTATAAATTTCTTTTAAAATGCTCTGACTTTGCGACAGCCGTGCAGAGTAACGTCCATTCATGCTTCTTTTTCATAGCGATAGCAATAGAGAAAGACAATACGCAAATTTGAAAAACATTCAATTTAATTGACGTGTCTTAGTACCTAAACCAAATTTAACGGATCATAAATTATTCAGTTACTATTTGCTATTGCCAACTCCGACATTAAAAATGTTCAATGTAACACAAGCTCACAAAGTCATATGCGTTATCGGTTTCACAATCGCCGCTAGAGGAATCAAATTATAAAAATATATTAAGTATTCATGTTACTACGCGATAAGCAATTTAAACATACTTATTTACTTAAAGTTACCTTTCGTCAAAACTGTTATGTATTGGATGAAACGTGAGATATTTTTTAATAGGATATTTAAAATAATTTACGCCTCTCATTTTATACCTACGAACTTAAATGGCAATTAACCATTTTGCAGGTACTTGTTAGTGTTCTTTTATTAAACAAAGTTTATATCATGAGCTAATAATTTAAATTTATTATACAATGAAAGCCTTGAATGACTAAATTGACAACATTAATTAATGTAATTTTTTGTTTTTCTCGAGATTGTGTTTAGGTTAAGACCCATACTTTGGACAAGGTTCAAAGTTCAACGTCAAGGTTCATGTGAGGGCCATAGCATTTCATCATCTTGTCTCGTCAAAAAAAAACTACATGTAATTTACGAACTTCGACGTACCTACGCTTAGAAAACTGGTACTTCACAGCTTCTGAATAACGGTCACTGCACACGGGCCACACCCGACAGCTACAAACGCCGCCGCCACTAGAAGCTAGAAGCGGCTACAAAGTAGTGATGTAACGAATATTCGCATCCGCATTCGCATATTTTTGAATACATATTCGCATTCGAATATGTTTATTAGAAAAAAACAATTTGAAGAAGTTGTAGTTCTTCCTTTCCTTGAGAATATTCATTGTTGCACAGCTTATATTTAGCTCGTTCAGCATCGCAAAGTGTGAAATAAGTCCATATTTCACTAGAATTTGATTTACTCGTGTTAATAAATCACTATTCAAACTCTAACCTCAAAATTCACTTGTTTTGTTTACGAAAAGACCGGCGCGAGCGGAATGACACTTCAATCGGATGAGTCCATATCAACTCGGCAATTCGAACGAGAGTACCACCATGCCATAGACAATTGGCGCCTGAACAAAAACTAAATATTCGCATTCGCGAATGTCGGTACCAGTTATTCGCATATGCATTAGCATTCGCGAATGTTCAAAAAATTATATTCGTTACATCACTACTACAAAGGTAGCCGAAGCGCGCGACAGCCACCTGAGGCCGGTGGTCGACACTTGCCGTCGGTGGCTGCTACATTTTTTGACACATGCGTGCAGTATCATAATGGACTCTGACGAAGAAGTTTTTAATCGCGCGAGTGGCGTGAGGCGGCGTTTTTTATCGGTGCATTAGTGGCCGGTGCGGGCCGCAAGAAGCGAGCAACGACGATTTGTAGCGCGCGGCGGCCACCGACGTTAACCGTGTGCGGCGAGTCCCCATAAAATGTATGAAAACTACAGGAAATATGCCGGTGGCGGCGTTTTGTCATATTGGCCGGTGGCCCGTGTGCGGCGACACTACACTACTACACTCACAAAATAATAGGCCCGTTTTGACATTTGTAATTAGTGATGCACTATACGACTCGGTACACGATACTCACGATAAATCGATTCAAGCTTGTTTAAGTATTTGATTGATTTGATTATGTATTATAAAGTGCATTTGATTTAAGTTCTGATTTGAAAATTTAACTTAATCTTTAATATTGTAGGTAATTTGATACAATGGTAAGAAAGAACAATATGTTTTTCTCAAGTTTAGAACTAATTTCGAAAATGAAACTTCATGGGCGCACAAATGTCAAAACGGTCCTATTATTTTGTGATGACTTTAACGGTCACCAAAAAAAGGTTACTCTGTGGCGCTCAATCTGCCGAGTTCCATACTCAGTAAACGAGGTGCAGATATAAAAGAAAAAAAAAATCACACAAACTTTTACCTAGATTACCAACCCAGCATTTAGCTGCCTCGAAGTCCGGCGTGTGTATGACGAATTGCCTTGTGGACGGGTCGTACGTGGCGGTGGTGCGCATCAACTTCGCGTCTGAACCATGAGCGATCTCCGTCAAAGCGATGCTGGCCAGAATCTGCGTGGAAAATGTTGCATTTACAAATCAACACAATACAGCTGTATCAGCTATCTTCGCGTCTGGACTTCACCTTCATTTAACATCAGGTGGGGTGGAGTCATTTGTCGGACCTATCTATAAAAACAAAAACTTATAATAATAATAATAGCGACGGTATTTGTAAAGATTCGTGTCTGACGTACGATGATCAGCAAAATTTTTCTGGAAAAAAAAATCCTAACCCGTCTTGTAGTTCAACGCTTAAATAAAAATATGGTAAAATGTTTAGTGTCAAGCTAATGCGTATGCATAAAAAAGACCTTTTTCAAAAATCATGGTTTTGCCTGTTATACTAGTTTTTGATTAATATATATAAAATTCAATATCTTATATATAAAATTCTCGTGTCACAATGTTAGTTACCATACTCCTCCGAAACGGCCTGACCGATTTTGATGAAATTTTATATGCATATTCCGTGGGTCTGAGAATCGGTTACTATCTATTTTTCTTATCCTTAAGTGATAATGGTAGTCCTACTGGTAGTAACGTAGTGTTCTGAAACCTACAATGCGCCTTCACGCCAAAATTCAAACTTTTGGGTATTATAACGGAGTGTTCTCATATGGGTTAGGAGGAATGTTATCCCAGGAAATTGATAGAACACTACGTTACACACCCCTTAATTTTTTTTTTATTATGTGGTATTAAAAAATACATACAACCCTAAATTTTCTCTTCTACCACTTGCCCTATTTTTATGGCGGTACGAAGTTCGCTGGGTCAGCTAGATATATTAATTAAATTGTTTTTTTTAAGTTTATTTACTGGGCTTTCAAATGACATCAATATTGGTGGGGGTACATGCGCGTGTTAAGGATTAATAACGCTAGAAAGTTATTTTCGCGGAGGTGCGATTTTTTTAACGCCGAGTGTATATAACATTGACTTTAATTCAAATTCAAATTAAATTCAAATCATTTATTATTCGGACAACATAGATCCATGTGTTAGTATACAATACTTAATACTATGTTAGTAAATTATATTAAAAACAGATATAACCCTATTTACAAAAATATTTATCAGTGGACAGTCCCCACTAGCCACTAAATCCCTCACAACACTACTGCGGCTACCACGAACCCGCCGTAGCAATGTACCTGCTTTTTTGCGCAAAATAGCCGGGAAACTGTCGACCTGCGCATCTGCGAACATTCCCGAAGCACTACAATATCGCGGCAGCCGCAGCAGTGCCCTGAAGGCATTATTGTATTGGATACGGAGGACATCATATGATTTTCGGGTAAAATTAACCCATAGGCTGCTCGAGTAGAAAGATGTACAAAAAGCCTTAAAAAGAGTGATTTTTACAGTGTTAGAACATCGAGCAAACCTACGGGCCAACATATTTGCCCTCTTAGACAATGCCCTTCGCTCCCTTTCAAGGTCAGCGTCATCCTTTAAAGTATCTGTTACAATATGACCTAGATACTTAAATTGCGTAACTCTACGGAGATCAGATCCATATAGTTTTACAGACGGCACGTTTTCAGGAGTCTTTCCGTGAGCCTTAAAAGTCATATATACACTTTTACTGGTATTATAAGATAAACCATGATTGGTTGAATAGGTTTCACAAATGTTCACAAGCATCCTCAAAGCACTGATCGAAGGAGCCAGCAACACCATATCATCCGCGTAACTGATATTATTTACGCAAACACTCCCTACGTGACAGCCGACACGTGGACCGCTAAGCTCCTCAATCAGCGCGTTGATGTACAGATTAAATAATTTCGGTGAAGTTCTTCCCCCTTGCCTAACCCCACATTCTAATCTGTACTCCTCCGAATGAACACCAGCCCATTTTACACAATTGGCCTGGTTCCCGTACCAGAACATAAACAAAGATATTAAGTCTGAGGGTAAACCACACCCCTTTAATTTATCCCACAGAATACTGTAGTCAACCAGATCGAACGCCCTGGATAGGTCCGAAAAACAGGCATATACAGGCGTCTTTCTATCAGTGTAGTACCTGATGGCGTGCTTGAGAGTCCATATTGCACTTTCCGTAGATAAACCAGACCTAAAGCCAAACTTAATGAACATTCTATCTGCGTATCATCATTTAACATTTTTCGTATACCCGTCTCACGTCACGTACCTACACGTAGTACGTCTTTAGCCCCAACGAATGCTTTAGCATGAAGGGGAACATGCTTGCTTTTAATTATATTTTGTAAAATATCCGTTGCACGCATCCGCCACATTTAGTTGCTAATCGGTAACATTTTATTGCGCCCGCGCATTGCGCTATTCATAGAGAGAGGAATAGGGACAGTATTAAAAATAAAGTGCCAATTGTTAGCATCTGTGTTTAGATTGAATATTGGCAGGGGTTTTTACTATTTCAAAAAAAAAACGTAATTTTACTAAAACCCTAGAAAAAGATAATAGTTTTCTTATCTATTGTCACGTGACCCAAAACGACGTCACACGCAAGTATGCTTCCGCTTAAAGTGACATTATATTGTATCGTTTGACGTTTTAATAACAGTCGTGTGACGTCACACACTATTAAGACGCCATATTGTCTAGAGAAACGTTTTCGCGGCAACTTGATAATGGAGTTTTTGATTTGATTATTATTACTGAAATACACAACAGAATGATGAATACCCACTTTTTACGGACTCCATAAACATTAGTCAATAACGTGATATCGTTTTCTAAAATTTGTCAAATAGCCTATTACTTAAATATAACTCCTTCCCCCAATAAGAGAGTTAAGGACATAACGAACGGATTTTATGATTGGGTAGCCTTGTTTCCGTATGTGAGTTAGACTCATTTTATACCGCACCATGGAATGAAATGGAAGCGAATTTTATTTAGTGCATAGCAAAATGAACATTATGTCAATTGAATAACATTCAAACTAAATATGAACCAAATAAAAGTCACGCTTCTTACGAGGAATCCACGCACATTCGTGAGAATTCCCCTAACGACTGTCGGTCGTTTTTTTTTTATTTTTTTTGAGTGTGTATGCTGTTGGTCGCAGTTGACCTTTCCAGCGTCACCGGGTTTGGGGACGGTGAGATCCTAAGGGGACCTCTAGAGGTATTCCAGGCGGATGGCGTCTCCCCACGGGGGGGAGTCTCCTCTCCGTCTGGAGCCTCTAGACCACTCGAAACTGAGGGGTGTCGGTCGGTGTCTCCTATGGAATCTCTCCGCGCGGAGTAGCGAGTCAGCTAGTCAGTGGGTCGCGGTAGTGTGGTCTCTAGCCTCTACGAAGTAGGATATTGATTAAACAGCTGAAAGAGACGCTCTAGGCACAGTCGCGAGAATTCTGGACCATTCCTGCGAAGTCGCGCGGTTTCTCGTGCAACGAAGCGAAATTGACGCGACGCGGCGTCTTTCGCCTGTAGCAAATTCATCTCTACTTTTCCAGTATTAAGGTATCCCAAAGCGAAAAACATCCCAAGGCAACAACAAAAATACGCGACGCGAAGCTTTGGGTCTGCGCCAGTGTGAGTTGAGCCTTAGATGCTTCGGTTAGTGTAGGTAACTCACGGGTGATATGATACTGTACGGTATCGCAAGCATCTAGATAGGCTATATAGCCACCTTCGAATTTTATTTACGCAACTATAATGCTTTGTATTTCTCATATGTTACCTCTATCTATGTATCAAATTTTATAAAAATTGGGTTCAGCGGTTCAAGAGTTGAAGAGACACACAGACAGATCGAGAATAATACAGACAGAGTTACTTTCGCATTTTTAATAAAACATACATAAAGAAAATATTACTGGAAAAAAATCCACGCGGACCAGGCAGCAGACGGGACGGGTTACTAGTAATATTTTCTTTAGATTCAAACATCGAGCAGTTACATGCTTAAAAATAAAAAATATACATATCTATGTTTTAGAATAAAAATAGCTAGTAAATCAATGGAATTCTGTCATTAATTAATTATGTTATGACCTAAACACCACTTACCTCTCGATTTAATATTGTAGCTTCATAAAATTTCAAATGCCTTTCAGTTCCAAGTGAGAGCAATGCATTTGATACCAGATATATGCCAATTGCCATTTTTACAGACACACTCGGGTTGTAAGAATTGACCGCCTCGTTTATTGTCATTAGTGCTCTAGTCTGTGAATAAATTGTAAATAGATATAATTATTAGCGCTCTAGTCTGCAAATAAAGTGTAAATAGATATTATTATATCCAAAATATTAGAAACATAATAAATATGACCGACAGTGCAGTGTTTAGCTCCTTCAGTCTGGAATCATATCCCTTAAGCACCCATTCTTTGGTTTTTATTCTTAGAGGACAAATTTTAGAATTATTAACCAATATTACTGAGACCTTAGACCCTCTAAACAAGTGGTTCTTAAACTTCCAATCTTGCCATACACCACCAGTTGTTTGCACGGACATACTTTAAAATCTACTATATATTAATGTTTTTTTGAATGGCTTAACTACATAGTCAACTTTTGCTACTTGGCACTATTGTCTGACTGTTTGTTTATAGTTTGCTGTTGAATTTAAATCTCACTCACCCGTTTTGAATAGCTAGCCCTGAAAGTCTCGGCAGTATAAAATTTGTACTCATTTATTCGTTTTAACTGCAACTGGGTTATTCGCTTTTCTTCTTCTACAGGAGGTGTCACATTACTGTGTGCGAATAGGGGATCTCTTTCTAACGTTTGCCATATTTTGTACTGAAACAAACAATCACAATTAACATAAACACAATATGATTTTGTTGCAATGGAAATTTTGATTTAAGCACTACAATTATAATAAATTAGTAGAAATGGGTTTTTTTCAGTTGACTGAATGCTGATAGCTTTTTTAACATTGTGTAATTGTGAGTTGTACCTTATATCCAACACCCAGAGCTTATAATACAAAGAAAGAAATATACTGAAACAAAATTAAACAAGCTTAATATATTTTTAAGCTCTGAATTATTTTAAATTATTTGGAAATGTTGATAGTGGTGTCGCTTCTGACGTGATTCTCTAAACCTAAACTTAAATTCGACAATAGTATATCCTTGTTAATATCTATACAGAATGAAAAAGTAATTTTTTGAAGAACCTAATTCACGGAGGAAACAATAATAATAAGAAGGAAATGATATACAAACTCAAATGATTTCAGATAATGGCTTCTAAATGAGATCTCTAATATCCATATCTGAAACTCTCCCAATATATCAGAGGCAATACAAAATTTTAAATATAATTTAACTTTTATATAGCTTTCTTCATTATTATGTATGTACATAAACATAGATATATAATATATGGGTACTATCAGCATTAGCCTATTAATGTCCCCACTCCTGGGGCACAGGCCTTCCCTATAGATGGAATAGGGAGATTGGGCCATGACCCACCACCCGGGCCCAGTGCGTATTGGTGGGTGCTAACGACTGCAGATGCAGCCGGGACCAATGGCTTAACGTGCCTTCCAAAGCACGGAAGAGCTCGAGATAGTAATTTTTGGTCACCCATCCAATGACAGACCACTGCAAAAGTTGCTTAAGTCAATTCCTCAATGGGTAATATAATCAAAGGGATATAGATTTAAATGGGTAATATAATCACTAGAAAATGGCACAAGTAAAACCCCATTAAAGAAAACTATTTAATACAAGATATCTTGTGTGCTTATGAGTACCACTTGATTTTTGAGGTTCTATCACTATTACTGTGTGTCAATAATCCCGAAAATTTCATACATAGTCTAATTATATTGTCTTAGTAATATTTTACAAGGACAATGTTGATGTCATAGTGGTTACTAATGTACTTTTGTTAAGGAAATATATATGAGCTATGTAGTAATGATTGTTTTATGAGTATACCATCAAAATCAGTCTAAAATTTTAAAATTGCAAGGGCATATTTTATAGTCTGGCACCTCAGGCCATTTACTATTTGCACAAATTATAGAAAAGCTGCGGCCTATAAAATCTTAAATATTTTATTTCAACATTCAACTGGTAGATTTATAAATCTTAAGTAAGTACAATAAAATCTTTTGTTGTCTCATCAAAAAACAATACAAAATGGCATAATTATTGCCAAGAGTATGTGAATTAAGAACTTGATTTTATCAACATTTAAAGCAATAAATTATTAATGATAAATTAGCAAGCAGTTCTTCTATTACCTTAAGTTTTAATAATTCAATGTCTCCCTCCAGAGATAGCTTCAAGCGTTTCCAATTAAACGTGGCGCTATTTCTATATTCGCCCAGGGGCCCACACGGGATATCCGGAATGAAACTGAGGTCTTCCATTCTTCAAAAATATTTTTATAAGGCTCTTCTCGACGTCCTAGTCCGCTCAACCACTCACTACTATGCGGGCAAATACTTGCCGAATATGACTAAACGCTGTACTAGATATTTGGAACTAATATAGAAACCCCAGCACGCCTTTTTTCAAGAATACCACGAACCGTGAAGTACAAATCTAGGCAGCAGTGTTAACTGAATGCGTTTCACCTTGGCAATGTAAAGAAATCTATTTATTGAGGTTAACAAGACATTTTTTTTATTAAACCGGGACTGAGAGAGGAGGCGGTAACGAAACAATCAGACGTCTGATTTCTTCCAGCCGCGCCGCAGACTACTAAAAATTGAAAATAATCAGAATCTAATCATATCACACCATCATTCAACCAACCAACCACACGTCATTCCATTCTCCACCACTTGTCAATGTCAAAAAGTACTCTAGGCGTTTATGTCATGTCGAATATTAGTGAAGTATTGCAAATCTTTTAACTGATGTCGATAAAAAAAAACGACGGGTTACATTCCGGGAGTGCCGGCAGAAGTGAAAACTTGAATACATATTTACGTTGTGCATTTTTGATATTTTGGAATGGTTAGGGAATCATTTTGCACGAATTGCTTTAATTATCAGTATAAAAGTACTATCATTTATGTGGTAGAATACAATATTTATTTATTGCGCTATCGTACACAAACATGACAATTTATATTACATTAAAAAAGATTATCTCTCAGAAAAATCAACTTAAATGAATCACGTTTAAGCGCACTTAGCGACATCTATTGTAAAAAAATCAACTTACATGAATCACATTTAAGCGCAACTAGCGACATCTATTGTAAAAAAAATCATTTTCTTCGCAATAAAGTTGCCACCTGAACGTCCGAGATAGAGACTTATTATTAAAATACGATAAAATAAAATATTACTGTTTCGTCCAATATATTCATCAACTTTTTTAATTTTATTGTTTTCGTCAGATCCCCGATCTGTCAAGGAGGTCATGACGCGATCAGCCCACATGTCCTGACGCGAGTTTAACGTTTTTTACCCATACAAAAGTGTACAACGACGCCAAAGAAGTTTTCACTTCAAAAAGAAAAATTCGACTTCCTCAATTTCTAAATAGCAATCAATTCTTAGCATTTTTGGATAAAAGCTTAAGCCGTTTCTTCTTTTTAACTTACTTTATTATCAACTTAGGTCTCGACAAAGCACGCAAGCTCATGTGCTATCGAACAAATTGATTTCTGACCCACTGGCTCGATAATTCGCTTAAAAATGTGTTCAATGTAACAGATCATCGTAAAAATAAAAGTGGAATAGTAGTTTTGATTTCGAAATCACTTTTTAAATCATTAATGTAACAGAGAATGACAATTTTATGATTTTTTACGGTAAAGAAAAACGTTGGTAAATGATTAGGGAAATCCTGAGTAAAAGCTATGCTAAAGACTGGGCAAAACTTCAAATATGTAACGTCAACAATATGTATATATATATATACACACAGGGAGGTGGCATTTTCGTCCGGACCAGAAACCCAAGAATGCAACAGTTGATACATACCGACGTTTATTTTTAAAATGTTTAACACTTTAGACCTAATTAAATTTATGGTGAACAGATTTGTATCGAGCCTAGTTCTAAGTAACTGTATAACTTTTTTATTAAAAAAACTTTATTGTTAAATTTTAATTAACCCCCTTAACTTTATTTATTTACTTATAACTTTACTTTTTAACCTTAATTAGGCCAACCCCTATAAACAATTCTTTATATTACTAGCCGCGAGCAATGTGGCTGGTTACACAACATTTTAGATATAGCAAGCGTTGCTTAATTTTTTATTATATCAAATAAAATAAAAATTCCCGTCGAGGAACTTTATGCAAATATAAGGATTTTATCTTTAGCATAGGAACAAATTGTTACTTAAAACTATGAAGGCCAATGCTGCAAAAGTTTTATGTAGAACATAAGGGTGGGCGAAAGAACCATTCCCATTTGGTCCCTGTGTAACTTTGTATATCATTATTATTAGTAAGTCACTCTGAGCTTGTATGAGCTCCGGTTTCAACTGTCAAATTAGCAAACACAATGTCAATCGTGCTACTCTGGCGAATACATCAACGTGAAAGGAAGAAGAAAACTCAGGTTGTTACCTTAGCTGGCCTGAAACACCTGCTACTAGCAACAATATCAACGTGCGAGAAGATCGAATGTTGGGTACATAACGATTAACACCAAGTTCTCCCTGTCGCACAATAAGAAGAGAACAGAAGCTAAATAAATAGCTTGCTTGGTATCAACATCACAACAAAATTTATATAAAGTCTTTCAAATTCATCGATATGTTTATATTCAGTCACCTCACAACCATTTACTCAGACAATTTTAAAATATTTTTTTAATGGCAATCACGATTTGTGCATTTAGACAAAAAGTTAGTAATCTATGGTTGGTATCAGCTTTGTGCATTTTTTTAATTTCGGAGCACGTTATTTAAAACTACGCGCGTCAAAAACCATTTCAAAATAATAAAATGAGAAACTCGATTAATAGCGATAAAACTATATAAAACGCAACAGCGCCATCTTGCTCATATTATACGAACGATTATAATTGCCTCCTTCACTTTGTTGCTCTTGCGTCGTACACTACAAGGTATTTGCCCTGACAGTGCGGATAGCTTTGCTATGATCACAATAGGTGTCGCTGTTTGACCAAATATAATCATTGAAACAGGAGAAAGAGACAAATTGATAGTAAATATTACTTGTCTGAGAGGGACAGGTACAAGACACCACTACCACAGTAATTTCCACTACATATGCAAGTTAAGTTGCCAGACACATAACAAGAAAAGAGAAGTTGTAAAACAACAACTGTGTTCGAGCTCGCTCAGCTAAACTCAGCTTTGCTTTTCTGTCAGATGTAAAATGGACGGGCGGTCGTGTTGCTGTGCGCTCGCGAACTCCGCGTTTTAAAATCGATGTTATTATTGTTTAATAATTTACGTGAATACGAATATTGTTTATGCGATATTGTTCGACTACTTCGGTGTTCGGTTGCCGAAGTAGATTGTGTTAGTGCGTGTGTTTTTCATATATGACGTTTAGCGCTCACTTCACTTGCAGTGATTTCGCTGATAGCTCCTTACCGGTGGGTGCGCGTGATAAACTACGTGTACGGTTTTAAAAAAGGCGAATTGTCGTCAAGTGTGGGTGTTTTACAGTACCACCATGCTGTATACGGTGACATAGTGAACGTTGAATTGACCCTGACCTCTGACAAACATGTCTGGGCGATCGGATTGCAGGAAATTCGCACCAAACATCTTCAACAAGAGCAAGTGCACTAACTGCTTTCGGCAGAAGGAGGAGCACAGTGCCGAAGCATTGGAATCCAATAGGGTAGGTTCAGAACTTTTAAAATTCAAACGCCATGCACGTTTCTAATCAACAGTCAATGTTGTGTGTGTACGTGCTAGATAGATGGATCACTAAAATAAATGTGAATGTATGCGTGGGCCTACTATACTCATTCAGGTGTTGTGTTGATCTAACGGATTTTATGGAGTTATTAAAAATGTAGTGAGTGAACTTCGTTTTAAGTACGAAGCAGATAGATACTTATTATATTAATTTCTTAGGAATAGTTATTTTGATATATTTAATGATTATTGTGGTGTTTAATAGTACTTAGTTTAAATTAACTCTAGAACATGGCTAGGTTAACTTTGTCTACCCTCAGTTTTGGGTTCTGATCAGAGACCGACCATAGACCATCACGAGGCACTAACATGGGCAAGACTGTTTTGGTCCTTACCCTTTGATTATATAATCAAAAGTCTTACCATAAAACTAGTTAGTCGAGTGTTCAACATAGACACAAAATTTCACAAACCGTGCATGCCATAAAAAAAAGAAAAAGAAGAAGAAGACACAAAATTTGCCCAAACATGGTAGGTATGTAAATGTAAACAATCTCTGACTTTTTTGTAGTAACTACGACCGTTTTTCACGCATAAACTTAAATGCGATATTGTCCATAATTTAAATAAAATATTTAGTTACCTTAGTTATATATAGGACTATTTAAACCGGTGTGCACTACCAATAAATCAGCTAAATAAATACGCTTTATTACCTATGTACCTTGGTGTGTTGTACATTATTTTAGTCGTTGGTAACTGCAAATAGTTTTGCTTTAAATGAATGCATGAATCCCATCCATTCTTTTAATAAAATAAATACTCGGGTGAGTTGCGGCATTTTCATACCTACTATTTTATCCAATTTACTTCCTTTTTAGGGTTCCGTACCTCAAAAGGAAGAAACGGAACCCTAAAAGGATCACTTTGTTGTCCGTCCGTCCGTCTGTCAAGACTGTTTTTCTTAGGAACGCGTGGAGGTATGAAACTGATATTCATATCTAATACTCAGGTCTACTGTCCCTTACAGCTGTGAAAAAATCAAACTTTTAAAAGCCAAAGCAATGAAAAGATATAGCCGTTTATGCCGCAAATTTTCGAAACTCGCACGGGAATCAAAACCTACAGGGTCCTGTCCTCTGAACTTAGAATCTTGATATTTGGTACGAATTAATGTCTTACAGTACAGTTACTCAAAAATTCGGTCTTTGATCGTATAACAAAATACTGACAACACTGGTACGTATTCCTTCTATTTGTTTGTATTTTGATCATATTCTAATAAAAAAAAACTGTTAAGGGTGAGTGGATAACAAAATGAATAAAACGTTAAAAGCTTGTTTTGTTGGATACTTGTTCGCAAACAAAAAGTAATTTCTTATCATTGTTATGATTACTTATGATTAATTTCGCATCTATAGTTGTGTTGTGATAAACCCGATAATGAGCAAATCAACCTATTCCAATTGCAAGTTCTAGAAAAACAATCTCTGACAGGTGAAATAAAGATTAGATATACTTCGTAGGTACTTAATTAATACCGATAGTAGTCCTTTTAAATAATTGTCTTTATTATATTGTTGAAGACGACTAAATCTTGAGCCCAATCTCGTGACAAATGCGTCTGGCAACGTTCAGATGGGTACCAATGTCTTGTTTGACTCTACGCTCTGTAGGCATAATCAAAATAATCTTCTATCGGTCAAAATTATAATACATGTTACTAAAGGTTAATTAAATTGTTTATTTTTGTCTCATCAATTGAACAAATCATTAAGGATACGTCATTATGAGAAAAGAATTACGAAATATCTGTATAAAAGTTAAAATGTCTCAATAAATAAATAAAATTTAGCTTAGCTAAATAAATAAATTCAAATAAATGTCTCGTTTATTCTGAAAACTCTCACACTACAACCTTTTTTCAAAACAAAATATAACGTGTTATATTATACCAACCACTGTCTATTACCATTACGCACCATCTATACTTATAATAAATCTGTAGAGAGGTCAATTCTGTACATGAAATATATTTTCAAAATAACTATCAGGGGGTGATTAGTGATCGATACTGATGCCAAAAATGCAATCAGTAAAATTTTTGTCTGTCTGTCTGTCTGTCGGTGTGTATGTTCCTTATGGAAACAAAAACTACTCGACGGATTTTAACAAAACTTGGTACAATTATTCTTCATACTTCTGGGCAGGTTATAGTATACTTTTCATCACGCTACAATCAATAGCAGCAGAGTAGTAAAGGGAAATGTTGGGAAAACGGGAGAAGTTACTCCATTTTTTAAGCTTCCGTCGCGGGTGCAGCCTTAATGGTTAACGTTACATAGAAATCATGTATGACGAAAATATTCTACATAAAATTGCCTAAAAAATATCCCGCTACAGCATATGTCTATCTTTTATGGTTGACTCATAATAACACGTGTAATTATATAAATAAAGTCAGTCATTGTTTATAGCACAAGTCTGAGAACAAAAACTATAGTTTACACTGCAGCTCTACACCGAAGCGAAGCGAGGGCGGGCCACTAGTACATAATATATTCCAATTCCAAGGAAAAACATCTACAAAAAACAATTGGTCTTACTAACCAGCTATTTTGAATAGAGTATTCTTCAAATACATACCACATTAAGACGTGTTATAGTTATTATGTTGTCCGATGGCCATTTCACAAAATTATTTTAACTCGATCCGGTTTGTCTACACTAGTGTATTTAGCCACATTTAGCTTCTGGTGTTAGCCACGAGTTCAACGAGCGTCTAGATACGGTAACAGGTATTCACAAGGCGGGACATATCACAGTTTCAGTATGAAGTGCTAATTAATATACTACACTTAGCTTCTGGTGTTAGCCACGAGCTCAACTTGAAATTTGTACTTAGTATGGGTATTTATGGGTAGTCAGTCATGCGCTCTTAAAAGTCGATGGCTGGTTCATGCGTCATGCTCGTGAACGGGTGCTACTAGCTGAGATTAGTCTGCCCTAACTTCCTTGATATTGAAGATGTTAATGCCTTTGATAGATGAAGATGTTAATTTTAGTTACACTTAATATAATTAACATTGTTTGTATTTATACTGTATGGCACAGCAATCAAATTGCAGGTAAACAATTAATGTACATTGAATCATTATGTAATGAAAAAGGTGACTTCGTGAATCATCTCTGAAGTCAGTTATCTGCTTGACTTAATAAAACAGGGAGAAAAAAGCACCCCTACAGAGTTTCTTGCCGGTTCTCCTCAGTGCAAAGTCTCCCGCCGTAGCACTGTGGAATATTTCGGTGTGTTTCGGATTAAAAATCTGTAACTCCGTCAATTTGAAAGATAGACTTATAAAATTTTGCTATAATATAAAGTGATACATAAGGATTCATATAAGTAATGTTTGATGAATTGGAATTATGCGTATTTTTTTTAATTAAAAAAGAAAAGTCACAAAATGATTTAAAATAGTATTATTAGTATTATTTATTTATTGAAATATTTTTAGAAACATATTGTACGTCTATTTCTTAATGCTAATTACTCTATTAAGATAACTATCATATTATATTGATAATATAAAATTAAAAATGGTAAAATATTTTTAACACTACGCTAACATACAGAAACAAATCAAAATTATCGCAATATATATTTCTTTTTTTTTGCTCAGCAAGATTGACATCTTACACCCGGTGAGCTTCAGGATCTGAAATAAGTTCATTAACCTTGAGAAGGTGTAAAGTATCTTCATCGAGCTCCTTAACATTTTTTGCATATGGTTTTCTTATGCTCGTTATATATGGATCTGAAGTGTAAAGTAGTGTATTAACACACCTTCGTTTGTAGCTATTCGAGAGCATTTCCGACCATGGTGTAAGCGAAATTTTTTATAGTCCTCAAGAATCTCGCTTGAGCATCTTCTGAAAGTTGCCCAATTGGTAATACCGCGAAATGGTTTATGATACTCTCTCCGTGAATTAAAATTTTGTGGACAGATGATGGCATATAATACCAACTATATTTATTAACGTATATTCTTGCAGTTTCCAGAGCATAATTACCAAATTTCTTACTATCTACCGCTATACCAGATGACAAAGCCTGCAAAATTATATATAACCGTTTAATTAAATCAATGTCAATCCCTGTGATATCAGCAGAACAGGCAGCATTGTAAAAAAATCTCCTAACAGTATTGCCATCTCTCTGCATCAGCCAACCTTAATTTTTCAACAACTTTTGCTTCAATTCCTTCTCCTATAGAACGCAATCCTTGAAGATATGCGCTTAGAATGTGCTCCAAACCATATTCATTTAGCAAAATGGTGTTTTTTTCTTTTTTTGCTTGATTCTAAAGAGTCTCCATATGACACACACGGTCTTCCTCGTTTACCAGAAAAAGTAGACGGTGTAGAGTCTGTTGACACGTTTCCTGATGTTGGTATAGTGAACGAATATTCAGAATCCAACCAATTGGTGTTCTTTCTTAAAAAGGTATTTTTATTGCGTCCTGCTTCACTCCAGCGTTTATTAAACGAACGGATGACATCCCTTTGAATATGGTCAATAATAAAACATATATTGACATCCGAAATTTGTTTTCCCTCCAAATATGTTGAAAGTGCCGCAGTCGTTTTTCCGCCTTCTATATAAGACACTATTAGCTCACGTTTAGTACAGTTAAAAGTAGACATGTTGAATAATGAAATAACCGTACCTTCTAGAGTACGTAGACGTAAAGACCACTGAAACGGTAATGGAGACATATTTTTTTCACTGCCCTTTTTATATTGTTTCAGAATGTGGGAATTATTTCAGATATCTATTTTCTCACGGAAAATGACATCGAAATGATAAAACCTACATAACAATATCAAATAATTAATTCATAAAATGTACCACAAACTATTGATAATAAAAGTAAACTACGAAACCGCATTTGATAGCGATTTCCGTTCCCAGACTAGTATTCGATTTTTTCACATATCTCCGAAAACCGCAAAAAGCCGCAGCTAATTTTTTTATATGTTTTAGATGAGTAACTAACCTATAATTTAACATTAAATTCAAAGCATCGGTAAACAACTCTAAATGTTAAAAGATTCGACGAAGTTGAGGAAAAAAAAATATTTCTCCATTTTTTCTTTAAATTGGTTTTTAAATTTATATTCGTATTAAAAACAATCAATTGTATTTATTTCAAACCTCTGATAAATGTGCTTTTCAAAAATATATAATACCTTATACCTTTCATTTCAAGTTTTAAAACTATTTCACGTTGAAAAACGTAAATGAAGAACTTAATATTTCCCAGCTGCCTAAACGTTTAACTTTGCTACATGAAATAAAATACTTTTACGAAATAAAATATGAATTACGCTGCAGAATATTAAACTTCGACTTTTGAACTATTAAATTATATTCATATATTACCCAATTTCAATCAGTAATAAAAATCAATTTTGATATGCGTTTGTTCTACCATATTCCACAGTGCGTAGATTTACGATGATGGCGTAACTTTTAGATATTCATGTGTACTTGTACCTACCTTACCTTGCCTAAACCGAATAAATGATTTTAATTACGGTTATGATTATTATCACCAGCCGGGCCATATCACAATTTCAGTATGAAGTGCTCATGAATTTATCACATTTAGCTCTTGGTGTTAGCCACAGCTCAACAAGCGTCTAGAAACAGTAACAGGTATTCACCAGCCGGGCAATAATACAGTTTCAGTATTCACTATCACTGTCAACTGCGACCAAGGAGTTTCGAATGTGGCCTTATGAGCAATAAATGTTGCAACTTATCACCGCTATAATCAGAATAATCAACCAGTTTTTAATGTATTCAGAATCCTAGGTGGACAGCATCTCATGAACATCTCCGGTCCGTTAAGAGGAAAACATCGGCTGAAGGCTTCATTATAATATTCTGTTTATGGTGCTTTCACATTACGTTGCATAAGTTTTACGGTGTTCTTTATTATAATAGTAAATCCAGAGATTCATCAGATGCCACCCTGTATACTTACATTCAAATTAATTTGACATTTGTTATTTATAATGATGATAATCATTTGCTCGTTATTCGTGGATTCTCAAAAACGCATGTAACGTTTTTAACTTTTTCGAGAATACCGTAAAACCTCATTTAGTGTCACAGGATTGTTTGTACGGTACAAAATTATATTTCCATTTTGCAATGTCAATTAAATAAAAAAACTTTAAAAAACAAGGCTGTTATGTGTTACTTTGGTAATAATAATACCTACTGTGTTTTTTACCGAACAATCCTGTGACATACAAAAAGTTAAAAAACGACTAGATTTACCATAATGAATAATGATAATAACCAAAGTTTAGGCCAGACAAGGGTAAATAATAAACAATATTTAAAAAGAAATATGTATTAATTACCTACAATAAACATCTTAATGGGGTGCATCACTGTTTGTCAATTTTGTAAACTACATATTATTATTTGAAGGCTATCTCTTAATGGTTAGTAATATAAGAATTTCGAGGTACTGACGACTGATTCAGTATAGGCCCTATGCCTATACTGAATCAGTCGTCTTTATGTCTTTTTTCGTTACTATCCTGTTTAAGTGAAAGGGTGATAATGAATTCTAGCAGGCTTGTACGACCTATCCCACGATTGTAATTCTAATGGCACTGTAAATATGTACATTAAAATGCACTCTTGCTCATATTATTCATGCAAACAGCAATATCATTTGCTAATGGTCAAACCTAGTGGTAACTGGTAATTATTCCTTAGAAATAAATAACTACAGAGGTTCTCTGAATATTTCGAAATAATGAATTTTCTTTTCCATAGTCAACAAGTTTATCATGTTACAGTTTTCTATAATATTTCAGAAGTTTTAAAAGGGTATTTGAAATTTGAATGCTTTTGGTAATGAAAATAACAATTAAATGGTTTAATGTTTCTTAGTGCCTCTAATATTCCGGTCAAATACCGAATAAACTGTGTTTTTAAAGCACAGCTTTAATCCCAACTAACTACTTTGGACTTTTGGAAAAGATTACTTTGGAAAAGACAATACAATAAAAAAATACAATGGAATTATTTACTTAAACTCAATATATTTTAGTTCTAGTAAAGATTACATCTGCATCAGTTATTTTTATCAAAACACCAAAAAGTACAAATCCCACTTCTAAAATGAGTCAAAGTTGGTAAATTAAAATAAAATGTGCCATTGAATGAGCATAGCATGGGATAAGCTTGATGTCGAATTAATTCCACACTATGTGTATAATAACATGTTTCGTTCGCGTTTTGTGGAACAACTAATTACTCGAGTTACGTTTCACGTTTAAGGTCACCGTGAAAGTCGCTAACAGCTATAACGTAATGCGCTTCCAGTGCAATGAATTAAAAACAAACAGTATCATTGAGGTCGTCTGTGTACACGAGCGTGACTGAATGCGCTTTATTATTAAAAAAAAACTAATACAATTACCTATTTCGCGCCAAATTTCATGTCTGGCGATCTTCATGTAGTTACAAAATGGCGCCCACTAAACTGACGGTATTCTATAGTGAAATGAAAATTAAATAAAAAAAATAATCCAAACGTTCATCATCCCTAAGGGCAACGCTAATTTAATTATGAACTTACTATAGAACCAATTATTTTCTTAGTTAAATTGAATGTTAATTTCACAAGCACGCATTTAATTTGGGCCTAAAATCTAAATAAACACTGTCACTTACGCAGGCGCACGACACCTGTGGCAACATTGACAATGAGAGATGACTATTCTGATAAGTGGTAACCCCAAGGAGGCCCGACCACTTCTCTATTTGTAAATAAACACAATGATAACGCGAACTAAAATTGCTTTACACTTTACCTATTGCTACTTGTTGTTTTTATGCTAAGCGTGAATAGAACCTCGAATAATTAATGTGTTAGTTAAATGTTCATACTTTTGTAGGTACTAATGTTTAAGCAAATTTTAATGGAATGGTAAATAATTTACTTCGTTCAAACTTGGAACAACTTGGTTGCTGTGTCAACCTGCCAGAGGTTAAATGCATACTCTAACAAATACTCATTCATGTGTGATAAAGACTTATGACTTATGACAATAACATACCAGAATACCAGATACAAATCAGTAATTAGTTTAATTAATATCCTACTTCGAAACAATCTGTACGATGTAACAGAGACATACTTATAACTCTATCTTTGGTTCTTTGGGCATATTATCATAAAAACGGCAAAGGATAATAAGCATTGCGACCACACTCGACAATGTCAAAGCCAAGGTTACTCGGATTCAGTAGTATCGTCAAACAATGTGTTTGGTTATTCGCGACTTTATCCCTTGGTCATAAGATATCAAATGGCTAAAACATAGAGAAACAACACTGTTCATAAAATAAAGATACGAAAACTTCAAACTAATATGGTCCGGTTCGGACAATCATCTTGACAAATGCGCCACTAACGAACTAGCTGGTGGTCGCGATTGCGTGTGTCAGAATAGCTAGAATACACCGCAAAAGCTGACTGCGCACACACTTCGCTAAATAGATGCTAATTTTTAATACTACACGTGATGCCAGCGACTGACGCTCGCCCGGTGAAAGTTTTCGCTTAATAAGCTAACGCTTGGCTGTCCGCTATTTATGCAGCGAGTTCTCTGTCACATTTAATAAGAGACTTTCCTTGTGTGTTTAGTATGTTTATGGCTATAATCAAACGTAAAATGCGAACTGCGAAGTAGCCAGAAATACACGAAATAAAAATGCGTTCTTTAATTTATGTCAACTTATTTATTTATGTCGTTACTTGGTAATTTTGTAAACATTTAACAGTTATATAATTTGAGTTAATGAAATATACTTACTCGCTGACAATTTTATGTAAAAACGTGACCGACCTAAGAAGACCTACTTAATCAAATGAAATTTAAAAAACTGAATGAGTCACTTAAATTATAAAGAACACATAAAAATGCGAAATCTAAACTAGGTCGGTCTAGTAAAAATAAATTAATGAAAGTAAACACAACATCTTAACTGTACTGACAAATTGTATGTGTTTGTTAATAATATTCTGCTGAGAATTAAAACGATGTTTCCGCCACTGTATAAGTTACAGGTAGGGTAACCACCTTTTTTCTACCAAATATAATATTTTCGAAATCTCTAAAAATATAGTAGATATATTTGTTTCTTAGGTTTTCACGCACATCAGTCATTAAACAAAAATCAGTCAAATAAAAAATCAGTATACTGACGATGCAGACCTGAAAAGGCTGCGAAACGTCAATAAATAAATATAATTTCGTGCATTAACCCGTTAAAACTAGTTTTATGTAATATAGTAGATGGCAAAAAGTTGGGGAAAAATAAAGTATGTTGTTAAAATATCTACTTTATTTTTAAAATGATTATATTTTTGCTCTTCCATGCCTTAATAATATTTTTATTGTTTATTTCTAAGAACGCTTTTACTGGCAAAAATCTGCTATAATCAAAATATAGTAGTTGCGCCTATTATATATATTTTTAGAAATAAGAATCTCTGGATCTCCAAAAGATCACATCGAAGCCTTCGTTCGTCTCTTTAGATATTTTACTTTTAATCTTAGCTCGGAACGCGACAACAATCCGTTTCGAACTCGATATCTAGTGTGCCCTAAAATATAGTATTTGATCCCATAATATAGTAGAATACCATATCATATAGGGGATGTTTGTAATTATCAGACTTGTTAAGAGGGGGGGGGGGGGGGGGAAGTTTTTTTCGTACAAACGTTCTCGTCTTATTCCTTTAATTTTCTCGTTTAATTTTTATCACTAAAGAATTGATTTTCATACATAAAATATAATTTTACTGATTCTATGCTCCTATGTCTTCCTTTTTTCAATAACTTGCGTTTCAAAGAACTCAGGAGCCCTCAAAAATGCCAATAATAAACAAATTTTTATGATCAATAAAGACGTCTGGTGTGTCGATTTAATATGCATTTACAAAAAAAAGCAAAACATAAAGGCATAGTGTAACTATTTATATTCTATGGGTAAAATTTCTTGTATATACAGGGTGTGACAAAAGTCCGAAATAAAACTTTAGGGTTTGGTTGTGTTCCTTGTATAGAATTACCTACGAAAGTTTGACGCCTTTCAGACCACTTTTATTTTCTAATTAAATTAATAAAAATATCGTTTTACACCTGCCTATGACAACCCTATAAATGCGTACGATTACTACTACCTAAACAGACCCCCCTCTCTCCCCCAGGCGACCCTGCGCCCCGGTCTGGTACCTACAATT
Source organism: Chilo suppressalis (assembly GCA_902850365.2). Classification (NCBI taxonomy): domain Eukaryota; kingdom Metazoa; phylum Arthropoda; class Insecta; order Lepidoptera; family Crambidae; genus Chilo; species Chilo suppressalis. The sequence continues at coordinate 4,569,048 of OU963899.1, read as the reverse complement.
TTTTATTTCGGAATACATACCTACAAATTTTATTTCGGAATTCTGTAACACCCTGTATATATATATATATATCTAACTAGCGGCCCGCCCTCGCTTCGCTTCGGTGTAGAGCTGAAGTGTAGACTACAGTTTTTGTTCTCAGGCTTGTATTATACACAATGACATTCATCTATGATTCTTCTTATACCTGCATGCAAAGTCTCAGCCCGATCGGTTTTAAATTGACAAACTTTCATTCCCTATTTTATCCCCTTGGGGGTAGAATTGATCAAAATCCTTTCTTAGCGGATGCCTACGTCATAACATCTATCTGCATGGCAATTTTCAGCCCGATCCGTCCAGTGGTTTGGGTTGTGCGTTGATAGATCACTATGTCAGTCAGTCAGCCACCATTGAGTTTTATTTAAATAGATAGATTTTAGAGGAGGAAATCGTCGAGAACCGAACCTCGAATTTTTCATTTTTTATACGCAATTTTCAGCGTTAACTATTGTTATCCCTATCGCACGGTATTTGCCAATGCGTGACAGCAATAGTTTTTTCAAATACCTATTTCTCAAATGTCTCTCAGCTCATGTCCGCTCTTAATAATGTTCAGTGAATCATGCCTGTTGTTGTAGTAGAGCAGGTGTTGTAACTCGCTTGCCGTGTGTACATTAAGTTGTAACATCAATATTGCTTCGTTCGTACACTTTAACGGAAAATACTCATCGGAAACCTGTTCGTTTTAACACCAACACAGATATTAAAAAGTTTATTTTGAGCAAACAAAAACATACACTACTTGGTCATGCTTCAAAATAGATTCTACTCAGGTTTTGGGCTTAATTTATTACCTCCAGATAGAATAGAATAAAAATATTTTTATTGCTCTCACAGCAGTACATAGTTCAATACATAGTACAATGCGATATGACAGCGTGAAGAGCAAAAGGATGTGGCTCAGCATAAACTGCTTCGTTACAGAATGTCTCGGGCAGCGCTGGTTTTCAGCCACACCCACTTCTCCTTAGATGAAAGCGAGAAATGCAAAAGAAACCCAACAAAAGTATATATATTCTATAACTACATATTATATCCAGATTATAATTTATAGTTATAGGAGTTCTAGAAGACGTTTGACAGTGGGGTATTATAATTAAAAAAGCTTGTCACTGTTTACTGAATTCCAAATTTAATTTCTAGCTCCTTTCCCAGCTTCTTTTCGATATTATATTTACTTTAATAAATATAATCCGGTCTGTTGCCTAATATTCTTGGTCATTCGTCATCTCTACTTACTCTTGTGCCGGTTTCTTTACATTTATTATATTATATTATATTAAAGTCCGTGTTCGAAAAGAAAAAGTTTATTTTTTAAAAGCTTACTTATAAGTTGAAAGAATTTATGTTATTAAGATCCAATACTTTATTAATTAAAAGAAAAAGCTTTTATTTGAATGCGCTAAAAATATTAAAATAAAAAAAATCCTTTAAAACTTTTATTATCATTATCAACTTTATAACGCCATTACACAATTGATCCTTTTATTAATTAATAATCATAATCATTCATTTCGTAATAAATTACACGTCAATCATAAATTTTAGAATAGAAATACATAGAGTATTAACTAAACTTTCAATGAATTAAATAAAGTCAAAATTCAATTCCTATGTCAGTTTTAAATTATATTAAAATGCAATATTTATACTTAAATGTCACATACAAATTACAATAATAAAACAAAAAAATAATCGTTATATATTATAGAAAAATATATTAATCAGTATAATGAATGCAAGGATTTATCATTCAAAAACTCATAGACACTATAAAAAGTATAATACCTCATTTAATATTATATATGCGAAAGTGAGTTGGTTTGTTTGTTACGGTTTCACACAATAAACTACTGAATGGATTTGAATGAAATTTGGTACGCATATAGTGTTTGACCGAGATTGAGACATAGGATACTTTTTATCCCGGAGAAATGTTAAGTTTCTGTGAGATTCTCAAAAAACTGAAGTTAACGCGAAAGAAATTGCGGGCGGCCACTAGTACTTTATATTGTACCGAAAGCTTATCACTTGTCGTAAAAACAATACAGTGTAAAGTACAGTAGAAGATTGAATATACGATGCTGTTGTAGTGAAAATAAGTACCGTGATTTAAAAAAAATTTGGACTAATATACTTTTTCATTATCAAAGTATCGATATATCACCCAAAAAGGTAAAGTAACAAATCTCGATATTTTTAAATAATAATATCGATATTTTTAAATAACAGTATCAATATTTTATCAGCAGTCCTACTAAAAGTATGTATTATCTATTCCGAGCAAACGGTTTGTAGCTCGGAATATGTTCACATCATCGCACGCAGGATGCAGTAAACTAGGGTGACCGCAAGGCATTACAGGGTAGACCTTAAGCGACAACTGCATTATTGCATCTTAATGTCGCGAAGCCTGTTGAGTACGCAGTTTACAAGTCTATCCTTTTGTAACGTAACGTCGACTAAGTCGCGAAGGCACACATTCTTCACACATTAAGTGGCTCGTCTCGTTACCCAAGCCAGACCACGACTTTGTATCATACCAACAACAAGAGGACATAATTAGCTTTTCCCCGCTTTCTCGGGTAAATGCAGTTTGTAGGTCGCATTATGTGTATTTGTTTAAACGAAATCAACGTTTTGCGCGAACAGGTTTGTGTCGTGTGTGTATGTGTTTACAAACGTTTTCGTGGTTCGCGTGTTTTGCGGTTAATGCGTAAGCCCAGAGCGCAAATGCTCGTTTAGTACTTTGACATACTTTTTATCGCGACCGCTTTAACTCGACGAACGTATATGTAAATACGTTTAAATACGCCGTGCGTAGCTGACCTTCAACACCGCATTACAAATTATCATAGCTCTATTCTTAAAGTGATCGTTCCATTGACTTCGTGTCGGCAAACCTTCATCCGATCAATTACTGAATAGTCTAATTTGTACCTTTACACTACTAATTCTGTCCAAGCTCGAGTGCTCTAAAAGGCGCCGTAAATTCATTCAACAAACGCTCGTATCTACAGTTTTACACAATGTAAATATTTGAACCACACTAAACCCACACTGGTGTGACGCGATCGTCTCGGGCAGGCGTCGTTCCGTAAGTACAGTCTGACGGGGCCACACTTTTTTTTCTTATTCACGTTCTCATCAACTGAGAGACTTAGATAGTCAAATTAAAAAGAAAATGGGATGGATACGTTCCGTGTCTGCGCCCCGTCCAGCGAAAGGAGATCCGCCTTCAAACGCGGCCGTGACCTCTTCTATTGGGCGTGGGGAGCGCCACAGAACCACGTTACACTGGTAGGGCTCCGTTCGAAGCATAAAAAGGAGTGCGTGAGGAATGCGTTGGCGTGATCGGCAGGTGCAACGCCCGCGGGCCCCGCCCCAACTCGCATTTTTGTGTCCGTGCACAGCAGACGTTTAGATCCGAACCACCACCAAACCAAAATTCCCCCCGCCAGCTTTTGTGTAGATCGAACAGAGATCGATCCTTGCAATTAAGTCATCTGTAAGTTATCTTAAAATACATCAATGGCCTTAGGCATAGAAGTGACTATCTATTGAGACGGATGAAATTTACACCAGCGATATCCGCACTCGGTCCTATCTGGGGACCGTTAACGATACAATGGGTCAGTGCTAAACAACAATATTATGTGGGTCGCAAACGGAACGCGACACCGGATAATGCGACCAATTAAAATTGCTGTGACACCAGCTTATGTGAACAATTTGATAGTGACAGTGTTTTGTTAACGTCTCGTATTGTAATTCATACGAGTATAATTACGTGCGGAATGGTGGTGGAAGAGCGCTCGATAGTGTTGGAATGTGCAAGAGCGGACGATGAAACATCAATCGAATAAGCAAGCAGGTTGCGAACGGAAACGTTTTGTTATTCTATATTACTTTATGGTCGTAATCGATGCGTTTGAAAAGAGAAACATTTTGATTCGAATCGAGTCAATTTATTATGCATTCATTTGTTTTTTTTAGGTTGTCGTTATATACTGTTGCATATTCAAGTAGTTAAATACAGTCACGCGTTTGATAAGTTAACGCAGACGGCCAACGTTAAAATACGCTTGACCTTTGATTATCCTTACGATAACGCTGATAATGATAACATAATTACCTCATGCATGACAAACAATTAAGCGTAGGAAACTCGTAACAACAGTTTGTTTTACGCCTTCGAGCGTCACATCATATTTGTTGTACGGTAACTGAAGATAATATATTTCATTATACAGCAGTGCGGACAAAGCTATTCAAAAGCTGTATTTTTATAGAAGTCTTGACTTTTGTCGTTCTAATAAATAAACGACTAAATTTTAATTTGTAAGGCGCAATGCACACTGCACTGGATGGATGGATGCGTTTCGTTCCATTATGGTGCATGAAAAGAGTTAAGAATGAAGTCCATTTTTTTATTTCTATGATGCAACCTTTTTATTCACTCTTCACGTCTATTATTTAACACGCGTTCTATTGCATCTCACTATAGTCAATCTCCATGAGAGTAATTTATGCGTCGAATTAAAGTTTACGAGCCACAATGTCTACGCTAACTCCGATGTCACATATTAAATGAATGTGGAGACCCGTTCCCACGGCTGCACCTGTCTGATAAATTCTGGACGCACACTACCAAAGACAAGGTAAACAATTTTTTTTCTATGTCACTGAAATAAAATGTGGGCAGAATGTTATGAAATTATTAAGATGATGTCGCTTTCATATCGCCATAGATTGTATATTTTAATGGGTTTGTATATATTAACCGTTTATTCAAAGATAAGTATATAAATAAACTAAGTAATTGCCTAAGGCTCAATTCACACCGGGATAGCAGCGGCCGGCAGCGACGTGCCTAAACAGACAGTAGTGTGTGTGTGACCACGTTTGTAATCTCGTGACATGCGAATTTGCAATAAATAAATAACTTATTAGATTTATTTTTACCTAATATTTTATTAATATTAAATAGTAGAAATCGATTTCCTCTTATACACTCAATATAAAATTACATAGCCAACCTTCGTGCAAACATATGAAGTACGATGAAATTAGAAAGACAAATATATATATAGGCTTGCCAGTTAAACACAAAGCTCCACTTTTGATACTTTAAACGTTGTGAAAGTCAAGCGCAAAATTGCCCCAACCGCGGCGCAAGTAATCTCTGAATTGTATAAATTTGTAGCGAGAGTATTTAAAAAAACTGCTGATATTGCCACACGTACGTACAAAAAAAATATTTCGACCCACGGAACTTCGTATCGCCTATTTTTTTAAACTTTTTTCAGCGGTTGGCATCGCTGTTGGCCGCTGCCATTCCAGTGTGAATGGAGCCTTACTCCCACGGCTTCTTGACATGCTCTCGTAGTTAAAGCTTAGATTAAAACAAAAAGGGTAGATACGGTACGCTCATACTTGCATCAAACAAAAACTGATACGAAGGCAGCGCGAACGGGACGGCGAGAACCGCGTCACTGCATTACCGACCCGAACGAAACAGCACGTTAATTTTCAACGGCAGCGCGAACGAGACGGCGAGGTCCGCGTCACTGCACTACCGACCAATCACGCGACCAGTACTCGACGTCACTACCGAATAAGATTCAAAACAAAAGAACAATTTTTGTGAAAAAATATATTTTATAGTACTTACGAATGAAAAGTGATGCCGTGGGTTTTATTTTTAGTTCTTGAGCAATTTGAGCACTTTTTAAAAACACACCTAGGCATTGTTTTATCATATAAACACAAAATATTAGCAATATTTCTTTTTGGCGTTCACATGTACGTCGTCAAGTTAAGCATGTCAAGTTGTTACTAAAGCGATTAGGGTCGTGGACCACAATTGGTGCGGATCACTTTTGTGAGGCTAGTGCCGTATCTACCCTTTTTGTTTTAATCTAAGAGTTAAAGTTACGTTATGAATACACTTTTTTGAAATTGCTTAATTTACCTTTTTACAGGCTAGCAAGAATATATACAATAAAAATTTAAATCAATTGGGTACCTACTTATTAATGACATTGTTCTTTTATTCCTAACAATAACGAGCAACATTAGCCGCGGTCAAGATGGCCTCCATTAGCATATTCACAATCTAGACCACAGATAGCGGCTTCTATTTAAGTGTACGACTAATTAAAACGTTAAAAATACAATTTGTTTCCCCGCAGAAGTGAGCGAGCAAAGCGAAAAAAGCGAAAATCATTTGCATACAGGAGTGAGTGCATCGTGCGGCGTGCTTGCTTTTAATTGACGATTATTTCTTATTATTTCATTTAGAAATCGACTGGCAGGACGGACTGATAACGTCAATATGTTTACACCGCGCCACACTGAAAAAGACGGCTACCAGAGTTTTAAAATATATTGTATACATTAAAAAGAAATAAAATTGCCAAGACTCGTTCGCAGAAGCAAAACGCTGGACTAAAATAGCATTATCGACAATCAGAAGTCAAAACATTTTGTAGTTTCTTTATTGTCAACTTCGTTTTGAAGGCGCATCATAATAGTTATTATAGCAGTTATGAGGAAAACACGTTTACTTATTTGTACTGTCCTGTCCTGTGTTTTCTGCAAAAGCTAGCTGTAAAAATTTCTCTGTGTAGTCAAGAAACGAAGAACTTTTAGTGAGGTGATGAGGTCATGTGTCTAGTATCTACAGATGGTATCTCTGTGGGGTTTTTCTGGCTTCTCTAACGCAGGCGCTTTAGTTACTGGGATCAAGTATTATTTTCGATGTCTAATGTAAAAAAAAACAATTATAAGATATTTTAATGCAAGTTTCTATCTTAAAAGCTATCCAGTTTCTGTTACCTATTATTTCTCGCAGAACATTTGCGCTCCATATCATATCACACGACATAATCTTTCCATTTATCCAGCCATGCCCTTACAATGTAACATTTTAATGCGGTTATTAGTACCTATTCCACTGGAATCGTAACACATTAAAATAACGTTTACAAGTTTTTTTTTTACTCTTCCATAATACCTACTCGTATATATGATCACGTTAAAACATTCCAGATAGTGTCTTATAATGTCAGCTTCATGTCGTCTGCGGTCACTCGGTAATAACCATCCTATGCTGTTCCAGCCACCAATAAAATACTGGCCACACTCGTATGGTAATTCCGTAATTGCGTGTTTATCCGTGACCACGGTTATTTTTATCAGATAAACGCTCGACCGCTAAACGGAACTTCTCAACCTGACTGATAGATAAATCTGACTTTTATTAACCTCCACATAGGGATGAAAGGTTACGAGTAAATACAAGTAACTACTCGATACTTTTCTATCGATATCAAGTACTTTTGGCATCGATACTTTGGAACTGAGTAACAAGTAGTATTGTGAAGAAGTACTTGTATCCGGTACCCGGTCTTTCACTCGCTGAGAAGTATCAAAAAAACTCATAGGCAGATTATTTACTCTGGTAAGGGGTCTAGTTGCAATTTTTGTTTTCTACTATTCTACTGCTTAGTTGGCAGCCTTGCGTATAATTTATATTTATTCCAATTTATTCAGTCAGTCATTTGTTCATCGCGTGGCTTGAGCCGTTATTTTGTTGTAGTTAAATTAAAACTGTGACTGAATATGTAATTGTTCGTCAAAATTTATCGATACAAGTAAGTATCGATACTTTTCATTCGATACCGAGTAGCCATCGATCTTTATTACCGATACTGTATCGAGTAAAAGTATCGATACCCAGAAGGTATCGTTTCATCCCTACCTCCACAACGATTTAGATGCAACTCGCCGCGTACGTGGCTATTAATTCGTTTGACTATTCGATCAAACACCTGTGCCCTCGTAACGAACAAAGATTTACTAAGTTGTGCGGAGCGCGGTGGGACATGTCATAATTCGACAAGTCGGTGTCGAAAAAAAGGTAAAGGTCGCGCACAAAACTCGTTGAGCAACACCATGCAAACGACTCAGCCGATAAACGAGCAATCCCGAGACGCATTCATTTCGAAATTGAATTAACCGGGTGTAAACCGGGCTTTCGCAATAAAATAGATGAAAATTACATACAATTAAATAGGCTATGAGTGGTTTCGACGCGAACATTCGTTGAGAGGGCGCCGCGATTGAATACGCAGCCTCGCTCAGATGAGTCGCACCACTAGAATGTTTAATTAGGTAAGTAGTAATTTACTACTAGCTGGAATATTGAATGGAGTTGGCTTGGCTGGCATTATTTCAGTGTTGGCCGCGGGCGCGCAGTTGCCAATCGTTTCGCCGGCAGTCTAATATCAGGTTGTTTTGATTGATGTCTATCTCCTCGCAGAATGTACCGGGAAGCGATTCTCTCGTTCCTTCTCCGATGTATTAAATTAACTATTTGTAGAATAATGATTTGACTTCATTTGATAATTTCGTTTTCTTGAGTTTTACAAGAGTCGTTCATAAATCTGATATCTTTATTAAAAAAATCGACCATGTGCGAGTCGGACGCGCGCACCGAGGGTTCCGTACAAACCTATTTTGAATTTTCAAAAATATTTTTTCTAATTCACGGTTTTCGCAATTTTTCCTTTATCTGTATTCTGGACTTTAAGACGTTACTTCGTACCAAATTTCAAGATTTTAAGTTCACGGGAAGTACCCTGTAGGTTTTGATTCCCGTGCGAGTTTCGAAAATTTGCGGCATAAACGGCTGTATCTTTTGATTGCTTTGGCTTAGAAGTTTGATTTTTTCACAGCTCCAAGAGACAGTAGACCTGAGTATTAGATATGAATTTCAGTTTGATACCTCCACGCGTTCCTGAGAAAAACGGTCTTGACAGACGGACGGACGGACAACAAAGTGATCCTATAAGGGTTTCGTTTTTTACTTCTGAGGTATGGAATCCTAAAAAGGAGGAAGGATTATAACTATATAATTAGTGAATCTGGGTTATAACTTGTAGGTGATCGTGGGAGATCATGTATTTCCTTTTCAAGCACAGTGTAAATTGCGTACATACAGTTAATACAGTACATGCAAGTTGATTATCATATTCCAGACATTAGAAGTTCATTAGTCAGTTGTGGGGGCTTCACTCATCCGTCTGATTGCGGTCGGGTTTACTGGTGTACAGAATGGTGGGTGGGTGTTTTAGCGTCGCGAGCTAGTTAGTAATTTAGCTGATTGTTCGTGCTTTCGCCTTCTCGCAGGAACGCCATTGTGTCGGATGGCTGCGCGGACGCAGGGATCGCGTTTCATCACGTCGTCGTCGGCCGTCGTATGTCACCTCCCCATTGTTTTGCGCCAATTTCCAGTCCCGCCAACGTGTTTATTTTCATTGTAACACATTGTTTTGGAATGCTTTGTTACACAGATGTTTACTAAATAAGGAGAAGAGTCAAATGTCAACAAATAAGCATTTGTCTGTACACGTAAAGTTATTGTTGATTTTTGGAATCAATGAATTGATCACACGTAATGGTATTTGTTGTGATATTCAAGAAGAAACAAAGTGGCAATTCTCCATATTAATTATGTGAAGTACATTACATATAGACTATGTATCAACATGAGTATATATCTGAGTGGCGTGCATTTGGAGAGGCCTATGTCCAGCAGTGGACTAAGATAGGCTGTTGATGATGATGTATCAACATAGAGAGCCCTGGGTATTTTTTGGTGAGACATAGTCCGGAGCCGTAGTCCGGAAACCCGAAAACCGGAGACTGCTTGCAATTTATTTTTCCACTCTTTCCACTATCAGAAAATATTGACAATAATAATAATTGATCAAGAAAATAAAAGAGGAGCTCGATGGCGCGAATGATTAGCGCGTTCGGCTGCGATCGTTGAAGTTAAGCAACTTTCGCAGTGGTCGGTCATTGGATGGGTGACCAAAAGTCTTCTATCTCGAGCTCCTCCGTGCTTCGGAAGGCACGTTAAGCCGTTGGTCCCGGCTGCATCTGCAGTCGTTAGCACCCGCCAATCCGCACTCCGGGCCCGTGGTGGGTCATGGCCCCAATCTCCCTATTCCATCCATAGGGAAGGCCTGTGCCCCAGCAGTGGGGACATTAATAGGCTGATAATGATCAAGAAAAAAGAAACAAACTTGTAGCGTATTTAATTAGTAGGACCGTCGTCAATCGCATCGTATACGTGAAATTCCAAGCCATTGTTGAGAGGTTGATTTGAATTGTTCTACGGCGTTTTCCTTTCATAGCTCACTTGGAAGGAAAGATGGCGCAACTTGGTACAGGTAGGTAGGTACGCACGTCTCACGCACGCCACGGCATTGAACAATCGAACGTTCTAAGCGTACAGGAGCTCTATTTTTGAATCACTCGTCTGCGACATAAGTCACCATCGACTTTCAAGTCGCATAATACTGATTTTCCGTATTTTTGAATCATTCGTCACCGATGTTAACTGTTTAATACGAAATATGAAATTTTACTCAGTTCGCACAGAAAAAATAAAAACCGGTAATTACCGCAATGAAAACCGAACAAAAATTCTCGTTGTCGTTTCATATAAAGCATGACAATAATAGATTATCGTCGTCTAATAGCACAAAAAATTTGACAATTATTCTATCATTCGCCTCCACCGTTCGCCATGCACCCATTCGTTGCACTCGAGCGATTCTAAAATACGGAATTATTTTTTTTTATATGACGACCTCCGTGGCCGAGTGGTTTGTACGCCGGGTTTCATGGTGTCGCCGACTCGAGAGATCCCGGGTTCGAATCCCGGTGGGGTAGATGTTTGTGTGATGAATACGAGCATTTGTACTCCAGTCATGGATGTTTAATATGTATTTCTATATAAATATACTTATATATGTACAGTATATGTATTCTATCCGTTACCCTAGCATCCCATAACACAAGCCTTACAGTGCTTACTTTGGGGCTAGGCTAATTGGTGTGAGTGTTGGAAATATTTATTTATTTAATTATGTCGAATGAAATTTAGTAGAAATCGAGCGTTCGACGCAAGACGAGTGATTCAAAAATAGAGCTCCAGGCAATGTTACTTCGACTGGGTAGCATGCAGGGATATTAGCATACTCGCCGGGACTCCATGCCCACGCGCAGGCAGCGCCGCAGCCAATCCATCATATTTGCTGCTGTGTGCGTAAACAGAGCGGTTTTACTTTGGAACTATGTAATAGTGATGTAACGAATATTCGCATATTTTTGAATATTCACATTCGCATTCGCAAAATCTCTGCGAATGTTTTGCGAATATGAATATTAGAAAAGACAATTTGAAGAAGTTGTAGTTCTGCCTTTCCTTGAATATTCATTGTTACACAGTTTGCATTTAGCTCGTTCAGCATCGCAAAGTGTGAAATAAGTCCATGTTTCACTAGAATTCGATTTACTCATGTTAATAAATCACTATTACCACTCACAATCACTAACCTCAAAATTCACTTGTTTTGTTTACGGAAAGACCGGTGCGAGCGGAATGACACTTCAGTCGGATGAGTTCATATCAACTGGGCAATTCTAACGAGACTGCCACCATGCCATAAACAATTGGCGCCAATTTAAAAAAAAAACTAAATATTCGCATTCGCGAATGTCGGTACCAGACATTCGCATCCGCAATGTTCAAAAAATGTCATTCGTTACATCACTACTATGTAATATGAATTTTGCAAGTTGAGGAGCGTGTTTGAGGGGGACACTCGCCTTTGCGAACGTTAGCTGAGAATGTGCTACTTATGGCAACATTTTCGGTGAGGTCTTCTCACTCATAATAGTCACCATTTTGGTCATTTCTTGTCGAGCTGCATAAACAGTAGCGACTGTAAACAAACCAATTTAATGTTCAGCTTAAAGTTTTCAGCTAAATTCGCCCTCAATGTAGGACCAACTTTTTCGAGTGTTCATTATTCTGGGTGCATTTTCACAATAAATTTGAGGTGTTATCTTACAAGAAAATCAACCTTCGTGGGAATTTGATATAATTGTAAATTTAACGAACTTAGGTACCTAAGTAAAGTCCAATTGTGATTTTATGAAACTTTACTATAAATCTTTTCAAATTCTCGCTTTGAACAATCGTGGCTGGCTGTGGATACAAAGACAGTGCTACATGTAAATTTATCGCGAGAATTGAGCAGTGAAGCATTATACTATATAGAAAGACTACACTGTTAACCAATTATATTTCAGACTAGCGCGACTTCATCCGCGTTAACTTTTAGTTTTCTTTTTTTTTCTAAAATAAAAGTAGCCTAAGTTACTCCTTATTACATCAGCTACCTGCCAATAAAAGTCCCGTCAAAATCGGTCCAGCCATATCAGAGATTAGCCGGTACAAACAGACAGACAGACAGACAAACATTTTGAGGTTGCGCGAGGTTTTTGAAAACCTCAGGTGGCAGGAAATAACAAAATGAAATCGTAAGCGATAAGCGTTTTCTAAAGCAATCCCTTTAGGCGAATGGGCCCTGGCAACACCGATAGGGTTCCTCAAAAACGAAATTCGTTCACTTGGCACGTGCGCGGCGAGCGGTCCTTAAGGTTCTTCTCCGGAAACTATACAGATACGCAACTCGGGAATTATACGAAGAATTTAACTGTTTCACTATACGGAAACTGTATATTTTACGTTTAATTCTTCGGTTTTATTAATCTAATCCTGCACCGATCAGCCCTGTTGCCGCAGAAGTTGCTAGACGGCCCAAGCAACCATTCCATAATATCATTAAATATGTAACACCTAAATTGGTAGAAAAAACTAGAGCTTTGAGCGCAAAATTATATAAATAAAATAATAGCAAATGGCTGTAAGGTACGGATTACGAAGAGACAGAATGTTTGGTATACACAGTTATTGACAGTTCCTGTTATTTTTATACCTTTTTTAATATAAATATATATGTTACTCATACAGCCTATGTGCGTACACCTAAATGGGCCACAGTATTTATGTACATAGAGGGGACCCTGTTGCCCGTAATACAGGTTATCCTACCACGGGCAACAGTAACCTTTTACAACATTTAAGCTTCAATGTGCCCACTGTCACTTACATTTGTCACATCAGTAAAAAAAAAATGGGTGCGTGTACTTATGTAGGCGCGTGAAAAGTTATCCTTTTTTGGCATCGTTTAAAATTAGTTTTTAATTGCATGCAAATAATTAATTATAATAAATTAATAAAAAGTCTGGAAAAGGACACAGTCAATAAAGTTCAGTTTTAATTTGAAAAAATAAATAATCAAAATATTCAATTAAAATCGCTACTGAATATAATTTATTAGAACATATGTGATTTGCACTTGTATGAAACTCAAACACGTATTCCGAATATACATACTAGAAACATGTGGATAAATATTATAAATATGAATACCTATAATGTTACTTTATTACAAAAAATAAAGATGTGGTTTTTGGTTCTACTACACCAATGGTCAAGAGATGGCGCTGTAGTCTCCTGAATCGCGCTTTGGTTCCGTTGTTCCAGATTAATAAATACTTTTGATAGGCCTTCACAATGCAGTCGTTAGCACCCACTAAATAGAGATTCTATTTCTATTTTGTTGGTAGATTTTCTTAATGCGCGGTAAACACAAAAGTAACGCATGAAGTTGGTCGCTAAAGCGATGCTAACGCGCCTAAAGAATATATAATAGTATAACTTCAAAAAAAATATTGCATATTGTAACTGGCTTAAAGTCAATAAACGTTTATTATTATTATTAATTTCCTAAACACATCGGAAAAGGAAAACAAACAATTTTAAATAAGGTACTTACGGATCTGTCATCTCAACATTTGTGACCGCCACCGGATTGGTAATTTTAAATTAATTATTTCCTACGAAGCAGTTGCACAATTATACACTTATAGCCCAGAGGTCATTACAATCAAGGCCCGATTGTATTTATGGCACCGACATGTCTCCATAAGGGTTTATAGAATGCTCATTTCAATGGAGCCTCTCGACATTAAAATTAATTACTTTTTACGGTGTAGCTATAAACATTGGTAACACGGTGATTATAGAATAACCACTACAGCCGTTCAAGGTTTCCATAGATTTGTACGAACGAAACGAACAAACACGTGATTTAGTCGGGTATGTGGGTTAATTGAGTGCGGTTCTCGTTATGAATGCGATATTCCATCATTCCTGTATATATTTAATTTGTCATTCATTGATTGTTTGCTTAGAACACTGTGCGTGCGGCCTCGCTGCCCACGCGCAGTGTGACGATGCGCGCAGGGCTGTCTGTCGCCAATTAACATCGATTGTGCTATACGCGTTTATTGCTGGTATATACTCGTAATAGCGTTCAATAAAAGTATATGTTAATATCATCAATATCAGTATATCGGAGTGATAATTGGTCTTCGTATAACACATTGATATTACTACATTAGGATTATATTTGATTTTTCTTTGTTAGTGATCGTTTGATGAATAAATAAACAGCTTTATTACTAAACAGCAAGGTCACTTCATAAAGTAATACAATATGTTTCTGTTTTATTGACAGAAGTTGTGATTTAGAAATGTGTTTTGAATAACTTTTGTTGTAGAAGTTAATTCATACTGATGTGCATTTCTTTTATTGAAACAAAAGCTATTTTTTTAAACTAGACCCAAATAATTACTATACCTTCGACTAAGTGCAAGGTAGGTTCACTTATGTAGGTACGTAGGTAATATTTTATGGCAGCTAGAGATACGTGGCTCACCAGCTTTAATAAGCTAAAATTGACCAATTGGATATAATAGTGTTATTATATCCAATTGCTAAATTAGAACTCACCAAATTTTTAAAACCCGTTTTTTAAATAATAAAAAATAAGAATAACTGATAGATACGCGGCACAGCACAGCCACAGCCCTAAAGGAGATCGATTCAACCGTTTGCGCTAATAAATGACATGAGAGCAGAAAATTGGCTTCGATTAAGTGACGACATTATTAGAAAATTCATTGTGGCCAGCACCAGTGAAACTGCAACTACCCTCACCTTGTGCTAAATAGTGGAGTAGTATTTTTTTCAGTTCTCATAGTTGTCACTTTAAGATCGGCGCGGTGCAGTGTCAAAGACAGTCATGGTGCAAGGTAAATGTCAGCGCCGGATAGTTTAATGCAGGCCGGCAAGGTGAGGATGGTTGGTGTAGCATTTTATAACTGCTGTACCAGCTATCTTCGCGTTTGGACTTTATCACCATTTAACATCAGGTGGGGTAAAGTCATTTGCCTACCTAGCTATAAAAAAAAAGGTTTTCTTTTTATTTTATTAAACAAACTTTTTTATATTTTCTTATATTTTTTAATTAGGATATCAAATTGTTAACAGATATAGTTACAGTTGCATCCTTTTTTTTATTACTTTTGCGTTTTTTTTTATTTAAACTATGTACTTATATTCATATTACTCTGTATATTCATTTTAGTTTATATGTACATTCTAGGGCTTCAAGAGAATAACTGCCGCTTGAAATAACTATATCATTATACTTGGCACTGTTTCGGTTGTTGCCTAGAATAGAAACAAAACGATGGCTTTTTAGACCCACCCATCGTGGATTAAGTTTCCGAAACCACAATTTGACTAGTAATCTAATACTTCAATTTAAAGTACCACGCGATTTATGTACTGAATCTTGTAGAAAATTGATTTTTTTTATATACGTCAATGCATATTAATTCAATAAAAAATAAAGTGACATAGATTTTTAATAAAATTTGATAAAAATGTTTGAGCTGTTTACGATAAATCCGTTGATGGTGTGAAACAGATGAAGATCGATCGTTATTTTATCGTTTTTGATGTCTCGTTGGGTGGATGATGTATTGAAGCCAAAGTCTTAAAATGTCCAGTTCTCATTTCCCTCAAATTGCTTTGTAACGGACCTGCAAAGTCCTGGAATCGCAGCCGCAGCCCCGCCCGAACGGAGCCTACTTAAAATGTTTATGTACGCAAAATAAATCGCAATATAACCTCTTTTTAATGTCGACATTAATCGCCTTTTTTATACCATGCAGTTCGGGTCTGCGCACTTTTTTAATTAATCCTTTTTTTTTTCACTCTTTTCAGGTACGTTTACGAGACAGAAAAAGAAGGTCACATTATTGAGATCTGATTAGCGTTGTCTGCTGGTAAGTGGTGATAAAATTGTCTCCGGAGGGCTGGCTCTTAACACCCAGTTTACATTGTAGACTGCGTCGTATCATGTATGAATATTTATAAGGTGACTTTTTCTTAATTCGCAATATTGTCTCGTTTTCATTTACGCGTTGCGATAGAAATCTTATTTTCGGAATACATTTCTTCATTACTTCTTCACGGGTTTGATATTTTGAAAAAGTATGCTCATAAAATCATAACATCCATGGATAGAAAGATATAATAATTATTACCATAAATATAGATATAAATTTAATGTGCTACAAATTGAACCATTTTATCACCATTCGAATTATGCTAATGTACCAATCACAGCTCATCTTAAAACGGCATAAAACCTAACAGTAACCCAATTGGTCGATTAACCGAATTTAACTTAAAAAAAAGACCGTTAGCTCGTTTTTTTCTCAGTGACATAAGTCAGCCTACGCGTTCTTCTGATCGTGACGATGACGCGACTTGCGCTCGCGCCTACAGAGTAATATGTTAATTATGCTTTTTTAGTGCAATGTAATAAACACCAGTATTTATTTTTATAAAATACAGATACGAGAAATTTCTCGAAACGTTTTCAACCATTGACTGAATTATTCAGTATGTTTTAAATTAGCTTGTAGATTAGTGATGTCAAATTTTTTTAACACAATAAAATTATTATGATATCAATGTTTGTGAGTAATCTGAGTTCAAACGAGATTTTAATTAGGAAATATTCTATTAAACGACTTTTAAATGTGTGGTTTTTTTTTTAATTTTTTCGTGTTATAAATATTTTTTTTGCCTGCGGCACGTTCCAAGTGAAATAAAAGCAATAATAAGCATTTAAATAACCGGCCTAGTGCGATTTGGACACGCGCACTAAGGTACAAACAAACCACGAAGGGATAAAAATCATTTGTTTATTTTCGTCACAACTTACAAAGTTCATTATAAACCAACGTTTTCCCTATTTGTTGTTTAAATATAGTATACTAGCAAACCAGTGAACCAAATAAAAAAAAATGTATTTAATTAATTGAGAACTTCGGAGATTTTGTGTGGTTTCGTTTGAAATAGAAATCACGTGATTTCTCGAAAACCGGAAGTGCTACGTTACTCACATCCGGTTTGTAGTCTTATCAGACTATTCTTAACTTATAACTTAAACATTCTCTATATCTATCTCTTACGGTTTGGCCGCTGAAACAGCACCACGGACGGACGGACGGACTTGTCTAATAGATAAGAGATGAGACATCATATAACTAAAGTTTTTACATTCATAATTACTTTCGTTTCTTTTTTTTTATAATGACAATATTTTTAATAATTTAACTAAAGATCAAATAGTAAGATATTTATAACTAAAAACCTTAAAATATATAATAACTAAAAGACATTTTTAAAAGGGGGATTCCTTTTAAAAGGCAGGGTTCCAAAGATACTGGCAGCTTTCCCCCGTTGAATAGCTAGACTAATTCTTTGTTTAATTTTGAGATAGACCCCGTAATAAAAAGGGTCTAAAATGCCAACTTTGACGGCTACTTTTTGTTATTGAAAATAAAAAGTAATAAAAATTATATGTACATCCTCCTCAACGAGTTCTAGACAAAGATGTGTAACATACTAGGGTAAAAAAGAAAAAAAAATCGTCGTCTCCTTTTCTTAAATGGGACCGACGCACGATGAAAAAAAAATAATTGAATTTGTAACCAAATATTCGGATTTGGGCAAGCATTCTACACAAAATACCAAAATTTCAGTTCTGTAACTCATTCCGTTTACGATCTAGAGACCCGTGATATACGGACAGACAGACAGACAGAGTAACTGCAATAGGGTCCCATTTTTACCCATTGTGTGCGGAACCCTAAAAAAGTACCTGTAGCGTGCGCAAAAATTTAAACAATGCATTATTTGCAATAACGCAGGTACTTGTCTGCTCGCTTCACAATTACCAACACATCAGTTCACGACTATCAATCTGATCTAATTGCGTTATCTTGAATGATTTATTTCCATCAGTAATTGTATTGACGAATCATTCCGACCTTGAATCTAAGGCTGCACTGTCTTAGTGTCGCCACACACGGGCCACATGCCACAGCCACAAACGCCGCCACGAGAAGCTAGAAGCGGCTATTAAAGTGGCTGAAGCGCGCGACAGCGGCCGACTAAGGCAAGGAGAGAGGGGTGGGGAATCGCGCGAGTGAGGTGTGGCGGCGTTTTGTATCGGCGCATTAAGTGGCCGGTGCGGGCCACAAGAAGCGAGCAACGACGATATGTAGCGTGTGGCGGCCACCGACGTACCGTGTATGGCGAGCCCATATAAAATGTATGAAAACTACAAGAAATATGCCGGTGGCGGCGTTTTGTGGTTGTGGTCGGTAGCCCGTGTGCGGCGACAGTTAGAAGCAAAATGACTAAGATCATATCTACTGTTTAGCTAACTTCATGACGAATAGTATCTTAAAATCATTGAATCTTAAAGTTGCTAGAACAAAAAATATAGTTTATTCAAATGATGAATGGCGAGTATGGTATTGCTATTAGCTAGGTGATGTGACCTAAACTCCCACGTCATCCGCTGTGACGTCACATGCGCGCGCGCCTCCAATGTCAATGCAGCAGGCAGTCAGCGTTAATTAAACAACGCTATCGCTATCAGACCTTGCACCTACGTCTTATAAGAACTGTTATCAAACAAGCTAGTTTCACTGGTATCGAGGACACAGCTACCTTGCCTTTTGATATATAATACCAACGATTGGCCGAAACTTGGTCTGTGTTGCCAAGAAGGAATTGGTTTCTCATATAAACATAAAAAATTGCATCTTTTTTATAATTTTGCGATTAAATGTAGCCTCAAGGGCGGATCCAGCTTTGACGTCAGGGTGGGGTCATATAGTCGTGGTCAAGTCACAGTGGTTACAGATTGTGAACTACAGATTAATAATAATAATAATTTATTCCCAAATTTTTATACAATATGGTTTTACAAATAACAGGCACAGGATATTTTAAAACTAAGGATCTGTGGGTACTTAAAATAGGAAAACCCTGTGACTTAAGTACCCACTCTCTTCCAGTGACACAATAAAGTAAATTTACAAGATACCACATTGATTAGAAAATATGATTTTAAATGAAAAACGAAAATTTAAGTTACATTAACAAACAAAAAAAACTTTTTTAAGAGGAATACCAACATTTAGTTTTATTTTGTTAATAATTTTCATGCAAGACGAGTAAGGAATCAAGTCATGTGTAGTAACATCTTCTCAGTTTCTTCATAAGTCAGTGCAAGAAGAAATTGAGTGAGTATGCGTTTTAGATTACAATAATTTATTGAATATATATTCAACCTCCGGTTTACATTATTATAAATAAAAGGACCTAGAAAAAGTAGAAATCGTTTGCTAAAAGATTTATTAAATAGTTTGTGAAGTGGGTACAGATGGACCCAGCCCAGGGGAGGGTCATGACCCCCATGACCCCCCCTCTGGATCCGCCCTTGTGTAGCCTAAATGTTTGAGATACTCCAGCGCTTTAGTCATGAAAGTATAATAGACAGACAGAAATACAGAGCTTCTTCCGGTTTTTTAATCCTAATAACTCGTCGTAATCTTGAATACCACAAAACTCAATCGTATTTATGAACTGAAATCATACTATTCAATAAGGCGCGCCGTTTAGAGGCAAGTGAATTGAATAAAAAAAAATGATAAGTGAGCGAGCACGTTATTACATTTCGTGCATACAAAAAAATAAATAAATAATATCTCCTTTTACTATTATTGACACAGTCGGTGCGTTTGCAATGTAATACATATAACATTGTTTATTTTGATTAGTTCCGTATATAAGTTATTAGTATACACAATAAAATGTAATCAAGATTATTTGGCCGACATGCTTTATTAGTTCGGCAAGTAGGTAAAAGATAGGTAGGTAGGTAATAGGTAGTAGTCCCTCAACACCTTTTACCGATCTGTTGCAACGCAGCGGAAATTGCACCATGATTGAGACAACATTAGGACCAGTTTCATAACTGCGGTAACTAGCTTAGGTATTTTCTAGAAATTACATGGGCTGTCCTGTCATATTTCAAAATACTTGAATATATAATGAAAGGGTCAATAATTTAGCGCGTTAGACTGAATTTCTAGATTCTCTAAATGGGAATAGGGTATTTGACAGTATTAAAAATAAAGTGCCAATTGTTAGCATCTGTGTTTAGAATGAATTTTGGCAGGAGTTTTTACTATTTTTACAAAAAAAAACATTATTTTACTAAAAACCTACGAAAAAGATAATAGTTTTCTTATCTATTTTCACGTGACCCAAAACGCTTGGGATTGGCGGAGCCTAAAATGACGTCACACGCAAGTAAACATCCGGTTAAAGTGACATAAAATTGTATCGTTTGACGTTTTAATAACAGTCGTGTTACACACTAGTAAGATGCCATATTGTCCAGAGGAACGTTTTCGCGGCAATTTCAAAATGGAGTTTTTGATTTGGTTATTTTTACAGAAATACACAACAGAATGATGAATATCCACTTTTTACGGATTCCATTAACATTAGTCAATAACGTGAGATCGTTATCTAAAACTTGTCGAATATCCTATTGCCGAAAAAAACCTGTGTACAGTATATAGCCCCTCTCGCGGAATAGGCGTCACCCGCGAGAGTATAATTAAATCGACCTTACTCGTGGGACTGACCTGGAGCATGGAGCCTGCAATTTTATCAAAAAAACCTATTACGAACACATTACCGATGACCCTTGCAACGAAACTACGGACAGCCGATGAGAAAGCAACATAACGATCACGCCTTCCAACCCGGAATTCTCCTGATGATACTTTAACTACGCTACCGGTTTTGAACTCAGAGACTTCTACTCAGACCCGTCTTTCCCAGTGGGCACTTTGGGCAAGTGCCCAGGGCCCAGGCAGGGATAGGGGGCCCTCTCAGATGAAATACAAAGTCCCTAGATCCTGTTAAATCACCAAACGGAAGTCATAGGGGCCCCATTATCCTAATATGCCCAGGGCCTCCAATAGGTCAAAGACGGCACTGCTTCTACTCTATCTACTAACCAAATCCTCACCGGTTTAGATTCTGGATCCACCCAGGCGATTTCCCAATAATCTGGATCTAGCTGAACTCAGGCACCTGTTTGGAAAAAAGGTTTCAAGCAAAGCTAATATTCGTTTGACATTTTCATACACTGACTATTGTCGCATCAGCCGCGTCTCGTCAGTCGCATACGATCTATCGTGCGTGGTGATCGGCCGCAATGCACGGAAGCCTACCTTAAAAGAATCTATCATACCTCTGGCACTTTTATGTTCAAAGGTAAAGGCATCGAGCATTATTATGGCAATGAAATTACTAGTTTTTCACACACCCGTCGATCCATTGGTCTCGCAAATAAAACGGAAAATTAACTTCGTTTGACGTTTTACAGAAATATCACCGTATTTTATTGCTTCAGCGATGTAATGATGTGGTCTGTAAACACTTAACTTTCCTGTTAAGGTCACAAAAGGGCCGAGCGCCACCAGGGCAGGCCAAAAAAAACTGTTTGCCGAGCAGTCAATGACGTTTAGTTTTCCCGCCAACGCTCACCGCAAGCGGTTGTCATTTTACAGGTTTTTTTTAAATTCTTCGTTTTCTAGGTATTCAATGAAGACATTAAATATGCTTATTTGTCTGCCAGTAAAAATAATGAAATCTTCCACGATATTATTTGTATTAATCTATTGCGTCAGCGTTTGTTTTGAACGCATTAAGAGATTTATGGAGTCATCATATTTTTAGCTAAATGTACAGTAACAATGTGCAGCGACCTATTAATATTTAGTTTTACAAAATATTGCTTTGTAAACATTGTAAACGCTCGAAATTTAGTAATTCAATAAAACCTTTTGAATTGTATGATAAAATAATAATAATAATACATTATTAAATTTTAAATTATGCAAATGCAACGAACTACACAGGGGAGGTTTAATTTAACCAGTATTCAAATGAGTACAGCAATTTACAAGCTACTAGTAAATTTACAGCATGTTAACTTTTTCGAAAAGCTATAAAAGGTTTCAACTCTACATAAAGTGTGTTGTTAGTATTAAGGTGCTGCCCGACGGCCTGTGTTGTCGCGGGCGCGGGCGCGCCACGCATTTTGCCAAACGTAGAAGAACTCTTAACGTTTGAGATTTAGCAGTCTTAGTCTATTTTGCGTGGGGATTGGCATCAGTCCTGCCATCCCAGCTCCTCCAGAAAGCTCAGCTGTCCCCGAATGTTGCTGCAGGCCTCCACTATTGTCTTCGGGCTTCCCATTAGAGAAATCCTTTGTCTTGCAATGCCCCTGCACACTAGTAGAACATGGGCGCTCGTCTCCTCAGATTTAGCAGTCTCCATACATGATACGAGGTAAATAGGAATCTAAATCTCAAACGTTAGAGTTCATACGGTTGGTTGCGCAGTAACAGCGCGGTCGCGTCCGCTACAACACAGGCTGTCGGACAGCAGCACCTTTACGTAGCTGTAGTATAATCAGTTGTATATATCTATAATAGTTGAGTCGTCGTAAATTCTACGAGCTTATCCATTGCTGTACACGGAAATTTCATAAGAAAAAGAAACGAATCACACCATAAATTTCACAAGAGCAAACAAGAGAGAGAAGAAACATCATAATGTACAGCTCGGTTGTAGGGTAACCAACTGACCGAATCTATAAGGACTCTGTCAGACATAATAATTTGTCGGTATATTAATCTTTAAAAAAATAAAGTATGTATGTAATACTATTATAATAATATATTGTTTTAAACTTTCATGGTCACTGATCACTAACATTACGAGTCATTTTTGTTATTAGCGGCATTGCCATGTATGTTGTTTTTTACGGAGACTCTCAACAATTCCGCCATTAACAAAAATTACTTTAATTATAATAGTGTGAAAGTAAAGTCTCCTGCGCACACTTTTGCGTTATGCATATCGTTCGCTTCTTAATAAAATACTACAAAATCAGTACATAGGTCACCAGTAAATTACGTACAACCAAAGGCTTGTTTTGGCTTTATTCTGTGTTTGTAAATTTAAAGTAAGGTGTCATATATATGCAATATTATTTAAGATATCGTTAACACAAGCTTTTGTCTGTATGGTTCAAGAACCTATAGGTCACTACTCCATTAAGCACGCGGTATGTCAGGGAACTTAAATGGAAATGGTTCAAATTTTCTCGTAGCAATGGTAACCCTACTCGGAAGGGCTCACATGAGTTACGATGACCCGAAACACCCGAAAAGGCGGCCCCGGTATTAGCACACAGTAAATAATTCATGCATTATTATTACTCAATCTCGTGCCAACGGTAAATGTTTCAGTCGGTGTCGTCTGCGTTATATTTTTTGCTCGAGTCCCGTTCTTGCTGGGAACGTTTTTCATTGCGCATTGTCCTGTCTGTCGTCGCGCGTCGCTCTTTCTGGCGCAACCAGCTCCCTAGAAAGAGATGAGTCACAGATCATGTAGGTACACTGCGGAAATTATTTTAATTCGTTCGGGTATGGGTATCACTGGTTTAAATTCAGCATGCAGCATTTTTGTTCTTATTTTTGAAGTCTTCTTATATTTCGAAGTACAATAACCCTTCGCATGAACCAATATCTAATTCGAATATTCTAATGTAAATAAGTTTTGTATGGCAATGAACAGCGTCACAACATGGCCACAACAGACGTAACGAGAATTAAAAACCCATCCATCTAAACTTTCTGACGTTGGACGCGTATCGAGATTGAATTCAACTATTGGAATTCGATATTGGTTCCCGCTAAGGATACATACACTTTTATCGATGGCATTCTATTGCTATTTCGAGTGCAGATTCACTTACCCTTTATTGGCAACGTCACCACATATTTAAACAAAACATTCAGATGATTAACAAATAGAATATGACCTATAATCAGAAATAAAAAGCAGACTTGAGAAATAAAATCAAGAGAAAGATTTACCGAATCCCACGAACTATTGCAAAAAATACAACTCGAGACGGCTCGTTGTAATTGTGATGAGTCTTATTAAAAGAAACGAAAAAGTTTCCAGTTCCGAATCGGAATTTGAAATGTGAGCAGTTAACGGTATTTAACGTCACAGTGAGCGGACGAATGAAGAGTCAGCCGCCAGGAAACGCGGGTCACGGCGCGGCGGTCGACGTTACAGGTGCGCCTGCGTTCACTTTCGATTGAATTGTACGAAACGTGTTATTTTTGTAGTTTAATCAGTGACCTGTTCTCGCTTCGCTTCGGAATTGCTGCTCTCAGCTTACATTTAAATAAACTTACATATATCACAAAATCCATTGGTTTAGGATGTGTTATCAGATATAACAGACGCGGCAAGTGACTTTATTTTAAACAATTTATGGATGGCACTTATGGATTGCCACCGCAGAATATACGATCTATTATATCGTAACCCGGAAGAAGTGTTAAGTTTGTTAATGTCCACGTAGGTCCAGACATCCATTGCTCATTGGTGTGCATAATTCAATTGCCAAGCGAAACTATGAAAAACATAACATTGGGTTAGGTCAAAAGCTGCGTTTCCTCCTTTGCTCAGGACAGTTCCGAGGGAGCATCCATTTTTTCACCCGGTAAATTGACTGATCAAGAGAGCATTCCTTCACTGAGTTCAGTGAAACATCGTTGTACGTCGCTTGCTTTGAAGTTATCTATATTTTTACCGAGCGAGCACATGTATGCTCGTTCAGAACTGTTCTGAGCCTAAATGGAAACGCTGCATAAGATGTCCAGAAACACAACAACAAGTACCCATCGATCTCTATCCTAAACAAATTTTGCAGTAACGTCAGAAAAAAAAGACCGTAGAAAAATTACTTTATAATTCTTTGTTTGTGTTTCGAAAGCTGATAAAGCGTAAATGGGGTTGATCGAATTGAAAAACTGTAATATTTCTTTATATTATATGTAACTCTTTATTATTACTAACTAATATAATTGTATGTATTGATGCTTTGTTTTTTTACTGTCTGTATGTGAAATCTGTCCCAGACTATATTCGAATTCTCACTAAAAACTTCACTAAGACATATTTTTAGAACTCGACTCAACCACATTTAGTGTTGTTTAATATGGTTAAATCAGTCGAGATGCACGTTTTTTTAATTAAGAAAATCAGTATAATTTGTATTTCGTGCGACTACGGTACGAAGCCGCATAGAAAGGTGGTCTATTTCTTTGAAATTAGCCCTTGGGTTTCATTTCCATTTTAACGGCGCTTTGTTGCCGGTGATGCTGTTGGAAACGTTTTGTAATCATATAATTTCTTATTCAGATGAACTGTCGACAGTAGGTCAGGTGCATCACGAATAATAATAGCCTTATTTTTCATGTTAATCGCGGGAACTAATTATAGACAAGTTGTTTTTCATGTGAAACATCTATTGACGTAGAAGCGACTGAACAGAAAGGTAAGAGAGGCAGCCGCAGTTTATTTTCTAGTTGTAATTTAATATAATATATTATCCAACCCTTACATCTTGAACATTTTCAACTAATAGGTTCATAGATCCAGTTCAGGCAATGAATTACCTTTGAACTTAAGTAAACAACATAATTGATATTGTACAATGCAAGGCTGGATCGTTTTCCTAAACGACAGATATATTCTACTACTATTCAGTCTTGAATCAATTAGATTTTGATCAATAAACAACTCGCTCGCAACGAATATTAATCAGTTAATTAATAAAATAAAATGTAGCTATAGTTGCTTGTTTGCATCGAAAATATTTTCGAATCCAAATTCTGCATCTTGTTTTGATGTCTTCTGATTCCGATTTCGATGAATTTTTGTGTTGTTTTTCAATCAAGCCAATGGGTTCATTAATTTTTATTGATATTGTATGAATTTATTATAGATTGGGGTATTTATTTCAATCTGCTCTTTTATCTTTTCTAGGGTGGTCTTCTCACTAGATAATATTCAAATTTATATGTAAACGCCTCACCTTACAAAGTCTGTAGATTAAAATATACAATGAAGCCGTAAGATCGACAACGAACGGTCGTTAGTAGTAGCATTTTATTGCTCAAGTTATTAATTAACAAAATGTTATATCGCTTTGTCTTTCTCCATATTTAATGGAACCTGTTTTTTATTTATTCATTTTTTATTTGATGTTTCTTTCTTATATTTTTTTATTAGAAACTCGTTAGTTTCTTGTCTGCGTGAATATTTTTATTTGTTATCATCGATTTTTCTAACAACTGTCCCGATAATTTGAAGCGCTTCTCTAAATTTTCGGGCAACAGAATGTTCGCACTTCGTGTGCGTTGAGTACGTGACAAGTCCTCGGCGGAAATTTTTGTCACGATTCCGATACTTTTGTCCTTCGCGAACAAAAGTCCCTCGTCTGCGCAGGTCATAATATTTACAATTACAGTTACGCTTGTTCGTGGTTATTTCATTTCGGTGGATTTTTTTGCTATCTCAAACATAAATCGACTTACTACTTCTTGTAAAACCGGATGAATATGCTCTCGATATTTATTATATTATCCCGAGTTTACCTCAACGAAACGGTCGTAAGTACATACATCAAGAACAAGAGATATACGATAAAAATTTTATATTCGCGTTTAGAAAGTGGTATCGCCCGGCGTGGGTGTTAGTTTACTTCAAGTATCGGGCTGTGCATTAGCTACGCCAGTTATTCTCCAGATTCGACCGTTAGCCAGATATTATTCAATATTAAATTAGCTTATCTGTGCCATTCGAGTTTGATTGAAGTTGTGGTCGGTAGCTGCGTTTATTTTACATAACGAGTTAACTTTGAAGGGTTTGATATTATCAATTGTTTTATTATATTTGTTTCTTAGGTTTCCACGCACATCACTCATTAAATAAAACTAGTTTAAACGGGATAATGCACGAAACTTTATTTATTTATTGACGTTTCGTAGCCTTTCCAGGCTTCGTCGTCAGAATAAAACTTTTGTTTAATTTGTCGAGCTACCTTCGAAAGACTTTTATTGAGCGTTTGGTTATTTCATCGTTCGATTTTTAAGTTTTATTGTCTATGTATGAATTTATTATTTAATTTACTTAATAAAGTATTTTATTTAAAATTCTTGTTTGTAATTTTGCGTTTATTTATTTGACCCTAACTACCGTAAACTACCACCGGTTCCAAAATTGGGAGACCTTCCTGAGAAGAACCGGCGAAACAAACTCAAGAGAGGCTTTCTATCTCCTTCTTATGTTAAATTATGCAAACAAAAAGAACTAATAGTATCTGATGGTCTTGCAGTATGTGCTCGGGGTTGGGATTTTATCTCCTGTATAATAGGTTCCCAAGCTGGTGGTATATACCAACCATCTTCCCTATTGAAATTTGGATATTTTTTAATCTCAATAGCCTCGCGCATCATTCGAGGAACGAAACGCCGCTCAGCTGCAAGGATCTGTGGTCTATCAAATCTAATGTAGTGGTTTGGTCCCCCTAATGCATGTTCATGACCAAACCACTACATTAGATTTGATAGACCACAGATCCTTGCAGCTGAGCGGCGTTTCGTTCCTCGAATGATGCGCGAGGCTATTGAGATTAAAAAATATCCAAATTTCAATAGGGAAGATGGTTGGTATATACCACCAGCTTGGGAACCTATTATACAGGAGATAAAATCCCAACCCCGAGCACATACTGCAAGACCATCAGATACTATTAGTTCTTTTTGTTTGCATAATTTAACATAAGAAGGAGATAGAAAGCCTCTCTTGAGTTTGTTTCGCCGGTTCTTCTCAGGAAGGTCTCCCAATTTTGGAACCGGTGGTAGTTTACGGTAGTTAGGGTCAAATAAATAAACGCAAAATTACAAACAAGAATTTTAAATAAAATACTTTATTAAGTAAATTAAATAATAAATTCATACATAGACAATAAAACTTAAAAATCGAACGATGAAATAACCAAACGCTCAATAAAAGTCTTTCGAAGGTAGCTCGACAAATTAAACAAAAGTTTTATTCTGACGACGAAGCCTGGAAAGGCTACGAAACGTCAATAAATAAATAAAGTTTCGTGCATTATCCCGTTTAAACTAGTTTTATTTAATTGTTTTATTGTTTATGAAAGGATTATGTTTAGATTTTATCATAAAGAACATTGTAGTTTATCTACTAGTAGGAACTATTATGTGTTTTTTTTATTAAGCATCTTAACTGATCATCATCATCTTAAGTATTGTCCAGCTTTTGCTTAGCTTAGTGTTCTTTTTGAATTTGAATAGTAAATATTTTTTTTATGTAGGTTAGTAGCTTTAACTGAGTAATTAGAATGCGATGCAAATGCAACATTTATTCTTTATTATCTTCTAGTAGCTAGTAGTTCATGAATCTTCTAATAATAGGAAAAGGATCCTCATGAAGTACGAATTAGATGTTATTTTTTATAAACATTAAACCTTCTTTACTAAATATAAATAGACTAGTCTATAAATTCATGGTAATCAAAAGCGCGTTCACACTCTGAAATTCGACAGTTGACAAATGGCCAACGTTATCTGCTTTAATATTCATTTAATTTGAAAGGATATCGCGTCGATTGGTTTCGCGGGCGTATCGAACAGCCTTAGGACCCAATGGGCCTGGTACAGTACAACTGCTGGTATTGAGCGTGTACCTAGTATTATCGGTTTATATACCACGATTATCCGACACTATCAGATGTAGGTACAAATGTAAGCATGTTCAAGTTTAAAAGCTGTGCAATACTAGCGAATTGTGGACGGTTTTCAGTATGCACTTGGAATAATGGTAATTGTTTGAATTCGGAATTTTGTTGCTGTGATGAGTTCAGCGTGTCGATTAGAATATGTTAATATTTGAACGTACATATAGAGTAGTAGGGTTTCCTCTCGAATTTAAGCGCCCGTCTGGAGAATTAACCTGCATTGTAAAGAAGAACTCGGTGATATTAATCTTAACTTTTGATGGTGTTGTGTTTTTGTCGGTGAGTAAGATACCAGGGCTCCATGAAGGGCAAGTAGGGGTTATTTAGGGAGTCATTACAAAAAGCCTAACATTTTGATAGAAGTACGGAATTTTAAGTCACAAAATGGAAACGTTACTCACTAAGTTACAGTGGTATGGAACCTAGGCATTGTAGTAGAAGATCGCATTGCGAGGGAGGTAGAATGCCTTGTGGGCGGTGATGGGTCATTTTTCCATTTCATGTAATTATGAAAAAACAGGACTAATTAAAGAGCCGGACAAAGACTATAGTCAGAAAGTCCTGACATGTCCGGACTAATTCGGACGGATGGTAACCTTCATTGCTAGTGCTACTTGGTATCGCAAGCGTCTATATACTTCGGCGGATCCTTACCATCATGCGGGTCATATGTTTAACACCCTTTTTACACAAACAAAACATATATGTATTAGTATGGATGTAAATTCGTGTTGTTGCTTATATTTATCAATAGTTAAATTAATTTGATAACCTCCGTGACCGAGTGGTTTGTACGCCGGGTTTCATGGTGTTCGACCGGGTTCGAATCCTGGTGGGGGCAGATGTTTGTGTGATGAATACGAGCATTTGTACTCCAATCATGGATGTTTAATATGTATTTCTATATAATGTACTTATATATGTACAGTATATGTATTCTATCCGTTACCCTAGTATCCCATAACACAAGCCTTATAGTGCTTACTTTGGGGCTAGGCTAATTGGTGTGAGTGTTGGAAATATTTATTTAATAAAAAAGTTAACACTTATTTCGATAAATCTTTTCAGCCATATCGAATAAAATTATTAATTCAATTCATGTTGATTTTAATGCTTCAGTAATATTAATTCGTATTCGTAAATGTAACGGACTGATAAAATTATCGTTATGAATAAATCTATTCACAGATCGAACAACTAAACATATTGAAAATAAATCAACTTGTGATAAATATTAAAATTGTATTCGAATAAAAATATTAACTGATACTTTCAACTATTAAAATTATCTGATATTTTTATTCAACTATAAACTTTTAACTACAATACTATCGGTCATTTTTTATACGTTATTCAGTACGTGCCAAGATTAGGTTAAATTGCTTTGCAACGTTTTTTGCCCAAAGATCAGAGCCACTCTTCGTTTTAATTGTAATGTCTATTATAATCCATTCGTGGTTATTATTACACTGCAAGCATCCATGGATACTATTAACTGGTTTATGCCGCTATTACACGAATACAGGAGCGATATTCAGTTCCGCTATAAAATGTACCTCATAGGTAACTTTGAATATTTATATGTATACTTTACTTGTCAGTTATTTCAGAGTCATTGAATATATTATATTATACTAGCTGTCCCAGCCAACTTCGTACCGCCATAAAAAAATAGGGGTTGGTGGTAGAAGGGTGAAAATTTAGGAGTGTATGTATTTTTGTATGATGTATCATAAAAAAAATAAAAACAAAAAAAAATACCAAAAAAAAATTCAACCACCCTTAACATTTAGGGGGATGAAAAATAGATGTTGTCCGATTCTCAGACCTACTGAATATGCATATAGGTAATATTTCACGAAAATCGGTCGAGCCGTTTCGGAGTAGTTCAATTACGCACACCGTGACACGAGAATTTTATATATTAGATTAAATCAAAGCGTGTTAATACAGTTTTTTTTTTTATTTTAATTAGTAAAGAAATTAAATATTTTGTATAAATAGGTGCTGAACCCTAAATGGTCTCAATTTTTAAAATCCACCCGTTTAACTTTCGTTGGCTATTAAATCTTTAATACTTAGCCATAAGGCACCCGTTTCCAATAAACATTAGTGAAACTACTTTCGAATTCCGCCATAAATTCCAGTGGCCGTCACATAAACTTGGTGACAATTAATTACTTAAACTAGGTGGCTGGCATCCTTTGCCCGTCTTCTTTTATACAGCTTTTCCATCGACTAACGGTTTGTGTTCTATGGAAATTAATTTAATTGTGTTTATTAATTACTTTTAGGATATTAACCGTATAGATTAATATGTTTTTTTGATTCATTATTTAAAAATTCAAAACATCATTTTTAGTTTTACCATGGTGTCGATTCTGGCATGTTTCTCTAAACTTAAAACTAATTTTAATATCGGTCTTTCCTTTTCGTTCTTTATAGAGAATGACAAGGATACACTGTTGTCAAAGGACATGGTAAAGTTTTGTATGAGCAACTGCCCTGGAAATGTATAAATACTGTACTTAGTAATATTTAATGGTAAATGGCTGAATATTTATGATTTCTATGAAATAAAGCTCAGGAACTTTTGATAGAGTCACAATTTTGAAAATTATGAAAACTCCTACTATGTCAATTCCTTACTACAGTTGATAAAAGATGTGGCCAATTATTTACAGAGTCACCCATTTCGCATTTTAAAGCAAAAATAAATACAAATAATTTGTTATCGTCGGCCTGACAGGAAATAAATCTGTGAAATTTTATTTTATCCATTTCCAAAAATTAAAGGATTTATTATCATACAGCCTTGTCTCAAGACTGATTAAATAATAAAATTTATTACTTTTGGGCTTCAGTGATTTGTTACAATAAAAATTCGGTCCAAATATGTCAAAGTTTGAAGAAGTTTAGAAATAATATTGTTTATTTCGATATATGTACAAATATTTTTTGTGCACATTTATTGTTCATTTATTTTGTTAAACGGAACATTTTGGTTTTGAACAGACATGAAATCAATTTTTATACTTTTAAAAATTTGATTATTTCACGAAAGTTGTATGAGAATAAAAAACATGTAATAATTAATAAAAAGATATTATAAAGTTACGGGCTAGTGCGAAATATTTATACACGTTAAGGGCAGTTTCTTAGCCATGTCCTTTAAAGAGAATCATGCCAGAATCGACAACCATGTGTCTTTAAATTATAGCAAGCGCATTGGTGTGTCCTACATGGTTTATCGTATAAATATCCATTTGTATTGAATATTTATATGAAGTACAGTAATAATACCGTTTCGTTTATAGATACTTCGCTTCTCTAGCTAAGAATGCTGAATGCCGCTTTTTGCTATATCTATCGATAATATCGGAGCTCCAAATGACGATAGGGGTTCGTTAATATACTCCTAAATGGGAAAACGTTAAGTTCCAACCTCCATTCCAGAAACTAAGGTACATAAACTTGTACTGTTGAACTTTAACATTTAACCAATAGAAATCTCTCGTCTTAGCACTATTATTTAAAGTACCTACCTATCAGAAGAATAAATAATGTTCATTCGTTTTATAGCTTTTGTTCGATTTTAAAAAGTTCATCTAGTTTCTTTAAATTGCCATGCTTATTGAGAGAGCTCAAGCCCATATGAAAATGACAGACAATCAACTTCTCTATCAATGTACTTTCGTAGTATATTTTTCATGTATACCCTGTGTTATTTATAACAGCTACGCAGCCGTTTAAAAGGTTTTAAACGTCTCTTCCGAAAAAAAAAAATGATTTTCGAACATTGACATGCCCAAATAGAACAGTTTCAAATATCAAAGCTGTTTCCGAATATAGCATCTTCTATATCGGTGCAGTCCATCCATCCAGACGTCAAACCCACCCCCACCCCGCGCCGCTGCCGTCGCTGCACCTGCTGCGCACGCGCTTCTGTATTATTAGACGTCGCGACGCGCGGTCGTCGACCCCGCCGACCTGCTTTCCGAAATTATCATGCACACGTGCCATATAGATCGCGCCATTTTTGTTTTGGTTAAGCCGGCTGCACACTTCACTGACATTAATAGGTTGCTACATATTTTAGTAGTTCAAAAACATTTTTAACAAATAATGAAAACCGATTGTTTAAATAAAAATCCACTACAATTTAAGAAATAATGCATATTATTTGCTTATATCTTTCTATTTACATTAAAAGTCTTTTAATAAGATATAAGTAAAGAGTAAACATTATTCATTACTTTTTAGTGTTTTTGTTTTTGTGAAGTCGGTTATATCTACATTTGAAGACTTTAAATGTAGATTGTTATCTACGAAAGTATTTATCAAATCAAGTTAATATGGGAACATCTCGCTTAAAAACTCTTCTAAACAAAAAATAATTAGCCAAATCGGTCAACAAACATCGGAGATATGAGCGAACAACAATAAAAAAAATATTATGATGAATTGAGAACCTCCTACTTTTGAAAGTCGGTTCGAGTCGGTCGGTTCGGTGAGTGATAGTATATTAATATACAGTTTATAAAACTGAGCAGAATTTAAATTGTTATTTTGGAAAAAATATTTAAAGACCCATCAATACATACTCAACATATTTAAATCATGCTTTCATAATCTTCCAATCATTACATACAAAAAAATATGTGATGTTAAAGTCAACAACCTTTTTTTGGGTTACAACCACCTATATAATCCGGAATAAGCAAGATATACTTTTTCAGACCGATTCACTCAGTGAGATCAGGGGGCCATTCGCCTAAAGGAAACGCTTTGGTATCGCTAACGCTTTCGATTTAATGTTCTTATTTTTGACGCCGAAGGTTTTCAAATACCTCACGCTCATTTTCTTTAATATTGTTATTACCAATGCAAAAGAAAAAAAAAGAGCTCGAGGCATTTGAAAACCTCAGACGGCTAGAAATAACAAAATGAAATCGTAAGCGTTAGCGTTTCCCAAAGCATTTCCGCTAAGCGAATGGCCCCCAGGTAGTTAAAAAAGCGATTGTGAAGCTCCAATCACGTGGTCTGTCCGGGCAGCCAGATTGATGCGTCCTGAGTACGATAGGTATTTCCCTATTACGGAAAAACGAATGGGATGCAACATTGTTGTGACCTCTACCAGTCTACACTGACAGCGTAAGGAATGAGGAACACGAGAGATTAACATAAAATGCGGCTTAGTTTTGTGCGGTTGGGGATTCCTGGGTGTTATTGCCTGTTTTATAGCTTTCTCTTTTTGCCCAAGCAAGAATTCTCCCAGGCCTAGGAGTAGCAAAGCAACTAACGAGGCGTATCAAAGATTTGAACCTATATTATAAATATAAAATTCAAAGGTGACTGACTGACTGACATAGTTATCTATCAACGCACAGCCCAAACCACTGGACGGATCGGGCTGAAATTTGGCATGCAGGCAGATGTTATGACGTAGGCATCCGCTAAGAAAGGATTTTGATCAATTCTACCCCCAAGGGGATAAAATAGGGAATGAAAGTTTGTATGAAACTTTGTCAATTTTAAACCGATCGGGCTGAGACTTTGCATGCAGGTATAAGATGAATCATAGATGAATGTCATTGTGTATAATACAAGTCTGAGAACAAAAACTGTAGTCTACACTTCAGCTCTACACCGAAGCGAAGCGAGGGCGGGCCACTAGTTTGGAATATAATGTTGGGTAATCTATATGATTAAGGAGCTCGATACAGCAGGTGGCTAGTGCATCCGGCTGCGATCGTTGAAATTAAGCAACTTTCGCAGTGGTCGGTCATTGGATAGATGACCAAAAATTACTATCTGGAGCTCCCCCGTGCTTCGAAAGGCACGTTAAGCCATTGGTCTCGGCTGCATCTGCACTCGTAAGAACTCACCAATCCGCACTGAGCCCGCGGGGTGGGTCATAGCCCAATCTTCCTATTCCATCCATAGAGAAGGCCTTCAGCAGTAGCAGTGGGAACATTAATAGGCTGACGATGAACCCCTATGATATTAGAAGTCAGTCAAGAGTACTTGGTCCCATTGTCTTATTATATTTTGTTTGTGAAATGGAAAGTTAAGAGTATGAAATATGGCAAAGTAGCGATTAGTGTATTCAGGTTAGAAAAATCATTAGGTGTGAAATCAGATGAAGTATGATTTTATAAAGGAATCGTTAGTAAGAAGCCTAAATGGGCGAAGTTGAGAAAAAGATGCCCAGCCGAAAAACAAACCAAGACCTGAGTCTTGCAAATTAAAGATATTAACTATGACGTAATTAAAGAAAAATATCCCCTTCCATGACACATGAAATTTTTACATAATTTCCAAAAAACAGGGCGGTATGTTGAAATAGCCCCAGACGAACAAATATTAATGTAAATTGTATAGCAAGTTTTGCCAAATTGTATAAGTTCAATTCAATTTTTCTTTAAAAATCTGTTTATCCATTTTGTCCGTCCAATTTCAATAGTCGAAATCTGCTAAAAATATTTTCATGAGTTTTTTTTTCATATTTTTGAAAACAAATAAACTAGTTTACGCCACCGTAACGAAAGTTTAATCGCAAACCATATAGACAGTTAAACATCAATTTACATGTTACATACGTTTCGTCGTCGGTGTGAACCGTATATTTATATTTGGACTTATATAAACTGTCTGCGAGCCAAATCGATATAGACTCTCCAGACGTCGCCTTTTTACTTGTCGCCGTCTGCACATTAAAGAATTTATCTCGCTCAGCAGTGTTGCTATATATACGGATTTGTCCGTATCCATACGAAATTTTAACACTTTAACCGGATAATAAGAGCACACGGATTTTGACGTGACAACGTCTTAAATTAGGTTGCGGCTGGGAGTCACTTATGAAAAAGTGTAACGCTCGGTAACGTTACGATGAGTCTCTCGTGTTAAGTTTAAGTTTACATGTACAATGTTTTAGTAAACAAAATATATTTCTATAGTTAAAATTTGTGCAATTCTTATTTTCATTCAATTCCTTGTTCCTATTGTGCAATTTAATTATATTCATATCAATAAATATTCTACCGAGAAAAAGACGTTGTCACGTAAAATCTTCGCCCGTAAAACCGACTTTACAGGCAACCATTTTTTTTATACGGAATTGTCAGGAAAATGCAAACAGTAATTAATTATTTTTTCTACTCCCAATAAAACGAAACAATGATTTTAATAAAACGAAACAATACACGTTGTGTGATCCTGCTTTAATACCAGTGATTTCAATTTTTTCAGCAAATTTAGCAAAAATCAGGCAGAGACACTGGTAAAGTATAAAATATAGTTCTAGGGAGTCCGCTCGAATTATATAAATAGGTAAAGTGATATTTACTTTTTTGTTTGGTTATGAATTGAATAATTGTTTTAATTTTGTATATACATTTTATCATACACGAAGGTATTATTTATTTTCATCTACGGAAGTGTTATTAGCAGGCAAGCAATGTTACAGCCTAAGAATTTATTTAAAATTATCCAATATTTAGATATATACAAATTGGTTGGAAATCGTATTTATTTTATAATTTTCATAAAACATAATAAACATAATTATAACCATTACTGAAGATAGAGTACTTAATAACGTTTTTTTAAGATTTTTCTTCTAGTCCTCTAAATGATATCAAGCAAAGGTAGGTTCAAATTTTTATGCGGATTTCTTACGGATTTGATTAAAAAATTGCCATACAGATTTCATACGTCATTTGGCAGTGAAAATGACGGAAACACCGATTTTAAGATCTGGCAATACTGTGGCTCAGTACGGCGACAAAATTCAGCCCAATCCAACAATCATACTTATCTTAGGCCCGTATTACAGAATGATAACTAAGTGTTGATTTTTACTGGAGTACAGTTAGAAAGGGATATCGCTATGTGCTATATATAGGTTGTTACAAAAATACCAATAAAGCTTGAAGGGCGTTGAAGTACATCATATAAGGAGTATTCTCTAATTTTCTTAAAATGTTTGCATGAATTTTTAACTTTTTATAAAAACAGTTATTATTAATGATTAATAAAAATATCGATCATTTTAGGACACGTCACTAGTTCGAGGATCATTAAAAATAACTGTTTTTTATAAAAAGTTAAAACTTCATGCATATATTTTAAGAAAGTTAGAGAAAACTCCTTACATGATGTACTTCTACGCATTTCAAGCTTTATTTGTATTTTTGTAACACCCTGTATAGCGACATCCCTTTCTAACTATGCTCAAGACTAGATCAATCACTGAGAATCTTTCTATAATCCGGGCCTTAGACACTGTCGCGGGATACACCGAAAACATTGGAAACAGGCAAAACTCGAGACAAACAGGCAAAAGTCACTAAGGCATTCCTTGTAGACCTGTAACTTGATTTGATTTACTAATTCTAGGAGCGACGTACGACGTACTGACATTAAGATGCTAATGAAAATTCTTACTGGAATAAGGAAATATTGTTCTTACCAACCTAAATGATCAGAGAATTGCAGTGAACTGAGAGGATGAATATGATGTTTGTGTACTTCACAGAACTTACACATAAAACCGCGAGTCGGTTCATAAATCTTGGGCGTTTCCTTCGATCTAAAAGTCGCGCTAGCGGTCGTCGGTCAACGTTTTTCGAAGTCCTCGTACCTAGCAGCTATGAATAACTCATGCTTTCCTAGAACGATGGAGGATTATTTACACAATTATTTGAATCAGGTCATCTGTGGTGTGTGCTACTGCTTATTCTGAGCGGAATAGCGTGTGATGTGGTACAGTTTTTACTGGTTCCCGGTACAACATGTGCGCGGATTCGCGGAACCGCGCGGTGCCATATGGCGATGAGTTGGTTCATCGTTTACCAAAGACTTCTGTAACCGTCGCTTTGTAACTGAATAAATAACATGTATTGGATGACATCACTTAGATAAATAAGTAAATATTTTCAACACTCACACCAATTAGCCTAGCCCCAAAGTAAGCAGTGTAAGGCTTGTGTTATGGGATACTAGGGTAACGGATAGAATACATATACTGTACATAAATAAGTATATTTATTTAGAAATACATATTAAACATACTTGACTGGAGTACAAATGTTCGTATTCATCACACAAACATCTGCCCCCACCGGGATTCGAACCCGGGACCTCTCGAGTCGGTGACACTATGAAACCCGGCGTATAAACCACTCGGCCACGGAGGTCGTTGTTAGATTGTTGTGGACTAAAGTCGTTGCCTGGAAAACTGGCAAATTTTTGCTCTTTCAAGCAAACATCATATCTAGCGTATATGTCATAATTACCGATTTTCATAAACTTTTTTTGTAGTTGTGTTTTCACTTTGTTTTCCTATTTCTAGTTTGTATTGTTTGCGAGTAATTAAAGAATAAGAAACATCACAGATGGCAATGCCAAGGTTTATGCGTTCGCCTTTCCTGATCCCGAATTCAGCAAATAAACAAAATGCTAAAGTGATTACTGAATTCTGAACGAAATTCAAAAAAGATCACATCAAATCGA
Source organism: Chilo suppressalis (assembly GCA_902850365.2). Taxonomy (NCBI): domain Eukaryota; kingdom Metazoa; phylum Arthropoda; class Insecta; order Lepidoptera; family Crambidae; genus Chilo; species Chilo suppressalis. The sequence continues at coordinate 4,530,567 of OU963899.1, read as the reverse complement.
TGAGACTTGTATAGATCTAAACAAAGTAATATAAAGTTGCGTTACAATTGCGGTATTCAACATCTGCTAGAACTTATGGGCGTGGAGGAATAACAGAACGCTCGCTCCGCTTGCTTTTCTCGCTCGGTTTGGCTCGTGCCAGTAATGAGGCGAGCTAATAACGTGTTAAATTAATATTAAAGTAACGTTGCAGGCCTCTGCCCAGTAAAGGACCATTCACACCGGATTGATTTTTAATTTTTATAATTTTAATATTGTAACTAAAAAGTACCTATCTACTGAAATCTGGCGACAAAATTTTATATTATATAAATTGTGTAATGACGTTAAAAGTTCATAGTAAAAGTTTCAAAGGTAATTTTTTGTTTTTATTTGTAGTGCATTTAAATAAAAACTTGATTTAAAAATAATGCTTTTAATTTATATTCTCAGCTAGTTACATTTAGAATGAAGTGACACAGCTCACCATGCATTGTCATCCAAACTTAACGTATATACAAAATTGCAGCTCAATCTAATGAAGATGCTTCAAAATTGAGTTGCAAGATTCCACCCGAACAAACATACATACATACATTGCAAGTTAAATAAAAGCTTTTAATTAATTCACACTGAAAGTGCTCGCCGCATGTCGCGTCGCGTCGCGTCGGTGTCTGCCTGGTCGCTGCCATTCCGCTGTGATTCGGTCCTAATCAGTGCACAATGGACGTGTGTGGTTGATCGCTCGACGCGCTCTGTTTGCTCAAAGCGCTAATTAGCAACGCGCAATCGATATTTAAACTCTTCTCTGACGGTGTTGAGAACCTCTAAATGATTTATGATGTTTTCTTCTCGTTAATCAGACCAGTGGGACGTTTGAGTTTTATCTTTTAAAACCATCCTTCGTTTAAGATAAACTGAAAAAATCTAATCAGAATAGATATCAGCTTTGCATGACTTGTTTTGTCAAAGAAACTTTAGATCGAAAATAAATATGCGAGTAACTCTAAATAAGGGGGCGTCCATAAATTACGTGAGGTGTTTTTTTGGATTTTCTGTCATTCCCTCCCCCCCTGGTGAGATGTCGTGGGATTTTATTCAACCCCCTCCCCCCTCCCCCAAACTCACGTGAGATTTTTCAAAATGTGGGTTTCTTTCGTAAACGCGTTGGATTGTTATTGTAAAAAGAAAAAAAAAATGCTTCGTGCTTTTATTTACGACTAGTTAAGACTAGTAATCAATATTGCTAAAAGTTATAAGTGTAATAAAAATTTAACAATAGAATACTTAATAGATACTACTGTGAAAAAAAATTGCGTGATATTTGCCGAGACCCCCCCTCTCTCCAACGTAAGATTAGATGAGATTTGACTCGACCCCCTCCTCCCCTTAAACATCTCACGTAATTTATGGACGCCCCCTAAGTGCTATAAAAAAGGCTGCATAGGGTATTGATTAAGTTAGAGAATTTGTTTAAAAACAATATTAAAGTAACTACCAGTTCAATTTCGAGTGGTCTAGAGGCTCCAGATGGAGAGGAGACTCCCCCCGTGGGGAGACGGCATCCGCCTGGAATACCTCTAGAGGCACTCGCCAATTCCCGACTTGAGGTCCCCTTAGGATCTCGCCGTCCCCAAACCTGGTGACGCTGTAAAGGTCATCTGCGACCAACAGCATACACACTCAATAAAAAAAAACAGTTCAATGAATACAATTTTACAATATGCGCGTAAAATGATTAGCTGGTGCACTATAAGTTTTCTATAACTCCAATTGCAGCTTTGAATTTATCGCCAATTAAGTTGAAACGTCCTTGAATGTTCGGTATGTGCAGCTGGGTGTAGGAAGAAATGCTGTCCCGATACACAGGAGCGAACGGTAATTAATAGAAGGTCACGTGAGGCCGTTAGTTGCAAACGCATCTCGACTTATATAGGCGGCTGCGGGCGTCCGGCAGCCTTTATATAGCGAACGCCCTTTTACAAGAGTACCACACAAGTGCGGGATCTGATGAGCTGCGATTAGGGTTGCTAGGTGAGTCGCGAAAAAATACCGGACAACCCCGGGGGTCGCAAAAAATACGTTTTTTTTATCATCATCATCAGTCTTTTAATGTCCCCACTGCTGGGGCACAGGCCTTCCCTATGGATGGAATAGGGAGATTAGGCCATGACCCACCACGCGGGTCCAGTGCGGATTGGAGGGTGCTAACGACTGCAGATGCAGCCGGGACCAACGGCTTAACGTGCCTTCCGAAGCACGGAGGAGCTCGAGATAGTAAATTTTTGGTCACCCATCCAATGACCGACCACTGCGAAACTTGCTTAACTTCAACGATCGCAGCCGAACGCGCTAATCACTTTCGCCATCGAGCTCCGCGCGCGAGTTTTGCGTTTGAGGGATTTCATATGCTTTGTGACCAGTAGTACCGACTTTCCTCAAAATACCGGACATTGTTCTGTCCGGTATGACCATTTATTGTTTACCGGACAGGACGAAAATACCGTATTGTACGCTTAAATACCGGACATCTGGCAGCCCTAGCTGCGATTGAAAAACTGATGCTTTACCGGCTTTAAGTATTGGATTCTGCGAAGAGCATGCTTAGCGATAACATTGCACAGTTTGTTGATGATCCTAACGCGAATCAGAGTGTTTTTTTAAAGTGCTCCTTAAGCGGAAAAGAAAGTCAAAATAAAGATTTACATCTCATTAGTATATAGCTGTAGAACTTCATTGCAGTTTCAGCAACCATTTTACTGATTTTGAATTTCTTCTTTCTTCCTTCTGCCAGAATGAGAAAATCGTTCTCCATTGCACTTTTCCCTGGCCTGGCAATATTTCTCTCGCCTGAAAGCTTTTTATTTAGTAGCTCTTTCATATCTTTATATTATTTATCACCTGCTAGATGGCATAAATTACTAAATATTCCACAACTCCATAGCCAATACAGAAATTTCTATCGTTCGCATCATCGTTACTTATGAAATGGAATTGATTCCTTCTCAGATTGCTTTCGCTTTCCCACAATCCAGAATCCTTTAAAAACTACATAAACACATACTATATATCTTTACTGCATATAACATCTACAAGTAGACCCATATGTATTGCCAGTATGTGTTAAATTAAATAAATCACATTTGTTTATTTAGTATGTAGCTTGAATAGCACTTTCGCACTGTCGAATCTCTCGAAGTCGCGAAGAGGTCTCAATAAATATTCTCCCCTTGTTAGCTATCTCCATCTCGGAACAAGGAACACATTTGTCCCAGTTCCTGGGTTTATCACTGGCAGCCATCTTGATTATCGGACGCGGGACAGAGGTCCCACACGCGGCTCGACACCGTGAAACTTAAGTAGCGGTATATTTGTAGAATGTGCTACACCCTACGATGTGTCTATTAAATTAATACGGCGGCACACTTTGATAAGGACGAGCGAATAGGATTAAGAGATAGACCAGAGGCAGGGTGGCAAATATAAACAAAAGAATAGGACTTCCTTAATGAAAAGGAAAGCTTTCAATCTGCTGAAATCCAATAAAATATGTATGATGTATATGACAATTGTATGATACCACCGTAAGTATAACTGGTTAGTTAAAAAATACTTACGATGATATCATACAATAATTAATAATTTAAGGAAATAGCAAAAAGGTTTTAATAATATATTTTAGTTATTAATTTTATTTTTTAAAGATTTCTAGTTTTATTGTTCTAGAATATATATATATATATAGTAATTATGTACTTAGATTAATAATGTTGATTTAAATATTTATCTAAAATACCTTTTAGTTTAAAACGTTATTATATGTCATAACATCACTTTAATGTATTTTGATAACAAAAGAAATAAACGTAACATGTCATTAACTGTCAACGGCAACTGAATGCTATTTTATTAACATAGCATTTATGTATTAAAGAACAATAAGAGAATAATAGTCTCAAGTGGCAAGTCGTCTCGAGTCGAAAAAATCGAAAAGCTGCATGCATTGCAGCGGTTGATAATTAATCAAATGATGATGTCACAATAGAGGACGATTGTAAGAGGGTAGATAGAGATATTATCTTCTAGATAGCAAGAGCCTAAATTCACAGTCACTGACAGATAGTAGCTTAGCCGTACCAAATATCGGCTATTTGTTCTGAAAAATGGAACCGTTTTGTATTATGGAGGGTAGTTTAATTTTCAGATATTTATCATGCTACTTTCAACAAGACTACTTGTTATATAACAAAATGTACTTGAGCCTGTTAAATAACATGCTTTTATTAAACACAACACTCCGACACTAGTTGGCCATGAAAATCTTAAAATAATAGTAAAAAACTGCATAATCTATAAACAGAACTATTCTAACAGAGATTGTTAATATGACGAAATTAACATTAATTAGGCGTGCTTTTGATATTTAATGAGCGGCACGATTGCATTGCCAATTAACACTCACAGTTGAGGCGTTTGTTTATGAATCGCGGGCTCGCTCGACCTTGCAGCGGCTGGTGCGGCGCGGGCGAAGCGTTATAACATTCCGGCCGTAGCGGGCTATATTCTTGAATCTTTCGACCCGAGTAGAACGTTCGAAATTTCTATTAGATTTCTTTAGATATCGCAAATCCTGTATTTTTTTGTATTGACTCAATAGCAACGAGAGTTCTGCAGCGACCGGTGCGGCGCGGCGCGGGCGCAGCGTTATAACATTCCAGCCGTAGGGGGCTATATTCTTGAATCTTTTGTCTCTAGTAGAACGTTCGAATTTCTATTACATTTCTTTAGATATCGCAAATTCTGTATTTTTTTTGTATTGACTCAATAGCAACGAGAGTTCAGTACCCTTAGTACGAACCATATCGAATAGTTTGCGAGTTCTAAATTTCATTGGTAGTTTAGTCCATGTTAAGTCTTAAAGTGGACGCTTTTAGTTATATTCTTGAATCTTTCGTCTCTAGTAGAACGGTCGAAATTTCTATTAGATTTCTTTAGATATCGTAAATCCTGTATTTTTTTGTATTGACTCAATAGCAACGAGAGTTCTGCAGCGGCCGGTGCGGCGCGGCGCGGGCGTAGCGTTATAACATTCCAGCCGTAGGGGGCTATATTCTTGAATCTTTCGTCTCTAGTATATCGTTCGAAATTTCTATTAGATTTCTTTAGATATCGCAAATTCTGTATTTTTCTGTATTGACTCAATAGCAACGAGAGTTCAGTACCCTCACGAACCAATATCGAATTTGAATAGTTTGCGAGTCCGAAATGTCATTGTCAAATTTTGTATGGAAACTTGAATAGCAGCCCCACAATGGCCGTAACGAGTACTTAAAACCAGTACACATTTGAAAACGGTACACATTTGGTTCGTGCTAAGGGTACAGTACCTTAAGCACCAACCAATATCGAATTCGAATAGTTTGCGAGTTCGAAATGTCATTGTTTGTTTAGTCAATATTTAGTCTTAAAGTGGACGAACGATCTGATTTAAGCTAAGGGACGAACGTTTTCTGTTACGCTAAATACTGATTTTTATTTCCGCATGAAACAGGAACAGGAGTGGCATTCTGTAAAGACACATTTCACTTTCGAACGCGGATCCGTTTCGGATTTTATCATTGGCATTCTGTAGTCAAGTGAGAATCAACACTAGCGCTACTAGGCGAGAGTGGCGGTGAAATGAACTAATGCAGGATATAGCTTGACAATATGCTCAAGGATTTGAAGTTTAATGGCATTCTGTAACAAATTTTACACTCACTTTCGGATCCGCACTCGAATTTTTATGTCAAAGTGACTTAGTGTGTAGCTATGGCAATCAATCAAACAAACTTTGCTAATAAATTACGATTTTTGTTTATAGAAGATCTTTTAAAGTAAGTATTTTTAATGTAGGTCTCATTGTTTATTTAATAATTCAAAAACTCATGTCCACCTATTTTTTCAGACCTCACTCTATTGCCTTGTGCTTAATATTAATGTCAAGAAGTATAAATGAAATTGCCTCAATTTTAAGTCATCCAGAATTCGTAAAAATATATAACATTTCTGCGAAATGCATCTCAACACCAAGTGTTAAAGGATCAGTAAGTAAACTCTGATTAACTAGAATAACCAATAAGTTAAATATTATATTATAAATCAAGTAGACCAGTGTTTCTTATAACTTTTACAATCCTGGAACAATATCAGAATTCTAAAAAATCTATGAGCCCGTGTCTTAAAGTATTTTAGGTAATGAAATCATAAAAAATACTTTTATTGGTAGTTTCTTTACTAAAGTAAATATTAAATGAGCTATTCTTTACCTTTGTTACAGTTTTTTTGAGAAATTTCAAATACCTGGAGTTGTTGTTTGCATAGATGGTATCTTTGTCACCATGATACGACCCAAAGAAAATGAAGAAGGGTATTATTGTCGTAAAGGTAAGCATGCAAGAAATGTTCAAGTAGTAAGTACACCTTTAACTGATTTTCATCTATTTGTTACTTTCTTAAAACTTGTCATGTTTCATGAACATATAAATATATAAATTTATGTAAAGATAAATTAAAAGACTGGAATTAAATTTTGTAAATATTTTGTTACAGATTGTTCATGTCGATCTCAATGTTTTGCATGTCGATGCCTCATTTGTTGGAGCTAGCCATGATAGCTTTATTTGGCACTGAGGTTCTTAGAGAAATCTTTAGCTAAATCTCTATTAGCTGCCAGGAACTCGATCAAAACATTAAGTTGCTCTACAGAGGGATGCGACGATTGTGACACCACTGCAAAAAACAGAAATGATTTTAATATAAATTAAAACTTCAGTAATCAAAACCACATTTTATTTAACTTACTTCATCTCGCCTCTCTTCTACAGTTTTTCAAATGTGCCAAAAACAAACTAAACAATGACCGCAATACGTTTGGAAGTCGATTTTCTTAACAAATGTAATTTCCACATTGAACTTTTGGGAATATTAGATGAGATTTCTTCATGGAAAAATACTTACCGCTTTTAATATATTTTTTTTAATTTATTCAGCTTTGGCTCCTGGGCCATCAGCAAAAAAGACCGCTTTTGATAAAATCACGCAAAAACCTAAGTGGGTGTTTGCATTTGTTTACCGGGGTGCGTTCCAAACTACGCTCTAGGTGCAACAAATGTCAAAATTGACATGCAACGATATTAAATACCCTAGATGCAACACGTGTGCTCAAAATGTGTCCCAATCAAGAAGTGCTTGAACACGACTCAAGCACTACGTTGAAAATCAAGATGCCGCAAAGCTCCGTGAAAAAATGCATAATAAATACTTATAGTACGTAAAGTGTCCTTTTCTACAGGTATCTAATAAATGTTTGTAAAATTAACGCATTTGAAGCAAATAATTATGTTCTAATACTTACTATAAATTGATTTAATAGAAAAAAACGTGATATTCAAATGCATGATCGGTAATATAGTTGTCTCTTTTCCTCACGGTCCGTACCTGCTATGTTGCTAATAGCGCATCTTCAGTGCGTAGAGTCAAAGAAATAAGGTCTTTATTCTTACGCGTATAGCAATAAGTGGTAAATTTTTACGAGCTTGCATTTTGAACTGTCATAACTCATTGACGCATGCGTTTTAATTAAGACCTTTACATTAAATGTAACTTTGAATGTTTAAATAATGCCTTACATTGTTTTTGACTACGCGATTATCTTACGGAGCTCCGCATATCGTCCAATTTACCTTTTGGACAGGTTTCAGCCACGATTTTGTTCGTGGTGTTGTATCTAGGGTATTTAATATCGTTGATTTTATGTCAACATTAAACGTTGGTAAAAAGTTCCACTCATAGCCGTAGGTTTCGAACGATGCCCCAAGTGCGCGGAGTTCCATTCTGTTAAAAGTTTAATAGATAGATACTAGAATCGATTCTTGGATGATTCTTTAAACCTAAACCTTAATTTGACAATAGTGTATCCTTGTCATTATCTATACAAAATGAAAAGGATACTCTGATGATAAATTTAGCTTAAGTTTAGAGAATCATGCCAGAATCGACACCAATGAATAATTAAATTAATCCATTTTATGAAAAACAGAATCAGCAATTGCTGCAATCATAGACATAGTTATAATCATAGATATCGCTTGAAGTGAGACCGATCATTCATCTATGGCATAGTTTTGTATCTATGGCTCTCACTGAATGCGGCGGATATGCATTCACATCACAGAACGGATCGCTTTACGGAATTTTCGCATTCTGTAAAATATATTACCACCATGTGAAGCGAGATGACATTTTTATCGCAAGTGAGTTGTAGTGTTACCATTTTAAGAAATTTCGGTAAGTCGAGATCATAGGTATAGCATGTGTCTATGATCGTGATACATCGACTTAGTTCATAGAGCAACACGGAAAGAAGTAGGGACATAATCCATAATACTATTAAAATCATTCTGCTACTTTTGCGAGGGAGGAGTATGCACACAAAGGCAGTTTAATATACATTCGCAAAAAAATTAAACTGTACTTACGACACACGCATAAAAAAATAGACAATACACCCTCGTTTTTTCGCCAGGTATCAATGAAGTCGATTCGACGGATCCAAAACATGTACTGACAGGTTTTTTGTTCTGTGAAACAAGTCCGACGATTGAATTTTAACAAAATAATATTTATATTGGTGCCAATTCTGGCGTGATTCTCTAAACTTAAAACTAAATTTAACATCAGTCTCTCCTTTTCATTATGTATAGAGAATGACAAGGATATACTGCTGTCAAATTTAAGTTTAGGTTTAGAGAATCATGCTAGAATCGACACCATTGTGTTTTTAAAAGTGGTTAAATAGAAATAATAGTGTCGATTCTGGCATGATTCTCTAAACTTAAAACTAATTTTAACATCAGTCTCTCCTCTTCATTCTCTATAGAGAATGACAAGGATACAATGTTGTCAAATTGAAGTTTAGGGTTAGAGAATCATGCCAGAATCGACACCACTATGTTAATAATTCTACTTATATGTGAAATATAATCCTTTTATTAGTTTTATGTTCCATACATGTTTAAAAAAAAATTACAGAACATTTTGGCATTTTTGATCTCCTAACATACACTCACGTGACTTGATTCAGTTTAGAGAAATATCCGAGCGCAACTAGTTTTGTTCGTGAGCTGGGCCTGTTGCGGGGGAAAATCGGCAGAGGGAAAAGCTGTGAATGCCTACTTCCCTCCTGGCCGCTTCGGCCGTGTTGCTCTATGCACTTAAATTGATTCTCTAGATAAATTTGTAGATACGACGCCTAGGTCTAAAGTTTTACTGAATTTAAACTTAAAATTGTCTTATTTTTAAAGTTTGATAACTTGGCCGAACGGCGCATTGCCTTTGCGTTATATGATAATCTCTACTGTATAAAATCTTGTAATCTGTGGTCTGTGTTTTTATTCTTGGTTTATTCTAGGTTAAAAATTGTTCGTGTATTATCTAAAATACTTTTTTAAAATAATTTTACCATGTAGAGTAGAAAACGTTATAGATCTCAAGACCGCCCATTAATCTTACAAGAAGGAAAAGGGCACTAATTTCTTCGAAATGTTGTAAGTATACGTAAATTACAGTAGTTTTTATTTTTGTAAGACTATGTTAGCCACTTGTTTGAAAAGCCACCATTAAATTGACTGGCATAAAATTTGATTATTTTATTTCCACCGCACAAACGTTGGTCCATGTCGCAATACAGCCAGTGTCTATGGACATTTCGCTCGCAGGCACTGGCACATTAGAAAATAAGTTCTTTTAATTCTTTTTTGATTTATGTTCTTTTTATATATTTTCGGATTTATTTATAAGTGTCATTGTAAAAAGAGAATAAGAGAAAATTTGATTCGTACATATTGTTATTTTGTAGTTGTGAATATTTCCGAATATAGTGCTCCAAGTACGTATTAATAGAATGTAATAATATTGATTATTTTCTTATCTCAATACTTTACTTTTATAAGAATCATAAAGTTTGTGTTAAAAGAAAAAAAGAGTATCATTAATAAGTTTATTCTGACCCAGGCCCAATCATAATTGTGACATTTATTGTTGTTATTCAACAACTTATATATATTTTTTTTATTTCAGCAACACGCACAACAAGTCCTTGGCAGGCTTCGCCTCCATCTCAACAAAGATGTCTGTTAAAATTTGTCTAATGACACATGGCCTATTGTTGCGGTGCTAGACTGCTTACATTATATTCATGAGAAGTGGTCACTGCGCCAGCTTCATCTACAACCTGCAGACCACACCAGACAGGCCACAGTAGGCCTATTCGCCAACTGCTTTTGACAGATGGAAGTAATAATCACTGAGCTATTTAGTGATCCACTACTACTGCTTTATATAACACCACTCAGATACTTGTTCAGAAAATCATCGATTAATATTCAATTTTCTCTTTATTTATATACAAAAAAAAAACATAAAAATTGGCAAATAGGCTGACGAGCATCTCTGACAAAAATGTAACAATGTAATGTACAGTTTCAAAGGCATCTGTCATAATTTATGAATAAAAATGTTACATATTTATTTTAATGAGTTTTACTATAAATAATCACCCTTTTATTAAATTATCTTCATTTTCATTGCAATGGGGGTTTACGCAACTCGCCGGTCTATATTATATATCATTCAGAATTAAGTAGGTATGTATATTAAATATAGGAACTACACAGAAACTAATTCTTAAATAGTTAGTTTTTATGTAGAACATTTAAAACATTCAATCTAAATAAAGAGGAGCCCGGAGACGCAGGTGCTTAGAGTATTCGTCCTGCAATCATGTAAGTTAGGCAACTTTTGGTAATTGTATGGGTGACCAAAAACTTATTATCTCGATCTTCTCCGTGTTTCAGATGACACATCAATCTATTGGTCCCAGCTGCATCTGCAGTCCTTAGCACTGATCAGTCCGCACTAGGTCCTACTACTAGGTGGGTCACGGCCAGTCTCCCTATTCCATCTGCCTCAACAGTGGGGGCAGGAATAGGCTGATGATGAAATAGTTCAATAAAATCATTACTTTTGTAGTTTACTGTGGTGAAGGGTTAAAAATATGAGAGACTATTTTTTAAATCTAAATATATTTATTCAATTAACATTAACTACATTTAATGTTTACACAACACCGTTGCCTTATGCTTTTTACTAAAGGCTCTTTTGGTCTTATTATGGTGATAAAGGTACAGTCTATACTACCAACAGCTGCAGGCATTTTAAATTTCTCCAAAAATCTGTAACAAAAGTAAAGTTTATTAAAATAACTCCAAAAAAATATACCTAGTAGTTTTTTTAAAGGTAAATTGGTCTAAACCAAAGTTAAATGTCGTTTATTGACTCTCGTTCCTTCCGGTTGACTGGTAGAGAATGCTATGCTGGCATTAAGACCGCCATATGTAATGTAAAGGCATTAAAAATTAATTAAATAAAAAGTGGTCCTGAATAGCTCTGTTAGCATTTACTACTTAAGTATTAGATAATTTAAATAAACTACAAATAGAAATTTTATTCCCCACATAAAATATTCTAAAATAATTAAAGTAAAGGATTGCAAAAACTAAGAAACACTGTTCTACTTCAATTATATGTAATATTTATACCGGAGGGTCTACTTTATTATATCTTTTGTACACCTATTTGCCCAAGTATTTGTTTAATTGTAGTGAATCAAAGTTTACTTACCAATTCTTTATCACTTGGCATTGTGATGCATTTTGCTATGTCTGGATGACATAAAATCTTAAAAAGGTGGCAATTTCATTTACAAGTCTTGATATTGATGGTTGGGATAAATGTGTGTAATTTTTTGCCCTATTATCCTTAGTAACTCCCATTTGCACAAATGAAAGTGTACACAGTATCTGAAACAAAAAAAACTTTTTATTCTTATATAATTGTTATAAAAAGATTCTTGGTTGGGTTTTATTTTTGTTATGCAATTAGGTACTTTACCTTCATTCTATTGGATAATCCTTTTCCATTACACTTGGTTTCTTCTAAATAAATACTTTAAATCATTTTCCAATTGTTGAAAAAATCTTTATTTAGTCACATATTCATCTTCACATGAAATTACTCAAGGTTACACAGAAATTGGGCTTGTAGGCGGCTTCTGGCCAAATCTACATCATACATGGGCTTTCTATAGTAAAAAGCAAGTAATAGAGTGAGTCATCTGAAATACTAGATAGACATAATTTTAAAGAATTATTACTTAAATAAACAAAAGCAACGTAATTATAAATAATTTAATAATTACTCTTGTTTTATGATGATAATAGTCTACAAAAATACTCACTTCGTACAATCACTTCTATTACCGCAGCTAATGAGTAACTTTTATTTTGACAGTTACTTTCGAGTGCGGTTTTTAATGTGAGGTGTAAACAAGCGCTGAAATTCGTTACAGAATGCCATTGAAACGTCAAAGCCATTTAGGTATGATATGGTCTCACCTGTGATAGTTTACTAAACCGCCACTCTCACTTAGTAGCGCCAGCGTCGATTCTCACTCGATTACAGAGATGTGCATAGAGTAAGCCCTCATTCGGTCAAGTTACCAAACTTTAAAAATAAGACTATTTTAACTTTACATTCATTAAAACTTTAGACTTGAGCCTCATATCTACAAATATATCTAAAAAATAAATTTTCGTGCTTTTTTTCACGCATAATAACTAAGTCGATATATCTCGATTTACCAAAAACTTTTAAAATGGTAACACTACAAATTACTTAGGATATAAATGACATCTCGCTTCACTTGCTTGTACAATTGGTTACAGAATGCGAAAATTCCGTGATGCGAAACCTAGAGAGCGAAAGCAAAATGGATCCGACACACACAGTGAGATGAGATTATGGGTTTTACAGAATTGCACTACAGGTAACAATAAACACAAGAAAATATAAAGTCAAAGTAAGTTCATTATGACTTAAACCGAATGTAATTTAAAACGATTGGTTCAAAAATATGGCTCAATCTGAGAGCGCCTATAAAAATCCTGTAACACACTGACCTTTTGAATGAAATTTTGATTAATCTTATTGATCTGTAACAGTAAACATTTTCGCCGCAAAACGTACTTACACTAAACTCTTTATTTAATCACTATCAAACCAGTGAACAAAATGTTCACCAAAACCTGATTTAAAAAAAAATTAATTAATTGAGAACTTTGGAGATTTTGTGTGGTTTCGTTTGAAATTCGTGATTTCTCGAAAACCGGAAGTGCTACGTTACTCAAATCCGGTTTGTAGTCTTATCAGACTATTCTTAACTTATAACTTAAATATTCTCTTTATCTATCTCTTACGGTTTGGCCGCTGAAACAGCACCACAGACAGACGGACGGACGGACTTGTCTAATAGATAAGAGATTCTGCTAACAGTATTTTTCTTATCACTTACCAATCTTTATTCATAATCAATATGAAAACTGCAATACTGATATTTACAACCCTTATAAGCTTCTGATATAAGATTAAATATAATTCACATGACTGAGATTTAATGAGCCCTTAAAATGGTTATTCATGGTATAAATGCGCTTACTGATAGATATAAAATATGTAATTTACCCATATTCAAGATGGTTAGAATATAATGGTCCAGTGAAAAACGGACTTAAAGATTGATTAGGTAAAGTTTATATTCGTGTAGACTTTGTTACATCTGCACCTGTGCGGTCAAAGTGCAGTGGAAAGCGCATTTCACCGCGCCTGCTTGCTGCGCCCGAGACCTTAACAATCGCGACCTGCGTCTGCGCCGACAAATTTATAACAACGAGAGGTTAAGTGGTAATAAAGAGCTTAACGAGGGCTCTTTAAGTAGTAATTAAAATTTAAACTCCTTTATTAACGATCCAAGTCCAGTTGTCAACTGCTTTTCTTTGTTTTTTCTTGTCTTCCCTTTAATTCACTTTGTGATAATCCAGAACAACAATATTATTAATAAGTGCAAATCTCTTACTCTAGTCCCTGAGATAAAGGACTACATTTTTTGTAAATCGTGTAATTTCGGTAATAAAGAGATATTATTATTAGTTACGAGCGGCCCGCCCTCGCTTCGCTTCGGTGTAAAGCTGAAGTGTAGACTACAGTTTTTGTTCTCAGACTTGTATTATATATACCCAATGACATTCATCTATGATTCTTCTTATACCTACATGCAAAGTCTCAGCCCGATCGGTTTAAAATTGACAAACTTTCATACAAACTTTCATTCCCTATTTTATCCCCTTGGGGGTAGAATTGATCCAAATCCTTTCTTAGCGGATGCCTACGTCATAACATCTACCTGCATGCCAAATTTCAGCCCGATCCGTCCAGTGGATTGGGCTGTGCGTTGATAGATCACTATGTCAGTCAGTCAGTCACCTTTGAGTTTTATATATATATAGATTATGTCGGTACGCTTTTTAGCCACGTGTCCCTGGGGTCCCGGTCTTTTGAGGGGTTCATGGGGCCAAAGCCAGCATGAAGAGGCCTTTCAGTTTCTTTTTTCTAATAAGTGAAATGGCTGCATCTATGGAGGTATATATACATACTAGCTGACCCAGCAAACTTCGTACCGCCCTAAAAAAATAGGGGTTGTCCAGCGGACAAAATTGTGAATCTAAACCATTCTCAGATCCCCTTGAACACACACAAAAAATTTCATCAAAATCGGTCCAGTCGTTTAAGAGAAGTTCAGTGACATACACACTCACAGAAGAATTATATAAATAAAGATATCCCTTAATGTACCATTGAGATGCACTGACGTACAGACCTAAACAGTTGCAGAGCTATTGCCAGGGAGGGATTTACATGATTTGGGCTATGTGGATGGGATGTTAGTGGACCGGATAATTGGGTTATGAAGTGAGATACGGACATCTACCTTAAAATCTCTAACTACAATTTATGACTGGTGACATTATTAATTACAATATTGATATGAACGCTGTAAACCTCTGTGGTGGTACAACTTAGATATTTTCTGGCAATTTTGATTTTGTTTATCTTGAGCATGTCGATTGCATTTTTAATTTTAATAATAAAAAAAATGGCCTTATTAAATAGCATCGGTGGTTTAGTGGTAGAAAGCACAGAAAGCTCGCCTGCTACGCGGGCGGTCCTAGTTCGTTTCCAGCCGAGGTAAGATTTTTTTTATAAGCCAGAAAAAAAATTTGAAGCGCCGTTAAACATTTAAAAAGTTACACTTGCATCGTGCTTTTTGTTAGAACATGATAAAAAGTTTAATTTTTCGGAATATTAAAATATATACAAAACTCAAAGGTGACTGACTGACATAGTGATCTATCAACGCACAGCCCAAACCACTGGACGGATCCGGCTGAAATTTGGCATGCAGGTAGATGTTATGACGTAGGCATCCGCTAAGAAAGGATTTTGATCAATTCTACCCCGAATCGAAGCGAGGGTGGGCCACTATTTTGGAAATAAAATTGAACCGGTAATTAACTAAAACAAGAACTAACTTTAGGCGTGTTAACCAATAATAATTACGATCGAAATAATTCATGTGAACATAAACTTACGCGACATCAATGCCAAGAAGGTCAGCACCCAACAGTTCTTGAAATCAGCAAGCACCGAAATCATATCCTGTCATTGGCCTTATTCGCGGCAGTAAAATATTAAGTAGGTTTAATTTACGGTTCGGTTAGTGGTCGGCACCGCCATCTTGTTATTTAAATTAATGTTACAGTCAGCGAAAGTAGTCAACTGCTGTTAATGGTGGGAAGTTTTATGTACTTACCCACCCGTGGGTCGACATCGAAAGAGCTAATATACGAAATTCGTTATTTCCTTGTACGACTATCTCCGTGACCGAGTGGTTTGTACGCCGGGTTTCAAGGTTCGAGTCCCGGTGGGGGCATATGATTGCGTGATGAATACGAGCATTTCTACTCCTGTCATGTGGACTGTGGTTTGCGAGATGCTTTTTGTTGTTGTTCAGCCATTCCAATTTCTTCAATTTGAAATTGCTAAAAACTATCTTATATTCGATAAACCAAACGTTATTTACGAGCTATCAAACCTACGTTCATCCTACGCAAAAAAAGTTCACAAACAAATTTTATTTATTCGCGGACAAAACTTCGAAAACAGAATTTTAACACTTCTTTATTTGTCCGGTCCATTCATGGCCTCGATAACATTGTAAGGAGCCGCTAAACGTATCCCGCAAACATCGTTTACGATGCATCATTGTGTTTAATTTTAAGCGCCACCATGCGCTCGCGCATCCAGTGTTGCCACCTTGGATTTTTTTAAGGCGCCAAGTCAAAGGTAAATAATCGCCAGATTTCAAAAATTTGAATTCAATAAAATACACCAAAATCCGCTAAATTACAATTACATCTCTGATAACAAAAAACCCTAATTTAAATAAAAAACCAGTGAATATGTATGAGATGCTACAGAAATAACCACATAGAACATTATGAAATTTCGGAAAGTTAGGGCATTTCCCCCTTAAAAATATGTTGCTAGATTTCATGTTAAAAAACCACTAAAAAAATTTACCCGCTAGATGATGAAAATATACCACTAGAAGCCGTGAAAAAGCACCAGTTCTGGTGGAAAAAACCCCCAAGGTGGCAACACTGCGCGCAGCCACCTCGCCTCCCGGAGGCGTCGCACCAACACTTTACCACCGCGCAGACTTTATTACGTTCTTAAATTGTAATTTAATTACAAATACATTAGTATTTGCGTTCTGTAGTTTAATGAAGTTGTTTAAAGTAGGTTATTATGTTCCCTGCAGTACCCCTTAGTACGAGTTTTACAATTACGAAAACTGTGATAGTTTTCGTGAGCTCGCACTCGTACTAAGGGTACTGATTTTATTGTTTTCGTTTCAATACAAATAAACAGTGTTTAAATTCTATCATTAAATCATTTGCGTCTGCTTAAATTTTAAGTATATTTGGTTAATTTTCACCAAAATGGACATAGAAACATAATTAATTTACAATTACGAAAACTATGATAGTTTTCGTGTGCTCAAACTTGTACTAAGGGTACAGTAAAGTACTACTACTACTCGTATTTTTCCCATTGTTGACGCTTTTGGAGTCTGTACGTACAGTCTGTACAAATCAAGTTGCCAAAACTGGTAAATGTCTCCAATTTTAACATTATCTTGCTTAATAAAGGCAATATAAAACGACAATAAAATTTAATTTGGCAGTTGGTGGCGACCTGATGTTATGTTGACTGTGGAGTGGTTACAAATTTATCTAGATTTGAATGTTATTTAGATAAAAATAACTTAGTTTTTATTTATGTTATGCACTATCTTTAACAAGAATATGTTAGAAAAATCTATTTCGAATTCTGGCGCAATAAAACTATTTCATGCAAATATTTTCATATTAACTGCTTAGAGATGTAAATATTGTTTTACCAAATACAGCTACCTACCTTGATGAATCACTAGATAAGAATTTATTCTTTAACTTTCATAAACGGCTTATCTCTTCCGTGATTACTATCTTTATAGAATCTTCAGTGAATATTTAATTTATTTAAACAACAAGTCTCTTTTTTTCTATTTTTCATCGCGGTTTTGCTTAATGCATCGCCGAGTCGTAAAAGGACGAGCTAAATGTTTGAGCATGTTGTTTGACTGAGCCAGGGCCAACAAACATCCGAACAAAAGTCTAAATAAATTCTAGCGTTCCAACAATGGCTCAACGCTGAACACCGGATTCGCAGTACTGTAAACAGACGAGCAAGTTTACAAATAAGCTGACACGACGATGGTTCAAAACAAAAGCTTTTCGCGGTAAATGATTGCTTCAATCATCATCAGCCGACGGTCGTTTCAATGAGCAATTTCAAGAATAAAATGTATGATACAGTTTGATTGTGTTTTGGCATAGTACGTAGCATAAACTTCATTCTTGCCCTGATGCTTTGTGTTCTTATCTTAGTATAATGAATAGCATTTCGAAAAGGCTTAGAAGATCGAAATTTTGACGAATTTTATCGATATTGTCGATAGTCAATGATTCGCTGTTCTTGTTTACCTGTTTTATATTAATATTGATAAGTTGACGTTATAATAGCTGAACTGGTAAACAATTAGCTGTTTCGCTAAGGCTTATCGCTTGATTATTTAAAACAATATTCTTTTCGGTTTTAAACTTAATATTCCCGCTTTGCTTCGACACTTGGACCAACCACCCCTAGGCATGTGTC
Source organism: Chilo suppressalis (assembly GCA_902850365.2). Classification (NCBI taxonomy): domain Eukaryota; kingdom Metazoa; phylum Arthropoda; class Insecta; order Lepidoptera; family Crambidae; genus Chilo; species Chilo suppressalis. The sequence goes on along the minus strand of OU963899.1, from coordinate 4,512,333 downwards.
TTGTACACATACCATGTGCAAATGGACAAGATTGTAAGTGCTAAAGCAAACTTCTGAACAAAACCTGCAATTTGTCTACCACCAGATCTTGTGGGATTGGCAGTAGGTACATATATTCTGAGAAAAGTTCGCCACTTTTGTAAAGTACGGTCAAATAAGGGGCTATGTATCAAGGGGCACAGATTAACATAAGGAATATCCCTGCCCTTTTCTTATTTGTCTAATGTAATGCCGGCACTTCACATGGCTGTTTGTATTTGCTGTTTATCATTTTTACAACAGCCTGTCCTTATCATGTTTTATAGGTAATAAAAAAAATATATACGGTTGCAAGTTTACAAATAGCAAATACGAATAGCCATGCGAAGTGCCGGAATAACATAATACTGGCCATACACACTGCGAAAAATCGTTACGATTAGACTGTACCGTCCGAACGGTACCGATAAATCGTAGCGTGTATGTCATAAAACTGCACAGTTTCCTATACGTACGCCACGTCCGATAAACTGTTCCGTTCGAACTGTACAGTCTGATCGTAACGATTTCTCGTAGTGTGTATGGCTAGCATAACATTACAAATAAGTTGGTAGGTACGTTAAAAAAAACTTCCATGAGAACTTTGTTTCACAGTGCATATAGATAAGATATCCTGGTTATAGTGTTATAAATAAAATTATCAATCATTTAACAACTTTTTATCAGTAGGTTTATCAATTATCGTTCCATAGATAAGCACGTTAAACAAATATAATGTCTGAAATGCAGATATAAAGCGCTGCACGATACTCTAGCGCTGACCGCTATTGCACAGAAGTAAAAATTTAGATGTCATGGGGGGAAACGATGTGCGCGGGTGGGTGTGCGTTGCGCCCAGTGTTGCTAGGTCCGATTTTAAAAAATCGGGAGGCGTTATAGAAAAAAAACAGTAGATGTATCGAAAAAGCTACAAGAAAAACAGTAGATGCAGAGGCGCACTTTTTTAGACAATAACATTTATTTTAAAATTTATAAGGTTACCTACATTGTTAATGGCCGAAAATGCAGCTCAACATGCAATTTAAAAAAGTAAATCGTACTGTAAGAAAAACAGGAAATTCATGTAGAAAAACAGTAGAACAGGAGAAATTTCAGAAAAACAGAAGATCTCCTGTAAAATCTGGAGAACTGGGAACACTAGTTGTGCCGATTGGCTCTCCAGTCGTACCCATGCGCAGCTATCCCCTCCGCGTTTTGTTCAGCGCTAGAATTACGTGCAGCGACCTGTACTGAGAGATTTTTTCTGTCACAACTTCATTGAAAGCCTTTGCTATAATATGTTATAGGTATAGCATAACATTATTTAATAAAAAGGTAGCATTTTCGAAGAGTAATGTATAAGGGATATTCCATAAAAGCATCGTGCAAACGTCTGTGTGACCATACAAGGTGAATAATAACAACATTACCTCTAAGTGAGACGGTCAGAACTATGCTTCCAATGGTGTTTACGTTCCCGCTCCTTTTTGTGGAAATTAAGTTAAATACATGTCCATAACAGAGAGTGCTGTTTAAGAAATCGCCGCCAACTTGTCATTATCCGTATTTGAAGAATTCTGCTTAAGAGACATTTCATACTCGTATTCCGTGTGCTTTTGACGTGACAACGTCTTAAATTAGGTTGCGGCTGGGAGTCACTTATGAAAAAGTGTAACGCTCGGTAACGTTACGATGAGTCTCTCGTGTTAAGTTTAAGTTTACATGTACAATGTTTTAGTAAACAAAATATATTTCTATAGTTAAAATTTGTGCAATTCTTATTTTCATTCAATTCCTTGTTCCTATTGTGCAATTTAATTATATTCATATCAATAAATATTCTACCGAGAAAAAGACGTTGTCACGTAAAATCTTCGCCCGTAAAACCGACTTTACAGGCAACCATTTTTTTTATTTATAACACACAAGCTGCCATCCGCGACTTGGTCCGCCTTTTCTTTAGTTTATTGATAATTCCCAGCGATTCTGTAAAATAAAATCTCAATTCTAATTTTGGTAGCTGTCATTTTTGACATTAGTTTGATATGTATTGCGCCATTACACGGTAAAATGTGGCTGTATATAAAAGCAGCCAGTATTAGATATTTGACATTTGTCAGAAATCCGAATAAATGACATCGTAAGTGAAAATGCATCTAACAGAATACCTATGCTGGTACGCCTGGATTTTTTTCTAGTAACCTATGTCTTAATCCATGTTATAAACCATGTGCGAACAAAGTTGATTTGATTAGCAGGTGATTGAGTAACAAGAATACAAACGATCACATTTATGTAATTAATAGGATGCGAGGAAATGAAGTTGCTCTAATAAATATTCATTACAGAAACCAAACGGAAACAAATTCGTGATGATATTATAGTTAATTAGAAATTTTGGTCGTTTCTCATAGAAATGAAATCGTAGGTTAACAAAAACTGACTACTTAATACAGAGTTGTTAATCTATATATATAAAACTCAAAGGTGACTAACTGACTGACATAATGATCTATCAACGCACAGCCCAAACCACTGGACGGATCGGGCTGAAACATGGCATGCAGGTAGATGTTATGACGTAGGCATCCGCTAAGAAAGGATTTTGATCAATTCTACCCTCAAGGGGATAAAATAGGGAATGAAAGTTTGAATGAAACTTTGTCAATTTTAAACCGATCGGGCTGAGACTTTGCTTGCAGGTATAAGAAAAATCATAGATGAATGTCATTGTGTATAATACAAGCCTGAGAACAAAAACTGTAGCCTACACTTAGCTCTACACCGAAGCGAAGCGAGGGCGGGCCGCTAGTTCTCTACATAGACCCGATGGGCAATCGAAGTCAACAGATACCTCGAAGAGTTACAAATTAGTCTGTCAGGCGCCATTTTTTCCCATGGATGTTGATATTATACATTTAAACATTGTATCTTTTTTGTAATACCAAAACAAACGATCGAGCTCAATAATAAATAAACAAAAGAATTAAATATCCGTTGCCACATAGATATGTCTTCAGACAGTTTTGTATTGTATCTGGCATTTGTCAAATATCTGAAGGGCCCAAAGATCACCGTGATATTTACACGCCGCCCGTCTGAATAGGGAAACGCTCATGATTGTCATCTGGGACCTTGGTGCTCGCGTTCGATCAAACAGATCCAAAACTAGATCGGCAGTATTTCTATCGGTTGCGAAATGGAATTGTCGCAGTCAATTCGTTCATCAGTACCTCTAATAGGTTTGAAATGTATGTGCATTAAACTTAGTTGTTGCAGAAAGGTTTTGGTACAGCATAGGTATTCTGTAAATGCAATCTCACTTACGATCTGATTTATTCGGATTTCTGACAAACGTCAAATATCTAATACTGGCTGCTTCTACAGACATAGCGACAAATTGCCGTGTAATAGCGTAATGCATATCAAAGTTATGTTTAAAATGGCAGCTACCTAAATCGGAAGTGAGTTTTGTTTTACAGAATTGCTCTACTGTTCCGGTACCAACGAGGTTTTCTGGGGGCCATTCGCCTAACGTAAATGCTTTGGAAAACGCTAACGCTTACGATTTCATTTTGTTATTTCTAGCCGCCTGAGGTTTTCAAATGCCTCGCGCTCTTTTTTTTTCTTTTGCATTGGTAATAACAATATTAAAGAAAATGAGCGTAAGGTATTTGAAAACCTTCGGCGGTCAGAAATAACAAAATTAAATCGAAAGCGTTAGGCGAATGGCCCCCTGGTTTTACACACAAGATTTACTACGTACTTTGAAAGCCTATGAATAAACAACGTAGTGCTTCGCTTTTTGGAATGTTTCAGAAACCTTTTTTGCTGATAAAAAGTAACCGATGTCCCAATTCATGTAATGAACCATTATCGTATGCGAAATTTCAACCAAGTCTGACGATATTTTTTTCAAGGTGCAAAAAGTTTTAATATTTTCTTGCGTGTCCCATATTCAGCGTACTGACCGATAGATTTTTACTGCGTACTATTGCTAAACTATGTGGTGGTTAGGTTAAAGTTATCTCTTGATCGACTTCTATCATTGCTCGCTCACAATGCCGGCCGCGATGACGATCGCTCGCAGGTGAATGGCATTGTTTTAACTCGCGAAACAGTTTTTCACACGCATCTACGAAAAAAATGTTTTATTTATTTTTCTAAACGCTATTGTTACAAGTATTAACCCATTACGACAGTGTTAACATGTTATTTGTTATTGATTCGAGTTAGTAAATTAGAGAATGTATAACTCTAAAAAAAATATAACTAGAAAAAATTCCACGCGGACCAGGCAGCATAATTGGTCAGTGCATTCGCCCGGATTGCGAAGGGTGCGGGTTCGAGTCCCGTCTGTTGCCTGGTCCGCGTGAAATTTTTTCTAGTTATATTTTCTTTAGAGTTAAACATCAAGCAGTTACATGCTTTAAAAAAAAAAAAATTAGAGAATGTAGTTTTTTCTCACAATAGTTTTATTTTTGGGTTTAATAATTAACATAATATTTTAGTACAGGTTATTAATACTTCTATTGGTATAGATTATTCGACTACTTAATGTTGAAACTTATAATTATCATCCAAATGAGAGAAAACAACTTAATTACCTAGCAACTTTCCTTCTGCGTTCAACTCAACTTAATTACGATATTAACCCAATGATGCCTAAACAAGAAACTCGTTTGCCGCTTAAATTTAAAAAATATAATGTTAATTGATGTATTAACAGCTATTTAATGGATCCCTCGTCGGACCGGATGATCGTTATCGTGGTTGTCGAAATATTTGAAAATGATATTGGCGAATGGGGCCCGAGTTAGCTTTGCCGAGTGACTATTGTGTTTAATGTGGGTCGCGATGAGCCGATGAGCGGTGTATCAATGAATAGAAACCGATTTGGGAGTTGCTGACGTGCAGGTTTGTTATCGGACTCTTGAGGCTCGCGCACATTATGGGTGAAGCCAAACGAGCGTAATTTTGTGAGTTGTGAGTCGCTTATTTTCGGTCACTTATTTTACGTTCAACTGAATTTCTGTTGAGCTGCCATACGAACGTAATTCATTCAGTTACTATTGAACGTTGAACGGGGTGTTCGTGTCGTCGAGTGCAATGGATCCATTAAAAATATTGTGTATTTACGAAGCATATTCAGAAGATGAGGCCAGAAAAAGAAACTGGGTAAACCCACTGAATAGTCAGAGGCTGATATGTGGACAGTTCCATACTTTATATAACGTTTATGTGCAAATCCAGATATGTTTGAAAAGTACTATCATATGCCATTACGTGTTTTTCAAGAATTATTACACCACGCAACTTGTAACAAACTTGCTTCCCCACTCCCCTTCCTTGCCCTACCCTCACCCCGATCGAAATTCGGACGAGCTTATGCGCATTGAGTCGGCAGACAACTCATTTTGCGTTGTCGTGTGGCACCAACTGCCTTTTTGTATGAAACCGAATGCAGCAGAATTTCTGCGACCGAAATTCTGCGACTCACCACTCACAAAATTACGCTCGTTTGGCCTCACCCTATGGCGGGCCGCGGGCCGCACCGCAACGCATCGCATAAGAAAACTCTTCCTAAATTACTTTCTTAAAGTTTAAATGAACTACCGCACATTACAGGCGGGCCGCAACGGGCCGCATCCAACGACTGGCAGAACGAAGCGTATTTTTGTGGCGATGTTATGTGTTGCGACTTGCGATGCGATCCGTCTGTGTGCGTTGAAATAAACAGCCGCGCTCATCTGATGTACAACAACAGTATACGTTAATTCTTCGTCAGATTCAATTATTGCGAGGCGGTGCACCCCGTCACGACTTATGTGCTTTGGCGCAATTGTGAGATTCGGTGTTCTGCGGCAGTAAGCGGCTATAGTATGCGCGAGCCTTTAAACTGCTATTTGATGACTAATTATTATTATTATTATAGCCTTTTTATTTCCTTAATAAATATCAAATATACATGGCAATCATTCAGTACAATTCCAATAATATTAGGTCAATGGATAACAAACATGTCAATTATAATTATTAAAAAAATGACCATACACATTTTTCTATTTATTTATGACCCCTCAGCGAGTAAAGGCCTCCTCCATTTTACTCCAATTTTTTCTCTTTGGCCTTGGTGATCCAATCTCTACAACCACGTCGTTAATTTCATCTATCCATCTTTGTTTTAGTCTACCTCTATTTCTTTTGTGTCGAAGTCCTTTCCAAGTAGTCAAAGTAACAATAAATAAGTCAATTTATTTCATGACTAATACCGCTTTTTAATTACAATGCAAAATCCCTTCACAATTTTGTATTAGAGTAATTAATATGCGCATTACAAATAAATATGTATGAATGGTTCACATCGCAATTAATCATCTAAGTATATGTAAATAATTTCCCTGTACTAATCCGACAGATGAGGTCTGCATTAATGTGTTCCTGTATTATCTTTTCTGTCACTCCATTGGTATTTTTAAACGTTTCATTTAGAGTGATTTGGTGTTGTCTTGTATGTACCTTGTTTTTGACGAGCTTCCGATATTGCGGCACTATTACAAGCGCCATGATCACGCAGTAACATAATGTGAGTGATCATGTAAGTTTAGAACAGTAAAATAATAGTACTTGACTCCAGTGTACCCCTATTCTAATGCAAATAAATAATTTCTATTCTTAATTAAAACGTTACCCTCCCCCTATTAAACGAGTGATCTGAAGTGTAGTCTTGATGACGGTACAATTATTTGTATAAATTGTTCAGTATCATTAAACAACCTTCACCACTAAATGAAATTCTTATTTTCTTTTAAACTTGTACATTTGATTGGACTAGGATTCAGAATTACATTGTCATTAGACAGGTACTTAATATATTTTTTGTTTGGATTTTTTTAATGAATCCATTTCTTATTAAATAAAACTAGTTTAAACGGGATAATGCACGAAACTTTATTTATTTATTGACGTTTCGTAGCCTTTTTTTTTTTCTTTTTTAAAAAAAAAGTCTTTCGAAGGTAGCTCGACAAATTAAACAAAAGTTTTATTCTGACGACGAAGCCTGTAAAGGCTACGAAACGTCAATAAATAAATAAAGTTTCGTGCATTATCCCGTTTAAACTAGTTTTATTTAATGAGTGATGTGCGTGAAAACCTAAGAAACAAATATCCATTTCTTATTGCTTGTGCTAACTTGCAGTTGAGGAAAAATGGTATCTTTTCTCCACTGCTGAAAAATAGTATTTTTCCTCTACTGCAAGTGCGCACAAGTATTTTTAAAATACTATGAATCTAGACTTGACGAATCTTACCGCTGATTCCAAGGCACAATATTTATAAACGCGTTTCCTTTGATGTCAGACAGTTTGCTCAAAAACAAGTTTATTGACTCGTCTATATTTATATATGACACTGTTCGATAGCTTAGTGTCTTCTATATGTGGATTTCTCAATAAAAATCGGATATTCAAAATGTAGAATATTATTCATAGTAAAATACAGATCTTATTGAAATTAAGTGCGTACGTTCTTTTTGAATTCGAATTGCAAGTGGAAGAATGAATGTATATAAAACTAATGAGTGAGGGATGAATGTGTGAATGGACGATGATGATGGACCGATTGCAATTTCTCTCGTCGAAGGACGATATAGAGACAGTAGCTATTACCAAACGTTGACAACAATGACAACATACCTAACGGGAAATATTTTTAAGATAAAAAATAATTTCGTTATATAAAAAACTAGCAAACCCGGCGAACTCCGTTTCGCCACCAGATGGCTTCTTTTTATGTAACATTTCGTTTGGTGATTAGAAGATTTTTTTTTATAATTTTTCTGAATTTTCTTTGCTATAAACCCCACGGAGCCCGAGACCTTTCCAACAAATGCAAAACCGTGGAAATCGGTTCGTGCTTTCTGGAGTTATAGCGTCAGGAAGGAAAACCCGACTTATTTTTATATAGTAGATATATCTAAAGACTAAAACTTCGGCCAGAATTACATTGAAAAAATGCCCATTGCAAGATGTATGTACCTCATAGAATTAGAGGGCACTGTAATTACTTTCTTAACCGATGTATTTTCCACCTCAGCGGGGCCAAATCGGCATCAAAGGCAGACACATCTACTCCGATCGTATCGACTACACCACGATCTGAGCTGTGGTCGATAGTGCAGTGGGTACACTCAGTTTTCCCGTATACAATAGCCTTAACGGTTTTACCAGTTTTTAAAACCGAAGCTGTGTAAAATTCCTCTATTTGTGTCCGAGATTATGTGGGTCAATTTGCTTTTTGACGCAACGACGACAGGTTTTTGATAGTAGAAGTAGGGTTGCCAACTTTTTTTCTAACAAATAAAGTATTCTCGAAGTTAGAGGTAACAACTTAAAAATTTAGTAGATGGCAAAAAAATGAAAAAGCATATAGTATGTGGTTAAAAAATTTACTTTGTTTTTGAAATGTATGTATTTTTGCTGCTCTATGCCTTAATAATAATAATATTAGAGGTAACAACATAAAAATATAGTAGATGGCAAAAAATGGAAAAACATATAACTATGTGGTTAAAAAAATTACTTTGTTTTTGAAATGAATGTATTTTTGCTGCTCTATGCTTTAATAATAATAATAAAGGCTGGAGTAGGCTGGATGAGAGTGGCAGAAAATCGGGAGCAATGGCGTGCAATAGGAGACACCTATGTCCAACAGTGGACCAGCATGGATTAATGATGGTGATGCCTTAATAATTATTTTTTTATTTTTAAGAAAGCTTTTAACAACATATAGTAGTTTCGCCTTCTATATGTATTTTTGAAAAATAGTACCTATTTGATCCCCTAATATAGTAGGATTATGGTGTCGATTCTGGCATGATTCTCTAAACTTAAAACTAATTTAACATCAGTCTCTCCTTTTCATACTGTATAGAGAATGACAACAATACACTGTTGTCAAATTTAAGTTTAGGTTTAGAGAATCAGGCCAGAATCGACACCACTATATTATGTAGTAGGGTTGGCAACCCTAACCCCGAACCGTTTGTTTGCTTATATTTGCCATTTTATCGTCGCGTATTTGTGTTTTTGTCGATTCATAGGTTGACTACATTCCATATTGTTGTCAAGATGTCATAGCACGATCGACCTTGTATGCGGTAAAACTTGCTTTTTGACCAACATTCTTAACGTCTATTGCTTATCTAAAAAAAAATCATTAGAAAAAAATTCACGCGGATAAGGCAGCAGACGGGACTCGACTCATCCGCGTGGATTTTTTTCTAGTAAAATTTTCTTTACATTTGAACATCTAGCAGTTAAATGGTTCAAAAATAAAAAAATAAGTATCTCTTGTCTATTAGACAAGTCCGTCCGTCCGTCTGTGGTGCTGTTTCAGCGGCCAAACCGTAAGAGATAGATAAAGAGAATATTTAAGTTATAAGTTAAGAATAGTCTGATAAGACTACAAACCGGATTTGAGTAACGTAGCACTTCCGGTTTTCGAGAAATCACGAATTTCAAACGAAAAAACACAAAACCTCCGAAGTTCTCAATTTATTAAATACATTTTTTTTTAAATCAGGTTTTGGTGAACATTTGGTTCACTGGTTTGCTAGTATTATTTTAAGACACTTACTTGCTTCGGAGATCATCATAAATTTTAATAGGTTAAGTTAAAGGATATATACTTTTTTATCATTGAATATTGTCATAGATCTCAGCAAAGGATTTACTGTCTTGAACTAAAAAAAATATGGCAGTGTGCCTGTCAGCTACTTCACCAATGTTAAGATCATTCAAAATAAATAAACATTTTGTGATATTTGACAATATATAGATCTCATTTCTATGACAGCTAGGTAGAACTCTGGAAGTCTGGATGCTGCCTTTACGATTGTATGGGTCGTTTTAGTAACTTTTCTAACCATGAATAGTGAGAATGTGTACAGTGGTACGTGGTATCGAACGCAATAAAAGATTTCGTCGGAGGGTAGACCAATGTGTCTGCAAATAAACAGCCTACCCGCAATTACTTCAGTTACTCCGTGATCATGGCGCTTGCAGCAGTGCCGAAATATCGGCAACTCGCTAAAACAAGGTGCATGGTTACAATCCCGTAAATAACTTATATTATTATAATGTTAGTGACCATGAAAGTTTAAAAACAATATTTTTTTTAACCACAATGAAAGGTTTTATTTAAGTCATCTTAAAAAACAGAATTGTTCCAGCTTTATTAAAACAGCAAAAACGTTTTAATACTCATGTAACGGTACTTATTACTTATACACATAAACATGTACTCCCTCAGGTTCGAGTGGTCTAGAGGCTCCAGACAGAGAGGAGACTCCCCCCGTGGAGATGCCATCCGCCTTGACTACCTCTAGAAGCACTCGCCAACTCTCTGCTTGAGGTATCCTTAGGATCTCGCCATCCCCAAACCCGGTGACGCAGTAAAGGTCATCCGCGACCAACAGCATACACACTCAAAAAAAAAAAACAAAAACATGAAATATTTAACGGCAATTAAAAGAACAATGTCACAGTAATTATTATACTGCGATGACCGTGTTTTTTTTTGACATATCGCCGCCATAAAATATTCTCCGAAAAAGGTGGTATATCAGTAATCGAACAGTGAGTCAACTGACATGATATCCTCGTTAAAAAAAACAACTTCCGTGTCTCTTTACCGACCGGGCGGCTGTATCGAGTTACCCTTGCATTGATACTTGTAAGGGGAGCCGGCTGTCCTCACGCGCTGATTCCGCAAATATAGAAACAAGATACTCTTGGTACATTACAACATTTACAATGCATGGAATGACCTTTCCTTCTTTTTTTTAGAGTTCCGCTGTCACCCCATTTTGGGTACAGAGTCCCATTACTAAAGCCATAGTTGATCCGTCGGCATCTTGCACAGTGTCTAGTGCAGAGTTTCCCAAACTTTTTTGTGTCGTAGACCCCTTGCCATGTTTTTCCGTGTTGGGTAGACCCCCTACTTACCTGATATTGATTTTTTTTTGCTGACGTAGACCCCTTGCAGGTTGTCATAGACCCCTAGGGGTCAATATAGACCACTTTGGGAATCACTGGTCTAATGTCTACTCAGAAGCAGAATATATGTATTTATTACAGACATGGTCACAAGCCTTAGAGCATTATACTCTAAGGTACAAGCCAAGTAATAACAATTACCAATTTTTAACATAATTTCAAGGCCCAAGACCAACTTTAAGAGAGACAGAAAATAACTTTATGATTTAGAAAGACACGCAAATCGGAAAAATACGCAACACTGACTAGACCCAAACAAGTTAGTTATATTTATGCTTTATTGCATCAAATAAAAAATTGGAATTCTTGAATTCATCATTGAATAGTGGCAAAAGTAACTAGAGAATTCTAAAACCTGTATGAAGGAACCAAAACAACAAGGAGTTCTCAAAATTAGTGTATGGTTTTCACTTGTCAAAAAAAACCAGTTCAAATTCCCACTCGTTTTATGTTCTTTCAAGACTTTGGTTTCTGTCCATAAAAAACCGGAAACATTTTTACTAGAATAACTTCGTCACCTTGAACAGTTTATAAGAATACAAATAGCGGGCGGTGTAACAAGTGTGATGATATAAATGTCCTCGTTCGTTATAGTTAATCAGACAATATGAATGTGCAACATTCGCGTTGAACGGCGTGAAACACGTGTGCGCCCGCGCAGGTGGCTGAGTCGCGTGACGTCATAGTATTGATAATTACCCAAAATCATCCGTCGCTCAATAAAGCATTAGTTATTGTAACCAACAAAAAATTGGAAATAAACAAAAATTAAGAAAGTATTTTCTTAATTTTGAACTCTCGTCAGTATAAGTATAAATGCTTTGACAAATTCAATTATAATATAAAAGAGTATTATTCGCAAATTTCACACATTTGAATTTAAGTGAACTAGATTTTCAATTCTTTATAGTAATAGTTTCCTACCATGTAATTCAAACTTAAACTTCAATTCGCCTGTTCGATGTCACCGTTTTTCAAATTCTTAGTACCGTATTTTTTCTCTTATGAACCTTAAAAGGTATCACTGGTGTATCTAATTTTGAGCAGTAGTATAAATAAAGCTTTTGTGCATCGGCGTTAAAGCCTAGCTTCTTTTATTTGTATATTAAAACTTGATTACATGGCCTCAAATACTCGGGGAATATAGGCCAGTGTGTATTCAGCATAGCTTTCGATGTTTGATGATTTGTAAACAAGTTCTTTTACGATTGTAGCCGTTTCTATGATTAATTGAACGGAATGAGGATCATTACTAGGTCAGCAAATTAAATTAAAATCAACATTAATAAGCTTTTTAATTAATATTCTTTTTAAATCAACAAAATCGGTCCATTCGTTGCGATTTTATAACTAATTTTATGTCACAGCCAATACGCTGCCAGCCGAAAATTCGTTTAGTAATTTGGTCATAACTTCGTCAATATTTGTCGTAGAACACAAAAACCACTGTATTATTATTATTATGGAATCTTTAGCTCGATAAATCTGCATTTTCAACTGAAATCGTTACGGATCCTCATTGGTAGTTTTTAACAAAATACACAGTTAACAGAAACAGCCTTTCGCTAGAAATACTGCGTGTCCACAAAAAGTGTGAAACACTAAGAGATCAAAAAGAAGGATATGTTTACCTTTCTTATCTTGATCCATGACAGATTATTAATCGTTTATTACATTGATAGCTGTCGTATGATCGATAATGATGTTATTCTCCAAATTGCGGTTGGTATTGTTCAAATTAAGTAACCTCCTTGCATTGGCTTCGTTTGTGGCTGTGGTTAAAACATACTTGTCTCGTTTCACGATAGCCATCTTGGAGGTGGAATGATTTAAGAGCACACATAACACGGACGGGTGATTACTGGTTTGGTTACTGACCGGTCCGTTTTTAAACCATCCTAATGTATTGACGTTTGCACACATCGGCATCGTCTAGCTAATCTAGCGCAAGCTACTTAGCAATTAAATATGATTTTGAAGTCGTCGTATGAGAATAAGCACGCTGCTAGAAGTATTAAAGCTTTTGGTATTACGTTGGGATCAAATGCCTGTTCTTTTTAACATAAAAGACCTCAAAAATGAATCAATATGTAAAAGAGTATTATTTAAATGTGAAAATAAAAAGCTTGGTAGTCTTGATAGAAACCAAAACAATATTATGCATAGAAGTACGTTGGCTGATGTAAATGATTTAACCTCCGTAATGTAATAGAGAACAAATAGGCATAAACTTTGATAGAGTGCCATTCGGAACTCTATCGATAAATAATTTTCTTTCAAAACCAGTGTACTGTTGGTAAGGAGAGTTTATCGGTAAACTTCCAAGGGTGCGTTTCGTCGAAGTTATACTCTTAATTAATTTGTAGTCGTGCGAATATCGAGAATTGAGAACACTTTTATGATGCCATGAAATCGTAACGGAAAAGAGGTTTATTCAAATCGACCGGGACGACTAATTGAAGAAACGAACTGCTACGGGCCGTATAAAAGGAAAAAGAAATGTTTTATTATTAAATACGTGACACTGACACCGGCGTGGTCGTCTATCCAACTGCGCGCGGCCACCACAACTCAGTGCGCGTGCGGCGAAATTTAGACGCGGCTTTTTGTGAATGAATTTCGGACAGGTTCTGTTAGAACAAATTTAACGGGACCGCCGCTGTCCATCTTTGTCTTTTTTTATCAATCTGTAGTACAAGCGACAAGATTCCACCTGTCAATTTTTTGGACAAAATGCTGTTTTGATGGCATTGTGGCACGCCGGAGCATACGCTTAGCGGTGCCGTTTTTCTGCGTCTGGATTAAATTGGCCTGTCAATTTACTAGCACATTAAAATGTTTAATTTCAACTTAGCGCGTCCGTTTTTTTTATTAGTTCATGTTTGTCGTTGAATCAATTAAGTGAGACGTCCAAAGATTCATGTGTGATTTGTTTCGTTATCTCGTACTACCGAGTTTCAATTACATGTTCTTTAATTCGGAAAGTCTGCTAATTCATTAACTGAAAAAGATTGTGCTTGATTAGCAACAGCTTCGTGAAAATAATAAGTCTGTTGTTCCACTAATATTGTTAGTTCTTGGATGATATTTGGTACAGTTTTCAAAAACATCAGTTTATCAACTGATTTAAATTAAAACGACACTTTTGAATATGTAAATAAAATTTGATAGAAGTCCATGTAGGCTGCGATCGAGAACAGAAGCAGATCATCATGAGCCTAACTGAAGGGGCAGATCGTCTCTATGGTTGAAGTAAGGATAACAGGCCATGATTCCTATGGTGGTGGCTAACGAATGTAGATGCAGCCGAGAGTTAGCTTCTATGAAATATTGTTTTGTCACACGTCGTTATCGGTCATTGGGAAGAGGCTTAAATAGGGGTGATAACGGGGTACAGTAAACGAAATTCTATTTAGTCCGTCAGTTAGATGACCAAAAAATAATGGACACGTATTTTTTCTTTGGGCAACCAACCAAAAAATTACAAAGTTATAGCGCGTGAAAGTTTCGGAGTAGGGGCTCGTGACGTCACTTTTGAGTGAATTTTCACTTATAAGTGTACTGAAACGTGACGTCATGCGACTTTTTAAATCAAAATATCTCTGCAATGTTTATATTACGTGAAAAAAGAAAAAATACGTGTCCAATACTTTTTGATCTACCTGATAAACGAAGAAAAAAAAATAGTCATCATCCCTATTCTAAGACCTATATGAAATAATTATAGTAATTTATGTTATTTACGGGATTGCTACCATGTACGTACCTTGTTTTTAGCGAGTCGATTTCGGCACTGTTGCAAGCGCCAATCATGGAGTAACTGAAGTATTTGCGGGTACGATTGCAACGATATTAATATCATTGGTAGGATGTTATTAGTAGACATATCGGTACAATACAACAAAGTATATACTTGGTAACTAACATAAATTATTATAATGTTAGTGACCATGAAAGTTTAAAACATGTCTATATGAAATGAACTCACTAAATACTAATCATTATTCATCGCATTATTTTACAATGTCAAATTCTTGATTTTATTCATTAACCGCATTATTGCTCAACTCAAGTTCAATATTGTTTGTCCGACGAATGGTTACCAACTTTCGACTGTAACTTTTTTTATTTGTACTCAAAAACAACTTGTATTGTTTGACGAACCGTGGTGCAGTTGGTAGTGGTGATGTAAAGGTGTCAGCTATTTTTGTGGTCAGCCATGGCGCATGACCCGAATATGGAGCCGACAAAACTGTGACAAATCGCTAATTATCTATTTGTTTTGTTTACAGGTACGTTCCGTTCCGCTACGAAAACAAAACAACGGTAAACAATAATAATGGTGAACACAGGAAATGAATTTAACTTTTCTGCGTATGTAAGTGTGCGCGCGTGTTATAACAATGCGGCCTTTTGCTATATAAACATTGTGATTGTGAAGTTTTATAACCAAAGATGTTATAAAAAAGTCATATAATTGCTTTTTTCTTCAATGACTTAATTTCTTGTTACTGGTGTCTTAAACATTGTCGTTTAAAATAAGTGGGGTTTATTAAATAAACTGTTTTCTTATTATAAAAACAACATTGTGCTCTGTAAACGTTTGAATATAAATATTTCTAATTTCAGACAGTTACAAAATTATCTGATTCCAATTTTTATATTGTACACGGCTACAGATACTATTTATTTATATTTACATAGAAATATCTAAAATTACAAAACCTTAAAACAATTTATTGTCTAAAAACTTAACAACCAGAAATAACTACGTACTTAATGTTTAGTACCTATATTATTGGTTACAATAAATAGTGAATTGAGTTACCTAAACATTACATTTATTCTTTTAAGATTTTATGCACTTACCATTCAATTTCAATTTTAACATTACACATTTAATGGGTACTCACGTCTCACAGACCTCGTTCTTAATCCTTATTCAGTTTAAAGTCAGAAAATTTTACAGCCGAGAAAATTAAATGAAATCTCTATCTTTAAGTTGTATATTGGCGGTGCTTAATTCCAAGTAACGTTATAATAGCTCGGTCATGTTATATAATGTGACTCGTTATTCTCATCGCGGTGCATTATCGAACTAGCTAGCCACTCCATTAGGGTTCCCAAAGTCGGATGGTCCTCTAGACTTTATAAAAGTTGTGTGTGTAGGGCTTTATAAAAGGGCTTCGTGGATATCGGCTAGGCCGGGAGGCTGCTGGGTGAGCAGACGCGGAAGAATCCCTAAACGGGGATCCCGCGGCTTCGCACTAAGCAGCTTAGAGGGTATTCGCAGGGTTTTTTAGCGGATATTATGCCGTAAAGCGCCCGTAAGAGTTACGGGGTCCTCAGTGGGCAGCCACTGCGGGGGCTCGTAAGGTTTGCGGGAGCCAGGTGTGAGGTCCGTTCGGCGGTGTGCCTCTTAAAGACGCCGTCGTTTGTAAACAGAGTTTTTGCCTGCGTCACAAAAAAAAGTGTTTCGTGGATTGGGTCAGGGTAGGCCACGGCGCGAGTGATATTTTCTGTATCGCAAGCGCCTATTCTATAGGCTATGGTGGCCGCTGACCATCAGGCGGGCCAAATGCTAGTGCTTGACACCCTTCTTAGTGGCTGTCCATGAATCACGTGAGGCTCGAAAGGAGGGCGGGGAAGGGGTCCATAAAAATCACGAAATATTACAAGGGGGGGGGGGGGGGGGTGTAGTAATATATTACGTGTATTTCCGTGGTACGAGGATACTCTACATTAAATAACGTTCATGTATGAGTTTTTCTCATTTCTTTCATTATTTTTATGTCAGTCATAAACAACCTGCTTATAACACCTTGATACTTTATAAATATTTTATACATAATAATAATATACTAAAAAATACACGTGATATTGGGGGGTCAAAAACGAATAAAAAACCTCACGTGATTAATGGACGGCCCCTTAAATACAAAAGCGTGATTTCAATTATTGCCCTTCTTTTTACGTGACAACCCTGCGAGCGATGCGATTCTTCAAAATTGTCGACAGTTACCGACTTATGTCTGCAATAAAACCGGATACCGGTTAATTTTGATACTTGACCGTCGTCGCTCAACGGGTATTGTTATCGGGTTGCGTTTCATTACTATCATAACCCAAGAGAATTATTGTTTGCTAGTTTTAGCTCGCGACTTCGGCCGCGTTAACTTTAGCTTTTGTGGTCTTCCGTTTCCCCGCCCTCCACGACGAAGGCTAACTAGAGCCGAGGTCAGAGTCTCAGAGACGTCCTCTAGTTAGCCGACCCCCTCAGGTTCGTGGGGTCTAGAAGCTCCAGACAGAGAGGAGACTCCCTCCGTGGGGAGATGCCATCGAGGCACTCGCCAATTTTCGGCTTAAGGTCCCCTTAGGATCTCGCCGTTCCCAAACCCGGTGACGCTGTAAAGGTCATCTGCGACCAACAACACACTCAAAAAAAAGTCTTCTGTAAGTGTAGGGTACTTCCTCCGACAGGCTTTTCTATAATGTTTTGATAAGAAAGTATTAGTACCTCTATAATTATATACCCTTTTGTTAAAGCATTACAATAGGGATGATGACTATTTTTTCTTCGTTTATCAGATAGATTATCAAAAAGTATTGGACACGTATTTTTTCTTTTTTCACATGATATAAAAATTGCAGAGATATATTGATTTGAAAAGTCGCATGACGTCACGTTTGAGTACACTTATAAGTGAAAATTTACTCAAAAATGACGTCACGAGCCCCTACTCCCAAACTTTGACGCGCTATAACGTTGTACA
Organism: Chilo suppressalis; assembly: GCA_902850365.2. Taxonomy (NCBI): domain Eukaryota; kingdom Metazoa; phylum Arthropoda; class Insecta; order Lepidoptera; family Crambidae; genus Chilo; species Chilo suppressalis. The sequence goes on along the minus strand of OU963899.1, from coordinate 4,494,485 downwards.
GAGCTATACAAATATTAAAGTAGCTTTCCAAAGTAAGCAATCTTTTTTGTGACTAAATTAATACTCGTATATGCATTTTTTTGTTAAATTTATCTCCTTATACATTATCAGCGATAGATTATCATCATAATGATTTTGTTAGTTTCAACAAACGTCAATTAAATTGAATGTTTGTCAAAGAGATGTGTTATTCTGTAATTCTATTGCCATCATATACATTCTATGATTGCCGCCACCACAAAGAATCTAACAGCAGCAGTCTTAATTCAACTTTTTAAATTGACTGTATTAACTGAGTACCTACTGCTATTTGTAAGGTAAAAAGAAAATGATTCGTTATAAATAATTCTCGTTGAGAAAACAACAATTTAAATAACCTCTTTGCACAGGAATCATAAGTCGCGGATAATCGCTAACTGTATTTAATTGGCAAAAGTTTTTTAACTTTCTATAGGATCTCGTGAACACAATTTTTTTCTTAGAAATCGTGGTCTTATCGTTGATTGTGAATGAATATAGAAATTTCTTTATTTCTCGCATGTATTAAAGGTACAAAATGTATGTTTTTTGTGTCACATTTTTTTTGTTTCCTCACAGGAGCGGGTGTGAAATCATCATATTTTCCTGTCTTCTGCTCCACTGGTTCTGCGTATTATTTTTATAGATAGGTCCGATAAATGACCCCACCCCACCTCATATTAAGTGACGGTGAAGTCCAGACGCGGAGATAGCAGGTACAGCAGTTCTACCTGCCGCACGAGCCATCCTCACCTTGCCGGTCTGCATGTTGCTTCTTCACGCCTCGTTTAAAAGATCCCAGGTTGTAAGAGGGAGTGAACACGTGAGCGGGCAGTGCATTCCATTTACAAATAGTGCGACAAGGAATTGAGTCACCAAATTTCTTTGTCAATCCTGGTAACAGCACAAATATTTGTCATATACTTGTTTATGGATTCCATACTGTTATTTATTTGACTAGGCGCAGTAACGCAACTTTAGATCTTTTTCTTAAACTTCATATTAATTACAACACAATGTTAGCTGAGTAGGGATGAAACGATACGAGGAAATACAAGTAACTACTCGATACTTTTCTTTCGATACTTGTATCTATGCATTGGCATCGATACTTTAGAACTGAGTAACAAGTACTAACGTGAAGTAAGTACTTGAATCGGTACTCGGTCGGACACTCTCTGAGAACTATCAAAAAAACTCGATATGCTGATTATTTACTCTATGGTAAGGTGTCTAGTTGGAATTTTTGTTTCGCGAACGCATCTCTTCTACTGCTCAGTTGACAGCCTTGCGTATGATTTATATTTATTCCAATTTATTCAGTCAGTCGTTCGTTTATCGCATGGCGTGAGCCGTTATTTTGTTTTCGTTAAATTAAAACTGTGACTGAATTTGTAATTGTAACATCGTTCGTCAAAATTTATCGATACAAGTAAGTATCGATACTTTTCATTCGATACCGAGTAGGCATCGTTACTTTATGACCGATACAGAATCGAGAAAAAGTATCGATACCTAGATGGTATCCTTTCATCCCTAAAGCTGAGAATATTTACTTCCATAGCGTGCGCGTCCTTAAATTTTCGGGCAACAAAATGTTCACACATCGCCGTTGTACATTGAGTTCGTGGCAACTTTTAGGTTTTAACAAAGATTTAGGTACTCTTGTCCTTACAGATAAAAGTTCTTCGTCTACGCAGGCCGTTATACATTCAGCGATGTCACCCCATAGTGAATCGAAGAAAACAATATCCTGTATGTGAAATTGCGATTGACAAGCAAGTAACAAAGCAGGGAACGTCAGCATATCGATGAATAACTACCCTAAGCGTTTGAAATAGGACTTATTTTTCCTCAGTCAGGCTCAGGTTGGGTGGTTAGCGTGGCGTATATAGCTTTCTAGCCAACAGTCAATCTATCACTTATTTAAATATCACACGAAACGACAATCGGACGCGATATCCGCTTTCGATGAAATATCTGAACGAATGCTAAGTAAGCAGTGAAGCGAGCAGGAATGGCAGACGTTTTGCTAGACATCTTGAGGTAGGTATTAAAATCTTTCGGACAGTACGACCCAAAGTCAGCCTAATAATTACTATTATTAAAGTTCATCTTTTTTTAACTTACGTTTTAACGTCTACGTTGATTGATTCTTACGTCTTTTGTTTATATTTACATTTACTAGTGGGTGCCATAATGGATGGTACACATAATTTCCCATACAAATTTTCACCCCCTCAAAGAGGGATAAAAACTGTTCTATATCCTTCCCCGAGACTCAAACTATCTCAATATCAAATTTCATCTAAATCGGTATAGCGGCTTTAACGTGGACAGATAACAGACAGACACATACTTTCGTATTTCTGTCTTTATTTATATATCACCATATTGTTGATGCAGGTTTGCCGAGAAAAACAGTAGAACTCTAGTTAATGATATAAATTAACTACCACCCTGCATCACGGTATTGTACCTGCGGTGCTCTGTCTATTTTACCCGAATCCCGCCACGACAGCGGCTAACTGGAGCCGAGGTCCGAGTCAGAGACGCCCTCTATTTGAGCCGTTCCCTCAGGTTCGAGTGGTCTACAGGAGAGTAATGGAGAGTGTGGCATCTCCCTCCCCCCGTGAGGAGATGCCATCCTCCTAGAATACCTCTAGGTCTAGAGGCACTCGCCAATTCTCGGCTTAAGGTCCCCTTAGGATCTCGCCGTCCCCGAACTCGGTGACGCTGTAAAGGTCATCGGCGACCAACAGCGTACACACTCAAAAAAACCGCCTGAAGCACAACGCGCATAGAGGGTATTGTCATTGTATTTCACAAGCTATGAAATGTACATATGCTCCTTTTTGTACTCACATTGGCCTGTTGTTCACAGTCTGATACATAAACATTGGTATCACTACTACTTTTTACAGATTTCAAGTCAAGTTTTTTTATAGATGAATATGATAAACTTTTGCTTAATGTACTCTAACTGATTAACTTCTTTTTTTTATATATTTTCCACTGGCAACCCTAAATGCGAATGATCCGCACAGGTTTAAAAACACTAAGCGAAATGCAAACTCGATCACGGGCACGGGTAGATCGATTTTCTAGCCGTCAGTCAGTTAAAAGATTGATTTATTCGATCACAGCTCGCACTACCCACTGCCCACACTTAGGCGGGAACAATTACCCATTTACATGAGCTACAATACTCGGAGAAAGCAAAAATAAAAAGGCGAGGCATCGCCAGGTCCAGATCGAAAAGTCGTAGCATTGTTTCGAACAGAAAAAAAACAAATGAAAAATAGATTAAGGCCTGCTTGCACCAAAGCTCTTAATTCAAATTCAAAAGCTAATCATGTTAGACTTCATTCTAACTCAATTTGAATTTAAACAATTTTACTCAACAAAAAGGAATGACATTTTAAACACGATCAAGCAAGAATTTTGGTGCAAGTGAGCCCAAGAAAAAGGGAAAACAAAAGAAATAAAATTATAATATTCAAATCTTTACTTGATAGCTGCAGTTAAAGAACTGCTTAGAGTGACCATGACCATAGGGTTCATAAAAATGTTGACTTTACAAATTACTTACCTACGAACGATGTCAATAGCTCAAACTTGCAGAATCAGATATTTGCCATTGCGAGCATTCCCACCCAACAGCCGCTTTTTCATCTGCCGATCAGATGTTTCATCAAAATATTTATCTTATATACACATATTTCAGATGTGTGGTAAACAATCATTGTAGACTGTTTTACCAAATCTAGTGTTCCACTCCATCTAGTATTTTAAGCGAGTTGAGTCCAGTTGCAAAGGCATGTGAATGAATGAATATTCTTTTTTGCACTATTTAACAAAATATATACAACATAAAACTTAAGGAACACAAACACAAAAGGCGGCCTTATTGCTAAGGTAGCAATCTCTACCAGGCAACTGTGCATGTGCTGCAACTAGCTCCCCTTTAGATTGCTAGCCTGTGATTTAGTGTCCTTCAAATTCATTGCAGATACAAAACACTACCAAATTCTGATTTGGCAGCATGGCGGTGAATCTACTCTAAAATGGGGAATATTTTACCAAGTGCGTACATAATATTCTCACAGAAAAAAAACCTTGATCTAATATTCAGTACCAAAATACATACACACTATCCCACAGCGGAAGTCCTATAAAAGTGAAATGAAAAACTACATATGGCACACCGACCTTTTTAAACTACGTAGGTATATCTACCTATACAGATTTAAACAATAACGAATCGGAAAAAAAACGCATGATCGATGAGCAACAACAAAAGTTACAACCGCGTTACGCCATTTTTCATCGGCATAGGCGAGTGGGCTGATGCGCCGAGTTCACCCATCGGCAGGTTGCTGCGCCGGCGCAGTGCACGCGACGTGGGCGTAATTGCGGTTTGTCGTACAATTTATTGTTTTTGAAAGTTATTCCGACGACCCGAATACCTACTCGGCTTTGTCAGCTAAAAGAATCGGTGATAAATAATATACCTATGTGAGTACTGACCTAAGCTAAAGGCGCCGATAGTGCGGCGAACGATTTTGCTTTCTTCAAGAAGCAGAGAAGTAAAACGTCATATGTTGGTAAAAATCGGTAATGCTTTTGATAAAAAGTTGTATCGTTACTTAGGTTATCTTATTCAGGTTATTTTTCATCTAACATTACAAGGAACGACACTACAAGGTACAGCACTCGTTGCTTAGAGCTAAATCACTATACAAGGCACAGACGTTGACGTTGCGTCTTGTTCCCAGCTTTTCTCTAACCGTAGTACTAAGCTCAGGATCTGTAGTATGCTTCTTGGCCTTACGTAAACTCACTTATGAATGTTCCAACAATTCCAACTGTATCGTATGACGTAAACCAAAGGTCAATCTAGGGAACTGAAATAATTCGAACGGCGTTATAATCGCGGCAGTGGCGGCGCTAGACCACACGTGGACGTCAACGACATTTTACTTCGCAGTAAAAAAGAGTTAAATTAAGTGAGCCAAATTATAAAATAACGTATGAGTAAACGAGTTTTATTGTTGATAATCAAATGTTGACAAAAAATAATTACAAACATAGAAATTTAATTACAAAAATAGTGTTGCCAGACAGACGATTCTGAATACCTGTAAAGTACTACTCGCTTCCATCACGCAGGTGTTCGAAAATAGGTAATAATAGTCATTATCATCTGCTTAGCTTTTTCCCCGAATTGTACGGGGTCGGCTACCTAAGCCAGGCCAGGAGAAACGAAAATAAATAGGTTACTTGTAAAAATTTTTTGCGAGACCCCCACAGGCGAGAGGCCGTTGGCGGTGGCCGACGTCGCCGACTCCTAGCGCCGCCAGTGAATCGCGGTTTTCTCTACATCCTCCATATATTATGAAAAACTCTTTTTATATATCACCGAAAAAAAATCACACTTACCTGCTAAGCCATAGGTGAAGTCTTGTAACCTTGTGATAATCTTGTAACCCTGTCCGGCACCACATCCATGGTGAAGTCTCGCCAGTTCAATAGGGCATTTGACAAGTTTTAGAAAACGATCTCACGTTATTGACTAATGTTTATGGAGTCCGTAAAAAGTGGATATTCATCATTCTGTTTCAGTGAAAATAACCAAATCAAAAACTCCATTTTCAAGTTGCCACGAAAACGTTTCTCTGGACAATATGGCGTTTTACTAGTGTGTGACGTCACGCGACTGTTATGAAAACGTCAAACGATACAATGTAATGCCACTTTAACCGGAAGTTTACTTGCGTGTGACGTCGTTTTAGGCTCTGCCAATCCCAAGCTTTTTGGGCCACGTGACAATAGATAAGAAAACTATTATTTTTTTCGTTAGTTATTAGTAAAATCATGTTTTTTTTTGTAAAAATAGTATAAACCCCTGCGAATATTCATTCTAAACACAGATGCTAACAATTGGCACTTTATTTTTAACACTGTCAAATACCCTATTGCATAAATAATTGGTTTGTATCGTCTGCTAACTTTAAATTTAAACTTTGCACACAACTCATACACGACAAAGGGATTAACATAATAATAATGCATTGTATGTATATTCCGAAGTAGCGACCGACGTCACATACTTGACATTTTCGCATTGGATATTCTTTAACCGAAATCATTGTTTTTGAACGGCTTGTTCGTTCCGCATTGTCTTCGTTGACAAACCGCAGATTGATGTACTTGCTGTTTTGTCAGTCGGTTATATTGTGTTTTATGTTAAGAGCAATGTTTTTTCCATACAAACGTTCTGGACTGATTCCTCCTTGACTTTTATCACTAAAGCAATGAATTTCATACATAAAATATCATTTTACCCATGTCTGCCTTTTTTAGATAACTTGTGATTCAAAGAAACTAGAAGCTCTCAAAAATGGCATAAATAAACTATTTTTTATCACCACTAAAGACGCCTAGTTCGGAGATTGAATAAGCATTTACGAAAAAAGCAAAACATAGAGGCCTAGTACAACTACTTATTATTCTATGGGTAATTATATATTTTTCATATATCTAATTTTCGAGGAGGTAAACGTCGAGAACCAAATCTTCTTATTTTTTGTTTCCTCCCAGGCGAGCGGGTGAGAAATCCTCATGGATACCCTACAGCCGGCTGCAGGGTTATGTCAGACTCTTACTGACTAAAAAGCACCCGTTGGGACTGCCTCTGGCCGGGAAGGCCTTTAAGGCTTCATCGGATGCGATCGTCCCCTGAGAAGGGGACGATGCAGCGCTGCCTACTGATAATTAGCACATATGCGCTCCTTTGACGAGCGGTTCCCTATTGAAGCACGCCCTTATTGGTTTGGTGAGCTGCGGAAGGCAGCTCGCAATAGGGTGGGCATTACAATAGCCAGAGGGGCTGCTGTCGGCCGTGGCCTACTAAGGGACGGGGATGCGCGAATTTTAAATTTTTTATACGCAATTTACAGCGTTAGCTACTGTTATCCCTATCACACGGTATTTACCAATGCGCGACGGCAATAGTTTTTTCAAATACCTATTTCTCAAATGTCTCTCAGCTCGCGTCCGCTCTTAATGGGTAGTGTAACATGATTGCTATTTAATACAATTTTCAATTAAATAAACTTGTGAGTATTCTTTTATTAACCAGATGGTTGATTCACCGATTGTATGTTACTGAAAATTGATTTTCTGTGTAAGTTTTTCCGTGATAAACATTCATAATATTTCTGTTATTCGAGGCGGAGACGAACCCAAAAAATATAGCTAACTAGCTGCCCGCCCTCGCTTCGCTTCGGTGTAGAGCTGAAGTGTAGACTACAGTTTTTGTTCTCAGGCTTGTATTATACACAATGACATTCATCTATGATTCTTCTTATACCTGCATGCAAAGTCTCAGCCCGACCGGTTTAAAATTGACAAAGTTTCATACAAACTTTCATTTCCTATTTTATCCCCTTGGGGGTAGAATGGATCAAAATCCTTTCTTAGCGGATGCCTACGTCTTATCATCTACCTGCATGCCAAATTTCAGCCCGATCCGTCCAGTGGTTTGGGCTGGGCGTTGATAGATCACTATGTCAGTCAGTCACCTTTGAGTTTTATATATGTAGAAGATTAACATCGATCCAGGCGTTCTTGAGTTATAAGTGTTGTTACTAACAGGAATTTGTTATATATAACATAAAATATTTTCCTATCAGGAACTCCCTATGCATATGAGATAAGGGGAGCAAGAGCAACGAAATGGATGGATGATAAAAACCAGTGTTGATTGGACGGTATCGCTCGCTTTAATTGTGCAATGCGCAGGCGCAGGTATCTTGCGATGCGGCGATAATGTTAAGGTGCGTTCAGAGTAGACTATCCTATATAGCATTATAGCACGACAATATAGTTTAAGTCCCGAGAAGGAACATAGGGTAGTCTTTAATTCCAGAAATCACCCTTTAACACTCAACTCACTCTTTAAAAATCAACTCCAAAATTGGAATTTCTTCAGCTAAAATATTGCGATGGTTATTATGATGGTTAGAAAGAGAATGGGCGTGGCGAAAAACGGAACTAACATTAATATTTTTATTTGGCAATCAAACCCAGCAATCTGTAAAACGTCCAAGTTTTGTATTGATACGGATTTGTTTGTTGTTGTGATTTCTTGCGGTTTTTCGTATTTAATCATGTCTAAAAGGGGTAAAACCTTACAAATACGGTAGAAAAGCACTACAGCGCCCTCCAATCTAAATCCCATTCTCTTACACATATATATACATATATATAGTGGCTATCATTCTTCCTTCTTTTAACTCTTTAAAAGTTTCAAGATCAGCTTATGGATAGGTATGTGGATATGGCTGGTGTGGCAGGGCATTGGCTATCTTCGCATTCCCCTCCACCTTTCAATATCAGGGGGCCAATCGCCTAACGGAAATGCTTTGGAAAACGCTAACGCTTACCATTTTATTTTGTTATTCCTAGCCGCCTGAGGTATTCAAATGCCTCGCGCTCTTTCTTTTTCTTCTGCATTGGTAATAACAATATTAAAAAAAATGAGCGTGAGGTATTCGAAAACCTCAGGCGGCTAGAAATAACAATATAAAATCCTAAGCGTTAGCGTTTCTCAAAGCATTTCCGTTAGGCGATTGGCCCCCAGGTGAGACAGAGTCATTTACCCACCATATGACCCCATCCCTCTATCTAATTTGTGGAACGGTAGAACCATACATACTGCGGGAAAACAATAATTCGATTGCAGTTTTTGTAAAAGGAGTTGGAAAAATATATTTTAGCGATGCGCGACTTCGAATAATACTAATACTAATCATTCGACTTCACGAATCATTCGACTAAGTCGAAGGTATCGGGCGGCGCGCATCGCACGTAGCGACATTTGACATTAGTATTACTAATTAGTAGTCGTTATTCGAATAATGACATTAGTATACTACTCATTTGCCTTTCGAATAGCCAAATTAGTAGTTACGAATTAGTCGCAAGGTAAAATCGTTCGTAGTCGCGCATCGCTAATATATTTACTTCCTCAGGCGAGCGTTCAACTCGAACAGATAAATAAAACGCTGTGTGAATAGTTCTACAGGTTTTATGTTTATTACTGGCAGAACTTTCTATTTGTTGAACATGTTCCAACTGAATCATTAACATTTTAATACGGTTCTATAATACCGCCAGGAAAATCTAATCACTCATTAATGTATTACCTAACTTTCTTGAACGATGAAAGAAATTAAAAGCCGATTTAATTTCCTATATATTTTAGTAACATTACCGATATCGAGGAAGTTCTATTAACAGTAAATAATGTGAGCGAGTACTCCGGATAGTTGCAATTAAAGACGCGCCCGAACGACCGTACTTGCGCTTGCGCATTGCGCAGCGCAAACTGTAATCAACGCTCTCTGGTGGAAGCAGATTAAACGTAAATCAGTAAGTGTTATTCATAAGAAATCTCTTGGAAAAGGTAAATAAAGGCAATCTTGAATTGGTAACCTGTTAGATTACGGATCGAACGACAATTCTGCCGTCCCCAAACTAAAGTGCGGCTAATTGACATGTGGTCGTATTTTCAGTCTTAAATTGCATCTTATACAGTTTTTAATTCTCGATCGATCTGTCTTTAACAAGTATAAGTATCTATTATAGTTAAATAAAATCCGTCATGTGATGAATGGTTACGAAATAGCAATAATTTAAAGTGTACGCGCCCTTTTTTTTGCCTATATGTCAAAAGTTGGCTTTGTCATTTAGCCGCGTTTTAGCTATATAAGAGCTACCCATAGCTCTTCACTTATCGGATAAAAAAACAATCAGCCACCAAAAAATTATATTAATGACAGAAAGTTTGCTTCTCTTTTTCAGCTCTTTTCTTTGGTCTACTGCATCTATTTGAAAATTGATTGATGATTGATCTTTTGATCTCTGCGGACGGCCATTCCCGAAATATCTATACATATTTATGATTTCATTTATTTTTAAAGCATTTAACTGCTAGATGTTTAAATCTAAAGAAAAGTTTACTAGAAAAAAAACATATTATTGTGGGTTACCTACAATGCGAAGAGATGGCACTGCCTTGCAGCTTAAAGCTAATAGGGCCGTGGTAGCATAATGGTCAGTGCATTCGCCCGGATAGCGAAGGATGCGGGTTCGAGTCCCGTCCGCTGCCTGGTCCGCGTGGATTTTTTTCTAGTAAACTTTTCTTTAGATCTATACATATTATAAAATGGTAGGAAATTCAAAACTGCACATTGAATTTATTTTTAAAGAATACTTGGGGTATATATGAAGAGTTAGTAGCCTCCGAATTTCATTTGCGCGATGTAGGCTTCAATACTATTATGATCGCAGTGCAGGTAACGCCATATCTTGAGGATGGTGAGTAATGATTCCTCCATCCTTTGTATATATGTGGGGCATATAAATGTCGCCGCCACAATATATTCGCGATATTTTGCTCGTCAGTCTTTTTTCATCCAGCATCTCTTAATATAAATGCCGAAAAGTGCTTATTTACTTTATTTCATGTTATTCATTGGCGATAAGATCGGATGGATCTCCCGCCAATTCAGATTCGACTCGTATCATTAAGTTTTAATATTTACCTACCTACTTTAAAAGTGATTGCTAATTAAACATAAACTACTCGGAATCATACCATCAAATAATAAAACTGTACGGTTAAGCACTCAGAATGGCTCGCTTTAAGTGGAGTTTACTTCTATCATTCTCTATCTTAATTGTAATGGATCTACATGGTTTTACACTAAAATTAAGACGAGATGAGAGCATTTGTATTCTGAGTTAGTAGTACGATGTTCATTATAAGATAATGTGAATGTTCACAACATAGTTTCAACGCACACTTAGTTACATATTGCTGAGTCATTAAAATTTGTATCTAGTGTACTTTTAATAGAGCTGGTTTTCTGTGAGAAGTTCATGATTTGATCTTGTGTTGTGTTAGGTTTGTGATTCCGGAAGCTAAGGCTTCTTTTGCAAAATGAGATGGGTGGTTAAAATATAAGGCTTTTAATTGCATTGAAATCAAATGCTGAAGCCGGGCGGGAACACCTGATCAATTCTCTCAAATAGCTTATTGCTGAATGAAACATTGAAGGGATTGTTATAGAAAATATTGCTTTTGTATAAAAACATTTGCGTACTTAAACCTTTATTTACATTATGCTTTCTTCTATATTATCAGCTAAAAAAGGCCAAAAGGCAATTAAGATAGTAAGTCGGTAACTTTATCAACAGAAATATCTAAATCTCTAAAAAATTACGTAAACGGTAGCAGAATTTCACAGCGGTCTTAATCTACTCAATATTTTAAATAGTTCTCGCTAATGCATCTTTATAAGGATATCTCAACATCTCATCGAGTCGTTACTTCTTTGATATACGTACAAAGATGTTCCGCGTGTAGGTGGACTCACTAGGTCCACATAAAAACTGTATATTCGTTTTATACCGCCACGGTCTAATACTTGCCGCGGTATCTCCTTTCGTGCTCCACGCGAACGCTTTCTGTTCGAATATTTGCAACTTAATGAGCCCACTGATGCGTACGGTAGCTGTCTCCGTCGCGCGTACAACATGTGCTTTTTTATTACCGATAAACATTCGGCGTGGTTCTTCTTCAACGGCGTCGTTTATTTTTATTCTTTTTTTTTTTTTTTTTTTTTTTTCTCACACCAATTATCCTAGCCCCAAAGTAAGCACTGTAAGGCTTGTGTTATGGGATGCTAGGGTAACGGATAGAATACATATACAGTACATATATGTTTATTTATATAGAAATACATATTAAACATCCATGACTGGAGTACAAATGCTCGTATTCATCACACAAACATCTGCCCCCACCGGGATTCGAACCCGGGACCTCTCGAGTCGGCGACACCATGAAACCCGGCGTACAAACCACTCGACCACGGAGGTCGTCATTCTTTCTAGACTAAATATTTATTTGTCCAATGTTCCATTTAGTTTTCCAACAGTTCTAGCTCATCCACTAGGATTTATGTAACGCGTATATCTTGTCCAGGATGCAAAAGACCTGGCATGTGATACTAAATTATGAGCCTCCATACAAAGTTTAGTTAATTTTATGCTCATTAGATGTCTCTTCCAACAGGTACCAGATTACTAGTAGTCCTGTCAAGACTTCCATATCTACATATTGATCAGAAGTCAGTATTATTTAATGCTTTTAGCAGCATTATTTATTTATCACTAATATACGTTACTGTCAGTGGCCCGCTAAAGAACCGTATCTAGATTTGTATCTAGGAAAACGGGTGTGCGAAATGAAGAATCCCTGCGGCTCAGATGACGGCGATTTGACGGCACGCTGTTTAAGAGACGATTTTCCAACGGCTACTCCATCAAGTAGACTTGATAAGCGACCAGATATACTAGATAAGTTAGATTTGATAAGCCACCAGATATGATACTAGATAAGTTTTAGCCATAAAGTTTTCGAAACCTACCCATTTTTCACAGGAAGCGTTGTTAACAATAATTATAAAGTTGATGATAGTATTATTACGGAGAAACACATAAAAGAGGCCGAGTTGATGAATCAACCAATTAAAACATTTGTATAAGAAAAACCTTTGTAATTGAATACGCTCGATTTGTCATAGAAATGAATCAACTAGACCATTCTCTTAACAACACAAACTAACAGCTTATATTTGTCTCGGCAGTCGCTCGGCTCGGCTGCAACAATTCAAAAGTTTCATTAGCTGGAGACATTAATGCTGGCGCTTGGTTTACAACCTGACAGGCACCAGGCGGGCTGCAGAGTTAGGGCCTGTGTGGCCAGCCTTTCTTAGCCATATTCAAATAACTCATCTGCGGTTTCTGTTATTTGTTTATTGGTTTTGTTTTTATTGTTTTGTACCGCTGCTTTTGAATTTGTATATTCGAGATTCATTAATAAACACCATTATTTATTTATCCGCTGTTTCTTATCTGCTTATTTTAGTTCCGTATTTATCTGTAGTATTTATTAAAAGTGTATGTTTTTACTATTAAATATCATTAAACAATATACATACTTTCGAGTGAAAACACCGGCATTTAATTTAAAAGTAAACAATTTATTAACTTTACATTTTATAGGCAGGGAAACCTGATACATACAATATAGATTTCACCACGATTTATTCACTATATTAATATTTATGCGACAGGGATATAAGAGGTGTTATTAAATCGATTAATTTATAATTTATTACAGATAATTATAAGTCACCAGCAATAAATTAGTGATTGTGTTATCTGCGTGCTGACATCAGTGCCTAAGCATTGTTGACACTTGCCATTCATTCCTCGTATTTTGTTTATATGTTTTCTTGACCCAAACATTCATTTGACAATTATCGATACATATCTTACACCTAACATTCATTCATTATCATATGGAATGTTTAGTTCAACCTTTTTATGTGAACTGAACTGGTGCTGAGCTACTATTTTAGTTTTTCTATTAATATTGTCAACAAAGTAAGATATCTGAGCAACTAATTCAGTCTTTCCGCCTACATCTGTAATTTCTATAATATCTTCTACTTGTGTTTTTATTTTTTTTCTATGTCCACACTCGCAAGATCGCGTGATCTCTGGAATGTAAGTAACTATTAATGTTATGTCATCTACATTAGTTCGAGGCTGGATATTTCTTTCCCATGCCCCAGGTGGTTCCTCGGGATCCTATACTTATTACAATTGAAGAGTACCCGACGGCAGGCCACAAGCCGTCATTAGCGCGCATCCATCTCTGTCGCGCCAATAATTATGCGCCCGACCATAGACAAATCACTCCGGTTTGTCCTGAGTGAGATCAGACTGGTATATACTTGTCTCGCTCTATCTCGATCGTAATTAGGGCAGATTTTTTGGGAATTCAAATTTCAAGATGTATTAATCTTCCCACCATTGATGTTATCTCATATTATCCAATTTATCATTTTGGTTTTAATTAGGCGTTGGAACTGTTATAATATTGTGCCCATTTTAAGTTCAACCATATCTATCCTTTGTTACTTAATGAGATTTTCTATAACTTTGTATAACTTTAGTATGCATTTTTGAAAGAATATAATAATTTTTATACTCTTAATAAAATTACGAACATGCACCTCCGTTTGAGATAAACATTTCGTGTGTAATGCACGGTATGATAGTTGATTGTGTAATTTTTCCATAATTATAGTGGGTAAATCCGGTATCATGACTTCCTCGAGTTAGCTGATGTAGTGACATAAGCGCAGAGGATGGAACCTTTTTGCGGTTGAAAAATAAACATTGTTAACCACGTTTTACGTGTTACGCAAAACGCCAATTAATAAGATTATAACCAGATTTATATGGGTTATGTAAAAGTAATGGGAAATTACGTAGGTTATTAATTATATGGCGACGATAATGTCGTTTTAACCATTTAAGGTGTATCAAGGCACAGTGTCAAACTTTATTCAAATAGTAAATATCATTAACGTTATCTCCATTTTAGGTAGTTTAAAATTATATTTGATTTTGACAGGAAGGGTGTGCTAATAAAGAATATTTTGCAAATCAGTCAGTGCAATGATTTATTACTCTATTTGAATTGAGTTGTAAAATACTTTAAAAATAATATACTATTTATTATCGATAAATTTCACCAATTTCTTTAAGTTTGAGAAGATTTAATACGGGTTACGGTGTTTAGAAACACCATCTTTCGTCTACAAGCGAGACGATTGGTGGGAATCGCCACACTAATCTAGATATCATGAATTATGCATCTCTATTTACTATGACATTGTTTGCTGATTCGAAGTGATCGCACCACATTCTGCCAGTCCCACATACAGTTCAGTTATCTGATGAAACCCACGCGCCAACTCAAGAGTGACACTTGTCTGTGTGGTCCGCTCCGGGGCTTCCTGGTCAGTCGCTCGTTGAGCTCATTTATTTATGAGACCTGCCATTGATGTGTGTACGACGACGCGTTTAATGGGTCTCGCTTACGTATATTTTCCGTGAGTAAATTGTATAAGCTCACGCGTGACCTTTTCTCAGGTGTGTGTATGCGTCAGGTTCACCGGTATCGCTTTATCAATGTTGCTGAACCGCTGGTTAATGATTTTGGAGATTGCAACCGCTTTTTATGTTCACTCGTTTTCGTTACCGACTGATACTGCATTGATTCTTTCTCAACTACCCGAAACAATGACATTAAGCTCATTTTTCTGGACGACTGATTTATATTGGTGTTCGTAGACATCTACTGCTTATCAATGCCCTCCTAAATCACAGGATCCTTTAATCCTATATCTTAGTCTAGATTATATACTATAATATAATGTATATGCCAAATTTTATCCAAATCCGTTCAGCGGTTCTGTGTAACCCAGTAACAAATATTTATGATATTAGGAGAGTTTATTCTTAGTTATGGTAAATATTAGTCTGAATACAGATATTAATAAGATGACAATGATGAATAAACTCCCAAAAAGGCAGGCTATCGGTTACAGTTACTTTATTGTAAAGCAACTTTAAATTACAACTCAACTAATTGGATTGGATTCTCATAATAGTTACGGTAATAGTCGACAGTATTCTCATTCTGCACAGTATTTATTCGTAATCTCTAAACGAGCCCGTTACCCGACCCAGGGTTGTCAATCTGCGTGATCGCAATTAGCGTGCGCACGCGCAGGCGCGCGATGCCGCGACAACCTGCGCGACAGCCCTGACCACGCGATAAACCGTACGTGACGGGTCGTGGTGCAAGGATTAGGGCTGGCGAATACTAGAAATGTATAAACTACGTGCAAGCAATGTGATTTTATTGCTTTTTTATCACCTTTTAATATTTAATTGATAATGTAATAAGATATCGTTGTCTTCATCATAGCGGATGACAGTATTATTTGAAATAAGTCTAAATATTTAAAGATTTATTTAGATTTAAAGGATACCTATTTGAGAAATAATCTTATTAGAATTTATCTATAGAATCGAAGCATATTTATCAAAATAAAATGTTAAATATATATATATCAATTTTAGTTATGGCAGTTAGCTGTTATTTTATAGAAAAAAACAGTTTATAAAAAAATATGAGTAAATGAATGTACTTAATATAAGGTCGCTGTGTCGGCATTGTGCGGCAAACTCGGCAATTTGTATTGCGCCTGCGTGCGGTTTTGTTATTTAACAACCAGTACTGAGAAGTAGATAACTTATTATGAAACATACTAACTTATTTTATGTTCATGTTAAAACCATCCGTTTGTTTAGTCTATAATAGAACTTAGTTATGGTTAAGTAATTTCAATTACATTGAAAGATTACCACTTGTTATTGTAGGACGTTATGAAAACTCGAGTAAAGATAATGTTATTTCAACAGACAACAGTAAGCAGACATAAGAAACTAAGGAAAATACATATATGTAAATTAGAAAATATTACTTGCATTAACTAAAGAAATGTTCAAGGAGAATCTTGTCTTTATCATCAACGTTCTAATACATAATTAGCCACATGTAGTAAACCAATTACCTAATTATCTTTGAATGAATGAATATGAATAAATACTCTTTATTGCACTATTACAAAAAAAAAACAATAAACATGAAACAGGAACGCAAACACAAAAGGCGGCTTTATTGCTAAGGTAGCAATCTCTACCAGGCAACCTTTGGCTAAATGAAACGATACCATAAGAATAGTAGAAACAGCGGGCTGTGCATTGTAAAAATAAATAAATAAACGTAAATATAGGTAAATAAAATATAGAAAGTATATGGAAGCTATAAAATACAATACAAAGTAATGAACATATAAAAAGATCAGTCAGAGTCCAGCTTGAGGAAATAATCCTTAATTTTAATAGCAAAGGAGTCCCTCGTCCTCTTTCTTCTTCATTCCATCTTTATTCTGACCAAGATAAGTTTGTAAGCTGAAAAAGAAATACTTAAAAGTCTAAATAGTCCATGAAAACTTCCAGCAGAAGTACAAATTAGTCGGTCTTCATTGTGTCCACTCATCATTATTGTATTACGCTATCTTAAGAGATGTTACAATAGTAGCATTATAGTAATAGTACTTGCCATTAAAGATTGCCGAAGCATAGAGAACTACAAACACGCACAATTATCGGCACAACTCTAACTCGCTTTGGCAACGTATGTTGCGTCACGCTCACACACATTGCTCAGTCTCGCAGGGTTGACAATCCATACTTTTAAATATAAATAAGTAAATATTTCCAACACTCATACCAATTAGCCTAGCCCCAAAGTAAGCACTGTAAGGCTTGTGTTATGGGATACTAGGGTAACGGATAGAATACATATACTGTACATATATTAGCATATTTATATATAAATACATATTAAACATCCATGACTGGAGTACAAATGCTCGTATTCATCACACAAACATCTGCCCCCACCGGGATTCGAACCTGGGACCTCTCGAGTCGGCGACACCATGAAACCCGGCGTCCAAACCACTCGGTCACGGAGGTCGTCAAAATATTTTAAATATGAATGCGGAAGTCTGTCTGTCTGTCTGTTACCTCTTCACTCTAAGGCTCGTATTACAGAATGACAACTAAGTGTTGATCTTTACTTGAGTACAGTTAGAAAGGGATGTCGCTATGTGATGTATATAGCGACATCCCTTTCTAACTGTGCTCAAGACTAGATTAATTACTGAAAATCTTTCTATAGGCCCGTATCTATGTGAAATTCGGTATAAAGATAGTTGAGTTCCGGCAAAGTACATAGTATAGTCATTTGTACTGGAAATCTCCCTTCTTCCCTTTAAGGGTGTGAAAAGGGGGACGGAATTCTGTATGAGAAACTATGATGTTTTAAAGTTGTAGATACGTCATACACGTTTCTAATTTGGCAATACGAAATTCAGCTAATTGCCCGACTTGCATTCAGTCGGGCACGCTCTCTCGCCGCGGCTACACTTTGCTACAACGTGCAAATATTTTTTTTATGTTTATCCAGACAAGAAGTCCTAAATGTTATTGACAAATGACACAATGACCAATTATAATACCGCGACCTTAATGGCCATGTCGAATTTCCTATATTTTAGTATTTCTTTGTAGGTACCCACAATGTCAAAATAAATACCTTTACAAGTATTAAACATTTGAAAAAAAGAAATAGCAATTTTAGTGTACTTATTTTAAGCATTTTATTGATAGAAAAAAAGAAAATAGTTTTTTTTCCTAAAAAATCTCACATTCTGCTTTTGTTTTTCACCATTGTCTGTAGATAATTGACGTGACGTTTTACCTACGATCAATATCGTTATATAATATAATACGACATAGGCCAGCAAGTACAATTCGAAAAAATCCGCAATGCCCCATAACATCTATCACATAAACAAATTTGTAACCAATATAAGTTGATACAAACTTAATAATGACACGTTTACTGTTTCACACAACACACCATATAAAGTCTTATCCCATATATTAACGGTGAAAACAGCGTTGAAAGAGAACACGTTTGACCGAGCCTTAGAATCTTGTAAAACATGCACTACTAAAGTTGTCAGCTCTGGACTGACAAATGTCCCCTGCGCTTGCACGTAGAAGAAATGAGGTTCTTATGACCTGCGCCATAGTCCCTTTTTTATTACGCAGGATAAACCTATATTTACATACGTTGGCGCCCTTAAGGGGTATACCAACGAACGGACATCACACCTAGCCTCTCGCAAGTCTCACGGGTGGGAAACGGAGAAGCCGTTAAGCAGTCCGCGCGGCTTACGAGCGCTTACGGCATACTATCCCCGTAAAAACTCAGCAAATACCTTGTACGCTGTAAGTGCGGAACCGCGGGATCCCCGTTGAGGGTCTTAACCGTGTCTCCGCACCCTACAACCTCCCGGTATAGCCAGGGCTCCACGGCAGGGATCACCTAGGGTATTTCGGGTAACTCGGTGAATGTAAATAAAGACGATGGCACTTTACTGATGCTCTAATATGCAATTAACGAAGCGAAGTCATCATTAACGCAAAAGTATAAATGCTGGAATTGGTCTCTAAGTGAGGTAATGAAGAACAATTACATGCCTATCAAAGAGAAAAGAAAAATATTTGATTCATGTGTCTTTCCATGTTTATCGTATGCATGACAAACATGGGCACTAACCGAACAGCAATTCAAAAAAGTCATAGTATGTCAAAATGGAATGGAGAGATGCGTAGTTGGAGTCAGAAGAAGAGACAAGGTGAGATTACAGACTATAAAGAATAGAACTAAATTCAAAAATATACATACTGTGTACAAATGCATGAAATGGAGATGGACAGGACACATGTTAAGAGAAGAAAAAGAGAAGTGGACAAAACTAGTCACAGAATTGTACCCACGTGATAGCAAAAGAAGCAAAGGCAGACAAAGTTAACGTTGGGAAGACGACATGAAAAAGACGGTAGGTCCAGAATGGATAGTAAAAGACTCAAAAGACTAGAAAGAAGAATCTTCATGACGATGGCGTCATAGCGACCTTACTAATTGCTGCTTAAAGTGAAAAGTATATTTCCATATTATGAAAAGATACATTTTACTTGTACTATTTTTATACAAAGGAACCTATTAATTCATACTAAATTCATGTAGATGTGGTCACAGGTTGTAAAGCTTAACAGTATGAGATTACATGAGACATTTACGATAATATCCACCATTTGTGTTGTATGAATTAACCTTTTCTTTATATTCACATTAGATACCTTACAAGGCATAACGACCTCAATATGGAGTATATGTGTTTGAGATATGTTCTCTATTACCTTTGAATAAATTAACTGCTTACTTCGCTTTTAAATAGCTTTGCTGATTCGTGAAAATAACTACTGTATTTTTATGTTTATGTTTGTATAGTTTTTGCGATCTTAACATTTTTATCGAAGTATCATTAAAATCAAAACTCCTTCAATAAGTCGTTTAAACGTTAACTATCAGCCTTAATTATATTTTTAAGAGGGGTTCGAGTCCCGTCTGCTGCCTGGTCCGTGTGGATTTTTTTATAGCAATCAGCGTTAATAATCATAAATAATCTTAATTAATTTTATGACAGTAAATCTTAATGATTTTATTTTTAATGAATTATTATAGATCATAATTTTATTTTTATATTGATTGAATGCAAATTATAATTTTAAATTATGAAATTAATTTTAATTGAATAGAATAGAATAGAATATAATTTTACGTCATTTTTAATTGAATATTATTATTTACTTTAATTTGAATTTTTGACATTGTAAAAGAATTTTAATTAACTATTGACATTGTACGTCCGAAATGGGCAGACTGTTTGGATCTGTATTTTAATACATAATGTTACCACCTTATTGTACCCAGTTTAAACAATGAATAAATGAATCTGAATCTGAATCAAAATCATTTATTCAGTTTAAGCTGTTACAAGCACTCATGAATAGCTAGAAGCTACGCCATCGGTTCGTAAATCTACGCGGGAGACCTTGTAATTTTAGGATTACTATTGAAATACCATAATTTGTTTCTTACGGATTCTTCTACAGACGGAAATTAAACTTGTGTGCCTGCAGAAGCAGGGACGAATGCGAGATGAAATATTATGTTACCCTTTCGGCGAACTATAAGGATTGCCAACTCTCTATCGTTATAAAGCTGAAAATGTTCACTTCTCTGTATGATTTGTTATTTTAAAATTTGAATTGGTATTCTAGCTTTTGTTTTTCTTTCCTTATGGACATACCACGACCGTTTTTTGTTTCGAAAAACGATAAGATATTTCGGTCTCATTATTTATCACGTCGTTTACCGTACCTCAAACTTGATCTAGATCTGAATGGAAAGCGTTATTCTGGAACCGATTGTTATCAGCCATAACATTAACGATCGATGTTTGATTTCCCAATGTGAATTATAGAAACACTAGATTTATCGATCTCTGAAATCGAAAGAATGTTTTGCTGCGTAGGCGCAATATATGAGCGTTAGCTAAGCCCCAGCTGGGGCCGTGTTAACATCGTTGCACCAACACAGCGAGCGCCAGCATTCGATTGGCAAATATCAAAATCGGAATCCCGTAATTTCTGTATCGTGTAATCAAAATTAGATCTTGCTGTTTTAGAAATAGGAGTGCAGCGGTACTTTGATTTGTCAACTGCGTTCGTTCGCGTTGTCGTGTCGTCTGTCGTCCGGAGCGGACGGCGCACGCGCGCGTTTTATGATTTTCGCGCGTTAATATTTCGTGCGCGAGCGCAGCTAACGGGGCAGCAGCTAGGGTTGCCAGCTCGCCGCGTTATACTGTTACGATTTATGGGACAGATTGATTTATGCCCGCTGTTTGTTTTACAATGTTTGGAAGCTTATTAATATCAGCTTTTTGAAGGTTTTTCAGACCCTTGTTATTTTTATGGGCACAGAATTTTACACAATTTCTGACCGCTTTGTGATATTCTCTACCTCGTGCAACTCTGGCAGTAACACAAAACTAAACTTTTGGGGTGTTTACCTGGTCGTCTGTAACTTAAAGGTTAGTTCTCCAGGCGGATGCTCCAATTCAAGCAGTAAACGTGCTCAGGGCTTATTTACCGGTTAATTTTCAAACCTAAATCAGTGTCAAGTACATTAGGAGAGTTTTATTTAGGTTTGGCTCTACCTTAACCTTAAAAAAAGCGAAATCCAATAGGTTTTGAATCAATTTAGCGGTTTTTAAAGGGTTTCATTTCGCTCCTACTGACAGCATCGATAATAAATGAATAACTTGACTCACTAGACGCTAGCAAACGTGTCAATAAATGCATCAATCTCTGAGCATTAACAAGTTGTGACTTGATTATTTCAAACAAAACAAACTTCAAGCGATGCCGACACGTGCACGTATCGCTCTGGATTAAACCGGTTTATTAAGGTTTTAGATACCGCTTCCATTTGGGACGCGCTCCGAACGAAACCTTTACTAAAAACCGGTATTAACCTTTATTTACCGGTATTTTCGAAACCGGCTTCAAGCCCTGAACGTGCTATCCTATGCTCTACCTTTTCTTAAAAATCCTCCCCGTTTGATTCTGCTTGCTAACTTTAAGACTGTCTCATTCGAAGTTTTTATTTCACTCTCATATAAAAGATCATCGACATAAAAATAAAAGAAAAAACGAGTTTCGTCCAAGCAATAAATGGCAATAATACCGGCTGTATCCCTAACCCATTAGCATACATTTTTCATCGCATTCAAAGTACTCACTTTTATTTGCAAGTGACAGAATCTTATTAACAACAGCCGATAATTCCCACACTTTGCAAATCTAAAATGAAGTACAGAAATAGGAGAAGTGGCCGCCATATTGAGCCGTAGTTCCCCAAGAATACTGCACCCCGCACTTAGAATAACCAAATATGCAAATAAACTTTGTTACGTGGGTTGTTTGTGCAAATTATTATTTTATCGGTCGATTGAGGTGCACTCGTCTTGTTGGCTGCTCTATCAAGGTTATTACTATTGTATTTCATTTTGTTTACGACATTGATAATGATACTGAACTCAGTATTGACTGATGAGACAGATTGAGTTTCATGTTTTATTCTTTTAAAAAAATACCTACCTACACATAAGTTGATGGCGGTATATTTCAAGTGAATAATACCAATCATGATTTTCGAAGAATTCGAAAATACACGAAAATCCTTCGCGTAATTCACATTTGTGATGCTCAATTTGACGCTCACATGAAACTCGGAAAGGGCCTGTCATGTCATTTCATCTTCAGAAACTTCAAGATATAATATATCTCAATTCTCTGTTATTTCACTGATGACAGAGTAACAGAAAATTAAGGGCGCAACACATATTTTAGACGACCTCCGTGGCCGAGTGGTTTGTACGCCGGGTTTCATGGTGTCGCCGACTCGAGAGGTCCCGGCTCCGGATCCCGGTGGGGGGCAGATGTTTGTGTGATGAATACGTGCATTTGTACTCCAGTCATGGATGTTTAATATGTATTTCTATATAAATATACTTATATATGTACAATATATGTATTCTATCCATTACCCTAGTACCTATCCCATAACACAAGCCTAATAGTGCTTACTTTGGGGCTAGGCTAATTTGTGTGTGTGTTGGAAATATTTATTTATTTATATTATTCAGGGTAAATTATTCTCCGTGATTTAATTCATCAACACCTTAAGCACTTGATTTGAAGCTAAATGTATTTCTTTTTTCCTTTTACGCAATATTTTTTTACACTATATGACCGTTTCACTTGCCTTAATATCATATGAGTCTACATTAATAACAAAAAACTAAGTGGGCCACAGAACAGGCCCCGCTGGCATTTACGAAGTGCCAAGAAATTAAATCATACGAGTCGGTCGGGTTGTTGCAAAACTGCGTGGCCTGCGACAAAAAAAACGCATTTTAACCGTACTTACCTACTTAATAACTGATAGATATCTTGAAAATTCAACACAAACATAAAAAGCTTAAATTTATTTATTAAGCTGAATTAAGCTTCGTTCTAAATCTCGTAACCTGCCTGGTCCTTGAATTACAGAAAATTTGCACACAGTCTAATATACTATATATATGATATTTCCCAGTAACTATTGAAATGTATTTATTTCGCTGTAAATAAACATCAGATTCGATGGCGCAAGTGGTTAGCGCGTTCGGCTGCGATCGTTGAAGTTAAGCAACTTTCGCAGTGGTCGGTCATTGGATGGGTGACCAAAAATTTACTATCTCGAGCTCCACCGTGCTTCGGAAAGCACGTTAAGCCGTTGGTCCCGGCTGCATCTACAGTCGTTAACACCCACCAATCCGCACTGGGCCCGCGTGGTGGGTCATGGCCCAATCTCCCTATTCCATCCATAGGGAAGGCCTGTGCCCCAGCAGCGGGGACATTAATAGGCTAATGATGATGATGATGATGATGAAACATCAGATGGAAACTCTTTCCCATCAGATGATTACTACACAAGTGTTTATCCTCCACTTGTACCTATGAAAGTTCTCATTAGTGGCGATGTCGAGAATATAACCAATAAAAAGAAAAAAGAAAAGAATGTAAACCAGAATTTATCAATTCCCAGTCCATAATCTCTAATAAAAAAAAACCGGCCAAGTGCGAGTCGGACTCGCACACCGAGGGTTCCGTACAAACTCAATTTATGAGAAAAGAGGTAGTAACTTTAAAATTTTCAATAATATTTTTTATTATATGATGAAACTAAAAATTTACGGTTTTCGCAATTTTTCCTTTATCTGTACTACTATAAGACGTTCCTTCGTACCAAATTTCAAGATTCTAAGTTCACGGGAAGTATCCTGTAGGTTTTGATAACCGTGTGAGTTTCGAAAATTTGCGGCAAAACACTTTTGATTGCTTTGGCTTAGAAGTTTGATTTTTTCACAGTAGACATGAGTTTAGATATGAAATTCAGTTTGATACCTCCACGAGTTCCTGATAAAAGTCGACGGACGGACGGACGGACAGCAAAGTGATCCTATAAGGGTTCCGTTTTTTCCTTTTGAGGTAAGGAACCCTAATAAGGCAGATTACAGCATAAATAAAAGAAGGATAGACCCAAAAATTAAAAATGTACAAAAGACTTGTGATAATTGTTTTCGAGACATTAAAGTGAGACAGGGCACGATTCTTTAAGTTATATTGTTATCTGCAGAAGATAAATAATAAACAATTTGTCAATCAACCATACAAATAAGAATGCTGTTAATTTCTTTTATCAAATGAAGTTTCATAATCTAAAAGTCCTCGTCTCCAGATTATGCAAATCCTTTAGAATACCTGACAATTGAATTATGCCGGCATTGCTAAACACCTCAGCCTTTATTACAATGTTGAAACACTTAAAACTGTCCTCTTGGACCACTTGTCAAGTGTGAGATTAAAATTTGCATTAGCGCAAAGTGAATTCCGTCTGACCAATACTGTAATAAGCTAGGTGTTTCTGATCAGGTAGAATCGGCTATAGCTTATCTCCACCTGGATCTGAACCCATCAATATTGTAACTCATTACGTTCATAAGATAACATCTTATCTTTTCGGCTGCAAAAAGCGTACATCAAATATTTGAAATGTAGTTCAATTGTACCATGAATCAATGTTGCGTCAATAATGGAGTTTCCGGTAAAGATTTGTGATTAGAGTTTGGAGTATTTCGTTGCGGAATGGGCGTGAGCTCAGGTCTCAACTTTAAAGACCTCTCTATACTGTCTCGATTTTTGTACTAAATCTGACTAAACCCGACGTTTTTCTGATTCCCATGTCATGGAAATCTTGAAATCACCATGAATACTGGTACGATTCCAACTACAACTACTACAACTTTTTGTTAGGTATGTTGGTGTAAATACTGTATATTCTTTAACTAGCGGCCCGCCCTCGCTTCGCTTCGGTGTGGAGCTGAAGTGTAGACTACAGTTTGCGTTCTCAGGCTTGTATTATACACAACGACATTCATCTATGATTCTTCTTATACCTGCATGCAAAGTCTCAGCCCGATCGGTTTAAAATTGACAAAGTTTCATACCAACTGTCATTCCCTATTTTATCCCCTTGGGGGTAAAAATGATCAAAATCCTTTCTTACCGGATGCCTACGTCATAACATTTACCTGCATGCCAAATTTCAGCCCGATCTGTCCAGTGGTTTGGGCTGTACGTTGATAGATCACTATTTCAGTCAGTCACCTTTGAGTTTTATATATATAGATAGAGTGCTTAGTTTCAATACGTAATGGTTCCAGATTATCTTTTTCCAATGAAAGCGCTGCCAGTGATATATTGTCACTGCCACAACGTCGTCAAATTTCATTGTATTTTAATTTTAGTTCAATGAATCAGCTTTGTTTATTAACATTTATTACGAAACGTGTAACAGGAGAAGCGAGTGTTTCGCGCAAATAAAAGTCAGCTGCATTGCGCAAATCGTAAATATTATTAGCGCGCTGACAAATCGTCTCGTCGTCGTCTCGGCTGGGTTTCGATTGCCCCCCCGGTATTCTGATGAGAGATCTTTGGTATCAAATTGCATCGCTAATCGATTAGTATTCATAATAGGGTATATAATATATGACTCAATAGATCGAGAATGTACTTCACACCGGCCCACCGACTGCAACTTTATAAGGCACAGCTTCGGCCTCGCATGGAGTACTGCTCTCATCTTTGGGCGGGGGCACCCCAGTACCAGCTTCTCCCTTTAGATCGCATCCAGCGCCGAGCGGCTCGAATCGTCGACGACCAGGACCTTTCCGATCAGCTTGATCCTTTGGCTTTGCGTAGGGATGTAGCTTCGCTCTGCATCTTCTATCGTATTTATCACGGGGAGTGTTCTGAGGAATTGTTCGGATTAATTCCAGCTGCTGCATTTCGCCATCGTACATCGCGACAAAAATTTCATCCCCATCATCTTGATGCGTGGCTATCCACAACCGTTCGTTTTTGTCGAATTTTTTTATCACGTACGACAAAACTGTGGAATATATTGTCGCCAGCAGTGTTTCCGGACCAATACGACCCAAAAACCTTCAAAAAAAGAGCGTACTCCTTCCTTAAAGGCCGGCATCGCATTTGTGATACTCCTGGTGTTGCAAGTGTTCATGGGCGACGGTAATCACTTACCATATCAGGTGAGCCGTCTGCTCGTATGCCCTCTATAACATAAAAAAAATGACAGTGTTAAAAATAAAGTGCCAATTGTTAGCATCTGTGTTTAGAATGAATATTGGCAGGAGTTTTCACTATTTTTACAAAAAAAAATATATTCATAATTTTACTAGAAACTAACGAAAAAGATAATAGTTTTCTTATCTATTGTCACGTGACCCAAAACGCTTGGGATTGGCGGAGCCTAAAATGACGTCACACGCAATGAAACTTCCGGTTAAAGTGACATTACATTGTATCGTTTGACGTTTTAATATTAGTCGTGTGACGTCACACACTAGTAAGACGCCATATTGTCCAGAGAAACGTTTTCGCGGCAACTTGAAAATGGAGTTTTTGAATTGCCATAAACATTAGTCAATAACGTAAGATCGTTTTCTAGAACTTGTCAAATACCCTTTGTCTGTTGTTTTGTCTTCCAGGCTGCGTCAGTTTTGCTATACGATCTACATTAATCTGACTTTCTATATCCACCAGCTACGCAAAAATCTTTATCCACGCATAGGACAGTAAGTTTAGCAAATTTGTTAATGACCTATTGTCAGCTCATCACCAACAATAGGTCATATTGTTTCAAGTCCAATCAGAAACTGCACTTAGTATCGTACTACCTTAAAATGGGCTGGTTTCCAATAACTTATCTCGGTTATGAACTAGCTTACCATAACTTGCTGAGATTAATTGCCTATAAGTATCTGTTAATGCATGTTGATTTTTCGCTAAAGAAAGTTGCGTAAACTATGATAAGCCTATGTCCTAAGTTTTACAATTACGAAAACTATGATAGTTTTCGTGAGCTCGCACTCGTACTAATAGTACTGATTTTATTGTTTTCGTTTCAATACAAATAAACAGTATTTGTATTAATTATAATTATTATTATAGTAATTTGTATTGTCATTAAAACATTTGTCTTCTTAAATTTTAAGTATATTTGGTTACTTTTCACCAAAATGGACATAGAAACATAATTTACAATTACGAAAACTATGATAGTTTTCGTAAGCTCAAACTCGTACTAAGGGTACTGTTCGCTAACTTTTTTGACGTTTACAGTGTGTAACTAAAGGGAAAATTGCATATCCATTGAAGCTTTTCAGAACAAGTATGTAAGTAGCGTTATAATAAAACAGCAGTGGATCACTACATAGTTCGGTGATTATCACTTCCATATGTCAAAAAAAGTTAGGGCGAATAGGCCTACAGAATCTCGGACACGCCCAATAGTCGATGTTTCAGGGTAAGTATTACTATAATAATAATAAGATTTATTGACCAAAAATTAGATCAGTACAGTAAGATTACTTACTTGGCACTAGTTATACAGGAAGTATAATTTATTTGCCTCTGCTGCTGAACTAGTGAATGCCTGTATTTTCAGCATTCAGCGCCATAAACCCCCACAGACATGAGAATACTAGACTAAATACATATCTTATAAATGAAAAGATCAATAGGTAGCAATTCATTTTAAAAGCAAGGCATCTATGAGTATAATATTTAAATTAATATATAATGTATAAAATGATGTGTGTGTATTTGTGTATATGTGCTTAAGCGAAAGTCTATTAATTGTGAGCCATTTCTGAACATTTACAACAGTCGATTTCAAAAACGGCAAATAATTTCATGATTTCCTTGTAAAAGTTGAGGGGTTTGCGTTTATGGGTACAATGCGTGCCCATTGCTAAATAAACTTTATTCTGCCTTTATATGAAGCACGCAATAAAACTAGGCAACATCATTCTGGTTTTATATGAAACATAAAGTTGTAGACGCTTAACGCGTCGGGACTGCCCATAAAATTGATATTTCTGGATGCACGCCTAAAAATATATGTGCGGCCATTACCTATTCTTAGTGCAATTGAATTGTAAAGGACGTGTGATGCGGGCAAATGTTTAGTTGCATTTGCGATATTTTCTTTTTCTTCAACTTTGCGACGTTGACAAATATATCTATGCTATTTTTCTCAGCAATAAATTGCAAGCTAGTTCCATAGAACATTAATGGTTTCACAGAATGTTGGATAACACAGATCAATAAAATCAGAATTCTGTCAATAGTTATCGAGAACTCGCGTCATGAATCATCGTCGTAGTTGTAGTTGTTACGGATATAGGATCTCATGAAAACGTTTTTAAACCACTATAAGTTAGAAACTAAAATTTCAAATGGTTTTCAGACGCATAAATAAATAATAGTAAGGGGTTAAGAATTCAGATACTGTGACTTCAGAAGTATCTCTGAAGGCATTTTGCAACTTGACGAAACTGTAAATAATAAAACAGGGAGAAAAAACAGCCCTTGCTGAGTTTCTTGCCGGTTCTTCTCAGTACAAGGTCTCCCGCCGTAGTTTAGCGAACCGATGGCGTAGCTTCTTGACCTTCACAAATGCTTGTAACAGCCTAGACTGAATAAATGATTTTTTATTTGGATTCGAACCCAACACCTCTGATGCGGAAACCACTTATCGGTAATCATAATGAAAAAATATGCCTGTGCCATTATTATATCCTTTGAAACAAAATAACTAACTGGTATTTTTCTGTTTACAGGTACGGCATCAATACGCCATCAACTTGCTGTATTCGTAAGGAGATTTAAAAATTCGGAATAGCAATTAAGTATAGCATAAAAACTTCATCTGTCATACAAATAATATTTTGTAAATGAATATTTCGTTGACCCACTCTTTGAGGTGAATGAGATACGACATGCCGTTTCTTTGGAAAGGACCATAAATTAAAAAACATCGTGAGAAATTTTTGAGACAACAAAACACACCTACTTTTTACTATCATAAAAAAAATGTTTAAACACCTACTTTTAAGGAGTAGTAGTACTTTTATAGGAAGACGAGACTTTTGTTTCGCTATTTGTTGTCACAATGCTTTCATAAAATCTTCTTACAATAAAAAACAAGTTGCCGAGTCGAAGTGAGGCGCCTTCCTCGCCGCGTCGATGCGAACTTGTTTTCGTTTCTGAAACAAACCTGTACATATTATTAACCAAACGCATGTTATTTAATGAGAGCTTGCTCACCTAATACTTTCGGTACAGACAGATTCTTTACCGAGCGGATACACAATACGTATCTAGTGCTATCGAACCATTCGATTTGCCCTTCCTGTCATGCCCCCAAAAAAACGAAACGATACTGTACCGAAATGGACCCAGTCCAGAAGTGGTTCTCGGTAAAGAATCTGTACAGACTCGATTCAGAAACTCAAACGAAACGAGCCCGCACCGATATGTGAGCAAGGCGCCTTAATTTGGCGTGATCAAAATGCGATGCTACGATAGCATAGAGGTACAGGGGACCTTGTGTCGTCAACCTTAGGCCCTGCCAGAATCATCAGCGCTACAGCAGCCCTGGTGTTGCTGTAGTATCAAGCTGAGGCAGAGACCTAGTTGGCCAAAAATTTTTTTATTATTTTTATACCTATATGTTTAACAATTCTTTATGGTCAATAAAATGTATTTCTTTCTTTCTTCTTTCTAAAAAGGCCGCATTCAGCAATTCTCATTAGATTCTTATAGTGATTCATATTGAAAATCACAAAATGGCCACTTAGCCGACAATTCATATTAGGATTCGGAAAATGTTCCACAAATAGGAATTGCTGAAGTGTCAATTAGCAGGGGACCTAAAAAGGTCAAATTGTGCAATATTGCTAAATGTAATTCATTTACAGAATTCCTTGCAGATCTTAAGCAATTCCTCTAATTTTCGTAAAATTGCCATCAATTTAGCAATCAGATAGCCACAGGTCAAGTCACCCAAAACTGACAAATATACGATTCACAATATATTGAAAAAATTTTACAGTTTGTTTTAAGTTGATCTTCTGAACCTACTATGTACAGCGTTGTTGGTGGAGCCCGGTCGGCCGGTCTGCGCGTAAACAAATCGACGGCTAATTGCGCCCCCCGGGCCGATCGAAAAATAACGCACGGCTCCATTCCATTGGTAACGACGACACGAGATTCGGACACCGAATAAATCGTTTAAAAAAATATGCAGTGTTCTATCCTAGTTCAGTTTAATGTTAACAAGTAACAAGACAAAAGTAGAAAACACAACTGTGTTTGTGACAAAATTTCATAAAAATCCTAAAAAGGAAACTAGACTGAATTGGAATTGGTCCAAGAACCAATACCTACACCGTTGTAGATTTATGTAGGGGTACCTCAACTACACTTAAATACAAAAGGACATCAAAATCTGACCCGGCTGTTTCTAGACAAAACTTCACTTTACTTGACTTAGGTTTACTGCATTTGTTTGGTTAAGGCATACATAATTAGTAGAGATGGGCCGACTAGCCGCCAACTAGTCGGGAAAGACGACTATTCGGCATCGTTTATAGTCCGCGATTAGACGTCGACTATTCGGCATAACGTGCCGATTATAATCGGCACATATCAATGTAATAAAACTGAAAACTTATACTTGTTTTGAATATTTAAACAGAAGCTAGAGTATGTATATAAAGTTACATACAGTCTAAAAGTATTAAAAAAATAAGGTAACATAATAAGAATTAGGAACTTAGGAATCTGTCAGTAATTCAGATGACTTAACACAATGAATATCGCACATAACAAAAGACCAATGGGAAGTAAGTATGTATTAATTAAGTAAAAGCTTAAGTGCTAGCGAGTCTTAAAGAAGTCCACAGGTACTTCTTTTTCCTCAGAGCCAAATTGTGATATTGCATCGTGTATATTTCGACTTGATTTGGGAGACTCGTGTCGTGCGTGAGCAAGCAGTGTAGTAACGAAATATTCCGAATACCTTCCTATGATAGGTATTAAAATGATTGTCATTGCAGAATAGTCGGCCGACTAGTCAGCAATTCGAAAACCGATTAGTCGGCTAGTCGGTTAGTCGGTAAATACTATAGTCGGCCCATCTCTAATAATTAGGTAAGGCACAAAGCAAACTCGTCGTGATTACAACACTCATACACTAACACATACACTAAGATATCAATGAAATTAAATGCTTTATTAAGTCACGTGTTGTCGCTTTTTCTATTGTAATCTTGAAAACAACACTTATTTTAATTAAATTTAAAAAAAAGTATCTCTTTGTCCATGTTACAATATTTTAAGATACACAACGATTTAAGCAGAAATAACTTAAAAAAGAAATAACCATACAACTGCTGCATATTTTCCAATCGCTGTCATCAAGAAAAAAATGTCTGAAGTCAGAAAGTGAAACCGCTAAAATGTAATTCAATTAACCCGACGAACACAATATCGAGAAGAAATGGTGCGTTTCAATCCCACGAGGTCGGATGGTTTGTGGCAACGGGACCAAAAAACGCACACATGTGTTTTGCACGCAAAGCCTTTTGTTTTCATTAGATTACTTCATTAGTGTCAATGTTTTTTTTGTACTTAATAGCTTCTCAACAAATAATGTATCTCGTGGTGTTTCAAGTTAAGTCGGATGTACAGTGAAATCACATCCTTGTTCTCCATAAATTCCGGCACCAAACAAAAGACGAATAGTATATTAAATTTAGAATGTCATCGCTTTAAACGCTTTTTAATTTCCAATCTACTTTTGCGGGTATATCTTCCTTTCGGAATATGAACTTCATTTTGGAAAACTATTTAACTTAGGTAGTTATGGCAAAATAAAAAAAATCACTAAAAATTCTAAACTTCAATTGAAAATATACAAAAATAGGTATGCTTAACCCTAAAGAGAATAACATTATTTTATTTGTCCTCTCATGTTATTCTCTAAATAAAGTTTACTGTACATTCATTTGTTTTGCTTGTAGTTTGCGAAATAGTTAATCCATGAAGTTTTGCGTTTAATTGTGTACCGTGTATGCTACACCTTACTTTTTCATCAGACAAGTCAATAGTGATGGAAACTTCTAATAAGAAATTTACTTGCACCTATTGTCTAATAAAGTCTGTGCGGAAAGAGAATGGGCGTGGCGAAAAACGGAACTAACATTAAGATTTTTCTTTGGCAATCAAACCCATCAATCTGTAAAACGTCAAAGTTTTGTATTGATACCGATTTGTTTGTTGTTGTGATTTCTTGCGGTTTTTTGTATTTATACATGTCTAAAAGGGGTAAAAACCTTACAAATACGGTAGAAAAGCACTACAGCGCCCTCCAATCTTAATCCCATTCTCTTTCCGCACAGACTCTATCTGGGTCTTTTTCGTTGTTCCAGTGTAATGAGAATTTTCAACTACAGCAATTATTCTTACAAACAGTAATTTCATTGTTATACATTAAATGTAAGAATAAATACACAGTATACAATGAATACAAACACCGCCAGTCGCCGCTAATTCGCAGCGAAGATTGCCTACAATGAAAATGTCTGAGTAATACATTTAATTCCCTCCACAGTCCTTCAATCTGTCTGCCTTTGGCTTCCTCTTTGAAGAAAACTTTAAACACACACCTTTATAAATAGTTGTACCAACCGTCACTAGAAAACTTTCTTGGATGTAAGCTAGTATTATCTTTTCTGTATATATAAAAAAAGAAATCGTTACTGACTGACCTATCAAGGTACAGCTTACCTATCAAGATTAGGATGTAGGCGTGATCTAAGAAAGGATTTTCCAAAAGTCGCCCCTAAAGTGGTAAAAGGGGGTTCAAAGTTTGTATGGAAAACCAATATTTGCACAAAGATGAAGTCGCGGCATCCCACTAGTTCTTTATATGTGGTAGTTGTGTTATTTGTCAAAATACCTTTTTTTCTTTCATCGTCAATGATGTCGATTCTGGCATGATCCTCTAAAACTAAACTTAAATTTCACAACGGTGTATTCTTGTTATCTATACAGAATGAGAAGTAGAGGCTGATGTTAAATTTAGTTTTAACTTTAGAGAATCGAAACCAATACTTGAGATTCTTGCAACATTGTAACATTAAACTGAAGGCGCATTACAAAATCACACACTGTTTAGAGTGATATAATTTCGTTCCTCTGGCGATATGTGATTGACACGGTTGACGCAAATTAGATGTACGCTGTGTTTGTGCCTGAGGTTTGTTTAAATTAAACCGTCACTCAACGGCTGTCTGTCAGTTAAGTAAGTGGTCTCATGTTGCGTCAATTTTTATCTCGAAGTGTGTCATTGATATTGTCATCTATGAGGCTAACACATTATCTTAGAATTTTTCTTAAAGTCCAACATTTGATTGGTGCTTATACCACACACTAAAATGCTATTTATATGAAAAGCTTACTGTGTCTGTTACTCATTTCCACTAAACTGCTTATTGATCTAACTCCAATACCTATAGCGATAGCTTTTCATTTGAAAGAAATTTACAAAACGAAAGCACAATTTGATTCCGTAATTTATTTAAATTATAACTTTTTATGGAGTTGATTTTTGTAAAGCAACGAATAGAACCTTGGAAAAGGACGTAACTACTTATCCCTGAAATTTAAAATCGAAGGAGATAAAAATGTACTTCGCATGGAGATCCAATTTAATCTTCGCTGAAGCAAATAAAAGCACGGAAACTACCCAGTTCTGTTTCGTTGAGGGTTTTCTTTTGTATTCTCACATCCAGTTATGTACATAACTTGGGCGATTTAATGACGTTTATAAATAAAAACACTGCACAAGAACTTCCTGGCTTGAAAAGATTGCAATTAAAAGCAAAACCGTTCCATTTCTCATTCCAGAGAGCTTAGCAGCTACGCAAACGTAACACGAGGTATTTGCGAAGAATGTTACTTGCATAAAAAGATACTGACTGCTCTTATGGCAGCGAGTTGTAGGGCTAACTACTAGCCCAAGGGCTGTAGATGGTTATATTAATTCTAATTCTGGAATTAACTGCTTCACTATTGATTCGCATAAAATTATTTATCACGATGACACATACGTTGACATAAAGTATTTTCAATGTGTACGTTAAACCTAATAACTGTAACTACGTAACCTAATCTTAGTTTAATTAAACATTACATGAAAAATTATAAGTACTGTATCTATACTTTGAAATAACGACTCAGACAAATAGTGTCTAATGTAAAAGTATAGATTAGAAATTAAATATGTTATGAATTCATATTTGGCTATTCGTATTTGCTATATGTTAACTTGACAACAGTTTAATAGATTTAAATTTATAACTTATGCAACTTTTAACGGCTCATATACATCATTGTTTTTGCTTATCCAGGATATTTTCCCCGGAAAAATACTAACAGAAGACAAACGAGAGTATATAGAAAAAATTTAAAGCTTCATACAGATTGTTTGTTTCTGTGTTGTTAAATTGTCAATTAATTATAGGTAGGTATGTCTCACGATGAAGAGTTTTGTTTTTTTTGATGTTGACAGCTTAGATTAAAACAAAAAGGGTAGATACGGTACGCTCATACTTGCGTCGAACAAAAACTGATCCCACGGCAGCGCGAACGGGACGGCGAGATCCGCGTCACTGCATTACCGACCCGAACGAAACAGCACGTTAAGTTTTAACGGCAGCGCGAACGAGACGGCGAGATCCGCGTCACTGCACTACCGACCAATCACGCGACCAGTACTCGATGTCACTACCGAATAAGATTCAAAACAAACAGCAATTTTTATGAAAAAATATATTTTGAGTAGCACAAAATCGGGAGCAGTGGCGTGCATTAGGGGAGACCTATGTCCAGCAGTGGACGAACATGGGTTGATGATGATGATAGTACTTACGAATGAAAAGCGATGCCGTGGGTTTTATTTTTAGTTCTTCGGCATTGTTTTATCATATAATCATATAAAATATTAGCAATATATCTTTTAGGCGTTCACATGTACGTCGTTTGCATGTCAAGTTGTGACTTTTGCGATTAGGGTCGTGGACCACAATTCATGCGGATCACTTTTGTGAGGCTAGTGCCGTATCTACCCTTCTTGTTTTAATCTAAGGTTGACAGCTCCTAAGCTACGTGCACTTCTAAGAACCGCAGCGCTGGACTTAATGCTCAGACGTCCTCATTACTCGTAGAACTAGCGTTTTTGAGATACTCTCCAGCAAAAAATATGTTACGATCCGACAGTGGCGTAACTCAGTCTGCCCGTAATAATTCTGGTACGGACTGTGCATTGTGTCATTGTTTTCGAAAAGGCAATCTGTGTTGTTGTGATGTCTTAAGTTTTGTGGTCAAAGGAAAATTATGTTAGGATTTGATCTTAATGATTCGCCTGTTTTTAGAGCCCCGTACCTCAATCGATAAAAATGGAATCTTTACAAAATCACTCGGTTATCTGTTTGTCACTGTCGATTTGCTCGGAATCTTCTGTACCGATCAAGAACCGAAATGGTTAGCAACAAGTCGAATAACGGACATAAATAAATTCGGAATATGGGGGTTACTTTTGGGGGGTGAATTAGAAAATTTAAAAGCTACCTGTGCCTAAATGAAAGGCCTCAATGTGAAAGGTTCAAACAATTTTATGTTACAAATGTAAAATGAATATTTTAAAATTATATAATAGATATAGAAATAGATGAAATTTTACCTATTCCCCCTTATCTCCGAAACTACTGCGTCTTAAAAATTTGATATTTAATGTTTACATAACTCTTTGCTTGTCAATTACAGGAAACCTAAATAAAGTTTATATTATGCCTGGTGTTAGTTCCTTTAACTTCCAATATAAACTGGCGCTCTCTAAGTATTTACTAAATGAGTAGAATCGTGTCAGTTTATAGTGGTCTATCCTGTCTACGTAATTTTACTCTAAAAAGCATAAGCTACTTTTCTGATATAGTTATATGAAGTATCAAAATGAGGTAATGTAGCATAGATAATGGTACGGAACGAGAGTCAAGTCTGACTCGCGCTTGGCCAGTTTTTTTACAGTTGTGTTAAACTATAAGCATTCTAAAGTCTTTATTTTGTTTCTAGATTGCCTTTTTGGTACGTATGATTCGTAAATACTAACTGTGCTTAATACATGTTGTGTAAAAAGTTAAAATGTATTGTTTTTTCATGGTTAAAACTAGCCACATAAGCATCTTATACATTTGACTATTTATTAAAATTACGTGTCATCTTTTAGTCGCGCTATACATGTACCTTGTGTTAACGTTCAATTAAATTTGTTTTTGTTTTTCATACTTCATGTGTAGTTGATTGTTGTAATTTACAATGCCGTGGATAAACATTGTAAGTTTAAACAGATAAAATAAGGCCATCATAACAACCACAACGCTCTCATCTTGCTTGCATACAGCCATACAGCACGTGCCATAAACAAACAACTTTTTTAATTGGAACCATAAATCTGTACAGGTCGCGGCACGTAACTCTAGCGCTGAACAAAACGCGTCAGGGATAGCTGCGCATGGGAACGACTGGAGAGCCAATCGGCGCAACGCACGCCCGCCCGCGCACCTCGTTTCCCCCTAACACTTCCTAATTTTTACTTCTGCGCAATAACGGTCAGCGCTACAGTTTCGTGTCGCGACTATTGACAACTAGTGGCCCGCCTTAACTTCGCTTCGGTGTGGAGCTGTAGTGTAGACTAAAATGACTTTTCATATAATTATAAAAAAAACTGAAAATGGTATATTTGCCTTTTCCAAACTTCTATTGACATCACGTCACTCAATTGTTTTGCCTTCCCGGAACCTCTCCACTAACATTTGAAATTTATGGTATGGTATTAAAGTTCAAATTGAATTTCAAGTATTATTACGAATCGTTTGTATAGAAAAGTGTTGGTTTTGGACTTTTCAGGCAATTTGTTTAATTTTTCAGCCTCCATCCATCCTCGTACTTCAAGGAATATTCTAAAAAAATAATTATCGAAATCGGTTCAGCTGTTCTCGAGATTTGCGCTTAGCTTAGCAAAACATTCAGCGATTCATTTTTATATTATAGATTGTTACAGTACATAATTTATGGTAATGTTTTTATCTTGCCATTTTATACCTATCTCGGTTAGGTTTTAATTTGAGGCTTCAAACGAAAGTAAGGTACTTTGAAATCGATATTAAAAAAAAAATGCTGACCTAAAATGGCAATAAATAGATGTATAGAGAGAAATGGGAAGCCTTGGAGCAGGCCTTTACCTAAGGGGGGTTCCAGTGTCATTAAATGAATAGCTCACACAATAAACCTTCAGATTTATCTGTTGAAGCTCAAGCTTTTGCCTTTCTTGTATCCATTGGCGTAGCATAGGTCACTAGCACCCGGTGCGGATTCCAAATTTGCCGCCCTCTTATTTTTGCAATCCATTATAAAAAAATTGAGGCATGGTAAAAAGAGTACTTTTATTGAATAACACTAACCTAAGAGTGAAATTAACATGTTTTGACATAGAGTAGAAGGTAGACTATCACAATATCACATAGAAAAATTACAGAGAAAACGTAATACAATAATTCCTAAATAATAGTTATTGAGAAACCTTGCGCTTGCATCAGCCATGCATAGAACCTGCATAGGTACCTGGGTATTTGGTAACAACAACAAAAAAATGACGAAAAAAAACTGAAAGAAATTAACTTTTTTTATATTTAAATTTTTTTTCTCTATCTGCCACCTCCGCAGCGCCGCCCCCGGCAAAGTGCCGCCCGGTGCGGACCGCACCCCCAGCACCCCCCCCCCCCCCCCCATGCTACGCCACTGCTTGTATCCCACAATAATAATGCATTTTTTTATTATTCATTACGCATAGCTCCACAGTTCCAGGAACGTCTGATCCGGGTCGACATTGCATACATATTATAAATAAATGTATAATGTTTCCAATATTTTGAGTCACCGAAATACTTTGAACCGAATCCGAAGGCGTTTGCAAATGATTAATCCTTGTTTGTATTCAAAATACGAGGTAAATAGGTCGCTACTTGGAATACACATGTTTAAATTTAGACGCTTAAGAAGATTGTGTGTTTGAGTATGTATTTTGTTACATACAAAACTTGCTGTGTGGAAATGTGACAGGGGCTGCTGATCCGAAGTGACAATATTTTCGAGATCTTTGAGCTAACGGTTTAATAACTTAACTATTTCCCTAATGACAAAAAAAGAGAGCGCGGAAGGGGCAAAAGTTAGACAATTCGGCCCCTCGTGCCCTTTGATGAATTGTATTGTATCTATACGCAATAGTCGTACTTTTATAAGCTAAATTACACTTCCGGACACATCTATCGGCCGTCTTAGCATTTTTAAAGTGTTGACAATCCTGAGCTCTTCTGAGAATCCTTAGCTAAAATAAAATTTTACTTATTTTTAGGAGCTCGATGGCGCAAGTGGTTAGCGCGTTCGGCTGCGATCGTTGAAGTTAAGCAACTTTCGCAGTGGTCGGTCATTGGATGGGTGACCAATAATTTACTATCTCGAGCTCCTCCGTGCTTCGGAAGGCATGTTAAGCCGTTGGTCCCGGCTGCATCTGCAGTCGTCAGCACCCACCAATCCGCACTGGGCCCGCGTGGGGGGCCATGGTCCAATCTCCCTATTCCATCCATAGAGAAGGATGATTATTAAACACATTTTCGAGTGTTTCTAAAATTATTGCTCAACCATAAACAAATCATTTTGCTACAGTCCGTTGAAACTTATTACATTAAGCGAGCCGGTGGATGTGTCTGAAAGTATATAATAAGCTGAATATTGTTAACAAACAGAATATTTGATATAGTTAAAAAAGAAGGAAGTCTCATTACAAGCTTAATAAAAACGAAAACCTATTCCGTGCTCATTGCAAGTAAAAAAAAAAAAAAAAAAGCCTTGAACCAATACAATTCACCTGTCACCTTTTAGACGACCGAAGTGGCGCCAACGCGGCGCTGCGTCAGCGCATGCGTAACATGGCCGTTAAAAATTCTCGCGTGCCTATGAAGCCACTGTCACCGCACCATGCGGCGAAAATCGGTGAAACATTCATTTGACTATTCTCGCTCTCAATATTCATAACGGGCCATCCATTGTTTCCCGCCTTTTGGAACGTCACGTACACGCGGCGCCATCTTGAAAGGGACGTGCTCTCACACATCCAGAACCATTAGAACTCTGAACCGTCGATATCCTAAATCTCTATTTGGAACCGGGCGCGTAACACCTACGGCTCATTTTAAGCTGGTGGTTTTCTTGACCTAAAGAAAATTATGAATGTATGCTGAAGGTTTCGCGGTGCATAGAAATCAGGTAGCCACCAGCGTGGCGCGGCGGCATCGTACATTTTAAACGATTTTTCTGACAATCAACCTTTGTAGGTCGAGTGTGTACGCTCAGGCATGCGTTTTGAATAAGCAAGCGAGTCGATTAGAATATAGGTTTCATATTCAGAATGTTATACCAAAATAAAATATGGCCTCGTTGTTTTTTTATGCGATCTCGTGATGTTTATTTTTTTGACACCTAACCTGACATTAAGTAGCATATTATTGTCAAGCTCTCGTTAATCTGCGCACTCGCATAAAAACACTTTAATATAATTCTGTAGAAATGCACCGCTCCGTTGACTCATGTGACACAAATCCAATTTGGCGATGATGGACGCTCCATATGAGGCTGTAAATTATTTTAAGTTCTTGTTCCATTCGATGTGGAGAAGACATTTTATGGGCTCGTAAAAACGTCAATTTATTTTCAGTTATAAATCATAAGCCACGAGGACCAACTAATTTGTATGTCCGTCTACAAATGGAAACGTAGGGCGCCATCTAGCGGTCATACCAATTAATCTTAAGTGAATTAACCTCGGATGAATCATGCTTCGAGCCATCTCTATATGTATTGGTTTCAAGTACGCGAGCGACGTTAATAAATAAATTATTTATATTGGGTCGAGATTATAAATCAAAAAATTATGACGCCGAACGTACAAAGAAGTAAAAATGGATATTATGAATGGTGAGGTGAGAGTATAGTAGTAATAATATCAAACTAAAATTGTAGAAGAACAAATATTTGTTTCAGTTATCTAATTTTTTTTCACTCCCTGAAATACGTGAGAGTTATGACGCAACGCAACATTATATAAACTTGCTGCATTGTTTACATGCTTTTCAAAAGCTTTTAATTCATAATCACACTTACAATTATTATAAAATTCGTATTATATAAACTAAATGTTCATTGTCGAAACGAATTAACGCCCCGTTCGTCGGAGGCCGTTCACAGAATAATTACAATGCGTTGTAAATTTTGATGGTGCATCACAGAAAGCTGGCAAGCTGCGTGCAAAATGCATCGGACACGGCGAAAATTCTTATCACGCACGAACTCACCAAAGAGATCGCACTCCGTTACGACAGGTGACTTACATAACCTTTTTTGTGTTATCGTGAAAATGGCGGGCGCTATTTTAAAAATGGAATGCGACCAAATGCTGCCCGGGCACAATTTGTAAGCGTGCGCATGTATTACACTCGGACTTGGTGGAAAAAAGTCGCATTCTGCATTGCATAGCGCACCAGACGCCCCGCCATTAACATTCCTGCCTGCTCCGTTCTCTATTTAGAGCAGTAATAGACCACATATAACGACCCCAACGCTTTTTACCCAATCCTGTTCCAAACAAAAAAAATAATGTTTCTTAAGATCGCCGCTTCGTCTATGAATTCCTTCTTGATACAATCTTAACGACGCTGAGATTTAGTGAGTGAGAAATTTTGAAAACCCGTGATTATAAGCTAATTGTTGTTACTGACGCGGGGATTATTAATGAGAGGGTTTGGAAACGCTACGCAACCTAAAATAACGACTCCCACGCTTTGGTGTTTTCCGTTTGTGAGTTTAAGATGTTTAACAATGGATTTGTCAAATTTAAAGTGTTTGTTAAGAGAATGATGACGCTGGTAACGTTTGCCTAAGTATAAATGATAGTAATGATAAGATTACACAATCATAGTAAGATATAGTGTACAAGTATGTACCTTGCAATCTTGTAACGATTACAATATTTCTAATACTTTTCCTTCGAAATTAAGAAATTTTGATAACGTCGAAATGTTATTATTACATAACGCGGTTATTCTGGGAAAACATGTAAGGTATATTATTATCCTTAAAGAAATAATCATACAAGGCGCTTCAAATTATCCAATTGTTAAGTTTGAAAAGAGTCCGTCAAGTTGCAAATAAAGCTAAAGTATGAAAAAATTGCAGCTTCAACCATTCCCATCTTGTCAGCCTGAACCCATACACTGGAAATGTTAAAAGTTAAAAGTCGAGTTATTTTACAGTTCTTTCTGTAAACTGGGGTTTAGATGGACATCTGAAGAATTCGTTGAAGAGTTGAAAATTCGTTATGGTCATATCGAATGTTATGGTAGCGATTTTAGGGCTATCTCGCTCAAAGTAATTCGAAGGACTTTAAGTATATCCTTAATTTATCTGACACAATTCCTCAGGACATTCGTCTTCATTAAATTCAAAACTTTAATTATACCTGTGTACTTTTTTGTGGCCATCGAAATATTTCCCCATCCCAATTTCAATGCAATTCACACGTCCATAAAGCGGGCGACACCAGGGCGCATGATTCATTCGGAGAGCACATTCTTTGGCGACACACGCCACTTCCAATTGCTCAAATTGATCTCCTTGGAGCATTTTATCGAGTTGTACCTCTAATTTACGTCCTTTTTACGAACGGGTATCCTGATTATTCGTAAGACTCCCGAGATTGATGCGTCCTGAGTGTTTTTAGCGTCTCCTTCGTCAATGCAGCGGTGTCCCTAATTTCAGTAAATTACATCACGAAAACATTTTTTTATGTTTTGCAATGATCACGTCATTATTGTTATTGGAATGTTGTGTGTCTGCTCAGCCTTTACGTCTGAATATCAACCATTAAGCGCCTCTTGTGGATCACGGCAGCCACGATCGTGTCATCGGCTTTTAAGTTTCTTCAGCTTTCTGTAAACAAGTTATCACCTACGCGTACATTACCCTCCTTAACAGTAGAACAATGGGCAATTACACCTCCGACTTAATGGCAGTACGGCAGCTGCAAAAGAAAATTGTCAATACATTAGTCGAGGTGGAGATAGCGCTGATGGTACTTATTGCTAAGCGTTAGAACCGTCGTGTGGGACTTACGTGCGTTGTAACGTGGACGGACACCGATAATTTCTATCGGCATGGAAAGTGAGTGAAATAACTGGTTTCTCAACAATTGTGTGTGGAAAGCGGCTGGCTTCGCCCTCGGAAAACGTATTTCACTCGTAATGGAAACTCTGTGTGTGCACACGCTCATTGTTTGTTTTCTTCAAGCTTGTTCATTGTGATGTCACTGATTGCTGTGCCCCACTTATGTTTGCTTTTTATTGCATAATGTCTGATGTGATGGGTACTATATTTTCTCTTGTTTATCTTTTTCTTGCTGTTGCTAGACGGTGGAAATAGTTTTCTTATTTTTGCTATATTTACGTACTTGGTATGGTAACGATTTTAATATGATGAATCTCCATATTTTACAATTGTTTCACATTCTGTTTATGTAACCTAGTATTTGCCTCCTGTGGTCAGATAGAAATCACCTTGGACTCGCATTACTAGGACGACAAATGCATGCTGTCCGGCTGAACCACCGTTATTAATAGAACAATGCTATTCTAATTTGTAGATCTGTAGTTCCTGCAATTTTGCGTTCAATGCCATCTTGATAAAAGAGTTAATGTGATTTAAGACTTAATGAAGAATTAGCCCTTAACGATGTAAAAGTGCTCGCTTAGGTTTATTTTTATCTATTTTGGTTTAATTGTGGTTTTATCTAATGTTGATTTTGTAATTATATTTCTTTACGCAATAGAAGCAAAAATTAGGAAATCAGTAGGAGAATCAAAGTAACCGATATCGCTAGAAGGATTGTTCTGCTGAAGTGGCAGTGGGCGGGACACATAGCAAGGAGAACCGATGGCCGTTCGGGAGGAAAGGTTTTTGAATGGCGACCACGTACCGGACGACGCTCAGTGCGCAGGCCCTCTACGAGGTGGACTGACGATCTAGTGAACGTCGTGGATGCGAGTGGCACAGAACCGATTGGTGTGGAGATCTTTTAGGGAGGCCTTTGCTCAGCAGTGGGCGTCATACGGCTCATGAGGCTTTTCTAAACAATTTTACTATATAACTATTTTCAAAAACCTTTGTACATTGACCACACCGGATTTCAATTCTTAATCATTATTATCATACTTAATTATATTTTTCATAAATAACCAAAAGTAATCTGCCGAAACCGCTGACATCATTAGTTTACGCGTTTTATCTTGCGAGATGTTACAGTTTCGATTTTATTGTTCAAAATTATGTCTGCTTAACGCTTGTGAAGACCAGACGCAGTGGGCGCGCGTAACGATTAATCTCGGGCGAAAGTGTCTCCTCTGCTGACGGCGGTACTTTGATCCATCCAACTAGCACTGATTGATTACCATTGTTTTTGAAATTCTTATTTATTACTTTTTTAGTAGTGTTGCTCAGCAAGAAATTTGTCTACATTGATGTTAGT
The DNA here is from genome assembly GCA_902850365.2 of Chilo suppressalis. NCBI lineage: Eukaryota > Metazoa > Arthropoda > Insecta > Lepidoptera > Crambidae > Chilo > Chilo suppressalis. The sequence continues at coordinate 4,450,255 of OU963899.1, read as the reverse complement.
ATCGGTCGGAGTTCTTTACGATCTGATCAGAACTACTGGTTTCTTTAAATTGCATCATCTGCTCCCCAGGGGAGATTACTTCTGGTGCCGTTTTAAGGATCTTAGAGGCAGATAAAGAGGTCTACAGTTAGAAAGATAGCCAATTATATGAATATCTAATTATTAATTTCATTCGTAGTCATTCTCGCACTTTCCACAATATTGAAATCTATATATAAAACTCAAACGTGACTGACTGACATAGTGATCTATCAACGCACAGCCCAAACCACTGGACGGATCGGGCTGAAATTTGGCATGCAGATAGATGTTATGACGTAGGCATCCGCTAAGAATGGATTTTGATTAATTCTACCCCCAAGGGGATAAAATAGGGAATGACAGTTTGTATGAAACTTTGTCAATTTTAAACCGATCGGGCTAAGACTTTGCGTGCAGGTATAAGAAGAATCATAGATAAATGTCATTGTGTATAATACAAGCCTGAGAACAAAAACTGTAGTCTACACTTCAGCTCTACACCGAAGCGAAGCGAGGGCGGGCCGCTAGTATATTATATTTACAAAATAGGATCTTAGATGTCGTAAGTAAATATTTTGTTGATCACCGTAGTAACAGATGCGTTGCGATCCAATATTGATTTATTATTGATTGGTGCATGTTCTGATACGCATAATTGCATAAGCAATGAGCTTACATGCTAGGATTTTATTAAAGAACTCCATAAAAGGAGATCCAGATAGGCGAAACAATTCAATGAGATTAAAAACAAAGAATGATTGACAAATGAAATCGACAAAACAAGTGAAGGTCTCTTTATTATGTATTGAATGCCAAAGTCAACAGTCGGCCATGCGTAAATGAATTAAGTCATAATTGGTTACCGATAGAAGTGTCCGTACCGAAACGTGAAACACGTTGCATGTCCAATATTTGGTCACCTTGTGCAAATAAAGTCAGCTGACACTATGGCTGATACCCTAACTCCCGTGCATGTAAAACTGTATGCACGAATTCATTACGATCGAATGGTCACTTCCTATTGTCTTATCAAATTAATATTAAGTTTTTCTTTTTAAATTTATGTTCCCGTAAGCTTCAGTGCAGGATATATATTTAATACATAGTCATGTTGTTTTAATTTGATCACCAAATAAGACATGGGATTGAAAGTAAAGTTCGATTTAGTATTAAATGACGCATCAGATACACGTTTTAATATTATTTAATTTCCACTGTACATAAAGCTGACATTTAATATTCTGTAAATTGCTCCCAATCGGTACAAGTAGCAACTTATGTTGTAATATTTGATTAATCAGTATTTAATAAATAATAAAATAAATATTTCCAACACTCACACCAATTAGCCTAGCCCCAATGTAAGCACTGTAAGGTTTGTGTTATGGGATGCTAGGGTAACGGATAGAATACATATACTGTACATATATAAGTTTATTTATATGTAATACATATTAAACATCCATGACTAGAGTACAAATGCTTGTATTCATCACACAAACATCTGCCCCCACAGAGTGAGTTCTGAGTTGGCGACACCATGAAACCCGGCTTACAAACCACTCGGCCACGGAGGTCATCAAGGTCGTATTTTAGTTACATAAATTGAGATCACAATTATAGTTAACTTCTATTTACATATCTGTATTAGCTTTGATAATATCAGTTAAATGATTTATGATAACAACTCTAAGTTAGTTATGCCATGTGCATACATGTTCCCGAAGATTAGCATCTAAGGTATATGTTGACGTTATCTGAACCTGAACGACACTGAGACGTCGCTATTAAAAAAGGAAACTTGTTCACTTTCTGCTCGTTGCGCCAGCTTACTCGTACATATACATAGGTATATGTACGAGTAAGCTGGCGCGTGGTTAGCGCTGGTTTAAAGCTATAAAAAGCATATAGATGCTTTGTATAGGTTTAAACAATTTGTGGGCTTTGCTTCTATTTTGAAGGCAATTTTATAACTTTCTCCCGCTTGTAACTAGATCATGTCTTGAGGCATCCTTAACTTTGCAGTCGTCTCTTTTTATGTTACACCAAGGTAATTGTATTATAATTTTTGTATGTAAATTCTAAATTCAAAGGGTTTCATAATATTTATGTATCAAGAATGCATAATAAAACGCGCAGTACCGAAATAAATCTATTAATTATAGAGTTTGGTCATCAACCGATATCTCCGACTATGCTTCATAACCTCTTTCATGACGTATGGCTTTCATAATGTAGAATGCATCATCTTCTATTTATGCATCATATTTTATTCTGAAAATGAAGGTGATTAATTTTAATTGTATTTTTAACATAGAGGGTTTCAACAAAATTATCAATGTACATCAACTCAAGCACAGAGGCCTAAAATAAACATAACATCAATGGGTGATAAGTTGTTTTAAAAGCGCCATTATCACCTCGATGTACCGTCTAACAGAACAATCTGTTAGTCTAAATAGAAAACAATAAAAAACGAACAGTCAGAGTGTTGCCGAGACGTCTCAATCGGATCGCAGCCGCGATACTTGTACTAAATGGTCTGTCATTAGCTGCGAGCGCGCTTCTTTGCGCTTACACACTGCCACAATGGCTGTTCATGATCCACTATTGAGACGTGTACAATGAGATAGCATCGACGCCCAACATCTTCAGATACTTCACGAATAAAAGCAGGCGAACTGCATTCATTTCTATTATCAACATCTACCTCTTCAGGCGTATTACCAAATTACTAGACGTTACCTACTTCAAAAATTTCTACCAGAAATTGTTTTACTTTTACTTCGTGCTCGAAGACTAATCTTTTATAGATATCCAACCACCCACTGACTTTGAGTGAACAATAATATCACTTTTTTTCAGAAATCGATAGAAAGCGAAATGAGAGTTCCACAATTAACAGCTTTTAAGGGTTTCCTCGTAAATCTTGATAATGAAATGTTCATTGACTCATAGGTTGCATCTGCCAGTGAATTGAGTGCTGTAGCCGCTGCAGTTTAAAGTGAAATTTCGCTTGTTCCACAGTCGGACATAAGTCATTGGAAAGTGAAATGGGGCCGCACCTGACGTTGCTTTCTTTGAGTCTCGTGTTCTTTTTGCTTCAGTGAGAGTGGTCTAGATTTGATAATTGTGTCGGTAGCTATTCCGTGACGAGCCCGGCCCGATCTCCCGGTGATTCCGAACGTTCACTGTTTGTTTGTTGGATACTGTTTTGATAGGTGATAATTTTTCATGTCTATTTTATTGGTATGCGCGCATTTCTTGCGTCATATACTGTACACGTCATGCTAGAATCTAGATTGTTAAGAAAGAGAATGTCTTATCTTTCTTTACTTACAATAATTTAATTTTTACGATTAGGAATGATTTATTCAATAAAATTAGTGATTTATTTTTACTTTGAAATTACCCTACAAGATTAAGAAGTTTGAGGATTACTTACAAATATGGTTGTAAGTTTAAGGATAATGGTATTACGATTGTAAATTCCTGTTATGTTTATCATTAGTAGCAATAATAAATAATAATTGAGTAAATTAGGGGGCGTTCATAAATTACGTGAGATGTTTAAGGATGGAGGGAGCGAGTCAAATCTCATCTAATCTTACGTTGGAGAGAGGGGGGTCTCGGCAAATATCACACATTTTTTTTCTGATTGAAACATAAAACTAATATACTATTTTGGTCCATTTAATCCAGATTGTATATACTTCAGATTTATTTTTAAGATCATTCACTAATTCGTTCCAAAGAAAATAATTTCATTCAAACTTAGACGTTATACACATACATCTACTGACTGTCAATACGATTTAAGTATTTTATTGTTAAATTTTTATTACACTTATAACTTATTTGTTTCTTAGGTTTTCACGCACATAGTTTATACACTTATAACTCTCAGTAATATTGATTACTAGTCTTAACTAGTCGTAAATAAAAGCACGAAGCAAATTTTTCTTTTCTTTTTACAATAACAATCCAACGCGCTTAAGTAAGAAACCCACATTTTGAAAAATCTCATGGGAGATTGGGGAATGGGGGAGGAGGTTGAATAAAACCTCACGACATCTCACCAGGGGGGGGGGGGAGGGGGAATTCAAAAAAACACCTAACGTAATTTATGCACGCCCCCTTACTGCAATGAACCAATAATAGAAACCCACATTTTGAAAAATCTCACGTGAGATTGGGGAATGGGGGAGGAGGTTGAATAAAACCTCACGACATTTCACCAGGGGGGGAGGAGGCGGAATTCAAAAAAACACCTAACGTAATTTATGCACGCCCCCTTACTGCAATGAACCAATAATAGAAACCTACATTTTGAAAAATCTCACGTGAGATTGGGGAATGGGGGAGGAGGTTGAATAAAACCTCACGACATCTCACCAGGGGGGGGGGGGAGCTATCTCACGTGAGATTGGGGGTTGGGGGAGGGGGTTGAATAAAACCTCACGACATTTCACCAGGGGGGGAGGAGGGGGAATTCAAAAAAACACCTTACGTAATTTATGCACGCCCCCTTACTGCAATGAACCAATAATGCACGAACTCTAGAAACTCGTGCGTCACGGTTCAAATGAACTTAAACGGGAGCAGTATCCGATAAGACGATGTTAACTTTCAGTTTATCTATGGTTACCATCCTGGTTAAAAGCCATGTCGTTATAAATCATTAAAGTTAATGAAACATGGCCTTTAGTTATCGTTATATTGTTTTAAACTTTCATGGATTAACGGGATTGTTACCATGTACCTTGTTTTTTATGAGTCTCCGATATTTCGGCACTGTTGCAAGCGCCATGATCACGGAGTAACTGAGTTAGTTAGTTAGTTACTCCGTGATCAAGGCGCTTGCAACAGTGCCGAAATATCGGAGACTCATAAAAAACAAGGTACATGGTAACAATCCCGTTAATATCTGTAAAATTTAGTTATCGTTCCTATTCATGAAACATAGCCTGAGTGCGGGCTTTAATATACATTATGACTCACTTATAATTTGAATTCAAGCGTTTTGCACTCAACCGGCTCTTTCTAATCGAAAACCAATTGAAGCTGTCCATTTGTTTGTCTTTCTTTTGTCGAATGTTTGTCGAAAGTCGTGATTCGATACCAACATTGTTAGCTGGTCGTGTTTTTTAAGTCCTCCGGTCCATTTTAATGTTACATTGTCAACGTTAAGTTAGAAAGTGTTACTTCTTTTTACGTTATTCTCGGTTTGATCGTCCTGTATTGTTGCGGAAACGTAATTTGGTTTTTTAGCGCCGGTTTCAGGTGTGACGAAGGCACTGTCGTAACTTTCTCCGGGGATCCTCGTGGCGACGAGGGCTGCCCACGGAGCGATCGTTGACACGGTTCCCAAGTTAGGGGTTTTGCCCCCAGATTTACGGGCCGGATGTGTTAAAACGGACTTTTTTAGGGGCTGGAATTTATTGGGGGTTCTTTTAGGGGCTTTTAACAAAACTTGCAATTAAATCGAAAAACAAAACGTGTGTTTTCTTTCAGTTTTGTGCTTAGAATGGAACGCATTACGATATGAAACGACTGAACTGACTGTATGGCCTAATGCTGTATTGATTAAAGTTCTTTGCCTATCACCAATGGTTGAATAATAAAACAACAACATAACAATCATGTACGTTCTTTCATGCGTTCACGTCTTACTCACGGCTCACCATTCATTTTTGTCATTCATTCAATAAAATAATTTACTGTAACTAAATAAGAAACGTTTTAATTTATGAGCAACGAAAGAATTTCGGTAATAAGGAAGTACATATAAAAATCGATATTTAGGGGATTTTGAAAAATACTTAGGTGAAATTTTCGGTAAGGGTTGGTAACATTGATCGTTGAGTGATTAATCTGTAGGCGAGGTAGCTCGTGCGCAGACTCCGCGGCGCCCGCGCGCTATCGAGCATCGGCCGCGCGCGCCGACGAAAGTGCAAGTCGCCCAGTTCCCACGGCTCTCCTCCCGCACCGGCCTCCGGCTGCCGAACCGCCGAGAAACTATCGATTATTGTAATCCGAATTATTTACACTTTCGTGAAGCAATCTGACTCGCGCATGAGATCGAGTGGCCGATAGCGGGCGTCATACTATCCCGTATTTGGCCGGGGCATTGTTAGCGTTGAGAGAAAACTTCAAATTTGATTTACCGAAAATGGTGTTCAATGTAACGATATATCCATTATTGTCTACGAAAGTTATGATCTGAATTTCAGTTGGAGCTTTGTTCTAATTCTGTCTGTGGGTATTAATTCTTGTCTGAAGTTCTTTTATCCTTTTTGTCCAGGTGGGCGGTCGGTGGCTACCGCTGCAGCTGGAACTAATTGAGATGGTCATAAATATCAAGGGCACGATTGATAAAGTGATACGTCATCATAATGTTGGTTTATATCGGTGTTAGTTGTTAGTATAAATCACATTATTTGAAACGGAGCACTATGCCCAGCGGGCAGTGGTCCAAGACGTAAGCGGGCAGTGGTACAAAACATTACAATAAGTAATTCGCAAACACTAAACTAAACATTTTTCAATTACAATTTGATATGTTTTCTTGATAAGACTATAAATTTGTACTGACTGTGAAACATTTTAAACGTAAAGATCTGTATAATATTAATCACAACACGTTAGTCACACTTTTAAAGATTTAAAGATAACCAAATTATTTCTGCGTCCGCTTGCAATGATTAAACGAGAAGTGTATCGACATTTTATTTATTGCTTCTTGTTTGTAACTGCTTTAAGGCTGGTTCAAATTTATTACTGAATTTGACTGCAGAAGCATAAGTCAACTGGCCACGGGTCCCAATTCTTCTTTATCCGAGTTTGAATAGTCATCAAATAAAAACAATAAATTAGTAACTCAGTTTGTTATTTGTTACTACTGTCTAAATCTCTTAACTAAATATCATCTTATAATGAACTATTGAATGTGTCGTAAACATGCCTACTTATGTAAATATCTTTGATTTATATTGTTACGAACTCCGATAATTAAATGTAATACTTTTTTAACAGGTAAAACAGTGTGTACCTATGCATTAATTTTTGCCATTTCGGGATAATTACGGGACCCATTTCCAAAATTAGTTTCACCTGTTGAAAAAGTGTTTCATTTATATAAATATTTTTCTCTCGTATGTCCATTTAATAAGATTTTCAATATTGAACTGCCTTAACTCTGATTTTATTTATTTTTTAAGCATTTAACTACTAGATGTTTAAATCTAAAGAAAAGTTTACTAGAAAAAAATCCACGCGGACCAGGCAGCGGACGGGACTCAAACCCGCATCCTTCACTATCCGGGCGAATGCACTGACCATTATGCTACCACGGCCCTATTAGCCGCGTCGAAATTTTCCTAGCCTTAAGCTGCAAGGCAGCGCCATCTCTTCGCATTGTAGGTAACCCACAATGTCAAATGAATACTTTTTCAAGTATTAAACATTTAAAAGAAGAAATAGCAATTATAGTTATGATTTTATTTATTCGTTAACTCTTCTATCGATATAGGCAGAATCGCTACCGCTTTTGAATCGGCGTCATCTGCTGGGGATTATCGTAAATCACAGTATAGTGATCTCGGCTTCAGTGGTTTTACGTCTGTCGCCCTGTTAATTTATGTGAGTTTTGGGTGAAGGTGTGAGTGAGTGCGTGCGCGCATGCCGTCATGCTTGTATAGTTCATATGCCTTTGTGGATACAACTGTTAAATAGATTAACACCTGTATCACATATTAGTAAGAGTCATATTCCTGGTATATTCATATTATCCATTATAATTACCTAAAATGTGTATGATACTGATAGTCTGTCGATAACAACTCCGTGATAGATTATCTTTGGTAACCGTATCGTCGTCGTGTGTTCGAAATTTATTTGGACCTATATCGATTTCACATATGTCCTTGCCTCTCCTATAGTAATTTGTTTTTAATAACGATATCCCAAGTATATTAGTAGTTTATTGGCCCGCGGCTTGTCGCCGCCAGAGCCGCAGCCGTTAAAGTAAATCAACTTAAATAGTTTGTAAAGCCGGTGGCGCACACGCACGTCGCGACTCTAATGACTGTGTTCGTTATAACTTTTTAAATATAGAATACGAACATAATCTTTTACAGTAATATAATGAAACGTCGCTCCATCTTCGCCGATTTGATTTAGATACTTGAAAGCGCGGCATTGCCTAGAAATATTTTTAGAATTAGTGGAACATTTGTTTAGGGTAAAACGTTTACCTTACTGTAAACAACAGCTAAATACACTTCTCAACAACAAAATAGTAGCATTTAGTTGAGGGTTTATTAAATTACTTTACTATCCTGCCCCTCTAGCATGACCACCGAAACGGGATGTGATAAAGCGATATATCGGCATTAACTGTTAGACTACTATGGAGGTTTGACAGTAGTCTGACAGTTAATGTCGATATATCGCTTTATCATATCCCGTTTCGGTGGTCATGCTAGAGGGGCTGAAGCAAGAAATGAAGTTGCCTTTATATACATACGGGGTTGGAGAAAAGGCAAATATCTGTGTTAACAAATGAATTCTGGTCATTTAGGCAAAGCAATGTAGAGCAGTTCGATAGCACAGGTGGCTAGCGCATTCGACTGCGATCGTTGAAGTTAAGCAACTTTGGCAGTGGTCGATCATTGGATGGGTGACCAAAAATTTACTATCTCGAGCTCCTCCGTGCTCGGGAAGGCTCGTTATGCTGTTGGTCCCGGCTGTAATTGCAGTCGTTAGCACCCATCAATCTGCACTGAGCCCGCGTGGTGGGTCATGGCCCAATCTTCCTGTACCATCCATAGGGAAGGCCTCTGTGCCAGCAGTGGGGGGGAGGGGGAGGGGAACATTAATAGGCTAATGATGATGATGAGGTCATAAGGATAAATAGATAGATAAAGAATACTCCTAATTATGTAAAGATCGCACACAATCTATCTTTATATATATAATTCTTCTGTGAGTGTGTATGTCACTGAACTTCTCTTAAACGACTGGACCGATTTTGATGAAATTTTTTGTGTGTGTTCAAGGAGATCTGAGAATGGTTTAGATTCACAAAGACGTGTAGACAGGACAACGTCTGTCGGGTCCGCTAGTATATATATATACAAATTAATTGCTGTTCGTTATTGTCGCTAAAACTCGAGAACGGCTGAACGGATTTATCTTATCTTGGTCTTAAAATGTTCGTGGAGGTCTAGGGAAGGTTCAAAAGGTGAGAAAAAATAGAATAATTACCGGGAAAACCCTAAAAACAGCGAGCGAAGCCGCGGGCAAAAGCCAGTTTACAAATAAAAACAAAATGTGGCCATTGAGGTAAACCACTGCATCAGGGGGCCATTCGCCTAACGGAAATGCTTTGGAAAACGCTAACGCTTATGATTTCATTTTGTTATTTCTAGTCGCCTGAGGTTTTCAAATGCCTCGCGCTCTTTTTTTTCTTTTGCATTGGTAATAACAATATTAAAAAAAATGAGCGTGAGTTATATGAGCGTTAGCGTTTTCCATAGCATTTCCGTTAGGCGAATGGTTCCCAGAGCAGTGTGGACAGTATAAGTACCGCTGCTTCTCAAACTCATCTCGCGACCATTATTTGGCACGCGCCGCTTTGTCACCCTAATGACGTAGCGGTGTGATATGTCTGACGGACAGAGGTACCGTTGTCCATGTCTATATACATTCACATTCACACGTGATGTCATTTCAATCAAAACCTGTGGGCCTATGAAAGACATCCGGAAATATTTTCAGACAGTGACTACTCAATGAGGAACTCGATGGCGCATGTGGTTAGCGCGTTCGGCTGCGATCGTTGTTGTTATGCAACTTTCGCAGTGGTCGGTCATTGGATGGGTGACCAAAAGTTTACTATCTCGAGCTCCTGCGTGCTTCGGAAGGCACGTAAAGCTGTTGGTCCCGGATGTAACTGCAGTCTTAAGCACCCATCAATCCACACTAGGCCCGCGTGGTGTAGATGGTACAGGCCTTCCCTATGTATGTCCGTAATCGTATCGTGTAGTCATCGTCAAATTTTATATGGAAGGAGCCAGTCTCTTCTTACGTCCGGCAGAGGGCGCTGTTTAGTTTTCATTAAAACTGTGACGATGCGATACGGAACTGTCAAATATCGTGCTTGGGCCTCTGGACTGTCTGCCCTAGGTAAACGTAACGGTTGACAACTTCGAGTGAAGTACAGAAGTAAAAATACGTTTATTCTGAAGAAATGTTTCCCTCTCTAAGTCACACCTAAAAAGAAGTTCCTTAAAAGCTATCTTCACGTCTGGACTTCACCATCACTTAACATCAGGTGGGGTGGAGTCATTTGTCGGACCTATCTATATAAAAAATAATAAAAAATTACTAAGTTCAGTTCACTTAAATGTTAAGTCAACGTACGTTAATAAACGTGTCCGTAAACGTAAACGAGAAATTGGCCTTCCAATAAATTCGCGTCGGCCGTCAACCTCTTTTGTTTGCCAAATGGCTCAATTCAGTTCAGGAGGCCTACTCTAATTCAACGAAAAACGAAATTTCGATAGAAACTTCGCACTTTTCTTACTGTGTTTCTGGTTCGTTTTTAATTATAATAATATTCGTCGTCGGTATATAGAATGAGGTGTAGATTTTCGAAGCCTACTCAAAGAAAGCTTCAATTTGATAATTTATCGTTGAAATTAAGTATGTATAAACCATAAATTGACCAAAATTAAATTTCGTTTGAACTTCTTTATCGAAAGTGCGTTTCGAAGAAAGAGAGCAGATCCCTAGGTTGCAAATCTTAACTACGTATTGTGCGGGTCATCAATTGCCCCGCGCATCAGTGTCACATAGCATAGCTGTTGTGTCAAACTTCGCACTTTTCTTACTGTGTTTCTGGTTCGTTTTTAATTATAATAATATTCGTCGTTGATAGTTTATTGTTAAAATTATGAATGTATAACCTTAAATTGACTAAAATTAAATTTCGTTTGAACTTCTTTATCGAAAGTGCGTTTCGAAGAAAGAGAGCAGATCCCCAGGTTGCAAATCTTAATTACGTATTGTGCGGGTCATCAATTGCCCCGCGCCCCAGTGTCACACAGCACAGCTGATATGTCAAACTGCGCACTTTTCTTACTGTGTTTTTGGTTCGTTTTTAATTATAATAATATTCGTCGTCGGAAGCTTCGATTTGATAGTTTATCGTTCAAATTAAGTACGTATAACCTTAAATTGACTAAAATTAAATTTCGTTTGAACTTCTTTATCGAAAGTTCGTTTCGGAGAAAGAGAGTAGACCCCTAGGTTGCAAATCTTAATTACGTATTGTGCGGGTCATCAATTGCCCCGCGCACCAGTGTCACACAGCACAGCTGATGTGTCAAACTTCGCACTTTTCTTACTGTGTTTTTGGTTCGTTTTTAACTATAATAATATTCGTCGTCGGAAGCTTCGATTTGATAGTTTATCGTTCAAATTATGAATGTATACACTTAATTGACTAAAATTAAATTTCGTTTGAACTTCCTCATCGAAACTTCGTTTCGGAGAAAGAGAGTAGACCCCCAGGTTGCAAATCTTAATTACGTAGTGCGGGTCCTCAATTGCCCCGCGCACCAGTGTCACACACCACAGCTGATGTGTCAAACTGCGCACTTTTCTTACTGTGTTTCTGGTTCGTTTTTAATTATAATAATATTCGTCGTCGGAAGCTTCGATTTGATAGTTTATCGTTCAAATTAAGTATGTAAAACCTTAAATTGACTAAAATTAAATTTCGTTTGAACTTCGTTATCGAAAGTTCGTTTCGAAGAAAGAGAGTTGACCCCCAGGTTGCAAATCTTAATTACGTATTGTGCGGGTCATCAATTGCCCCGCGCACCAGTGTCACACAGTACAGCTGATGTGTCACCGGGGTCATTGACTCGCGCCTCCCAGCTGCTGCACTCTTGGGTTGATGTCACTTATTTTTGATTTGATTTTAAGTGCTCACATCTGCGTTGCACAGCGAAATCGGTACGCGATTCAAGTACTAATACTAAAGTTCGCCAGATTTGTTTACAAGTGCCGTATTTGATTAACTGAAGTGGATTTATGGGTAGTCTATTATAGAAGAAAACAGAACACTGCACTCAAAGACCACAATTCTGAAAAGTCGGAGTTTCATGACGAAAAGTAAGTAAGGCATTGATAGGCATAAATAAGGCTTTGGATACATCAAACCCGTTATCGGCTGAACTATGCTCGGGCTTCGTCATCGACCATATTCGGCCGATAGGTCGTATTAATTTCTTCTAGTATTTCTTAGGCTGCAAAGCAGCGTTATTTATCTCTTCGCATCAATGTCTGGCCGGAATTGTAGGCTAGTAAAATTTTCTTAAGATTTAAATATCTAGAAGTTAAATGCAAAAACATTGACTTTGATAAGAGTTGTTTTTGTTTAAAAAAAATAATGAATGTGATATGCAATGAATAAATGAATAAATAAATAAATGAATAAATAAAATACAATTCCAAAGCCGAACCGTATTTGAAACTTTGCTTTTAGTACACTAAACAAAAGATAAAAGTATTTTTGAATCTAATAATATTGGTAAATGGAGTCCTTAACATAACTGGAATTCAAACACACCCAAAATTAATCACAATAAATGTATATTTAAACGACATCCTTACCTTAATTACACAACAGTTAATTGCGACGCATGAACAAACAGCTGGGAAAGTTCAACGTTCTCCAAACAAGTGTTCACCAAAAGCTTGGGTCAACTCTCAATGCAAACAATAATGTAATCTCCCATCATCATCACATGACATCACAATATGATGCAAAAATTGCGAAGCGCATCAATTGTATCCCTTCGCGGTAATTTCAACTCTTATTGCGTTGGGGAAAGGTTTAAATTGTAATAGATACCCACTGGTTTATCGAATAACGTAGTTTTTCAGGGTAGCCATATGCGAGCCGTGGGAACTCTGACATTGTCGACGTTGACTCATTGGGTACTGTTAACTTTGCGTGTAGTAGTATGATTTGTTCACATTTTTTTTTTCAATATCTTGGATAAATAGACAATTGTTTTCTACTAACCCCTGTGGTTCATAATATATGAATCAGTAAATAAATACACATGTTCATTGGTAGCATTTCTTATTTAAATACTTTTTAATAACGAAAAGTAATGTTAACTGTTTTAGTTTTCGGAAGCTATGATAATAAAACAAAAGACACGTAACTAGAGCACCCTCGCGACTCACTAGAATCCACAGAATTTGAAACAGTTTCGAGTGTTCAATTACCGCATATGTTTCAATTGAAATATGCGTTCTCTCCAAGCTCGATCGAGAGAATTTTATTGTCAATTTCACTTTTAACAATCGGTTCTAAATATAAGTGTTACTAGCGTCAAGAAGTATGTGGTAAAAGTGAGAAAGCTGTTCAATAAGCTTTTATAACATTTTAGACGTCACCTTATGCATTGTTGCGATGTCAATGGAACGCAATATTATTGCCTGCATTGAAAATAACTAAAGGCATTGAAAGTCGCGATGACGATTTGATGATCCCTATTCTCGGTATATTGCAACATTTGTTAGTTCAATCTATTACTCGTAGCAAATTCGTTAATACACAACAGCTTTGATCAGCATTTTACGAATTGCCGATCTTTCATCAATTTGTATGCTTAGTATACGATTTTGAATGGGAACTTCGACGTCCGTCTTTTATGGGCACTAAAAATCGTCAAGATGAAGTTTGATGAGTGTTTATATTCTTTTTATCTTTGGATACTGCAAAAACTTTTGTCAATAATAAAAAAAAACTGATTCCAATGTAATAAAAGTTATGATTATACTTGATATATTTAAAAAACACACGTTAAATAATCTGTTTATTTTTAAGACCTTGTTTGTTTTAATATGGTATTAGATCATCGTGTTTTATGCCACTTTTTGCAATATTAGTTCTTTTTTCAAGGCGATGCGCCAGTGAATCTGGACATTGTTAATAAGTTTTCTCAGAATCTTTTCAAATGTTTATATACTTGATTGCTTTTATTTTTATTTGTTTTCAATGTGACCTTTGGAGATCTCAAGGCATAACATACACAACAGTGTATGTATGTTTAGTTTGCTCACTTCCACGAATTATTTTATTGACATTGAAACAAATTCACCAATGACGCAACACAATAGAAATGTCACTATCCGAAGTCAAGATAACAATAGAAAATACTCGAAAAAGCAAACATTGAAGTGTAACTTTACGACATCCTCTTTGGAATTTACAATCATTCTTCATTAATTTACTTGATTGATTTTATTTTTATTTATTTTCAACGTGACCTTTTGATATCCCAAGGCATTGAAGTTACAAAACAATCACAATAGTGTATATATGTTTAGTTTGCTCACTTCCACGAATTATTTTATTGACATTGAAATAAATTCACCAATGATGCAACACAATAGAAGGCGTGGAATGTCACTATCCGAAGTCAAGATAACAATAAAAAATACTCGCAAAAGCAAACGCTCAAGTGCAACTTTACGACATCCTCTTCGGAATTTACAATCATTCTTACTTATCTTTGTGTAAGGGATTTTTGGACGATGACCGAAGCCGATTTTTAGGACGCGACAAAAACGAAATCAGCGACACTATGATGCATGAGGCTGTTATCTTTACTGTGCGATAATAATGTCATTTTTATTTTCTGTACAGTCTGGTGTTAAAAGTTTGTTTTTTTTGTCCCCAGGCCAGTCGGAAGATATCTAAGTGCGGATATCTGTTCGTGGCGCCGGGCTGGGACTTCTCCAACCCGCTCTACAGAACAAAGGTAAGGACTTCTTAAAATAATACCAAGTTAATGATGTCAAAAGCAGGAGGCAATCCTGAAAGTGCTTAAGAAATTCTAAAGAGCTTTAACCAAGTTCTTTCTAGCTTTAAGGCCCGTATTAATAGATCATTCTCAACTATGGGAAACTAGTTGTCGTTGGAAATGTCCAAGGCAAAAGGAGTCGAGGCAGATCCCCAACAAGGTTGTCAGATCAAATTAGGGAGTAATCACACAATAATTCATATCATTTTTATTCAAATTGGTAGCATGAAACCTAAAGCAGCTCTCCCATAGTTTTTTACTCTATCACCTATTGAACCATTCAGGTCTCCTTGTAGTCGCGGAATAAATGGTCACAAGAAACACCAAAACCTTTGACATAAAATTACACGATGTATTTCCTACAATAACAACAGATGATTCATAACACTATTGTTGAAAACACCTTTTCAAATTGCGTAAGTATTTGCAACTGTTCAAACCCGAAAACAAATTTAGCAGCTAAGTAATCTGATAGTTCTTGACTAGTCACACATTTGCAATCAGATAAGTTGTAATGTGGAGGAGCTCCATGGTGGAGGTGGTTAGCGTGTTCGGATGCGATCGTAGAAGTTAAGCAACTTTCGCAATGGTCGGTCATTGGATGAGTGACCAAAAAGATTTCATCTCGAGTTCCTCCATGCTTCGGAAGGTACGTTAAGCCGTTGATCGCGGTTGCATCTGCAGTCGTTAGCACATGAGCAGTGGGTCATGGCCCAATCTACCTATTACATCCATAGGGAAGGCCTGTGCCCCAGCAGTGGGGACATTAATAGGCTGATGATGATGTTAATGATGTGAGTTTCTATATTAATGGTATATTTATTTATGTATTCTTTTATGCAGGGTCAAAACCTGGTCTCAGCATAGTTGCCACACGCTACCAGGCGTGTGACGATAACGCTGGTATTCTGGTAGGGTCTGTCAGGTGCGCAATAAAATTATGATGCCCAAAATGAGTGCAAACTTCTTTATACTGCAAATCAGTAACAAAAGTAGACATTTTAAAACAGAAATCGAATAGAAAAAATACTGGAAACAGCATACTCAAATCTAGAGATAACCACATTTATCGATTGTTAAACGGTACGAATTACGGTCAGCTAGTAGAGAGATATAAATAAAATATAGTAAGGGTTAACATAAGATTTTTTTTATATTTTAGTAGAGTATGTGCGGAAAGAGAATGGGATTTAGATTGGAGGGCGCTGTAGTGCTTTTCTACCGTATTTGTAAGGTTTTACCCCTTTTAGACATGATTAAATACAAAAAACCACAAGAAATCACAACAACAAACAAATCCGTATCAATACAAAACTTTGACGTTTTACAGATAGCTGGGTTTGATTGCCAAATAAAAATCTTAATGTTAGTTCAGTTTTTCGCCACGCCCATTCTCTTTCCGCACAGATTCTAATTGTTATATTTTAGTAATTGTAAAGACGACAAACTTGAGACACATTAAAATCAGCCTCAGCCAGGGATAGGGTTACCATCCGTCCGGATTAGCTCAGATATGTGCGGACTTTGTCCGGAACTTTAAATTATCCGGTATTTTTAAATTACATTCAATATGAATAATAAAAGTATATATATTGATTTATACACCATACCATTGTAACTAAGTGAGTAATGGTACCATTTTGTGACTAAAAAGTTAAGACTTTTTTCGAAATGTCAGGATTTTTGTCAGGTACTTTTGAAATTCCTAAATGGTAACCCTAGCCAGAGACAAATATTTTCTTCTTTTTCGCCCTTTATCCGTAAAAGAAATTTGAAAGTAATATTAAGCACGTAAGATATTTTTTTTTGAGTTGATAACGTTTTCCTGCTCATGATCGATGATAATCTCTCTCTCATTCACTCGAAAAATCATTCTTCCACGTTCGCCATACATCGCTCATGTTCTACCAGTACTTCAAAACCTGTTCCAAACTCGGTACGTATTGCACACGGTATTGAGTTAAACATACCTGCCTAGTTTCGATACCTGGTTTCTGTAATTTGGTAGGTGGGTATTTGAATTCGCACGTCGGCCGTATTTTTTTGTCACTTTTTGGCGCCGTCGCTGCGGGACTCGTCCCCCGCCGGGCGTTATCGTAATCTGCGATTCGCGTTTCGGATCGATTTTGGCTGTTTGCGTAATAATTTTTGTATAATTCCTTTTGCTGTAATAACCCGTCCTGGGCGCCATTTTGGGACCCCGCAGACCACGAGCTTTTGATCGGCCGATAGTTTGACTTTGTTGGGTCGGATGCGTGTACAATGGACCGACCGATAACTTCAAATTTAAGATACCTATATACAGTTTATTTTTTGCTCCAGTTTGAGCATCCGACGTTTGTTGGTTGTTTTGTGATTTTTCAGTACGTAGCCAGAGTTACACTGAGTAAGCCTGTGTTTTTAAAACTGCCTGCTATAGCATAATGCTTATGGAAAATTTAAAATCAACGCTATGCCTGAGCCTGCCGTGATCGTTAATTAGATGTAGATGATATATTGGCTGATCTGCTAGTACAGACCATGCATGATTGCTAAACTCTACCGTTGCGAGTTTATAGAATAAATGAGAGTTTTGAACACTGGATTGTGTCATTTTTATGAGAGAGAATGAAATTCCTAGCAATATTATAAATAAGGAAGTATATGGAAAATCTTCTGTGTGTATATGTATTCATTTCAGGTGGCATATGCATAAACACTTACCAGTCTTGTCAATAAACGCATAAATTAATTATAGAGGTGGTTTATTTTTTTGTGGACTTAATCCCATATTTTATGTATATGTCGTAGGATGATTTGATAAATCGTTTTTTTGCGAAAATCCAAGGGATTTTGAGAAAACACGGATAATAAGACAATAGTGATGACATTGCTCAATCTTACTGTTGCTTTAGAACTGGCTATATTATAATATAACTATACTTTAGTATACTTATTATTATTATATATTACTATTAGAAATTAGTTAGAAAAATTCAACGGAACTACTATATAATAAAATCAATTCGAGTGACTTGGTTTTTTATTACAAATAATTAATCACATTTTACATTTTTGATATTTGTTACAGTGCGTCACTAGGAACTCACTTATCAACGAACCCACATAATTATATTATATCATCAATTCAATGTGTCATACATTCATACAATCGTATTAGATTGTACGTAAAAAGTATTCAAGTACTTTGTTACGTACGGGCAACCAAAAGCGTATTTAGATTTATATCCAATTTTAGAATTTAAGAAACGTTTATTTTAAAATTCATCTCGTCTCAGTTTTAGACCACTGTACTGTACCTTTATTTTTTTGTATCATACTTATTATTAGCTAAAATATCTTTTGCATTATCTCTTTCGCGCCATTTGTGAAGTCTTAAAAGTTTAAATTTTATTTAGGTATATTATCTGAAAGTTCTGTGAAACTTGTAACAAGGGCATTCAATATAAAGAAATGTAATAAATCAATCGCATGACAATCAACTTACTCGAAATTAATCATGATCTTTTATACGTTGAATTTTACGTTGCATTTTTATAATGCAAACCGTACTTCTGTGAATCAAGGTTCATTGACACATTCCGTAGAGCCCCAAAACCGCATTGTCCGAGTGAAAAAAAATCGACATCGCTTAGCATCGATTTTGCATCGATCCTCATACCTTTTGGTTATCGATAATAGTCTTTATGGAGGTAATAAATATGAAGGCTCTCTCGATATCAGATTAGGGTCTAATACTTTTTGCACAACACGTCTGGGTACCCCGTCAATGTGACCTTGACAAACCACAAGCATTTTAAAGGCTCTGTATTAAAAAAATGCTGTTACTCTTGTCTTATTCGCCAATTGAAATGAAACAAAACATAACATATTTAAAATATAAAATAAAACATATTGATTTTTATTTTATTTTTTACTTTGTCTTCATTTATTTTCTTCATCATGTCATATTTTATATGAGCTGGGAATTAATTTCCACATGCAAGTAATTGAGTTAACCTAATCTTTCCTGTTTTTTTTATGTACGCTAAGTAGGTATGTCTACCGGATAGTCATAGACTTCTTACGTATTACAAAACAAAACGATATATACGTGGTCGTGTAACCCCAGTAAATACTTAGGAGAATTCAGTTGGCAGTGAAAAAAATATATGTTGAATATTGCCTAGACTAAGTCGAGTTTTATCTTTATTATATAAAGAGAGAAAAGCATACACTGACAGGCTGACTGACTGATTCATCAATGCACAGCCGAAATGGCTGGACCTAGAATGATGAGGACAGTAAGCTGTGTGTTCATCGTCATCATATAAAAAGCAACCGTTTCAGCTCCCCTAGCATGAGTACCGAGTTAAAATATATAACGCGTTTTTATCTCGCTCAATTGTCAAATTACTATGGAGTTTGGCAGTTAGACGCTATAAAAAACTTCATCATCAGCCTATTAATGTCCCCACTGCTGGGGCACAGGCCTTATGGATGGATTAGGGAGATCGGGCCACGATCCACCACGCGGGCCCAGTGCGGGTTGGTGGGTGCTACCGACTGCAGATGCAGCCGGGACCAACGGCTTAACGTGCCTTTCGAAGCACGGAGGAGCTCGAGATAGTAATTTTTGGTCACCCATCCAATGACCGTCCACTCCGAAAGTTGCTCAACTTCAACCACCGTAGCCGAATGCGCTAACCACTGGCGCTATCGAGCTCCTCATAAAAAACTTGATATATCAGCGCACAGCTTAAGCCATTGTACGGATTGCGCAGAAATTTGCAACACACACCTATAATGAAGCTATAATGGTGTAGGCCTGTGCTATGAATATATTATCTAAAACTCACCCCTTAAAGCGGCCGCTAATATGTTATATGTATTAAGTTAGATTCTTAGTAAGTATAAAATAATAAAACCAGTTTCGGAAAATTCAAAACACATATAGATAGTTTATAAAGACATACTGTTGGAGTATTGTCCTATATGGATGCGAGACGTGGACTATGACGCAAAGAGACAGAGCAATATTGGAAGCATTTAAGATGTGGTGCTGGCGAAGGATGGAAAGAATTAGTTGGACAGAGAAACTAACAAATGAAAGGGTATTGGACATTGTGTATGAACGGAGAACTTTACTCGACACACTAGAGAACCGAAGGGGAAGAATGTTCGGTCACCTTGTACGACACGACAAATTCATAAAAAACATCATTGAGGGAAAAGTAGAAGGAAAGAGAGGAAGGGAAGACGGAGGATAGCCTACATGAAGCAAGTCAAGGAAAAGGTTGGCGCCGAGTCGTACAGGGGGCTCAAAGAGTTGGCGGAGGATAGAGGGAGATGGAGGTGGATACATAGATTGCACCGACAAGAGAATAGCTCTTAAATTGAGAGAGATATAGATAGTTATGTTAGCAAGCAGGCTGTACATCAGCATTGTAAAGCAATTTCAATACTATATTTTATAGCTATTAACGGGATTGTTACCATTTACCTTGTTTTTTATGAGTGGTACGGGTATCGAGCGCAGTAAAAGACGACGTCAGAGGGTAGACCGATATACCTGCCAATAACATCTACCCGCAATTACTTCAGTTACTCCGTGATCATGGCGCTTGCAACAGTGCCGAAATATCGGAGACTCAAAAAAAACAAGGTACGTGGTAACAATCCCGTTAATAGCTATAATGTTAGTGACCATGAAAGTTTAAAACAATATAATTTCAATACTGTTTCCAAACGTGGTTCCAAAGAGTTCGCTTCATTAATTATGATTTAAAAATGTATCATTACATAGAAACCGTCCATTAGCGTCATACACTGCAGCGGTTGTATTAAAAAAAAATATAATCTACAAGACATTTCCAACTTTCTAGCCGTTCTGCAGAATGACCGCGCGCGCGCGCATGCACTGCAGCTTGCTGACCCAAGATAGTCAAGAGTAGGTGATAGGACTTAAAGAAATCTCTAATCTACGAAAGTTTTAAATTTTATACTCGTAAGATATTTTTTATTTTAAAAGGGTGGCATACAAGCGTGAAAATATCACTGGGAACAGTTCGGGATGCTAAAAACGAATTGCCCTAATATTTGAGTAACATAATAATTGCAAAATACGAATTATAAAAATGCGTGTGCGTCACGGGACGCATGACAGAAGTTAACTAATCTAAGCGGAGCTGCGTGTTAGAGTTAGAAATGAGGAGTATCTCCATCAGATTGTTGTTAAACTAAATAAGCACAGGAGAGTGGTGGGTGATAGTGGGGATGGAAGGGCGAGGGAGTAGGGAAGGAGTGGGGTCTGAAACACCCCTCTAGTACTTGGGCGGGCTGTGGCGTCTATCTCCTTATGGTAGCCATACACACTACGAGAAATCGTTACGATCAGACTGTACAGTTCGAACGGAACAGTTTATCGTACGTGGCGTACGTATAGAAAACTGTGCAGTTTTATAACATACACGCTACGATTTATCGGTACCGTTCGGACGGTACAGTCTAATCGTAATGTTTTCTCGTAGTGTGCATGGCTACCATTAGGCGGAGGACGGTCGCGGCGAAGGGGAGCCAGACAGACTGGCGTCGTGACGCGATACGTAACGAAGCGGTTAACCCTCTCATAAGAAGTTATATTATCATTAATTCTCCAAATTTATAATTCTTTCAATTGCCAATATCGGCGAAAGGCGTAACAGAGCAACGGACTGACGGGCTTTCGCATTTTTTGTAATTTTAAAGATTGTTTCATTATTGTGTCTTAAAGCAGCTTCGGAACACAATTGAGGCACGATCATTACGTTGACTTTGTAGAATCGACACCTGCGCATTCGGCTTTAATATTTGACGACCTTTCACTAAAGCTTAATATTTAAAATGCAAATAAAACTTACGGTTAAAAAAAGAAACGCAAACACGCGCAACGCTAAGTGGCTAACCAAATTCGCATGCATCTTAAAATTTGAAATTTTGACACGTTTTTTAATTGAAACGTCGTACTTTAATGGAACCCTTGTTAGAGAGACTTATGAACTGAGAATTGAAACAAAACGAAATCTGATTTGAATAAATTATTGTTTATGCTTTTTTTGGTGGTGCTGATACTAAATCTTGTAACAGCATAACAAAAACAAAATGATTTCTTGTATAAGAACAAAAAGGATATGTTCTAAAAGTTTTTTTTGTAAGGTTAAAATTAAAGGACAAATAAACATTATATACTTTTAAATAAAACTAGTTTTAACGGGTTAATGCACGAACTTTATTTATTTACTAGTGGCCTGCCCTCGCTTCGCTTCGGGGTAGAATTGATCAAAATCCTTACTTAGCGGATGCCGACGTCATAACATCTACCTCCGTGCCAAATTTCAGACCGATCCGTCCAGTGGTTTGGGCTGTGCGTTGATAGATCACTATGTCTGTTAGTCAGTCACCTTTGAGTTTTATATATATAGCTTGACGTTTCGCAGCCTTTTCAGGTCAGCATCGTCAGAATTCTGACGATGCTGACCTGAAATGGCTATGAAACGTCAATAATGAGTGATGTGCGTGAAAACCTAAGAAACAATTATATACTTTTATTAATTTCCGAGAGCCTTGTTTATTAGTTGTTTTTTAAGTTTTTTCGGGGCCGAGTTTGAGTCCCATTGAATGTGAATTTATTTACTTTTTATCTATTGTGTCCTTCGTGTCTAGCAGTCCAGTACAGGTCGCGTCACGTAACTCTAGCGCTGAACAAAACGCGGAGGGGATAGCTGCGCATGGGAACGACTGGAGAGCCAATCGGCGCAACGCACGGCCACCCGCGCACCTCGTTTCCCCCCAAGACATCTTAATTTTTACTTCTGCGCAATAACGGTCAGAGCTAGAGTTTCGTGCCGCGACTTATATTAGTATAGTTGTAATACGTAAGTCTGTAAGTAGTCAATTACTCAAAATAAAAACCAAGTTCAAACCCGGGGACGTATAATTTTATACAACACAAACAACCCTTCATGATAGACATTTTTTTTGTAGCCGATAAATTAGTCAACAGACTAAACAGTAGCTAGCGCCCATTTTATAACTTTACTGTATTTTTTGGATAACTTTTAATGTTACACTGATCCCTCAAGCACGAGTGCAGTCTTGCAAAAAAATCATTGTACTTTTTCACCAGTACAAAATTGAATCATGGATTTCATAAAACAGTTTACGTTTTCAATCTACAAGTTTCGTGCTTCACGGGTCACTTGCGCCTCTCGGTGCCGCCATCTCGCGTCTTTTGTTGACAAATTATACAATTCATACAACGTTGGGTAATTCAGTTAAAGCTGCCCCGTTATCGTTATTGTGCTCTACAATGTCATCATGACCTCTCTTTGAATAGGTTACGTAAAGTATTCTGAAATGACTTACTCGCAAAAAGACTTTTGATGCGTTTAAGACTCGTCCAATTACAGAAAAAGGCGTGAAAAAGGCATGATAAAAAATAATAATTCCTCTTCATCATCATCAGCCTATAAATGTCCCTACTGCTGGGGCACAGGCCTTCCCTATGGATGGAATAGGGAGATTGGGCCATGACCCACCACGCGGGCCCAGTGCGGATTGGCGGGTGCTAACGACTGCAGATGCAGCCGGGACCAACGGCTTAACGTGCCTTCCGAAGCACAGAGGAACTCGAGATAGAAGATTTTTGGTCACCCATCCAATGACCGACCACTGCGAAAGTTGCTTAACTTCAACGATCGCAGCCGAACGCGCTAACCACTTGCGTCATCAAGCTCCTCCTAATTCTTACTTCTTGATAATTATTACACTATATGTGTAAATTTGTGTATATAAATATTTTCTAAAAATATTTTTTTTTGTTTAATCACCCGGGTAGTACCGCCATTTGTTTGTCCATGGATCTATCTATCTATAGATAAAATTTTCTTTTATTCAAGAATGTAGATTTATTACTGCTCAATGCTCATACCAAAAATCAACGTCTGCCAACACATTGTCTTCCTAGTTTGTTAGTTTGCGAGAAAAATAACAGTTGACGTATCAAGTGTTACTCTTGCGCAGTCCTGGCATAAGAGTATTCTAGATACAACCTAATAATAGGGCCCTACTCTGGTTACGTTTACAGATGAGAAATCGCAAGGAATTATCGATTGAGTAGTTACAGCATTGTTGCAATTGTAATGAACGTATTTCCTCACGGGGCGAATGAGCAAATCACCTGTTCGTTACATCTTGTGTAAAACCTGCGCCTTCGCTCGTTATGTAGTACGATAGGTTGCGAGTACGGTGGCTGTGATTGTAACTCGTTCATTGGCTACAATCATGTCCATCTGGTAGTCACGAGCAGCTTATGATATTAAAATCTGCTTATTTTCATACTCCTGCGCAGCCGTTGGCCAACACCAGGGAGTGGTGTTTTACTACACGAGTTTTTTAAAACAACTACTCCAGTGACAGCGATAAAGAGGTTTCGTCAGAATGGCAAATAAACAAATTTGTATCCCGCCTGATATCATATGCGAAGCGATCACCATAATTCACAGAGCTCTGTGCTGAAGCCTAAAGCGCTTATTCCACCTGACTAAATTCAGACGTCCTAGTTAGGATCCTAAAAAGAAAGCTAATTAGAAGCTTCTGATTAAACTTGACTAATTTAGTTATTGATTCAGTAACTAAATTAGTCAAGTGAATTTAACTGTAAGCGCGCGGCGAATTCAGTCGATCTTTTACTTAATGGCTCCAGTCCTGTCAAAGAAACAAAAAATCGGTCTTTTCGTAGGCCTGGCCGATGGTTCAATAAGAATAAAAGAAAGTTAAAAAACGAAAAACGTGAGTGAAAGAATATTAATATTATTGTTATCGTTTTTGTTCTAAAGATACGGCATATCTTTATAAAATTCGATTATGTTGCTCATAACTTCTTTTTGTTTTCGTGTAATTCGTAATCGTAGACACAGTAACGTCCTCACGCAGTGACGCCTGCGGTGCGACTAAAGCATCTAACTAAACCCTATCACACGTTCCTAAATCGCAATATAAAATAAATTCTAAGTAAGATACTAAATGATTTAGTCAGTCAGAAGCCACACTTTTTCCGATTTAGAATGCTAATTAGGATACTAACTTCCTAAATGCTATTTCACTTGACTGAATTAGTTACTGAATGATTTAGAACGTCTGAATTTAGTCAGGTGGAATACGCGCTTAAACTAGATACTTGCTACATTTTTTCTGCCCCTTTGAGTCGTGGTAACCTTTCTTACTCCAAGAACAAATCTTTAACAGTACAGGCTGATGTGGTTAGCAATATTGCGTAAGACACACGTACATCTTTAAACTGCTCTAATTTGAACTTAGTTCATCTCTCGGCCTAACCAATAATCCCACCACAGGGCCTGCTGGGTCCACCGGTATTTTTTACCAGCTGTCCCACTGTTCCAAACAAAGTTCGCCAGTGAGTCTAGGCGTTATTGATTTTTACCATGGTCCCACCGCACTCTCCCTCTCTCTCTCTATCTCTCTCTTAAGTAGCAATTATTTACAAATACTCTTTTATAATTAAATTATTATCTTTATAGTTTCTTTGTGGACGACGAGGTTAACCGGCTTACGGAGCACCATGAAGCAACCGCGCTTGTGTAATTCTATCGGTTCGGTATTTATTTATGGGAACCAGGTACATTGGCGTTAAGGAACTTCAATTATTTGAATCTATTTATATGATCTTATATTTCGCTTAGTTATAAACATTAAAGTCTTTGTTCATCACTTTTTTTAAATTTAAATCAATGACTTGTGGTTTAGATACCTAATAAAATTTTCTTATTAGTTTTCTTTTAAATTTCAATCAATGATTCGCATTCTCTGCGTGGTGGCGATTTTGGTTTTGTCCTGTGTGATCCTGTTCTGTCGTGTCGAAACTTCCTAGCAAAAGATTAATATAATATAATAACAGCACTAAACCACCGTTAGGCCAGTTCAAAAATAGCATTGCCATAAATCTTCGCCCTGGCATTCAGATGATTTGAACAGTTCGAAAGCAATCAATGTACATAATAAAGAGTGTCGACTCCTGCGCAACCTGTCGGGTCGTCGGCACCGAGCGGCGGCGGCGACGACGGTATGATGTCGATTTAATGATGTCCTACAAGTCTCCTGCGCATAAATAATGTCCGCATTAGCTGGCACAGACCGGCGCAAATCGGCCGGATTAGGTAGGGCCAGTAGGGTAGCCAACACTGCCCGTTATTTTGGACAGGAACATTTCTATAATAAGCCACTTATTCTACTAGGGTAGCCAACACTGCCCGTTATTTTGGACAGGAACATTTCTATAATAAGCCACTTATTCTACTTTAATCATGAGCGTAAGTTGCTGTTATTTGAATTTAATTGCTAATCAATGTTTCACGCTAGGCTAGAAAGCTAAGCTATAGAAATGGAAGGGTGGTAAATCTGGAATGCTATCCCTGTTAAGATTTTGCGAAAGGAATACGGGAAAGGAGGGGTGAAGAAGTTTCTATATGATCAGCAGAGCTGGTGCTGCATGCGACTTTACTATAGACCACGGTAACCGTTTCTAAATACATACACATATACATTTTAAGTTTAAACCTTTAAAAGAGAAAATGATTCATAATGAAATTCTCGAATCAACAGGAAAGATCGTGAGCGTAAGCTAAACAGCTATTTATATTGCAAAACTTAATAAGACCAAAATTAGTGATCTTCTAGAAAAGAGCCGTGGGTATCCATCACAAACAGCGAAATGAAGTGAATGTGGAAGAACGGTGTGCCAGGACCACACTAAGCAAAGAGCAAAGCCGCTCCCCCTGATCATGATAAAACCCTTACCATAATAAGATGAGAACAGCGCTGCCCGCTTCAGTGTTGTTCCTACAATTGACTACATGATATCTGATGTAAAATCAGCCAGGTCGCGAGGGAAAGTCGGGCCCGTAATCAACGGAGCTCATAAAAGCTGTACCAGACCGCAATCCCTAGAAATCTTATCGGCTATCGATTTCTAAGTTATTAACTTGGTAGATAGTTCATTGGCAATGGGTAACAATGTTGTGACAGCGCGCGGTGTGTCACCCCTTTCACTGAAAACTGTGATCTATCGCTTTAATTCGCTTTTGTAATGTAATCTCCCATTCGTGTGAACTGGAAATGGAAGACGGAATTTCAGTAATGGTTTTGAGGAAATCACTCAGAAATTGGTTTACCGATACTCGAATCCAACTTTGTTCAGTACTGCATACACCATGCTCCTAACTTTTATTATGTAATTTTTCACATATAAGATATCAAAACAAACAATAATCTTTCATTTCAATAGAGTCAATTGAACATCCTTAGTATTCATTATTATTATTTGTATCTTTTGCTGACACTAAACGGCTTCATTGTCTAGATATAAGCGGTTAGGCGGTCAGTAATATTGTTTGCTTTAATTTTTCCATGATTGACTGTGTTAACTAATTTTTCATTAATATCTAACATATTTGCAATAACTTCAATTATTAGATATATTGCATAACCATCATTAAAATAACAGCCGAAATACTGACAGATCTATATTCAAGATGAAGCCGACATGGAATGTCAGATATTTCAAAATCTCCAACTGAGTTCCGTCTAAAATCTATAACATAAAAACTTCTACTAAAAGTCCGGATCCAACTAATTAAGAAAGAAAGTCGATTAGAATAATTAAAAGCTTTTTATTGTCATTAAAGACGTGGGCAGATGCTGAAATTGAAAGTGCAGTCACATAACATAGAAATGTTTTTAAAAGGAATTTAGAAACACTGGGCAATCGCTAATGATCGCTAATCAGAGGCCGTAATGCCGATGTCTTCACTTCATAACTCAAACAGTGCATTAGTAGAAAGTGGAACATAGTTAATTTGCGTGGCAACAGTGTGAAATTGGCTTCGGAGCGGGACAGACGACTGCTCGTTCGTTCTACTCTAGTAACGCGTCACGCTGCGCAGGCGCTTCGGCGACGGCTACTGTTATCATATGTCTTGTTGGCGTGGCTTTGTCTCGTTTTATTGTAATATATTTCCTATTATACGAGGCGCAGCTGTACACCCGGATCAACTGCATAGTAAAAAATGTCTATATCCTACAGCCACTCAATTTGCTGTCCGATACTCCATTTTGCATCCTCGTGACCCGTGGAGTGATCTTTGGGGATATAATCTCTCATAATTAGTACTTTTTTTTATCAAGATGTCGTTCTATCATTAATAGCACCAGCGGCAGAAAGCCTCTAAGCATTATCCCGATTCGCGTGCTCTTCAAGAGTTCGTCTTCGAGTAGATTATGCCCTACTATATGACTAAGGCAACCTTGCATCGTTCCTTTCACAGGGGTCAATCACGTCAGATAAAACCTTCATTGGCCAGAGGTATCTCCATTATGTGTTTTAGTGAGTAACGTTCTAACATAATCCTTTAGCTGGCTGTAGGGTATTCTAGAGAAATTCACACCAACTCTTCAGCCTGGGGTTAAACCACGATTATACAAAGTATATACAGTTTTATACAAAATGCTTAGCGAATTATATTTAACTTTCGAACTTTCTGTGCTGTGTAAATTGTTTTTCTATAAGGGTAAACAAATTGCTTACAATGGTGTCGATTCTGGCGTGATTCTCTAAACCAAAACTAAATTTAACATCAGTTTCTCATTTTCTTTCGGTAAAGAGAATGACAAGGATACACTGTGTCAAATTTAAGTTTAAGTTTAGAGAATCATGCCAGAATTGACACCAGTAGCTATATAAATGCAGCACGCTTAATTGCCGCGTCAGCTTTGTTCGTGAATGAAACTGAATATCTCACATCAGGTGGAGTAGAGTTGTTCGCTGAGTGCTGTTAAAAAATCACTGAACAGAAAAAATATAATTTCGTGTTTTGTGATCTGAATTTCGTTTATTATTTAAACAGAAAATTCCACCATTAGAGCTTGACGTAACGCAAATATTTAATAAATCTTCTTCAATGTCAGATAAAAATCTTACAAGCTGAATCGTAACCCGCATGCATTGCATTTCTTACTTCAAAACCAATAAAACAAAACAACTGCTAGCGATATAAAATAAAAAGCTGTGGTTTTCCCTGCGGTTCAAATAGAAGATGCAATCTCCTTCAACATCGCGTTGATAACAGCTTTTGTGGGTGTGACAATTTTTTGTCACTCTTATTGCAAGGGAGTTAGGTTTGAAATGTGAGGTTTGATTTGGTGCCGGCGGTACCGTGCTGCGGTTTCGGTGCGTGCGCCAGCGCACGCGCTATGCGGAAGCGTATCTTGTACTCTTTCCACCATAGATCGAAACAAAAACGAAATAGCTATGAGTTCGTTATACAAGACAAGTCGGGTGGTTGGTACTTCTATTTATAGGATGTTGTTATGTATGACGCCATATTCATAAGCCTTACGAGTGAATGCAGTAACGACATGATGATACCAGTGCAGTGACAGTTAATCTATTTTTTTAGCTAACTTGATCGTAACGAGAGTGAAAAAAACTTACAATTTGATTGCGTATTACTAGAGGTCGATTCAAACAGAGTATTTTGTTAACATACCAACTGATGAACTGAAATGAAATGTAATATATCTAGTTGCTCAAAGACAGTGACCACTGTCGAAGATAGACTCTCTGATTGTAAGTATCTATATTAACACTTGTCTATGCCACGCCGTCCTAACTCTATTCTTGTCACTCTCTTGTCGGCTTCTTTTTATAACTGCCTTTACTTGCTAGCTTTTCTTTTTTTTCTGTATTATTGAAAAAAAATTCTATATTATGTAGTTAATAAATATAATCCTTTCCCCTAAACGATGTTTCCTTTGCTGTCCTCGTCAAACACAATACACGTGCACGTGAACTGGCAAGATCCAACCTATGTCAATGGTATTGCTGGGTTCTGAGTTGCTTATCCCAGACCTGGGGGCCATTCGCCTAACGAAAATGCTATGGAAAACGCTAACGCTTACGATTTTATTTTGTTATTTCTAGCCGCCTGAGGTTTTCAAATGCCTCGCGCTCTTTTTTTTTTGCATTGGTAATAACAATATTTAAAAAAATGAGCGTGAGGTATTTGAAAACCTTCGGCGGTCAGTAATAACAAAATAAAATCGAAAGCGTTAGCGTTTTCCATAGCATTTCCGTTAAGCGAATGGCCCTCTCCGCGGCGAAGCTTTGCTGCGCGCACGCATTTGAATTTGAACTTGTACGCTTCTTCAGCTGCACATATACACATTTATCGTCTCCCACAACCTCTTTTAGCGTGTCAATTTATTAACAGTCAAGCTTTCGTCTAGCGTGTATTGACAGGCAGCCCGAATTCATAACAACAGAACTAATTCACGAACGGTAATTTGAACGCATTTTGTACCAAATAATTCACCAGAAGCTTTGTCGCGCACGTGTAGGATAAACATGAGTGAAATGTATAATACTAGCGGCCCGCCCTCGCTTCGCTTCGGTGTAGAGCTGAAGTGTAAACTACAGTTTTTGTTCTCAGGCTTGTATTATACACAATGACATTCATCTATGATTCTTCTTATACTAGAATCTAGAATTGATCAAAATCCTTTCTTAGCGGATGCCTAGGTCATAACATCTACCTGCATGCCAAATTTCAGCCCGATCCGTCCAGTGGTTTAGGCTGTGCGTTGATAAATCACTATGTCAGTCAGTCAGTCAGTCACCTTTGAGTTTTATATATATAGATTTACGATTTATTTGTGACAATTTATGTCGTGCTTATTCTAGCAACTTCACAAGGGACTACGTGGTGTGAGAGAAAGCTTGAGAAATAATTTTGTAAGTTAATAGCAATTAAAATTACAATTACAGACATAATGACCAATATAACATGTGATTTAGGGAAAGTATTACGCATCAACTTACATACCTTACCCTCAAATGACTTTCTTTTTCAAATATAAACTCCTGCAGTTACACTCTGTTATTCGTACGTGGAAATCGGTGATAAAACATTAAGGTCCCTCTTTTAAGTATAAAAATAGTGACAAACAAGCAAATAATTGCCTCTATTTGCGTTATCTTTATATATATAATTCTTCTGTGAGTGTGTATGTCACTGAACTTCTCTTAAACGACTGGACCGATTTTGATGAAATTTTTTGTGTGTGTTCAAGGGGATCTGAGAATGGTTAAGATTCACAATTTTGTCCGCTGGACAACCCCTATTTTTTTAGGGCGGTACGAAGTTCGCTGGGTCAGCTAGTTATACTTATAAGTAAGCGGTGATAGTCTGTGGAAATTTCATCTGTCTGTTTACTTACGGTTCGTGAGATAAATAAAATTCACTGACACACGGATAGACGGACAGTGTAAGGTTAGTTAAAAGGTTCCTTGTTATTAAATTGGTAAGGAATCCTTAACTATTAAGTAATCTGTGCCCTAATGGAGGCCATACACATTAGGTTTTGCATGATGGTTTTAACCGTGCATTCATAACCGACATGCATAACCGAGTTACATGCACCGTTACAGTTTTATCACATACACGTAAGGGCTTGCCTGTCGGTTATGCATGTTCGGCTAAAACCATCATGCAAAACCTAATGTGTATGGCCCCATAACGCTCAATTCAAGTAGCCTAAAACTAAGTCTTTTACATGAGCTTGTTACAATTTTCCACGGCTGTGTTATTGCGTTAAAAATGAAAAACAAATGATTGACGTTCAATTAGTAATGCGAATGTTCGGATAGTCTGTGAAAATTTCATCTGTTTACTTCGGTTCGTGAGATAGATAAAACTCACTGACAAACGGATAGACGGACAGCCTAAGGTAAGTTAAATGGTTCCCTTGTTATTAAATTGGTAAGGAACCCTTAACTATTAAGTAATCTGTGTCCTAACACTCAATTCAAGTAGCCTCAAACTAAATCTTTTACACGAGCTTGTTACAATTTTGCAATGAAATTGCCACGGCTGTGTTATTGCGTTAAAAATGAAAAACAAATGATTGACGTTCAATTAGTAATGCGAATGTTAGTTTACCATTTTTCCCATTGTGCGTTCAGTAATGACTGAGAATGCTGAGATTAGGTGATAAGAAAATGTTGTTCTCTTTTAAAGAACTATGTCACTTTGGAACTTAAAAGGAACCATTGGGACTACACTGCTCCATTACTTCACCAAAGAACTGGGGGCCATTCGCCTAAAGGAAATGCTTTGGAAAACGCTAACGTTTACGATTTCATTTTGTTATTTCTAGCCGCCTGAGGTTTTCAAATGTCTCGCGCTCTTTTTTTTTCTTTTGCATTGTTAATAACAATATTAAAGGAAATGAGCGTGAGGTATTTGAAAACCTTCGGCGGTCAGAAGTAACAAAATGAAATCGAAAGCGTAAGCGTTTTCCAAAGCATTTCCGTAAGGCGAATGGCTCCCTGGAACGTAGTTTTAATTAGGAATTGTTTCTTAAAGACAGACATCCCGGCAAGTCGCAAATTAAATAGTGTATAACGACAAAATTGTATTTAAACAAACGTCTGCATTCCTACAACAGTCCGCCACTTATATTGGAAATGTGAATTCTGGTGCGGACCTAACATATTTCGCTACATTTTGGTTTTTTGGTTGTCAATGGGTTTCTTGTATTTTCGCTCATTTAGCACGGGCTAACGATTGCATTGGACGTGATTGGAAGACAAAATGTTTATGACACATCGCACTTTCGGATTTTGAACCCAAGACCTCCGAGGGAGAAGGCGCATCGTGTTGTGGTCACCATTGTATCAACGGCCGTTGAATAATGAATTTTAATGAAACTTTTTATTGCTTTTGTTCAGATTTTTTTTCTTTTTTTGCATCCTTTAGTTAGCACGATAGTGCCTTATAATTCACTTGTATAATAAAAAAAGTGTGTTAAATAAAAAAATGCGTTTATTCCTTAACTAACACGCTGTTTTTTAAAGTATATTTGCAAACAGGATAAGTTCATTAGCCGTTGTCTATCGATTGGCAACCTCGTAAATAATTGTATTTCCGAACTTAACCCACTCGATGGCGCGGGTAGTTAGCGCGTTCGGCTGCGATCGTTGAAGTTAAGCAACATTCGCAGTGGTCGTTCATTGGATGGGTGACCAAAAATCTTCTGTCTCGAGTTCCTCCGTGCTTCGGAAGGCACGATAAGCCGTTGGTCCCGGCTGCATCTACAGTCGTTAGCACCCGCCAATCCGCACTGGGCCCGCGTGGTGGGTCATGGCCCAAACTCCCTATTCCATCCATAGGGAAGGCATGTGCCCCAGCATTGGGGACTTAATAGGCTGATGATGATGATGATGAAGCGTCTATAGGATATGGTGGCCACTTGCCATCAGGCGGGCCATATCCATCAGACGCGGAGGAATCCCTAAACGGGGATCCCGCGGCTTCGCGCTAAGCAGCTTAGAGGGTATTCGCAGGACTTTTTTAGCGGATATTATGCCGTAAAGCGCCCGTAAGAGTTGCGGGGTCCTCGGTGGACAGCCACTGGGGCGCCCGTAAGACTTGCCGAAGCCAGGTGTGAGGTCCGTTCGGCGGTGTGCCTCTTAAAGGCGCCGTCGTCTGTAAATAGCATTTTTTACTTGCGTAATAAAAAAAAAAAAAAAGGCCGGCCATATCCATGTTTGTCACCCTTTAAAATGAAAAACCCAATGAGATGAGATAGCTGTATGGGATGCTTGTATGTACGTATTTTCTTTATCAAACACATACCGCGGTGTTAGGAGCACGACCCTCGGGTCGACGGCCCTCTAATTGGCTGTAATTTTTACGTCTTGATCGAAATGCCGGCGCATGCGACTCCGGAATGCAGACCCCACCTTTGTGTTACACCGGCGTGTTTGTAGGCATACTTTTGAGGAATTGTTTGTGGAATCGGTTACTATGTAGTAACGTTTACGAACTCGGGGGAGTACTCGTTATCAAATTATTTTCACTTTTTTTGGATTTGGTATTCTATGAAATATCTGTGCGCCGGCGCCGTAAGCTCCTATAAACACTTAATTTGTTTTAATCTGTTGTCCCGGACCAATATAACCTGGACATATTCAAGGCCAGAGTGAACAGGCATCTTTTAGGCAGGCGTGTACTATCCTAGGCCTCATCATTGCTTTCCATCAGGCGAGATTGTTGTCAAACGTTTTGCCTATTAAGCATTAAAAAAAAACTATTATTTTAAAGCATGTAACTGCTTGATGTTTAAATCTAAAGAAAATATAACTAGAAAAAAATCCACGCGGACCAGGCAGCAGACGGGACTCGAACCCTTCGCAATCCGGACGAATGCACAAACCAAGGCGCTGCTTTGCAGCTTAAGAATGGCTAGAAGAATTTCGACGCGGTCCGTGAGGGCCGCGGTAGCATAATTGGTCAGTGCATTCGCCCGGATTGCGAAGGGTGCGGGTTCGAGTCCCGTCTGCTGCCTAATCCGCGTGACATTTTTTCTAGTTATATTTTCTTTAGAATAAAAAAAAAGTTCAATGTATTTAGATTTTTAACCAAGTTCAAAAAGAAGGTAGTTCTCAATTTGAAAGTTGGGCGGGGTCAAGATTGAAACACGTAATAATAATACCGATTAGAAATGAAAATAATAATAATAATAAAACGTTTATTTGGCACAAATTACAAAAATAACTTATTGTGTTACATAAAGGTTGTGTACCAAACAGGTCACTGCTCAGTATATGTCTAGGCACATGTGCCACGACACTGATTTTCAGCAGCAGCCTACTTAAATTAAATGACATTTAAGGTCATCGATAAATAATTTAAATAAAAATTAAGAATAAAAGATTTAAATACAAATGTCAAATTACTGAAATCAATCAAAAATCTATTCCATGTTTCAATCTTGGCCCCGGCCGACTTCCAAATCGTACTAGGATTCTATTTCTTAATACTAAAAGCAAATTGTTCATATATAACTTTGATGTTCTCCGATTTACACAGCTGTATGTACTGGAAGCGTTGTGCGTTCCCGCCGCCGCCGCTTTGTATCATAACCAGTTATTAGTTTAATTTCTAACTGAATTCCCTCAACTCCTTGGAAGCCTCTCCCTCGTAAACGAAACTGGATTTAGTGAATTCTCAGGTGTTCTTATCCTCGTATGTAATTCCACTTTTTGTGCTACACTCTGCCAAAATATTTACAGCCTTACTGCGAAAAAGTGAATTGTGTTTGGAATTAAAAGGAAAGGAAAAAATAATAATTAAACAGTATTGGTGCAGAAGATATTATAATCATTTTATTAATGTTTTCACATAATGGAAGGCACTCTTTTGTAGCATTAGGGATTTCTCTGAATAATTGCACTTGCCTAAAATGATTAACGCAAAAAAAAAATCAATTGAATCTGGTGATTGCATGTCATCCATAAACACAATAACAGATTCATTAAAAACATCGAAATACATCAAAAATCAACTGAGCTATCATGCCTTTAAAAGACACGATAGAACTTTTCTAAAACTCGCCGTTCGTGTTCATCTTTACTGTTGCTTCCGTACCCGACAATTACAATGTTTCAACAGATATCCTTCTCGGAACAAATACAAATAGGCAACGGCCGCCACTTCACACTTGGTCTGGACCAGTTTTTAACCCTTTTACAGTTACAACCGTTAGGTAACCGTAGGGCTCGCGTTAACCAAGCCTAATTAGATACTCGGGCACGCATCATTCAGTCGTTAGCGGCGCCAACTCGCCCTCAAATATTTGGACGAGTCGTTAGCGGGTCGAGGATGTAACAGGATCGCTTGTGGCATCTCGTCTTTTTATCCGGGATACAGTTACGTCAACAAACAGTTGAACTTCGGATAACTGTTTGACAGACGCGTTTAACAAATTTTGTGGGTCCGCGTGTATGTAACGGTAATCGGTCGTGTTCTTAGAAATTCTGTTATTGTTGGCGAAGGGATTGTATTGCATAGCTAAGAATATATAAGAATTCCTCTACTTTTACAAATACATCCGACCATTACTTCTTCCACGGCGACAGAACAAATTTAGAATATTTTAGTAAGAATAAAGACACAACTAGTAAAAAGCTTACTATTTACAACTAAAGACTCTTTGAGTCCTTCGCAAGAAGAAGTTATGAAATTGTACCAATTCTGAGCGTTGTTGCAAAGGTTACTTACTAAGACAAAGAAGTGCTCAGTGATCATTGCATATTTCTGCTGACAATCAAAGGTCGACCTTATCCAAATCATTAAATAAATAACGACTTTTATTCGAAATATAAAAGAAATGACTATGATACCCAAACATCTATTTATTTATTGAAACAAAGTATAACAATGTCAGTATAGTGCGTAATTGTTTTTGTAGTATAACAACTTATTTCCCGTCTCGACGGCAATTTGCAAGATCAATGAGTAATTCGGTTCCCCAAGACATTGTAATTCATCAACACTTAATGAAGCCATTGGAACTGTCAGCGGTAACTTTCATTAGAAACCAAGATCTATATAAGACAATCCAGATATCTCACAGTTTCTGCAATTAGTGGCTATCGGCCGGCAATCGTCACCATACGTGGATGTTTCCTGTGGAAACTAGAGAGGTTTCCTTGTTCTCTTTACGGTTTAATTGTTAGAAAGTGCCGGTGGTTTCATCGGGGAAATCAATTATTATGTTGTACTTTGAAAGTATCGTGTGATCGACATCTTTGGTTAGAATATCTGAGTACAGTTGTCTAAGGCCCGTATTATAGAAAGATTCTCAGTGATTGATCTAGTCTATGTGCAATATATAGCGACATCCCTTTCTAACTATACTCAAGTAAAGATCAACACTTAGTTGTCATTCTGTAATACGGGCCTTAGTTCTATTCCTCTGCTCGAAAAATCGTTTATAATTTATTGTCAGGAAAATTACGAATTGTACTCATTTGTGATACTCCTGGTGTTGTAGATAGGCGACTGTGATCACTTACCATCGTCAGCTCGTGTGCCTATAATTAAAATAAATAAATTGTAAAAGCATCATCATATTTAACTCCCATTGAAGAAGCAAAAAAATTGCTCAGTATCTCTTATTTGCTGTAGGATCGATATTGAAGTTAAAGGCTGGTTGCCAAACAAACCTTTATGAACATGTTTCTCAAACGCTTCACAGAATTCGATAGCTATTTGCGCGTAACCTTCGCACAGACTGCGCGTCGAATGGACCCGGGGGGAGCATTGTGCGCTCAGGAATAGCGCGACATTTGCTCGACCTACTTGCGGGCTAATAATCGCTATGACAAGCTTTTATGTCGTGAGCTTATAACACCGTTACGTCAGTTATGGTAGCTGAAAGGGCTAACATATTTGCTATTCGCGTTTGAAGCTTACTACTGGTGACTGGGATTAGGAGCTTTAAAGTCCGCATCGCAGTGCATCTTAAAGTTCATTCCTTTATCATTATTTACTTATGGTATTTCTTTCTTTTTATTTGTGTTGTTGGTGAAATATTTAGGAATTTGACGAGTAGTAAGAACTATAATATTTTTGTCAGATAAAGAATGGAATCGGGCAATTTTTGCTTCTATTGGGGCCGATTACCATATAAAGCGATCTTATATTATCTATCTCTATATTTTTCATATAAAATCGTGCATTATGTCACAGAACACAAGCATTATATCACGACCTGATCGTAATATTTAGACCGACAAAAATAATATCCAAAATATCCGGTGCCGAAAAGGAACAAAAATGCACTCTGTTTAACATAATCGAAATTAATCAATTACCTCCGAAGCTGCTCACCTGATTTAATTAACCGATTTTTTTTCTCACTTCCTCATTCGACACCCACAATTCGTAGTCTTATTTCGTTCATAATTAGATATAAAACGGTGTGCACGAGGATTGCGTAACATCCGATACGGGTAACCAAATTACGGTATCTGAATCTGCAACGCAAAAACTTTGATTTTGTACGCTCGAACGCACAATAATTCGTGTTATAATCGAGTTTATCTCCCCTTCTAGTGTTATGATTATTGACAATCACTGTCAACCCGTTGTAAATCAGAGGCGAGCCGCTGGCTAATCGCGCCGCCAAATTTCTCTATTAAGTAATGTGGCTGCCCGACCGCCTCCTACTTTCGACGGGTTATGCAACACGCACTTGACAGTGGATCGAAACAATCTACGGTAGCGATGAAACGACACGTCAGTCCCGCAGAGAGACACGAAATTCACACTTATTGCTACCGCGATAACGACGCCAGTTAATACCCCCTAAGGTTCGAGTGGTCTAGAGGCTCCAGACGGAGAGGAGAGTCCCCACGTGGGGAGATGCCATCCGCCTGGGATACCTCTAGAGCCTGGGGCTAATTACCCCTCCGGGGGTAAAACAGCCATACTTCGGGGGTAACAAAGAACCTAATTATTTGGTCAAATCTAAATAATAAGAAAATACGAGCCCGCGGGGTGCTGAGTGTGGGAAGCGGGCCGAGATTTTTACCTGATGATGACATTATTAGAGACGAAGATGTAGCGGCCAAATTGGAATTTCTTGGACTGATGATAACATTTTAAAGTAAAGGGTAAAATCTGTTTTCCTAATAGGTTACAGGGGTAGCAGTATTGGAAAGGTTAATAAACACTGCTCTAGAGGCACTTGTCAATTCTCGGGATCCCCTTAGGATCTCGCCGTCCCCAAACCCGGTGACGCTGTAAAGGTCATCTGCGACCTACAGCATACACACTCAAAAAAAGACGCCTGTTGAACGTGACATTATGTTAAACAATGTGTACTCCCAGGTTCGTGGTGTTGTGTTCATTTGCTTTTTAGAATCAATTACTTCAAACACAGGGAGAAAGTTTTTTTATGGAAATGAAATCACAATTTTTTTTTTATTCATTCTAAATTCCTAGCGAAGCAGAGGAGCTCGATGGCGCAGGTGGTTAGCGCGTTTGGCTGCGATCGTTGAAGTTAAGCAACTTTCGCAGTGGTCGGTCATTGGATGGGTGACCAAAAAAAATTACTATCTTGAGCTCCTCCGTGCTTCGGAAGGCACGTTAAGCCGTTGGTCCCGGCTGCATCTGCAGTCGTTAGCACCCGCCAATCCGCACTGGGCCCGCGTGGTGGGTCATGGCCCAATCTCCCTATTCCATCCATAGGGAAGGCCTGTGCCCCAGCAGTGGGGACATTAATAGGCTGATAATGAATGAATAATGATATATCATTCTGATTTCAAAACCATCTTTTTGAAAGAATACACATATTTTAAGCGAGTTACAACTTTTTTTTAGGCTTTTTTATCAAAATTATCCTCAGAACTTCTTAACTTTTATTTATATATTTATTGGTACTGGTAACCTTAACGTTAGTACCACTTGTTATTTTTGTGAGTGAGCATTCACTATTTTTTTAGGATTATTATTTAATTTAACGTCCGCGACATTCAATTAACAAGGTAGTGAGCATTCTGAAAATAAATGTTAATCGAATGAACTTTGAACCTCAAAAAAATACAAGCTAATATTTTTAGTATTTTATTCATTTAAATATTTAATTATCATCATCATCATCAGCCTATTAATGTCCCCACTGCTGGGGCACAGGCCTTCCCTATGGATGGAATAGGGAGATTGGGCCATGACCCACCACGCGGGCCCAGTGCGGATTGGTGGGTGCTAATGACTGCAAATGCAGCCGGGGCCAACGGCTTAACGTGCCTTCCGAAGCACGGAGGAGCTCGAGATAGTAAATTTTTGGTCACCCATCCAATGACCGACCACTGCGAAAGTTGCTTAACTTCAACGATCGCAGCCGAACGCGCTAGCCACCTGCGCCATCGAGCTCCTCCTGTAATAAAAGGATAAATATATTTAATTATATTTATCCTTTTATTACAGGTAAAACTTCATTCGATTAACATTTATTTTATCTTGAATTTAATAAATTAATTTATTGGTGTCGTATCGATTCCAATAAACCTAATTGCTTTACATGGTGTTATTTAGAATATTTTCATTAGCAAAAATCACTATAAAGTTTTCCCTCTGCGATGAGCGTATTAAATAACGTGCGGTGCGGTACAAACTAACAAGCGGGGAAGCGGCTGCTCTGTGATGTGACGACGATCTACTCGTAAGTATCGCCGATGAAATGCGCGATACACGCCGCGCCGGCCATGCGCGCGCGTCGCCCGACCGGTGAAAGCGAGAGTACGCTTAGGGCTGACGCACGAGTCGCAGTATATAATACAGAAAATAAAAAAAATGGGTGCGTGTATTCAATTCAGTTAAAATCGCTACTGAATATACATAATTTATTACAACATAATTATGTGATTTGCACTTGTATGAAACTCAAACACGTATTCCGAATATACAAACTAGAAACATGTGGATAAATATTATAAATATGAATACCTATAACTGTTACTTTATTACAAAAAATAAAGATGTGGTTTTTGGTTCTACTACACCAATGGTCAAGAGATGGCGCTGTAGTCTCCTGAATCGCGCTTTGGTTCCGTTGTTCCAGATTAATAAATACTTTTGATAGGCCTTCACAATGCAGTCGTTAGCACCCACTAAATAAAGATTCTATTTTGTTGGTAGAATTTCTTAATGTGCGGTAAACACAAAAGTAACGCATGCTGTTAATAATTTGTGCGCGCGCATCTTAAAATTTCACTCTCATCATTTTTTCATAACGCGCCTAAAGAAGTATAACTTCAAAATATTTTTTCTTCTATTTTATTTAGGTCAATTAATGAAGCTTTAAATATCATCATCATCATCAAAATTCAAAATTCAATATCGTTTATTCAGTCTAGGCTGTTACAAGCTTGCGAATGTCGAAAAGCTACGCCATCGGTTCGCAAATCTAGGGCGGAGACCTTGTACTGAGAAGAACCGGCAAGAAACTCAGCAAGGGCTGTTTTTTTCTCCCTGTATTATATACAGAGTCGTCAATTTGAAAAATGACTTCAATATGAGATAACTCATGAAGTCACTTTCAGCCTATTAATGTCCCCACTGCTGGGGCACAGACAGGTCTT
Organism: Chilo suppressalis; assembly: GCA_902850365.2. Lineage (NCBI taxonomy): Eukaryota > Metazoa > Arthropoda > Insecta > Lepidoptera > Crambidae > Chilo > Chilo suppressalis. The sequence continues at coordinate 4,409,320 of OU963899.1, read as the reverse complement.
CCCTATGGATGGAAATAGGGAGATTGGGCCATGACTCACCACGCGGGCCCAGTGCGGATCGGTGGGTGCTAACGAGATGCAGTCGGGACCAACGGCTTAACGTACCTTCCGAAGCATGGAGGATCTCGAGATAGTAAATTTTTGGTCACCCATCCAATGACCGACCGTTGCGAAAGTTGCTTAACTGCAACGATCGCAGCTGAATGCAATAACCACTTGCGCCATCGAGCTCCTCTTTAAATATAATAAACGAAAAATTGTCAAGAGAGGCGTAGAATGAATAAGGTAAAATTAAAAAAAAATCCGGCGAAAGTCTTTCTTCAGATCTGGAAATTCAGCAGTTTAATGAAAAATATAAGTAATAAAGGATAAATTTTCTGATACTTACCTGAGACATGTTTCTCTTTTTCTGTTCGTATAAAATTTATTTGCGTATAAAAATGTTACTGTAAAATACTTCAATGAAAAGTTGAAATATGAAACATTTCTTTTCACTGGCCGGCTGCGACTAGTGGCAAGCGGTTCGGTTTTCGCATGTGAAGCATGAATACTAGATTCACAAAGTTCTAACAAGCGATTTGAAAAAAGAACTTATTCATTGATTAATACAATTATAATACAGAAATTATTCAGCGCATTCGAATAACACAAATGCAATACTTGAATACTAATTGGTACTTGTTTGCACTGCACTGGTGTGCATATTTTTAGTCGAATACTTAATAAATAGGAACATTTTTAAATCTCATTCTATATCTATTTAACTTAAACAATTGTGAAAACTGATATTTTATACAAAAATAAGCTTTCATTTGATTTAACAATGTTAATGCAAGTGGGCCACAAAGTTCGATCTTACCGAAAAATTTCGATATAAGGTCAGAAAAAAATGCGATTAATTTAAAATCTTGCCGTCCACAGCCCTACGCATTCGCCATAACGTATAGAAAAGAGGAATGCGGTTCGTTATCATCATGATGTGTTCGTTACGTCACAGATTTTTGACGGATCGACATGCACGACTAAAAATATTACTTTTCTATTCGTCCGCGGCGGCCGATCGTGCGTGCGCGCAAATCGCAAGGCACGCCACCGGATATGCGCACTTTCCACGGGGCAGTTCAAACGGTTCAAAGATTTTTTTTTTCGGAAATACGTTATGAGCGTTATGTAGTTTTTATTTTTTAATGATAGGAGGAGCTCGATGGCGCAGGTGGTTAGCGCGTTCGGCTGCGATCATTGAAGTTAAGCAACTTTCGTCATGGTGTCGGTGTCAGTGGTCATTGGCCCAATCTCCCTATTCCATCCATTGGGAAGGCATGTGCCCTAGCAGTGAGGACATTAATAGGCTGATGATGATGATAGTTCCACCTGCTGCTATTGCAGGTTAGGTTAGGTTAGGTTAGACATTAATAGGCTGATGATGATGATAGTTCCAGCTGCTGCTATTGCAGGTTAGGCGGCATGTGATTGTGGCTACATGGCATCGAAATTGTTAGCTGTGGCTTAGGTGGCCGCTTGCCTTCAGACGTTTAGAAAATCTTCTTTGCCACTCTTTTCATATGAAAGTTTAAAGAACAAATTATTGGAGTTCGATATTGTGTTCACATACAATGTGAATTATAAATACAAATGCGCATCCATTAGTAACTGTTACAGTTGTAATGAATATCGGTTTTTTTAGTGTGTACACTGTTGGGCGTAGATGACCTTTACAGCGTCACCGGGTTTGGGGACGGCGAGATCTTTAGGGGACCTGAAGTCGAGAATTGGCGAGTGCCTCTAGAGAAATTCCAGGCGGATGGCATCTCCCCATGGGGGTGTCTCCTCTCCGTCTGGAGCCTCTAGACCACTCGAACCTGAGGGGGATGTAAAACGGTTTGCGATATACAGTATAATATAGCCCATGCTAACTACTGACTGTATTCTATCTTTAAGCTTCTACCCTCTTATTAATAAACAAGGAATAAGCTAAGACTAATTACACCGTGTTTTGTTCATGTCACTCAAATGCCATTTGTCATTCAATGAACAGAGACATTCATGAAGTAACTAATCCAAGCGTAGTCTTATTAAGAATAAGGGGAACAGGTTTTGTCGGCCACTTCCGGCCTACCTACATCCTTCATAAAATCATTATGATATAAAATATGAACGTATCTTTAAATTATCACATCAATCTGTATATTGCTGTGTATCTATAATTCGATTAACGTAATACTACTACGTAAATTGCAGAACTTTTTTTTTATGTTTAATAGACAAGGCGTTTGACCAAAATTTCGCCTGATGGAAAGCAATGATGAGGCCTAGGATGGTACACGCCTGCCTAGAAGATGCCTGTTCACTCTGGCCTTGAAGATGTTCAGATTATATTGGTCCGGGAAAACAGACCTCAGTAAGGAGTTCCACTCCCTAGCCGTTCGCATGATGAAAGCGGAAGCAAATCGCTTCGTACGAATGGGAGGATCTTGGACAACATAAGGGTGAAAGCCCTCGCCGTGCCTGGTCGTCCGGTGGTGGAAAGGCCGATAAAACACCGAGAGGTAAGCTACACGTCTTCGGTGGTCAAGGCTCTGGATATTAGCCTAACGAGAGCGTCATTACCATCAGAACATCGGATAATGAAATCATATTATTGAAATTAAACAACTGAACTATCACGATCAAGACCAAATCTTTTTATAAGCATACAAAAAAATACAAGTAAGTATAAAAGCGAAGAATCAATCAACAAGTACATTTATTTCTCATACTTTGCTTAATCTAATTTTAACACCTCTGAAACTGGTTTAATGAGATATTAATAAGCGGCGGAAGAAATCTCTGCATGTGTTATTAGCAAGATGTATTCGTACTGTTAACATAATATAAGTATAAAACAAGTTCTCTACCCAGAAGCTGAATTATAGTGGTCGTTTGGTGACATGGGAAGGGACTTCGTATTTCCGCACATACCAGTCAATAAAACACTTGGTAACGGGTTAATAAAAAATGATTTTTCAATACAAACATTCTCGGCTGCATCCTCCTCCATAAAAAACAAGGTACATGGTAACAATCCCGTTAATAGCTATAATGTTAGTAACCATGAAAGTTTAAAACAATATATTAGCTGCTGTTGTTCCAATCACATGGTATTTACCAATGCGTGACAGCAAAAGTTTTGTCAAACATCTATTTCCCACATGTTTCTCAGCTCGTACCCGCTCTTTATAAAAAAATACATAGCTCTTCACGTTTCGAAACCTTTTTAGGCTCTGTGGTCACTAGATGTAAAGAAAAACACGTATACACCCCGGCAAGCTTCTTGAGAATCGACCATAGACAAGGGAGCCTGTACAGTAGCCATGTTTCATACAAAAACGTCTACAGTTCAAGTTAATTTGTCTGTGGTCTTGTTCTAGAACTTCGGCGCCATGAATCATCGAAATTTATTTGTTGTCATGCAATAAATTTTTGTTTCCATGTGTTCCTCTTACAGCCCTTGTGATCAGCTGTCATGTCAACAATTCCTCCTTTTTTGTAATTATCTTGCACGCAGTCTCTTTTCCTCGGTCTTCCATCTTCATCTCCTTGAAGACCCATCCGCACTACTCCTAGTTTTGTATTCTTTCCTTCATATCGCTCAGTAGAGGATTATTTCCCGTCAATTTCTTCGGCTTTTCACATTGTAGGCAACACAATTTTGCAAGGAGCTGTGGAATAATTGTGGTACAAACGGGAACTCTCTTTACACGGGCGGCAAACGGCGACGACACACGATTTATCATCAGGTCCGGAGATAGTATCGAGTCATTTCCGGTACGGACGGGGCGGCCAGCGGAGGCCGGACACCTGTGTGTAGGGTGGCCAAACGCGGCGACCTGGAACTAGAACATGATATCCAAAAACATGAATTTATTTTTAACGATGTTTTAATATATTTTTAATGCTTTTATATTCTTTTGTAAATAATAATCAATTTGATTTATTAGTGACTTAAGCTAAAAACACATTTGAATGAATCATTTCTTAACGATAATAGAAAATATTACCTGATGAAAGTTACAGTTCGTGTAAATGATGCATGTCAGAGGAACTCGTCAGCGTAAGTGGTTAGCGTTTCGTGCCTGAGATTGTGGAAGCAACTTTCTCACTGACCGGATATCGGATGGGTGACCAATAATTTATTATCTTTTGATTGAAATTTTTGAGAAAATTAAACATAAATAACGAACAATACTCATATTAAACATGCAGTTTCATTATGTCAGACCACAAGATGTCCGATAATAATTTCCTTATGGACTATGGCCATAGTCTTTAATTTCTGTTAGATCGAAGCTGTCTCATTCTATGCTTAACTTCCGCTCCCAACCCAATAAATAACACCAATGGATTATGCCTAATTCACTTATTCTAATATCTTATCTATGGCATCTAATTTTAAAGTAGTCCAAAGAGTTTCTATTGCGTATGGCGCTCCTACACATGCGCTTGCGCAGTGAAAGTTGCGTATTTGTCAACACGACACTTATTTATAAGGGCCCTACCACAAATCGTGTTATTTATTGGTCTCCACTTAGTGGTTTAATTGATCTTCCATTCAACTGATGAAATCTTTAAAGGCGACGAAGGAAAAGTTGTTTGCAGTCAAGTTTTCTTGTTTATGTTTATTTTCTTTATAATGTGGTTATACAGCAATCTTAAATGCCTTATTATGCCTTATAGCATTATATTTAGGAAAGATTTTATTAATCTGAAAAAGTAAAGAATTCATTTAATCAATTCATAAATAATATAATTCTTCAAACAATAGGAACATTTAGAGAAAAAGATTAAATATGCATTTTCCCACGACTAAGGCCCGTATTATAGAAAGATTCTCAGTGATTGATCTAGTCCTGAGCATAGTTAGAAAGGGATGTCGCTATACATAGCACATAGCGACATCCCTTTCTAACTGTATTCAAGTAAAGATCAACACTTAGTTGTCATTCTGTAATACGGGCCTTAGATTTTGTGATTTGAATTATTTATTTACCGACATTATTGTTAATGAAAATTCGCAGAATGTTAATATTATCACACTTTTAACAGTTTTTGGAATTACTCTGTCAGTTGATATACTTTTACCAACACCATGGGATAGTTTTTAAATCCTCGTATCCACTAAGCAACAATTGACGCGCAACATCTTGCAACGTTGCACAATGACGGTGTGTTCACTATGCAATTGCGCTATATAGTATAGCGCGTATAGCAAGCCCATACAATATAGTAAACCGTGATGCGAACATGTTCTATGTCTGGTGCGCGATATCGTGCTATGAGCTAAAGCCATATAGTATAGTCTATGATGTTTATACGTCATTAAATATAGCGTAGTCGTTATGCACCTAAAATGAATTAAGTACGAAATTGACTGGTATAGTTAGTCGCGGCTAGGGTTACCATATCTCAGGATTTGTCGTGAGATTTCAGGATTTTTGGACTCTTCTCAGGATTGCGGCTGGATTTTGCAAATCTCATGAAATCTCAGGATTTTTTGAATTTCCAATAAAATACAGCTTGCATTTTAAAGATCTCTTTTGAAAGTTAAAAAAACTAAAAATATACTGCTATTGGTAATAATTGCACAATTAAAATCAGTACTTTATTATCCAAGTACTGAATGAGTACCCAGTTTTATCATACTTAATATGTGATGATACATTTTTAAGTAAGGTTTTTTCTTTAATTATGGATTCATATAATGCGCCACATGTTAAGCTCTTCAAATTATATTGATTTAAAAGAATAAGCAGAGTATAAACTATAATATTACGACTTTTTTAAATTGTTAAGTACGTTTGCGAGAAAATTCTCAAACTGTAAAAAATCTCAGGATTTTTCAATGGAAATCAATCCTTTTCTCCGGATTTTTGATTTTATCATCCGGTAACCCTAGTCGCGGCACAAAACTAGCGCTGACCGTTATTGCGCAGAAGTAAGAATTAAGATGTCTCGGGGGGAAACGAGGTGCGCGGGTGGGCGTGCGTTGCGCCGATTGGCTCTCCAGTCGTACCCACGCGCAGCTATCCCCTCCGCGTTTTAGACAGCGCTAGAGTTACGTGCCGCGACCTGTAGCAACACGACGAAGTTGCTTCTTGTATTTTTTTCCTTGCAACACGAAGCTGAACATCAAATGTTGTCAAGTAGAATTAAGACATACAAAAAACACTGTCATATGTTACACTTGATTAACCAACCAACATGGTTTCTTTTGTAAGTATTTGTTAGGTATTTTTTTTATGGAATTAAAAACACCGCCTATGATATCGACACTGGTTACTCTGGTCTCTGGTGGGTAGTCATGCGAGGACAGAGAGTATTGCTAAACAGAAGTTGAACGTCCGTTCGGCGTAGTTCCAATTTTTTAATGTGTATGCATTAAATCCCAGTGCTTATATAATTTTGTATGTATCTAATATGTTTTGTTTTTGTTTCAGGTATGAGAGTAAAGTAATACTAGCATGCTTAAAGTCGAAGCTCAAGTAGTCAGCAAAAGTGTAACATTGAAAACCGTAAAAGTAAGTAACTCAGCAGAAATTAGTCATATCTACTAGGTTAACAGAACGTAATCTTATCTTTTAGCTTACATGGAGAATAAGGTGTACAAATAAGTAAAAACAAAAGGGAGTTAATGAATAACAGAAAAATTATAAGTTAGTTATTATTGTTATTATTACGACGACCCCCGTGGCCGAGTGGTTTGTACGCCGGGTTTCATGGTGTCGCCGACTCGAGAGGTCCCGGGTTCGAATCCCGGTGGGGGCAGATGTTTGTGTGATGAACACGAGCATTTGTACTCCAGTCATGGATGTTTAATATGTATTTCTATATAAATATACTTATATATGTACAGTACATGTATTCTATCCGTTACCCCATAACACAAGCCTTACCTACAGTGCTTACTTTAGGGCTAGGCTAATTGGTGTGAGTGTTGGAAATATTTATTTATTTATTATTATTATAAAAGTTTAGGAGCAAGTTCAGTGCAAAACAAAACTTCATAAACATAGTTGTACAACCCTGTACTACTTGATGGTTGGCTTACTGTGGGTTGATTGACAGGGGATTTCTTAAATAAAAAAACAACTGGTACCCTTTTTCCACAAATCGCTGTGGCCCAATTTATTCGCAATTTTGAACCTTATTTATCTATCATAAGTATGTTTGTTATGTTTATTTTATTACTTGTTAATGTTATTGTTTCGTGTCGTCAAAAAACCGGTTCCAACGGAAGACCAGCGCTGATGGCAACATCAACACATGCTGAGTTGGGACCGATTTGAGACAAAAAAGAAATATGTGCGTTTTGTTCTGTTTGTTGTGTGTGTGTTGTCTCAAATAAATTTATTTTTCTTTCTTTCTTTCTTTCTTCTATACATAAAATAAATTCTACAGCTCGATTTAGCACATATAATATAACCCAACGTTTGATTGGTTTTACTAGCACTATCTTTCTAAACCAAATGGTACTAAATACACATGAAAACCAAAAGAAATATTCTTTAAGGCTAAACATAGTAAATATGTTACACTAGCGGCCCGCCTTCGCTTCGCTTCGGTGTAGAGCTGAAGTGTAGATTACAGTTTTAGTTCTCAGGCTTGTATTATACACAATGACATTCATCTATGTTTCTTCTTATACCTGCATGCAAAGTTTCAGCCCGATCGGTTTAAAATTAACAAACTTTCATTCCCTATTTTATCCCCTTGGGGGTAGAATCGATCAAAATCCTTTCTTAGCGGATGCCTACGTCATAACATCTACCTGCATGCCAAATTTCAGCCCGATCCGTCCAGTGGTTTGGGCTGTGCGTTGATAGATCACTATGTCAGTCAGTCAGTCACCTTTGAGTTTTATATATATATATATACTAGCTGACCCAGCGAACTTCGTACCGCCATAAAAAAAATTAATTAAAAAGCATTGTCCAGCGGACAAAATTGTGAATCTAAACCATTCTCAGATCCCCTTGAACACACACAAAAAATTTCATCAAAATCGGTCGTTTAAGAGAAGTTCAGTGACATACACACTCACAGAAGATTTATATATATAAAGATAGATTTTTTTATTTATTAGGTACACAAATCAGATTGTATCGTTACTTGGTATGGTAAAAAAACAGAAGTTTGGTAAGTACAATGTAATCATATGTGAACACGGCATGCTATGCAGAAGTTATATTAGGATAGAAACAATTACAAAATTATTTTTCACACAAAAGCAAAAAGTAAGCTCTAGACATTTTCAAATGATGCTGTATATACATATTGGAAACATGTATTGTAAATACAATAAAGACGCAACATACGTAATAGGGTATTTGACAGTATTAAAAATAAAGTGCCAATTGTTAGCATCTGTGTTTAGAATGAATATTGGCAGGGGTTTTTACAATTTTTACAAAAAGAGTATTCATATATTTACTAAAAACCCACGAAAAAGATAATAGTTTTCTTATCTATTGTCACGTGCCCGAAAACGCTTGGGATTGGCGGAGCCTAAAATGACGTCACACGCAAGTAAACTTCCGGTTAAAGTGACATTACATTGTATCGTTTGACGTTTTAGTAACATTCGTGTGACGTCACACACTAGTAAGACGCCATACTGTCCAGAAAAACGTTTTCGCGGCAACTTGAAAATGGAGTTTTTGATTTAGTTATTTTTACTGAAATTCACAACAGAATGTTGAATATCCACTTTTTACGGACTCCATAAACATTAGTAAATAACGTGAGATCGTTTTCTAAAACTTGTCAAATACCCTATTAAAGTTTAAAAGTATTAGAAAAATATAAAATCATTACTTTAAAAAAAGCTTGAAACATATTTTAACATACTTTTTTATCCACCCTAAACTAGACATTTTATTTCTATTACAGAATAAAACATAGCTTATAGCAGTCTCTCACAGTCAAACACACTATCTTGAGCTCCACTTATCACATTCCTTCGAAAAAGTTCCACGATTATCTTTAATACCTTACAGCCACTCCCATAGCTGCAATCATGGCGATCTTTACAGCTTTTATTTAGCAAATCATCGTATTTAGTAGGATTCGAAAAGTAAAAGTGTAAAAAGCCAGCGATTTAGACGAAGTGAACCTTCTCAAAATGGTAAAAGTGAATCCAACGATTGTTCCGATTCCAGTCGCTGTGATTCCGATTTTTTTTTAATTTCCTTTTATTTTGGTGACTCTGTGGTTAATTGATTTTAGTGTTTTTTTTTTAATAAGAGTAGTAAGTTAATAAGCGCTTAGTTATTATTTCGTACGTGTCATAAATTAGTGGTTGTCAATTATTATAGTAATTACACGGCAGCAGAAAGAGAAATATGTACTGATGCTGCTATTAGAGTGATATCTACATTAATGTGTATTAATCTAATGCACTAAATCGATTTTTTTTATGCTTGCGAGCTATTAAGTAAGTATTGAATTGAGTATGGATTAAAATAATGGAATCGATCATTAAGCTCATTGACAGTATGAAAAATAAAGTATCAATTTTGAAATGTGTTTTTAACATGAAAATTGGGAGCGATTTCACTATTCTGTCAAAAAAACGTAGTTGATATTATTACTAAAAATCATGAACTACAAGAGTATTTTCTGATCTATTGTCACGTGACCGAAAACGCTTAGGATTGGCGGAGCCTCAAATGACGTCAACTGCTTGTAAACATCCTGACGAAGTGACATTATGACGCGCCGTGTGACTTCACCTACCTGTAAACATGGCATATTTGCTAGACAAACGCTTTAACGGCATATTTCAAAACAAAAATTTTCTTTTCTTTTTTTTTTTACTGAAATACGCAACAGAATCATAAATATCCTTTTTATGGAGCCATTGAGATCGTTTCTAGCATGATTCTCTAAATCTAAACTCATTTTTGACAGCAGTGTATCCTTGACATTCTCTATACAGAATGAAAAGGACAGACTGATATTAAATTTAGTTTTAAGTTTAGAGAATCATGCCAGAATCGACAACACTGTACACTTATAAATAACAAATGAATGTTGCAAAACCTTGTCCATTAGCCTATATATGCTCCATCATTTTTCTACTATCCGAGGAATTGAACCTAGATCGTTCGGGTCACTGCCGTTATATATATATATATATATTATATGATGGGGGTTATGAATAAAAAAAATGATTAATATATACGCTATAACCGATCGTAACATAAAGTTTATATAACAGAAAAGCAATTAATTACAAAACCACTTCCTGTTTCACTTCATCGTTATCTACACGCGTGCCCACTTTCATTGGCTACTGTTTACATTGTTGAAAGCATTCAATCAATCATATTTTCTAAGCGAACCAGACTGACCCTCTGCTATCTAATTAGTAGCATTATTTATGTCCCCCGATCTTATCGAATTAATGATAGAAATGTAAATTTCGCATTGACAACTTTCGTCATATGAATTCAAAAATAAATGTTTTCGAATTATTTGAATTATTTATGGTGGAACTTTACTGCTCAAAAATAGCTGATGTTACAAATCTGTTTGTATGTAATGCTTCGCCTATACCTGCGCAACTTAGCTTTGTGTTAAAATGCGCTAAAATTCGCTTTCAAAATTTTGAATAAGTTCCATCGCAATTATCCCGCTTTAACTGCATATACAAATTTATTGTTTGTCACACCTCTTTTAAGTGTGTCAAAAATCGCCAGTCAAGCTTTGGCACTACTGTTTTAATATCACGAAGGAAGACCAACCCCTCTAGCATGACCACCGAAACGGGATAATTATGATAAAGCGAAATATTGGCATTAACTCTCAGACTACAGTGGAATTTGACAGTTGAGACTCGATAAAAAGCTTTATCATATCCCGTTTCGGTGGTCATGCTAGAGGGACTGGAAGAATAAATACTATTTATAAAATCGGACTGGCAGTTATAGACTATAAAATTCATGTCAATGAGATCAAAACCAAGCTTAATTCGCTACGATAACATTTCACACGAAATTCACCTTTCATAATGTATTGGATGCAGTCAGCGACGGAGTATTTGTTCTCCGATACGGTTTTATATTGAGTCGTGATCGAGTTTTTGTAACATTGTAAAGATGTGATAAGTGAGAAAGTTAAGTGACTACTTACGTAGAAAGTGAAAATTTTTGATACATCGCGCAGATTTTAGTCTCTTTATGTATATTGATGAAATAAGTTAAAAGGAACGATCCTTAGTGAACACACCATCCAATAGTGATGATGGCTTTTTTTAAATAAAAAATATTTACAACACTCACTCCCACCAATAAGCTTAGCCCCAAAGTAAGCACTGTAGGCATGTGTTATGGGATGCTAACATCCGTGACCGCAGTACAAATACTCGTATTCATCACACAAACATCTGCCCCCACCGGGTGGGGATTCGAAGATTAGACCCAGGACCTCTCGAGTTGGCGACAACTTGAAACCCTGCGTATAAATAAACCACTCGGCCACGGAGGTTATCAAGGTTAATTATCATATTGAACACGTATTTTTTTTGTTTCGGCTACTAAATATAGGTCTCTCCCAATTTCTTCCACAGAACTCGGTTTTGATTTGGATTTTGGTTATCCAGTTATGGCATGCGTTATTTGTTCCATTATGTCGTCTATGCCCTTTTTTCGATGACTGGGAGAAAAAGTGCATTATATCCACGACAATGACCAACGCCACATTGGTTTGCTGTTGACAAACCCTCGCGACGCAGGTAATTGCGTGGTGCATTCAGCAAGCGGCGAGCAGCCCGAGGGCCGCTAGTTTGTGCGAGTATACTTTGACGTGCACTCACGCAAGCATGACATACGACAAACCACCCCGCCTCCGACCAGTAGCCCGGTCCGCACCCGCTTTAGCCGATCCTGGGCTTCTCCGTTCAATGTCGTTTATGCCTGGATTCACCGAGCCACGTAACCCGCTTTTACCCGCCTAATACCTGGACTACATTTGCCCCTCTATCACCTGGACCACGTATCTTACCCCCACAGTTTCACATCATACAAAGGTATTCCAAAGTTATTTAATTTGAATCAATTTGTTAATCATAAACATTACCAGTCCATTGAGTTCTTAATAATATCTTCAACTAAAGTCTATTTTTGGATTCTGTGCAACTTTGTATAATTATAAACGACTTTCTTTTCGTTAGAAAATAAAAGTGTAAAAGCCGCTGTTGGATATATTTTCACATTTATCCATCCAAGTTTGTCAGACCGGATCGAATCGAAGCGAGAATAAGAAAGGCTGAAAAGAAGGAAATTTCCCTCTGAGTAGAACCTAGGCGTGTACAAAAAAAAAATTTCCATAACCCGTTAGTATCAATTTCCCTTTTTCTATAAAAGGCTGGTATAATTTATCGGAGCAGCGCTACGTTGTTTATAAAAGTGTTTGGTACAAATATGGGCTTTGAATATCTAATTCCGAGCCACCAGTCTCGAGGAGTGTTGACGACTTGATTGGCATTTACTTTTATAAATCATGCATATTGAGGGGGATGTAGCAACTTAATTGCTCCGTCGATAAAGAGATAAAATAGAGTTTTTTTTTTATTTATCCAATTAGCCTAACCCCAAAGTAAGCCCCATAAGGCTTGTATTATGGGATACTAGGGTAACGGATAGAATACATAGACTGCACATATATAAGTATATTTTTATAGAAATAAATATTAAACATCCATGACTCGAATACACAAATGCTCGTATTCATCACACAAACATCTGCCCCCACCGGGATTTGAACCCGGGAGCTCTCGAGTCGGCGACACCATGAAACCCGGCGTACAAACCACTCGGCCACGGAGGTCGTCTTTTTTATTATATTTAAACAGTGAACATCAGTTTACTCGGTAACTCTAATGCCGTAACAATTCGATTTAATTATTGATTTCTAGCCCCAAAGTAAGCACTGTAGGCTTGTATTATGTATGGGATACTTTTTTTTTATTACGCAGGCAAAATCTCTATTTACAGACGTTGGCGCCCTTAAGGGGCACAATAACAAACGGACCTCACACCTCCTAGCCTCTCGCAAGACAGGAGCTCTCAAATAGGTGACACCATGATACTTTGCGTACAAACCTTTCGGCCACGGAGGTCGTCAAGTCAGAGGATAACGGAAGTAAAGCAACTTTCGCAGTGGCAGACATTGGATTGGTGACCAAAAGTTCTCTCGACAAAAAATTATCTCGAGCTACACCGTGCTTCACGAGCCATTGCTTCCAAACCAAAGCAAACAGAAGAAATTCGTTTAGCGTTAAAATGTGCTATAAATAATAAGTATAAACATTTTTGTAATCATTATTTAGCATTTCGTAAGAATGCTCATCTGCTGTTACCTACAAGACATCATTTATCACTGCAAATCTCTCCCTAGACCATTCGATATTGTAGATAATGCTCGGACTGTAACACAATCGACGGACATACACCTTCAATATATTACCAAGTTAATAAATTGTCCCGCTGGCAAATGTTTGAATGGAACCTCTTGGTCTACCGCTAGTTCTAAAGAAGTGTTGAACATATAACTGTTTAAACAGAGAATGTCGCTTTCTCTATTATGGGGATTCCAATTCATAAACGTAAAGGAATATAATAAAGAAGCCATCAAATTATTTCGGTTACTATTCAAATTTGTATAAAGAATTTGTATTCATTTCTTTGTTGCAAAGGCAAAGCAAAGAAGGACGGTCATCTGTGACCCAGGACCCGACAGCAACTAGTCATTTCTCAGTTTTTTTTATATAATCAAATTAAATATTTTTTTATAATCAAAATTAATGGCTAACGCCAAAATATTGCCTTATGTTGACTAGGTTTTACACTAAAATGCTTTTTTATGTACAAAATTCGTAAATCTGTAACTAAATGACGTTGTCGCTATGAGATATATCTCAGTAAGCTAGAGATGCTGACGAGAAGAAGGCGAATAAGAAACAGGATGCCTTTGCTAAACATTGCGAGGCCAAAAATTCATTTCATATATATGTGAAGTACAAATTGAAAAATAAGTAGAAAACATTGTTCTATAAATAATAAATAAATAAATATTTCCAACACTCACACCAATTAGCCTAGCCCCAAAGTAAGGACTAAGGCTTGTGTTATGGGATACTAGGGTAACGGACATAATACATAAACATGTATATTTATATAGAAATACATATTAAACATCCATGACTGGAGTACAAATGCTCGTGTTCATCACACAAACATCTGCCCCCACCGAGATTCGAGCCCGGGACCTCTCGAGTCGGCGACGCCATGAAACCCGGCGTACAAACCACTCGGCCACGGAGGTCGTCGTCTATATATTTGATACTTGATATTTAGACGCTTTACGACCTAAGATGTCCTTAAACTACGAATGGGTACGCTGCTGGGACTCACTAAAGTTACTTTACACTAAAACAATAGAAGTACAAACAGAATCGAATTTCGATTAATTCCAGGCGAACCCGGAGGCGTGCGTAGTGTTAATACGCTGCACCGTTACGGTTGCGCGGGCGCCGGTTGTGATTTATGCCTTATTCAGTCCGTTTCCGGGCCGGGACGTGCGTGCGCACTGACTAATAGCAAGGCAGCCTCCGCCATCAAATGCCCTTTAGAATAAAATGCATTTACCAAGTTATTGCCAGTGTTCCTCAATAACTATTCGATAGTTAAATTCCTGTTAAACGCACTGAGGGTACGGAGTTGTTCCGAGAATTTTGTGTGCATATGCTCGATGGGTAGGAGAGAGAACTAAGAAGGCAGTGTTTCACGCGACGTTCGCAAGCGCCGATCATGCCCATAAGTTTATGATTTCTAGGGGACCTAAAAAGGCCGCATTCAGCAATTCTCATTAGATTCTTATAGTGATTCATATTGAAAATCACAAAATGGCCACTTAGCCGACAATTCATATTAAGATTCGGATACAATTCATATGCAGCAATTCATTCATTTACCAATTTTCTATGAGGATTCGTAAAATGGTCCACAAAATAGGAATTGCTGAAGTATCAATTAGCAGATTCATAAAAAGTTACTCTCTTGAGTACACTACAAATTAAGTGACAATTTTACGAAAATTAGAGGAATTGCTTAAGATCTGCAAGGAATTCTGTAAATGAATTACTTTTAGCAATATTGCACAATTTGACCTTTTTACCTAAAAAAATAATTCAGGGGAGGTCCCCTGGACCTCCACCGTTATGACGCAATTACATTTGGTCGTTAGCCCGTATTCGAAGCAATATTAACACTGGGAAAAGGGCTGGAAGATGGTGTCGGGTAAACGAAAGGAAATCTACCTGAAAACGGGCGTACTTGACTCAGTTCATTTACCCGAATACCATTGGCACTCGTATTCGGGCTAGTGGCCAAGTGTAATCGCTCTATTAGGCGATAAAAACCAAAAGACGAAATTGAGCTCCTGCTGTGGGTCATTGGTAAATTAGATTATAAAGAAGGAATAGACAAAGTATGAAAATTTTAAAACGAAACAGAATTTCACTGTCTTTTTTTAGAAGATGATAATTAAACACAGTTTAAGGGGGCAGTCAACAAAGCTTATAAAATACGAGGTTTAGAAGCTCTCGTAAAACCGTTAATCGCGGTAGTGTCTTAAGTCAGCTATTAACACCCATCAATCCGTGTCTTTCAATCTACCTGGAGAAACCGGCTATATAAAATTTATAGGCTACGAAATTTGGTCATGGGGCTAATTAACGATCGCTATTAATCCATTTAAGATATCGATAAAATCACAAATAAAAAGTTTCATAAGATTATTCTATCATAATATTAGACAGATACTCAGGGTCAGGTCTATATTGTTTTTTTTTTCAAAATGGCTCCGCATTTAGGCTTGTGCATTTAGCCAATGTCAAGTGTTAAAATGTTTACAAATTCTATAGCACTCGTGGTCAAAATAATAAATCAAATCAAAGTAAGTGGCAGTCAAGTCAATCCCCCTTTCCCTATGTTTCAGTAAATGTGTGGGGATTTACTGGAACCTCCCCGCGGAATCCTTGAGGGAACGTCGAAAGACACTTTCCGCTATTTTGTTTCATTAGTGGTTAATAATCCACCATTATTGGACATTAACATCCGCCACAACACAATTTTTAACAAGAAAAACAAAACTGCTAAATTGACACTTCCCGATCCCGCCAAAAAGTCCCATTGGATTGTTTTACTATGATCATCTGTTAAATCCCGTCAAATCACCTGGCTAACCAAAAGAGAGCGATAAGCAACATTGAATCGAAATAAACAGAAAATCGTCAACCTCCTTTTCACGTTTTAATGATTTGACATCTTTTCCAGTTTCTCGAGCCTTCACTCAGAACGAGGAAAAGTGAATCTTATCGGCATGTCCAATTATTCGCGTAACTGGTTCGATTAATGAAATTATAGCATTACATGCACCGGTGACCCGATATTTTGGATCAGACCGAAGAGAAATTTGAAATCAGGCTTACTTATTATTTCATCACATAAGAAATGAACAGGGAACTCATTCTTGTTCTAAGAAATGTTATATATATATAGTTTACTCCATATTTCTTGATACTTAAAAAACACTGATGTACTTTGGTATTTACGTTATATTATTTCTGGCGGTTACGACACGACTGTCGTTGAAAAACTTTAAGACGGGTCTGATTACTTGAAACATAACTACATTAACGATCAGTAATGATGTCACCTCAAATTAACTGAAAATTTGGCCAGCTCGCATGTTCACCCGCTATTTAGCTGCGGTAACTTAATGACCTTTGTTACAATTATATTTGAGAAGGAATCCACAAGATTTTACCAAATTACAGCGTCTGCTCGCGATGATCATTATGTACTTAATTTGCTTTGTTTAATTTTGAAACCTTAAAATATTTTGCGCTCTGTGTATTTCTTTCATCATCAAGTATACAAGTATATATTATACATACTGTGGTGAAAATTATAATTCTTTTTTATTCTTTCTTCAAGGCCAACAATCAATCTCTTAGTATTTGCTCGGTTTCTACTTTAATCAGCTGTTGTATCCTAATCTCTACTGTTTTTAAACTAATCTATAATTTTCTGATATATCTGATATAGATATCATCGAGTTTTTCAACAAAAGTGATATAATTACAATACGCTGCAATACTACCGCTGTATTCAAATGCTACGTTTTCTTTGCAAGTAGGGCTGCATCTCCTGAACGAACCAGACATTAAAAAAAAATGAAATTTTTACTTCACAAAAAATATTTCATCGTTTTATATAAAAAAGAGTTTACACTCCATAGTTTGTTTGTGATAAAATTATACATTTTTCTATTTCTGTTCATACATAAAGTCTTCCGACAAACTTAGAAACACCTTTGTCCTGATTTAATGAGCATTCGAACATCAATCTGAATGCTCACTTAACTAGGACAAATTCGGGAAAGTCGAGATGGATAGCAGCCCTGTTTGTAAAAAGAAAGGAATAAGCATTTATTGTAAACGTTTCATCAGAAAAGTTGAGGAACGTCGGACCGCCAGCGCCATCAGCTGGCAATCAACCTGCACCTTGTCTATTTCAAGTATCAATTAAAATCTTGATACTTTAATGCTTATTGATTGTGCGTGTATTGATAGGTACATGTTATTGCAGTACAAGTCGCTTTTCAAGGTACATTCCGAATGTAAGGGCCCTTTAAATTACTTGATAATTTTACTAAAACGCATTAACTTACCCGGTCTCGGGGTAATTGTCTCGGCGCTAACCGCTAATATTTTCTTGCTTACTTCTGGGAAAAAATATTTATCCTCACGCGAACTGACCGTCTGGCCGATTTAATTATACATATCACGCATAAAAGCGGTGATCCTGTAGACGGACAAAATCTTGCATTTCTTTTTTTTTATTAAATTAAATATATTTTAACATAACAGCTTTAATAGTTTTGTTTTGTGCAATGACAGAAAGATGAGTTATTGTAAATTACATTACACATCATAAGTCATCATACTTATGTAAAAAAACCTTTATTTACTAATTTATTTTTCCAAGGGAACATCAAAAATCATTCATTTCGTTTAATCACACATTCTTCTCGTATTACCGCAAAATGTTCATTTTTGATGTCGTCAATAAAGAATGGTGGATATAATTTAAAATTCATGTCAGTAATAACGGTCAATTTTATTTCAATTATCACCGGTGGTGGTGCCTTGATAAATTCCAATTTCTTGAATACGCCGAACTGCGGGCGTACGTAACTGCTGAATACTGATGTTGTTTTTCAATGAACTGTATTGAATTTTGTCAAACCAAGAAAAGAGTGCAGCCTCGTAAGTTCTCTAATGAACGCTTCAAATAGCAAATAAAAATTTCGATTTTGCGTATTCTGAATATCGGAAATTAAATCATTGAAATCCCTACTATGTACTTGGAAAATTAAGCATTCAGAGTTAAATGCTAACGGAGATTCGTTTTTTAGACAAAAATTGTAAAGCCCTACAGTTTCACGCACTCATTATACTATAACTTTGAAAATGCTTTATTTTTCTGGAGTGTGAACGAAATAATTTAGTGATTTTACCAATCCTCTTAGGTTGAATCCGTATTTTATTAGATGAGTTGCAAAAAGTTACACCTTTTAAATATTTAGGCAAACCTGCAAAATATTATTTTAGAGCAATCGCTCATATTTTTATTAATGCGTTTCAAAGTGCCATTATACGAACATGTTTCCCAACGGGGGGAAGTAACGGTTTGAAACGCCACTCCAAGTTCGGCACAATCATTAGCCAATTACACATAAGAAAGTTTTCTTTAAGCTTAATAATTGGATTACTTAACTATGACAATTCTAAACTAACTAATTGTTACGGCAGCCAGTAACAAGTTTCGAAACGAAAATCGCAGGCTGTTCACATGACTTCGCACGGCTCCTGTGCGTACGCAGAATGACAATGTGATGCGTTTGTTGAACCTCGGTACACGCTTCGCATCGCAACCGAGCTAAACACAGCATTCTTAACGATTTGTACTACCACTCTTGTAACTTCCTTCACGCAAACCTTTATGTCGTAAAAAATAAAGTCGCGTTTATCAAAACTGTTTCCTCCCGCATCACATTTAAGATCGTGCTGTACTGTTGTGGGAAGTGACGGTGGTGTTTACATAATTCGATGTAAACATTTTCTTTCTTAATTATTACATTCGCAAGTTTTTGCTACTTATCTCAATGCGGTAGCTTTTAACCTTATCTGTCTCTATTGTGTAAAAGTCCTTCCTGACGATTTCCGCACTATTTTGACGGATAAAAGAATAACAGTTTCTTTTCTCAGCAATCACAGGGTTGGCGCCAACGATTGATAAATTATTCATATTCCCACAGTAGCAGATATTATCTATGTTAATTTTGTGTTAAACACTGGTACTGTATACTATCTAGGGTACGAAGCTGCATTGTTAATAAATTAAAGATTACGATGGCTACATGTTTCCGTAAACGTATCAAAGAAAATTACGCCTCCACATTTCTGAACCGTGATAATTACCTACGGGTCGTTTAGTTTTCGGTTTTAATTCTTTTAAATTCTATCGTATTTCATCGTAAGCGCTTCGCCATTAAGGATGTCCAACCGATTGAGTGTTTATTTCTGGTATATCATTAAATACGTGATTAGCCTGACACGATAGACGTTTTACTATCGTCGCGTGGCTGCTTCCGACCTCCGAGGCATAAATTTAAATTTTTGGATAAATACCGTCAAATCAATTAGATACTTATTCAAAATATAATGTGTTATGCAATCGAAGATTATATTATAAACTTTCTCTCAAATAGTGAAGTGCCTATTCATATTTGAATTTTGATATTTGAGAAGTAACGCCTACGATGACCTTCTGAAGACCGGACAACCGATACAAAATTAGAAATCGTAAGTCTGAATTCGTTACTGTCGATTTTACTGTGAGGTATCGATTACTCGTCACATTCTTCGATTGGATGACGAATCAAATGCGATGATAGTTCTACCGACCTTGGGGGTTAATCCACAATGACCTTCGAGGTCACTAGGACCACGTGCGAACTAGAAACAGACATTACGGATAAATTTCTACTTTGTGCTGATTTTGGTCGATATAGTGGCCCGTTATTTGTCCATTGTGTCGACATATCGCGTCTCTAATCGGCTTTGAATGTACTGTGATTGAGGACTTATATTGGTATATTATTAGTCTATTTACTTGTAGATCTGATTCTGAAGTGCTATTATGAATATTTTTAGTAAATCTGATGTGTTAGTTCTGTATTAAGTATAACTAGTATCACAGTATATTCCATGAATTTTGAAACGGTCACATGCTCATAGCTTCATTATCAACGTCAATTTTAGTGTATTGGTCGATTGCATTTTTTGACATAATACAATAATAATAATATATTTGATATACTAAAATGTGTATAATATGTAGTAAAAATGATGCTATAGGAAAAATCGTAATGTCTACATAGGGACATTTCGCTTTGAAAACTGCTTGCTCGGATTGGATTTCAATGCCTGATTAAAATTTTCTTAATTCATAAATAAATAAAAAAAATGTTAATACCGAATAATGTTTGACTTGAAAACTAATTTATCAGTAATGAAATGTGCTTTAAACTACAGCATAATTTATGTTGCTTGGTTCTTAAACTCTTTAAATATTGAATTTTATTTGCTTGATCAGTACTTACCTCGGATGTAAGATAACATTATTGTTGGTTTCTTTTTTAATTCAGTTAGTGAAAAATGTAACTACTTTGTCACTTAAATTACGAATCGCAATCTCGTTAATCAGGTCTATTAATAACGACCAACTTGTTAACTAGTGATGATAAGGAATTTTAAATCAAAGCGGCCATGTTTTTAAAAACGAATATATCAAAGGTAATTTTTCAAGAGGCAACAGTAATTTTGAAACTGTCACATGGCTCCTTTGCAATTCTCGCTGTCATTAAACAGTGCAAATTACTTTTTACTTGTGTTTGTCTCTTTAATGTCATGTATTAAAGTCGATATTGCGGCAATTGTCGTCATTATTTAAATTTACCTTAATGATTGAAACCCCGTTGTTCTCGTATTAGCTTTTTTTAATGAATTAAAGCTTTTTAGCTACGGACTGAAAGGTTATTTTCCAAGAACTGGGTTCATGATAATTCGGTTGTATTTAATTTTAAAGAGATGTAGAAATAATTATAATTTGGCTGGCTGGTGCTTATTCTCTTTACCGTTTATATTTTACTGATATAATGATAGGTGAAATTCTTGTTTATCTAATAATGTTACAAATGTTTTGTTGCCAGAACAACTATACAACAAACAGCGGATGATATTGAATACTTTTCCTTAAAAGATATTTTTTTTCCACACTCACACCAATTTATAGCAAAATATTAGCCATGCCTCAAAGTAGATGGTGTTATGTGATGCTAGGGTAACGGATAGAATACATAAACTGATATATATAAGTATATTTTAACTAGAACGTAAGACTAAGGTACAAATGCTGCTATTCATCATGCTATTATTATTGATTTTTGTGGCTATGCAGTCCTAATGGGACTAGTCACTGCGACCTATAATGTGTCTATTGTGACTCGCCACAAAGTTAAAGTATATTTTAGCCTGACAGCTTCCAAGAAGCTCAAAATGTTTCTAGCTTTTAGAGATTTGATTTCCTCTGGGCGTATTATATGTCGTCCCACTACCGTCTATGTACTACGTTTGTGGATGAGAGGCCACATTCATATAGAAGGTGTTATGGGGTTTCACGCTCCTGCAGTATCTGCAAACATCATTCTCATTCAATTTCATATGAAATTGGTGTCTGTTGAGTTTGCTGTGTCCAGTTAAGGCTCTTACGATAGTTCGTCCTGCTAAGTTCTCTTAACTCAACAGTCGAGTAACCCTCTATTAATGATTTAGCGTGCTCTAGTCCTGGTTGGTTTAGCCAGTATTTTTTCGATTCGCTTAAAAGGTCGTCCTTAAGAATATGCATAGCGTGGTGAATATGCATCAGCTTTCTCGTTGCCGATTATCTCTGAATGACTAGTACCCATTTAAGAATAACTTTATTCTTTTGATCCAGGTTATTCGGTTTATTAACGCAGTCTTTCACCAATTTCGAGCAAATTGTGTTCGAATTTCATTCGTCATACTAACATTTGCTCCACCGGGATTTAAACCCAGGACTTCGGAGTAGGCGACGCCATAAAACCCGGAGTATATACAACTCGACCACGGAGGTTGTCAATAATAATAGATAATAATAAAAAAACGGCGAATATGGTATCAGATAACATTGAAAAGGGTGGGTGGATAACTAAAAATGTCTGTGATTTCGAAATCAAACCTTAATCTTATGTAAAAATTAGATAGACCCAAATACAACCTGTGGGTTCTACTTATAGCAATGTAAAATATATTGCCGTATATGTATATATGCAAGGTTTAAGGCCGTCGACCTAAGCATGACCTTATGAGGCGTATCAGAGATCTCTTGAAGGCAATTAAATGATAATTTGTGTTGGGATCGGCAAGTGAGTCAGGGACACCAGTGCCGGTAAACTCGTCTCGAACAACGATGCCGTTGTTTTCAATGATTTATCTTACTTATAACATTTAAAGTTTCATGGTCACTATATTATGTATGTTGCTATGTTAGTTTACGAAGTGCATCTAAATACCATCAAGTTGAAGGGAAATGAATGACTGTGGAGGTTGTAGACTTTTGTGTTGCTCCGTGTCAAGATATAAATTCCAATGTGATATTAAAGTTACAGTTTTTAGAGATTGGTGATTTTACAAGGCACATCATTGGGCCCAAAGGCATATATGCCTTTGATAAACACTAACTTAAAGGACATACTTTATTTATACTTAGGAATGTCACTTGCTTGCATCCGGCCTAATTTGTTCAGTAACGGTGTTTTACCATCGCGGCGTGTCATCGAATGGGTGATCGGTAGCCATTGTTCCTTGCTGTTCAGCTTGGACAGATTTAATCTAGACTATTTAGGTTCATTGTGCTCTCTTGTTACACAGGAACCACGGTGTTTTGTCTTGCACAATAGATCGACAGTCGTTTTTGTATATCTGCCGGTTTGCTTACATATTTCTCTAATAAATGTTATTAGGGTAGTTATCTGAATAATTTCGATAATTTTAGAAAGATCCATAAATTTATGTGTATGACGATTTTTGTAGCAATGTGACAAACATTAAAAAGATAAATGACCAAAGTAATTACTAAAATCTACGTTCATGCCATTACTACTACGACGTTATCTAAAGGCGTACTAGGATCGGCTGTCGGTCGAACTAACTTGTGCGCTTGCCCAGATGGATTCGGTCGTGTTGTCTGTCTGTTTGCTCGCG
Source organism: Chilo suppressalis (assembly GCA_902850365.2). NCBI lineage: Eukaryota > Metazoa > Arthropoda > Insecta > Lepidoptera > Crambidae > Chilo > Chilo suppressalis. The sequence continues at coordinate 4,385,868 of OU963899.1, read as the reverse complement.
ATTTGCTATTAGATAACACAGCTAACAGGACCCTGACACTTCATGATTTATTAACCTACAGTAGGCCACTTTCGAATGTTAGATTGCATTACTGACTGCATGAATGAGGAGCTCGGGTTTATTCACCATTCATATGATAAAATCTTAGGGTGTGATACTGATGCAATTCAATTTCCTTTCTAGAAAAAGTGCTGTGATAGGAGTTTGTAGAATTTTATTTCTTTGTAACTTCTACTACTCTTCTACCAGCACGACCATCCGTAGCACGCAGTCATAGCTCGCATCCTTCCAAATAGAAGGCATAGCTTTGTAGATAAAACCCCCATCCCACCAGTGCAGTGGACCAATGAATATGATAAGCGGAAATCTAATGCATCCATAGCAATGTGCGCATCGTTGGTGGAAAGGCAGCCCTAGGCCGCGTGGTTTCCTCAAGAGTTAAATTTATTCTCAGTTAAATTTAATCTATAGTGTATTTATTTGAGCCGTGGCCAAGTGGTGTGTACGCTGGGTTTCATGGTGTCGCCAACTCGAGAAGTCCCGGATTCTAGTCCCGATTGGGGGCAGATGTTTGTGTGATGAATACGAGCATTTGTACTCCAGTCATGGATGTTTAATATGTATTTCCTATTTAAATATACTTATATATGTATCAGTATAATGTATTCAATCCGTTACCCTAGCATCCAATTACACAAGCCTACAGTGCTTACTTTAGCGCTAGGTTAATTGGTGTGAGTGTTGAAAATATTTATTTATTATTATTTTTAACTGTAAATGAAACAACGCGGTCTGAGTTGCCGCTTGGTGCTTAGTGGTTGTCAAAAATTGTGAGTTCAATTGAAAGGTAACCCTCGAGTTGTGAGTCCAGCAATCTACGTAATCAATCCGAGTGCGCGGCTCTTTCTATTGTCTCACTTATCTATGGCTATTTTGTATCGTATCAGTCTTAATGCCAATGCCATTTAGTTTCGTTGCTTTTACTTTTTAATTTCGTAAGTCTCGTAAGAGGTGTGCAAACATTGAGCTTTAATAAAAGAAACTATCGCATCTTATCTCATAGTCATGACTGATCAGGAGTTCTTTTATTTGCCATCAAACTCTTATAGATAGGAAACGTTTAATCTACCAACAGACACGAATTAGCAATGGCTAATTTTGTTAGTCATCAAAATTGTAGATTTTCGGTTCCGTAGTACGTAGTTCCTTTCCATGCGTTATAGCGGATAGGCGAAAATTTCGTAAGATTTTTCCGTCTCTACCAGGCGAGGCAGCTAGCTAGTAGGCAGCTGGGTGTGTTGCTAAGTGGACAGCTAGGTGAATGACCACTTAAGGGGCGGTGGCTGTGGACTTGGTTCAAAGTTTTGTTTAATACTTTGACGCAAATAAAACTATTATCCTTTCACGTCACTGACACGGGTAAATAAATCTTGAGGAACGTGTGTATTCAAGATTAAATAATGAGAAAAGAGTGTTTGCAACAAAAATGGGGTCATTTCGGTATTTTTCGGGTAATAGATAACGTAACTAAGCGCTTCAACTTACTGTGGGATTTTGGATTTAGTAAAAAATCCGTCAAAACCGCAAGTGACGGAGGCGCGGCGGCCGCGCGTGCGCGTGACGTAACGCGCGATGCGCGACGGCAATTATTTTTGGCGCTGCGCTAGCGGTCGACGACCCGCGCAGTGAAAGTTGCCCGAGGCGCCAAGCCGGCTGCGCACGCGCACCCCCAAAGAACACATTTTGATTTATATGCACTATTGTTTTCCCATTTTTCTCAGGAATTTCTTAAGGCATTCGAACCTCTGAGTAGGCGACACCTTGAAACCCGTCGTACGTATACCACACGAGCTACGGAGGTCGTCATCATATCAACAGTACAATAAAAATAATGAAATAATGAAAACAAATCAATATATGTGTCCAAATAAAAAATAATACAATGTCAGTTGCCAAGTGCGTTTAAATTTTAACTAACCAATAACCCACTACCTACGGCAACAACGCCCATTCCTGATGGTTTTACAATCTTTGATTATATTTATTTACTCGATTCCCCATCGCATCTGAAAAGGACATGGTAAAAAATAACTGCCCTTCTGCTTCTCTGCTTCAAATATTTAAAAGTACAAAAAATTTACGTCATGTCTGTTTCTAAAGGCAAATGTTCCATTTTACAAATAAATGAACAATAAATGTACACAAAAATATATTATGTGTAAGGATATCGAAATAAACAATATTAATTCCAAACTCCTAAAAAGTATGACATATTTGGCCCTAATTTTTATTATAACAAATCACTGAAGGCATTCCGATAAGGCTTGAGACAAGGCTGTATGATAATAATTAATCCTTTTGCTTTTTGCAAATGAACAAATTAAAAGTTCACAAATTTCAGGACGATAACAAACTATTCGTATTTATTTTAGCTTGAAAAAATCTTTTTGTGAAGTGTTAATCAGAGAAATCGGAAGAAAGATTCTAGGAAAATGCAAATTTTATGGCTTTGTAAAAATAACTGACAACATCTTTTATCAAATGTGGCACGGTAATGACGTAGTAGAAGTTTTCATAATTTTCAAGGTTGTGAATTTATCAAAAGTTCTTAAGCATTTTTTCATAGAATTTATAAATATTCAGCCATTCAGCATTAACTTTGACCAAGTACAATATTTATACATTGCTAGGGCATGTTCATATAAAATTTTGTAAGAAATTTACAATTTGTTACCAAATTCACATTACGTGTTTTCACTTCTCTATCTCACGTCAATTTAATTGACAGAATGTTTAGAAATCATAAGTTTTCAACACACATTATTTTACTAAACAAAATACAAATGCAGTGGTTCGTATCGGAGTTTCAACGCACCCATTCCACGACGCCCCCGGCCGGGACGCACCCACAATGCAGTCTTTCACTGTGGGTGCGTCCGTGCCGGGGACGTCGCAGAATAGGTGCGTAAACACGGGACCCTTTTGAACGGAGCCCCTGTAAATAATTAAATTATTGCAAATACCTACGTCCACTAAAAGTTTTGTAATAAGTAACATAACATTCCCACACAAAGAAATAAAACATTACCACTTTCCATTTCGTAACAAAATTACAACTCTTAGCACAATGAAATGTGTAAATTTGTACTCCCATTGTTTAATTGCACGATTCAACAACTGTATTGGCAATAGAGATGTACCTCGGTGCAAGTTTATCAAGTTACCGAATCAAATACCTGGTTTTAATTAGTATTCTTGTGGCGATACCGCAAACTATTATTAAGTTAGGTTATTTAACTTGTACCGTGCATTCGAAAATTTTTAATCTAACATAATCGTGATTTTAGTTCCATCATCACCTACCCCCTATCATTCTTAATTATTGATGTGTAACATCTTTCCTCTCGCTTTCCTGCAATTTGTGGGAGTGATTTCGGGAAATGGGACGGAAGTGTGTAACAGGAAGTCGCGAAAGCGCGCGCTATTTGATTTGATTTTAGAACATAATGTTCAAATGCCTTATTCCTTTTGTAGTAGGTTTTATTTCTTTTTTTACTAATATGAGGTGAGGTTTCAAACGTTACACATAATACGCGAATACTGTAAGGCTCGCTCGTTTTTTTAGACACGTATAATGTGTCAACAAATAATAACTTAGCAAGCTATTTTATGCCGGATGCACTGATCATTATGCTCCCACGGCCGGAATGTCAGTGTCGATTTTTTTCTAGTGTTTCTTAGGCAGCGTCATTTTCACATTGTAGGTACCCCACAATGTGAATTGGATACCTTTACAAGTATTAACCATTTAAAAGTTACAATTATAGTTATATGTTTTAAGCATTTTACTGCTAAATGTTTAAATCTAAAGAATATTTCTGTCTGCAAAATTTTTCTTTACATTTAAACATCTACCAGTTAATGCTTATTTTATTTAAATTTTTAATAACAACACATGAGTGTTCGTCGAATTTCATTCCTAATAAACATTTGTATGGGATTTTTTCAACGGTACGTACGCCCAACTCAACATGCGCAAGAGTATGCACAGATACCGAGTAACAAATGAGTATTCTGCCCATCTCTAATTGAAAACTTCATAAGAACATTGTCTTTCGTGGAATTAAAAAGCATTCGAATGTTTTATTACAATACGCAATTATGGCTAATGCCTTCTTCGGGTTGTATAATAATGCGAAGGAAAAGTAATTCTCCTTATCTGGCCGTAGCATCACCTTAAACATACGGTTTTACGTTTACTTTTCTGGTATCTAGTAGATTCATTGATTCGATTAAGTAATCTCACTATTATCGATATTGTGTGTTGTCCGTTCATTAAACTTTAATAAAGCCGTTTCGTATAATAAACCACTTCCCTCGTATTATAAATCCGCTAGTGGACGCGGTTTCGTTGGATAAGATTAAGTTTTCGTATTATTTTATGTAACAGTTAGTTGTTTATTTATAAACTTGTCGTTTTTTGTTCGTCCATCAGTTGTTGAAAAGCCTATACTTTTTTTGTTATTAACGATAATGGAAGATTTTAAAATAAACATTTAGCTTAGTTTATTATCATTGTTATTTCAGAATATGTTGTGAACGTATTCCAAACCATATAGCTGTCACAAACAATTCCAACAGGACTATCAAAGGTGAATAATATACACATATTTGTTTCTTAGGTTTTCACGCACATCACTCATTAAATAAAACAAGTTTCAACAGGTTAGATGCACTGAGGATGCGAAATGTTAATAAATGTCGCAGGTATGAGTTCTACATTGAACCATCATTTCTTTTGGAGCATTTTCACACGTTTCGGGAAAGGAAATACGTGTTCTGGAAATATGGAGTAGGTAAGCAGTAACCTCTGGTATTTGTGGTGCGGCAACCAGGGGATTCTGCGGTGGTTGCGTCACCTGGGAGCCGGGCGCATCACCAAATGCCAGGTCATGCGTGCCTTCCGCCCTGCCCGGCGTCTGTGAACGTGGTATTACCACAACTTGGAAGTATGCCACTGGGAGGGGAAAGTTGGGGATGGGTATTATGACTGATGGCGAAATTTAGGGAATCAATTACATTTATGCACGAGTAGCAACATCCTTTTTATGTCTTATATTTTAACTTATTAAATACATTAACTGAATAGAACTCTTTGGAGGAGCTCGATAGCGCAGGTGGTGCGCGTTTGACCTTCGATTGTAGAAGTTAAGCAACTTTCGCAGTAGACGGACATTGGATGGGTGACCAAAAGCTAAAGGTCTAGATAGTGGTTGCTTTTGCAGTTGTTATCACCCACGAATCTGCACTGGGCATTGTGGATCACGACACAATCTCCCTAGTCTATTAATGGAGAAGGCCTGTGCCCCAGCAGTGATAACATTAATAGGCTGATAATGATGACAACTCCTTCGACGATTCCTCACAAATTTCAATAACTAAAGTATACAGAATTTAAAACAGAAGAAAGGCGTCGTCGTTGATCTCACAATGCGGTTTCTAATCCTGCTACACATTCAAAATGCAAATAAGCCAATACTATCAATTTGCCTAATTTATTAGGTGTCATAACGTATTTCACTTATCGCCAACCGAAAGAATTACCATGACAAATGGTCTTAACCGATTGCACACTCACGCGCACGCCGGAGCAGGACAACGGTACGCAAACACAATGAGTGTGAGAGGGACACGGGACGAGGTGAAATAAATTCAAATTAAGAATAGTATCGGAATCTATCTTGATTTGTCGAGCGCTGACATGTGATCAGTCCAAATGGTAGACCACAATGGCGGGAGTGGTCATGGGAAAGTTTCAATGTCATATACGTTAATCGTTATTGAAAATGCGTGACATTGAAAAATACGTGCCAGTAGACTTGTAAGCGAAGACAATAGGTGCGATTCGCGATTGGAGCCCGTTATAGGTCTCGTTGCATTATGGATCTTATGTGCCTCACCTGAAGATAGTCTGATTTTCTCTTGTGATGTTGATTTGCCGTGCACCAAATCGATATGGTTCAATTTATAATTTGACCTTAGGTAAGTTCGACGATAAAAACTGGTATACTTATTATTGAAATGACCTACAAAAAAAAGAATGTCTTTTATATATTCTACATAAAAAATAGCAATGACTCTATGACAGAAGTTTAACCAGACTTGTTATCTCTGGATTCTCCAATATTGAACCATACACACATACGGTTGTAAACAGAAGGTTTTCTTCTTATAACTACTCAAACCCTTATCCTTTCCTTGTTTATTTTGCCAGTGTCAGGATTTCCTGAAATTTTTGTTGCTGATGATCTCAAAGTTTTTCAATCATTGATCCGTTCAATCGGACCATCCCATTATATTAAATGATCTTTTTCTTATTCAGAAATAATGATGTTTTTTTTATTTGCACTTTTTCTGTTAATATTAAATAGTCATCGGAATCATTTGAGAATATACGGAATTTCATGAAAGTTTTTGATGCATTTTGATCTTCTGTTATTTTCACTAATGCATCTACAACAATTTTTACTTTTAAACCCCTACAATCTGTCGCAAATACTGCACTTTCTCTAATTTCTCCCTGGGCATACCACCACCGTTTCTCCAGCTCATTAGCAACCTGACGCTGTCTCACTCTGGCAAACACTTTCACTGGCAGCTGGAAAGGGACAGCACGTGCACAGTTAACCAATGTTATCACAGATCGGTATTCAGTCGGTCGCGTTATCAGTAGTTGTGGTTTGGCAATGGACTGCGGAAACCGTAGAATATTGTAACTAACTAAATATTTGAAGTTTGCTTACATTACATTCCACTTGTCGTCTTTAGCATTGCGGCTCTGATGTAACGTTATTATAGTCTCCGCCTTTTTTGAAGTTTCGTTACAAAAAAATATTTTAAATTAGAGCAAAAATGGCACAATGAATAATTCATAGACCCCTTTGCTTACAAAATAGTCTACGGTGTATTTATGTATCTCATTTGGTGACTAAATAGGCAGATAAGAAAGTAAAAAGATATAATTATGCTCCACATGTAAAATACTTTTACAATAAAGGCGTTTATGATGTTATCAAGGAGGATATATCAAAAATTGATTGGCATAATAAATTGTGCTCCAGACCATTTGGAACCGGCGGTGAAGTATTTTACTAGATACATTCCGTCAAAAAAGTAATTCAAAAAACTCCTTGGTACTCTGCAAGTCTAAAAAAAACTCGGGGAAAAACACAAACACTTAAAGTTTAAAACCTATGGAAATCGTGCTGATGAGGTATTATTTATTGCGTGATCGGGCGAATTCTGTAGAAATACAATGCTACCGTAAGTATGTTTGCTCAACAGAAAACTCTTTGAAGGATGATTGCAAGCAATTTGTCTTTCATAAAGTTTAGTTCTGGAAGCAATGTCATGCCAAGCAGTATGAAGTACGGCAGTTCTATTGTCAAGATGGGTCCATGTATATATCAAGCTTTCTCGGTCTACTTCCATTCAAATTTTGTAACTCCAACTGACCCTCGGAAGGATTTGGCTGAACATATATATAGACTATATCTGACATCTGTTCAGTCTGACATTATAAGTCGCTGGGGTGACAGAGCTACCTTTAAAGCACTACCTTTTTTATCCCTGTAAGTCGGCTGGAACTGATTCCCTGTCTGCGTGTTTTCTCATCAACTGTATCAAATCTATATCTACTACTATTTCGATTCTTTTTGCCAATTCCTTGTCCGAGTGCACTGTCCCTCGAATATGGAGGCGTGCCTTCATTACTCCGGTTAATAAAAAGGAGTTAAGACGGTTATAACTAATTACCGTCCAATATCAAAACTATGTATCATTGCTAAGGTGCTTCAAAAAATTGTTTATAAGCAGATGTATCTAGCACTTAACAGTCATTTAGTCATACTCAACACGGTTTTCTAAGAAGGCGCTCTACTCTTTCTAATTTAGTTTTGTTCAATGAATCCATTCCTCAACTCATCATTCAACATCCATATCTCGATTTATGCAGAAAACATCATCTTCTACCACTGGAAAAACGACGCCGGAATGGAGTAGCATTCAAAATTAATTCTGGATTAAAAGGCTGCCTTGAGCTCGTATTCAAAATATGTCTCCCAAATATAATAGACCCATCAGGTACAACCCGCTCATATATTTGCCTCCTGTGCGAGTAATAAGTTCAATATTCTTATAAAATGGCCAGACTTGGATATTGATCTTTTCGACACTAGCGAGGCGAGCTGTATGTAGTAGTGTGTTTGTGTGTGTCCTAGTGTTTTACTGTTTGGTTTTATTTTATTATTATTTTTTGATCTGTTAAAAAATCCCAAATCATCAATATATCTTACATACTACAAAATAGTAACGGTCACTAATATTTCATTTTATATATTTTGGTTTTGCTATAAATTCTCGGCTTCCAATGTTGCCTTATTTGAATTTCATGAAAAAAACCTTGACAATCAGCAAGTATGTAGTTTACTCGCAAAACATAATCCAAGTTTACGTTTACAATAATGTTCAAATGACAACCCACTTTACGTCCGTCCGTCTGTCATACTAATGAATATCAAAATATGGGAAATATTAAGGTCTCGTAAAACACGATCGCACAAAAATAAAGTTGTAGATGTACGCACGTACAAAAACATTTATGAATCGTGTAAAATGGACGTTACAGAATGAATAACAAGTGCCAATGAGGTATTAAATGCCACGCAATAAAGCATATTAATGATCGAAGTTAAGATTGGACGCTCGGTTTGTCGTACAACGGTTGTGTGTACGCAGTAAGGAGTCAATTTCATGCGTGCTTATTAGAAACGCTTAGATATTTACGTTGCGCAATCAATAATTTCTATTGGAACCATTCCAACTCTGCAATTGAACGAACCCCTGTTTTTATTACTTTCTCATTATAAAGTAATGTGCTTCACATCATTAGTAATACTGTGAATATAAGGATAAATACAGGAAATGATTTACACTCTTACTTTTATGCTGGATTGGAAACGACAAGTTTAATCATATTTATGTAAACGAAAACACACAGTAATGATGATTTGATGAATCTGTATGTACAGGGAATAAGCTGCAAAGTATATATTTTTATTAAAGTTTGTTTTATTGTTGTTCACAGGTAAATTTATTGATTGGCCGGTGGCATCAGTGTCAATCAGTAAGTCTATATATATAAAACTTAAAAGTGACTGACTGACTGACTGACATAGTGATCTATCAACGCACAGCCCAAACCACTGGACGGATCGGGCTGAAATTTGGCATGCAGGTAGATTTTATGACCTAGGCATCCGCTAAGAAAGGATGTTGATCAATTCTACCCCCAAGGGGATAAAATAGGGAATGATAGTTTGTATGAAACTTTGTCAATATTAAACCGATCGGGCTGAGACTTTGCATGCAGGTATAAGAAGAATCATAGATGAATGTCATTGTGTATAATACAAGCCTGAGAACAAAAACTGTAGTCTACACTTCAGCTCTACACCGAAGCGAAGCGAGGGTGCTAGTACCATACTAAGCAAAATATTAGTGTAGATTAGACTGTATTATCTACCTCTCGTTAAACAAGAGCGTTGGAAGTTTATCCATAATTTTAAAAGCACGCCGAAGTTGCATCTTTTACAGTTACATAAATGAGGAACTGTTTGTTTGTTCAGATACTTCTTATTTATTGTGGTTCTTGTTTGAGAAATGGGAAATTGAATTCAATTCCACTGGTTCGTTATTGGATTATTGGGTTCTGTTCTGGGGTGTTTGAACCTGTGCTTTGGTGTTTATATGTATTGTTATTTGAGTCCAGCTTTGCAATAGAACGTATGTTATCTACAAGCTAATGTATACCTATCTAAGTAATCATATAAAACACGACGGGTTACTTGAATATTAACGTTGTGCATTTTTAATATTTTGGAAAGGTTAGGGAATTATTTTGCACGATTTGCTTTAAGTATCAGTATAAGTAGTTTATCTCTCAGAAAAATCAACTTACATGAATCACGTTTAAGCGCACTAAGCGACATCTATTGTAAAGAAATCAACTTACATGAATCACATTTAAGCGCACCTAGCGACATCTATTGTAAAAAAATGCATTTTCTTCGCAATAAAGATGCCACGTAGACGTCCTAGATAGAGACTTATTATTATAATACGGTAAAATAAAATTTTACTATGTTTCGTCCAATATATTGAAAGTCAACAACCTTTCCAATTTTATTGTGTGTCATGATGCGATCAGCCCACGTGTTTAACCTGACGCAAGTTTAACATTTTTACCCATACAGAAAAAAGTGTTCAACGCCGCTAAAGAAGTTCTCACTTCAAAAAATATTTATATTGATTTTAATATAATATGATAGCGTTTTTGCTTTCATTTTATTATCGTATTGATACCTCAATAGCTTTATAATCAACTGAACAACTATATTAGTTGAGAGCCCTTACAAAAAGAGACTACGAAGTTAATTTTACTAGAAAATATTCCTGGCGGATCAGGCAGTAGACGGGACTCGAATCCGCTGCCTTCGCTGTCCGGGAGAATGCACTGTCGAATTTTCTCTAGCCTTTCTTAGGCTGCAAGGCAGCGCCATCTATTCGCATTGTAGGTAACCCACAATGTCAAATGAATACTTTACATGGCCGCGGTTAATTGCTTAAAAAATATAACAGTAATTGCTATTTCTTCTTTCAAATGTTTATTTCTTTTAAAAGTTTTATTTGACATTGTGGGTTACGTACAATGCGAAGAGATGGAGCTGCCATGCAACCTAGGAAAGGCTAGAGAATATTCGACCCGGCCATCACGCCCGCGGTAGCATAATGGTCAATGCATTCGCCCGGAAAGCGAAGGGTGCGGGTTCGAGTCCCGTCTGCTGCCTGGGGGCCATTCGCCTAACGGAAATGTTTTATAAAACGCTAACGCTTTCGATTTTATTTTGTTATTTCTGACCGTCGAAGGTTTTCAAATACCTCACGCTCATTTTTTTTAATATTGTTATTACCAATGCAAAAGAAAAAAAAAGAGCGCTAGGCATTTGAAAACCTCAGGCGGCTAGAAATAACAAAATGTAATCGTAAGCGCTAGCGTTTTCCAAAGCATTTCCGTTAGGCGAATGGCCCCCTGGTACGCGTGGATTTTTTTCTAGTAAAAATTTCTTTAACATCAAAAAACTAGCAGTAAATTTTCTGAGGTACTAATGTTATGTATGTTAATAGGTACTTAAATGAAAATTCAAAACTATTATTACAAACGACCGTTAATTTTCTTTCACCGACAGAAATCAGTTACTGCACTGCCTTTACCACGATTATTGTATTAGGCATAACATTGTTCGTAACGCACGCAATGCCGGTTAATTGAGCAAATAATTTGCGCAAACGCCGTAACGAATTGTTTAGCAACCAACCATTGTGTTACTAATCTATAAAGAATAGATAGCTAAAATAACCATCTGATTAAGTTGAATTTTGAGTTTGAAACAAAAATCAAGGCATTGAAGGATTTGTTTTTTTGTTAGTTCCTGTCTACAATATCTACTTTTTAAGACTTTAAAAGGTCCAGATGCATACCAACTAACCATCTCTTTGTTTATTATGAGCTTTTTAGAATCGTAGTAATCGTAGCATAGATATATTGTTTTAAACTTTCATGGTCACTAACATTATAGATATTTACGGGATTGTTACCATGTACCTTGTTTTTAGCGAGTTTCCCATATTTCGGCACTGTTGCAAGCGCCATGATCACGGAGTAACTGAAGTAATTGCGGGTAGGCTGTTATTGGCAGACATATCGGTCTACCCTCCAACGAAGTCTTTTATTGCGTTCGATACCTGTACCACCGTTCACATTCTCATTATTCACTCGAAACTGTTCTCGACACACAACACTTACAGTATCGGATCGCGACACGATACTTTTTTGATTATTTCCGGTTTTACACATACGAACCACAGGATACCAGACACTAGACAATCTAAACCCGTCCTCACGCCGAAATATCGGAAACTTGCTAAAAACAGGGTACATGGTAACAATCCCGTAAATAACTTATATTACTATAATCATAGCATAGAGTCCAATAAACATATCAAAGAAGATTATAATTTTCAGCCATTGAAGCAGAACTACCCCCAAAAACTTATTGGCATTTCAATAATTTACCTACAACGGTAAAAACCCAATCAACGAATAACGTTCATTAGTTCCGCAGTGTGTTCGTTCGCAATAATTTGATTTGTTTGAGTAGCTGTCGCAATAAACCATTATATTGCTTAACGCTTCTCTGCACATTGATGGGCCATTAACATCTTACAGAACCGGGATACGGTAGGAGCGGCATGCGTTAAAGTCAGCTTAAAGAGGGCGATCACAGTAATAACTCGGCTGTTTGTGCGACCATCGCCTCGGCCACTATTAAATAGTGCTGATGAACTATTCATATATTAAAATTAACAGCTATCGATAGTTGATAATTCTAAAACCTGTTTCTAAAGTATCGTTGTTGAAAGATAAAATTGAAACTGATAACTCACGCTCTCAATCATGGAATTTTTCTCTTTTATCATTAGTTCAGGAAAAATCATGAAAAAGTTTCTTCTTAACCTGTCTTAGCTCCAGGATTTATCCGGAGCTCGGGCATCTTTGTCTTTTATCCAATACTAGTGAAACTATCTACATACTTCAGCAGTCATAGAGTCAGAAAATTTGGTATTATAGCGAAATCTATTTAATTTGAGAGTAGTCTAACAATAGGAAGCAGTGTATCATCGTGATTTGCAGTTCTGTGATCGTAAATCTGTTCTTTCATAACGGTTTCATGTTTAATTAACAAAAATTAAGACCTCTTTATTATTTAATAGAAATTGCAGATTAAAGATAATTTACTACCCTTTTTAAAAATATTATGCTAACATTTTTATTAATAACTATTATATTAATTATTACCAGCTCACTATGTTATCGAGATTGCAATCAACGTCACTATTGTGTCACAAAATAGCTATAACAGAAAGTAATCTCATGTATGTACAGTAGAACGCCGATTAACCGAATCACCAATTATCCGAATCGGACCTAAGCGTAATGTAAAAATTAAAACCAAGTTTTTTTTTGTTTTCTTTATTATAACAAGTTGGAACTCTTGAAAGCTAGAGGCGAGACACTACATGTTTTGCGTCGTGCGGTTTTTTTGCTACTATATACCTCTATTATTGTATTAAGTATTGTAGAACAGTGTTTGTTAAACTTAATAAGGTTAATTCTATGTGTGACAGTTCGTTTTGCTTTATTACCAGTCTATGTCCGATTATCCGAATCGACCCCGGTCCCAATTAATTCGGATAATCGATGTTCTACTGTACTTCACTTTACATACCTATGCTCGGCGGTCGGATCGTCAACATTGGCTTATGCACCAAAAACTATCGTGGTACTGCCACTCGTATCTAGTTGTTCGATTTATTGTCGAGAATGAAACAGAAGGAACGGAAATATAATCCAATTATAAAAAAAAAAAACTAAATCATTTCAATATAAGTGTTGTTGTTATATAACAAATAAAAAAAATACCATTCACCGCTTAATGTTGAATTTAAACAGCCGTCTACGTAACAGATATATTGATTTGTCTCTTATACCTCCATTTTTGCACAAAAAAGTTCACAGACGCGTGTTTGAAGCGGATGACACACTGAATATTTTAGATGTAAACCTCTCTTTGATAAACTTTTTAATCTTCGCGGCGGAAAAAAAGATATGCACTTTTGTTTTACTTACGTTCGTAATCTAGCATGAATGATTAATGACAATTTGTCCTTACCAAGTAACCAAAGTTTGAACCGTTTTTTTTATTGATACAAGACGCAGAAACTCCACTTCATCTAATGTTACATGCAAGTGAAATAAAGTTGCGAATGTAAAGCGAACCATGCTTACTTGGAGACCTGGAACCTAAAAACCAACAAAAAAGTTGAATAGTGTGCGGTGTCTAAACGCAACAGTTCTACAGTTTAATAATATTCATTTAAAAGTTCATTCACTGGTTAGAAAATATTTTCGAAGGCAAACAATCTGAAGATATTAATCTTCATTTAAACTCTTCAATCTTTATTCTCAAATTCAAAAGAAAATTATTACCTGCATTCAGGTGAGAGGACAAAGAACTTTTTGTCTTTTTCAATACAGGATTTAAATTCGCTTGCTTTTGTGCGCGAATCGACGGGTTTCCAAAACCGCGATTCAATGCCATTTATTTATAAATGAATGGGACCCTTCAATCCTTAAAACTGATCGCACTCGGCAAACACAAGGGCTGTTATTATGGGGTATTCTTTATCCGATATCTCGAGATTCCGCCTCCATCTCAATTGTTGCTCGATCGGTATCTGATTATTCTTAGATTAATTGAGTATTTACTTATTTATGTTTTAATAATAAACTGTCTGTTTTCAAAGGCTCAGCGGAAAGGGTGCGTCTTTATTCAAATCTGCCTTTATTATGAAGCTTAATTTTTTTTATTACTAAATAAATTTATCAATCAAAGTCCTTCAGTAGTTATTAAGGATATATAGATAATCCATCAGAATTACATAAAATACATACAATCATACATTTGAAATCGTCATTGCAAATGAAACCCACGATTTTTTCTCCCAATCACTGATTGTTTTCATTACCCGTTGATCTGAGATTTACGTTTTGAAACGTCGACATCAATCGACAAAACAATTAATTGAGATTTATTTCAAGTTTCAGTGTTATAAATAAAATTAAAACGCTTTATAAAAGAAAACGATTAATAATAAGTTACGGAACATTGTAATAAAAATAACATTCAGACAGATCTTGTAGCTAATTTCAGCTACTATATATTTGGAAGTGCAATCAAGGATATGGCAAGGGTAATTTTATCTTTTACTGCTTAATGAAGTTGCTATTTTTCAATTAATTGTAAGTACCGCTGAATCTTTGGTCATACTTCTGACTTCATAAGAAGTGTGTTTCCGTTTCAGGTCATCTAGGATGCTAACCAGTTTCTGAGATAGTTCGAAAAGCTTCTTTAACAGCTATCACTCGCTACTAATCGAATAAATCGATAATGAATTGGTAGAAATCGATTGGAACGTTAGTAACCTCAAACATTGTCCCACGCTATGGTTCACAGCTGTTGCGACACAGTCTCATTCGAAATTAAACTCTATCGTTGAGAAGAAACGGTTTCTATGTTTGTCCACGTTGTCGTTTGTGTATCTGTAATCGGGTTTAATTATCATTTTACCTCGCTCTATTTGGCCGTGCGTTTGTGACAGGTGGTTGTTGATATTTTCCGTTTCATTTAACTTCACATAGTTATGAGCCATAAATTCGATTAGATTTTTCTTGCCTTGTGTGTTACATTCTTTAATATGCTTGGCTGTATGAATATATGTAGAATGTTTAAGAGCAGCTTTTAGCTTTGAAACGTGGCCTGTATTTTTTTTATAATGGTTTAGCAATTGTTTCAAGTTAATCATTTATTGTTTCTAGTAAAAGTTAATGTTAACGAAAGTCGGCTGGCGGACAACCATTTTAAGTCATTTATGCTTACTCGGTTCATAATAAGAAATTAACTAAAATAATGAACGTAAAATTTCAATTACAAACAATTTATCAGAGAGAGAAACAGTAGCAGTAGCAATTGTTTTTTTTTTATTGTTGCAGCTGTTTTTATGCTATGTGCAAAATAGCTTAACAACCTTATAATACAAAAGGTTCCCAAATTATTATTTCATACACATTTACTTTGTCGCAAGGCCTCGAAGCTTTCATTTTTTAATTGCAATAATGTAGACAAACAGATTTAATAATTAATAACAACTAACAAACGCCCAGCCGCTTCGGTTTTGTTTGAACGAGACCTCAATAACATTAATTTTATTTGCATAATTACATTAAGTATTATTTCACAAGCCTGCCCTTACTTAATTACTACTCGTGCTTAACATAATTTACTTATTGTCCGATATTAGTTTATTGGGTTTGAAATTGGTGTTATAATCTATGAGTTAAGATTAGATATATATATATATGTGTGTTCTAAAATTTGCAATATGCTTACTTGCTTATAGTAAACACGAAAGAGGTTAAAAAATATTATATTTTTTCTTTAAACTCGCCATTATACATACTTCTTATTGCAGTTGGTAGATAACAGAAAAGATATTTTACAAACAGTCTCTTTATTTTCTATTTTAAAACTCGTATCACGACACCTTTCAATATGTCATTTGGAAAATGTTTGCGAACTTTTACAGTTGTTATCTCGACTTAGAATTTGTGATTGTGGCTACTTACTCCTTCCGCGATCCCTTTAATTTCTTTCATGGGAAAGAGATTAGTGTTATTAACACTTGCCTTTATATTGTTTTCAACTTTCTTGGCTCTAACATTATAGAGTCTGTGCGGAAAGAGAATGGGCGTGGCGAAAAACAGAACTAACATTAAGATTTTTATTTGGCAATCAAACCCAGCAATCTGTAAAACTTCAAAGTTTTGTATTGATAAGGATTTGTTTGTTGTTGTGATTTGTTGCCGTTTTTTGTATTAAATCATGTCTAAAAGGGGTAAAACCTTACAAATACGGTAGAAAAGCACTACAGCGCCCTCCGATCTAAATCCCATTCTCTTTCCGCACAGACTCTAAAGTTATTTAGGGGATTGTTACCATGTTCCTTATTCAACGAGTTTCCGATATTTCTCCACTGTTGTAAGAATCGTCATTTTATTTTTTGAAAATTCATTTTAAATTAATTACATAAAGAATTTAAAATACTAATTAATATTAAGCGCTATGATCACGGAATAACTGAAGTTATTGCGGGTAGGCTGTTATTGGCAGACATATCGGTCTACCCTCCGACGATGTAATTTATTGCGTTCGATACCTTTTACTTGCCTTTAACATTGAAGGGGACTAAAAGATAAAATTAAATGAATCACGCTCTGATCACAGGAGAAACGATAGAATTAAAATATTTAAGGTGTCGATATCTTAAATTTAGTTAATTCTCTTAAAATTTTCTTTCTCAAGAAACGTATATAGCTCTCAAGCTAGGCTAGAAATAGATAGAAGAAACACCTCGAACACTATAATAATAAGACCAGACCCAGTAACGAGCCCTCGATCACAACATAATTATCCTCGTGTGTTAGAAACTTGAGTAAACTTTCCATGTGGCGAGAACCGCGAGATTGATCACAGATATCGACTTAGCACTTTCTATATGATTACAACACTATTTACACGATTGAAAGCAGGTTCTCTATAACAAATGTATGTAAAAACATTGAAAAGCTACGCATTCCAGATGTTAACATTCCTTTCCAAGATTGTAAAACATCAAGGACAAAAGTTTTTTTAGGTTACTAAAAAAACTTTTGTCCTTGTCGGTCGTCGTTATATAACGGACAAATTGTAAATGTGACGACTGGGCTATGTTCTGGAAAATCTTTGACTAAAGACAAAACATGATAAAAAATTAGGCATCATCAATGACGTTTAGTATATAGATAAGTTAAACGCCAACATTATTACATTTTAAAATTGCCCCAACTTCCCTTGGCAGCAGTCGCCAATAGATTGCACTAGTGTCTTTTACTCTCATTCATAAAGCAGATAGATACATCTCGCTCTTTAGCCTCCACGTGTCAACGGTGTTAGCAACTGTCAAAATAAGTAATCACTAAATACATTTTTACATTAATTTCTTTAAAACTGTACTTACGACTGTAATGACACGTTTTTTCATGTCTCTTATTATTTCCCGACTATTTTGTGTACTATTTAAAAACACACATGGGCTTTTTGTCTGGAAAAATATAAAATATTTGCAAAGCGTAGCCGCGGCGGCGAGAGAGCGTATCCCACTGAATGGAAGTCAGGCAATTACCTGACTTTCGTATTGCCAAATTAGAAGCGCACATCACATGTCACAATGTTCTTGTTTCCAATAGTATTCTTATCATTGCATAAAATTCGATTAGATTTGTTCCAATTGTTGAATATGTTTGATGGTTATTAACATTTTTACCATTGACAATACAGCAAATTACAAACCGTAACGCACGTACGACACTGAATTGTCTAATTATGAAAAGAAAGCGACTGGCTGCAACTTTTGTCAAGGTGATTTAGGACTGAAACTTTATAATAAGGTTGACTTGCTTCTAAAACAGTTGGTTAATTCAAAATTTTCCAAAATTGCAAAAATATATCCCATAATCCACGGCCAGATGAGCCGTTCTACTCTACATATGCAGTGTCGTACCAAGAGTAGTGTTCTAACCCGGCGTAGAATATTTATTAGACTTAAATGTAATGTTATATGTAGTTTTTTGTAGTTCGAAGTATACTCACATAGCGGTGTTGATTCTGGCATAATTCTCTAAACCTAAACTTAAATTTGACAACAGTGTATCCTTGTCATTTTCTATACAGAAGGAGATATTGATGTTAAATTTAGTTTTCAGTTTAGAGAATCAACCCAGAATTGACACCAGCATAATCTTAATCCTAAATTTAAACTATAACACAGTTGCTTATACATCTTATTTATCTTTCTATTAAAGGGCTATTAAATATATGAAATAATTATAATCTTGATAAATCATGATGTGGTAATCATGCACTCACGACGTTTACCAGTGCTGAACAGCTCTTACAGATCTTAAGCTTATTTAAAGTCGATCCAATCTATTTGCATAATTGTGTAGTCGTGCTAACTACTTATTATACCTGTTTAACACACCATTTTTATTATAATGTTTCCATTTATTCAGCAATGTTAATACTTTCTTAATTTTCTTGCAAGACCATTCTTACGTTTTATTTCTTTCGTTGAAGACGAGATAGATCGATTTATATTGGTTTACTTTTCAAAAATTAAATCTCTTTCGTTGTCTTTGTTGTAATGAAAAAAGTAATGGCTACTACATTTTATACGAAAACGTTCTTTTTTATTATTAAAAAAAGGAATAATATATAATTCGGTGTGTTGATTGGCAGCTCTGCTGCGTTAATTACCCTGTGTTCTGCGTAGGCACTACGGCCGTCGAACTTGGAAGTTTAGACACTTGGAAGTCCACTCCTTAATTGGCGTCATTATGTTTTTGGCCCGGTATTTTTATTCATGAATTCCTACGGCCACTTCTTGCTTTTTTCAAAGTCCTTTTACGGTTGTCGTCCTGTTTTTATTTTCATTTCGACCGGTGCGCACGCGCGTGCTACGGCTACGAGTGAGCAATTAACATTATTTTGTATTTTGTCTGGTGCTCGATCTTTTCGTTCTCGATTCGGGCAACTCACGATCTGACATCTACGCTACCGCACGTTTCTTTTTTTGTCCACTCTTACATTTTAGCCCCTCCCGAAAAACCGGTTATATTGTTTTTGTTTATGCTATCAATGTTTACATCACTAACGTATGCAGTATGCACTGAGCCCTTTAAAATTTTGCTTTGTTTTCAACGAAATGTTTCTCTGGAAACCTCACAGAAATAATGAGATGTTTTCGATTTATTATTAATCGATTCTGACGAATAGTTTACAATAATGTCTGCTGCATCGGTCATGAAGTTCTCTTTTAGACTGTTCACAGCAAAATCTATGCTATTTGATTGGTTTACTTAATGCAGTAAGTAGTTCCGTAAACATTCATTCTCGACTGTCAGCCGCACTTTCATCTTAAACGGCAGCTTTCATTATCAGACCAAATATAGTTTATCTAGGTTCAGTAAATTTTAAAGTGAAAACAATGCTGTTTCGCCACGCCTTTCCATTTCTCTAAATCAAATAGTACCGAAACCAGCCGTGTCGGCCTATGAAGGGCGCTGTTGTCGACGGGCGCGCCGCTGAGTTATGGAGTTGCGCTTACGTTCGCGATTTATAGCGATTAGAGTTGCTCTAGTAGCCGGCTATTTGTGAGCTAAACATCTCCGTGTCTGATGATGAAGTCCTTTGGTAATGTGCAATTTGTTATTCCAACATAATCTTATAGGGTTGATATAGGCTATCATCTTTATCTTGTAAGTTTAGTTGTAAACTTTTTTATTATTTACTCCAGAAGGGCTAAAAATGTTAAGCAATAAATTAATGTTGAGTCAAATGTCGGTATTATAAATCTGTACAAAACTGTAGGATTCAGTATAGATAAATAAAAACCAACGTCAACTGAAGGATCTATAGATGTAATCATTGCACAACATATTCTAAGCATGAACTATTTCTCTGATTACTACTAATCGACTAAAATTTGTACTCTTTCATTCAAATAGGATTCAGAAAAATTCGTTACCAGATTCAGATTCAACGGTAATGCCGCAAGATCTGATTTTGGTAGCGCTAGTCTGCATTGCACGGTTCCTGTGATGTGTGGTGCCCCTGTTGCTTCGGAGCCTCGCATGTCGTGGAGCACTTCGTTCCTGCGGTTTCAACCCATATTCTCGACATTCACTTCCGGGACTGCGGTCCTCGGAATAGCGTGCCTGGTGACCGGTGCAGGAGAATTTTCTGGTTTATCCTCATAGCATGCTCCCGGTGACGAAAGAAGGCGTCAAGACTCTTCTAGAAAAAAAAGGATTTGATTTTGGTGATGTGGCTGCGACAATCCAGCAAAGTCTACTTTTAATATTGACCCTGCCGGGAATGTGGTTTAGGACCGTAGACAACTGATTGTGACAACTCCGACGCCATTTCCACTTCTCGATTGATAGATTGAACAAACATTTGAAACTTTCATATCTATCTATTCAATCCTTTCATAATTTTGTTTCAAGTCACTATTTGAATATTGTAATCTATCTGCAAGACTTCCATTACAGCGTTAACAATAATCTACTTCCTACATGAACACAATATTACTCACCAACCACACTCGCTACATTCCAAGCCAGGTGCCAAAAATTTGGCCTTTTAAAGCTATCTCAACACAAAGCAGCTAAACAATTAGACGCAGGCGCACCCAGAATCGATTACAATGCATAAAGCTTTTATCTCGATGTAGTGATAATCGATGCTATTGACCAGACAATTCTGTTAATAATGATTGCGAATAACCGCACCGGCTACTTTCCCACGAGCCAACAGCACGTGCACAGGAAATGTGTGTAAAAATAGACACTAATCTAAAACTAAATTAAAAGTCTTTTTATTTTTTAAGATTATGTAGACCTTGTTATTGTATTAACTTGTGAGTTATTTTATTCGTAAAATATTCTTATACTTGAAATTTCGGTTTCTTTAGGAATAAAAATTTATACGTATAAATTGTTTCGCTTTTATTTATTCTTTTGAATTCAGATAGAACTTAGAGTTCGGAGATTTGATAAAAAACATGAAACTCAAACTCGTTCGACGTAGAGACAAACTTATTAAAATCAATAGAAATCAATAGATATTTATCGAAATAAATCTCTATTAATCCCTTTATTTTTACCAATGCAAACAACAGACGCGTATGCTAGAATCGTGAGATAAAATTCTGTTCGTTCATAATCGGTTTCTCAGCGGACCAAATTCGGCGAGAGCTTCCTGACCCTTTTCCATCAGCCCTACAGCTCATTGGCAGCCATTTGTATTCGACAGCATGCCTTTGCGGCGGAGAAAGCTGTCAACGGTGGGTGCTCATCGGAAAACGATTGCGGCCTGGGGTCAACTGCCAATAGAAGGAATTATCCCGACGTAGCTTTTGAACTTCAATGGGAGGTTCCCTACACTTACATTTTTCATGCTTTCTCACAATTAACATAACTGTTTCGATTAGTCAAGAGCAGATATTGTGGGAAAATACCGTTCCGTTGCTATTAACAGTATCGGTCGAAACCAACATTTAACTTGATGATCGACTACCTGGATTATTAGTGTAGATATAATTTGGGACCTCACAGAAGATGACGAATTCTTTTTGAATGTGAAATATACAAGAATTTTGTTGGATTAGCTAAGGCTAAGTAAGATATACATATACCGAGTTATTATCTTTACAGATTATCGAGCCGCAATCAGTCATGAGCGGTTGGATCTTGAATCAAGACTTACGCGTTTGGAAGTGTGACCAATTTGTGATTGTGTAGATAATGCACCGATTGAGGTCGCCAGTTAAATCAGGGTGGAGTCAGTATGCTGATGAGCATCGGCTCTTGCGTAGAAATGAAAAATATATCGTTGGACTAAATATTCATTTTTTTAAACCTCTATTTTAAGGCTTTAGTCGCCCATTACATATTAATGAAAGATTTTTCCCTAAACTTGTATCCAATGACACACATACGATAAACCAGACCGTCAACAATCGGTATTGCTTAACTGTTTTTGTAATTGTTTTCACACACACATTCATTTGTTTTTCATTTGTTTGTTGACTGTTCACATTTATGCCATCCGTCTCTTAAGATCCGCAAATTAAAACAAAATTCATTGAATTCAATACCATACGGGTATATTACGTTAAGAGCTCTTCATTCTTAATATTATGTGTTTATCAAAACAAACGTGAAAAAAAAGCAATAAAAAATCTATATTTATTATTATTAACAGTATGAAATTCTGTTAACTAATGTGGATAGATACCGCTGAGCCTTGTTAACTGTTTATGTCGCGGCATTCTCTATTTTCCACTTACCTACTCCATGTAAATAAATATCATCAATTTCACTGTGTAATGTTATTCCTTCCACGAAGATATCGCGGACATCATCTTGGATTTATGGGGCTTCTAACGAACGGTTTTCATGCTTGATCAATTAGAGCCATCGACGCACCAGCGACGACCTTGGCCGCTCCTCGCCCTGAGGCAGCACTTTCACTCAACCCTCTGCGAAAGCTATTTCTAGATAACTTAGCATCTCAGGTGAATGTAGACATACTGTAGAGACCAAGTAATGCAGAACTTACTATATGTTGCTTTGACTGAAATAAACATCACAAGAATTAAAAGTTCATCATCTAGCTCATCTTTGGACTGACTGACAAATTTGAATTTATTTTTTTCAATGATATTGTCAAATAGAACAGAATCGCAAGAAGATAAACGTAATAAATGCAAAATGGACTTAAGTTTTTGTTCTACTCCTACTTTTAGAAAAATTGCTAAGTAAAAGTTTTACTCTTTAAGTTATACATTGTTTAATATACATTGTGAACTACGTTTTGCTTCCACGCGCTTAACTACGACCAAGTGCTCCATTACAAATGGCCTGGAGCCTGGAGCAGAGGTCGCGGGGTCGCTGAGGCAGCCGCGGCCATCTCACGCGTCGACTTGAAACAATTGACAGTAGACGCGTCAGGATGCGAGCGCGTGCTGATCTCATTATCCGATTAGATTTACGTTTTATTACTTCTAAAAGAAACAACTCGTTATGTTTGCGTTCCACTTATCAAATGCCGCTGTTGAGACATAACGTTTCTATCTAACGACGAAGAAACCTTAATTTATATTTAATTAGAAGGCAATAACACCTTTAATTTTCTTGGGATAATAATTCCAATAATCATTCCTTACGTTAATAACGAATTAAAACGCCTATTCATTACTGTAAATTTAAACTTGCTTTAGGACGCTTTTCTTCGTTTATTGAAGAAAGTTTAACTGCTGATGATATATATTAAGGCAATTACTTTAGAGTTCCATCCCTTTGCGAGACCGCAATAATTAAAGCATCGTAAAGCGTTGCGTGCGCCTGTGCATTCGATGCAGCTCGTAATCATAGTACCATTAAAGTCTTTGACTTTAATAGTCTATTTCAAAACGTTTTGAAATCTAGAAAATATCATTTATACTATAATAAAGTATTTGTAGCACTTCATTATTGTTTTTAACATTAGATACCCATAATATTTTAACCGTGAAATGATTAATAGAGACCATATAAAACAGTTTATTTAGTAAACGTACAAAAACTGTGTACCATGAGTATGATTTCTAACAACGGCTATCTATGATCGAGGTATGCTCTTTTTGTCATTTTGTGAAGTATTGAATGTCATAACTGCAAAATAAAAAATTATAAATATTTAGGCTTTTGATAATTTTTATAAAAATGTCTAATGAAAGCTGCATAAATTCAGAAGAGATAACTGAGGTGATCTTTGTGAATGAAGTCGATGTGAGTTCGGAGGAAGCTCCTATGGATGAATGGTCTTCTTTGGTCATAGAATCAGAGGAAAACCAAAAACGCTTTACATTCAAGTTAGGTCTATACCATCCAGGGAGTGGGGAAATATGCGGTAAATATATCTCTTTATCCGACAGCGATGTCTTTAGACACCCGTACTACAATTATCCAGCTGTCACAGATCCAGGAATAGAGAAAGCACTGCTTTATCCTGAAGTAAAATATATATATCCTGATGATGGTGAAGAATTATATTTACAAATCTGCAAAGAAATGGACGAAGCACCCATAAAGTCTTTTATTAGTGGCCTTCATAAAGAAGTTATAGATTTGCGTTATTATTGCGTCAGCTTTAAGGGAGTTCGGGCGATGTCTTTGGCTTTACGCTACAATAAGACTGTTAAAGTTTTCAACTTAACAGCAAACTTTTTGGATGTTGACGCATGCTTCCATTTAGGAGATATGCTGTCGAATAACTATACTCTAGTTGAATTAAATTTATCCGGATGCAAAATCGGACCATCTGGTGCAAAACGTATACTAAACGGCTTAATGACGAACCGAAGTCTGCGTGTGTTGAATCTTGATAAAAATGATCTTACTGATCAAGGAATGGAATATCTCTCTACTGCAATTTTTAATAACATTGCTGTTCAAGAGATATCTCTAAGTTACAATAATATTACAGGAAAAGGTCTAAATTGTTTAACTGAAGTATTTGAGACTTTCAATAAATTCACTAAAATTGACTTGTCTTGGAACAGCCTGTACACTCCAGGAGGACTATACAACTTTCTCAATCGTTTAGGAGAGAACAAGGTTTTGAGTGATTTAAATTTATCATGGAATTCAATAGGTGGCGCTCGTTTTGGTACAGCTATCAAAAATATTTTATGTGCACCTAAACTACGTTACTTAAATCTAAGCAACAATAAATTGACAAACGAGGGTATATCAAATTTCCTACCGGGTTTAACTACAGCAAAAAACCTAGTAATACTTGATCTGTCATATAATCCCATGACACTAGAAGATGCGAAGAATATGTTAAATAAGATTAAAGATCCTCAAGTTAAAATACAACATCTGTTAATGGATAATATGTTCGTGGATGGTGAGTTTCTAGATATTTTAAGACAAATAAAAGAAACAAAGTTGAAAAAGAATCTTGTTGTCACTTATGCTGGAGTCATTGGAGCATTTAAGATAATAGATGCGGATATGCGAGAAATCCTACTGAATAGAGCTGAAATATTGGCGAAGAAACCGAAAAAGCGAAAGGTAGACATAGTTCTGGTAGCTATGAATCTATTGAAGGATAATATTGAACTGATGCCGACTAAAGAGTTTTGCTATACTATGCAGCAGTCCTGTGCTCTTTTGGATAATGACCTATTAGAAGAGATTGCGGCAGTATTTGCTGGACCGCGGACAAGTAAAACAAAGACAGTTGATATTAAACTGTTGGTGGATTACATGAAAAGAAAATGGCCTGACAGAAAGCTTCCACCCATTCCACCTCCTAAACCAGAGCCAGTACCAGTTCCTGATGGAGAAAATTTTAAACCCAAAAAACAAAAGAAACAGTAGTAAAAGATAACTTTTTTTAATAAGTGATTTTCTACGTATTATTGTTAAATTAATTTACATATAGATATTATTTTAATGTTATACATTTATGTATAATTTTGTTAATGTTATTTTGTATTTTTGTTTATAAGATTTTAGTTTATTGCTTCGACAAAGGCAAGGACTTAAGTGAAAATTTTGTAATTAGTTTTGTGTAATGTATACATTTGGGAATTAATATTTTTAGATGTTATTTATTAGAAATTGCTACTTGATAATATACTTTTAAATATGGTTATTTATTTTTTAAGTGTTTTTGTTAATGGATAATTAATAAAAATATTAACGTCACTGTATTATTTTTCCTAAAATCCTTCTATATATTAACGTGAATGTAGGACATTTCTAAGCGCTGCTATTATCGTCATCCGTACTGAAATTCGCTTATTCCACAATGGTCTCTAGAGTGATTTACATCTCTGGCACAGAGTGTAACTCGTAATATGTTCCCATTGTGTCACGGCACATTTAGCAATATAATCGTACATGCAAATATGCCTCAAAAGCGTTCGTATTCCGCTTTCTAGCGTATTGCTAACGATTTACTATGTAATTTAAATCGGGCCATCCAATAGAGTGTAGCGTTTCTAACGCCTTGAATACTCTTTAAATAATATAAACATAATATATTTTGTTTTACAATTACATATGTACAACTATTAAAGTTCATTGCATTGCCATCAGTGTTATAGAAAAACAAAGCGCTAAGGTTGCATCCCGTTTCAATGATAAAAGCAATTGAATCATTAACTTAAAATAATGTATGTTTAAAAATAAACAGGGCAAACCTGTTTATTTTTCATATAAACTTTATATAAAGCAGAAGATCTATATTTTTCCATGCCAGTTACCAGTTGTTCGCTTTAGGGCAGATTCTCTACGGGACAGAATAACATAAACTGAAATGTTCACTTCTTATTTAGGAGCCTTGTTACCCTCAGCCTTTTTTTTTTTTTTTTTTTTTTTTTTTTGTGACGAGGGGAAATGCAGTTACGCACCATACCGTGACGCTGACTAGGCGCACGGCGTGTGTGGGACTCGCCGGCACGGGAAACAGTGCCGACCCTACTCAAGCAGGACCAGTGCGGAAGGCCACACTGATCCTACTCCACTAAAACCCCCCGGTACCCTCCTACGCCCATATGAGGGCGGTCTCGGGGCCGACGCACCTGCGTGCGCCACATCTCCGAGCACGCCCCCGGGCAGGCCCGGCCCAACGAGTGGACCGGGCGACGCGCCTCAGGGGGACTGCGCTAGGGTACTAGGCAGTCCCCAGACGTGGTGGCCTGTGCCGGAGCGGCACCTAGGACGCGCGGCTGGTCAGGCCGCGCCCAGACCACCTTAGGGCCGTCGAAGACCGGCAGTCACCGCTGCCTGCCTTCTTCGGCCCACCCGTCTACGCCGGAGAGGGGGGGCTAGAGCGTCCTCCTCCCGCTCCCTCTCCGCTGCCTCCTTCTGCGTCATCACCGATTCGCAGAAGGAGGCGGCAACCCTCCAGGCTCTCTCGCTACCAAGCATGACTCTTACCATACTTGGCAGCGTGAGGCCTCCTCCGCCGAGCGCCGCGATCAAATCGCGGCGCTCATTTCGCCAGGCCGGGCACACGATCAACGTGTGCTCGGCCGTGTCGTCGGGAGAGGCGCAGTGATGACACCGCGGTGTCTCCTCCCGACGGGCGACTCGGTGCAGGTAGTGACCGAAGCACCCATGTCCGGTCAGTACCTGCACCAGGCGGTAGGTGAGGGTGCCCCGCTGGCGCCCTACCCACTCCTCCAACACCGGACGAATCGCCTCGATCGTCCGGTGGCCAGCGGCTGGGTTGGCGAGTGCCTCCACCCATCGGCGCAGAGCCTCCCTCTGCGCCTCGGTGCGGACCCGTTCTATCTCCTCTAGAACGGGTCGCTCGCCCCGCTCTCTCGCCGCGACCCGGTGTTGATGCACCTGGGACAGTACCAGGGCATCAATCTCCCACGGGAGCGTGCCTGCTAGGACGCAGGCAGCCCCGTGGCTGACCGTGCGGTAAGCCCGCACGGCCCGGGTCGCTATGACCCTCTGCGGTCTTCGCAGGAGGGCCCTCGTGCGGGACGAGAGGCACTCCGCCCAGACCGGGGCCCCGTACAGCGCCATCGACTTTATCACGGAGTGATAAAGCCGACGGCACTTCGCCTTCGGCCCCCCCACATTGGGGAGGAGGCGACCGAGTCCGGCTGCGACGCCGCACAGCCGGGGAGCGAGGAGCCTGAAGTGCTCCTCCCAGCTCCATCGGGGGTCTAGGGTCAGGCCGAGATACTTGAGATGCGTCTCGACCGGAACCCACACCCCCTCTACCCGGGCACGGAGCCCCGGCGGGGTCCTGCATCTGGGACCGTGGAAGGCCATGGCCCTCGTCTTTTCGAGGGCCACTTCCAGTCCCAGGAGGCGGATGCGTCGGACGACCATAGAGGTGCCGACCGACGCAAGGTGGACCGCCTCCTCCCACCCCCTCGCTCTCGCCGCTACAAGGGTGTCGTCCGCAAAGCAGACGACGTCCATGCGCGGCAGGAGCTCACCCCGCAGGACCCAGTTGTACCCCAGGTTCCATAGGAGGGGACCTAATACGGAACCCTGGGGTACGCCTGCCTTCACTGGCCACGACTGGACGCGGCCCTCCGCATCCTCGTACAGGACTGACCTGTCTCGCAGGTAGTCCCGGACGAGGGTGCGGAGGTAGAGTGGCACTCGGTGGAACTCGAGCGCCGCCTCTATGCACTCGTGGGGGATGGTGTTGAACGCGTTCGCGATGTCCAAGGACACCGCGATCACCACCTCCCCCCGAGCTGTGGCCGTCTCAGTCCACCTCTTTAGACGGCCAACCGCGTCCATCGTGGACCGGCCGGTTCGGAACCCGTACTGGCATTCCGCCAGGTCCGGCCCGTCACCCTCGATGTGCTCGATGATCCGGGAGGCGAGAATCTTCTCAAAAGCCTTCCCGGACTCATCGAGCAACACCACCGGCCGGTAGCCCGCTGGGGAGTCCGCCGGGCGGCCTTCCTTGCGGAGAAGGCAGAGCCGCCCCACTCTCCAGCGCCTGGGAAAGCGACCCGTCGCGATGCATGCATCCAGCACCGCACGGAATCGCTCTCGCAGGGGGCCCAAGGCAATAGCCATTACCTTGGCCGGGGCCCCGTCCGGCCCCGGAGCTTTATTGCGGCTCCGGAGCCGGTCCCTCACCGTGTCGAGTTCTGCATCAGACACGGGGGGGCCAACAGCCCACGCCCCCGGAGCAGAACCGGGGGGCATCCTGGGGGGTTCGAAGGGCCCGGGGTCTGGGAAAAGTGTCCCCAGCACCCTGCTCAGCAGCGCGGGCTCCATATCGGACGTGGAGGGGGCCGCCGAAGCGAACTTCCCCCTCACCATCCGGTACGGCCTCCCCCAGGGGTCGCTGTCCAGGATGGCTAGGAAATCATCCCAGGCAGCGACCTTGGCCCTGCAGATGGCAATACGCAGGGCCGTGTGGGCCTCGTTGTACGCCCGGCGGAGGACCTCCTCTTCGCCGGGCGCTCGTCTGGCACGCCTACGGCATCGTTGGTAGGCGCGCCTGGCCCCCATACTGGCGGTACGCAGGATCGTGAGCTCCTGCGTCCACCAGTATGCCTGCCCACTCCTCCGTGGGCCAACCCGCGCCCTCGGCATGGCGGCGCTGCAGACGACGTTGATGTCGTCCGCGAAAAGGTCCGCCATGCCGTCGGCATCCCCCGTGACGGCGTCAGGGACCCCTGCCCAGGCCCGCACCGTCGCCGCCTCCTCCGCCACATCCGGCTGGAGGCGTGCGAGCGCCCACCGTTTGAACGGCGAGCCGCCCGCACGGGGGCCCACCGGGGCCCCTGGGGATGCTGTGGAGACCTCGTATCGGACGTATCGATGGTCCGATAGGGTCTCCACGTCCGCCTCTACCCGCCAGCCCCGGATACGGGCCGCGAGCGGCGGGGTGGCGAAGGACACGTCAATGAGTGACGTGCCCTGCCACCGGACGCAGGTAGGGGTGGTTCCTCGGTTGAGGATTTGGAGACCCAGGGCAAACACCCAGGCCTCCAGAACACCACCCCTGACGTCAGTGCGGCGGGACCCCCACGCGGTCGATTTCGCGTTGAGGTCCCCGGCCACCAGCACCTGACGAGGGGCCGCGCGGTGCACGACCCCTTCCACCGCAGCGAGGAACCGTTCAAAATCGGCCCTGCTGCGGTTGGGGGAGAAGTAGGTGGATACCACCATCACCTCTCCCCATCGTGCCGCCACATAACCCTCCCCCCTCTCCACCAGCACCGGGGAAGGGCCCGCACTTGCCGCCACGATGGCAGCGGAGCCATCCGTAGCCCCCATCCACTTGTCGGACGGGGGGATACGGTACGGCTCGGAGACCACCGCAAGGTCGACCCCCCACTCCGCCATCGTCTGGCACAAGAGATCCTGTGCCCCGGCGGAGTGGTTAAGGTTGGCCTGGAGCAGTTTCCCCAATGTCCTACTGGGCATCGTTGACGGACATTGGAGTCACCGCTGGGGTCGCCTCTGGCGTGGCGCGGGGGGCCGCCTCTGGTGCGGCACCAGGAGCCGCTGCCGGTTTCGGCAGGCGGCCCTTGACGGGAGGGGGCTTGCAACTGGCCCCCGCCATTCGGTGCCCGGCTGGCAGGCCCTTGTCGGCACACAACGCGCAGTGCGGTGGGGCCTTGCAGGCCTTGGCTACGTGCCCCTCTTTGCCGCAGCGATAACATAGACCGCTGCGGTCTTTGTTGGAGGGGCACATGGCTCCCGGGTGCCCCAGTGCCAGGCACCTGTGGCACCTCATGGGGCGTGGCTCCAGGAGCCGGACCGTCGCCGCACTCCATCCCACCTCCAGCCTCCCATCCTTCACCAGACTGCCCACGGCCTCCACTGGGCAGGAGGCGATGGCGGAGCCGATCCCCCTGACGCCGGCGGATATTGCCCCCACCCTGATGGTTTCGGGGGGGCAGCCGGCTTTTTGGGCCAGGGCCGCGCGGACTTCCTCGGGTGTCACGGTGTCATCGAGACCCGACACCCGGATATCCGCCGATTTTGTAGGGCGGGTGACCTTGGCAGCCTCGCCAAGGGCCTCGCCCGCCTTGGCCGCCAATGCATCGGCCTGAGCAGTCGTCGTTCCGGACGGGAGCTCTATGATTCTCACTCCCGTCACCGTCGTCCGGAACTTCGACGGGCCGATGCCCAGCTCCTGCATGTTTACGGACGCCTTGACCTTGGCCAGGGCGTCCTTATAGGTGGCTCCGCCAGCCACCGCCTCCGGCTTGAGAGCCACCACCACCGCCAAGGTCTTGGGCGGCTTGGGTATTTTAGGGCCCTTGGCGGCCTTCTTTGTCTTCGGGCCCAACGTCGTGTGCGCCGATTGGGCCGCGGGCTTGGCCTTTTTTGGCTTCTTAGCCACGGTGACCCAAGCCCCTTCTGTTGGAGTTACCGTCTCAGGCAGCGGCTGTGGTGCTGCTGTCATAGGCTCCTCCCTCCTTGCCGCAAGCGGAGCAGCAGCCGAGGGGCCTCTCTTCGCCTTTGCCGCCTTCTTCGCCGCCTTCGGCGCCTTCGCCCGGGCCTTTTTGGGCATGTTGGCGGCCGGGAGCAGCGTTGTTGTTGCTGCTGGCGGTTGCGCTGCCCTCTTGGCCCCAGCCGGCTGCACGGCTCCAGGTGGTTTGGAGGCCAAAGCCTTGGCGTCCGCTGCCAGTGGCGGACGGCGTGGCCGCTCTGTCGCAGGCAGCAATCGACCGTCCACCTCCAGGCCCTCTAACCTGGCCTGGAGCATATTAGACATTTGCTGGGCGAGTGAGCGCTGCATCTCCTGCATCATGTTCGCAAGCTCTACCTCGCCCCAGCATCCGCCGCCCGTACCCCCCGTAGGGGTGTCCAAAACTATCGGCGCCGCCGGTCTTTTGCGGCGCCCCTCTCCTGCCTCAGAAAAGTCCCTCCGCAGGGCTGTTAGCTCCTTGAGAACCTTACTTAATTCGTCCTGCAGGCGCTTGTTATCGGCCTGCAGGCGACGTATCTCCTCCGCCGCGTCTTTAGTCGCTAGGGCGCGAACCACCTTCATGAGGGAACCTGCGCCGTTTCGGATCTTCCGGCTGCAGGTCCCCTTTAGATTCTTGGCCCTCCTGGCCACCTCGGTCACCTCATTTGCCTTCTTTGAGGCCTCCTCCACTAGGTCCTGCACGGACATACTTCTCGTCCCAGCGTCCGACTCGCCCTCGGCGTCAGTGAACGTCTCCGTCAAGGTATCGGACGAGCCTGAGTCCGAGCCGAGCTCCCTTGCCTCTCTCCTGGCCTGCGACAAGCCGACGCTGTGCTTCTTGGCACCTCCGCCTCTTCTGCCCCCTCTCGACCGGGCCACTTTAGGCTCGGGTGCCGTCCCCGATCCCGCATCTTTGCGGAAGCTCGCCGCCAGGCTCTTCCTCTTGCGGCTTGTCACCGAGCCGGCCAATGATTCGGCCGCCGACTCTGCTCCAGTGTCCATATTAAGATCTGCCGCAGATCCGCTCGCTTCATTCTGGTAAGCCAGGATCAGGGACCCATCTTTTTTCGAGGGACCAGCTTGGCTCCTCGTCACCCTTCCCTCTCCAGGTTCTGGAGGAAACTCCTGACGCCTCGCGTCCTCTACACCCTTTCCTTGTTTCTCCCTTTCTGGCCTCTCCAGGCCCTCTCTCCCTTTCTCACTACTTCCACCTTCCACGTCTTTAGATTTTTGAATTTTTATTTGGTTCAACTTCATAACTAATCCCACGAGTATGGGGGAAATATATGGTCCACCCAGGCAGTGCCCCCTGTGCCTGGGTAACCCTATTACTCCCGGGGCGGCGGGTGGTGCCCCGGGGTGGGAAGCGCTAGTCGGTGGACTTCCCCAGCCCACCACCATAAGGCGCCTGGTACCACGCTTGCACTTGAATACCAGTTAACGGGTGAACCCGACGCTTTGGGGTTTTTTAACGAGGTATGCTCCTCTCAGGGACGGCCAACAAAGGCAGTCCCCACTGGTCCTGTGTGGTGCCGCTAGACGTGACAACGACACACACACACAGGTCTCCAGCTCGCCCGACGGTAGGCCGAAACCCATCCCCAGTGACCACTCGTGGCCACGGGGCCGCCGCGCACGCGGACCTTGGAGGTCCGCAAACCACGCCGTCGAAACGGCCGCTGGGCCAGCCAATTAAGGCAAGCCCCGCCAACCGAGCAGTTACGCCCGGGTGTGGCATCGCCACGTGGGACCAGAGTCCCCGCGGAGCACTGTCCGCCATCCACCGCCGACAAGTCGGCCACTGATCGGCTGCCGCTACCCGGGATGCCCAGGACGCCAGCCGATCCCCCTCAGGGTAATTTTTTATAGAGGTTGTCTTCCTCGCGACCACTGCCCTCCGAAGAGAGTGGCAGCCCTCGGCCCCGCTCAGTGCGGGGTTGCGAGCTCTCCCCCAGCTCGGCTGCCGCTACCCGGGCTACCCAGGACGCCAGCCGAGACCCCCACTGGGTAATTTTTTAGAGAGGTTTTCTTCCTCGCGGCCCCCACCCTCCGAAGAGACTAGCGGCCCTCGGCCCCGCACTACGTACGGGGTTACGAGATTGTCGTGCAGTTGCTGTCCGCGCCGGCCGAAGCCGGTACCCCCCATATATGGGGGCGTGCCCCTATCCACAACCCGGGGGACGCGTCCGGTAGCGACACTGCACAGTCGCTCCCCTCTCCAACGAGAGTGTTACCCTCAGCCTAGCACATAACGTTGTCTAGAGAAAATTATCTCGATGATGAAAACAATTAAAT
Organism: Chilo suppressalis; assembly: GCA_902850365.2. Classification (NCBI taxonomy): domain Eukaryota; kingdom Metazoa; phylum Arthropoda; class Insecta; order Lepidoptera; family Crambidae; genus Chilo; species Chilo suppressalis. The sequence goes on along the minus strand of OU963899.1, from coordinate 4,352,263 downwards.
TTTTTTTTTGTTAAGTTTCCGGAGAACCGTCGTAGCTTCTTATTTTTGTCTTACATTTCTATTATGCTTATTTTTGTCTTAGTATTCTATTATCCTTATCTTTTTTGATATACTTTAAAATTTATCGTTTTTTATAAAACCTTAACTACTTGTGTGCACGCAATCTCTAAATCACTCGTCAGCATCTCGTCAGTGGTTGTGTCCTGTATACTATTGACTTTCAGTATACTATTCACGTCAGTGATATTTCCATAAAATTCGGTGCGAGTGTTCGGAACAGTGTTGCCAGGTCTCCAGATTTTACAGGAGATCTCCTGTTTTTCTGAATTTTCTCCTGTTCTACTGTTTTTCTACATTAATCTCCTGTTTCTCTTAGAATACGATTTTCTTTTTTAAATTGCATGTTGAGTTGCAATTTCGGCCATTAATAATGTAGGTAAACTTATTAATTTTAAAATAAATGTTTTTGTCTAAAAAAAACAATCTTTAAGGGGCGGTAGAAGCCACAGTAACACATTCGTTACTGGTCTATATCTATGATTTTCTACAATCTATGATTTTGTTACCAAATAAAGTTTGACTGTTACTGAACAAAGTTAGCTCAGTTCAACTTTGTGGGAACCGTGTAGGTGCGGAGATGCGCGCGGTTCGCTCCCGGCAGCGTCTGCGCACGGTAGCGTGCGTCACGCAAGGCCCTGTCCGCTTTATTATTATTTATTGCTTTCCAATAATCTCTGGCTAGATAATATGTTGAACAATATAAAATGCAGCAGAGCGACATTCTTACATGTAACAACGGAAGATTTCAAGTAAGACGTTACTTGTGGATGGTAGATGTTGTGCGATAGCAAACCGACAGATAAATATTTCTATTTATAATCTTTACAGGTTTTGTTGAACTGGTTTTGTTTTTATTGATAGCAAGTAACTTACTATTGTTTTAAGTGTAGATCATGATTTTTTACTTTTTTTATTTTGTTTGTTGATAAATAGAACAACGTTAAACAATTTGTTTCTTAGGTTTACGGTAATTAGTGTCAAATAGATAAAATAAAAATATAAATAAAGAGAATTTAATAAAGTACTTCATTAATCAAATAAGCTTATAAGTTCTTACATAGACAATAAAAATTTCAAAGAAGTGTCCGAAAGCTCAATAAAAGTCTTTCGAAGGTAGCTCGACAAAGACAAAGACCCGCGGTGATCCGGACACCGTCTTTAGAGGGTAATCTTAGACAGTACTCTGTACTCCGGCAAAATCGATAATCTGACATCGCCCTCCAAAACGTTCTACTGTAAATAAAAACTATGATTCTGACCACGCAGCCTGAAAAGGATGCGAAACGGCAAGAAACAAATTAAGTAACGCATTGAAACCGTTGAAGCTTTGTTTTAAATAATGTTAAACAATATTAACAAATAATGATTTTTTTTTGTTTCAGGTAATTATATGCACAGGGTTTATTGGATATTAAACCTGATATAAACAAATAACAATCGTCATTATGAAATGTAAGTTGTACGATCTGGCATATTATTAATATTACCATAAAACAAAAGAAATGTGAAGAAGCTCCTGAATTAAGTATCACTTTTTTCTGCTGCTCAAGTTATTTCTGCGTTTGGACCGCAGTTATATTGAACATGGAGTACATACACCTTCACTAGGTCGATCGCTCTCTATAAATCTTATGACTATGATCCTGTCCATGGCATTGGCAACCAAGCTCTTAGTCAAATTTGGAGCATGCATTGAGCCTTTATCACAAATCTCTAAATCAGGAGAGTGATCTCTTCTTCGGATTATTTTAGGCGTTAAATGTTATAGCCAAATTATAGTATGAAATAGTAATATTTTGATCACTAACTGATTGAGCAGTTTCAACGATACGATGCTAAAAAGTACGATTGCTATTTCTCCTTTCAAATGTTTAATACTTGTAAAAGTATTCGTTACCTACAATGCGAAGAAATGGCGCTGCCTTGCAGCCTAAGAAATACTAGAGAAAATTCGACACGGACAATTAGGGCCACGGGCAATTATCATCAAAAATCAGTGCATCTACCCGGTTAGCGGAGGGTGAGGATTCGAGTCCCATCTGCTGCCTGGTTTGCCGCATGGATTTTTATCTAGTAAAATTATCTTTACTTTGAAATTTATTTTAAACAGAAATTAATACCGGTAAGACATAGAGACAGATTTTAGTACGTACATAAGTAAGCACTTCTACTTAAACCACTGTTCAGGATTTACACACCACGATGCATGCGTAAAAGATACATTAAGTATGTAATTAACTAATTAAATTGAGTTCGCCTTACAATTAAATACTTGTTTATTTTCTAATGTAAATTCACTATTAGATTTATACAGCTCGTTTTTCAGCTAACTTCTGTCCGCTATTCTTTCTTTAATAGTCAATTCAATTGGTCCCTCGACCACGAGTTCGCACTTGGAATCAAGAATATCTAATAGGAATTATATTTGTACCCATGCTGGAAGCTAAACCAAATAATGCGGTAAAGCATCAAAAACAGCGACGGCGAAAGGGCATTCTATGTTTATTACTCTCAGCAAACCACAGCTATTGCAATAATTAATCAAAATAAACATACTTGTCTTTATGAAAGTCTTAAGATACACCATAAAGTCTTAGAGACTGAGAAGTGCCGGCAAAAGATCTCGCAAACATTACGACAGCTAAAAATATACATATCAAACTTAAAGCTCTGCAAATAAACACTAGCCGTCTTATTTACGAGCATTCTCTTTTGTTTATTTCCTGCCACATATGAATCAGTGACACAGCATTAGAAAAATTCAAATACGCTTCATAATGTCTTCGCAGCTTCACAAGCATATGTTAGACTATACACGGTGTAAAAAAACCTATGACAAAGCCTTAAACTACGCATTCTGTATACCCAAACAAGTCATATTACAAAATATTATAGGTGGGAAAAATTTGTATTTTGAAGTTAAATATTTTTTTTTATTCCAGCATGTAATGTATAGCGCGGCGCTTTACTGTGGCGCTACGCAAAGAATGTGCCTGTGTGTATGAGTGTGCGTGTGTGTAAGTGCGTCGATAAAAAAGTTTCTAAATAACGTTTTGAAAATATTAATGTATAAATCTTAAAAAAATATTTTGGCTTTGACCTTCAATATCTCCATAACCATAAATTTCCCAGGTATGGTCCAGAAGAAAAAAATGATCGTCATGATGTGGAAAATACATGGCCTTCGACTTCGTTACAGGTTTTTTTACACCCTGTATAAATGTATGTATAATGTAGCTAGTGAAACTTTTAAAAGTAAAAGTGCAAACATGATGACGTGCGGTCTCGTGGCGGTAGCTACTTACGGCGGCAGAATCGCTAATGAGTGCGTTTTGGACATGCTGCGCCTACGCAACACACCATAAACACTTTCCACGGGTACATCCATGCCAACGCCATAGGTCGGTTTTCCGATATCAAATACACCGTCACGACGATATCTTGATGTCAGAAATGGCTTATCCTCTAATCCTACAAAATTATCTTATTTAAAATTAGCAGTCAATAGGTCCAACACGTTTATCATAAGTTAATTCGGCAGCAGTCGTTAACTATAAGTATACTTTAATTTAATTTTTTACAAGACTTGCTCACTTTTATGGGACATGTATAAAAAACGAAAGTAACACTACATCGTCTCTGCACATGTTCTTCAATATAATTATAGAGCTGCGAAAAAAATATTGACACGAAAAGAGTGATGTGAATCAATCGGTGTTTGGTTACTCTTGGTGAATGAGTTGTAATGAAATAAATAAGTGTTATTTAATAACGACACCCTAATTAGAGATGCATCGAAATTCGTTTTAAATTCGGTAACACCGAAGCTCGGCAGCTTTTACCAAACTTTGTCTTAAGCCGAACTTTGATCAGATCTCCCGAATGTCGGTCGAAATTTGGTAGCTTAAATTAATTTTTAAAAAGAAATTGATTTAGTGAAAAGATGTGCATTTAAATAAAACTAGTTTTAACGGGTTTATGCACGAAACTATATTTATTTATTTAATAATAATAATAATAAACTTTATTTCTCTCCACAATCTTATACATGCTTCATTATTGACGTTTCGAACCCGCATCGAGTCCCGTCTGCTGCCTGGTCCGTGTGGAATTTTTTCTAGTTATATTTTCTTTAAACTTTTATCTTGTTTAGTATCACTCCCGAGTTATACGGGACCAATGATATTACATGTACAATAAGGTTTAATAAATCATATAAGATAAAAAGAGCATAAGAGATCGGAGACGCTTTAAAATTTTATATGCACTGTCCAATATTCAGCGCGTTATCTCGTCAGATTTTTATGGCGACCTAATAAGGATCGGCTGGGCAATTTGCGAAAACGCTGCAGGCTTCGTTTTCTTAAATAAATATGCGGAAGAGATGATAGCTATTTTTTGGTTAAACATAACTTTTCTTCACTACCTTGCAACGCTATTTAAATTCATGCCAAAATAAATTTTAATACATCGGGCAGAAAAAGGCTTCTTAATTGGATATTTTGGACTACGTTATTACTCAACCTCAAACTATAATGAGCAATATGTTCTTGAAAATTTCCTTGTAAAAATACAAACTTTGACCCGAAGTTAACGATTATGCTTGAATGATTAAAATAATGAACCATTCTTTTGACTGATCGCTGGACTTCATTTTTTATTTTTCGCATTATCATATTACCTTAGTTTGTAGGTATAGCTTTTTTATTACATTTGGTAAATTCATCATCATCATCATTATCATTATCATCACCATCATCATCATCAGCCTATTAATGTCCCACTGCTGGGGCACAGGCCTTCCCTATTGCTGGGGATAGGGACATTAGGCCATGACTTACTACGCTTACCACCCGCGCAATCGAGCTCCTTTGCTTAATTATTTTTTCCTAATTAGTTGAAAAAGATTTTTTGTTTTTCATTAAATATCGTAATTAAAATTTTATTAATTTTCCTTATCTGTACCATTATTACTTTATTACGTCATAAATTTTATGTTTATATTTTCGGGTCTTTACAAAACTCTCCAATTCTTTTTTTCCGTGTAACCGGTTCGTTCACGCCAATTTCCCTCGTGAAGATTTATCGAAGATGACGACTGTACTCGAGACACGAGTTGTCTGGAGGTCAGTCGATGGACAAGCAGGTGTTCCAGTTAACCAACCCACTTGGAAATGTTCGATTGAAGTTATACTGAAACCGGACACGTAAATTTCACATATCAAATTATGTTTGAGAATGTTTATGAACTTTTTATAATCTAAACATTACTTTCCGCCTACCATAACGCTATGAGCTCGGATGTTTTTCCAAAGAAAGATAGCTTGTATGGGTATCTTCAAATTATTCGATACGATACTGTGTTGCTGAAGTGTCCAAAGGCTGCGGTGAGAGCTAACTGCCAGGCTGACAATGCCAATTATAAAACAATATTGTGTTCATGGGTGATTTTCTCAGGCAGTAGAAAATCAGCCTCGCCGCAGAAAGCAGTAATGTGTAATTATAAATCTTCATGAGGCAATATAAATTTACCGCATAAACTACATTATACATAAGGAAAAAAATATCTTTCCTTCCATTTTCTAAGTCTTTGGAGCGTCCAGCAACCGTTTCCTTAAAGATTTGTTAATTATGGCCAAAATTGAGCAAGTTTTTGTAGCTCGTGACGCTCATAGCGTTTCAACCTTCGCCGAGTTACCCTCCAACGTTTATGCTCGTCGGTAAGAGCCACCCATACCATACACACACACTCATATATAATCGTATGACGCTCGTGACGTATTTTCGTTTCATCTTTTCCATAGAAATTTTCCATGTACACACTTAGATTAAAACAAAAAGGGAAGATACGGCAATCGCGGCTCAAAAGTGATCCGCTTAAATTGTGGTGCATGACCACAATTCGCTTTAGTCACAATTGGACATTCAAACAAGCTGCATGTGCACTCATTATAACAATATTTCGTATATTCTGTGTTATGAAGATAAAACAATGCCTACGATGCGTTTATAAAGAACACAAATAGTTCAAAATCATATAACAAATGCCTCGTCAACGCTTTTCATTGGTTAAACTGTAAAAACATTATTTTCTCAAAAATCACGGTTTGTCGTGAATGTTATTTACGTTATCGCCATTTTGTTATCAAGAAAAGGACAACAATACACTGCGTTGAAGCGTACACTTCTGTCTCGCTCTCTCGATTGAATGTTTTTAAACAGGCGTGTGCGTGTTTGAGAGTTGCTAATGTAGTTGAGTCGGTGCATATTTTATTTGACTATTCAAAAGAGTAGTCTCTAAACACATAAAGGGAATAACACACTTTATTTATTTATTTATTCTTTATTACCAAAAACAGTAAATGGCGGACTTAATGCCATAGGCATTCTCTACCAGTCAACCAGTATGGGTGTATGAGACGGATGTTTTTCTTTAGTAATATTTTTTATTTTTTAAGCATGTAACTGCTTGATGTTAAAATCTAAAGAAAATATAACTAGAAAAAAATCCTCTCGGACCAGGCAGCAGACGAGACTCGAACCCGCTCCATTCGCTATCCGGGCGAATGCACTGACCAATTATGCTACCGCGGCCTCGATGGCAGCGTCGAAATTCTTCTAGCCATTCTTAAGCTGCAAGGCAGCGACATCTCTTCGCATTATAGGTAACCCACAATGTCAAATAAATACTTTTACAAGTATTAAACATTTGAACCCGTCTGCTGCCTCGTCCGCGTGAATTTTTTTCTAGTTATATTTCCTTTAGATTTTAACACTTTCTTTAATTAAATTCCATGAAATTTGATTTATTATTTGTTTAGACACTCAACATTAACCGAGAACGGAAAAAACATATCTCAAGAAGCTGCTTATATAACATAATATGAGAAATTCGAAGGGCACCAACAAAATAACTATCCAATTGTACTTCTCTCTCTCCAATGCGGGTAATGAATTGAGATATTTATTTTTCCCGCGCTCCATACATCAATCACTCAGTCAATTTGCGATCGCTCACCGCCGGCCGCCGCGGAGGCCGGACGATGTAATTGTTAAGACCTCTATAGTGTACACATACCATAACTTTACAACCTTCAATACCTTATAATGTATGAATGTAATGTTTTTATGGATAAAATAAAAAAAAATGATTTTGTTCTTTTAACTTTTTTCTCTCTTGTTTATTTGTTAGTGGTTTTTAACTTCTTTTTAATCTCTAAGTTACTATCTTCTCTAATCACCACCACTACTGACACCTTTTTTTGTGTCTGGAAAATGCCTTACGCCTCCTTCAACCACTGGGGGAGCGAGAAGAAGGTATGTGGGACTTCTCCCTGTCCTCTTCAGCCAGCCCTGTAGCTCGCTGATGTGAACCCTACCTACGCCCTGAACAGGGCCACTAAAAACCAGACAATACTCCTGCACCGTCACCCGACACGCACTATGTGGACCGCGGTCCCTCTTGTGCGACACGCACTATGTGGACCGCGGTCCCCCCTGTGCGACACGCACTATGTGGACCGCGGTCCCCCTAGTGCGTGCCGAGAGGGCGGGCGTGGTCGCGGAACCCGTCTCCGAATGGCCGCGCACCCGCCAGGTACCACTACTGACACCTAGAATATATATTTTATTTTAAATTGATTTGGTATCAATAATATATAAAATAAATGATTCAAACACTACAAGAGAACAGAACGTGATTACAAAAACTTCAGCTTATAAGAATTACGTCTTAAAATTCATCGTAAAAATCAATAAAAATAATTAAATAGCTAAGTATAATATCATTGCATTTTTTACGAAACGGTCGAAGTTAAATAATCCTGTCGATAGTAAATTAATTAAAGTACTTAGAAAACAATAGTAGTACGTGTATAGTAGCGTTCGTATCAGATAATGATATTATGAATGAATGGCACTGATTGATTGATGGTGTCACTAATGGTCATCGGTCTTGTTATTGAAATTATAATTGCATGTTCTAATGATCATCGTAAATCGATCGAAATCACCCAGTCTGCTGAGTGTCTACTAAATAATATCTTCTGCAGTGCTATTTAAGAACAAACTCACTTCTTTTCGCAGAATAGGGGTGATGACGGGGTACAGTAAACGAAATTCTATTTAGTCCGTCAGTTAGATGATCAAAAAATAATGGACACGTATTTTTTCTTTGGGCAATCAACCAAAAAATGACAAAGTTATAGCGCGTCAAAGTTTGGGAGTAGGGGCTCGTGACGTCACTTTTTAGTGAATTTTCACTTAAAAGTGTACCAAAACGTGACGTCATGCGACTTTTCAAAACAATATATTTCTGCAATGTTTATATTATGTGAAAAAAGAAACGTAAAGTACCTGATAAACGAAGAAAAAAAAATAGTCATCATCCCTATTCAGCCTTGCTGTTTTTTGTAAAACTTAATGAACTAAGTCAACCTGTGAGTGAACACATCGGAAGACCTATTAAAATAAATACTTATTTTATGTAACGTTTCGTAACATATAATAATAATTATAAAACGTCAAAATTAAAAAGTGATAGCGTGATAATATGTAGCCTATATGTTCCCGACTTCTTAATAATATTCGTGCCAAATTTGAAGTAAATCCATGCAGTACTTTTTGATTGTATCCCGGACATACATACAGATAAACAGACAACCATACAAAAATTCTAAAAACGATATTTTTGGCTTCGGTATCGTTAATAGATCACACCCCAAGTAATATTTTAAAAAAATATTCAATGTACAGTTTTGACTTTCCTACCAGTTTATTATGTGTATATAGATGTAAAAAGCCCTAACGAATATGAGATTGAAGCGCGGTTCAATATACGCGCTCGCGGGTTGCGCCTCGCGCAAAAAGGCCATGGGAGACGGGAGAACCAGACAGACATTGTAAATTATTTTCATGTGAATCAATCGAGGTTCAGCGTAAATATTGAGCTCGTCTCGAGTTCGATGGATCGCCTTAATATCAGCATGTTAAAACGATGCGGATCCTTATTTGGTTTTGATGAAAATAAAATATTGGGTCGAGTGTGTTCGAGTTTGTGAAAAAGTGTAATAAAATCACTTGAACATAGACGATACTGATAATCTCCTTAGTAAAGATAGTTTTATTCTGTCGTGTTATATGTATGTTGTAATACTGTTTACATTATTATGAAACAAAACCTCTTTGGAAGCTTTGAAATGAACTAAATACGAACTAGACGGCTACTAGACTTTCTGGAATTTGGGAAGTTTTATCTAGGGATTTATCTATGAGTGGAGGAGCTCGATGGCGCAAGTGGTTAGCGCGTTCGGCTGCGATCGTTGAAGTTAAGCAACTTTCGCAGTGGTCGGTCATTGGATGGGTGACCAAAAATTACTATCTCGAGTTCCTCCGTGCTTCGGAAGGCACGTTAAGCCGTTGGTCCCGGCTGCATTTGCAGTCGTTAGCACCCACCAATCCGCACTGGGCCCGCGTGGTGAGTCATGGCCCAATCTCCCTATTCCATCCATAGGGAAGGCCTGTGCCCCAGCAGTGGGGACATTAATAGGCTGATGATGATGATGATCTAGGGATTTTTAAATTCTTAGATTGGTGCAATTTCATTAGTACATGCGCGAACGAATTCTCGCGAAGTCTACAGTAAACCTTTCTTTCTTACAATAGATACTTTTTTTTTAAATAGTCGACTGAGTTTTTTTTTTATTTCCTCCAGTTGATCGCTCTTGTTTTATCATAACAACACAAGGTGGTAATGCAAGCTGTCATTGCGGAGTTCGGTCGGCGTCGGCTAGGAAGTGTCGTGGTGGCGACGGCGGCTGCGGCCATTACGCGGTGATTGCGAATCGCGACGATTATAATGTGCGCGTGCGGCGCGGCGGCGTGCGCGTGCTCACAAAGGCGCGCCGCTGCCGTCCGCCTCGCTCCCTACGCCCACTGGCAGCTAGGTCTGCGCTGCCATTTTTTTGTCTGGGAAATGCTTTACGCATCCTTCAACCACCGGGGGAGCGAGAAGAAGGTATGTGGGACTCCTCCCTGCTCATTTCAGCCAGCCCTTAGGCCGGGTGAGATGAGCAGGACCCTACCTAACGCCCTGAACAGGGCCACTAATAACCAGACAATACTCCTGCACCGGTCGCCCGGCGTACATTCTGAGGACCGCAGTCCCCCCAATGCATGCCGGGAGTGCGGGTGTGGTCGCGGCAACCGTTGCCGACTTTCCGCGCAAGGTCTGCGCTGCCTGTGGTGCTTATAGTCAAATACAACTAGATAACAAATGGGAAGTATCGTATAGTGGATATACCATTGAAAAATGACCGTACCACCAACTTTATATTCAGTTTCAACCGCTTTGGGACAATGTTTAGAATAGGAATGACGACTATGTTTTTTTCTTCGTTTATCAGGCAGATTATCAAAAAGTATTGGACACGTATTTTTCCTTTTTTCACATAATATAAACATTGCAGAGATATATTGGTTTGAAAAGTCGCATGACGTCACGTTTTGGTACAATTTTCACTTAAAAGTGACGTCACGAGCCCCTACTCCCAAACTTTGACGCGCTATATCTTTGTCATTTTTTGGTTGATTTCCCAAAGAAAAAATACGTGTCCATTATTTTTTTGATCATCTAACTGACGGACTAAATAGTATTTCGTTTACTGTACCCCGTCATCATCCCTATTGTAGTGTAAATGAACATTTCTAAACTTAATCCTGATCTTGTATCGAGTTTTTTTTTTATTTTTTACTTATTCTTGCGGGGTAGCCACTTGTTTTTACTTAGAAGCCTTTTTCTTCCTGGATAGTTCATGCAAAATAAAACAATAGTTTTTTTTTATCAGTGTGCAATAACAGAAGAGACAATTCAGAATTGTTCGTACTGCATAGTTTCGCTGTGTATGAATGTCAGCCCTAAGAACCGGGATCGATGCGTCGGGACACGTCTGTCCCACGGGACGGGATGGACGCTTGACCGTATTTCCATCTCTGGAATTATGTAACTGCTACTAAGATGGAGTTCTCATATTATCCCACCGGTATTATGAATGCGATAGAACCTCTGAAGTTTGTTTGTTTATATCATCTATTGTCCTGCAGGAAGACTAAACATATACCTTTCAACTCAGATTACAGAACAAATGAACGCACGGAACACGCAATGCGTGGCACCATAGCAAATATGAAGTCAAAAGCGACTATCAATTCGCGTCAGTTCACCACAACGTATCGTGTTGTGTATACGTCCCGTTAATATTAAGTTTTTACCAAAAGTGTGACGCCTTGTTCATATATCTTAAAAACTGTTAACAAAGACATAAAAAGCATTTGTGTACCGTGGGCTCCATCTTTTGTTGTGTAATGTAAGCCTATGAAGAACACCTGCCTTGGGTGGCATGAAGATCAAAGTTTAATAATTTTCTTTACTTAATAATAATAATTTTCTGTTTTTTGTGCTTTGTTTGTTGGTCAATAAATTATTTCTTTCTTTTACTTCATCTACATCTGCACTCTTTAGTACCCATCAATCCACCCAAGAAGCTTATGGTCTCTGTCACCACCACAACAATCTGTCACCATGGCCCATTGGTCGGTTTGGCATTCCTTGGGAGAGGCCTTTGTCCATCAGTGGGCGTCTCTCGGCTGATATGATGATGATGTGGCCGATAAATGCTTACAACACCAGGGGGGCAATCGCTCAACGGGATTGCTATGGCTATGGCTATCGCTCACGATTTCATTGCCGCGTGTTGCCGATCCTTTAAAAAACTTCTTTACGCCTCTAATGCACTCTTTTCCTTTGAGATACCTCTAAAATACTCTGGAAGACGTGCAGTACGTGACCAACTTGCTAAAAAATATTGAATAGGTATTACTTAAAACTATTTAATTATGCGATTCTCCGATCATCAATACAACCATTAAATTTAATTGCAGCGGGTCTGTGCGGTGGCTGCGCGCGCGCACGCAGGTGTACGCCAAATGTCAGACGTGCAGATGCGTCTCTAGCTACAGACGAAGTCTCCTAAAATTTGATATAAGATTGATAGCTTTAAATTACTTAGCACTAAGAGTGATTTTTGCAATGTTAGTGTTACCGATGTCATGATATAGACTGAACTTAGGTATTTAGCTATTGTGTTATGGCCAAGCAACTTACTCGTCAGATGCAACACCGTGACCTTTGGTATCTGTGTTAAATAATTTGCCATGGAATTCGTCTTCACCTTGAATTGTGATGCGAATCATCAGCAATTTGCTTATCGAACTAGAGAGAAGTTACCTACCACAACACTGTATTCGCTCGATCGAATCGCTTGCTTTTGATCTCGATGTAGTTTATATAATAACCCCCTTCTAGATTTTTGAAGGCTGAAGCACTTTGGAGTTCGGGTATTTAATATCGTTGTTCGGTATACATCTCTGTTATCCATCCGATGACCATCTAATTTTTTTTTAAGTTATAGCGGGCATACGAGCAGACGGCTCATCTGATGGTAAGTGATCACCGTCGTCCATGGACACTTGCAACACCAGGAGTATCACAAATGCGATGCCGGCCTTTAAGGAAGGAGTACGCTCTTTTTTTGAAGGTTTTTGGGTCGTATTGGTCCGGAAACAGTGCTGGCGACAATATATTCCACAGTTTTGTCGTACGTGGTAAAAAATTTCGACAAAAACGTACGGTTGTGGATAGCCACGCATCAAGATGATGGGGATGAAATTTTTGTCGTGATGTACGATGCGTGAAATACGTGAATTCCTCAGAACACTCCCCGTGATAAATGCGATAGAAGATGCAGAGCGAAGCTACATCCCTACGCAAAGCCAAAGGATCAAGCTGATCGGAAAGGTCCTGGTCGTCGACGATTCGAGCCGCTCGGCGCTGGATGCGATCTAAAGGAGAAGCTGGTACTGGGGAGACTTAAGTACTTAAGAGAGTTATTCTTAAGTAGATTACTCTTTCACCTTACAGGCTAGGCCGGGAGGCTCCGAGGTGGGGAGACGCGGAAGAAACCCTAAACGGGATCCCGCGTCTTCGCGCTAAGCAGCTTAGAGGGTATTCGCAGGGTTTTTTAGCGTATATTATGCCGTAAAGCGCCCGTAACAGTTACGGGGTCCTCAGTGGGTAGCCACTGATGGGGCTTGTAAGGCTTGCCAGAGCCAGGTGTGAGGTCCGTTCGGCGGTGTGCCTCTTAAAGGCGCTGTCGTCTGTAAGCAGTATTTTTTGCCTGCGTATAATAAAAATTGCACCACGGGGAATAGGATTAGGTTCAGGTTGACAAGGTGAGGATGGTTGGAGCGGCACACTTTCTGCCGCATCATCTGTCTTCGTAACTGGACTCCACTTACACTTAACATCAGGTGGGGGAGAGGAATTTGTTGCGCCAATTTTAAAAACAAAACTTCCCCCAACCGAAAAGAACGAACATCGTTAATTTTTAAAATCCGATGACATTGATATCTGTCACCTATCTTTCTTTCTCAGCATTGAAAAAGAAAATATTTTCGATTGAGTAACAAATACTAGAGGTGTTTGTTACTAAATCTAAAATATTTTAGTAACAAGAGTTAACTTAGCTCATATAGATATTTGAAGAATAACTTTAGAGACTAATATTGTGCCAAAAAATGTATGGAAATTGCAGTATGCACCTTAAAAAATAATTCACATAGACTTGTAATACCCATTTGTTTTTCTTTTTATGTAATAATTGTGATATTGTTATTGATGTGTCAAATTATAAATTAAAATAAAAAAATAAAATATTTCAGATACACATTCATTATCGCCAACCGCCACACCCGACACCCTTGAAACAAGCAAGTGTTGAACTAATAATCGGCACATCCGTCTTCGGACTGAGGAGATAATTTCCACCTATTCATAAGTGTAGGAGCGGGTTCCCACGAGTCGGTAACGAACGAAGGCCGATCACGACTCTATCTATATACGCGTTGCGAAATCTCAGCTCGGGCGAGGCAAGGGCGCATGAACAAACACACGACACCGTACAAACACATAACGTGTACAATAGCACTTATCTGTCATCTTCGCATGCGAATAGGACCTGAGTATAAGCATATCTTAATAATTTGAGTGTGTTGGCAACCTCCGTGACCGAGTGGTTCGTACGCCGGGTTTCATGGTGTCGCCGACTCAAGAGGTCCCCGGGTTCGAATCCCGGTGGGGGCGGATGTCTGTGTGATGAATACGAGCATTTGTACTCCAGTCATGGATGTTTGATATGTATTTCTATAAAAATATACTTGTATATGTACAGTATATGTATTCTATCCGTTACCCTAGTATCCCATAACGCAAGCCTTATAGTGTTTCCTTTGGGTCTAGGCTAATTGGTGCGAGTGTTGAATATATTTATTTATTATATTTATTATTTATAACCTTTACTTTTAAATTATAAAGTCTGTTCATTTATTTCTGGTATACCGGACCTTCGAGTGACGCTCACAGAAAATCAACGACGATATTTGCTTGATGAATATTGACAAAAAGGTTTTATGTGCCACATTTGGTACCTCATCGAGGCAATAAATATTTGCCAGCAAACGTATTATTTGTGCGCTCGTGTCCTGTTGTATTCTTTATTTGAACTCCGGTTCAAACAACTTTATTAGGGGTCTCCGAAAGGGACCATCTCGAAACAAACTTATTTAACAAGTCAGACCGCTTTGAAATTGCGCAGAAAATTTTTGCTAAAGAAAATAAAAGTACATGGTTTGGATATCTTTTCGATGTTTATGTTGTCTGTTCTTTAAGCCAAGTTTAGATTTTTTTTAAAATCACCGTCCTTTACTTTAGATTTCCCATTAAAGCGTACAAAATAAAAATAAACAATCGGAAGTCTAAAATAATTCTTTCGAATCGTCCAGTATTCTCTATGCCAGCGGTTCAAGACTGCTATTATTCGTCGGTAGGAACTGGCGAAAACCCCAAAACATAAATTAATTAGTGAAGACACAAAACGGTGTGTTAATACGCGTTTTTTTGTACCGTGTCCAACCACAACGCCTACCGTTTCACCGTATACCATATGAGTACCTAATTAATAAATAATAAATAAATGCTAAGGTAACGGATAGAGTACATATATTGTACATATATAAGTATATTTATACAGAAATATATATTAAACATCCACGACTAGAGTACAAATGCTCGTATTCATCACACAAACATCTGCCCCCACCGGGATTCGAACCCGGGACCTCTCGAGTCGGCAACACCATGAAACCCGGGGTACAAACCACTCGGCCACGGAGGTCGTCAATGTCAAACAGTCTATTCGAGATTGGCCGTTACTGATATCTATGGCCGTTACTAATATTATTAAAATCAAAAGTAATAATTAGGGCGTCAAATCATTCAGCTGAGTGTAAAAAATATATATATTTGAATACAAGAAGACTATTTTTTTATTATTATATTTTACATTCAATGGGTACGTAAGTAGTACTGTACTTGTGGGGATAAGTTTCCCACACCCACTGGCAGCACCCGTTCACGAGCAAGGCCCATGAACCAGCCATCGCTACGCTCAACTACATAAATATAGTTATGATTTTATTTATTTTTTAAGCAATTAACTGCTAGATGTTTAAATCTAAAGAAAGGTTTACTAGAAAAAAATCCACGCGGACCAGGCAGCGGACGGGACCCGAACCCGCATCCTTCGCTATCCGGGCGAATGCACTGACCATTATGCTACCACGGCCCTATTAGCCGCGTCGAAGCATAATGGTCAGTGCATTCGCCCGGATAGCGAAGGATGCGGGTTCGGGTCCCGTCCGCTGCCTAGTCCGCGTGGATTTTTTTCTAGTAAACTTTTCTTTACATAAATATATTTTAGGGGGCGTCAGGACTCTCGCCACAAGACGTCACCATTAGATTTTAAAAAGAACATGACTTTTCATCCTACCTAAATTATATCCCACAGTAACATAGGATCACAGATTCTAAGAATAACATTCATTCCCAGGTTAGTTACTAAAGTGACCATTCAATCAAAGTTAATAACATACAACTATTTGTTTCTTAGGTTTTCACGCACATCACTCATTAAATAAAACTAGTTTTTTACGGGTTAAGTAGTTAGGGTCAAATAAATAAACTCAAAATTACAAAAAGAATTTTAAATAAAGTACTTTATTAACTAAATTAAGTAATAAATTCATACATAGACAATAAAAATTTTAAAAATCGAACAATGGAATAACCGAACTCTCAATAAAAGTCTTTCGAAGGTAGCTCGACAAAATTAAATAAAATTTGATTCTGACGACGTAGCCTGTAAAGGCAACGAAACGTCAATAAATAAATAAAGTTTCGTGCATTAACCCTTAAAAAACAAGTTTTATTTAACATACAACTATTAAAACAAAAGATTATTTAGAGTACGCAGTTAACGACAAGCCAGTAATCGAATACGGAGCCTCCACAGATGGACATGCTAAACTCGTCCTCACTTCTCGATTTTTTTTTTCTTTGGCTGTTTCCGACTTTCCGTTTTACACAGAAATTTCGCCAATGTCCCGTAGTTAGATACTTCTCGATTGCAGAGGTACGAACTTGTATTTTTTGTGTACCTACATATGATAACTAATTATGACAACATGCATTATTTTAACCGGATCTGTAACAGTGTCTTATTTAAGTAGAGATATAAATCTTTCCGACACTTCTTTGAGCGTGTAACAGAATAGAATAATTATGAATATTACGTACTGATTAATGTACAAGAGTTTTTAGTCGTCGTTTTTTTTTTGCTACAGTATATTGTACCGATATTTATTATGTGACTGGAACCTTTGCTCGATGTTTTCTTGTATTCAAATATATATATATATTTTACACTCAGCTGAATGATTTGACGCCCTAATTATTACTTTTGATTTTAATAATATTAGTAACGGCAAATCTCGAATAGACTGTTTGACATTAAAATTAAGCCTTCGGATGTTCTTTTCTGGTTAACGTCCCATGTCAAGTTACTAGTATGAACGTTAAAGTCCGGGTTCTAGTATGAGTACGAATTTTTATATTTTGTAGTTTAAGTATCAAATTTTACTTCATCATCATCATCATCAATAGCCTATCTTAGTCCACTGCTGGACATAGGCCTCTCCAAATGCACGTCACTCAGATCGATCTTGGGCTACTCGCATCCAGCTCCTGCCAGCCACCTTGCGCAAATCGTCACTCCATCGTGCCTGAAGACGTCCTACACTACGTTTGCTTAGACGCGGTCTCCACTCCAGAACTCGTCTACCCGTCTCAAATTTTACTTAATTCATATCAATGTAGTTACGTGGTATACTACCAGGCCTAGCATAGAATGATTTGCTGGACAATCTTCTCAAAAAGTCGTCGTACTCGCATACTCGCTTATAACTCCCTGACCCCATCCCCCACAAGAGCCTTGGAAGTGGAACCTTCCTCACTTACAGAAACATGAACAACTAAATGTCATTCACAGTGGCCTTATGTAAGGTGGAGCTTACTACCCCAGTCGGACGCTCCAATTCCTACGGAAATTCTACTATGCCCAGTGGCGGTTTAAACGTTGAGACCGCCGTAGGCAAGCATCTCATCGGCGCCCCTATACCTAGTCCAGTCATAAATTCTGTTACAAATGAAAATGCTGTTTTTTATGAAGTAATGTAATATTATTACATTTTATACCTAATTATGAGGAGCTCGATGGCGCAAGTGGTTAGCGCGTTCGGCTGCGATCGTTGAACTTAAGCAGTGGTCGGTCATTGGATGGGTGACCAAAAATTACTATCTCGAGCTCCTCCGTGCTTCGGAAGGCACGTTAAGCCGTTGGTCCCGGCTGCATCTACAGTCGTTAGCACCCACCAATCCGCACTGGGCCCGCGTGGTGGGTCATGGCCCAATCTCCCTATTCCATCCATGGGGAAGGCCTGTGCCCCAGCAGTGGGGACATTAATAGGCTGATGATGATGATACCTACTTATTTATTAAAGTCTCAGCTAAAAATAAAAAAAAATATTCTATTCGAAATCTTTGGCTTTATACAGGCCTTTAATCTGTTTGGCCAAAAATCTATGGATTGACGCACTGTTTCCAAGGGAAATTTCGCCACTGTTTGCTCCAAAGATTTTTAAGAGACTCAATGTCGCCGTGCCAATTAGAGCAGGCTATGTCCGCTAAAACTGACCATAATTTGAAGTCCTCTGAAGGCTCCAGCAGGACGGCCATTGGCCCGGAGTCAATCCGGAGCAAGTAGTAGAAGTGTAAGTAGGTGCCTTACTTACTGGCGCAAATAATTTTATGCTTATTATTTTCTTTATTTTACAATTCCGCCCCTTTGTACTCTCGCGCCCCTAGGCACATGCCTAGTTTGCCTTAAGGATAATCCGCCTCTGACTATGCCCCTTTCAACAATATTGTTTGTTTGTTTGTTTTTTTACAACACTCACACCAATTAGCCTAGCCCCAAAGTAAGCACTGTAAGGCTTGTGTTATGGGATGCTAGGGTAACGGATAGAATACATATACTGTACATATATAAGTATATTTATACAGAAATACACATTAAACATCCATGACTGGAGTACAAATGATCGCATTTATCACACAAACATCTGCCCCCACCGGGATTCGAACCCGGGACCTCTCGAGTCGGCTACACCATGAAACCCGGCGTACAAACCACTCGACCACGGAGGTCGTCATATGATATGACGAATCAGTATTGGGTGATAGTTGTACTAATTCTTAGAATGCTGTCTAGACGTTCAAACGTGTAATACGCTTCTCAGAAACGTGCATTCGTTTTGTCAGAATCACTTATTGCTATTATTTTAATGATAAAACATTTTGATATAATGTTAACATTTGTTTGATATAGTCATATGCTGGAATGGTCAGTGAAAGAGAAAAACATGGAATTTGTGAGCTGCTAAATTGACCCACTTAGTTTGGATACTTTTTTATGGATTATTATAACTGTTATGGCTAAATCTGTTATTTATTTCTAGACAACATTTTGGAGTCACAATTTTTTAAAGATTTTTTTAATCTACAATAAATCTTATTGAAAACATATGACCTAGTCGTGGCGATTTTTTCCAGTTAATAATTTATTTAGACTGGAGCCTCGGCTAAATCTGTTATTTATTTCTAGACAACATACTGAAGTCACAATTTTTTTAAGAATTTTTCAATCTAAAAAAAATGTTATTGAAAAAATGTTACCTGGTCATGGCGATTTTTTCCAGTTAATAATTTATTTAAACTGGAGCCTAACCATTTCAAACGAAGCTGAATTTTAGCATATAAATAATAATAATGGTTTATTTATCTTAAAAGTTACAATTGCTCTTATATACTAATTTGAGGAATTAAATCTTAAATATATTTCACATATAAGAGGTTCGTTGACGGCTGTAACAGTATTAACAGTGTCACAACCGTCAGCGACTCTTTCCATAATATAAATTTGTCATGGGGATGCACAAAAATTAACCTTATTGAAACCATCTAAAATTGTGTCGTCGTCGTTGTCGATCTGGATCGATAGGTTGTGTCGTGAGCTATATGAGTATAGTGTGTAAAGTACCTGCTTCTCCCTTTTTGTGGTCTTCGCATTATGTTCCCCAAGGAACCTTTTAGGAAGACAAAAAGTGCACTCAACCTTGTATATCAGATTACATCAAAATTCGTTCACTCTTTTAAACATAATGGAACAGCAAACATCCACTACTTTTCGTATTCTCTAATATTAGTAGATTTTGCTTCGGTAAAGATATTGTGTTCTTGATTTAGTGGCATTACAGAGACATCTAGCGAGCTCAAAGGAAGCATCCATTCGTGTACAATGTCAACTGCGTGTTCATTCGTTATCATAGGTTATTGACATGTCTGGTCTAGCTTCACAGCCAGTTAACCCTAAAGCACAGTGGTGACGTGAACATCCGCTCCATTCAATCGAACCTGGTTCCGGAGTTTTGAGAAATCGCCGAACCCAAATTTTAATAAATAACACTGCGCTTTTACCAATAAGAATATAATGTTATAGATAAAATTCTCGTGTCACAATGTTAGTTACCATACTCCTCCGAAACGGCCTGACTGATTTTTATGAAATTTTATATGCATATTCCGTGGGTCTGAGAATCGGCTACTATCTATTTTTCATATCCTTAAGTGATAATTAATGGTTGTCCACCTGTAACGTAGTGTTCTGAAACCTACAATGCGCCTTCGCGCCAAAATTCAAACTATTGGGTATTGTATTATAAGTGTATTCCTCCTAGCGCATATGAGAACATCATAATGGGTTAGGAGGAATGTTATCCTAGGAAATTGATAGAACACTACGTTACATACCCCTAAAATTTTGTTTGACAATTTTTATTTTTTTATGATGTGGTAATAAAAAATTATACAAACCTAAATTTTCTCTTCTACCACCTGCCTCTATTTTTATGGCGGTACGAAATTCGCTGGGTCAGCTTCTTAATTGAAAATATGTTGTAAAAACATGACTTGAACTAATAGAAAACTTTGCAGCCTTGATCGACCGACTTGATCGATATAAACAGATAGTTTAGTTGGGCTCCTAATAAGTATGGAGGTATGTGCAAGAGTGTACATATAACACCAATTCAGTATCGCCGATAAATAGCTTGATGTGTTACGCAGTTGCCATTACTACCCAGACACTGGAAACACTACCATACACTTCACACTAGAGTTCGATTTATTAATGATTTAAGCTTTTATGATTTTATTTTATTTTTTTATTAATATTTAGTTTACACTTTTACTTTTTTTGTAATTTTGTATATGACTTTTATTTGGTTTTTTATGCCTGGAATAAACAATTATTATTATTATTAATTTGATTCAAGAGTTTACTGCTTCAGTTAGAGACAAAAAAAACGGTCAATGTTAGGTGTGTAGCATTTTTTATTTTCATTTAAAGTTAATGCGCGCTTTTAACATCAACCGGCCGTATCGTAGCACATAAAACCCCATGCATAAGAAAATAACTATCCCTTTAAAGATATACATAATATAATCGTAGAGTTCATTCAATCACTTTACGTTTTCTTGTTATTAAATTCTAAACGCATATCGAGAGGAAGACGCGATTCGCTCGCAATCTCAATGCTCGCTCTAAACACTAAAACTGATCAAGAAACCTCTAACCAGTGTTGCCAGATCGTACTGTTTTTTTTACGGCGTTTTTACCACTGGATTCGCCTTCCGCTTTTAATCTACGCGCTCATGGATACCATGCATTCCTTAAAATATGTATTTTGATTTAAGAAATAAAAAAAAAACTGGGTTGTACAAATCGTAAGTACAGCTTTTTTCTTTGAAAATACGCGTATTTTTATCTACCGTACGTTTTAGATTTTCTCCTCTGACAACACTGTCTAACACACCGGAGAATCTCATCATAGAGCGTGTAATTATAAAGAGGAGCGCGTAGAATATCTATATGACGTTAATGCCCAAGCATTATCAGGTTAATTGTTTCTGCGTCCATTTTGTCGGGACAAATGGGCGCGCATCTGTCTAATCCTTGCCCGTTTAATGGTTTCATTAAATCTGTCGGATTCGTTACAATCGCCTCAGTTATTAGTGGACGGACCTTCCGCATAATAATCGAGCACATAATAAAATATGGCTGCCCGTCGACCGTAGATGGCATATTGGAGACCGGCCAGTTCTTTGATACGACAGGTGTTATTAAATGTGAAAATTGAACACATCTTTATGCAAAACGTAGATTGAATTAACATAACTTAATTATGTTGCACTACACATTGTATACCTACTGCAATTTGGGATGCATCTGTGGTAAGAGTTATGACTCTTCCAATTATATTGTAATTCATTATCATATTAACATTGTGTTTGTGAAGTCTTTTTCGAATTTTATTATCATCCATTTTTATTGGTTTATCTTGTTCATATGATCTCCCGCGCACTGTTATTACTAAACACTGCTAAATAGTATATATAAATTCATTTTATATGATAATTGACGATTCGTATTCCCATTCTTAATTTGGATATAATTTTGTATAAGTAAGTGAAGTTTATTAAAAGTGTAGCCGCGGAGTATCGGTAATATACAAGTTTTGTTTTATTATGAAATCTGAGATTTTCTATGTTATCCTTGGCACTTTGATTGTTTATCATTGATATTGGACGGAAAGCTAAGCTCTCATCTCACCTCTCAATTCTTGTAATAATTTACATGGCCATATATCTTCCTTCATAATTTTATTAAAGTACTTTTAGTAGAGATATTTAATAAAAACTTAGCAGCGACAAAAATACTCACTGGGTCCGAGGTATGATTTTTAACAAAGTATTATACTTAATACTATATCTTTCTGTTTAATCTGTCTGAGCTTCCATCTAGCCAAGCGTAATTAAGCCGTTGATAGGATTGTTAATTAATAATAAAACTAAAAAGAAGATTCATCATCGGTATCATCGAGTTCCGCCCAAACGGTGTTCATTACCGGATTAGCATTTAAGTTTTATGGTTTGTCGTGCATATTAAAAGAAAACCGCATGAAAACTTGAATCACCAGCGATTCACTTTTGTTTGAAAATTTATGATAAAGATGTTATCCGTTTTATTCTCCGTCATGTTACGTTGTTCATGTTCAAAAGTAAATCGTTACACTTCTTTATATCGATCTGGAAAGTGTTTAAATATTCCATCTTTTAAACTCTTAACATTGCATACTCTTTGAGCGATGTTTTTTTTTCTTTCCACAGAGCACGTATCGTGTGGTAAGATCGACTAGGCTGAAAGGATCAAGTTCCTTGTTGTTCTGCAGTTTTTATTTTTCAACCCAGCTCTCTTGCGGTCGCCGGAGGAAGTTTCGTATATAACGCGAGCTCTTTAACTTAAGACGTGCAGGTCCTGTGGTTTTCGATATGGATTACGGTTCCCATGTATCCGAGGGTCGTTAGGGACAGTGACTTTTTTTTTAATCCAATTCGCCCATCACTGCTCCGTGATTAGTTCGGTTTTTTCGACGCGTAATCATGGGAACATATCATCATAGTTTTACCACACTCGAATCAATTATCCTACATAAAAACTACATTATAAAACATGATACGCGTATCCGTGGCGGGCGTGGGTTAGATCGGACGGAAGGCATCGGATTTGCATCGCATAAACATATTCGGTTACGATCTAACTGTGGGTGCGTTCTTTTTATGGGCGATAAAAAAACTGGGAGTTGACGAAAACCTTACATAATATGTGTTTCTCAATCAATATCACAATATTATAAATCTCGTTTTGTCTAACAGCATGAATCTTTAATGAGAGCCAATGCCCTAATCTCCTCGACATTTATTGTATCGTAGCATAGATAATACCTGGCTCATTAACATTTCTATCGTAATCGATCAAAGTACTTCCTTATTAGGTGTAGAGGCACGTGGGTATGGTAGGTCAGTGGTTGGAGTGATCCGTGGAGTGATAGATGGCGTGGAGGGTTCAGTAGGGAGCGAATGCGTGCGCGCAGGTCACGCACCGCTCCCGATCTTGATTTGTTTGTTTGCGGTATAGGTTTCGTTAGCTGTTTCTCTGATGAAGAGATATGTTTTGACATGCGTGCCTGATGGGCTTTAGTTGTTGCAAAACGAAAAGCCATTATTTTTTTTCTATGGTGTTGTGTAAGCGTCAAAACTTGTCCTAGACTGATCAACTGAGCTAAATCAAATTTCCGTCTTAAAGCTTATTAAAGATAAGGTATTTACAGCTGACATAACCTAAGTCGACTATCAGGTAACTTAACACCATTATTTTTGTAGCCAGTCCGACCTTTTAATCTTTCAAAATACTACAGAGTTAGGGGAATTATTAAAAATAACGCATCGCATTATGCCGTAAAACATCAAGGTAAACACAATACTCAGTCAATAAAATGCAACATTTACCTTTAATAGTTCGTTAGTGTAACGCACGATTAATAATATAAACGAACGTTATTCGCGCGGGTGTTTTTAACAATCGGCGCACGATTTGCGCGCGAGGTGAGGCGGCAGCGGCGCGTGCGCACAACGGATTGTGCGTGCAATGCGCAATGCGCATATCGGGTCTCTCTTGAGCAGTTCGCGCTCCATTTCTGTGTCACAGTAATTTGTGGTACTTCGATTTGAGTAATATCTTCCATATGCGTTATCTTTATAGAGTTCTCAGTATGATGAAGAGATTGGATTATAATGCTACCCATATCTTTTTTGTTATTTTAATACTTATTTTCACCATTTCTAACATCTTTTCTTTACTTTACAAATATCTTTTAAAAAAATGGGTTACTAAATCTGGCTTACTCCATTGAGACTCAATTTGTCACATTTGTGTGTCCTCCTATTCTCTGATGTTTAAGTCCTTCATTTTGGGACCTCACGACCTGTGCCCGTCCGATACAATCTAATGGAAATTCCTCTTCGCCTCCAAATGGGGTACATTTTTCAAAACCATGACGGACGCGGCAATTTAGCTGATATCTCGCTTTCGACAAAATAGGGCTTCAGATTGGTGGACATTCGTTTCTTGGAACCATTTTTGTAAAATTTCGAAGAGGTTATCTGGGAGAAGCGTGATTTTTTAGGAAAATTATTTTAGTGGGTTTCTTTACATTTGAAACCTTACAAAGTAATATAAAGCATTGATAAACATATAAAGAGCAAGAAGAACGAAGAAGAAGATGATATTACAACAGCATTGTACAGTTAAACGATACAGTGACTGAAACGGTAACAAAAACAAGGAGTCCTAAGAGAAATTCAAAGATCACCAAACAATTTTTTTGTTGATTCTCCGAGGACTAAAATATCAAATTCAATATCAAAATCACTGGAGCAAATCACAACAGCGGACAGAAACAAACACCAACTATAAATTCATGTCCCGGACCGTTTTCTGAGAGTCCGCCTGGAAGCGTGTCCAAATCGGGACCCGTCACATTTTTTACCGCGCCAACGTGAACACAAAAAACAAAATGTTTTACCGGCCACCATTTTTTTGGTCCTCCGCCCTGCCGCTAATGACGCTGTCCAATGCGCAAGATAATAATAGAATCCACCTAAGATTACCGACCTGGTAAAAAGGATTTGAATATTCAAATTTTTTAACTTGAAAGTAGTCAGACGTTAAAATGCTAATGATAGCATTGTGTATTTGTTGAACCTTTGTGGAATTTAGGAGGAATGATTGCATTTGTTTAAGATCATCCTGTTAATGCCTGTCGATAGACTTATTTTTCACTAAATCTTCTACAGAATTTAAAGTTTAATCCAGATCTATAAAAAAGGCTTTTCTGTCAAATTCATTTTAGCTAGATGTTACTTATCATCACACATCACACATGATAGAATTTGAGTTTATTAAAATCAAGATTGTACAATACAGTATCTTTACTTTTTAACAATCACGAAACTTTAATGTGGTCAATGTCGTTTTACAAATGTTTCTGTATCTGTGTTCAAAGTTGATTGATGGCCTTTAGTTCTGGCGGTAGGGGTTCATCTCTAATGGACTTCTGACGTTGATTTAATAAAGACCCTTTATTATACTATCAAATTTAGTCAGGGTCAGCACCGGACAAGAGATACGTATACGGTAATTAGTCGGAACGTACCGTACTTACTAATTAACGTTATTACATTAGAAAGCGCTTTCCCGTCACGAGACGTGCCTAAACTGAAAAAAACACGTCCGAATCCGAATTTATCAGGACCACCGCATCGAATGCTCATTTTCGATAAAAAGCCCACGCCCCAACGTACATCGCATTTAGAGGTGGCTGCCCGCAAACTTGGCATCAGCAATCACTCACGAATAAACATGATGAGAACTGTCGGCGGCCATTTTGAAAATATTACCGCGCAACTTGCGCCCGCGCACTTTGTTACCGATGCACCCATAAAATCGGAGTCCTTTGTCAGAAAC
Source organism: Chilo suppressalis (assembly GCA_902850365.2). Lineage (NCBI taxonomy): Eukaryota > Metazoa > Arthropoda > Insecta > Lepidoptera > Crambidae > Chilo > Chilo suppressalis. The sequence goes on along the minus strand of OU963899.1, from coordinate 4,326,212 downwards.
GTGATGGGAGGAATTTCGGGGGCCCTAATTACACCGAAAAGCGATGTTTCTTACTTAGTGTTTGTTTTTTATTGCTTCCTACCGAAATGATGGGTGCGTTCGCGCTCCGTTCAATCACCCGTGATGCAATTTGAATAACCTTTCGTCGCTTTTGCATCGTGCTTTTTTTCGATGACACGTCGTGGTTAGCACTTAAATTATTCCGGGAAATCTTGAATTAATTAAAGACTGTTTATGAAATATTTGGGCATGGCCCGCCTCAGGCATGTGAGTTTTATTATTCCGTCCGTCCATTATTCTGTAAACATGACGTTTAGAAATAACACACGTTGTCCGTTTAAGTGGTGAATCGAGTAAAGTTGCTTGTGTTCGTTTAAGTCTTGCTCTTTGTCAAACACAAATAAATCATAGCAGTCTTTCGGAACATTGTCATAACAACAAAGGAAGCAAGTTGAAGGAGACTATACGGGTTTGGATTGGAAAAAGTATAGTAAAAACTTAGCCTTTGCAGTATCGTATTAAGATCTTCGATCCCTGTTAACTTTGAAGCGAATGAAGAAAGAAGTATTAAGTACTCCGGCAGCAATAGTAAATGCATCAACGTGCAACTTACTTTTTGTGTAGATCTGTTAATATCATCACTAATGATTCGAGATTTCTCCATACTGACCAAATCGAGTATTCTGTTTACCAAATTCGGTATGAAATTTTCACTTCACTGAATATACCGTAATAATTATTCATCGTCACCTATTTAGCAAAAACAAGTTTTTAAGCAAAGTTTAATGAACCTCAATCAAGCTTTGTTGGAAACAAAGAAATTGTTAATATAGTACTTAATAATTATAAATGTACCGTGAATATGTACACTTGATTTGGATTGTATGTTGATTCTCACCACCCAATATCTATTGTTCTCCAAAAAAGCTCGCACCTATTCCACTAGCTCAAACCTCAAATCACTCCGACCGAATAAAGACGCCACAATCAATCCTAAATCGAACTTGACACATAGTATAATGAAGCCTTAAAAACCAGTTCCGAATGACTAATACAGCTAGCGCACCAGTAACATTTGACAGCACCTCTAATCTACATAATTCGCATAATTACATGTCGAAGGCAGCTGAAAACAATGGGGTAAACTTTTTAATCAATCACGTGACGCAAGGGTCACGAGGCTGTTAGTTTTGGCGGGTTGCGCAAGCGCATGTGTTGCGAATTCTTGGAGGCTGTCTTTCATATTCACTTAATTTTTTTATAAACTATGGTAGGTAGGTACTACAAATTCAAAATTCAAGTTTTTAGTTTGATGTCAGTTTTAAAATTATGAAAATATTGCAGATATTTTGAAATCATTATAAGCACACAATTATTATTTAATTTGAATTGTTACAGCGCATTGAAAATCGTTGAAATATAATAATCATTAAACATCTTAGCACTTTCATTGAACAATAGTTTTGCAATTAAACATTTGCGAACCACAAGTCAAATTACCACCACATCAATAGCGCGAAATGACAACAAATTCCCATCCACTCAATTATTTTATTAGGAAAGAGTAAGTAAATGCTAGAGCTCATAGTAAAGAGCCGAGTCGTTACATTGATTAAATTTGCTATTCGTCTTAATAAATTCCCGTCACGCTTACATCACACACGATATTATAAAACAATCATCGGGGTTTCTAAACTTAACCCTACATTAGAAAAGTTTAGACAGACATACATGTGATCAATCATTCTGCCGCGCCGCACACGTGCGTCGCAAGATTGACATTTGCGTTTTGTTGCGTCACCGTTGACAGCGAAATGATGAAAACTTGTAACGCGGTCCTTGTTCCGAACGCGCCCAACATAAAAACATTGTTTTCGTGCTCCATAAATAATAGTTAATAATGTTTCAAAAACGTTGCGTCACTCAATTTCAATTTTGCAATTTTCTTAGTCCCGCCTGCGTGCGGTACGAGTCAGTAACTACTGCTGTTATTAACCATTTTGTTTTCAATGATAAATATAAAATTACTTTAATAGATGATGACGATAATGATGGATGTCTTAAAATAAACAGAAGGATTAAAAACATAGACACGTATGAACGATCCTCAAATAAATAAGTAACTAGACATTTTGTAACAATCTTCTATAACCGACACGTGCTTTCGTAATTCAATTTAATGGTTAGTTAATTAAGCAATTATTTAATGCAGAAAATAACCAAGGCAGTGTTTTAAATACCGATCATATTTTTGAAGATGACAGAGACAACACGATCGACAGGTAGATAAGAGGCCGACTGCACAAGCAGCAATAGAAACACAAGATAGCATCTGCTATTACAAAATTGAATTAGCCTGTTGAACACCCCACTGAGTTTTTATTACTGTGGGTTAAGAGTTATAATGTTTCTAGCTATCTGTTTGTGTGTTATGTTTTTCTAGAGTCGCGTGTGGCGTTTACTAAGTGTCGCAATTAAAAAAGTGTGCGATGCAATTACGTGGTGTTACTGTTGAAAGCCGGCTTCGTAAACGCTGTTGTATACATATATGGCGTCCAAATTTCTAGGAGGTCGTCGGTCTTTCCAAGATGATTAATTGGAAGTGTGCAAGATTCGTCCAATGCTGGAGTTTCCTCGAAAATGCTGTTTGGAAGACATTAGCTGCAAGATGTGTTGAAAAATGATCTCCATCTGAAATAATCCTCCGCATTTAATATGGGAGCTGTCAAGCCAATCCGAGAACCAGTGGATTTCTTGGTAATAACGAATTAGAGAAAAATATGTGAAGACTAACTTTAAAGTTGTAGTTCTTTGAATCTGCGGCTCTTGTTTCCATGCTGGCCAGTACAGTAAAAAAATCATTTAATTACCCTGCTCGCAATACTTAAACAGTTGACAAATGTGCAATAACTCCAAGTATTGACGAACCTTCTAACTGTGGGCACAATTTCAACGCGTACAAAGAAATTTGGTGGTCAGAAAAGGTACCATAGCGTTAATCTAAATTTCTCAACTGTCTATCCATATTTAGGTATGATGATTTGTTGTGCCTTTTCAAAAACCATTGATTACATTCGAGGTAAAATCACACTAGATCTAAAGGACTACATCGAAACCGTGGTCAAAAAAGCTTCACACAAACTCGGAGTCCTGAAGAAGGTGCGGCGTTTTTTCACGCCCGATCAACTGCGCTTGTTGTACAAAACGCAAGTGCGGTCCTGCGTGGAATATTGCTTGCACCTCTGGGATGGTTCCGCCAAGTACTTGCTCGATGCTTTAGATAGGTTACAGCGGCGCGCGATCCGCATCATAGGCGATGAGGAGGTGACTAAACACCTTGAGGCTCTTCAATTACGCCGTGACGTGGCGTCAATAAGCGCATTCTATCGTCTGTACCACGGCGAGTGTTCTGAGGAGTTATTCTCTCTTATCCCACCTTCCTCTTTCCTTCAGAGGACCACGCGCGCTGGCCTAGATTGTCACCGTCTAACTGTGGCCACAATTCCAACGCGTACAAAGAAATTTGGTGACTCATTTCTTTGTCGCACTATCCGTAAATGGTATGCTCTGCCCGCTCACTTGTTCCCTCCCTCTTACAACCTGGGATCCTTTAAAAAGGCGTGAAGAAGTAACATGCAGGCCGGCAAGGAGAGGATGGCTGGTGTGGCAGGTAGAACTGCTGTATCAGCTATCTTCGCGTCTGGGCTTCACGTCAGGTGGGGTGGAGTCATTTGTCGGACCTATCTATGAAAAAAAACACTTGTTTTCAAATATATAAACACGTTGATGTGCAGATCGGAAGGGAGACACATAGAACTACGATTTCGCTCCTATTCCTAACACAATAATGGTGTTTGGAAGTTGTATTCACCAAAAACGTGGCCTACGAGCTACGTAACTTACGTTGGACGAAAATTTAACCGATGCGGTGGCGCGAACTTCCGTAATGGGTTTTTAATAGATGATGTTTTTGTATGTGTACTGTAATTAAATGTTGTTTATGTGTGTCTGACATATTTGTTTTTCCGTTGTTTCAGGTCGGTACGATAGATAATGGAACAGGATTGGTGCTATCGTATGTTATTAGATAAATACTTACACACGTTAACTTATCAGTAGTAGCTGGTGCTTCGATTTTGTCTGCTTAGACTTAAGAGAGTCGATTGTGATAACGAAAAACTTTTATTTCCTTTATCAAAGGTGTGTGTCCTTTCCTCGACGTCAAATATAGATCTGTACTAATGTTTTAAAAATATAAGTCTGAGAGAATTAACTAGTGTCAGGAATCAAACTAGCAACCTTCGCTGTCCGGGCTAAACGCTGATGAGAACTTCGGAAGTGGCTTATTTCTTCTCGTATTTCTGTACCGTTACTTCATACGTAGTAAGTCTTGACTCAAATGAATAGTTCATTATAAAGTATTAAAAATTTTGGAAGCATAGAAATAGCAACATATTTTTTATTATATTTTTATATAAACATTTAAATTTTGGCGACCTCCGTAGCAAGTGGTATATACGCAGGGTCTGATGGCGTATATATGAGTAGGTGACTCAGAGGTCCCGGGTTCGAGTCCCGGTGGTGCCCCCATGTTAGTATAATGAATACGAGCATTTGTACCTCAGTCATTGATGTTTATATATATATTTCTAGATAAAATACGTATCAGTATTATGTATTGTCTGGCATCTGGGATTTTGGATGAGTTTAATTCGAAAAATGCATAGGCTTCAAAGGTTAAAAAGGTTTAAAAGAGGCGTGAAGAAGCAACATGCAGGCCGGCAGGGTGAGGATGTTTGGTATGGCAGGTAGAACTGCTGTATCAGCTATCTTCGCGTCTGGACTTCACCTTCACTTAACATCAGGTGGAGTGGAGTCATTTGTCGGACCTTTCTATAAAAAAAAAGGTTTGTAAAAAAGCTCAAGTTTCAAATAGTTTTATATTTCACCATCTGTAGAGTACCTAATCTATAAGTACAAACTGCAAACACGTTTCAAATAACGTTACCTTGTTTACGTGCGGTGTGTTCCGTATGTGTCAAACTATGAGTTATGATGAAAACAAAAACCGTTTCGCAAAGATACATACCTTCTTGTCACTAGTAACGGACATCGTGATATTGAAACAACATCGTATATACATCGACCTAGTCAGGTCATAAATTCTGTCACATGTTCAATATAAAATAATTGAAACAAGTTTATTCATTTTATGTAACCATTTATATACCAAAATGAACTTAACAAAACATAGATTCTTATGACAATTAAGTTTATTCAAAATGACCTCCGTGATTTTGAATATAGGCCTTCAATCTGCGCGGCCAGTCGTCTACCGCAGCACGAACGAGGTCCATGTCAATATCGGCGGCTGCCTTAATCAAGGATGTTTTGAGTGACTCCAAATTGGGATGAGGCTTTGAGCACGCCTTTTCCTTCAAGTGTTGCCATATCTTGTAATCTAACGGACTCAAATCTGGACTGGAGGAGGGCCGGTCTTCGTGCCGGATGAAGTCGATTTCACGCGCCGCCAGCCAGTCTTGTGTGCTCTTCGCTCTATGAGCTGGCACCGAATCTTGTTGGAATACCCAGTGCCTGTTATTGAATATGGTATGAGAAACAGGTTCCACAAGGTTCGTCAGGACTGTATTTTGATACACAACTGCATTCGTTTTTTATACCTTTCTCACAAAAATGTACCTCTAATGACCTCGTTGGACACGCGGAATACGGTTACTCGCTTCTTTACTTCTGTGTGCGTACACCTTATCATTTTGTTTGTTGTAGCTCTCTTCTACGGGAAAATTTTTTTTATCCGAAAAAATAATTTCCCGATATTTTTTTCCCGCGTACTGCTTCAACAAAGCGCGGCATCTCTTCAGTCTCAGGTCCATTAGACGAGCATTCAAACGATGTCCTGTTTTTCTTCGATATGCCCGAAGCCCTAAGACTTCATTTAAAACCCTTTTCACCGTGGTTCTGCTTAACCCCATCTGAAGGGTCAACAGTTTCTGCTTACGTTTGGTATTTCTTTGAATTCGCGCCTTCACAGCTTTTATCACTGCTGGAGTCCTAACAGACCGAGGGCGACCGCATCTTGACCTGTCATCTACACTAGAGTCTTCATTGTATCGTTTGATGGTACGATAAACGAATCTTTTGGTTATATTCAAATTTTTCAGTATGACAAAAATTTCACTTTCACAAAATTTCACACGGTCTTCTTTAAGCGTCCACTCCATATTTAAAAATGAGTAAAATTCTAAAAAGTATACATTTTTATTTTCATGAACAATTCGAAATTCGAATTCATTAAACTTTTTTGTGGTCAGCTTTCTAAAAGATGTTTTTTACTGTGTGTCAATACTTATAACCTGACTGTGTATATGGTGATACTGAAGCAGTTGTAGTTATGAGCACACTTATAAATCTATGTTTAATTTATTGAAAACCACCCACTAACATTGCAACAAACCTAATCGTAATAGAACAAAATACAAAAAAATTTACTTGTTGAAGAAAATTTGATTTGTCATAAAGATACAAAATGAATGTGGTCTGGTACTAGGGTAGTGCTGCACTATATTAGTGGATCAAATTCTATATTTCTAAAAAAAATATAGCATGCGAAACTACTATGTTTTGCTTAAAGCAGACCATTGCCACTAAAAGCTTTCTTAATAATTAAATTTTTTATTATTAAGACATACAGCAGCAAAATATATTACCACTTAAATATTATAACCACTTACAATTTTTTTTTGCCATCTATATTGTTAGAGGTAACAGCTTCTAAAATACTTTATGTGATGGAAAAAAGTTTGCTACCCTATCTGGTATCCCGATTTTGTCTATAATAGTACAAATAGCAAATGATAAGTGACCTGGGGCCAGATTTCAAAATACGCTTATGTAAACCTATTTATTATATTAATTATAAATTAATTAATATTTAATTATTAGTATCAGATGACTTCATTGACATGTACTTTGCAGTCATAATCTGTCTGGCATTGCTTTAATTTGAAATATGTCAATACAATCCTCATCCTTAATGTTTGATTCTTTTTTTACTAAAATAAGCATTTTATCTTATTTTAATTTATGTTGCTTATCTTTCGGTACTGAAAGAAATTTAACAAAGTTCTGTTGTATGAAAAAATTGGCAGATTATTTTGTACTAGCAACCCACCCCTGTCGATTTCGGTTCGTTTCCGTGTGTACTAAAGTTTTTGCTCTCGAGCTTATTATACACTAGCGGTCCGCCCTCGCTTCGCTTCGGTGTAGACAGTTTTTGTTCTCAGGCTTGTATTATACACAATGACATTCATCTATGATTTTTCTTATACCTGCATGCAAAGTCTCAGCCCGATCGGTTTAAAATTGACAAACTTTCATACAAACTTTCATTCCCTATTTTATCCCCTTAGGGGTAGAATTGATCAAAATCCTTTTAGGCATCCGCCTACGTTATAACATCTACCTGCATGCCAAATTTGTAGTTTGGGCTGTGCGTGGATAGATCACACTATGTCAGTCAGTCACCTTTGAGGTTATTTATATTATTAGATAAACCTTCATCTTGAAACATTCAATCTATTGCTGAAAACTGCATTAAAGTCGTTGTGTTGCATTGCGTAGTTTGAAGATCTAAGCCTAAAGACGTTTATTTTATAAGCAGAATGTGGTTCTGACATGAACTTTTAAAGAAAACAATAAAATAGAAAGAAATTCTGAAAATAACTTATTATTTATGTTGAATAATTCGGTAATTCAGTTAATAAAAAATATTATAAATAACATAAATTATGAAAAAAGAATTCATTAGTGAACTTGGAAAAACAATTTAATGGCTTCTGTTGTATAACAATTTACAAAATCGACCTCCGCCAATGATATTACTTTTGACAAAAAAAAATATAGTTAGGTATCAAATTTGGAAGGCATTACAAAAACAGATTACCACGTAAGAATACTCAACTTAAAGTACCTCCTAATCATTAATAGACATCAAATAAAAAATGGTCTTTATTAAGTACAGCATTAAGTACAGCTACAGAGAATATTATCACGCAACAGTAAGCTCAATATGTTATTAGACTAATCATTACCACGTGAAGAACTGTATTCTCAGCTCACACCAAATAGTCTGATGACAAAAAAAAACCGGCCAGGTAGGAGCTGGATTCACCCACCGAGAGGGTCCCGTACAAATTTGGAGGTACGCAGCATAAACGGCCTTTCTTTTCCCCCGTCAACTTAGAAGTTTAAGAGGGGAGGCGGGCAAAGCATTTCCCATAGAAACGTTCTTGACTGATTCCTACTTAAATTATTTTCACTAAAGAATTGATTTTCATATATAAAATATAATTTTATTAAATCATTCGATAACTTGTGTGAAAAGTGCCAAAAATTATCAAACTTTTATCACCTCTAAATACGTGGAGATTTAACAAGCATTTACAAAAGCAAAACATATGAGGAGCTCGATGGCACAAGTGGTTAGCGCGTTCGGCTGCGATCGTTGAACTTAGGCAACTTTCGCAGTGGTCGGTCATTGGATGGGTGACCAAAAATTACGAGATTCTCCGTGTTCGGAAGGCACGTTGAGCCGTTGGTCCCGGCTACATCTGAAGTCGTTAGCACCCACCAATCCGCACTTGGCCCGCGTGGTGGGTCATGGCCCAATCTCCCTATTCCATCCATAGGGAAGGCCTGTGCCCCAGCAGTGGGGACATTAATAGGCTAATGATGATGATGATGATGATGAGGCGCAATATAACTACTTATTATTCTCTGGGTAAAATTTCTTTTACATATATCTAATTTACGAAGAGGAAATCGACGAGAGGCAAACCTCAAATTTTGATGTTGTCCCTATCGCACGTTTTTTGCCAATGCGTGACAGCAATACATTTTTTCAAATACCTATTTCTTAAACTTCTCTAAGCTCGCGTCCGCTCTTAATTTTTGCACAGCTTCAAGGAACCGTAGACCAGGGAGCCATTCGCCTAACGGAAATGCCTTGGAAAACGTTAACGCTTTCGATTTTATTTCGTTATTTCTGACCGCCGAAGGTTTTTAAATACCTCACGCTCATTTTTTTTAATATTGTTATTACCAATGCAAAAGAAAAAAAAAAGAGCGCGAAGCATTTCAAAACCATAGGCGGCTAGAAATAACAAAATGAAAACGTAAGCGTTAGCGTTTTCCAAAGCATTTCCGTTAAGCGAATATCCCCCTGAGTACATTTAAGGTTTTAATTTCAACTCGATTTCTCCACGAGTTTCTGAGGTAAGGGTCTTGACTTGACAGACAGCCAGACGGGCTGCGGGGGTTACATAGTGATCGTGATTCTAAATGGGGTCTGTCTTTTCTTTTGAAGTACAGAACCCCAAAAACTTTAAAAAAACTCCTTCCTCAAAATAATTACAGTACAAAGCAATCAGTCAGCCGTTTAGCGATATTTAGCTTTTGACAAGGCACCGTTACAACACTGGCACCAGTCTTTAATTTTAACAAGCATGAGAGTGTTAAGCGGGCCATAATTGTTACTTGTGAACGGAACTATTGTTTTTCGGTGCTTCTTGTATCTAGTGTTTAAAGTCAAATATAGCACGCATGTTAATGAAATCCTTTATAGCCTCCCTAACTGCGAAATTAAAGTGACCCGCCAACATAAAGGACGTAAGGTAAAGAATAGTACTTGGTGTAAGACCGAAAAAAGTTTCACTTTAAAAAAATATATTTATTGCAAGTCACAAACAAAAGGGTATTATCTTCAAAAACAGTGTATAGCGATATCGCGTTTTTAAGTTTTAAAAAATCATAGAAGCGGAACTACTTGTTCAAATGTTTAAAATGATACCTTGATTTAAACGTACGTTATCCTGCTTTGTGTTGAATTAGTTTAGTTAGTGTATCAATAGTAGTTTTTATTTTAAAAGTACTTTTATGTGACTGGGTAAAGGGAATACCCTATAAGCAGTTGAAATGGCTCATGTTAAAATTACAATTACTATAATTTTAAAATAATTTCGCTGAAAATAACATATTAAATAAAATTGAACAGGTCAGAGGGTATTATTTTAAATAAAACTTCAAACTTGTATGAATCCGAACGGGCAATAGGGTATTAGCTTAACTTAATACTGTTTAGAATACTCACAATCATAAATTTCGCCTAGAAATTGACGACATATGTTGCTATAATTCAAAAACTATTTCGAATTAAAATATAACTAGCAAACCAGTGAACCAAATGTTCACCAAAACCTGATTTAAAAAAATAAAAAATGTATTTAATTAATTGAGAACTTCGGAGATTTCGTGTGGTTTCGTTTGAAATTCGTGATTTCTCGAAAACCGGAAGTGCTACGTTACTCAAATCCGGTTTGTAGTCTTATCAGACTATTCTTAACTTATAACTTAAATATTCTCTTTATCTATCTCTTACGGTTTGGCCGCTGTAACAGCACCACAGACGGACGGACGGACTTGTCTAATAGATAAGAGATTATCTTAAATGAAGTTTTTTCATTTCATTTCATTTCATACCTTTAATAATAATAATAATAATCTTTATTTTTGAACCATTACTGAAACTAATACAGTTATTAGCGCTAAGTTATAGTAGTTTTTTGTCCCTCGATGAACAATGTATGTGGCTGCGAATAATTAGTATTTTTATATCTTAACATTTTAACATTTTTTTATGAGGTAAAAGATGACAAGTTAGCATAACAACGTTTTAAAGAATATCATAATTAGAATAATTATAACATTCAAATGCTTTCTTGTAAAATATGAACAATTATGACTACCCCATAAAATTCTTCAACGTTTGAGACAAGCATAAGAAGCTTACATTTTGTACGTTGATTGTAAAGGCGTCCATAAATTACATGAGGTGTATTTTTGAATTTTCTGTCCCACCCTCCCCCCCTGGTGAGATGTCGTGAGATTTAATTCAACCCCCTCCCCCGATCTCACGTGAGATTTTTCAAAATGTGGGTTTCTTACGTAAACGCGTTGGATTGTTACAAATATGGTGGTTTGACAGTCATGTATAACGTCGAAGTATGAATGAAATTATTTTCTTTCGAACGAATTAGTGAATGATCTTTAATCGTATTACGATTACGCTTAAGATTAAATCTTAAGCATGTACAATCTGTAATAAATGGACCAAAATAGTATATTTTTTTTTGTTTCAATCAGAAAAAAATTGCGTGATATTTGCCGAGCCCCCTCTCTCCAACGTAAGATTAGATGAGATTTGACTCGACCCCCTCCCCCCCCCTTAAACATTTCACGTAATTTATGGACGCCCCCAAAGAGGTAAACATCAATTAATTTGTCGTAAATCTTATAAAAACAAGTGTATATTTCTCAAAATTGTGAAAGTTTTTTTTTTTTTTTTTTTAAATAATGTGGAAGACATACATCGCTTTATGCGCCTTTTACTGACAAATGAGGCAATTTTTTACCACCTTTGTATCTTCCAAATAATGAAAATGTTTTGAGTGTCACATTAACCGGCAGTTCTTAGCCCAGCAAAAAACAGTAAACAGCAACGCATAACAAAAACCGCCAAACTACTTTTTATGCTGACGCGTCTTTGAACAAGAATGACCGCTTTGACCTAATGAATACCCACAATATACCTACATAATAAGCAAATCGCTTTGTAATAGTTGTTATTTTTTTCTAATATTTTTAATGTAGAATAGATAATGGTCGCTAACTAGTCTTCCTCGTATTCATCGAGATATAAAAGGTGCTTTGTCAGTAAGTCGTGATAAAAAAATAATTATCTATTGTTTTGTATTTATAAAAAGCTTATTATAGAGGATTATAATGATGATTGAAAATAAATATTAAAAAACATTGTTTTGACTTCATGGTCACTGTATTTTTGCATACAATTTTAAAGCGGGGTAAATTAACATATTTTATTTTGTATATATATTTTATTTGTAAACCTTTGCTATTTAATAATGTCAAGCTCTTATTAATCAGACCACAAATTTTTGAAAGTGCACGATTAACCTCTCGTACTTGATCTCGTATCTCGCTATTTTAAATGCATTTTAAATTTTAAATAGGTAGTTTTTTTTACTGCCGACATAATATACGAAATCTCAGATTACAGAGGAACGTAAGGAACAAGCAAGTGCGGCCATCAAAGCAAATACAAAGTTTTTTTGTCTCTGTAACAGTTTTTACAATATTTGAACAAGGCGGCACAGTTTTGATGAAAACTTATCATGGGACGTATTCACGACAGGATAGACTGTAGTGTACAGACGCGTATTGATATTCGCTTTTCAGTTCGTATTTGCTATAGTGCCACGCATTGCGTGTTCCGTGCGCCAGCTGCCTTTTGTTTTGTAATTTGAGTACGAAATATTGAAATGAATATTTCCCCACAACGACTTAGTTTCCCTATGAAAAAATGAAAAACCGATTGTTGTTGCAATTTATTGTTCTTGGTTTAAAGCATTCACATGTTCGATTTATAATATCAAATATTATCAATTTTATCCTACATGCCTGTCGTTGATCTTGTAGATAGTTTTATCAGTCAGTAAACAATATTTCATATTCCTCATCATCAGCCTATTAATGTCCCCACTGCTGGGGCACAGGCCTTCTCTATGGATGGAGTAGGGAGATTGGGCCATGACCCACCACGCGGGCCCAGTGCGGGTTGGTGGGTGCTAACGACTGCAGATGCAGCCGGGACCAATGGCTTAACGTGCCTTCCGAAGCACGAAGGAGCTCGACATAGTAAATTTTCGGTCACCCATCCAATGACTGACCACTGCGAAAGTTGCTTAAATTCAACGATCACAGCGGAACGCGCTAACCACTTGCGCCATCGAGCTCCTCCATATTTCATATTATTGTAATTTAATGTATATTTGAATCACATTTCCTTTGTCTTGCTCCTGGTAAAGTGTGATAAACTGACAATCTATTTTTTTCGGTCCCTTAAATTCAATTTATCAAAACTTTACAATGTTACGTTTACACGAGTATCCAATTATGTGTACCCGTCATTCGCGACACGTATCAATTAAATCACACACGTATACATTGATCGATGCGTCCGAGTGCGTGTATATACACGGCTGATTTTCACCATGAAGATATCGATAAATCTCAACAATCGATGGTTAATTAATTCTGATCGATGCAGAGGCGCAACAATGCGCGATGGCATGGCGTGGCGTCGCGGCGGGGTGACAAATCGTCGCGCTGTGACTGTGATACATCGATACATTGATACAGATATCGATTTAGTGCTGGGTGGTAAAAGTATTTTTTCATCGCACTCCATGGGACTTGAATATTTTTTTTTGTAACAAGAACACTTATGAATCATGTTTCGTGGTAGAAATATATAAGTCATGAATGACACCGAATTGTAGTTACTTCAAGGAATAAAAAAGATAATAAATAATACTTTATCGGATATGTTTGATTAGAGACTTCGGCAAGTAAACAAAGGACGAGTTATAAACGTATCCTTCTTATAAACGTTCGAAAATGTGTATTATTAAGTCTGTTGTTTTTTCCGATAAATTACTGTGACCACACGATACTTCTGATAATGTATCGTATTGTTTAAACATTTCATGATAATAAAAAACTCACTAATTTGCTCAGGCAGACGTTATTATAGCGTTACGGTAATTTAAAAAATGTTATCCTTTGTAAGTAGAGAATTCCTATACAAAACATACTACTTTATTCACCATGAAAGATTTCGCAGTGCAAAGCAAGTGTCGATCGATAAAACAAAACATCGTTAACATCACTAGCGGTGGTTAAGTTTCTAATCAGGCTACTCCCGCGCAACACCTAGTTACATAATAATTACAATGCATTACAAATGAATTACAACTAGATAGAGGTAAAACCCACCACACCTGCTGCTTACACGAGAAACTAAAACGCATATAAGAAACTAAAATGTATTTTGTATATACCTAATAGATACACGATGAACGTAAAATAATGAATTTCCCTGTATTTGACACAATATTGTGGTAGTTTTTTTTATTTTATCAAAATACATCAAATAATACCTTTTAATTCAATTTCGTAGATAGTTAATTAACAAGATATATGCTCTCAAATTGATACCTAAAATAGATATAGGCTCAAGAGCTCACCTCAGTAAGAGGGGATTTTCTACGCCATATTGAATACCAGTTGATCGGTGACAATTCACCTAAAACTCGAAAATCGATATTTGCCATTTGATTGAAATTTCGATAAATCGCTTTTCTATAAGTTCATTTTCATTATTTCTTTAAAAAAACCAACATTGCCCTCGATAATTGACACATCGATCTAGGTACTCGATTATTTACAATTTGATTTTATAAAACATTAATCTTTAGTTTTTTTATTGATTGGCATAACGAACTATTGATCTATCGATTATTTGTCATTCATTCAAATAGCATGTCGATATATTGGGTTTTCGGTTTTTTGTCACCGTTCAACTGGCATTCGATATACTGCCATTCGATATGGCGTAGAAAACCCCAGTATGAGGTGATCGGGTAAAACGGTTTCTTGGTTTGTAAAATGACACACATCTGCCAATAGTTAAATAATATGGACAATACGACAAAATGTACAACACTGCCAGATAGCGAGAAACAATTAACACGTTTGTTGCCTAAAGTATCGTATTTTTAATACTATCAAGACTCAACTGTGCTTGAATGACAGCATACAGTACAGTCGTCATCACACCAGTTTACCACAAAGTAACAAATCTTCTCGATCCATTGTGTATCTTATATCAACCATGGTAAAAGTCAAATTTGGATAATTTAAGTATGTTTTTGACTACATTACAAACTGTATATGGCAATGCATTTATATCACAGAACTCACGTAGTAGGCACTTTCGTCTTGTTTACGTAATGATGGCAAGTTGACCTGAGCATTGACACATGTATGTTGATGTTGAACGATTACAAAATTCTCGTCACCACCAGAAGTGTTGCGTGCAAGTATAATAACTCTCATTTAATAAACTCCCGCTTATATCATTAAGGTGCTTCTCGAAAAAAACTATCTGTCTCTTGAATCTGATTATGAAAACTAGTGTGAATGGATGTGTTGTACAATGGGCTGGGGCCCGGTTACTTTCTTCGTTAAACGACTTGTTAAAAAGTTTAAACGAGTCTCGTAAGTACGAGAGATTGAATTACTGACGCTGACTACACTACTCACTGAGAAGAGTATTTTTATTAATGCCTTTATTGGATCACTATTTAGAATGATAGAATTTACGACCAAAAGTCATATAATTATATTTTTTTATTTTTTAAGCATGTGTAACCGCTCGATGTTTAAATCTAAAGAAAATATTACTAGAAAAAAAAAGGATTCTAGTCCCGTCTGCGGCCTGGTCCGCGTAGATTTTTTTTACTTTAGATTTGAGTCATATCGAATCAACATCTGTGAGAATGATGTTTCTCGATGTCTATACAAAATTGAAACTACAGTAATTTCTAATGAAGCTGATATTAACCGATGACGGGTTGTCAAACAATAAGAGCCCGGCGTACTCAGTACCTGTGAGACTTGCAGCTTTTTATTCGCTCGAGTACGTATAAATACAACCTCTTTGTTGTAGAGCAATGTAATTATTTTAATACGAGCAAGAACGGGCAGCACTTTCACTTGTAGAATTTGCATTTCGACATGTAAACTGTCGCGCTCGGGTTTTTGCATTATCAGACAATGGCTGCTGATAAATGAAATGGTAATTGATGGGTTTACCGTTGTAAATACGCTGGAACACGGGGAAAGTGGCATTATTTTAAAGTTGTTAGAAAATGAAGTTTCTTGTATGCATCATCTACAGCAGAGTGCTGATTAAACCACCACTTGGCTCATAATGAATTATCATTTAGTTAAACTAAAAATGTAACCCCAAAACTACCGTGGCACTGCATATCTTGTTTTGCACTTATTATTATGAAATAGTATTATTACACATAAAAAATTTTATGCTATCGTATTTCAATAATATTCATGATATATTAAATGATTATATTTTTATGAGCGCTTTATTCTCCAAAACAATTTCAGAGTTTAATGACCACTAATAAAACAATAACTTCCACAATAAAATCCCAGACATTATAATGAATTATTTATAGGTACTGCCTCTGTATAGATGACCCAATAAGATTAAGCAGCGCACATAAAATATCTAACAATCATTGTTACTAATTGGTTACATGTGTTGTTGCCGCCGAATTAAAATGGAAGAAAAAAAAAAGAAGATATCGGCGGAAATGGCTAAATAGCTCCTGTTCGAGTCCGTATTCGAGCTCGCTATTAAAAAATAATAATAAAGAATTTGATAGGCTAATCATATGGTCGGATCGGGCTCGGCGCGAAACTCGCGTGATGCTATTGGTCGATACGACGGCGATGCTCATGCGCGCCGCTAGTAAGATTTGAACATTCGCAGAATTCGATCGCGCGGCATTCGCGAAACGATATTAGAAAATAATTAATGATGCAGACTTGGAGGAGCTCGCGGGCTACTTTCCGTTGATTCTGTAATGAGATTCGTGAAGAGCGTGATTAGTTAAAGATTGTATGAATGAAATTGAATTAATGGAACAATTGCATACAAACTTGAAATTATATTTCCTATCATTAAATGAAACATAATTTACGATCATACTCTTTGTAATAAATTTTAACATCTTCTTTGTACTATTTGCTTAGAGAATATTACTTTATATATGGCTTCATTATCTGCTAATCGATGAATTGAAAAAGTTACAATCAATCTCAGTTGTTACTAACGCTTGTCAAGGCTAAAATCTTAAGAATTACCACGCACAAACAAAAAACTATTTATTTGTTTCTTAGGTTTTCACGTACATCACTCATTAAATAAAACTAGTTTTTCACGGGTTAATGCACGAAACTTTATTTATTGCGCGAGGCTATTGAGATTAAAATATATCCAAATTTCAATAGAGAAGATGGTTGGTATATACCACCAGCTTGGGGATCCCATAATACAGGAGATAAAATCCCAACCCCGAGCACACACTGCAAGACCAACAGCTTCTATTAGTTCTTTTTGTTTGCATAATTTAACATTAGAAGGAGACAGAAAGCCTCTCTTGAGTTTGTTTCGCCGGTTCTTCTCAGAAAGGTCTCCCAATTTTGGAACCGGTGGTAGTTTACGGTAGTTAGGGTCAAATAAATAAACTCAAAATTACAAAGAAGAATTTTAAATAAAGTACTTTATTAACTAAATTAAGTAATAAATTCATACATGGACAATAAAACATTAAAAATCGAACAATGAAATAACCGAACGCTCAATAAAAGTCTTTCGATGGTAGCTCGACAAAATTAAATAAAAAATGGTTGCCTGTAAAGTCGGTTTTACGGGCGAAGATTTTACGTGACAACGTCTTTTTCTCGGTAGAATATTTATTGATATGAATATAATTAAATTGCACAATAGGAACAAGGAATTGAATGAAAATAAGAATTGCACAAATTTTAACTATAGAAATATATATAATACGTCAAAAAAACATATTACAATGCATTGTGCTTGTGAATACCATCGTAGCATGCAACCACGCTACGACGATTCGTAGCAAACTTGCTACACGGCTACGGGGTTCCAGCATGCTACGAGACTCATCGTAACGTTACCGAGCGTTACACTTTTTCATAAGTGACTCGCAGCCGCAACCTAATTTAAGACGTTGTCACGTCAAAAATTGACTCCGACGAAGCAGCCTGTAAAGGCTGCGAAACGTTAATAAATAAAAAAAGTTTCGTGCATTAACCCGCGAAAAACTAGTTTTATTTAAAAACTATTTATTTACTCCGGACAAATAAAAAAGTATAAGTAGATAAATCGTTATAACCGCATTTTTGAGTCAGTTATCTAATCAGCTATCCCCTATTTTTGTAGTCAAACGTTGTACAGTAGATTCCTGCGCGGGCGCACACCCGCAGATAATGGCAGTGTTATCTGGGCGGTTGTATCGCAGCATGTCCCATTAGTTCGCCGACCGACTTTCCCTGTAGGGTTAGCTGCGATTGTCGACGGCTGTCCTGCCACGTAACGAGCTGTGAATATGAATGGTGGCCGTGCTAATATTTATGAGTCACCGTAAGGTCGCGTGCTGGTGCAATCAAAAGCGCGTCACATAACCTAATACATTCCAAAACGGATAACATTTTTCCGTTTTGGAATGTTAAAATGTCGTTTGTAACTATTCTAGTCTTAAGTCCTGTGAATTTGCCACGTTGTTTCGTTTGACTATAGTTAACGTCACGTCAAATACATAGTCAATGTATTTGTTTCTTAGGTTTTTACGCACACCACTCATGAAATTAAACAAGTTTTAATGGATTTGGAGTTTTAATAAATAAATAAATCAGTGCATCTATATCGTTGAAACTTGTTTGATTTACATAGTAAATGTGTTAAATTTTGTCAAATGGTTATTTTCTTCTATAGAATTTTAACTATAATCAAATTTAACTATGCATCAAAGAACGCGACCAAATTATACACATTCTTTGTTATTAACGTGACATTGACTAATAGTTAACTTTAAATATGTTTCAAACAACCCGGCCTTAGTATAAAAATTAAGATAGCTTAATTTGACTTCCGTCAAACCTTACTTATTATTGACTACATTTTATGGATGGATTAAGGAAGATGAAATACACACTACAAGGAGCTAGGCTTGGTTCTAAAAACCGTGGATGGTTTTTAGAACCAAGCGATATAGATCCTTGCTCAGTGGATATAGCTGAACGTATTATTAGTGAAATAAAATAAAGTTGCTATTGCTTCGCTAAACAATTTGCCACTCATTTCGAAGCTTAACTACACAAGAAACAATAATTATAAACACTTTTCCTGTAATTTCCACCGCAGTTAACTACGCCATTATAAGTAATGGCGATAATAATATATTATAATTGCAATATAATATTTCACGTGTTACTCTAATGCAGAGAGCGTGTTAACGCAGCTAGTTCGTTTGCCGGCGCAAGCGCAAGGTGACGACGTTAATGACATAAGCAATAATAAATACGCGACCACATTACAAGAACAGTCGTTATATAATTATTCACCGTTTGTGCCACTTCATACAGAATCGTCTGTTGGGCCCTCATAGTGGGCGAAGGCCCCAGGACAAGCTAATCTTAAATCTCGCATAAATTTGCGTTTAAACGAGATGAAACAATGAAATTACACTGACATTCATTATGCGAACGGTGCGCTGATTATAATAAGCACTCACATGCAGGGTTGTGTTTGTTTCTTAGAATTTGATGTTAATAATGGAGGAAAACATTCGAAACGTCGAAGAGAGCTTCAAGAAGCAAAACAAAGTCAGGAGATTTTATTGTGCCATTAGGTAATGAGTTAAAATATTTGTTAGTATTCACACCACAAAGATATAAAGTGCGTTTTTTTAATCATCACTTTCCTTGAAAGATACCAGTAATTTCAATGATATGATCACGTGCAAAAACTAATTTAATTAATATCTATGTCCTTTAAAGCAAATAAATGTAAGATAAATAGTGAAGAGGTAAAACATTAATACTTTGCAGTGATTAAAAATTATGAAATTTTCAAACAAATGGACTAATGGTCCCAGATGTGAACCTTGAGGAAGTCCTTTGAAATTTATTTATTGACATTATCTCAACATAATTTTAGAGAAACTCGAATTGAATCGAAAACCCTAATCACATCCAGGCCTTATTCCACTTGAGTCAGAAACCGTTCAGTTGTGGGAGGTTGTGATCCGACGAGCTACAATAGGTGTCAAGGGATACCACTTAGATGGCTTTTAATGCGTGAATCGACGTACCAAGTTTCATTTCATAAATAGTTCTAGATTTCATGTGATCCTTTTGATTCCTAACTATCTAGAAATATTTAAACTAGCTACATTTATACTCTACTTTTAAGTGGATATTTTATATTAAAAAGTAAAAAGTCAATAAACATTAAACATTTTAATTTGGTCAATATATTTATTTGATGAAATGGCACACGTACAAGGGTAACTGAATCTTGTGTTTCAGTAAAATGGTTTAATATATTTAGTTGGTGTTGGAAATACAACGTGAAGTCCTTCATAATATATAAGGAAATCATTAAAATTTGTTTCACGCATTCTGTGGAGACCTAGTTACTACTAGGTTAATGCTGAGATGATAATGAGCTATGCTAGTAAGTCTCACACTCACATAATTTATTATTAATTCAAAGTAACCCTAACAATATGTAAATTTATCTAATCAACTAGTTCAGTACCAATCCAGATTCGATTCCGGCAGCCCTACTGCTGTCGCATTAGTTTATAAGCCATCTATTTAAGTGCACAACATCGTAAATCATGAATATCATGTACTGACATTGGCGATATCTCAATAAAGCTGATGCACTCAGTACTCCTGGCATCCGGAGCTTCCTTGTTGATAACGCGGCAATTCGCCGCTATCTTAATTTATCTTTGTTGCTCAGGCCCAAGAATTACTCCTCCATCTTGGGAACAAGTTAATAATATCGATTTATGAGTTTCGTCTTGTTTAAGAGATCAGAGTTACCATGTGGATTGACCAATGTTTACATCGCTGTTAATACAATGACACTGCTTTTCAAAAACAAATCAGTCCTGGAATTCTTTATTAGAACAATAATACTAAATAAGCCTCATTTTATTTTTGTATAGACTATTACTTTTAAGTTGGCCCTCCATCAATATTTATCAATGTTATTTTTTTCGAGCAAGTAATAAGTGATATGAAAGTGCGAAAAATTTGTGGCAAATTCAAATATATTGGAACGCGACAAAAGCAGTTGTTACGTAAATCTATAACAAACGTGGTGTTCACAGGATATGCCAATGTCAACGAGATTATGTAGGTTTAGATGTATCGTGACGTCACATCCAAGCGTTCGAAAATAGCGCGCGTTTAAACGACTTATCTTTCATTTATACTGTATAAAAAATGTGTAAACTACTCAATAATAATATAAAAATAAAATCATGCATATACCGCATTCCTTCTAGTTATACAATTGTTATTCTCTCGCACGAATTGACGAAACCTCATGCTCATTGACGATGGCCGGTGTTAATGTAAAACAATTTAGCTGCAAATTTCAATCCTTCACATACCTAGTTGAGAAACAGCAAATGCGATTACCAAGATGGACGTTTTCACACGGTAACTGTTTCGACACTGGGCTTCCATCCATTGACGACCGCTGTAGGCAACCGATTTTACCTAATTGCTGCCAATTAATCGCTTGACTTTATCACGATAAACGTTTATTTAACGTCTTGTAAATTACGCGTCACTTTTGCTTGTTGCGTCACATGGAGCGGTGTCGGACGGACGGCCTCAGGGGTCGGATGCGTGCGAGACGAGTCAAGTGCAACATTAAGGAAACAGAAGTTACATAATACAGGTGTAATGTTATAACAACATTCAGTTTTCCGCAGATTAATTCCGCTAGTCCTTGACAAGTATTTCCTAATCGTTGTGATTATTCGGAATAATCATTAGAATAATATTTTGATTGAAAACTTTGCATGTCTCCAGTCGAGTAATAAGGCTGAAACCTGTTTTATTGTATCTGACACGGTCTTGAGCAACGAATGATTTGTGTTAGCACCTAGACTGTTAGCAAGTCCGTTACCGCCAACATTATTAACTTTGTTTAATATTGTTTAACCAATTGAGAGTTGTTCGTGCGTGCAAGAGTATCTGAGTCGCATTTCCAACAAATAGGTTAAATTACCTCTACTACACGAGTATTAGGGCAAACTACCGGATTGTCGGCACCACTCAATCGTGCAGTTGTCACGTACGAGCTGGCACGCTCTGCGCCATATCTCGTGATCTTCGCGGGAGTGCCTTACTAAGCCAAAACGTTAATTATGTCGATTCCACTATGATACAAAGTGGCATTTAACGGTTTAGAATGTCAAAATCAGTGAGCTTATACAAATACTTCTTAACTCGTCATTTAACAGTACAGCATTCAATGGTAGTTGAATTTTTTGCTTTGACTTCAACTTAGTAACATTATTATATAATTCCCAATGTGAGAAGGTCTACAGGGTAGAGAAACGGTGGCATTCAGAATAAATATATCTCTACACAACATATAAATAGCTTGTATACATTTCTGTTATGTCCGTTGTCTGTTAAGTAAAAAAAAAATACTCTGAAGTGACACAAATTTATTTAACCTGGTTCTAATTCACATTCATTATGTGAGAGAATTCATTCGGAGCTATTGTAATCTGCTTTTGCAATCTTCGTCCACGGTCAAAGCCTACAGTGAAATGTTTGACAGACAATTTGAAAACCAATTTAAGCCGACAACAGAGCGCAAGGTCTCTTGCACAAAACAATGGTACAACATAATCGTGTGTTTGCTGCATTCGATGTTCTGCGGATCTCTTAGTTGAATGGAGTACTGCAGCATTCGCAGCTATCAACGTGTTCAGCTTACATTATCTGCTAAGCCTAATAGGTTAATTGTGCTGGCATTAATTGCGGAATAGGTGCCTACGGACATGCGCAAGCGACGATAGTCATCTGTAGCTCTGTTCAGTTCGGTTCGTATTGCTATATCAATAATTCGGCATCAGTAAATTTTAGTGGTGTTACTCATACAATTTAGATTGAAATCGGAGCTGTTATGTGAATTTATTTAATATTCTCTCGTCCTGCCTGATATGGAATTACTGAGTGCATAAACCTTATAACTGTCTACATGGGTATCGAATTAACATAAAGTGAATGGGTTACATTTGTAGAAACCCGTGTTTTATATACAATAAACATGATACGTGAGCCTGCAGCCCTTTATTACATGTAATTTGTTTTATAAACACGTTATTATTCTGAAGATTCTCAATTGGTAAACTCACGCAAGAACCATTTCTGAAAAATTTTCGTCTTGGAATCACTCCTACGTCAGCTCCTTAAGTTAGCGGTGCATTCACAGCTTCTATTGTTGCACTAGAATGGCTAATGACATTCTCAGCTAATTAATTAAGGGTCACTGCATGGTAATCGGGTTCAGTAAATGGTTACGTGGCCATTAGCAATAATTAAATGCAATATTCAGAGAACCATGGTATACTGGCAGTTGTAATCAAAGCCACAAGCTTTGATACTAAATGACTAGAACTAAATTGTTTATTGAATGGTGTTTTTGTTTGTTGCAGAGATGGCAGCGGAGGTGGTTCGTCCTATACGACGATGGGGAACTAACATACTCCCTGGACGAGCACGTAAGTTTAATATTTTTTTAATCGCCATAAATGATACAAATTAAAAAATAGCAGGACTTCTGAGTAATAACTATTACGACCTAATAATAACACGAGGATAATAAAACCGCGAATGGGTTAATTGGTTTATGGGTATTCTTTTTTAATAAATACGCATACTACATGTACAAAATAAATTT
Organism: Chilo suppressalis; assembly: GCA_902850365.2. NCBI lineage: Eukaryota > Metazoa > Arthropoda > Insecta > Lepidoptera > Crambidae > Chilo > Chilo suppressalis. Next base: position 4,302,658 of record OU963899.1, on the reverse strand, counting down.
CATAAACCATCACTAATAGCCATATCGTGTACTGCCACAATATATCATAGACATGTGAGTCCATTTTAAGTAACAGTGCTGCAATTGTTCGGGTAACTCGCCAAATAATTGACTCGTTAGTGGAATAGCTACCGGTAGACTATGTCGTAAATATTCAGTTAACTTAAGTCTGTAAGTAACTTATTTATTGTATAGACTATTGTAGTCTCTTTTGCTAATAAACATTTCAAATTATACCGGCAGTACAACTCGAGTTAATAGCAAGAAGTAGGAACATAGAATTTTCTATCTAAAAAATGTGCATGCAGATTTCTCCGCTTATATGGATGTGTCTTGTAATATCCTAGATTTAACGAGACAAACGTATATTGAACCATAACGTAATATTCTTTAGTGCTGTAACAATACGGAACAGTTTTCTTTGCTATATTTGGTACGTTAACTATGAGTAACGATATTGTAGTCACGTCGGCAGCTCTAGTGTCCTTACTTACAAAAACAAACATCACCAATTCTGAAACCGGCCACTACGAACTGGTTGCCGTAAGACTCGATTTCATCGCCACTTCGCGTATGAGTATCATACCTTCCACATTTTCCTTGGTAGTCATAAATATTCATAATAATTGCCGACGCGGCGATTTCAAGTGGTCACATTTTTTGATCACTAAACGAGTTATGATTCAGTAGAGTGGTTTAAAATCGGCTCATAATTGTTGGTAGTGTAATGCTAACAATGATTAAATGAACAATACAAAGAACTCTTCACTGCATATTTTGCTGTGACCCTCAAATTTATGATAAGAATTCAAAATTCACGTATACAAACGATTTTATTTTTCAATCAACTACCCAATTATATAAGTGCAACTAACCTTTGGTTTTCATAAGTTCACTTGGATAATTTACTTATATTTTTCTGTTCTCATACAAATTATGAAATTTGTCATTTTGTGTATAAAAACCACTTACTGAGTAACATTTCTCAATGTTAAACTCATTGTCCATCGGAAACATAATATTCCTAAACTAGGGCACAAACATGAAGCTGGACACATATCTATTTATATCCATTTGCACCTCGTTATCATGTGAACAGAGCGAGAGATAGCAGTGCATACAGGTCGCCTCTAAAATATGGAGGGAAGTCGTAAAGTCAGCACACGTGTCTTTTTGAAGAGAAAGCTGCAGAATTAATTGCAGTTAAAGGTTTATCCACTTTATTAAGTAGTCTCTAGACCTCTTGTTTGAACAATAAAATATATGAAAACGTAATCGTAAATTTAGAGTTAAGTACTAACTCCTTTTGTAATGGAGTGAATATATTATATTGAAATCCGTTATTGAATGTTAATTCTCGTGTTGTCTTTGTATGTTTCTTTTGCTCGTCTTAAGATATTTTGAAAATAATCTTCATTAACTTAATGTCTGATCTTCAATTATGTAATAATTATTTTATAAGATGATGCTTTCTTATACGAATAAGGTTAATATTAATAGCTGAGAACTCTATCTACACATTAAATATCACTAAAATTGTGCAATGGTATATTTAAATAGATAAGGATTCCCATCAACCTTCACTTAAGTGTTTTACAAAAACTGGTGCTTTAGTTGAATTCGTGAAACCAACAGTTGACAGTATACTTTGTTTTATATCTTCCGCACCATAAAGATGCAAACGGCGTCGCCCACGAGCCCCTAGCTGAACTGTCTTCCGTAAAGTAACGTCATAGAGGTTTTGCATATGCATATTGCAGGATGGACTTATAAATTAATGTGAGAGCTTATGAGAAATGCGGAAACGAATTTTAAATAGGTCTACTTGGTCCTGGTGTGGGTGCTGTTCCATTTCAACCTTCGTTGCATCAAGTTATTATTTATGAGTTCGACTAGTTATGATTTATTAATTCTAATTGTCAGCATTATCATTTCGTTTTAAGGTGCAAATGCTTGCTACTTTGTTTATCTAACAACTGCAACGATATCCACAAAAAAAACCTGAGTACAAAAATTTGCAGGCCATTTGATTTTTGTGTTTCTAACATTGCATTCCAAACATTGCAGTAAAATAAAATTACTTGCTCAACTACACGCAAACAATGTTCATAACAAAACTCTTAAGCTATTTTTATGTAAAACTATAATACTAAAGGCATATATTTAAAATATTCATTTTACTGATTTTAAAAGCGGCGTTTCGCAAACGTTTTTCTAGTAAATCGATGCATGCGTCAGTAAGAATGAAGCCCCAGTTTTGTATTGGATTAAAACCTTACAAGTTCACTCGATTAGTAATGCGAGTGACCCGAATTAGTTGCGAATAATACCCAGTGACATAAGGCGTTATTTCATCGAATAACCTAATCATCCAAATGATTATTTGTTTGCAATATTCCTAAATGCCACATTGGGTCAGTTCTGTTTGATTCTGACCAACCGCTTCGAGCGTCAAACAAGCGTAATGTCCTTTCAAATTACAGCAATTTATCATTGCTTTGCAATTTTCAAAAGACACCAGTATTTTTGACCATCGCTCTGAGCTATTCTCTGTGCAGTAATTTGTCTTGAGAACCCCGTGGACAGAAAGTTGCGTCCTTAACGTCAATAAAAGAATAATTTCCTTGTTTAAATTTAAATAAAGAACTGGCCACGGTGACAGTGCTTAATTGTAACAGAGCTCTGTTCCAACGTCTGGCATGTGCCAATTACTGTGTGCTTTACCCTAATCCGTGCCCAAGGGGATATTCGAATTTCGAACGGTCTTGTCTCGAGGAATTATTGTCGGTAATTATAATCGAACTGGTTTATAATGTGCTCGCCTTGTGTAGGTAGATGTTTGCTTTGATCGTATCTTTGCCACAAATTATTATCGTAATTGCTGAGCAATTAGTGCTTGTATTGTTTTTACATTGATTTTTATCGAAAAGGCATGCGTGTTGGCATTGACTTTTCTGGGAAGTTTTTGCCTTAACTTTTTTCTTGATAGAACGAATTTGTCTACCAAGCAAAAATCTACAGCTTTTCCGTTTGGTGTTTAGATTTAATTCGTTAAGTTTTCTAAATTATTAGTTATTGTATCCCGGAAATTGAAAGCAGTAATCGTAATAGACACAGATGAGGTAAGTCCTACTGACGATAAAACTGTAATGTGTAGTTACTTAACACAATAATGTATCGAAGATCATTTCATCACGTGTATTAATGACGGAGTTACGGCGCGTGCGCCCGCACCCGCGGTCGGCGACGGAATGCGGCCGTGGGTTGTGCAAGATGCGCCCGCGCCGCACCCACGGCGATTCACCTGCGCCGTCGCTTCCATGTACTCCATGGGTCACACGAATAACTTATACTACCACCGAGACATGTAACAATCTACTTATTCAATAACTACAAAAATCTAAAGAAAATATAACTAGAAAAAATTCCACGCGGACCAGGCAGCAGGCGGGACTCGAACCCGCACCCTTCGCAATCCGGGCGAATGCACTGACCAATTATGCTACCGCGGCCCTCACGGACCGCGTCGAAATTCTTCTAGCCATTCTTAAGCTGCAAGGCAGCCCCATCTCTTCGCATTATAGGTAACCCACAATGTCAAATTAATACTTTTACAAGTATTAAACAATTGAAAGAAGAAATAGCAATTATAGTTATAATTTTTATTATTTTAAAGCATGTAACTGCTTGATGTTTAAATCTAAAGAAAAAGTCCCGTCTGCTGCCTGGTCCGCGTGGAATTTTTTCTAGTTATATTTTCTTTAGATTTAAACATCAAGCAGTTACATGCTATAAAATAATAAAAATTATAACTACAAAAATGTTAAGATAATATTAATAAAAAAAATCTACTCGGTTCAGGTAGACAGAAATCGGAACATGCGCTTCCCACTATCCGTGCGGAAATCAGTAGTATCATCTTCAAAAACAATATTAAACAACTTACAAAAATTATGTAGGTTAAAGTAAGGCTAATAACCTGTGGTAACCTTAGATTAAAACAAAAAGGGTAGATACGGCACTAGCCTCACAAAAGTGATCCGCATAAATTGTGGTCGTCGTCGGCAAACGACGTACATGTGAACGCCAAAGAGAAATATTGATAGTGTTTATATGATAAAGCAATGCCTAAGTGTGTTTTTAAAAAGTGCTCAAATTGCTCAAGAACTAAAAATAAAACCCACGGCATCACTTTTCATTTGTAAGTACTATAAAATATATTTTTTCATAAAAATTTCTGTTTATTTTTAATCTTATTCGGTAGAGTACTGGTCGCGTGATTGGTCGGTAGTGCAGTGACGCGGATCTCGCCGTCTCGTTCGCGCTGCCGTTGAAACTTAACGTGCTGTTTCGTTCGGGTCGGTAATGCAGTGGCGCGGATCTCGCCCGTTCGCGCTGCCGTGGGATCAGTTTTTGTTTGATGCAAGTATGAGTGTACCGTATCTACCCTTTTTGTTTTAATCCAAGGTGGTAACAAGCACAACCAACGTCGTGGACTCGCCATAATGGTTAATTTACGTTACAACTTCCGATCACACGTCATGATGTAACAACCAACTACACTTGCGATCCCATTACGTGCAAAATGAAATTTTTTGCCGTATCTTATTACGTTCGTCCTGTCCTGTCCTGTCCTGCCTTAGTAGAGATATTTTTGAAAAATTAGAGTACTTGTGTTACTCTTACTTGTGGTAGTTGTATTGCAGCTACTATAAAATAAAAGCCTTTATCCAGTCCAGAGTCTACTCTAAATGAACCTACAATATTATGAATCACAGTGTTCCTTTGCAAGGACATCTTTGTTTGAGATAGTAATTTGAAAAGAATAACTGTTGTTTTCTTTGCTTACTAAATAAATGAAATATCATTAATTCAGTTTAGGCTGTTACAAGCACTCTCTAATGTCTAGAAGCTACGCCATCGGTTCGTAAATCTACGGCGGGAGACCTTGTACTAAAAAGAATCGGCGAGAAACTCAGCAAGGGTTGTTTTTTTCTCCCTGGTTTATTTACAGAGTCGTAAAGTTGAACGATAAAGTCATCGTGTGAGATGATTCATGAAGTTACCGTTCATTACATAATGTGAAATATACACTAATTGTTCACCTGCATTTTGATTGCTATCTCTCATACCAGTATAAATAAAAATGGTGTTATATTGTTTTAAACTTTCATGGTCACTAACATTGTAGTAATTTATGTTATTTACTTAAATTCGCTAAAAACAAGGTAAGTACATGGTAACAATCCCATAAATAAAATAAATGATCCATAAATGGAATGCTCTGCCTGCTCACTTGTTCCTTCCTTCTTACAACCTAGGATCCTTTAAAAGAGGCGTGAATAATGAATATGCAGGCCGGCAAGGTGAGGATGGCTGGTGTGGCAGGTAGAACTGCTGTACCAGCTATCTTCACGTCTGGACTTCACCGTCACTTAACATCAGATGGGGTGGAGTCATTCGTCGGACCTTTCTATATAAAAAAAAATATAATACAAATAGTGTTATTTATATCAAATGTAACCAGATATTAACATCTTCAATGATGCGTGATGCATGGACCAACCTTCTCCATTCAACCATATTTTAGGGAACGTAACATACCGCCGCCGTACACGATTAAATCTAATGTGTTTTGAATGTTTATTGAGGATTGATGTATTCTTTCTTATTATCCTTATTATTCTCTAACTACTTCAATAGGTACATTATGAAGATACATCTCATCATCTTCCATAAGATCCAACAGAACCATTCGCTATCGTGTGTGTTTTGAATCATAATTTTAATCATATTGAGATACCGAGTGTAGGCTCGTGTAATGAAAGGGAAACATTTGTTTCAAATTGTCTATTGAAAACGAACCGTCTACATCGGCATCAACCATTGTCGATTTGTTCGGGTACTAATAACGGAGTAACAATTTTATCTCATGTGATCTCATTATTGCGTACCTCCCCGCAGATAAACATTCCGAGATTGATTTCGGAACTCGCAATTACCTCGTATTATATTCCCTTACATAATAGGAACGAATTATTATGAAACATACTAAACTCAATGACGTTTGGATCCTACGGAAATAGATCTACTTATAAGCTTTTAAACTAAATGACTGGGGGGTTTTTGAAGTGAAACTTTGATTGCATCGCCACAATTTTTTTCGTTTACTTTAGCTTGTATGTTATGACCGAGATTCTTATGGAAATGTACAAAATAATGAAATATGTATGAAATTCAATATTATACTTGTTTGTGAATACATTTTTATTATTTTATAATTTTATCTACTTAATTTTGCAATACCCTTACAGGGTCATGTAGTATAACTAAGAATATAAGTGTCATCTTTTAACTTTTGTACATGATAGCAAATAAGTAAATAAATGTAGCATTTCGTTTTAAATTGTTATTGAAAAATTCAGATTTCAGTAGACATGAGTATTTGATATAAATTTCAGTTTGATACCTCCACTGTACTTAAATATTTGTTGGGCAGTGTAATCATAATACATAATAGATATTCACATTTTTTAACATTAGCGATACATATTTTTTTTAACCATTTCTTTTTATCAAAAATGAAAAAGAAAAAACAGGATTTCCTTTTCGATTCCCACCAATGTATATAAATTCCCTATCTGTTATATTATAAATTTAGAGGACTTTTCGTTTTAATTAGGTAATCAAAAATTAAATAAAACTGGTTTTAATGGGTTAATGCACGATTTTTTTTTATTTATTGACGTTTCGCAGCCTCTTTAGGTGCTCATCGTCAGAATAATGATTTATTATTTACTTTGTCGAGCTACCTTCGAAAGACTTTTATTGAGCGTTCGGATATTTAATTGGAAGATTTTTAAAACTTTACTGTCTATGTATGAATTTATTAGTTAATTTAGTTAATAAAATACTTTATTTAAAATTCTTTTTTGTAATTTTGAGTTTATTTATTTTACCCTAACTACCGTGAAAACCTAAGAAACAAATAGGTAATCAAAAATATATATATAATAACAGATTCGTGAAAATTTTACCGACTATTGTGGCGCGCGCATGGCATATCATGTTCGCGTGCGAACTTTTCCCGGCGTTTTCGCTGTAACACCAATAGCGGACATTTTACGGTTGCTGTGGACCTAATTCGTTTCTGACATTATTTTTATTACGTTACGTGTTTAATATAACGTAACGTTATGTAATGACGCCTCGTTGATGAAAAAAAAACTGTTTTTATTTTACAGCTAATGGGCAATTTTGAAATTTATTTGTGAACGGTACTTACTCGGTTTCACAGTTGCGACATAGTTTTCGCAACCTTGTCTCATTTCCGGGAAAAGAAAAGGTTTGCTTAAATAACTTTTGCAAGTTGGTGTAATGAGTGTCTTCGTACTGTTTGCACTGTTATAATTTTGAAGAGGGTGCTGCGCTGTTGAGTAAATAGGAAATTGGACTTTTAGGCGGGATCGGGAAGCATCACTTTAGCAGTTTTGTTTTTCTTGTTAAAAATTGTGTTGTGGCGGATGTTAGTGTCTAATAATGGTGGATTATTAACTACTAAGTGTTCGGGAAAATGTACAAGTGTTGGCAAGTGAAACGAAATAGCGGAAAGTGTAAATCCCCACACTTTTACTGAAACATAGGGAAAGGGGGATTGACTTGACTGCCACTTACTTTGACTTGATTTATTACTTTGACCACGAGTGCTATAGTATTTGTAAACATTTTAACACTTTACACTGGCTAAATGCACAAACCGTGCGAAGCCATTTAGAAAAAAAATAAAGAGGAAAAAGCAAAAAAAGTTTCATCGGTATAGATGCACTGATTTTATTTATTTATTGACGTTTCGGATCCTTGACAGGATGCGTAAAAATAAATAAAATCATTATTCAGATGAATGTGACCTTTCTTTACTTAATGTGAAATACACTTCCGGACACATTTTTTAGCTCACCTAGCATTTTAAGTTTTGATCCTAGCTACAAAAAATTGTAGTATTGAGTAAACTTTGCAGTTTTGATGCTAATTTATTAACCATCTTTTTGAGTTTTTTTTTAATTATTACTCGACTATAAACACATTTTTTTTAAACTTATAACACTAAGTGGGCTGATAGATGGGTCTGGAAGTATATACAATTAATAATTGTTCACCCGCATTTTGATTGCTGTCTTTAATGTCGTTAAGTTTCATACGTTTCTATCTAAATTCCTATCCTGATTACCCACCACAAAAACTAATTATTGGAAGTATAGGTAGGAAATAATCGATTCCAAATCCAAATGCAACCATAGACACGGCGGCGCGGCGGCGGCATAAATAAATCACGATGTAAATTTTGCTCTCTGGTCACGCCCCGATAGGCACCCACTTGCAACCAGAAACCCGTGAGATGGCTTTCTAATGCACTGCGCGTACGCATGTGTACTATTGCACCATTATTCCAATGGATATATATAGATATAGTCAAAGCCGCATCATCATCATCAGCCTATTAATGTCCTCACTGCTGGTGCACAGGCCTTCCCTATGAATAGAATAGGGAGATTGGGCCATGACCCACCACGCGGGCCCAGTGCGGATAGGCGGGTGACTGCAGATGCAGCCTGGACCAACGGCTTAACGTGCCTTCCGAAGCACGGAAAAAGCTAATGGCCAAACTATTTTCGTCGTAATCCGGTCGTAAAACCATTAAAAACTTGTTTTTAGGAATAAATACTAAATATAATGTAATTCTTGAATGGAGATCGCGACTCGGTAAACGTAGTGTAGGACGCCCTGAGATAAGATGGGATGATGACATTCGTAAGCTGGCTGGAGTGGGCTGAGAGTGGCAGAAAATCGGGAGCAGTGGCGTGCATTAGGGGAGACCTATGTCCGGCGTGGTTGACTCCCAGTAAGGATCCCATGCCGCCACCGCTGGCAAGGAGGGCACATCCCGGAGTTTTAGTGGGTAGGACCCCCCCATCCCGAGCAGCCACTGAGCCAGCTCTAGGGTTGGCTGAGTGGGTGGGCGGTAGGTGGGAAGCCGAGGTATGCGTAACGCATTTCTCCGGGTCAAAAAACAAAAAAGGGGAGACCTTTGTCCAGCAGTGGGCGAACATAGGTTGATGATGATAATGATAACGTAATTCACCAATATAACATCCAAATAAGTATTTCTTGTAATATCAGTATTACAAGAAACTTCTTCACTAGCTTATAGGATACAAGTAATTGTCTAAACCTGAGGATTGAGACACTCTGTATGCTGAAATACAGAATGAAAATCCTAGTTCGGCAGCAGATGCTAAAGATTGTCTTTTATGGTGTCCATAGTTTATAAGAAGTAATATTACTTATATGCTGGTCTAAATAAATATTATTATTAATATGTCCTATGGCTATCTATGGGATGCGAGATATAAATTAAGTACTGAACAAATCTTATTAAAATTGTTTATTAACTTAAATTTACGTCATCACAGTATTTACATAATTTGTCGTATTTCTTTTTAATGTAGAACGAAGAAAACATTTTTTTTTAAGTTGGTAAATCGCTCTTCAGAACTCTTTCTGATTAGTGATTACAATAATAATTAACCATTACTGATCGAATATCTTCTAAAGAGCATTTAAAAATAAGTGTTGTTTGTTAATCGTCTAACTTCGAATTCAACTCAAGTTGATTTTATCAATAGAATTATTCTGAAATCACTTTTATTACCATTGGAATCACTTTTATAACTCATGTCACTACACTATTCTCAAAATTATTTACTGTCTAAAAAAATACTTTAAATAAGATTAACAAATCAGTCCTTTGCTTATATAATAATAAATTGCAATGTGTACGTACATAAGTTTCTTAGATTCTTTTTATAATGTACACATTTCTATTGAAGACATGTTTTTTACACGAAAAAAATGGACTGTAACTGTTCCATTTCTAAACGTTTGTCTATTATTTCTGAACAACTGTGTCACAATTTAATTAAAAGTAGATAAAGTTGTACGATAAAAGTTAAAAATGTATGGAATGTGCGAAGATCATCATGAAATCAAACGGTAGGTAATTAAAACATCAACTCCTATCACATCAGAAACAGTTATTGTTTTAAAATTTGAATAAGTAACGAACTACCCTCACAGACAGCCAACAGCGAAAAAAAATTAACAGTTTTCCTCTTTGATGCAAGTTACAACGTAATTCTCCGCGTTCTTCCCATAAGTGTTGAGGGTGATCTCTTGCAAGAGCCAATCGTTAATTTTACTCTTGAACTGCAGCTTCTGTATGTCTGTCAACTGCTTGATGGACGGCATCAGGCTCATGAGAAACAGGTAGTCATGATCATTCCTATTTTGGACATGCAAGTCCGTCAATCTGTCCTCAACCAGCTCCTTGGTTTCTTTCACTCGTCTTAATATGAGATTCAGTTTAGTATTGCTGACAACCTTTTTGACGACTCGCCCCTGTGATATTTTATTGTTTTTATCTCTTCCCTTTATCTCTTTGATGGGCAAATCGTCTTCGTCCGTTTCTTCTGCTTCTGATCTCATTAATGAGCTATTTCTCTCCTTCATGATCAACTCTTCCTTTAAGAAGCTCAGCGACTCGTAGTACGACCAGGACACGCTCTCGTCTGACAATGATCTCTCTTGAGCCTTCTTGAACTCCTTCCTGAATTGGTCTTTGTAATGTTTCCATCGCTTTCTCAGTCTCGATTCTGTAACAAAGAATAAAATAATTATTTTATTTAACCTTATCAAAGTAACTTATTATTCTATTCTATTACGCATGTGGTCTTCACCTATAATTATAAGAACATTAAGCTTATGCACTTTATCATTACCTGCTTGATTGTTGTGTCAATGTTTATTATATTGGTGATCAAATAAATAAATTAATTATTAAATAAAATATAATAATAATATAATATAAATATAATTAGTTATTACATATCATCATCACTCTCTTCAGTTTTTTTATATAAATCAGAAGTTATACTTTTTGTCTTGAAACCAACCGTTCTTTCTACTAATATAGTTCGGGAAACAAATAAATACAGGTATATTATGCAACAGGTAAATTTTTAACCTAATATCATACGCATCGATTCGTCATCGGCTGTCATTGCGCAATGGCCATCCTAAAAGTAGGGTCTCAAATTCGATAAGTTCTGCAATTTACCCAAGATCTCCAGAGAATATCAGTCTTAAATTACCTTTCGTCACATGGGTAATAATAAAAAGGAATGAAAATGTTGAACACGCAGCAACCTAACCACACCACAATGAAACAAAACTGGTTCAAAACACGTGACGTCATCGGTCGCTACGCCACCGCGCCGCGTCGAACCACGCACTCGCTGAGCGTGACCGTTCGCGTACTTTCTGTAAAGGAACATATATATCTAGTTAGGCTTACCGTTTTCCTGGCATTCTTCGGACAGGCCTACCCAAAACTTTCTGAGGACAGCGCGGTTCATGTGCAGCGGGTGTGAAGACATCCATATGACGGGATTGTCGCGGACGCGCGCGATCAACTCTTCATTGGATAAGGGCATCGTGGGAGCGTAGCGTCGTATCGTATGTACGTGAGCGCCCGCCGAAGCCGCCGCGCGGTTTGTAGCGTCTGCCCCGCGGCCCGCTACAGTGCACGCGGTTGCCGCGACGCCTCGCCCCCCGCGTCTCGCCTCGCGTTCCTGCACGCTCGATGGCGGAGGCATCGCAGGCGGGGGGCAACCACGCTCTCGACTCTCGACTCGACTAACATCGCAGCTGCTCGCGGCTATACACGCCCTTCTGACGCGGCGACGCCCGGTGCTTGCTATCGATTGTATGACGCACGCAACCATATCGCGTTCTTACATTGTTTGAATGTGGTATTAAAATATTTTTTCATCCCACCACCTCGGAAAGTGTAATTTTGCGCTTCGAAATCTGGCTGGAAAATTCTATTTTATTCGCTTGAGCGGCAAAGTAGATTTGAATTTAGAACATCACATATAATGAGTACTCAATATAATTGTAAATTCAAAACGTCATTAAACCTATTTAATGTAACCTCTATGGTGCCAAATTTATGATTAGAACTTTTTAAATTGTGAAAAAATTTAAATTTGGAACCTTCTTGGTTTCTTTGTTTTATTTGCGTGCTTCGCGCCATTCTAGTTTTTCACGTTTTATTGCTTAAATATTTTGTCATTATAAATTGTTTTCTTTTTCATTTTGTCATTTCCTCGCTGAGGTGGGATGAAAAGTTACGTATTGCACTCGAGTGGAAAGATTTTTCACCTTGTGCTCGTTTGTTTCCCTCGCTGACGCTCAGGATTCTAATTTAGAATCACTCGCTGCGCTCGTGATTCAACTTTAGAATCCTTCGCTTGCTCGGTCATCCAAATCGAGCACGCGGTTAAAAAGGAACTTTCCACTCTTGTATAATAAATAACTATTATCATTCACTGTTCCATTAATCGGTATAAGTTAGTATTCCATATTTTAGATAAATGAAATTTATACTTATATCCTTGAATCTTTTGCATTAATGTCATAATAGAGAACAGATTCTTAGTCCTTCAAGGAGTAACGGAAAGGAATTGTGTACCGACTTGGCATTATATCGTTAACTTTAGCGAAAACAATTCTGCATTTAAAATAAGTACTCATGGTTTCAGTATTTTGCGCAATTCTTTCCACTAAATGTTTATGAAGAGAACGGAACCTCACAATGCTGTATGTGTATTTTATCTTTTTGTATTATTATTTTTTATTATTATCTTTAACCAATTTACAACACAACTGCTAACAGAGGTAACATAAACCGTGCCATTAAAATCACTAAGGAGTTATAAGTAACTCGCTATTAATAAGCAAAACAATAATAAAAATCTAATAAGGTTGGTACACAAATCATGAGAGAAGATTAAATATATCTTTTCGGGTAATTAAAAGTAATGGCCATCATTAATTTTGGCTGAAAGTCCATCTGATAATAACGAGGCGTATAATGCTGACATCCATATGATTTTCAACCTTATCTCTAAGTGAGATTTATATAACGTGTGGCATTAAAGGGCAAAACTAAATTGTTAGTTATCAGACCTTTTGTAAGTGAACATAAATATCTAAGATAGGGTTGCCGGCCGTCCGGTTCTCCCAGGACATCTTCTTCCCGGGACGTCCTGGATAGTTTTTAAGAAGAGTGGTGGGTTTTTAAAACGCGCTAATAAAGTCATGTAATATATTTGTACACACGCACCTGTTTATCAACTTTTTTTAAATTTTGTTTATCTAGAAACCTAACAGCTTCACAAACAGTCTTCTTTCTTAATATAAATTCTAACAGTAGAGTCAATGAGAAGGTCTCTTAGTATTTATTATCAGTATGTAGCAATCGAAATGACATCACCTATGATATGACCATTCTTTATTTAGTGAGATGAGAACTGTGCCTGAATGTAATATAAATACACAAATGTACATATACACTACACACATACATGCATGCACATAATTAAAGCATTGGTGGTTGCCGGGATTATTGTACTGTTTCAGTATGTTAATTATACAATATTATCAACTTTTTCAATCTTTGTCGACGTCATAAATAAACTGTATCCATGGTTATACACATGTTTGTTTTATACTTTATCAACTTATTTTTAAATGATAAAGGGGTTTATGTTAGAAATATGATTATTCAAACTTGTTTTTCATTACACCCATTTTTTCTGCGTATTATTATTACCAGGTGAGTGATTATTTGATTTGATTGACAAGTTCTGGGGGGGGGGGGGGGGAGGCGCCAGATTTTAAATTAAGTAGCCCGCCTAATTGATGCCAAATTTTAAATTATACTTATGTTTCTCTGTTACTGCTTCCAGTATTTTAGCGTCAATTGTCCTGGTTATTTCAACTTAAAATCCTAGTTTTTTTAGAATTGTGGTTGGCAACCCTGCCAAGATAGCATCTGGACATTTATTTGCTGAGGTAATGTTGTCGATTGTTATCAGGCAGAAGCTTAAACTTAAAGTTTGTTTATTTGTCAAATGTATACATGAACTTGGGATTAACTCATTGCATTTCAGATTTATATTTTTTACTTCTAACTACCAAAATAAATTAGTATATTGTAAGTCATTACTATCAATAACAAAAATAATGTAAACGAGAGAGACTAAATAGTTTAAAATTAATTAGTGCAACTAAATGATTACGTAAATAAAATCTAAAGCAAATATTACTAGAAATAAATTTATAGTTAAAAAAATAACTAGAAAACATGCTTTTATAAATGAGAAATGAATAGAATTTGTTAAGGTGAATCCAATGAGCCCAAACTCGATATGTTTACTAGTAGACAGTCCAAGATTCCATCAGTCACCTCCATTCCCATCATCGACCAGCTCGATGGTACCATAATATTGTATTGTCACCTTATCTACATATAATTGCCAAGTTTCATGATGATACAAGAATTAGAAGTGCGTGTAATTCAGATTCTTAGATTTCTTTACATAGTTACGTACAAGTCGACCTAATAAAAGCGTGTTAAAAATTCAGGCGGACCACGCAGCAGACGGGACTGGAACCCGTAACCTTCGCTACCCGTGCGAATGCACTGACCATTATGCTACTGCGGCCCTCATGGCCGTGTCGAATCTTTTTCTAGCCTCTCTTAAGCTGCAAGGCAGCGCCATCGCTTCGTATTGTAGGTAAATTTTTTTTCTTTAGTTTTAAACATCGAGCAATTACATGCTTAAAATATACAAATTATAACTAAATGATTAGGTATTTGCATGTATGCTATTGTTAATATTTCTGTGTTTAATATAAAAGTTTATTTTACATAATATTATTGATTCTTAGTTAAATTGACGTTATTGTTTTAACATTATGATACATATGTTTAAAAAAGGATGTCCTAAATGAAGTTGTTTTAAACAAATTTATTTATAAACTTCATGTTTTTCAAATTAGTATTTATAAGAAACAAAACCAATAATACTTTAAAAGATCCTTCAAACGGTCTCAGCTATTTTTAAAAGTTGAGTGAGCATAAATAAATATACATAATAACAAAGCATTTATTTATTTGATAATTGTTTTTTTACTGTTTAGTTCCATCAGTTACAAAAGCATGTTTTTTAGTTTCAGTATGTATATTCACTTGCATCTTAAATCTTAATAAAAAAATATTCTTGCCGATGAACATAAATTGTATGTAAATGTACGTACGTACGTACTAGCTGTAAGTATATACTGCTCTCCGTGTAAGTATGCCGACTCCTGGACATGGAAGCTGAGAGCACCGTGTGTTTAGTTGCCAATAACAGCTGTAATAAATAGTCATTTGCGGTGGCATTTGCTCTAAAACGTCGTCATGGAAACGGCAAAAAGGCAGGTCCCCCGGCCACCGAGGTTGGTCCAAGATGTGTAAGTCAGCGTGTAGTTTTATCTTAATTACATCTTAAATTTAAATATACAAGAATAGTAGAATACCTTCTACAATAATGCAAAATTCATTAAATCGCGCTTAAAACGGAACATTTTTTTGCTAATAGCTAACTCCCGCACTGAGATACGTCAATTATGTTTCATATACATATTTCTTAATCCATTACTATCGTGAACTAAACAAGTGATACAACTCTTAATAAACTTAAAAATAAATTGAAGTCTGAGTGCGACTGCATGATATGATTTACATAAATATAGTAAATCCTGTTATGTACTCGTGAGCTTTTTGCAATCGTTAATATTATCAACTCACAAAGTTAACTAGGAGAAGAGAGATAAAAAAATATTTACTTTAATTTTATAGTTTTACATCCCAAATAAACATAAGGTAAGCTGTATTTTTACAAGACCACCGAATACAATGGTTTAATCAATCTTATGTAAATGGATAAAATTAAACTAATTTACCTACATTATATTTTAAATTCACAATTTGTGATCGAAAAAAGGGAAAACACTTAAGCTTTTGACTTAAACTCTACGTTCTACGTCTATTAGCGCTCGCGGCGCGGCGTCCATCCACGTATCTCTGAACACACCGCTACAATCTGCCGCGTAAACTTAACCTAATCTACATATACATAGCACTTGCCCTAAAATGCGTAACATACATGCAAGGCAAAAGAAAACATAATATTACTAATGTAAAACCTAAATAACAAAAAAAAAACAGAATTTAATATTAATAAAATTAGGTAACCAAAATACATCAAACTGTTCTTCATAAATTACAAACCAACTTTCCTTACATCTCCTAATCTCTAAGGCGCCTGTTCGATTCCTGATCAGATCAGCTTAGAAATTAACTTTTCAGCTTACGTTGGTTGTTGCTGCTTTGAAGTCAGAGTTTTGTGTCTATATGTGTGTTGTGTCTACATGATGATATTGTAGACTAATATTTTATTTATTTATCGTACTACGAGGCTGTTCACATCGCCGAACCGTACCGAATTCAGTAAAATTACCTACTAACCAATAGAGAACATTCTTTTTGAGGTATCAAAAAGAAAGTTTTTTACCGTCAGTTAAAAAATATTTTACCAATAGTCAACAATCATTCGGTATCATTGTCCGTAAGTTCAGTTACAGATGTTTAGAATAGACCTTAGACCTTTTGTTTAATGTGTAATTGGAAGTAAATCTTTTTCCGGTCGGAATGGAAAAATCTTATGGAAAAGATGAAACGGAGATGCGTCACGATCATCACACGACTATATAAACCATTCCATCTCCCATCCATACCCTTATGCCTTATCCACCGCCTAATGTTAGGTTATATAAGAAAAGAAGTTTCAATCGAAAGAAAAGTTTTACTAGAAAAAAAAAACACGCGGACCAGGCAACGGACGGGACTCGAACCCGCACCCTTCGCAATCCGGGCGAATGCAGTGACCAATTATGCTACCACGGCCCTGATGGCCGCGTAAGCTGCAAGGCAGCGCCATCTCTTCCCATTGTAGGTAACCCACAATGCCAAATGAATACTTTTTCAAGTATTAAACATTTGAAAGAAGAAATAGCAATTATAGTTATGTTTTTTTTTAAGCATTTTACTGCTAGATGTTTAAATCTAAAGAAGACTCCGCTGCCTGTTCCGCGTGGATATTTTTCTATTAAAACTTTTCTTTAGATTTAAACATCTAGCAGTTAAATGCTTAAAAAAATAAAAAACAAAGAAGTTTTACTTCAGATGTCTGGTCCGTGCACACTATTTTTTTCAATCGTTTTTACCTGTTGTTATGACAACGATGCGACATCGTCCGCAACTTAAGATGGCATTTAGAATAAACCCCTGAACTGAAAGCCGTAATTTTTTTTAAAAGACTTTTAGAAGAATTGCTTTTAACCTCCACTTTGCTTTATTCCTACATAGATATGTGTCTCTTATCTATCTCTGATGCAGAGTCCGCGTTTCACTAACACACTTACTTTACGTTACGAAGATATACAAAACGGTTTACGATTCAATTGTTGGGACTTGGCGAGATTGACTCCCATAAATACTCGTTTTAAAAGACTCCACGCGCTCAGATAAACCTTTATCTTTTCACATAAAGCACTGCACTAAAATAGATTACTGGCTACACCCAAAACCCTTTTTAAAAGAAAAACGTGCTTTAAAGCGGCACACTAACGAACTCTGTGCTTCTTTTTCTTTCTATCTACCTACTCGAACAATCTTGGCAAATCGACCGAAAGTAGAAGATTCTGTATTAAAAAATTAACTCTTGTTTCTCTTTCTAATTATGAATAAAATTTATATTCAGTAAATTCATTCATTTGTACTCATTCATTGAGGTGCTCAATGGCGCAGATGGTTAGGACGTTCGGCTACGATCGTTGGAGTTAAGCAACTTTCGCAGTGGTCAGTCATTGGATGGGTGACCAAAAATCTTCTATCTCGAGTTCCTTCGTGCTTCGGAAGGCACGTTAAGCTGTTGGTCTCGGCTGCACCTGCAGTCGTTAGCACCCGCCAATACGCACTGGGCCTGCGTGGTTTGTCATGGCCCAATCTCCCTATTCCATCTATAGAGAAGGCACAGGCCTTCTCTATAGATGGAATAGGGAGATTGGCCTATTAATGTAAAGGGGCACAGGCCCCAGAAGTGGGGACATTAATAGGCTGATGATGATGAAATTCATTCAAGAAACTTAAAACAAAAGGATACGTAGGTTTTTATAATAAAGTTAGTATGTGATGAAATGCGTGCAGAAATATGGTATACACGTAGTTATTAAACAATTTGCTATCCCATCTGTTAAAATCGAAACGAAAATTTAAATCGTTATGCCGTACGTCAAAAAGTCAGTTCATCGGCGCATTTCAGAAGCCGAATTTTCGCGTCTGAGCGAGATAATATTATTTTATTGCCCTACATCCGACGCTGGCATATGGACAGGTCATCGTTTAAAATGTCGAGATGCATCGTTGAAGCTATCCACCAATTACGCCCTAGTGATGTGCTCGATACGGATATTTTATTACTGCAGCGGATACAAAATAAATGTAGGCCGTAACCTTACATTTAAATAGATTAATCATGTAAAACAACATGTCGTTAATTTAAAATATCGAATGCTAACAAAAGACATAAAAGTTTGTTTGCATTATTTCTGTTATTAGGTTGATTTTACAGTTTTTTTTTTAAAATAGCCACCAGAAAAGAAAAGGAAGTGGAAGTTTGTGTTGTCTTATTTATACTAAATTACATTTTTTTTTATATGAGAGCGTTTCAAAACTAAGTTAAACAAAATAGTGAATAAAATAAATATAAACATTTCCAACACTTACTCCAATTAGCCTAGCCCCAAAGTAAGCACTGTAAGGCTTGTGTTATGGGATATTAGGGTAACGGATAGAATACATATACTGTACATATATAATTATATTTATATAGAAATACATATTAAACATCCATGACTGGAGTACAAATGCTCGTATTCATTACACAAACATCTGCCCCCACCGGGATTCGTACAAACCACTCGGCCACGGAGGTCATCATTCATTAGGATCCAAAGAATGTCCGAATTGTTTTCAGCCCTAGTTTTTCTCTCGTAGTTCGTAAATCAGAGTACCTACCAGGGAGGAGACGCCCCGCATCAGCAATTTGACCGGACATACCGACTTCAATCTAAGTTGTAAGCAGTCGGCGGTGGAAAAATAACCCTGTATTGATATTTACTATTTCAAATATTCGGACATAAAATGTTTTTTTTTTATTATATTTGTCAATAGCTATATTGTGCTATAATGTATTAGCTTCCGTAAACGGTCATTGGCTATATGTCTATATATATAAAACTCAAAGGTGACTGACTGACATAGTGATCTATCAACGCACAGCCCAAACCACTGGACGGATCGGGCTGAAATTTAGCATGCAGGTAGATGTTATGGCGTAGGCATCCGCTAAGAAAGGATTTTGATCAATTCTACCCCCAAGGGGATGAAATACAGAAGCGAAGCGAGGGCGGGCCACTATAAAGTAAGTATGCTTTCAAGCAATATATGATACCTAGCAAATCAGAGCTGAATAGGATGAGTATAAACAAACTTTAAAAAACAATAAATGAAAACGAGCATGTTATATTCGAAAGGAAAGGACCTACATAATGATATGAGCCATTGAACAACACGGCCGACGCGGCTAGGGGAGGAGTACAGGGGTCCATTCGCCTAAAGGAAATGCTTTGGAAAACGCTAACGCTCTCGATTTTATTTTGTTATTTCTGACCAGCGAAGGTTTTCAAATACCTCACGCTCATTTTTTTAAAATATTGTTATTACCAATACAAAAGAAAAAAAAAGAGCGCGAGGCATTTGAAAACCGCAGGCGGCTAGAAATAAAAAAAATAAATCGTAAGCATTGGCGTTTTCCAAAGCATTTCCGTTAGGCGAATGGCCCCCTGGTCGCGGCACGTAACTCTAGCGCTGAACAAAACGCGGAGGGGATAGCTGCGCATGGGAACGACTGGAGAGCCAATCGGCGCAACGCAAGCCCGCCCGCGCACCTCGTTTCCCCCCAAGACATCTTAATTTTTACTTCTGCGCAATAACTGTCAGCGCTAGTTTCGTGCTGCGACTAATAGGCATACACAACTTTCGCCTCTGTAGACTCGGGCATACTAACGTACATGTGTGCAGGTTATGGCGTTATACAGGATGTGACAAAAGTCCGAAATAAAACTTTAGGGTTTGGTTGTGTTCCTTGTATAGAATTACCTACGAAAGTTTGACGCCTTTCAGACCACTTTTATTTTCTAATTAAGTTTATAAAAATATCGTTTTAAACCTGCCTATGACAACCCTATAAATGCGTACGATTACTACTACCTAAACAGACCCCCCTCTCTCCCCCAGGCGCCCCTGCGCCCCGCTCAGATACCTACAAATTTTTATTTCGGAATAACAAACACTCTGTATATAATTTATTGTGTCCAATGACGTATAATATATAAACAGGTTATACTCCAACATTATTGCATTTTAAAATGACACAACCAGAACCAGCCCAACTTCCCTTGGCAACAGTCGGCAATAGAGTGCACTAAAGTAGTATTTTTCACTTTTCATTCATAAAGCAGATTACATCGCGCTCTTTAACCTCTATGTGTCAACGGTGTCAGCAACTGTCAAAATAAGTTGTCACTAAATATACTACGTAATAGATACAACTAGCAAACCAGTGAACCAAATGTTCACCAAAACCTGATTTCTCGAAAACCGGAAGTACTACGTTACTCAAATCCGGTTTGTAGTCTTATCAGACTATTCTTAACTTATAACTTAAATATTCTCTTTATCTATCACTTACGGTTTGGCCGCTGAAACAGCACCACAGACAGACGGACTTGTCTAATAGATAAGAGATTTTGTTTTTATGCGTCATCGTTAAACTGCGTTTGTGACCATAGTATAACCCCCCCCCCCCCCTCTGAAAAAAATATAGAATTATTTGACTAGTAGTATGCAATGATATGACATATCATTGGTATTATGACGTTTTGGATATGCACACACAACCAAGAACCGCTTTTCGCTTCATACTCGGCCTCACACTGTTCCACATTTCACGGTCTGGATGTCAGCCCTGGGCGTACATTTGACATCTGAGAGCTGCTTTTCGGAGATCTGTTGATCGCTGGGAATAAGGACAACCAGGTTTATGGGTGATTGACTACCTACATGTTGGTATTTTTAAGTTTCATTAAAGGCGATCCTGTCACTTTCTACGGGACAGCAACGGAATACCTAATTTGTCTTTACAGTGCGACCAAGATCTTGGCTTTTATTTATAGAGCAAGATTTATGGTGAAAGGTGTAAATAAGCCTATTATATTTCTCATTACTCTTGAGGAGCTCGATGGCGCAAGTGGTTAGCGCATTCGGCTGCGATCGTTGAAGTTAAGCAACTTTCGCAGTGGTCGGTCAACTCCGTGCCTCGGAAGGCACGTGAAGCCGTTGGTCTCGGCTGCATCTGCAATCGTTAGCACCGAACCGTCCAAACTGAGCCCGCGTGGTGCGTCATGACCCAATCTCTCCATTCATAGGGAAGGCCTGTGCTCCAGCAATGGGGACATTATTTATAAATTATGACGTTCCCTTTAGTGAGGACATTTTACGTACTTAGTAATCCTCATTCCCCCACTTATTTACTAGCAGAGCCCTCCTGTCAATGTCATCTAAGTGCCACAAGATCGTGGTCGCACTGTAAGTGTGGCCGTCAAACCATAATTTGTCGTATACCACACGACAAACAATTCACGGTATAAAGGTCTTTCTATAGGAAATAATAAAGTCATTATAGTTGGAACACTGTAGTTGGAAAATTTGTCACTCATCATGGGACTCAACTGTCATGTCAGACAACCCTTATATAACTTATCCTAGATAGAAAAATATATTCGTGCGAACTAAGGGGTCTTCGGAGGACGACTCGCTCGATCGTTTGTCGTCGCACCACACGTGCAGTAAATGCTTAGTTGATAATACTGTGTCCCTACAACGGGAAACACTTCGGGCAGCCTACGCTCCCAATTCGACGAGTTACATAACGGAAACGCTGGTTTTCAACCAATGCGGGCGCGAGTAAACATTTCATAACGGAGATAAAGATCAGAGGTGAGGATCGGATGCGCAGGAAGTGTCGCGCAGACAATGCGCCATTGTGCCGTGTGCCGGTAATTACTGGACGGATTCACGTGGCCAATTTTAGATCACGTTAGGAATGGTGCACACGGTGCCGCGGGCGACGATTGAAGCGCTCGGCCGCGGAAGCATTCCCCATTCTTTTTAGGACTCTTTTTTACCCAAAGTGTAAAACCGGGAACCTATTACTAAGACTCCACTGTCCGTCTGCCTGTCTGTCACTAGGCTGTATGTATCTCATGAACCGTGTAAATAAGTGGGGGAATGAGGATTACTAAGTACGAAAAATGTCCTCACTAAAGGGAACATTATAATTTATAAATAACTAGGAAAGAATAATCATCATCATCAGCCCATGAATGTCCCCATTGCTGGGGCACAGGCCTTCCCTATGAATGGAGAGATTGGGTCATGACGCACCACGCGGGCTCAGTTTGGACGGTTCGGTGCTAACGATTGCAGATGCAGCCGGGACCAACGGCTTCACGTGCCTTCCGAGGCACGGAGTTAGCTCAAGATAGTAAATTTTTGGCCACCCGTCCAATGACCGACCACTGCGAAAGTTGCTTAACTTCAACGATCGCAGCCGAATGCGCTAACCACTTGCGCCATCGAGCTCCTCAGGAGTAATGAGAAATATAATAGGCTTATTTACACCTTTCACCTCAGCTTTTTATTGATTTGTTTACAGAGGATGTGTTTCTATTGTCGCTATAACAACAACAAATACTTAAAACAGTATAAAATATCTAAATATTTTCGTGGGGCTCGTTATTATAATATAGTGTCCAATTTTGTATAGATAATAGTACGGAACCCTTCGTGAGCGAGTCGAACTCGCACTCCACTGGTTTTTTTATTACGTTACGAGGCACGGCACGGCAAATAGCATAGATAGTGGAAGACAGAGCCGCTCCAGCCTACAGCAAACTTGCTGGCATCTACCCACCTTAACTCTTTTACCTGTGGAGCACTAGAAATACAACACCACTACAGGTCGCGGCACGTAACGCTAGCGTTGAACAAAACGCGGAGGGCATAGCTGCGTATGGGTACGACTGGAGAGCCAATCGGCGCAACGCACGGCCACCCGCGCACCTCGTTTCCCCCCAACACATCTTAATTTTCACTTCTGCGCAATAACGGTCAGCGCTAGAGTTTCGTGCCGCGACTTATAAAATGTAGTATTATTTTACTGTGGTTTCTGTAAGGTAAAGATCTTGTTACTTCGCCAGCCGGACTCTCCAGTTTGACAACAAAATCCGCTGTAACCTATCATTTAAAATTCCATATGTTCTCCTTCTCTCATAAGCAGCAAATCTTCAAACTGGCTACCCAAATGTGAATAAACTTGACCATTAATTAAAGAGTTTCAATATTTATTTACGCACCTTTATTCATTTTCTTTTATTTTTCAATATATCTATCTGTCCCTTTTAGTTTCGACGTTTCTTTTACTATCAGAATGCAACACAAATTGTTGAATGTTCTCATTCTCAAGTTACCTAAAACATTTTCACGTCACGGAGGGAAAGTATATTTAATATTGAAGATGGGATATTTTACTGTAAGAAGACATTATTTTATTAGGGTTCCGTACCTCAAAAGGAAAAAACGGAACCCATATAGGATCACTTTGTAGTTCGTCCGCCCGTCCGTCTGTCAAGACCGTTTTTCTCAGGAACGCGTGGAGGTATCAAACTGAAATTCATATCTAATACTCATGTCTACTGTCCCTTGGAGCTGTGAAAAAATCAAACTTCTTAGCCAAAGCAATCAAAAGATACAGCCGTTTATGCCACAAATTTCCACAAACTTTCGAAACTCGCACGGGAATCAAAACCTACAGGGTACTTCCCGTGAACTTAGAATCTTGAAATTTGGTACGAAGTAACGTCTTATAGTACAGATAAAGGAAAAATTGCGAAAACTGTAAATTTTTAGTTACATCATAATAATGAAAAATATTTTTGAAAATTTTAAAGTTACTACCTCTTTTCTCATGAACGCGTAGAGGTATTAAATTGAGTTTGTACAGAACCCTCGGTGCGCGAGTCCGACTCGCACTTTGCCGATTTTTTTTAATGATAAGAAGGACTGCGTTCACAGTTTTCAAAAATCACCTGCCGCAACCGAGATTCAAAGTCGTGAAATGTATAACAAAAAACACGAGTATTTTATGATAACAGTCGAAAGGGTTAATCATGATGATTATTTTTTGCTAAAAAACATGTCTTTTTCAGTAAGATATCCTATCTTTGATAGAATAGCCATAGAATCAGAAATGAGGAAATCCGTAGGAGAACCAAAGTTACCGATATCGCTCGAACGATTGCTCTGCTGAAGTGGCAGTGGGCGGGACACGTAGCAAGAAGAACCAATGGCCGTTGGGGCGGAAAGGTTCTGGAATGGCGACCACGCACCGGACGACGCTCAGTGGGCAGGCCTCCTACAAGGTGGACCGACGATCTTGTTAAGGTCGCGGGAAGCCGATGGAGGCGAGTGGCGCATAACCGATCGGTGTGGAAATCCTTGGGGGAGACCTATGCTCAGCAGTGGGCGTCATACGGCTGACATGATGATGATGATCCTATCTTCAATATTAAAAATACTTTCCCTCGGTGTGACAAACAAACGGGACGCCCTGTATACCTATTTATAACACAATAATTCATGGTCCGCGTGGAATTTTTCTAGTTATATTTTCTTTAGATTTAAACATCAAGCAGTTACATGCTTTAAAAATAATAAAAAAAAATTTATAACAATAATTCATGTAATGAAAAGTGTTCCACTATTCTGCCCTAACCTTTACAGTCATAAATTATTGTCCTGTCCCATTGTAATACAATAAGCAATCAAGTTACGAATAACAAAAGCATTTCTGAATTGAATGTGTGTATGTAAAAAGCAGTTCCCCATTCCCTATGCCCTATTATACGGCGAAATTAAACACGCTTTATTGACAAGTCGGCACAACCAAGTCTCGCCTTTTCACAAAAAATACGATTTATTTTATGGTTATTTTACGAACATGAAACTTGTTGTCGGCCAATAATAAAACATTTATAGTATAAGCAATGACAAGAAAAATAAATTAAAATCACTCAAGCTTGCTGCTGCAAATATTAATATTTCATTTTTATGATTTTTTTTCAATTCTTAATTCTCTTTAACTGGATAATAATTAATAAGGGGCATATTCTCCGACCATCCCCAAAGTTTAATGACAAAAAAAAAATAACAAGAATTGTAAGATTAATGCATAACTACTTAGCGTTAATAAAAATTTGAAGGAAAAACAGAGTCATGGGAGTTTATGGGTTTTGAAAGAAATAAAATGTTTAATCTGACCTTCTTCTTTGCATTGAATTGTTTGTTAACAATTTCATATCCAGATTCATTCTCTCCTATATAATATTTGTAATTACTAAGACTAGGCTATATTGCACTCAATTGCACTCAAACTACTTTATAAAAATGTTGACAGACTTTTAATAAAATTATTTACCTTAAAATATAATAAAGCAACTTCCTTGTTGAATTGATTTCGCTTTAGCAGACTCGAAATGCGTTTTGTCGGAATAGAAAACTTTGATATTTAATAGAAGAAAAAACAATTACTTATTTGGGAAACAAAAAAATTCACAGTAAACTAATCGTCAAATAGTTCTATTTTTTATCCATACCGAATATCAGACTATACGATAAACCTTAAAATTATTGAATCCGTAGACAAGTAGATTTTATTCGGAGTTAAGATTTTATCAGCATCTTAATTTCGATTAGTTGGTATGTGTGTGTGCGCGTGCTTTCCCTTGCAAATCTGAACAGAAACAGCATCTCGTGTGTGCGTATCAGATAAAATTGGCGATAAATCAACGAAACCGGTAATCAGCGATCGTATATAATATGAAATCGATTAAAAAAAGCATTATTTAATTAATCAATATTCGATTTTTCGCTGCCGATGTACCGATCCTTATCTATCAGATGATAAACGCGAATGGGTCATTTCTCCCGTCCTCGCATTAAGAGAAATTGAATTTTATTTGCGTTCAAGTTTTTAATGTTTTTTAATTAGTGCTGTGTTAACCTCGATAGTGTGTGCTTACACGAATTCTCGCTTATTTAATTAAAACTATTGATGTCAAATGTTATTTATGTATACTGCTGTATCAGCTATCTTCACGTCTGGACTTCCCCGTCACTTAATATCAGGTTGGGTTGAGTCATTTGTCGGAACAATCTATAAAAAACAAAAAAAAATGTTTTGGAGATTTATTTAAAACTGAAAGGGTATAAAAAGTGGATGGAGTTGATTGGGCAGCCAGTTGGTGGTTTTGATGTAAGTGCCTTTTCTGCACAAAGGAGTGAGAGATACCGCACAGCGGATAAAAAGATGGGTAAATAATTTTTATCACATAAACCAGATGTGTGTTCATAATAAACCCAAAAAGCGTTTTGCCTAGGTATATCTTTTTCTTTTCTTGATGAATGATAACTCGAAGTAATAAGCACATCATGTCAATTACTCGAATACCTTTTTTTTATTTATTTTTTCGATGACGGGGAGAAAAAATGTATTATATCCACGACAATGACCAACGCCACGTTGGTTTGCTGTTAAGAAACCCTCGCGACGCCGGTAATTGCGTGGTGCATTCGGCAAGCGGCGAGCCGCCCAAGGGCCGCTAGTCGGTTCGGGTATACTTTGACGTGCACCCACGCAAGCGTGGCATACGTCAAACCACCCCGCCTCCGAGAAGCAACCCGGTCTGCACCCGCTTTAGCCGATCCTGGGTTTCTCCGTTCACAGCGTCACCTGGCTAGTCTCACGGACCGCAGTCCGAGCGGCTAGCCACCTGACCAGCTCCCGTACCTACCAGGTAAACCAACTCCCCGATCTACCCCTCACCCTCCAGGCGTAACTGCGGGGTCCAGTTATGAGTCGCCTGGAATTACGCGAATACCTAACTACTCATTGAGATGCCTGCATCTGTGTTTTGTGCATAAAAACCTAATTAAATATCTTAACTACAAAGTATTGTACAGCACATGAAACGTGTGGAATTTCGTTACGGTCCACTCGGCACGAGTTAGTTCATGCTTCGCTTTATTTTTTATGGGTTGCAGTTGTAGTTCAGTTTACGTAAAAGTGTAAAATTGCGTATACCCACTTACCTATTTTAGTCGTTTAATAAGGAAGTAAACGTTTTTTATATATTTCATTCATTCTATTATATCCAAAAATGGCTATCTAATTAATTTTAATGCAGTAGAAGTAGGTCGAGATGTTATAATAAACCACAAGTATAAACATTGCGTACAGTACCCCTAGCACGAACCATTATCGAATTCGAATAGTTTGCAAACCGAAATGTCAATGTCAAATTTTGTATGGAAACTTGAACAGCAGCGTCACAAAGTACGTAACGAGAACTAAAAATCAACACACATTTGACAATAACATTTCGGACTCGCAAACGATACGAATTCGATATTGGTTCGTGCTAAGCGTACTGAACTGTAAATCTTTTGTCAGACGCCTTCGCAAACACGCCGTTGCTTTTGCATGGTGGGTTTCGAATACCTGTCAATTGAAACCCTAATATTATCCTATTATTGTTCAGCGAGTGGACATTTTATTTGCTTCCTTGTAACGTTACGAACATAACGAACGGTCGTCCATTTAGTTGTGGTTAGTTGCGTTTAGTTTCGAAAACAATGTCGCGAGCCAATGTTGTTGTTATTCAAATACGTATATTAATGAGTTTTAGGGAAGTGCCGTAACTTTCAAGTAATGTAACGCAAAGCTACTCAATACTTAACGATGGAAAATATGTAAATTTAACTCAGGATAGTAAATATGTTTACGATTTAAGCTGGTCCAGGATTGTAAGAAAATTACTAAGACCACCAGCTGCTAACGTTCAGTACAGGTAGTCAAGTAGGGTATATCGGGAAACTGCTGGGGGCGACGGGCTTGTCAGTATTGCTACCGGACAAACCCAAACAAAATTGAGGAGCTCGATGGCGCAGGTGGTTAACGCGTCCGGCTGCGATCGTTGTAGTTAAGTAACTTTCGCAGTGGTCGGTCATTGGATGGGTGACCGAAAATTTCTATCTCGAATTCCTCCGTGCTTCGGAAGGCACGTTAAGCCGTTGGTCCCGGTTGCATCTGCAGTCGTTAGCACCCGCCAATCCGCACTGGGCCCGCGTGGTGGGTCATGGCCCAATCTCCCTATTCCATCCATAAGGAAGGCCTGTGCCCCAGCAGTGGGGACATTAAGAGGCTGATGATTATGATGATGATGATGAAACCCAAACAATACTGGCGACCTTCTTCTTAGTCGCTATCTTCATTGCTGAAGGTCGTGTCCTAACTTGAAATGATGACCACCTGATGTACTATGCTTCTCCACGTATTCCTGTCCTCGGCAGTCTTTATAGCCTTGGTTATTGAAAGGCCAGTGAGCGACTTTGCTAGGTCTGACTAATTCGGCATAGGCCACCCCGTCTGGGGATTGCCTAGTACCCTAGCGCAATCCTCCAGAGGTGTGTCGCCCGGTCCACTCGTTGGACCGGGTAGGTCCAGGGGCGTTCCAGTGAAGTGGCGCACACAGGCCGATCCTGAAACGCTCCCACATGGGCGTAAGAGGGTACCCGTGGGTTTTAGTGGGTAGGACCGGCGTTGTTCCACGTCGGGGAGTCCCACACACGCCGCGCGTCCAGCCAGCGCGCGGTACGGTCCTTAAATAGATTTCCCATCGAGAAAAAAAAACTAGCGGGTAGGTGACCGACCGCGTGATCTTCTCCCGTCGACCTGGCCAACCACCATCAATCAGCTTCTCTAGGCTGTCAGAGTTTCTGCGAGCGATATGTCCGATATATTTTAGTATGCGCTGGTAACATATAGACAAACACCTTGTGGTGATGCCGAATTCCTCAAGTTTGGACTTGTTGGTCTATGGCAACTAACAATACCAAATATGTCGTAGTTTAATTATGTTAGAAGGCTGGTAAATAAGCATATGGCCTGACTGATGGCAAGCGTGACCAAAGCACCGTTGCCTACCTGATCTAATCCCCTACCTCGCGAAGCCTGGAACCTGGCTCCCCGACAGAAACACAACACCACCAAAAGTGTACAAAACATATGAGCAATTCCATAAGCTTGTCATATGGCTATTCTCTCCCAACCGTTTGCAGTGAAGTTACTACCTCCTTGCGCATTACTGTGTAGGAAGGCCAAATGGAAAGATCTTCCTCCGAGCTGGGTGATGGTAGCTCAGGGGCCGCGGCCCGACTGATGTTGGTCGGGCATTGCATATGTAGAGTTAGCCTCCGAATTTCATTTGCGCGATGTAGGCTTCCATACGTTGTAAGCGCAGCGCCAGTAGCGCCATCTTTTGAGGAGGCGAGTGATTATTTTTCCTACATGTTGATTATATGTGGGGCATGTAGATGTCGCCGCCACAACTGCAAAGAAATAAGGTTTAGAGGTATGTATGTTTATTCACCTATTGGTGCCGATTTGCCGACCACAACGCGAACAGCTGCGGGCCCAGCTGTATTGAGCCAGGCCGCGGGCGCCGGCGCGGTGATTTGATGTACCGCTATCCCTGTACCCGGATAAAAAGCCGCGATATCACCTTAATGTAGAAGTAATGCAAACAAAGCCGCAGGTAGGAAATGCACGTCCGAATCGCCGGCGGTGCAATGTAGGAGCCACCAGCGGTTTCATTTTCCGTGTATAAGTTCTACATCTAAAGAAGATTTTACTAGAAAATTCATCATCATCAGCCCATATTAATGTCCCCACTGCTGGGGCACAGGCCTACCCTATGGATGAAATAGGGAGACTGGACTATGACCCACCACGCGAGCCCAGTGTGGATTGGCGGGTGCTAACGACTGCAGATGCAGCCGGGACCAACTTAACGTGCCTTCCGAAGCACGGAGGAACTCGAGATAGAAGATTTTTGGTCACCCATCTAATGACCGACCACTGCGAAAGTTGCTTAACTTCAACGATCGCAGCCGAATGCGCTAACCACCTGCGCCATCGAGCCAGTATTAAACATTTAAAACAAGAACGTTTGTATAGAAAAAATATTGCCCGCCTTCCCACTTGAGCCATATATAAAGAATTAATTGGCATCCGCCGTCATCCTCTGCCTTGTCCCGTAAAGCGCAGGCGCAGGCCATTCGTCACAGATAGTGAGTACGGAACAGCTATCGATAATAATTTTTGTTGCGCCCGATAGTTTTGCGCGGCTCTGTTCTGCCCGACCGCCGCTGACCACCGCTTTACATTATAATAGGAGAAAGTCGACAATTCTGCACGTTCAATCTCTGAAAGCGTTGGATTTTCTTCATAAATTGCTATCGCGTTGCAGCCACAAAAAAGAATTTCAAACCGCGCGAACTGTATTACAATGATTTGGGTGTGTCACAAACTCTGATGATCTTATGCTTCATCAATCCTCATACGATGATCTGGAGCGCAGCACATTATTTATATGTCCTAAATATGGTCATATCCTCTACCACGCCCTTATATGTAGGGCTGGTGAAATGGACATGTTAGTATCACAAGCGTGAAGTAACTGGCAGAGTTCCGGGCAAAGCTGAATTGGTTGTGATTCTGAACTGCCGTACACTGTTACTAGAGTGAATTTTCAAGATAAAAAGCCAGAAAGAGGTTTTTTTAGTGTGTATGCTGTTGGTCGCAGATGACCTTTACAGCGTCACCGGGTTTGGGGACAGCGAGATCCTAAGGAGACCTTAAGCCGAGAATTGGCGAGTGCCTCTAGAGGTATTCCAGGCGAATGTTATCTCCCCACGGGAAGACTCTCCTCTCCGTCTGGAGTCTCTAGACTACTCGAACTTGAGGGGGAGAAAGAAGTATACAACGCGCATTTCATTTATACCACTAACTATATTGTTTTACTTGTCGTTTTGAGCTCGACGAAGATTTCGAATGCGCAAAAGCATATGTCACAACTAGGGTTGCCAACCGTAGTATTATAATATATAGCATTATACTATATTTCGGGTCTGCGTACTATATACTGTTGAAGAAACACATAGTATGCAAAAATACTATATGTATCTTTGAAAAATGTATGAACGTGCCTCGTCTTTATCTTTTGACTGATGCAATAGCGTGTGTAGCGTATCCGAACGTATCTTACTGCGTTCTGAACTTGATTTGACTTTGAAAATCAAATTGTTTTCGTCAACTTTTTGAGTTTTCCGTTAAATACTATTGTTTTTTCGATTCCGGCGTGATTCTATTTATTTTTCTGTAACAAAGTTTCTACAGCTGTTTTTTTTTGTGGATTTAATACAATAAAATATAAAACAATCTTAATGCCAGAAACTCATTACGTACCTACACATTAGATACTAACGGCGTTACTATATATCAATCAGTATTTATTACATTTCATTTAAAAAAATGAAAAAAAATCATATTATTTACTTACATATTTAATGACATTAAATTAAGATAATATCGCCCGCCATATAATAAATAATTATAGCATCCTCAGAAAAATTCTATATTTCCATGAAGAAATGTTGGCATCCCTATTGGCCCCAACCCTATTGGCCTCTCGCCAATCATGCCAGCGACATGACCATATTAACCCATATTAACGCGGAATATGTTATCCAAAACGAGGCTAGTCTTGCTTATTAGGAGGTGGAGGTAATTTCCATGATCTGCCCATATGCGGCCGTGAACCATGTACTTAATTTGTCATTAACTATGAGATGACAAAATGGCGCTGTACGTACACCCATTGAGTTGAATAGTGTCGAAAAGCATTATTTTTAAAGATGGTACATTTTAACTAAGCGGATGCCAATACCAACGTATAGTCAGCATATTTGTCTTGCCTTGCCATCGCTCGGTATCGCTTGCCTAATTTACCATGTAAAGGGATGCGAAAGCGAAGTGAAACTAGGTCCGATTTTTGGAAGTGTTTTTAACCAATACCGTTCGAAGTGGATATTATAAGTGGGTACGGTACATAAAAATATTTGAAAAACCAGTTCTATTCCACCTTAAAAAAAATTAAAAACCAATCAACGAAATTCGAGTATTGGTTACCTGATACGCTCTTTTGAGTGTAAGCAGGAACTTTGTATGTGTAATTTTTCGGTAGTAGGAGTAAAATATTAAAATATGCAATACTTTTAATAACAGTGACATACCTACTTCTTACATTTTAATTAGAGAATGTATTAGCAGTTGTTTATTTGTTACCATTTATTAATTAAAAAAGATATCTTTACTAGCACCTAATTCAAAGCTAGGTAATTATTAAATATATCTTTAGGTACCGGAAGTTTTTGCAAAACATAAATGACGGAACCTGGCGTAATAAATATGTATCTATTCGCCTGTTAAGCGTACTGTAACAAGTTACAAATAGCGATAAATGCTAATATAAGCAACTGGTGGCATGTTCATCGAAAACTGTGTCACGCATGCAAATCACATGCCATCCGTATTCATTACCTTAATAATTACCTGGAGTCGATCGTAGGCCTATAATGTACTACTTCGTACGACATCCGTGAGTCGACGGCCAACGACACAGGTTAATGTTGCCAAACTAAATAATAGGAATTCATAAGAAATCCTAATTTGGTAAAAAATTACATTATATATTAAGTCGAGGGTTATTTAAAAAAATATGTTGAGTAAAATGTCTGTTTTTAATGACATTATAATTTAAATAAATATAATATTATATGATTTGAATTGAATTGCTAACTGATTTGAGTTGATGTTTCTGACGTAAATTAGTTGACCTAAACCGAAATTCTTAAATTATAATTAATATTATGTGCATGAATGGATTATTTCTTTTATTGTTATTGTTACTTGACTATTTTTTTTTGTTTTGATTGACATCATACTAACCCAACCCTAAATATGTTTTATAATTCATTAAATTATTATATGAATTGATTTTAAATTAATTTGAGGAAATTTTTGTAATTTTGTTACCGATTGCAATTTTATCAAATTTTCAATAAAATTTTATGTAGTTTTATTGTAATTTGCAATGCCCTTACAGGGCTCTAGTTTGCGAGCTGTTATTAGATTTAAGAACTAAATGTAACCAACATGAAGCAATAAATATTATGC
The DNA here is from genome assembly GCA_902850365.2 of Chilo suppressalis. Classification (NCBI taxonomy): domain Eukaryota; kingdom Metazoa; phylum Arthropoda; class Insecta; order Lepidoptera; family Crambidae; genus Chilo; species Chilo suppressalis. The sequence continues at coordinate 4,269,332 of OU963899.1, read as the reverse complement.
CTATGACAATGTTGAATACCATACATCCTTTAATATCAAGGGGAAATATAATTTTAACCAAATTCAATGAAATAATTTTTCTGAGCAACATTACTAAAAAAATCTGTTAGCCATTTAAAGAATGGCTCTTGGCTCTGTCAAAACGAATAAGGTATAAAAGAAATAGCATTAAACTATGTTTTCTTTATTTTGTCATCTTATTATTGGAGGTTGAATTAGGTCCTAAAAATATTGAGATTTTCAGATGAAACGAAACTCGGAAGATCGTCATTACACGGAAATCGGTACGTCTGACTCTGTTGCTCTGTCTAACTCGGTTGACAGCACTATCTCGGAGGTATCTAATCAGCGGTGTTGCCAGTTAATGGATTACCCCGTGAATGGCACAATTGCCCCAATTATATGGCCAAGTTTCCCAGCTGGAAATACATGAATGTTGATGGTTAAATAAATGAGACGGACGCGACCCCGCGTTTTGAATCTGCTGCTAAGTGCTGTCGGACTTGTTGGATTGGATTATAATTTTATCAAATTATTGAAAAGCGCTAAATATGTAGGACGACCGACATACATCATCATCATCATCAACCTATTAATGTCCCCATTGCTGGGGCACAGGCCTTACCTATGGATGGAATAGGGAGATTGGGCCATGACCCACCCCCGGGCCCTGACAAATTGGCATATCTAACAAGTGTCATGATTAGTTTTTAACATTATTAGATATTAATCATTGAAATGCAAATGAGTATTCGATGAGATTTTGATCAGATATTTTATATGACTGTTTATTTTTAAGTTATAGGTTTTAAATGTCATTTACAATGAATACAGTATGTATATTTGTATGTAGTGTGTGCAAAGTTGATTTTATGAATATTATGTGTTTCCAATGAATCCTACTAATTTTATTAATGTGAATGTTTGTCACTCATTCACGCAAAAACTACTGAACGGATTTGGATGAAATTTGGTGCACATTTAGTTTATGACCTGAATTGAGACAGGATACTTTTTATCCCGAAAGAGAATCTAAAGTTAGCGCAGACCAAGTCGCGGGCAGCTGCTAAGTAGTTATGCTCTCTTCATCGCATTTACTTAAATCAAACAAAATCTTACAAACCTTCGTGCGCAAAATTGTGCTTACAAATTTTTCCTTCACGAATTATAATGATGAGGACGATGAATGATTTTGATAACTTGCTTTGAATTATTTTAACTTAATGACACTGTGTGATATTCCATACAGAGGCAAAACACGACAGAAACAGCAACCTTTAATTCTAACCTTTTTTACTCTTTTCATTTCTTATAATTTTCAAAATGTAATTTTTTGTATGCTGTTTTGTGATATAATGTGGTCAATAAAATGTTTCTCTCTCTCTGTCTCTCTTTCTTATCAGTGCAAAGAATACCTCTAGACCAGTGGTTCTCAAACTTTTTAAATGACGGAACCCTTTTGGGAAGCAAAATACTTGATGGAACCCTACAATAAAACAATTATTTTTATAAGTGTATTCTATATTAATCAGCATAATAAAAGTACAATGTATCCGTTACTAATTATTATTTACTTCACCACTTGGTAAGGACAATAATAGAAAACATTAAAAAAGAAAAAATCTAACTAGTGGGAGGTATGAAACTGTTTTTTATTTTTCATCAATTGCTTGATATCAGGTTTGATGGAAGAAAGTTGGAGTCTCATATCAGCTTCGGCGTCCAGTCTATTGCGATATTTTGTTTTCGTGGCTGCGTAGGTAGAGAATCCTGTTTCGCACAAATATGTAGTTGGGAACGGGAGAAGAATATCCAGAGCCATTTGGCCAAGCATTGCATATTCATCTTGGATTCTGCACCAAAAATCATTAAGAGGCGTCGTTTTGAACAATGACTCCATACTTGTGTCTGATGACATTTCTAAAAGAGATTCATATATCTCATTTGACATGTTTTCAGGCTTTTCCAAGTTGGGTAAAAAAGGATTATGAATCCAGGAGTTCACTTTAATTTTTGTATTGTGTTCTTCGGGAAAATACTTTTCAAAAGATGCGCGCATCGAACTGAGATATTGGACCAATTCTTCAAACACATTATCTTCAAACATTTCTGAGTCGTTTTCGCTAACAAACTCAGTGAGTAACGTAAAACTTTCTATTTCTTTCTTACCAATGCAAATGATCCAAAAATCTAATTTTCTTTTAAAAGTAGTTATTTTATTATAGGCCTGAAACACTGTTGTCTGTTTACCTTGCAATGATAAATTTAATTCGTTAAGTTTTTGAAAGATATCCGCCATAAAAGACAATCGGAACAACCAAGTTTTATCATACAAACGGTCCTTCAAATTAAAAGAAGTATCTGCTGAAAGAAACATTTGTAACTCGGCTCTAAGTTCAAATAGCCTTGTTAAAGTTTTTCCCCGAGACAGCCATCGCACTTCTGTATGGAGCAGCAGTGTTTTATGTTTGCTGCCATAATCTTCACACAATAATGAGAACAATCGGGATTGTAGTGGTCGTGATTTGATAAAATTAATTATTTTTACCGCTTCATCCATAACTAATTTTAGATTAGACGGCATTTGCTTCATCGCAAGTGCTTGTCTATGCAGAATACAATGACTGGAACTACAATTAGGCGCTTTATTTTTCATTCGTGACACTGCTCCTGCTGTTTTACCTGTCATCGCCTTGGCCCCATCTGTACAAATGTCAATGCAATTGTTCCAACTGAGATTATGTTCTTCAAAAAATATATTTATTTTATTAAAAATTTCTTCCCCGGTAGTGTTTGTAAGCAGCGATGAACACATAAGCATGTCTTCTTCAAAAGAACTTTTATATGGATATCTCACAATAACCAGCAGGATAGCCAAACCAGCGACATCAGTCGACTCGTCCATTTGCAAAGCGAATCGTGTATTTTGTAGACGTGTAACTAGTTCTTGTTTGACGTAGCTTGCCAGATCATGGATTCGTCGTGAAACAGTATCGTTTGATAGCGGAACAGTAGAAAGATGCTTTGCAGATTTTTCATCAAGCATACATTTTGTTATGTCTAATACACATGGTTTTATTAATTTCTCAGCGATAGTGTGCGCTTCACCTGCTTGTGCAATGCGATAGCTAACTAAGTATGATGCCTCCGTGGCCTTTTCGTTGGTAGTTTGTGTTACATGCATCATATTTTTTTGACTTTCTAATAACTGATCTTTTTTGCGAACAAAAAATTCTTTATTCTTGTCTTTAGTCTCGGGGTGTACGGTTTCTAAATGTCGACGCAATTTGGCAGGTGCCATGGAACTATTAGGAAGCAGTTTACTACAGAGCATGCAGAGAGGTGAGCCGTTGGAATCAACAAATCCGAAACTGATATAAGATTCATCATACTTCCTTTTTTTCGTCTTTGAAACCGTTGAGCTTGACGTCGTGGCACTCGTGGCATCATCTTCTGGATCGGTGATTGCTAAATTCTCCGCGCGCATTGCTTTTGAACATTCAGCGTCATTAGAAGATGTTGTTGGAACACGTTTAACACCTTTAAGCCAACGTTCCATTCTTCTTTATTTATAATGTTACAAGTCAGGATAGTGGGGTTTAAATAATGCACAATCGTTACTGCGTATAAGAGACTAAATTTAGAACCTACAGGGAAGAAATGTATAAAACTGAGACAACAGAATACAGCAGGCAGTAAAACAATGAACACCAGTTTCTCGCTAGCGAGCTTGTAAGTAGGTAGTAACTTATCGCTCCGAACGCTAATCATCAACTGACGACGCCAACGCGCGATCGCCGCTTTTATACTTAGTCCTAGACTCGATCTCAAATATTCTCGAAAATACTCGAGTCGGCACCTTTGATAAACAAAAAGCAAAAATAAAAACAGAAATTTAAAAATAGCGTTGTAAACAATATCGACTTTATCCTTTGAAGTTAGAGACGAAAGTCGCTAGTTGACAACTATAGCGTCTAATTCAGAGGCGGCTTTTATCAAAGAGACTGAGCGCTTACAAGTATACTACCCGCTCGTTTTAAGTTTGCCGCTGGCGATAGGTATGAGTGTATGACGTTCGAAATTTTTTATTTAATTGTAACAATAAAAATTGTGTACGTTAGATATTTGGGTAAAACTATGACACATTATAAGTTTTGTTGTCACGTGGGGGAGGGTACGCGCATTCCACAGACCGGCAAACTTAGAGCGAACGCGTTGTACAAGTATAAAATTGTTGAGACCAAACTTATGAGATATTGTACCAGCTAATGTAACACAAGCTTATACAAATACAAATAAATAAATAAATAACATTCATAGCGTTTTGTCTCCGCGCGGCCGCGGAGTCCGCACAGCCGCGGAGCGACCAGAGAGAGGTGTTTTGATTTTTTTATTTCTAAATTCTTGCGGAACCCCGACAGAGGTATCACGGAACCCTAGGGTTCCGCGGAACACACTTAGAGTATAGCTGCTCTAGACAAATCCAAATTATGCCAAACACATTTTGAACATTCTCTCAAAACCCTCGCATTAATCCAAATAAGCTTTCGTTACAAACAGGTGGGTCCACGTCTCATTCGCTTGATTCGATATAAAACTTTTAACGTAATCGGCTTCGGTCGTCTCAACACCCACTTACAAGCTAATGACGCGTTATAGACAAATCTCTTTAAACCTAAATCATTACTATTCCAGTCACGATATAGTTACTTACATTATGAAACAGACTGCTTTGGCTACAAATTTGAATCTTACGAAGCGCGTGCGCACGTGGGTGTAAGATGGAAGGCATGCATTTAACGGGCTCACGAGACTAATAGATCGACGATAAAAATCTCTAAGAGCCGTTCACGTAAAAATCTTACGAAAAGTAAGTTTTATGTTTTGAAATCCGAAAGTCACTGCCGGCTACGCAGCACCGGACAGTGAAAAATTGGTACAGTAGCGACGTAATGATTTTGAAATACCCAATGTTATAGAGTCCGAATGGCTTGTTTGTATTGGAGACACTTTCTTTATCATTAGTTTGGGATACGGTTGAGTACATTAGACAACATTATAGGAAATCTGTTACATAGGTATACTTTAGCATAGGTCAACATTTAGTTATAAGAGCCGCGAAAACGTGTTTGATTTAAAATGTCACTTGAACATGACAAAATTTTACATTTGATATAAGCGCTTTAAAATAGATTTTTAAACTATTAACAAAGTTTAATGTCTAATTTCAATACTCAAGATTAAAAACTAATGAAAAAATAATACTAAAGTTGTAAAAACATGATTCTAAAATATGGCAATTTCTTTATGTCAACTTGCTGGAAAATATGAAATCGCTGTTTTGTTAAATATTGTTATTATCACACTAATATTATAAAGGCGAAAGTTTGTGAGTGTGTGAGTGTGTGATACTTCATGTTTGATACTTCTTCACGTCTAAACGGCTGGAGCGATTTTAATAAAATTTGGTATGGAGTTAGCTGACACCCTGGATTAACACATAGGCTACGTTTTACTGCGGGAAAATATCCCTAATAAACCGCGAGAAACACCGCAGGGCACAGCTAGTACATGATTAAAGTATACTACGAATTTTAATAGGCTTTTAGTGACACGTTTAGGAGTAAAACAGGATTATCGTCACCCTTGGTGGCTGAATGGTTTCGCGTGACCTTCGAAAGGTTAATAGTTCGCAACAATTGTGTCAAGAGACAATATCTATTCAATTGTATTTAACACCTCTTTGGTCTTGAACCCGGCACGGAGCGGCCCGCCCTGTGGCCTGCATGCAAACGAGTGTGCGCAGTGACATCTTTACATGATAAACGAGAGCTTAACGGCGTGCCTACCACGACTTTGTGTTGGAACATTCGAGGCTAAATTTTGCGAGTTTTAATTTCGTTCTTCGTCACAAGTTCTAGAACCTGTGTGATGTGAATTCCTTACATTTGAAATAACCTTTACCATCAGAACTTTTTGTCTGATGCTGTTTTTAAGTGGTTAGTAACCAAAATCAAGATTGAATATAATTAGTGCATACTGTTTATGTCGAGGAGCTCGATGGCGCAAGAGAATAGCGCGTTCGGCTGCGATCGTTGAAATTAAGCAACTTTCGCAGTGGTCGGTTATTGGATGGGTGACCAAAAATTACTATCTTGAGCTCCTCCGTGCTTCGGAAGGCACGTTAAGCCGTTGGTCCCGGCTGCATCTGCAGTCGTTAGCACCCACCAATCCGCACTGGGCCCGCGTGGTGGGTCATGGCCCAGTCTCCCTATTCCATCTATAGGGAAGGCCTGTGCCCCAGCAGTGGGGACATTAATAGGCTGATGATGATGATGATACTGTTTATGTCATGTTCTTCTCATACACTTTCACAATTATGATCGTATCGCATGTTTAATAATTATTCTCTACTTACATGGTCAGCTTCATTATTGGTTTATTTTTATTTTTAATGTTTTTGTTATATTAATAACAAAAACATTAAAATAAACAGAAGTCCTAAATTTAACCTAGAATAAGGTGAGATTATTTTGAAATAAACATCAATTCAAACTTGAATTTCACCAAAACCAAACAGCTACAAGTACATTAGCACATTATCATCCTCCATAATATCCCACAGCAGCGTACAAACTGTTGCAAACCCGTTGCAAAGCGCGAGCCATGACAAATTCGTAATGTGCAAATTCCGATCCCACCAACGTCGCTGACCTTCCACTCTTCCTATGACGACCATAGTTCCGACGATTCAGGTGACGCTGCTGAGGAAAACGGGGCTCCTGTTAAACTGGATAGTACTCGGCTAAGTTGTAACCCTAATTGTTGAGCGGTCCATGATTTATGACGTAACGTGACTAGAGGTTATCAACAAGACAAGAATGAAGCCTAAAAACTTTTGTACCAACACATTTCCTGACTACTAAAACTTTTTAGTAGTCGTTAAGTTACCCTCACCGGCATTATGTTTGCTCGTGGGAACAATTTAAGCACTATAATAGTTGTACCTTGAGGCGACACTTGATTTAAACAACTAAGTAAAATGTCAAAGCTCTCATCAATATAACTCTTCTGTAATGGCAGTGCTCTTTTGGCCGTCCATTCCCGTATAAGTGTCAAATTCATGTGGTCTATCCTCAATTTATGAAATTCATATTTTCAATCAAACTTTACGGTCATTGGAGGATTGAACGTCTACCGTTTCCATTCATCATAAATCATTATCAGAAATAAATTTTTGATGGTACAAGCTAAGTTTGAGAAAAAACGTAGACAGATATAGGTACTCTTATCGACATTCAAGGATTTATAAACTCGCATGAAGATTGTTGAATCCATCACATGAAGAAAGATTGCTACCACCCTTTATATACTTTCCCTTTTTCCTTAATTATCCTTACCAATCAAGATATTGCATATTCCAAATTTTAAATTCACTTGCTTTAGGCAGATTCTAACTAATTCTTAGAATAGACCCTCATTCAGCATTTGCAATACTTAAACAGTGGGCATTAACACTTACATAGTCACAAAACGACGATTTGAGTTGTAAATGTGTTGGATGGAAGTTAAAAGCTAAAACGAATCGTGTTTACGTAGTCTTGTGATGCGCAATAACCATTACATAAAATTGGCAGTTGTAAACAACTGCGTACATCTCACGACAGTTCGTATTGTTAACTGTTTTCAATATCTTTTTCGTATTCCTATCGAGAATATGAATAATTATTATCTTTGTATTGTCCATTAAATTCGTTATCTCTTTACTACAACTTCTATTACTAAGAAATTAAAAATGGATATTTTCTTTGAAATTCAATAAAGAGCCTCTGAAATCTATCTTTTGAGTAAAATGGTATTATAATAAAATAAATATCAATCCATGATATCCCTTTACTTACCTGTTTACCAAATGTCTTCTATTCCGCCATAACGTTGCTGTTTATTAACAAATATAAACGAATACGAAATGCAAACATTCGCATTTATAATGTTAGTGGGGTAAACGACGCCCATGTTTATGGAAATATTATTAAATTCTTGTTTCTCCATCGCCTCGAATATCAATCCAACTTGAACATCAATTCTAAATCGAACTCAGCAAAATTATCATAGAAATGCGTAATAAACATGAAGTTTTGCTTGGTACATTAAGTCCAGTTATAGTTACTGGCTTGTCCCGGCTGTAAATCCGTTGATAGCCAGCGCAACAGCTTTGTGGTCCTGAAATAGGAATAAGTACTACTGTTAGAAATGCCTCCTATTGAGTGTCGTTACCGGCGCGGGCGCAACCGCTAACCGAAAATTATGTGCGGTGTGGTAGACAGCGCGACCGCCGCGCCGGTTGCCAGTTCTTTGATAGAATGCAAATTTTCTTTATGCTCGTCTCGATTTCCGCCTTTCGGTTTGGTAATGGTTGAAAGCTTTATAGCTTCAGCTTCAGATTTATTAAAATAATCATTATTATTATAAAGTGTTTTTTTTATAATATAATGTCTAACATAATATTTCTGTCTGAAAATTATTTAATGAAGTCTTAGCAATTAAACAAGAACATTTATTTCAACGAAAACAAATTGTTGAAACAATCAATACATTTTAGGTCGGTAGGTAGGAGGGTCCTGTTATTAAAATAATTATAGCTTACAACAGAGCCAATTAAGAAACGAACTCCATTAATTTCGGTTTGTGGACATATCCAGCAATTTGGGCATAGCAACACTGGCATTACGCAATCGTAAATCGCTATGTAAAGGCGCGTGCGCAATTCGTTGCGAGCGACGTCAATTAGACCGTTTTGGGAGCCGGCGAAAGTTGTGTTATAAATCTCAACATTGTCGCATTGTTTACGAACCCATAGATACAGAAGCATGGCGGCAGATTAATGATTTATGTACTAACAAAATCTGATCACGTACAGTAAAGAAAATGTACAATGAGAATATGACTGATGCGTGTAATAAGTTTACAACGGAAATAATAGTACAGTAGAACGCCGGTTATCCGAATTAATTGGGACCGGGGTCGATTACAGTATAACAGTTGAAATATATCTGGACTCCATCGAGTTCCAACTTTTTAGAACAAAACAAAAGAAAAATGACTTGGTTTTAATTTTTATATTACGCTTAGGACCGATACGGATAATTGGCGATTCGGTTAATCGGCGTTAGGATAATTGGCGTTCTAATGTATTTTTGAATTTTAATATATGCAATATCAACGGTGTTAAACAAGCATATGGCTCACCTGATGGTAAATGGCCACCATAGCCTAAAGACGATTGCAGTACAAAATATCACTGGTGCCGTTGCCTTCCCTGACCCAAGCCCATGTCCCCTTAAAATAGTTCTAAAGAATTTTTGATATGAGTAAATTTACTAGTCATAAAAATTTTAATGCCCCTGGTAAACTGATTTTTATAACTTTTTTCATTTTTGATATATTTGTCAAGAATATTAACAAGGTTAGCGTAGCGATTATATTATTATGTGATGAGTATGTGGATTCTATGGATATGGATAGTGTTGCACGAAATATAGCTGTTAATAGAAATCTTGACGTGGATACATTTGTATCAGTAGGCACGCACCATGTCTGTACCCGAAATGGAAATCGCGATGTCCTTACATGTACCTTTGAGGAGACCTGTGCGTCGCTCTATAAGTACTGAATATAAAGAAGAAACAATCATAAAACAGATCATAGTAGGTAAACTAAGTAAATTAAAAACCGACTTCAAAAATACAAAACCTTTAAAGATAAAAAAAAAACAAACTTGGTAGGATCAGCCTTGCCATTCAACGTGGCAATGCTACCAGCCTATTGGGCACCATTCCTGACAGCGGCGCTGGGGGTGACATATTCATTTTGTAAATTTGATATTATTCACAATTAGGTGAGGTAATTTGTATTAAAAATTTATACATTACGTAGTTTTTAAGTTGTTGTCATTTTATTTTCTATATATTGTAAGACAGATTAATATTAGGTGTCAGTGCTATGCCAACCCAAGTACATAGTAAATGGAAACTCAGATCTATCAAACATGTATGGCACCGACTCCAAATATCAATTTAGACTTTAAAGGTACTTCAGACATAAGTAAAGATGTCTGGCTTTCACATTTCGTAAAATAACCAATAACGATATGTGTACATTTCGTATTTGAGGAGATCCGTTGTTGATCTCCGAAAGTATTAATCTGATCTTTACTAAATTAGTCTTTACCATCTCGATAACAAACTCATCGAAACAAAAAAAAATCATCGAAATCGGCAAACAAACCTCGAAGATATGTGCGAACAACAATAAAAAAAATATGTATAATGCCGAATTGAGATCCTTCTCCGTTTTCAATCGGTTTAAAAATAATATTGTCGAAAAGTTCAGACAGATTAAAATTTTATGTTGTTTTCTCTCAGCTTCTACTGGCACATTTAATACCCCATACTAATAATCTCATACATTTTATAAGAAATATGCTAATACTTTTAAAAAATCAAATTGAAGTAGGAACAATATAAAGTGAGTGACCGTTAGCAATAATCAATATGAAAATTTAATAAAAACTCTTCCTAGTTCATTAGTATTAGTACACAATTAAACAATTTACATCCCGTGACTGTATATCATTGTTTTACAGTTGTAATTACTGCCCTGCTTCAGTGCACAGATCCACACTACCACTAATATCTAATTAAATGCAAGAAAGTGTTTCATTATTACTTATTATAACAGTAGACAAGCTATAGGCATGCTGATTCTTCAATCATGATAGAGGTTAGGGCATAGCGGACTTTCCGATCGAATTGGAGTGCTCGTTTGGGGAAGTAACCTCCATCCATCCATCCATCCATCCATCCATCAGCCTTTCTCCGTCCACTGCTGGATATCCACCTTGTTGGAACAAGAACCTCCACCTTACAGAATACCACAGTAAAATAACACTGCCTTTTATTTATTTGTAAGGACAATCAGTAAGAGTTACAATACAATGAGCTAATGAGGAGCATTATATTAAAGTGGAACTAAGAGCACTGTTTTCAGTTGCCGCAGCATGCTTAAAATTAGGTATGTTAAAATTGATGGGAATACTATACCAAGCAACAATTCATCAACACAAACACAAAATTTAAACGAAATATACTGAGACATAATTAAATGAGCAAGTAAGGCTGTTAAAAGTTCTTAAAAGATTCTTAGCTGTAGAAAGTTTTAAACTTTTATGATCCAATGCTATCGATGTAATTATCGATAATGTGTCTCAAAGCGTTATAATTTTTGGAAAATATAGACACTAGAGCTAGTTTATGGTGGTGTTGTGTTTCCTTCGTTTTGGTGGTGTTTTTGGTGAGTATGGTTCTTGGCCTACACGCGGTTGAGGATTGGGTCAGGGCAGGCCATAATAGGCTATGGTTGCTGATTACCATCCATATTAAAAAATAGGCGTGCCATATTAAAAAAATCTATGTCGTTTATTTGTTTAACAGACAGTTCTAACGTAGCGTGTAGAATATTCGACATAGCTAGAGAAGTAAAATTAGTAATTTTCTTTATATTGGATTTCACCCTTGAAGACATAATAAGCTGAACAGGGATCATGTTTTTAAAGCCACCAACTTCCTCGAGTCTGATTTATCTGCACACTTCCATCTACAACCAGTAGTATCAACAATATTGTGTGCATCGGAAGTGCTGACGCGTTCTTCTGACCCTGAATACCAGTATACACATTCATCCTTACAGAAGACCACAGCAAAATAACGCTGCCTTCAGGGGGCCAATCGCCTAACGGAAATGCTTTGGAAAACGCTAACGCTTAAGATTTTATTTTGTTATTCCTAGCCGCCTGAGGTATTCAAATGCCCCGCGCTCTTTCTTTTTCTTCTGCATTGGTAATAACAATATTAAAAAAAATGAGCGTGAGGTATTCGAAAACCTCAGGCGGCTAGAAATAACAATATAAAATCCTAAGCGTTAGCGTTTCCCTAAGCATTTCCTTTAGGCGATTGGCCCCCTGGTGGTGTTGTGCTTCTGCTGGTGAGTTCAGGGCTTCGCGGGGTAGGGGATTAGGTTCATGCTGTCAAGGTGAGGATGGCTGGTACTGCACACTTTCTGCCTCATCATCTGTTATCTCGACTGGAATCCACTTGCACTTAACATCAAGTGGAGTGGGTAATTAGCGGTGGTCTGGACATTAATTTCGCCTCGTATTAAAAAAAACTCGGAACCGTTCATCTCGCCACGGGGACAAATTGTATCTCACCAACATAACCACCGGTTCTCGTGCAAAATTACACGCTCGATTTAACAACCGCCAAGGATCAAGTTGAACACCAGATTTGAATAAACAATATTCACCGATAACCTGCCTCTCGTAAATTGCAATTAACTGAAATTGTTGTTCAGGTAGCTCGTACAGCTATGCGATACGTATTGTTCCTTTAAATTATTCGTTATTATCAACGTCCACGGACTACTGATATGTGAAGTTATACCGATGCAATAAGTCTATACGCTAATAAATAAACCGCAGGTGTCTTTTTATAATGATAACAACTAATGTGAACAATGAGTCAGGTTTAACAGTCAGACGCAGGTATCATGTGACGTCAATGGAGTTCCTGCTGAGAAGAATTCTCTGCATGAATTCAATTAATATATTACTGCAATTTTAGCTCCAATACTGATGTAATAAATACGCTTAGAAATGTTTCGCTTGGAACGATGAGTGGAAAGATCGAAGAAATTACTCCATCGCCCATTGATAATTTTTTGTCGTTAATACGGATCCGTGCCATAAAGATTTATTTATAAGGTACACTACAGCTCTCAGGTTGACACATTTACATTTTAGAACAAAAATACAGTACAATAATTGAAAAAAAATCACAAACACACACAGAAAAAAAGCCAGTAAATATTCATAATGATAACTTTTGTAATGAAATATCGTAATCAACAAGATCGAATGCTTATTTAATGTCGAAATATGCTACGTCGATTTGTTTCCGTTTATCCATATTAAAGGTCGGTGATAAATACATATAAGATGTAAGGATATTCTAAATACGATAAACAGTCGTGGTTGGTTTTAATAACCTGTTAATGAGTCGCTAATTAATTGCAAGCGTCGGGTTGAGATATGAAGGTGCCTGCGCCGGTATCGCGATAATGTTGCCCCCTTTGCACGACGTTGAGGGAGTGCGGCGGACATTATGGCGATAATTCATGTGCCACTACTTGCTAGAAAGACTTCACCTGGATTATTAAGCTATCGTCATTTTCGCAAGCTGACTTCGCTTGTAAGCAGTTACATTCGTAAACGATTGCAGTCTTCAATAATTTCGAAATTGATTGGATGATAATCTTTTGGGTTTTCCAGAATGACATAAATAAAATAGATTCACTATCCGATAAAGGGGTGGTATTAAAAATGATTTTGAACAACAATGATAACGAAGTTTGAATCTTACAGATTACAATACCCACACTTATATGATTTACAATTCAATCTTCAACTCTCATTCAATAATTTGTAGAAATCATCATCATTAACTCCAAGAGCTCTAGAGCTAACTCCGTCGGTTTTCTTTTGTTTCCTTAAGAAAGAATGGAACATCCATAAACTGTGCCAACTGCCGACACAATTCTTGCGACCGCTTAAATCATAAAAATGTTCCATTTCTGCGTGCAACATTGGTATACGCAACATATAGTCTAGTTCATTACGTACACGAATCAAAGCCCATTCCACCGCCGCGGCTGGCTGGCGGGAGCTGTCGTCATTAACACCTCCACTTCTCAGGAATTCCCACCAGTCCAGGCCCTTTACAGGGGAACTTACATATCTCCGCTGTCGGACTTATAAACGTTGCACTCGGGGATGTTTAACGAGCCGACTCTTGGCGGACATGCGAAATGTAACGTTGTTAACGTTAAATTAATAACAATTCTAGTTCTACCACGCCATCTGGAACTCAGTTATGATGCGATTACACTTATACTAGAAGTTGGCATGTATTCAGATGCTCAAATGATTATACTAGAATTTGGGTACTTAATTACACCGGTCTACGTAATAGAATACGAGCTTTTAGACTAATGAAACTGGACGATATTATTTGGAAACGGGCATGCCTGACTCCGTTTGTCTCGAATTTCATAAGCAATCAAATCAGACAAGCAGCTTAATGAAGTCTTTAGAGCCATTATGCCCGATGAATGTAACACAGAGATTTTCTATCTAAAAATGCATAGGTTTTATCCAAAAAAACTGAAAATATGTTTTTTACTCACATTTGTATATCACATAACCACATACAAATTGCTAGTTCAGGCTTCAAGAAACTATTATTTCATATTAATGTTATTGATTCTAAGAATCGGTACATCTTTTACAACATCTACTATATGGATTCTGTTCGAACTATCTCAGTGACCAAGGATTTTTCTTTGTCCAACAGCCAGACACGGTCCCGCAAGCCAGCATCGACATGACGTCCGTGCTGGAGGTGAGCGAGGCGGACGGGGTCACCGGCCACGCCCACAGCCTCGCCATCACGGCCCCGGAGCGAGTCACCTTCGTCAAAGGCACCTGCAGGGAGGAGGCGAGATGGTGGGCTGATGTGCTCGCAGTCTACCCGAGGAGTAAGGTAAGCAGGCTAGCATTGCTTCAATACAATTCTAGTAATGCGAGGAGCTCGATGGCGCAAGTGGTTAGCGCGTTCCGCTGCGATCGTTGAAGTTAAGCAACTTTCGTAGTGGTCGGTCATTGGATGGGTGACCAAAAGTTTACTATCTCGAGCTCCTCCGTGCTTCGGAAGGCCCGTTAAGCCGTTGGTCCAGGCTGCATCTGCAGTCGTTAGCACCCACCAAACGTCACTGGTGGGTCATGGTCCAATCTCCCTATTCCATCCATAGGGAAGGCCTGTGCCCCAGCAGTGGAAACATTAATAGGCTGATGAAGATGATGATGAATTCTAGTAATGTGAGGAGAGGAGCTGCAAATATATTCTATCTCGAGTTCCTCCGTGCTTCGTAAGGCACGTTAAACCGTTGATCCCGGTTGCATCTGTAGTCGTTAGCACCCGCCAATCCGCACTGGGCCCGCGTGGTGAGTCATGGCCCAATCTCCCTATTCCATCCATAGGGAAGGCCTGCAGTAGAGACATTAATAGGCTGATGATGATGATGAGGAACGTCTAAGGCAGCAGCTTGCGCCTAGACGTTCGGTGCTACATAGAGGTCTCTGGAATGGCGGGAGTACTTCACAAGGTGCAATGTAGTCCCTCTTATGTACTTCTGCCGCGTTAGAGTATATCTCAAACTCCCAACTTCACCTACTTTTACTTTCACGGTACTTATATCTAATTAAATAAAACATTTAACAGTAGAATTTAATTTGCCACCTATATGTATATAGTTTACAATTGAAGGTCGGAGACGTAATAATCGTTAGCATCGGTGGAGTTATGTCGTCCGACGGACGGATGGCTTCGTTAGGTTAATTAGCACTATCGTTCTAATGACGGTCTGGTTTCGGACTACTTCATTACACAGCTGTTAAAAACAAAAGGATGACGAGGTCAAACAAAAGATTAATAAGCGGTATCTGCCCATCCAACATAATAATAATGATGGGTTTTTTATCTAATCTCGCTTCACTTGAGATTATCATATCCATTAAATCTACTAGTTAGCCTTCCATTGTCAAAATTTATGAGGTAAATATAGGTAATTTTGTTCCCAATATCTAAGTGACACGCATGAGAAGTACTTACTCGTGGAGCATTCGGTACCAGCCGTGACTCCTTTATGTGAAGCAGAAGCAAAGGATCTGTGAAATCCGTGAATCAATTTATTATTATTTATAACACACCAACACGTTGTTATTATAGCATTTCTCGAAGCCTCTACATTACGAAACAAATTACTATCACCGTTTACATTCTCTGAAACATTCGGTGACTGCTATTCAGAACCAGTTACACGAACTTCCAATTACACAAAACAGCATAAGCTAACAAGTTGCGGGCTAAACGCCCGACTCTCCCTATAATAACTTGCAAGTTAACGTTACGCCGTCCGTCCCCATTACGGCTCTCGAGGAAACTCAGACGAATCCAAAATACAGTGTTTACATTCGCGGAGGAACGCGCGGTGACGTGTAATGAGAGCTGAGCGTTTCCTGACCCGACCGACGCGTGCGCTGCAAACCTCACCGCACCCCGAACCGTAGCGGAATATGTTAATCTGTAATCGTTTGCTTCCTACACAAATGGATAAGATGTATACTTAAAAAAATTACTGAATGTGTTCAGATTACAACAATTCGTAGAGAGAGAGAGATAATCATTTTTATTGACCACATTAATAAATTTACAAAACAATATACAAAAATAAATGAAAAAATACATAGTGGAGTAAAGAGAAAAGAAATACATTAATAATAGTACCATTTGTGGTCAAAAGCATGATGCTGAGGCAGAGTCCTGCCGCAACACGCTACAAAACGTCGATAAAAGTAGAGTAAGTTGAGGATTCGTAGATTGTCTTGAATCATACGATATTTTCCGAAGACTCATGCATGTTAAGCACGATCTGTAAAAGCTAATTGCAAATCACTAGGCACCGAATGCATGCAATTTAATTTAGATTAAGAACCTTCTGTTACCATTGCTATCATTCAATCACCCAAATTTTTTACATCCATACAATTTATTTCGTATTCATAAGATCATTAAAGTAATGTCATAAAACAAATTGTTGGTGCTTAAACCAGCGGAAGATACTTGATTTCTTCTCATCGATGCAGATGATCCATATAAACCAACTCCTCCATCCCGTACACATGCCAAACAAGATGGATGATGCAGAAATAGACGGAACTCGTTTTGCAAAAGAAATAAATCGATTCATCTCACCATTCATAATTATAATAGCAGGCTAATATCACAAGACCAATCGATGAATGCTTTTACAAAATACGTAAGACGTCACTCTTGGCTGATACTTGAAGCATATTATAATACTTCTAGATCACTCGGTGGACTGTAACATGGTTGTGATGAATGCTTCACTTTTCATCGCGTCGTCTGCATATATGATAATCAATTGGAAAGTTTCTCGCACAGCCCATGTACGTTGTACGCATAATCTTATCGTTTAAGTTTTGTTTCATAGAGTAACTCTACTACTCGCCTGTTCCATTGATCCTCCAGTTTTTGTTGGAGTATAATGTAACGCCAGACGGGTCACAATGGACCGCGCACAATGCTTCCTCGGCTGATGACACACGGACAAACTGGTTCCTTCGCTTTAGATTACAATTATCCTGTTCATGCTCCGTACCTGTCTACGAACATCTAGTTGGGATCAAACAATAGCGCGGGGTGATGTTGTCAAAGTTTTTTTGCTCTTGCTGTGAAGGAAATTTCTTGTTTCTCTTTGCCCTATGATTTGTTTATCACTGGAATTATTCGTTCTCGTATACTAGATTTAAAATGTAACATTTAAAGTACACAAAAGTTAAATTTGCTTCTGAAGATTAATCTGCAAACCATGTTGATCAGCTTCATCTTATTGTAAATTATCGTGTAATTTGTTCTTATTAAATGATGTATCTCTTCCACCACTTATATGTATGTAACTTACACCTCCCACGAATTGCTGGAATCAGTGAAACACGAAGATTTTATCGTTAATCTCGCAACTGTGTTCTCGGAAAGGACTGAATTGAATCGTCGCTTTTCCAATACTGTCTGTCTAAATAAGTTGTTGGGGTTACTGCTTTTGGAACAATATAAGCCAGTTCTACCTCATTACATACCTCCAAAATCGAGATTTACTTACACAAAGTTCTTAAATTTTGGGCAGTTTGGTCCAAAGACCTTGTATTGCATATTTTTAATCCTGATTTTATATACACACATCAAAAGTGTCTAGGGATCAAGCATTTTTATGCGGATTTCTTGAGATTGAGATGTGGCTTTGTAATAAATTTATGATTTTATAAATTTATATGGATCCTTTTTGGTGCATTTCATAATTTGAATCAGGAACTGTGAATCAAATTCGAGTAAAAGATGAAAATCAGCTGTCAATATTTTCCCTATAAAAACATACAACGCATTGAAGACATTATTAGTGCTACTGTTTCCCTACTACTGATTAAAACCAACGTTATTATGGAGCGGCGACGTCATTTAAGCAGGGAAGAAATGCTCAGAGCCGTGGGAATGATAGAAGCTGGTTCCCGGCAACGTACTGTGGCTTTAGCTCTGAATACAAGTCAGAGTGTTATCAGTCGACTTTGGACACGATACCGAAGCACTGGTACCGTGGCTGAGCGCCATGGAGGACGGTATCGCTGCACCACACGGAGACAAGACCGATACATTCAAATCTTAACTCGAAGAGCTCCAACAATAACCGCCATGATGTTAGCCGTGAGGCTTCATCACTCTTCAGGGAACTTAATTAGCGACCAAACAGTCAGAAACCGCTTGCATGAAGTGAACCTTCATTCCCGAAGACCGCTACGGGTACCACCTATAGCAATGCACAATCGTAGGATTCGATATCAATGGGCTCTTGAACACAGAAATTGGGCAGAAGAACAATGGCGTTTCGTGTACTTTTCTGATGAGTCTCGTTTTGGTATGAGACCGGATACAAGACGTATACGACACTGGAGAACCCCTGGACGCCAACAGCGATTAAAATCCTGCCAGGAAGTCCATCCTTATAGTGGTGGAACCATCATGGTATGGGCGGGTATTTGGATCGGCGGAAGAACTGAGTTGATTTGGATCAGAGGCAACCTCAACGCTCAAATTTATGCTGAGACGATTGTATCAGACGTCATCGTTCCTCTACAATTGCAAATCGGTCCCTTATTTCAGTTAATGCATGATAATGCACGACCGCACACCGCAAGAGTTGTAAGACAGACTCTCGCCGCAGCTAACATCAATGTCCTGCCCTGGCCTGCTCAGTCGCCAGACTTGAACCCGATTGAGCATGCATGGGATATGCTACAGAGAAGAGCTCTGCCGAATATGGAGGGTATCCAGTCGCAAGAAGACCTTTTTTTGTTGTTGCAACGAACATGGGCGGCCATTCCACAGCGTGATTTGGATGAACTCATTTTGAGTAAGCCAAACCGATGTTCTTGTGTTGTTAGTGTTCGCGGTAGAAATACGGATTATTAATTGTTTAAGTTACCCAATAAAATTTTAGAGAAAACTGTTATTTCAGTCTTTTTTTCGAACTTTTGTGTTAGTGGTTCAAATGTCAAAAATCCCTTTATTAGGAAAATGGCAAATTTCTTTATTAATGCAAAGGTGACTTGGTTTATCGTTACTGTGACAAACGAAAACACTTTATTTGATGAATCCTTAAAGAAAATTTTAATTAATATCAATCAGGAAAAAAGTTATTGCAAAAATATATGTTGATCCCTAGACACTTTTGATGTGTGTAGTTCACATTTACACGTATTAGTAATATTTCAAAAACTTTTAAATACATTTCTATCTCTATTATCAAATAGAGATAGTAAGTACAGTAAGCAACGAACCGTATCAATCGTGAAACATGTTGAAATAAAGGTTAAGAGCTGTTATAAATTCAGAGAACAGTTCTGCCGCTGTACAGCCGAAACTGGAAGCGTCATTCACCACCCAATGATATCGATTTTTTACAGATAAATAAAAAATGAAGCTTTACTATAAGTATTGGCTATCAGATATCCAGATTATTACATATTTTAAATTGAAATCCCTTTTATACTTTTTTATAATTTTATTGGTGTTAATCCGTTTATCAGCAGAATTACCCAGTTATTTCAGAGTGTGTTGTTTCTGCCAAACCATTATCGATATATCTTAAATATTTTCCAAAAATTGTATCTAATGATTGTAAGTTACTAAGAACGTTATTACTAAAGTTTACAACCGGGACGGTACCTAATTACAATTGGATCATGACCGATTTAATTCGTCCAGTTTGAACGCCGAGTCGTCATCATTATTGGAAACACACGTTCCACGGCCTAATAACGGAGTAGGTCGGGTAATGAGCAGGATCAGGTTACATGTGCCCGCGCAGCCTGAGCCTGACTCATGCCCGCGTACAGAAATCGCATATCCAATATGGTTATCCTACGAAGCCGAACCTTACATTTGTTACATGCTCTACAAAGTATAAAGAGTGTATTTAACTATCTAGCTAGAGTATTATAATTGCTTCCCTTCCCTTAACTCAGACCCTTATTTTTAGGGACTATGTATCATCATGAGTTTTTTCTGACGTGATGTCACCCGGTTTGTACCACTATTCACATTTGGGCTGGTGCCTTGGACTTTAAACTAACAGATCTGTTAGCATCTATCCATTTCAACTGTGCCATATCTGTTTGTCATATGCGGCATACGTCTGGTTGCGGGTGTATTGACGCTTTTGATATAATTTTCACTATCTGGACTCTTAGTTGTAATGGTGTCACAAAGCTGTTTCTCGCCATCCTTTTTCCTAAGATTATTATTAGATTGGCATCCAAGTTCCTAATTCTCACTTCCAGCAATCTCCTAGTTCCGCGTGTTTTTTTCTTCGGCATCACCTCTCGTCAGTGGTCGGCGCCGGAGGAGCGCAGCTCTGCGCGCGCGCATACCGCCCGGCATGCGAGCCGTTTTTGTAGCGTAAGCCGGGTCAACGGCCAAAGTTTAGACACAGCTGGCTACGGATACATACCTTACCTACCCCGAAATGAATGTCATTAGGTATCAAAACTGAAACTAGAATTGGTTTAAACATAATTATTATCCAAGATGTTGAACTTCCTGTTAAAAATGATAAAAAATTAGGGGAGGATATATATGATTCCGTCTAAACCAATGAAAGAATTGAATGTTGTATTCTAAGTAAAAGAAATGTTAGGCTTCTCCTAATTTTTCTTCGGTAAACACAACATCCATCACGTCTTTCTCTCAGGGAGTGCGGTTCGGTCTCGTTCCCAACTTTCTACAGTTCTAACACAACTTTTTTCTTCCTCAATATTCTATACTAAGTCAATATAAAAATTTTGTCTCAATAGTGGTTCAATGACACAGTTCCTGTTACTAAAACAAAAGATAAGGGATGCACATAGATAGCAATATCATATGTAAAACGTAGCCTATGTGGTAATCCAGGCTGTCAGCTAACTATATATCAAATATTATTAAAATCGCTCCAGTCGTTTAGACGTGAAGAAGTAACAAACATACACACTCGCAAACTTTCGCCTTTATACAAGTAATATTAGTGTGATTACTGTTATAACTGCGTCCAAATTAAGACTAGAAACACCATTGAAACACGACTATCACTTTAACTTAGCAGAATCGACACCCAGTTCTAAGTTTTGCAATGAGAGCAAGTAACCTACCTACAAGATGCAAATTAATATATTTAACATTAATAATAATGACAAGCGCAGCATGGAAGCGGCAATGATTGGCGTATAATCAATTCTACTGATGTTTTCGGCCATAATTTATGAAGGAACCAAGTTTATAGGCATTTAAAGCATTCATTAACACGCGGCCGCCGTTCTGAACATAATATTTACTGAACATAACATTTTTATTTGGTTTCATAGCGAAAATGGGTTATCTGCCAGCAAGTACACATATACTCACTTAAATCCATTATGTGTCTCGGGAACTCATATGGAAAAAAACATTCTATATACACTCATTTGCAAAAAAAAACGAGCAACTTAGGAAACATTCTAAGGTCGAATTCAGTTAATTTAATGAAATTTAATTGTTTGACGTAGTCAGTATAAATGAAAACGCGTAAATTAAAACGCGTGAAGTGGATTCTGGCATTATTTTTATTCATTTTCGATGAATTGTTTAAACCCGATGTAACGGCCAAACAATAAGAAGTGGTCGGCAAAAGAGACAAGAAGATTATTTTACTATTTTTTATAAATAAAGTTACAAATGTAAAGACCTAATAACGAGTGCGACCTCCTCTTGCCAAAATACAGCTTGAATCCTTCTGCATCTGGGCATGCTTTCCACGATGTTTTTAATAACATTTTGAGGAATACATTATCACTCTTCTGCAATCTCTTTTAGCTTCCTGATGTTTTGTGGAGCAGGTTGCACTGATGTTATCCTTACCCGTCTCTTTAGAACATACCAGATATGCTCAATGGGATTGTGGTCAGGACTTTGAGCTGGCAATCTAAACGAAGGATCCCAAGTTCTTGCATGTACGCTTCCACATCGCTAGAACGGTGCGGGCAATTATTGTCGTCCATAAAAATTGAATCTTCCTCTAATGCAGTCAATACTGGTTGTGCATATGGTATTAGGACTTCCGTTATGTACCGGTGTTCATTTAATGTTTCATTTTCTTTGAAAACTAACTCCGTACGCTCCGTCGAATTAATTGCTGCTCAAAACATAACGGAGCCTCAGCGATAAGGAGTAATTTCTACGAAACACACTTCCGCATAGCGTTCCCGTCTTTTCCTCGCAAAGAGATTATAGCTTCATCAGAAAAACAGTTTTGAGCAATCTCGTCGAGTCTAGCAACACTGATATTGGCAGTCACAAGCCTCCTCCTGACCGTCCACATGCTAACTTCTACTTCTCTTACTTCTTCAAGGCGCTTCTTTAGGTCCACACTTTAGGCCTTACGATTCGCCAACGCCTGACTCACCAAAATGTCAGTCATCACTTGGTTCTGTGCATAGTTTTCTTTCCGAGCCGGGTCTTCTTTTGACCGAAGCGGTCTATTGAAATCGTTGCAAAGTCCTCTCGGTCGGAGAGTTGAGCGACTCACATTTAGCCGCTGTGACACGTAAGTTTGCGAACAATCTTTTTCAAGTAGCCTTATCAATTTTTCACTCATACCAGGAAGTGTTATTTAATGTAAAAAGCAAGATTAAATTGTTTAATTTACATAAAATATCCAAAAAGTTTTAAAATTTTAGTATCCAACGTTGCGAATTAAAGAGTTTACTATTCATTGAAGTACAGAAAAAAATCTAAAGTGCCTTTTTTTGCAAAAGATTTGAATAATCCCAACAATATCATTTTTATTAACTAGTAGTTGTTCATTCATCTAAATCTTACCAAAACATCAGACTTTCACATTTATCTAAGCATTTATCTTAACTGTAAGACAACGCAAAGAAAACGTTCATACGAGACCACAAATCTCATAGGACATCAAATTTATAAAGGAACATAAATATTAACGAAATATATGTGAGTCGAAGTACAAGGTAGCTAAGCCAGCATACAAGAAACTCGGAAATCTTTAATCATCATTATATTGTGAGAAATGTAGCACCGAACACAAGAAACAGTCCCGAGCTCAACTTTAATGCTCTTACAATAAATTTCAAAATGCCAAAAGAAATTATATAGATCGCTATCACCAAAGAGTTACTATGTCAAAGAGGCCGTCAATCGTATGTACTAGACTTCGAGAACCGGTAGTCATTTTTTTTGCCGTGACGCGGAAAGAGCAATGGACACGAGATTCTTCGCCATGTTACTACTACACATGTTGACCATACATGGATGAGGAAGGAATCCTGTAGGCAATTAATGAGGAAGCAAACCGATCCGAAGGTGAGCTGATTCTATCCGATACTATAATAGTAAGATGAATGTTTCGGATTTATCAGTTATAAAAAATTAAGTAACAGTAAGTTTCCAAGATTAAACTAATAAACTAAGAACCGTAACCTTACCACGAACCAATATCGAATTCGAATAGATTGCGAGTACGAATTGTCTTTGTCAAATTTTGTATGGAAGCTTGAACAGCAGCGCCGCAATGGACGTAACGAGAACTAAAAATCAGGACACATTGGACAGTGACATTTCGCGCTCGCAAACTATTCGAACTCGATATTGGTTCGTGCTAAGTGTACTAATACATATTTAGAACTGATTGTTTGACCCCAATAAATGAAAAAAAAGAACTATGAACCACCACCTCCGGACCTTTTACGATAACTGTTATCGGCAAGAGTTGGTCTAGTAAAAAGCATTCCGTAAGTAAGTTGATTATAAATTTACATCTCAACGCGCTGACATTCTTCCTAAAACACCATTTTTACTTTAAAGCCAGTGCCTATGACTAATCTAGTAGCGCAAATGCGGACCGCACAAAAAAGTCGGAATCTCCGTCGCCGCATCGCCGACTCATCATTATTAAAACGAAATCTCTGACGAACTCCTTGGTCAATCTCAAAATTAAAAACAATAATCTTAAGCCACACGTTCAAGGTCCACCAAAATATTTGGTGCACACGCACACGGTCCGGCCGACATGACATTCGCATCGGGAATTCGTGACGCCGAAGGTCGCCGACCTCCTCATTGGGAACCGGACAGCACTGCTGATTTGACAGATACCCTACGACATATCGAGTGTGGTATCGAACCTCGATGTTTTGTTAATAATACTTCACATGGTAATGCGGCGACAAGAAAATACATTGTTTTTATTAGTATCTTTATCGGCATATTGGTGTCCCATCTTTCTCATTTATGTTCTCCATTGTCAGAGCATAAATATTCCCAAAATTACAATAGAAATATAGAGAGAATGATGGATCATCCATACTTTTCTCTATACAACTCTGGCCAATTTTGTACCTCAAGTATTGTCATGCATTTATGTGTAGAAAAATATGCCGAATTCATCAAAAATGTAAACGGAATTTATTATCCACTTGTACTACATAAAAATGTCCTTTAAGCATCACAGATAATACATTATGGTAAATGTGCATATTTAAGTCAATAACGAATTGAATGAATGATTTTTAACCAATTGTATTAGCTGTCATCTGTCAATCAATGCCAAATTGCGTCTAAGATAACAGATTTTCAGCAGTGTTTATTGAATTTGTTTGAATTTTTGATGAGTCTTTTTAAGTGTAATGTTTGATGTTTTTTGAGATAATTTGTACAAAGGTACAAAATTGGGCAAAACTTTAAGGTCTTCTTTATCAATCATGTTTTCCACAATGTGATTTGATTACTTTTGAGTACCAAAATGACGATAGTTTTCCAATAAAACCCAAATAATGGAATATGTATTTCAAAAACATTATTCCAATGGTTCGAAGTAAACTTATTGTAACGAATGTGATCATTGGCCAAGCAGTCGTGTTTATCTTTATCTTATTAAATACCATACTCTGACTAAAAATTAATTTAGAATGTAACCGTAATTATAACGAGCAGAACCTATATATAACTGTTGGTGTGTACCGAGAGCGCGAGCGTCGAGAATGTTGGCTGCGCTATAGATGCGGATGCCAATGGTATTATTTACAATCCTCTCTGTATCTATAAAATCGGAGCAATATATCAGTTCAGCGACCCCACGCCCGAGGAGACGTAATCAACACATCTAAATACTTTAACGGGACGCCCCAGCGCGGCGGGCGCCGGCCACAGATATTATTGTTTCGTGTTCGTTGCAATTAATATCATATTCTCCTTTATATAAGTACAAAGAATAACGACAGAAGAACGTCAAGTGAATGTGTTTAAAACATAGAGCAACACGGGCGATGCAGACAGGAGGGGTGTAGCAGGCATACACATCTTTCCCCCTTTTCAGATCGGGCATAATTTGAAGATGTATTGTGTTATTGTTTATGTGTGAAAGTCGTAGTTACAGCTTTGTTTTATATGCGTGTACGTTAAACTGCGTTTGCGTGCATATTCCCCCCCGCAAAAAATGATTGAACGATTTGAATACTATACCCTTCCGTATTGCTCTATGGTTTGAAAGTGTCAGCAGAGAACGTTCCAGGATAAAGATTTTTTTTCTTGTACATGGCTTCGCACGGCTTGTGTATTTAGCCAATGTCAAGTGTTAAAATGTTTACAAATTCTATAGCACTCATAGTCAAAGTAAGTGGCAGTCAAGTCAAACCCCCTTTTCCTATGTTTCAGTAAATGTGTGGGGATTTACTGGAACCTCCCCGTGGACTTCTTGAGGGAACGTCGAAAGACACTTTCCGCTATTTTGTTTCACTTGCCAACACTTGTGCATATTCCCGAACACTTAGTGGTTAATAATCCACCATTATTAGACACTAACATCCGCCACAACACAATTTTTAACAAGAAAAACAAAACTGCTGAAGTGACGCTTTCCGATCCCGCCAAAAAGTCCAAGGATCAAGTTCATCAATTTAATTTGGTGACATTCTAAAAAATAGATGCAAAAACAAACCGGATGTAGAAGACGTGTGACGAGAGTATCATAGGGATAACTTTGTCACCAATTAATGGCTATCTCATTGAAATAAATGTGACCATATAGTGCGTCATATGTAATAAACAAAAAAATATACCAATTTAAAACAAAATAAACGATAACGGTATATTGCCTGCCGATAATAGACGAGAAACTCCAGGTACCATCAATAATGAAAGTCACCTTGCCTAAACACATTACCGATCTTATTGACGATACTGCTGCAGCCATTAACCGGCCTCACGATAGGACGCTGGATGGTATCTGACTGCTTTCGAACAATTAACAAATGTCTCGGACAATTTCTAACTGGGTTTCACATCGTGGAAAAGGCATGGAATATCGTTGATGGCACCTGACAATGTGGGTGTGATTTGTACTCAATTAGGTATGGACACATATTGGAGGGAGACGCTGCGCCGAGGCCCATGCACCGCCTTATTTGGCCGCGAGACAAGTCGAATGCAATTCCTGTAACATCGGCTATGCCTCAGAACGTGAAGCAGTACCTAAACTCCTTGCCAATAGAAATTTCCTAATTAGGAATATAGTTTTTAAAGCTATTTCATTTGTTCCAGGGTCGACACAAAAGGAATGCCACATTTCCTGGCGGACAAACAGCGAGCCTGTTGCAGTCAACAACAACGAGAAGTAAGTGATCTAATCTACTTTCTGATTTTCTAGTTTAATATAATTATTTCAATTAATTCAATTAGCTGAAGTACCTATTTGAAATAGTCGTAGATTTAAATTAGTTATGTTCTAACTTAGATGAATACACAAAGGATCTAACGGTATTGTGAAGACCGCTAAGACAAAACGTACCAATTAGAATGCTTTAAAAATAACCCAATTTTGACTGTATATTAGAATATGAACCCTCAAATTTCGTATTCGACCTCCCATTAATTTTGATGAAACGCTTGAAAATGTATCGATGAATAGAATTAGAATATAACAAAACAAGTCTTTATTGTCGGCCTCAAGAATAAAAATTCCTAACAATAAATTTTATCTGATACATCCAATATCTTCCACAGGAAAGGATTTGAATGTTCAAAAGGCAAGAAACGATGATTCTGTTCACCCATTGGGTAAAACAACAATCATGACTGAACAATTATCGATAAATAGTTTTAGTACTGTATTGGTATTGACACGTCTAACAATTCGCGTTTGTTCAAACAACGTCACGCGCTGCACCGACCCCCATCACTCATCCATTCATTGGAGTTTGTTTGACCTCCGATAATAAATAACGAGCAATCAGGTTGCAGTGCGCGAGAGCTCACGACACGCCGATAAAAATGCCCGTGCTTAGACTTAGCCTTGAATTTGACGTTTTGCTTATTACGAAACCGTATGAGGAATCAATGGATTGAGGACAGGCTGAGTTTTGGAGGGCTATAAGTTGTTTTTATTCTTTCTAACCCTTGACGGAAAAAGAGGGGTGTTTTGTTATCTTAGCAGTGCACTTATTTAACTGAATGTATTTACATATACAAGGTAAACGTCGAAAAACAAAGATTTTTTGAGCGAGATCAGAAATTCCCCTTAAGACGTTTTACTTTAAAATTCAAACAGCTTTAAATCTTCAGTTTCTTTTATTGGGTTTAAAACATTAAAAGCAGGATTCTCACCGATTCCTACCAATGGTCCTTTTTCTATTCAAGTTACCGCACCAGCAGTAGGCTATGATACCACAACACGATACCCGAGCAGACCACTTACCTAACCAATAATAAAGTCCCTACCTCTGCAGAGTACTCGGCTGACGCGTCAACGTTGCGCGACGTCGCGGACGGCTGCCCGGCCAGCAGGGCCCGCTACTGCGCCGGGGGCACCACCACGTGGCCAGGGCCCCGGGTACAGCCCCCGCAACCGGAAAATCCTAGTCTGGCAGCACCCGCGCCTCTCGACACCAAAGGTAACTTAAGGGCTTTCTGTTTACTGTCATGCAATTCTGATTGACTCGAGCTTCTCTTCAAAGTTTCCAAGACAGTAATAAATATACTCCTGATGGAAAGTAACAAATTATCTGAGATTTGTTGATTTTGTGAGATTTTGTTTTGATAAAATGATAACTTTCTGAATTGCGTTATTTAAAACAGAGTATAGTAAATCTCAATAACTACATCGATGTAATACGACAGTTGTTCGTCCAAAGTAATTAAGAGACTATTTAATTTAAATTGGCGCCGATGTGCCACCCACGGGCGATGTCAAAATCAAAAAGGTCTCTTGTTACGAAACAAAACCAGCGTTATGTCACACTCTGTTCGCCCATTCACCAAACTGATACACGAAAATTATAGTGATCCAGGGACGCGCGCGCCTCCACCTTATAGTAGCGAGCAAAAAGCGCATGCGCGGGGGCGGGCCCCGACCACTTTATTTATGCGCCATTTACACAATCCAACCGTGATTCCGTGCACACCGATTCGAATGTTAATCGATGGTGAATCGAGATGTATCGCGGAATCGCAACGTTGAGAACTCGCCTAGAGGTGCGCTAAAGAATTTCCGCCGAAGGACTTACTTGGTACACCTTAAAAGGTGTGATTCAATCTTAACCAAGATAGTTACGTTGAAATATGCTTATACATAATCGAAAGCGGGATTGTGGAAATTGGCGTTGGATATATGTGATCCTCTACTATAAAAAAAATGCACTTCAGAACTGTCTTCTTATATGTTTACGTCTAATGAAGTGAACCCATCTTTTTTAATCTATATTTTAACACGAGCTAATCATAGAGCTTTTAAGTGCCTTGTACATTTTCTATTAGGGTGTTCTCACGGAAGTTGTGTTGTTTCCTACGCCTGCCCGTCAACACCCAGTTTGAGTTACAGCTGGCCGATGCGCCGGCGCTGATCCGCCTGACGTCAGGCCGTATTTCAACTGCGCATGCATCAGTTAAGACACAGTTTTGTAATAAACAGGCACAGCCCATCAACTCCTCGACCCACGGCACATATATGGACTGGAGGCAGCGACGGAAACATTTGCATTTCAAATACATATTTCGCTCGTAAATCAATCCTAATTATAAATTAAATAGACAACATTTGCAATTGACAAGTGACGAGATTAACCTTATTGGACGATATTGTTAGTTACGAATACTATTATAATAAAAAGTATAAAAAATGGTGTGGGTGTTTGTTTATTTTCTATGTATATGTATTTATTAAAAGCTTTGATTTGACTTCTAGATAGAGCGTGGCAGCGCAGATTAAGTTTAAAAAAAATATGAGCCAACTGCTTGACTTGAAGTCGTTTCCCGTCACTTAGTGTTCAATGTAACGCTGAGCGATACGCACGACAATTACAGAGTTTCGTGTTGAAATTATTCCTTTGAAATGCTGAGATGTTAAAGTTTGCCGAAATTTATTTTTGTCTAACTGCCGAGGTATGACAAAGGATGGTTTAAACCGTTGGAGTTTTTTGCATTTCCAGACTACCTAACGATCCCATAATGAAAAGTCGGTGAGTGGACTTCATTAGAAGAAGTCGTGTAGAAGATTTCTGTCAACCAGCAAAAACAACGATTTACCTAGATCATTTTAATAAAATAATAAATTTAAATAACTGTAGCACAAATTTTGCGTCACAGATCCATAATAATACATACCTATTGTATAATATGTCAAAATTTAAAGTAATAGTAAACTACTAAATTCAAGGCCTTAATCATCATAATGTGAAAAAAAGTCAATTGTTGTTCGTTTCTATATTATCTTGGCTATTATTTTAGATAAACTAAATAAAAATTTGTAACAAATATAAAAAAGAAATACTATAAAAAAGTTAGTTTAGTAAAGTTTTCTTTAGATTTAAGCATCAAGCAGTTACATGCTTGATTTTTTTTTACTTTTTTTATGTGTCATATATCCAAGTATAAATTTAAACGTTTTACAGATGTTTCAACGTCTATGATTTTTAATTGTGTAAACAATATACTAATTTTGATTTGATTAAGTTTTCCCATTTTTTGGGGAATGTGGCCTAACCATGCCACATGGGCACAAAAATAATGTCATTTCGCGAGTGTACGATTTAAGATTCGCGTGTTTTGTTTTGCGTGTCACGCACACAAGTACATTAAACCTGGTCTCTTTTTATCGCAGTGTTTATGTAAAGAGTAAATAATCAAAAATTTAAGGTTATATTTTAACAAACAATAATAAAACTGTCTTCAATTACCCGAACGCCTCCTTTTCTGTTCATCATAAATTGCGATTGTTTTTTGTTTCCATCACAGCAACGTGTCTGATTTTGAAACCGCTACATCCGAATTCGCACGCCCCAAACACACCTCTAACTGTAACACCCACTGGTTAATCAGAGCTATCTCACCATCTTTTAATCCGCTTTCAGCTCGCCTGGTCAGTTACGTCAGGGATAATCTGTGGCAGGTGCATTAGATCTGCCGTCCCTCTCGCACGCCTGCCCCTGCGCAGTAAATCTTGCGCCGATCCATGGACGCGTTAGATCTAATTAAAGTCCGTTAGATAGAATTTGTTGCCTTTATTGGAGTGCACACGATTAACTACCGAACTGTCTTGGACGCGATTGTTGGTTTGACCTCTGACACGTGGTCGTCCTTGGGTGAGGCCGTGAGAGTGCACCGCTCCATTTGTGGTACAATCTAAATAGGACAACGCGATCTTTATCCTCATACCATTTATGTCTATGAATAGTTCAGTGACTAAACCACAAATATATAAATTTCTGCTGGCATCTCTTTCAGCATAGTTTAAGGAAATAGGTATTTGGTTATTTGATCCTTAAACTGTTCGTACAAGTCCTACTTTTTATCGTACAATTCATTTTCTATCAAGCTTTTTTCTTAATCCAACAATCCCTCAATGCCCTAATTGCTTCGAACTATCGGAGGTTCCATGAGATCATACGAAGGCTAATCGGCTCATGATTTACCAACTCGGAGCGGGCTTTAGGAGCCGGATTCCTTGCGTCAATTAGACGCCGCCCGCATTTATGGCGCTAACGCCATAAATTATTCAGGGACGCGGCCCATCGGCGCGACTGGATAGTCTCCAATCTTCCCATTTACATTAAACATAAACCTATCAAAATGTTAATGCCGACACTAAAAACTCATTAATAATATGCGTATTTATACTTAATCCAGCGGTTTCCGGAAACATAAGTAATAATCGTAGTTACACGTAAGTACTTATGGTATATTCCTGTTTTGAGCATACATATTTATTTTTTAACAAATTTTTGGACGAACTGGGAAATGAGAAGTCGGAAAAGGGATTTACTCACTATTTACTGCAATGAGAATTTCCGTTAGTATAAGCGTCTCCTCTGGAAAAATATTTAGGAGACTGCAGTTAAATAACTCTAATTTCCTTTATTGTCTACACAATGAGTGATGGAAAATGGTGGCGTCTTCTTCAGGACTACAAAATAACTCCACAAAGAGGCTAAATATGGGATTAAACCGCCCGGGGTGGAAACTCCTTGTCTAAAATACATTTTTTTTATATATTTTTTTAAGACCGATTCTTATTTTACACTATTTGATTTGCGTACCCAACGGTTTGGGTTGTCTGGTTAGAAGTCGACTACCGACTCTCGCTCAGATAAATTTCTTTCAGTGTCCAAAGGTGTATTCAAAAACATTAATTTAAATACCACCCAACGACACGCTATTACTCACCACGTAAAAATTTATCGCACATGATGACTTATTTCGGGCGATTAGTTTGAAACTAGCATTTTGATAATAACTCAAATTTACCGAGGCAGTTTTTCCTTTGTTCTTGCACGAATATTATGGAAATATAACATCGAATATCGCAGATGTACAAGTAACACCCAAGTTAAAAACTTTACACCATCTCGGTCGTGGAAAAACGAATGGATCCAGCATTTGAGGACTCGAATAAAAAAAAAGACTATGTTTTTAAAGTCTCAGAAAAATATCTGCATTTTACTTACATATGATTTTTATGAGCTGAGATTTGATCGAATAATGATAAGAGACTAGCCTTATTTAGCACTAGCTGACCCAGCGAACTTCGTATCGCCATAAAAATATGGCTGGTAGAGGGGTGAAAATTAAGGGTTGTTTGTGTTTTTAATATTACGATACATATTTAACGTAGTTTTTTTTTCTTCAGACGATTTAATAATTATTTTGAACACCAAATCGGTTATTGTGATTAAACCATGATAGCTAGATATATGTTCTCTCGGACTTTTTTGTAGGTCTTAATGGGATCTACAAACCCGTAGTACATCATTTTGTTCTATTGTCAATAGTTTTTGCAGCGCACGCAAAAATAGGTTTACGATTTTACACCTTGTGTTACAAAATAGCAATTTTATTACGGATCCCTAATGTTGAAAAATAAAATATAGCCTATAGCCGTCCTTGATAAATGGACTACCCAACACTGAAATAATCATTTAAATCGGATCAGTAGTTCCAGAGATAGCGCGTTCAAACAAACAAACAAACTCTGCAGCTTTATAATATTAGTATAGATTGAAATCATTTTCATCGATATTCCTTTAACTATAGAAGTCTATTCCTTCCCAACACTAGTTGGAACATATTGATTAAACACATTTATGTTTCCCTTTTAAATAGAATTATTACGTCGAGTTCTTTCAACACCAGATTGCATTTATAATTCGTCTATTAGTCAACAGTTAACACAAATGGCATCTGAGCGCAATTTAGTATTCACAATATAATAATAATCTACTAAAACATACGTATTTGGCGAACCGCCATATTTCATAGCAACCAGAATCCAGATAAAAGCAAAATGCTAAGTTATTTATATGAAGTTACGCTATTGTGAGTTACTATTTACAATTATCTTTGTTATTTTGTTAACTCACTTGTTTAGGAAATTATCTCCTTATTCGTGACGTGAGCAAAGCTCAAGCTATGTTGAAGATATTTGTTAAATGCTACATAACTATTTCTACAACTTAAACCTTTCTTAAGCCGACGTGTTTGAATGAAATGTTATAAATCTTGTTGATAAATTCTGGTGTTTTAGTCCCTTGGAACTTGTGATAATAAAATATAAACTCTGAGAGTTTACTAAGGTAATTTCACTATGAAAAGACCTTTGAATGACCCATTAATGAACCAGGGGGACATTTGCCTAACGGAAATGCTATGGAAAACGCTAACGCTTACGATTTCATTTTGTTACTTCTAGCCGCCTGAGGTTTTCAAATGCCTCGCGCTCTTTTTTTTTCTTTTGCATTGGTAATAACAATATTAAAAAAAAATAGCGTGAGGTATTTGAAAACCTTCGGCGGTCAGAAATAACAAAATAAAATCGGGAGCGTTAGCGTTTTCCAAAGCATTTCCGTTAGGCGAATGGCCCCCAGCTCCTTGCTATTACACAGCCAAAAAAATATTATTAATTTCAATCCGTTGACAGACAACGAGTGATATTTTAATTAGGTATTTTCACCGTCGCCATGTGCTATTAGTAGTAGGTAGTGTAACAGTTCTATTTATCATACAATGGCGGAATTTTATTGCATCTTAATTTAACATACTCAAAAAAAACACTCAAAAATTTTATTAAGCCATCAGTTACAAGTACACAAAATATAAGTATATTTAAACATCTAGCAGTTCTTGATGTTCATCTACATCAGGCGCGTGGCCTTCAAGCGTAAGCCTATTTAATGTAAAAAAAATATCATCAATTCAACATAATTACAAATAAATAGAAAAAAAATACAAAGAAATGTCTTAACATGAACCTATATTGGTAGAAAATCACTATTATAAAAGGCATGTGTTTCACGTAGATATTGGTTACATAATCTTCATGTCAAAATTTACCTCTTGCTGAACATCTTATAATGTTTTGCAATTTAAATGGTATTTTTTGTGAAATCACATCTGCGACGAGCGAAGCAGCAGTACCGACGCTACCTCGCACCGGCGTCGGCAGGTGGAAACCGTTTCACTTTCTTCGGCTGCGCGCGCGCAACTACCGTGACGACGGTTAAGACTAAATAGACGCTTTTATCACCTTTTACTGGGAGAAATTCTAATAAACCGTTGCAACAGTATAACAAAAACAAATTACAACATCAATATTTATGTTACTGTCAGACAATTGAAACTGCGTGCCTGTTGTTTTACTAAAATGTTATAAGAAATTGAGATTAAATAACATGTATTTCATTAGGTACTTAAATTGAAATTGATTCATTACATAATATTTTATTTGGGGAATTAATTAGTATAGTTGTTCTTACTTTTTCTTAAATATTTGGATTTACTAAACTTCTTACGATATTTTTTTACGTGAATTTTTTTTTTCTTTTTTTTTTTAATTCGGATATCTAACCCAGCACACCAAAGCCGCGTTGTTTCATTGCTATTGATTTGACTATATTTATCTCCTTTATATTTGACACCATTTGTCAAATTTTCATTCTTCTTACAACCTGGGATCCTTTAAAAGAGGCGATACAGGCCGGCAAGGTGAGAATGGCTGGTGTGGCAGGTAGAACTGCTGTACCAGCTATCTTCGCGCCTGGACTTCACCGTCACTTAACATCAGGTGGGGTGGAGTCATTTGTCGGACGTATCTTTAAAAAAAATGCCACATTAGCAAA
The DNA here is from genome assembly GCA_902850365.2 of Chilo suppressalis. Lineage (NCBI taxonomy): Eukaryota > Metazoa > Arthropoda > Insecta > Lepidoptera > Crambidae > Chilo > Chilo suppressalis. The sequence continues at coordinate 4,234,393 of OU963899.1, read as the reverse complement.
ACTATAGTTAACTATAAGTTTTATTATCGACTAGCTTTTGCCCGCGACTTCGTCCGCGTTATCGTCGTTTTTCGTAAAAAAGTAGCATATGTCCTTCCTCAGGGTTCCGTGGTTTTGATGTGACAGACAGATTAACTTTCGTATTTTAGTAGGGAAATATAATACTGTTAAAAATATCGCAATAAGGAACCGCAGAATATTATTATTATCACTGTGCCCCGAGACCATCAGCGTGTAACTCCTTGTATGTTATTATGTTAATGTATTGGTAATATTGTTTAGATCGCTTTCACATGAGTCTTAAGTACATATAGAATGAAAATACTTCAGCGCAAAGCTTCCGGGTAGACTACGTTGAAATTTGACCCGTCGGAACGTGAACATAAAAAATTCTAGGACTGCTAACCCGGGAAAGACCGACATAACTGATCATGTGAAAAACAACTGACACCAAGATCTACTCCAACAACACGAAAGGTCTGCCCTTGAGCCTTATTTATTGTCATTGCATAACACACCGATACTGGGAATTGCGTTCTTTTAAATTGGAATGGAAAATTATTTGGTATTATGGGAATTCTGGGAATAAAGATGGTTTCTCCTGCACCGCAACCTATTAAAATTTGAGCCTCGATTACATTTTGTTGCAACTGGGTTACTTTAAGCCGAGTTCCATTGCAAATTTGTGGTGGTCTTAAATTTCGGAGCAGAATAATCGGAATGCCAATTTTTAAACAAATTTCATGAGAAGGAAGTACCTACATATTTAAAGAATTTAAAAATTCTATCGGGTAATTAGTGGCTTCTTGTTCATCGGCCATTCTATTTATTGAACTATAAACTTTGCTTTTCCCCTGGATATTCGCAGTATTTTATTATTAATCTCAGATGCCTGGTCATTGCGAGGAGTTAAAATGGACCTTTCGCATAGCCAAGAATTGTTCTTATTTAATATATTTGTTACGTCACCGTAAACTGACGATGTAAGATGTTGTTGGGATTGCACTATACAACATAACTCAGGCGTCAGAATAAGTGTTCCTTGGTGTAGCAGTGGATAGGTATCTTTGGTGAAGGTATTTTCTTTAATAATATATCAGAAAATTCACGATCATCCGGGTTATCTACAGTTCCCACTCGCATGTTTATAGTCAAATAAATAGTCAAATGCACCGATTGTATATCACGCCACAAATAAGAGCTTTTCAGGCAAGCCCTAACCTCAGCAGCTCGGGTTCCCTGTGGTATTACCGTTAAGGTTTGTCGGAAATCACCACAAAATAAAACTGTGATACCGCCCATGGGTCGATCATTTTGTCTTATATCTCTTATAGTTCTGTCTACCGCTTCTACTCCTTTTCGATGGGCCATCGTACTTTCATCCTATATGATTAAATTACACTTTGAACGAATATTTAAACACTACCAAAACAACTAATACGTGGTCCTAACTTTAGCTACCTTACACATAAAATCTAAGTGACTATTTGAATTAAAATATTCTTATAGAATTATAATCAGAAATATATACAACTCACAACAAAAAAGAAATGAAAATAAAGCTGAAACGCCTGTGCAATACTATCTACCTATACCTCCTTCACTTAAAAATAAATACTTATAACTACTTTAATTAATAAAAGTACCTACGCTTAATAATTTTTAATTTGAACGAATATTTAAACACTACCAAAACAACTAATACCTGTTTTACAAAATAACAACAAAAGAAATTCAAATAAACTATTTAAAGACTAAAAGTCGCGCTGATAAGCACGGTTTCGGTCTCCCAGGCGGGGGAGCAGATGAGAAATCCTCATGGATACCCTACAGCCGGCTGCAAGGTTATGTCAGACTCGTACTGACTAAAAAACACCCGTAGGGGCTGCCTCTGGCCGGGAAGGCCTCTAAGGCTTCATCGGAAGCGATCGTCCCCCAGGGGGGGACAGATTTAGACAGCTCGCTCTCGGACCTTTGATACCCTACCGCTGCCGCGACCCGTGTCGAGCGCGGCAACCGTTACCCAAAAATAATCCTTATAGCATGATTCAGTATTCACGTGCGACGGTGTAATGGCTTATTTCATGTATAAGTTTGGTGTTTCTATACCGAGTATTATAAACGTAAGAGTAAACAAATATGATCAGAATGCTCCGAACTGCTAAGCTATCAGGAGTTACACGTGTTATTGTGAGTCAACCATAAAAGATAGACATATGCTGTTGCGGGATATTTTTTAGACAATTTTATGTAGAATATTTCCGTCATACATGATTTCTATGTAACTTTAACCATTAAGGCTGCACACGCCACGGAAGCTTAAAAAATGGAGTAACTTCTCCCGTTTTCCCAACATTTCCCTTCACTACTCTGCTCCTATTGATTGTAGCGTGATGAAAAGTATACTATAACCTGCCCAGGAGTATGAAGAATAATTGTACCAAGTTTCGTTAAAATCCGTCGAGTAGTTTTTGTTTCTATAAGGAACAAACACACAGACAGACAGACAGACAAAAATTTTACTGATTGCATTTTTGGCATCAGTATCGATCACTAATCACCCCCTGATAGTTACTTTGAAAATATATTTCATGTACAGAATTGACCTCTCTACAGATTTATTATAAGTATAGATGTAACAACGCAACCCATGTTTCGTTTAGGTTATTTCAAAATGTTTAATTAAGATGGTGGTGCCACATGTGGGTAATGTTAATTAAATTAAACACTCATCAAGAGGGTAATTAATGCACGCTAATGGCATGCGATTCTCTTTGGGTGGTTAAACAAAAAGTAGTGTTAAAATTTACTACCAGCCGTACCGCCATCGACTGGGAATCATAAAGTTTAATAACACGTGCACGTAGGGAAACGTCAACTTAACGTTATGAGACTCGAGAGTATGACGAAACACGGCGAAAGTGGCCGCAAGAAACGCAATAGCGATTCGCCGAGTAATTACCGACACCAGTATTGACAAAGAAGATGTAATATCTATCAAGTGAAGAGAGCTTATTTTAGATTTTTCTATTATGTACGTTTGTTACGATGTTGTCGACGGACGCGGCGACGCGACGGGTCAACGACCACGTGTGTTGAAAAAGCTGTAGTGAAATTAATAAAAACTCTGAAATGGTGATTCACAAATCCTTTCTTTTGTTGATGCATCAGCAATCTGACCAAAATTCTACTTTTGAGCAACCAGTAATCGTTGCTTTTAAGTTTGTTTTCGAATTATGTAGCTTTCATTTTTGTGTTTTTTTATTTAGCTATCTTTTTTGTTATGTTTCCATTATAACTTTATTTTATTTTTTTATAGCTTAATAAAACACTTTCTGAACGGGTATAAACATAGAGCAACACAACCGACGCGGCCAGAGTATAAAGCGCAGTTCTTTATAACTTTCTTCATTTTCCCTGACATTTTTTTTACTCTCGGTTCCTTTGTCGCAAACTCGGAATACAAAAGGTATAAAATTTTGTGTTGCACCCAGTGAGTTGTAATTACTAGTAATAATTGCACCAAATATGACTCCTGTCGAATGTCGAATTCGGCCAAATATTCGGTTGAAATATGCGCCGAAGTATCGTGTACTTACGTTTTTGCTCAAGGAACAGAATGTTTAAAAATCATAAAATTTATATAAAATTTTCTTTTGTTACAATATAAAAATATACTAAATCATTATCGAAATTGGGTTACAAAGAAGAAAGAATGTTATATTTCACTGCTGATAGATAATATTATTATAATTGATAAATTTTTTAGCATATTTTTAATAGGTACTTGATGTTTTTCTTGTCTAGTGAAATAAAATGACACACGAACATACATCCACGTTATACTGACAAATCATCATTTAATCAAGATTTAATTTCAAAGTAGGTACATTACTACGTACTTTCCCATTTCTTGATTAATTTAATTTAAACTACCGAATGTCAGCCGACATTCGGAAGATCTAACCGAAATTCAGCCGACTGCCAGGTTCAGTAAAAGCTGCCGAATTTGAAACGAATTTCGGTGCATCTCTTAAATAAATACATTAAAATCTTCATTTTGCAATTTTGGTGTAAATTTTTAGTAACGGCTAGCCTAGAAAACTTTGTGGGTTACCTACAATGCGAAGAGATGGCGCTGCCTTGCAGCTTAAGGTTAGGAAAATTTCGACGCGGCTAATAGGGCCGTGGTAGCATAATGGTCAGTGCATTCGCCCAGATAGCGAAGGAAGCGGGTTCGAGTCCCGTCCGCTGCCTGGTCCGCGTGGATTTTTTTCTAGTGAACTTTTTTTTAGATTTAAACAGTTAAATGCTTAAAATTAATATAAACATATTGTTCTTGTTCAACGTATATTGAATTGATGGTAACCGATGTAATTGTATTTTTGTATTAAATATTTTTAAATACGTTTATGTACAAATAAATTGCAAACACCTTGCAGGATGTCACATGTTCTAAGTATGTAATATATAACTAAATTATCATATTATGTGACTTAATTATCATCTTTTAATCATGTGACTATGCAATAAAGAATTTGAATTTGATTTGTCTCTCTTACAGCGACATTGTGACAATTACTTTAATTAATTAATTTTATTCCAAGTTTGTGCGGTAAGGTTCTGTCTGGTACACGAAAAGCTCAAAAACAATTGTCACTTTAAACGAGAAGACAAGTTCAACAATGGTGTCGATTCTAGCATGATTCTCTAAACCTAAACTTAAATTTGACAGCAGTATATCCTTGTCATTCTCTATACAGAATGAAAAGGACAGACTGATGTTAAATTTAGTTTTAAGTTTAGAGAATCACGCCAGAATCGGCACCAATGTATTATTATTTAATATATATATATATATATATATATTAAAGATATACAGTATCTACAAGTTAATTACCACGGGAGCATTAGCGAGACAGTGTTACTAATATAGCTGGGTACACAACAGACTCCTGCGTCTGCTGCGTGCTCTCGAGAAATGCCGGCAAAAAAGCGCTGACGTCTCGAGACATCCGCCGCCCGCTAGCCTAAGCCAGCATAAGTGTGGCCAACTTAATGGATTTTCCACTAAAATTGGTAGTTTTAACCCGCCCTTAGTAGCGAAAAATTTGCATGAAATAATACCTTTTTAGATTGATTTTTTTAGTAAATAATAATTTGCTTATAGCTAAAGAATTTGTTCAACTTCTGAATGGGATGTTTAGAAATTTCAACTTGATAAAGATTAGGTTTATTTGGAAATCTTTTGATATAATGTAGTTACTCATAATGGGGTAAAATAAACAAAATTCCATTTAGTTATTTCATTCTTTTTATTAATTTGTGGCCATAGAATAACATTGTAAAACGAAGGTTAACGTAATAAAATTTTTAGTTACGTCAGCTGTATGTCAAGTTATATTATCAAAAAAAAAATCATTTATTGTTTTGTCAATCAACCAAAAAATTATAAAGATAAGCCCATAAAAGTTTAGGAGTGAGGGGCTCATTTTCATCACTTCTTATCTTCACAATAATTTTACCAAGATATGACGTAATGCGACATCTCCAATCCATATATCTCTTATTTTATTTGTGTAAAAAGAAAAAATATGTGACCAATACTTTTTTTTTACAACCTACCTGATAGACGATAAAAAGGTAGTCGTTATCCCCATGGGTCAAATTTTAAACTTAATTACAGTCGGCAACAGATAAAGCTAGGTATCCAAAATTGACAAATTTTAACAAACTGGCTTAAAGCTTTATCGTTCAATAATTACGCGCCATAATCAACTGGGAAATTGACATATGGTATCATCTATCTACATATATGGTAGTTAATTTTACTGTTTGTGGCAACACTGCCCACCATGGCCCATGTATATAAGTATATGGTGAGGTCAACGCCTCCTAATAATGGTTTTTATCCCTGTTTTTTGGCACTATGTATGGTGTACATATACGACGTTTGAATAGATTACCACCAACATTTATGGTCCACAAGTCGAGATACTGGTCGTTTTGACATGAATAATGTTCTGAGATCACTAATTTGTAACACCTTTCTCCGTAGTGATTTGCTCCTGATGTGTTTTTTTAACATAATTATACATATATCATAAGATTATATGTTAGGAAATGCGAACTGGCAACACGCGAATGTTGACTTTTTATTTTACTTATTAACGAGATGATTTATTGTTAATATCATTAGGATACCGTTTCAGTAAAAAAGTAACGCAATTCGCTTAGTAAGAAAGATATAAGCTTTAGATTTAAACATCAAGCAGTCACATGCTTTAAAAAATAAAAATTAGAACTATAATTGCTATTTCTTCTTTCAAATGTTTAATACTTGTAAAGTATAAGATTCATTATAAGAGTCATGGCCTCCATGCTCGTCTGGAACGTGGATAGATATTAATTGCTCATGAAAAAAGGTTTCATTACATGATAAAGTGTTTTTAAGACATTCATTTTAGCACTAGGCCAGACTGTGAGGGCTCCACGGGGAGGCGAGAATAAGGGTTGCGTCAATTGTAATGTTATTTTAACACAGAATATATGTGGCACTTCTCTAAAGTTATCTTAATCATTTCCCTTCTACATTTTGATTTTATTGATAAATTATTGTATTATTCTGATATCATCAAGAGAAGGTATATGAACTTCACAAGAGATTTTATTATAAATTAAATCTCTTGAGGCGAACCTAAATATAAAACCAAAGCCACTGGAGATTATTACTATCGCATATAAATATTGTTTTCCCAAAAGATTAACCGTTTGTTTTGCTATCCATATTTTTTGTAAATATTTGCCTCGGGTTAGTAAGGATCACCTTTGGGTTGAATTACGAAAATATATTAAAATAAAGTAATAGGTTGAGTAAGGAATACTAGTTTGCAACGAGTAAGAAAATAGGATGAGACGTCACAGGATGAATGCGGAACAATCCACAAAACCATGAGCATACAATTTGTAATAAAAAAGTTGGTACTCATCCTCAGGCTATTCATGCCCAAGGTCAAAGCTGATGCGCAGGCGCAGGCCGTTCTTATTATAGAAAAAGGAAGAACGGCCAAACCACCACACCGACCCAGTGCAACTGGGAGTACAGTCTTAACGTGCTATCCGAAACACGGAAGAGTTCGAATTAGAGGAGCGAGCGACTTGCCCAGTTGAGAGTAGTAGTCGTCAACCCTGCAGCACGAGCAGCACACAATGCGCTGCGCTCGCGCAGTGGGTGTCAGTGATTTACGCGGTGCCATTCGCGGCCGCTTCATTCATATTTATCGGGCTCGCGATTTTTTCGCGCGTTAATCTGCACCAATGTGTGACATATGTGACGCTTCGACACAAACTGTTTCACGCCGCGAGCGCTTGCGCACGCATTTAAAAGTTATTGACTTCATTGAAGGTTTCGAAATTATCTCATGAGCTTTCCTTCGCTTTGCTTCATTATCAAATACAATATTAATGTATTTTGTATTCTCGTTTTTTATCAATTAATAATCTGCACCTATGTGTGACATATGTGACGCTTCGACACAAACTGTTTCACGCCGCGAGCGCTCGCGCACGCAGTTAAAAGTTATTGACTTTATTGAAGGTTTCGAAATTATCTCATGAGCTTTCTTTCGCTTTGCTTCATTATCAAATACAATATTAATGTATTTTGTATTCTCGTTTTTTATCAATTAATATAATCTATACTTATAATAAATCTGTAGAGATGTCAATTCTGTACATGAAATATATTTTTAAAATAACTATCAGGGGGTGATTAGTGATCGATACTGATGCCAAAAATGCAATCAGTAAATTTTTTCTGTCTGTCTGTGTGTATGTTCCTTATAGAAACAAAAACTACTCAACGGATTTTAACGAAACTTAATACAATTATTCTTCATACTCCTGGGCAGGTTATAGTATACTTTTCATCACGCTACAATCAATAGCAGCAGAGTAGTGAAGGGAAATATTGGGAAAACGGGAGAAGTTACTCCATTTTTTAAGCTTCCGTCGCGGGTGCAGCCTTAATGGTTAAAGTTACATAGAAATCATGTATGACGGAAATATTCTACATAAAATTGTCTAAAAAATATCCCGCAACAGCATATGTCTATCTTTTATGGTTGATTCACAATAACACGTGTAATTATATAAATAAAGTCATTCTTTATAGCACAAGCCTGAGAACAAAAACTATAGTTTACACTACAGCTCTACACCGAAGCGAAGCGAGGGCGGGCCACTAGTAAGACATAAATGTACTTAAATATGAGTACATGGTAAAATTACTGCATCTATTTAAACAGTCTGCCTTGGTAATGATGATTTATGTCCGATAATATGCCTGTTATAAAGAAAATAATATTGCAACGATTTGCAGGCGCCGACAAACGGGCTATTTGCGCCTTTTTCTGTTTTTGTCCTCTCCATCAACTGTTACTGATTCACATGATAAATCGTTTCAAGAATTAATTGTATTGCATCAAGGGCATTATTAAATTGGATAAATTAATTTTAAGTTGATACTACTTGGTACTTATTGTTTGTGTCTGCATATTAAAATAATTGAAAAGGGATATATTTCTGAACGAAAATCTAACAAGACTGGTAGGTACTGACTGCCGACAGTAAATCAAAATCTATGTAAATCTCATCTGTAAATTCGTCCAATAAAATTTTGTCTCTATATACACAATAATGGGAAAAGACAACAATCCTAAACCAAGCCGAATCATTGTAATTACAAACACTTCAGAAGCACAGAACATTGTTTTTCGGCTGTAATCTTCTGTAAAGTGTAGGTTACTTTTCGAGAAGGATATTCGCAATTTCATCAAAAAATCCGAGAGGCAAGAATCTCTTGTGCAGCCAGTTCGGTACCTCTAACTCGCCACCCTGACGCAAAATTTGCCTATAATTAGAACACATTATCAGCGATCTATTTTAAAGTCATCAGAACGGCCAGCCGACTCGATAGTTGGATAATTGGAGAAGTCCTAATTGGATCGTTCCGTGACCCAAGGTTATTTATAAGTTAAGGCGTTTCTCTTATTTAAACCTTCAGGTTTAAACATTTTTGTCAGAAATAACACAATTGTAATGCCACACCCCAAAATTGACTTATTTTTTATACTATCTCCGGAAGAATAGGCGAGGGACGTGACGTATATTATACAGAACGAATAAATAATTAGGCGCCTATTTGTAAGGAGAGAAACTTATTTATGTGCCTCTGCTACTGAGAAATAAAATATGCTATCGATGATAATACATGAAAATAGGATACAAAGGCGTTTTAGGCGAATAAATATTATCTACTACACTCATTAAAAAGGAACTCGATGGCGTATATGGTTCGCACGTTAGGCCTGAGATCGTGGAAGATTCGTAAATGTCGATCATTGGATTAGCGACCAAAATAATATTATCTTGGGCTCCTCCGTACTTCAGAAACGTGCATGCAATTAGCCGTTGGTCCCGGCTGCACTCGCAGTCGCTAGCATCTACCAATCCGCACTTGACCCGCGTGGTGAGTCACTGCTCAATACTATTCCATCCATAAGGAAGGCCTGTGCCCCAGCAGTGGGGACATTAAGAGGCCTATGATGACATTCAAATACCGTAGTTAGGCAAAGACGTCAGTTATAATTAGGGATGCAAAGTTTTTTGTTTAGTATATTTCTTGGGGTTCAAGATTTTTTTAATACATCTATAAGCTCTTGCGATTTCAAAGCAATAGTTATTTCGATATTATTCAATTTAGATAGTCATAGCAGGTTAATTAATTGATATTATTGTGTTCAAATTTAGTCTACGAAATATCGATATTTTGGAATTTCCGATATCGATATTATCGATATCAGTGAATTTTAAATATCGATATTTTGGTCTCGATATTATCGATATTCCGATATATCGTTGCAACCCTAGTTATAATACATGATGCTTCAGAAAAGGATATTATCATAAAGGTTTACTTTTTGAATTCGCAGTGTACACCGACCAGCCAGTGTCTTCGGCATCGCCGCCCACCCGCGATAAGATCAACGCTGAGGAGAAGGCGCGCTCGCGCCGTCGGGACACCTGGCCCGAAGCACCACAAGGGCCCACCAACGAAGACGAAGGTGTGTATGATACTGCGCAGTTGTTACTCTAAGCTGTGAATCCTTGTCATTGAAATGCACCAATTGGTGACACATCATAAATAATACTCCGATATTCTATCAACTAGCACTTGCGTTACGGTATCAAAGACAAAATTCAAATTAGATGCATAGCTCAATTCTTTCTTGGACTCGTTATTGGACATTTTTTTTTAAACTGCAGAAAAAAACGAACTGAAAAAACGCCACAACATCAAAAATAATAATGTAACAACATTAACAAATCATTGTGTTGTTACAACGTTAATACAATCATGCTTATGATGATCAGAAATAATTTCTGCTACCACAGACTAGAAAGAATACAGTAAAACTGTAACCGAAATGTACGAAAGTAATTTTAGGAGATTTTTGTAATGCCATGCGTTGCGGTCTGCCATATAATGCGCGAGCCAGGGCTTGTAACCGGTTTCGAAAATACCGGTAAATAAAGGTTAATACCGGTTTTTAGTAAAGGTTTCGTTCGGAGCGCGTCCGAAATGAAAGCGGTACCTAAAACCTTAATAAACCGGTTTAATCAAGAGCGACACGTGCACGCGTCGGTAGCGCTTGAAGTTTGTTTTGTTTGAACTAATCAAGTCACAACTTGTTAAGGATCAGAGATTGATGCATTTATTGACACGTTTGCTAGCGTCTAGTGAGTCAAGTTATTCATTTAGTTGTGTAGTGACACACTACTTCACTCACTCGCTCTGTAGTTGGAAAGAAACTGACATAAAATCATTATAAATTTTAATTGAAACGGCGAAGGCGATGCCGTCAGTAAGAGCGAAATGAAACCCTTTAAAAACCGCTAAATTGATTCAAAACCTATTTGATTTCGCTTTTTAGGAAAACCGGTTTATTAAGGTTAAGGATGAGCCAAACCTAAATAAAACGCTCCTAATGTACTTGATGCTGATTTAGGTTTGAAAATTAACCGGTAAACAAGCCCTGGCGTGAGGGAATGCCCCTAACATTCAAGTATTATGTAAGCATTATCGAGGGGCAGGGGGGTTTTTGCATTGATTATTATTTTTGATGACATGGGGAGGTGGGGGTAAATAATTGTAATAAATCTGCTTACGTAATACTTACACGGTTCCCAACTTAGATTTAGGGGCTAGAAGTGTTAAAACGGACTTTTTTAGGGGCTGGAATTTTTTGGGGGTTCTTTTAGGGGCTTCTATCAAAACTTGCAATTAAATCGAAAAACAAAGCGTGTGTTTTTTTTCTGTTTTGTGCGTAGAATGGAACGCACCCCGATTTGAAACAACTGAACTGACTGTGTGACGGGTTGTTTCCTAAAGCTGTTGGACTAAACTTCTTTGCCTATCAACAATGGATAAAATAATAAAATAACAACATAACAATCATGTTTTATTCCACCAATCAAAACAGCTAAATAAGATTTAACAGCCTGTCAACTCATTTTCGTTTGATTTTCCCTTTGGAAACTGTAATGTAACGTTTTAATTTATGAGCAACGAACGAATTAAGGTAATAAGTAGGTACATATAAATTCTAATTTAGGGGATATTAGGGGAATTTAAAAAATACTTATGGGATAATTGTGGTAAGGGTTGGTAACACTGAATACTTGAACGGCCCCTTAAATGTTTATGACGCAGGAGGAGTGAACGTGCGCTCGCCGCTACTGCAGCAGCAGCACCAACAGTACGATGAGCAGCTGCGCGACATCGCGGCGTCCCTCACCCGGCCGCGGTCCCGACGGGCGCTCCCACCGACCTTGGAACGACCTACCCGCCTGCCACCACCAGACCGTCTTCCCGTAAGTACAATTACTGGAGCGCCTGGGGGTATATACCTAGTCGTGTGAGGCGGGTCGTTGCGTTCCCTAAAAAATGGTTGAGCGAAGCGATGGCTGGTTCATGCGTCATGCTCGTGAACGGGTGCTGCCAGCGGAGATGAGTCTGCTCTTGCTTCATTGGATACTATTAATCGTTGTACTAAACTTTAATCGTTCATTTTTTTGCCTAAAACAGCAGGACACGGCATTCCTAAACTTTGTGAAACCAGTTTTTTATATAGTCATAATTTTTATATTATTTGCATTTGTAATGGCAAGTGACTTTATGAGTTACCTCATATTGAAGTCATTTTTCAATTTGACGACTCTGTATATAATACAGGGAGAAAAAAACAGCCCTTGCTGAGTTTCTTGCCGGTTCTTCTCAGTACAAGGTCTCCCGCCGTAGAATTGCGAACCGATGGCGTAGCTTTTCACAACAGTGAATGAAATTAAAAAAATCTAAATGGAATGTTCAGCTAATAATACATATAAAAAAGTTTTCCTATTAAAAAATTGTGATCTTGTTTTTTTTTAATGAGTGTGCCTTGCGGTAGTGTCATATGATTTGTACCTACTTGGTGTATAATTTTCGTTACTTTAATTTCACTAGCCGCTTTTATGAAACTCTATGAAAATATATGAAACTCCTCTTCTTTTTAGGGTTCCGAAGAAGAAGACTCCACTAATATCCATCCTACAATAAAGTCAACCTAGGCCATTTAATTTACATCACCAAGTAGCAACATCGCAATCAAATAATATATTTTTGTTTTTCATACATTTTTATATACATATACTAGCTGACCCATCGAACTTCGTACCGCCCTAAAAAAATAGGGGTTGTCCAGCGGACAAAATTGTGAATCTAAACCATTCTCAGATCCCCTTGAACACACACAAAAAATTTCATCAAAATCGGTCCAGTCGTTTAAGAGAAGTTCAGTGACATACACACTCACAGAAGAATTATATATATAAAGATTATTAGCTGAACATTCCATTTGGATTTTTTTAATTTCATTCATTGTAACTAAAGTCCGAGGTTTTCATGTATTTAACGCCCCGGGCGCTGCACTAAATGCTCAATCAAGAATGTCAGTATCCAAAAAACGCCAATCGATAAAAAAGCTACTTTCTAGTTCTGTAAACACTTTCGATGCTTATGATTTTTTTAAAGGTTTATTTTGTTATTATTCTCAGGTTCGCGGAACTCCAGACGGTGGAATACCACCAGAAGAGGGTAGCTCTAGCTCTTCAAGCGAAGGCAGCGAGCCTACCGAAGTGGAAGTAGCGGAGGGGGGTGAAGGGGGCAGGGTGGAATTGCCAGCTGAGCGATTACTACACGCGCGGGCCGGTTGGCTGCAACGCAGGGGTGCCGGGGGCTGGTCCAGACACTGGTTTGTGCTGCGAGGCGCCGCCCTGCTCTACTTCAGGGACCCTCACGCTGAACACAGAGGACTAATGGATGGAGTCATCGACCTCAGTGGCGTAGCAAGAGTAGCGGACCTACCAACCTCCGCCTCTACCAACGGTTATGCTTTTGAAACAAAGGTATTTCAGATTCCCTGTAGTAATCTAGTACACTTATACCTACGATTGACAGTTATAAAACGTATGTATAATTTTTTGCAGACGTGGGACGGAAAACATATAGTTCTATCTGCGGTGACAGCGGGTATCAGAGCTAATTGGGTTGCGGCCATTCAAAGAACAGCCGGTCTTTCTGACTCTGGCCCTCTTACGTTGATACTTCGAGAAGACACGGTAGACCAAACATCGGAGTCGTCGACTTCCCCAGTCACACCAGTAACGCCTATCACAGGGCGGTCGGCGCCATTTTCGTCAGACGAGGAATATAGAACAGCGTCAGAGGGAGGAAGAAGAGATAGCGCCGACTGGGGAGACGTTGTCGCACCACAGCCTCCACCGTCTCCAATTCTCAACCGGACACCGATATCCAAAGTTAAAGAGAAAGTGCGTGCCCGAAGTTGTCACCAAATACAAGCTAGAATCGACAGTCCTAAAGAAGATAAAGACGAACTTGACACCAAAGAAAAAGAACTAAACGACGTAAACGAAACCGAAAAACCCTCCGAAGCACGTAAGCGCAGTTATGTAGCGACCATCGACAAGCAATCAATTGAAATTGAAGGCCTACGTAAACAGCTAAAATTGGCGCTTAGCGATGTCAACTCAGCTGAATCCGAACTTGCCAGATTACGAAAGCTTAAATCGGAGGCAGCTATGAGAGAACAGAAAATGGAAGATCTAGTTACTACCTTGCAAAAGAAGGAAGAAGAACTAATAGTGAGAACAAAAGAAGCGGAGAGCTTAAACACTATTAAGCAGCTCTATAGTCAAGATAAGACGATGTGGGAGAATAAATTAACCGAAACGCAAAACTTTTTAAAGGAATCTACTGAGCACTGTGAGCTGTTAACGAGACAGCTTACATCTGCACAAGAGACGATAAAACAGCTACAGAGAGAGCTTAACGATTTAAATGAGAAACTTCTCAGGAGTGTCAAAGAAAACGAAAACTTGTATTCTAGAATAAAAGATCTAGAGGCAAGAGTTGCAGCAGAATCGCCAACTAGAGAAAAAAGGAAAAGCATAGGTTCTCTCAGCGATCTTGCGAACATTAATCACGATTTAAATATAGATTCTTTAGAAAAAACCAGACTGATAGAAGAATATGTAGAATTAAGGGATAGGTTTTCAAAAGCTATCCAAGAAATTAAAGCTATGAAAAAAGAACTCCGAGAGTCGCATAATATGTACGACGAACTCGAAATTACAAATATGAAATTAAAAAATGAAATGAAGTTGAGGGAACAGTGCAGTAGATCCGAGATCGATCTAATGGCTGCTCGAATTTTAGACTTGACGCAAAAGCTAACCGCCTCTGATAAACAAGTCCGGACATTAAAACATAAAATACAAAAGTCAGAGTCAAGAGAAAAGAGACGCAGCTTGTCATTAAAAGGAAGGGAATCTTTAACTTTGGGAAAAGAAGTAGAGGAAAAGTTAACTGAACTAGAAAATAAAATCACTTTGCTGGAGACAGGAGAGATTGTACCAACTATAAATTCCCCCTCTAAAAGTGCATCCCCAGCCAAAGAAAAAGCTTCTAAGTCTGATAGTCTGTCTGATGAAAAACGTATGAAAAGGTTAGCCGCGCGGCTAAGGAGGAAATCCCTCGACAGCGCGACGAGCTCCGAACCGATGAAGATGCTCGTCCGGCTCAGCTCGCTAGAAACTAAAGTGGCCTCCGCTCTGGAGAACCGACGCGACCTTACCAACTCCTGCGAATCTCTCAGTCAAGCGACGAGATCCACCGATAGTCCTATTTTCAACGACACCCCCGACAGTTCCACAGTCGGCACACAATCGCAGAGGCATCTTCTCGACAGATTGCAAAGTCTCGAGAGCGTCGTCATCCACTCGAGAAACAAAGTGAACGAGTGTCTCTGCCAGATGAGCGCGATGCGCGCGGCTAAGTCTAGAAGATCGCCGTCCCCCAGTCTCGAAAAGAAATACAGTATACGATCGATGGAGAAGTGTCTCACCGAAGTCAGCAAGAGACTCCAGGAGTGCTTCGACCGTTGCGTAATCGGCGGCGAGAAGACCGAATCGAGCGAGCAGGAGATAGACGACGGAGTTGCACGAGCGGTCGCGCAGCTCGAGGAGCGCCTGCGGACGAAGCTGCTCGAGATCTCGAGGAGGAAGGCGGCGCTGTACGAGGCCGGCGAGCTGACGCAGCGGCGAAGCCTCGAGCTGCTCGCGGAGAAGCTCGCCTACGAGGCCGTGCTCGTCGGCAAGATCCAGGAGGCGCTCAATGCCGCCGACGGCGGGGCGTTCTTCGCGCGGCTCGTGCGCGCCGAGATCGCCGAGACCGACCGGTTAATCGATGACCTGCGGCGCCGAGTCAACGGGGAAGCCCCGCGGGCGGCCGGTGCGACCAGGAGCTCACTCGACCACCTCGCGCGGATACTGTCGCGGCGCATCGACCTCGCCGACGCCTCGCGGGAGGCGCGGCCGAGACGTGTACATCTCGCAATTCACGAGGCCGACCTCGATGCTTTAAGAGCAGCGCAGCGGGAGGTCGGCGAGGCTGTCGACCGGTACAAGCGGGAGAGGCTCGCGGAGCTGCGCTCTACGCTCGGAGATGGGGAGGTGGGGGCGGAGGCGGCGCGCAGATGCGGGGAAGCTTGGGCGGCCGCGCGGGACGCGCTCGGTGCGGAGCTGGTGCGGGCCGAGCTGGCGCGGGCGCTGTCTCGGGCCGCGGTGTTGTGCGAGCGGCGACTGGACGACGCGCGGGACTCACACCTGACGCTGGTGGCGCAAGACCGCGCCGACCTCGAGCTTTGGTGGAGCGCCGCGCACGACCGCCTGCGCGCTGAAATGGAGGACGTGGCGAGGGAGCTGGCGGGCGCGAGCGGGGGTAGCGTCGGCAGCGGGGTGCGGGCGGGGTCGCCGGCCCCGGGCGCGCTGGCGGCGCTGGCGGAGGTGGTGGCGCTGCGGGCACTGGTAGACGCGCGCGTGGCGGTGCTGGAGGGCACGCACCGCGCCGCCGGGCCCGTCAGCGAGGACGCGCTCCCCTGCGCCGGGGATGCCGTCTCCTCGCTGGAGGCCGACCCCGCCGAGGAGGCGGAGTTCGTGTACCTGTTCCAGCGCTTCTCGAACGAGTGCCGAGCGCTCTTCTCCAGTGACTGTTCCGGCAACAGTGAAGACTCGATGAAGATCGGCGAGAGCCTCGAGCGGGTGGAGGCTGCGGTGGCAACGGTGGCGCGGCGGCTGGCGGGGGAGGAGGGGGTGGAGGAAGACGAACCGCGCGAGGAGGGGGAGGGGGGGCGATCGGTGCTGGAGCGCGTGGAAGCGCTGCGTCGCCGCGTCGAGGCTCTGCAAGCGCTGGTGCCCTGCCAGCACTGCAAGCAGCTACAGGACGCGTTAGACAGGTATTCATTTGACCTAACAAATCCTTACATACGGCAAAAGAAATTTTCTTTATGCGTAATGCAACTTTCTCAGTTGTACAGTAAAAAAAATATAATAAACTGTTTCGGATCTGTAATATAAATGCGTTCAATAAATAAATAAATTAATTAAGAATCTTGTTTCTATTTTTTATTTTTGTAAAATTGTAATAGCTTATATCAATATTGTTTAATCCAAGATTACTTTTCACTAAAACATTTATTATGAAAAGTTGGTCCTTCGAGCCGGATTTCCAAACACGTATCAATTGCACATGGAAATAAACACTAAAACCTGTGTTCTATAAATTAGGCTTCAGGCTGAGCGCGCGCGCGGCGAGTGTGCGCTGGCACAGCAGGCGGGCGCATTAGCCGCGGCGAGACGTGCGCGGGCGCAGCTACAAGCGCAGCACGAGCGCGAGCGGGGCGCGCTACGGGAGCGCGCGCGCACGCTGCAGCGCCGCCTCGCCGCGCTCGACAGCGAGTACGCTGCGCAGCTGGACAACCTGCGCGCTGCCTACCAGGTGCGTGTCCCCCTCCCTAACAGCTACAAGCGCAGCACGAGCGCGAGCGGGGCGCGCTACGGGAGCGCGCGCGCACGCTGCAGCGCCGCCTCGCCGCGCTCGACAGCGAGTACGCGGCGCAGCTGGACAACCTGCGCGCTGCCTACCAGGTGCGTGTCCCCCTCCCTAACAGCTACAAGCGCAGCACGAGCGCGAGTGGGGCGCGCTACGGGAGCGCGCGCGCACGCTGCAGCGCCGCCTCGCCGCGCTCGACAGCGAGTACGCGGCGCAGCTGGACAACCTGCGCGCTGCCTACCAGGTGCGTGTCCCCCTCCCTAACAGCTACAAGCGCAGCACGAGCGCGAGCGGGGCGCGCTACGGGAGCGCGCGCGCACGCTGCAGCGCCGCCTCGCCGCGCTCGACAGCGAGTACGCGGCGCAGCTGGACAACCTGCGCGCTGCCTACCAGGTGCGTGTCCCCCTCCCTAACAGCTACAAGCGCAGCACGAGCGCGAGTGGGGCGCGCTACGGGAGCGCGCGCGCACGCTGCAGCGCCGCCTCGCCGCGCTCGACAGCGAGTACGCGGCGCAGCTGGACAACCTGCGCGCTGCCTACCAGGTGCGTGTCCCCCTCCCTAACAGCTACAAGCGCAGCACGAGCGCGAGCGGGGCGCGCTACGGGAGCGCGCGCGCACGCTGCAGCGCCGCCTCGCCGCGCTCGACAGCGAGTACGCGGCGCAGCTGGACAACCTGCGCGCTGCCTACCAGGTGCGTGTCCCCCTCCCTAACAGCTACAAGCGCAGCACGAGCGCGAGTGGGGCGCGCTACGGGAGCGCGCGCGCACGCTGCAGCGCCGCCTCGCCGCGCTCGACAGCGAGTACGCGGCGCAGCTGGACAACCTGCGCGCTGCCTACCAGGTGCGTGTCCCCCTCCCTAACAGCTACAAGCGCAGCACGAGCGCGAGCGGGGCGCGCTACGGGAGCGCGCGCGCACGCTGCAGCGCCGCCTCGCCGCGCTCGACAGCGAGTACGCTGCGCAGCTGGACAACCTGCGCGCTGCCTACCAGGTGCGTAACAGTACGAGGCCGCTACTTCTTATGAGTCGCGGCACGAAACTCTAGCACTGACTAAAATAGTTTTAACTATCTAAAAAAATGTAAATATAAAATAATATAATATAAAAAGTCAAACTAAATAAATAAAAACAACATCAATGTTATTTTTAGGTATTTAACTTCTCGATTCCTTAATCCGCATATGCCATAAAACATACCATGCAGCATCTAGAATCGATACCAAACAGACCATTCACTGTACATCCGTGGTTGTCTAGTCTAGGGCAACCGTGCGAGTTGCGATTCAAATTTTGATTCAAAATTCGAGTCTCAGTTCGTCATCAGCGTAGCATCCTGAAATATGACATATGTGATTTACGAAAATTTATCGAATTGATCGAAAGCCAAGCCAAACAAGTAAGGATTTCTGTTGTTGAATGGCGCCAAAGTAACACGGCATAATTTCGAATTGTATTTTTTCCTACACTATATGATCTAGGAGGGATGATGTAACAGACAAAACATGATTATACCATTTTATTATAGCAATCAATCGAAGCAAACATTTCCAATAAAAAAAACACCTTCTATAATTAAAAAATAATCTGATTACAGTATTAAATAAACCACAAAACATTGTGATACTTATTGTGAACATGTTACGGTGCAGAGTGCCGTGGCAGCGGACACGCACGGCGATGGATTGCGCGCGCGCTACCAACAAGAGATCGAGCAACTGCGCGCGCTCTGCGAGAAGGGACTGCTTGCTATGGAGAGCTCGCACCGCCGCATCGTGCGAGAGATGGAGGAAAAACATCGCGCCGAAAGAGATCAACTCAGGTAATACCTAATTATGGTATTTCTAGAACTTTCTACCTTTAGTAGATATACAGAATTCAAGCGTCGCGCGCTCTGCTTGCTCCGGAGATCTCACTCCGCGCAGCGTGTGAGAAATGCTCAGGTATACATTATTACGTGTAGTTTCTATATCTATATATATATATAATTCAAAGGTGACTGACAGACATAGTGATCTATCATCGCACAGCCCAAATCACTGGACGGATCGGGCTGAAATTTGGCATGCAGGTAGATGTTATGACGTAGGCATCCGCTAAGAAAGGATTTTGATCAATTCTACCCCCAAGGGTATAAAAAAGGGAATGAAAGTTTGTATGAAACTTTGTCAATTTTAAACCGATCGGGCTGAGACTTTGCATGCAGATATAAGAAGAATCATAGATGAATGTCATTGTGTATAATACAAGCCTGAGAACGAAAACTGTAGTCTACACTTCAGCTCTACACCGAAGCGAAGCGAGGGCGGGCCACTAGTTTGATATAATTCCAGCACCTCACTTGGTCGTATTGGCTATACATATACATACATGCTTTGTTTTTGCTAAAATTCTTAAGTTGATAGCTGACGTTTAGGCTAAGTTCAGTGGTCGCGCGTCGTCGTGCGTATGAATTTTCCAAAACATTATATAGGACTGTTCAGATGACCATGCGTTAAATTTTGATCAGGAGAACGCTTTTTAGTTTTCATATAATTATTTACAGGCTCTGTGATTGCAAGAATGTTATCTGACTCAATTTTAATGTTTTCACAGGCTGGACAAAGAACAAGCGTTGGCTGAAGAGACGCGCGCCACACTAGCGGCGCTGGACGCGATGCGAAAGGCGCACGAGAACGAGGTGCGCCGCGAGGTCGACAAGTTCAAGGCGGAGTTCCTGAGCCGCGGCGCCTCGCACGACCTGTCGCAGCTCAACTCCAGGCACCAGTGAGTGACTGATACTGTGACATTACTCTTAACTCATTCGATCATTCAGTTCAAGGCGGAGTTCCTGAGCCGCGGCGCCTCGCACGACCTGTCGCAGCTCAACTCCAGGCACCAGTGAGTGACTGATACTGTGACATTACTCTTAACTCATTCGATCATTCAGTTCAAGGCGGAGTTCCTGAGCCGCGGCGCCTCGCACGACCTGTCGCAGCTCAACTCCAGGCACCAGTGAGTGACTGATACTGTGACATTACTCTTAACTCATTCGATCATTCAGTTCAAGGCGGAGTTCCTGAGCCGCGGCGCCTCGCACGACCTGTCGCAGCTCAACTCCAGGCACCAGTGAGTGACTGATACTGTGACATTACTCTTAACTCACTCGATCGTTCAGTTCAAGGCGGAGTTCCTGAGTCGCGGCGCCTCGCACGACCTGTCGCAGCTCAACTCCAGGCACCAGTGAGTGACTGATACTGTGACATTACTCTTAACTCACTCGATCGTTCAGTTCAAGGCGGAGTTCCTGAGTCGCGGCGCCTCGCACGACCTGTCGCAGCTCAACTCTAGGCACCAGTGAGTGACTGAAACTGTGACATTACTCTTAACTCACTCGATCGTTCAGTTCAAGGCGGAGTTCCTGAGTCGCGGCGCCTCGCACGACCTGTCGCAGCTCAACTCTAGGCACCAGTGAGTGACTGAAACTGTGACATTACTCTTAACTCACTCGATCGTTCAGTTCAAGGCGGAGTTCCTGAGCCGCGGCGCCTCGCACGACCTGTCGCAGCTCAACTCTAGGCACCAGTGAGTGACTGAAACTGTGACATTACTCTTAACTCACTCGATCATTCAGTTCAAGGCGGAGATCCTGAGTCGCGGCGCCTCGCACGACCTATCGCAGCTCAACTCCAGATACCGGTGAATGATTGAAACAGTGATAATTAGCCAATGGGGAAGATAACTGTCAATTTATTTATTTAGATAGATAGATAACACTTTATTGTGCACACCACATTAAATATTACACACTAGGACAAAACTTATAATAGTGAACAATTGGCGTTCTCATCGCTATAATATATTATTTATTTAGAGGCGAAAATGTCGCATGGCCCATAACAACAAACAACAAAGCGAGACAGCTGTCCAAGTCAAAAGAAAAACTGGGAAATTCCGATAGACTTGGGCTGCATTCCAAACCTACGCCCCAGTTGTAACAAATGTCAACTTTGACGTAAGTTTCATTTTATATCAAAATTCAAACGTTAAGGTAAAAAGTTACACTCAGAGCATAGGTTTAGAAAGCAGCCTTGACGTTACAGGTTCCTTGTTATGGGCCAAACATACAAAACCCCATCTGCTTTTTCTTCATCATTGAATATTAAAATGTCCAGTTTTAAATAAGATTTATAAATGGGAAAATTTTGTATTTAATCGTAACTGGTTTTTTTACGTATATTTCTTCCGGCTGAGAGTTTCCTCACCGCCCGTAATCCGGAGATGCTGTAGAAGTCGTCAGCTCCCAACAGTGTATACAAAAAAGAAAAAGTCGTTAACGGATCTCGGAGTACCCTTAGCATGAATCGAAGCGTAAATGTCAAGGAATTTTATATGGAAGATTTTTAATTCTTGTAACGTTCTTTGTGGCACTTCTCAAATTGCCATAAATTCAACTATTACAATTCGATATTGGTTCGTGCTATGGGTAATGTTTCAAGGTTCACAATTAAATGAGAAAATTTGACTTTTTGCGGTGACTTGAAGTTTCTTGATCTTTATGTATCGTTTTCTATAGCCGAGAAGCAAGGTCTTGAGATGTTTACCTTTTACCAAATCCAAATTGTTTGTAACCTTAAAGCTGCACAGTTTTAACCGTTCCCATTTCCAATTCTCCAGGCAAGAGATGGAGGAGATCAAGCGCGAGATCCTGTCGCTGTCGGAGAAGTACTCAGTGAAATGCGTGGAGTCGGCCGCATTAGAAGAAAGACTCGCGGCCGCCACGCAGCAACTAGCGCACGCGCGCAACCACATCATGCAACTGGACTCCAGGTCAGATACACACACACATACTACACTACACTACACTCGTACATACACACACACACTACACTCATACGTACCCACACACACACTACACTACACTCATACGTACTCACACACACACTACACTACACTCATACATACTCACACACACACTACACTACACTCATACATACTCACTCACAGCCACACGGCCGCCACGCGGCAACTAGCGCACACGCGCACATGCAGCTGGACTCCAGGTCAGATCATACACATTACCATTGGCCTAGCCCGGAATTTTCCCTAGGGGGGACAGCTCTCCATTTAAAGTTACATTCTTAAATTAATAAACTG
Organism: Chilo suppressalis; assembly: GCA_902850365.2. Lineage (NCBI taxonomy): Eukaryota > Metazoa > Arthropoda > Insecta > Lepidoptera > Crambidae > Chilo > Chilo suppressalis. The sequence goes on along the minus strand of OU963899.1, from coordinate 4,211,753 downwards.
CTAAAACAAATTTCAATTGTCGAATTTCAGAGTGGGCAGAGAGGGTAGGCAAGGCCCCATCCTTGCTCCCCCATAGCCACGCCCATGCACACTACACCACACATTACCTATCTTACTTATCACTCATAACACTCACTATATAGACACTTCTGTGAGTTATTAAGTCCGATCTGTATCAGACTTCATAGTAACTAATTACCTATTTACAAATATCGATTACTACTCACTCTATATTACCGGACAGATACAATTCACACTCAACCACAGATTTTATATCGGATCGTTTTTTGTTTTCCATTTCATATTCTCAATTAAATTCCCACTATCATCATCTTAGTAGAATAACGAATCTAGGAGATCCTGCTTATGGCTGTAGCTTGTGTATATCTTTCTTTCAGAATTGAAAAGAACAAAACATACTCCACCCCTGCTTCCAATGCAAAACTTTCAACAGTATTAACTCACCTTTGTACATTTTATTTGCAGAAATAAGCAACTCCGCGCCCACATAATATCGGAAGCGAACGAAATGAAGAACGGCGAAGCGTCCTCACTCGGGCAACTCATCGAGGAGACTGCTCCGGTGAGTCCACACTCACTGTTGCTCACTAAAAGTCACCGTACTCACTGAACACGCTTGTTGCTATTCGACGCTTGAGTCGCGCTCATCGCACTATTAGAGCATACGCGCCCACGCTTGCATTACGTCATCGCACGTATCACGATCATCCATTTCAATTGGTTACATTTAAATTCTTACAACAATTATTAGTTCAAAAAACGACTTGAAATATCAATCAAATTAGACAACTGCCTTCTTATTTCTTGTAAATAAATTTTAAATTGCTATTAGAATGATGTTTTCCAAATCACGCACGAACTGAACTAATTCCCTCAATTGGTGTCCAAATTTATTTATTGAATTAAGTAAAGTGAAGTTGAACCCAAATAAACAGTGTGGACGGATTTCGACGATATTTTTTTTGGGATCTCATATGTGTCAGTAAACATTGCATCAATTACCTGTTATGCGAAAACAGTTACTAATTTAGCGCATTCTTAGTCCCTGAGCGAGTGTCATGGCAGCTAGAAGCGCATACTATCGTTACATATGCTGTCTCCTTCACACTATAGTTCGAACCGTTTTATTTTAATGCTAGCTTAGCTAAGTACAAACCTGACTCGTGTTTCCACGTAGTTTGAACCTATGTTCCTTACAACCGAGATCCGTCCATACCATTTATTGTTTGGGTTGATCCGCAGGCCTATTATTTGACTAGCGACGAATTTGCAAATTAGTTACACGTTACAAAATTGCTTGACGAAAATAGTCCCTCAATTTGGTGCTAAAATAAAATTTTAAATGTAAACTACACTACACTATAAATAATGTGATTCGATGGCGTTTTATTACAAAATAAAAGTGAGCCGTCACGGGACGCCCGGCAGATTTGAAACACTAGCCGGTTTACGATAAATACACACGGAGAATTGCTCGGGATGCGTGCGGTAAAAAATGATATAAATCCTACCTCGAAGGGCGCTGGCGCCGTACTGATCGGCGAGTAGTTGAGCACTAGTATATATTGCATTTTACGGGCGAGCGTCGCCACACCAGAAATCGGTTTTACGTGCGCCAAAAGATGTGTCACATCAATAGTGCATCAAACTCAGTCGCGGAACAGTCATTAGTTGCTTCAGCTTACGTAATAGGCCTGCGGTAGTTGGTCCTTCGAGCCGGACGCGCGAGGGTCGGGGGCGGGGGAGTAGTTGAGGTCGGGCGTGGTGGTCGTCACTGGCTGTATACTGGCTGTACTGTGGTCGTGGTGCACTAACAGCATGGGGCGGAGGCGCCGCTGTGGGCGCACCTGAGGCAGCTGGCCGCAGCCTGGCGCCGACATCATAGGCACACAGGTAACGGAGCTAGACCGATCCACTTTAAAAGTTTGTCATTCGAATATATTTGGTTGCTAAATTACTCGCGCGATCAAAATCAACAGAAGTAGATACTTGAAAAGTTTGTCTTGTCATTCGGACGTATTTGGCTATTAAATTACACGCGATTGAAATTATAATCTGTTTTAGGCATTAGTTTACATCTGCTGTGGACACAGCGAGGATTCTTGGGCGCCTGCTATCTATAACTACGTAGTATTGGCAAATGTAGCAGTATTGGCAAATGTATCTTAAGAAGTCAAAGACTTTTTAAGAAACTTTCTGTGTAAAAATGTTTTTCTCGTTAATGTCGAATGTTAATTTTTTTATGAAACAATTTTTGAGTACACCAACAAATGTAACCTACCCTACATTTTTTAGGAATAGGGCTGAACTAAATATTATTTATAATGATACTTTTTACATTTTATTTGATATCAAAATAACACTATCATTTCACAGCTACGTATATTTTCAAAATTAAATGAGAATTTGTGAGCAGGTACTACGCATTTTTTACAGTTAACAGCTTACATTTAGTTTTAAGTTTTACATTATTTCATTACATCCTTAATCTAAATAATAATTTAAAATAAAGAGGTTTGCTTTGCACTCACTGGGTTTTATACGAGTTTGGTGTGGTTTAAATTATTGCACGGTCGTGGTATTTTAAGTTTGAACTGTATTATAATAAATATATCTTATATTGTACTTATAGACAACTAAATTCTAATTTACCAAATTAATCAATAAATTAAAAATAGTTTTGTGTGAGTTACCGTACAGAAATCTTTGATTAGTAACTGGATAGATAACACACAGCTTTCTGACACGATATCAGTTGGGCAAGTGTTGATCAATAGTACCCTTAGTAAAAACCCTTAAACCAATATCGATTTCGAATAGTTGAATTCGATGTCAATATGTGTCAAATGTCAAGAAGTAATTAAAATTTTAACAGCGCAGCGCAGCGTAAAAGAATGTAATAAGTTCTCGTTACGTCCGCTTAAAAAGTTTAATTTATTTATTGAAAAAAACAAAAAATAAATTAAACGTTACGTTACGTAAAATCTTCTTTCCGTTACGTAAAATCGTCCATACAAAACTTTTTGACATCTGACGTATGTCGAGATCGAATTCAACTATTCGAATTCGATATTGGGTCGCGCTAAGGGTACAGTTTTATTTTAGGTAATATTAATAACAGATTTATTTTAAAATAGTTTTATGTGAATCACCGCACATAAGTCTTTGTTTAGTAACTGGATAACACAGCTTTCTCACACGATGTCCTTTGGAAAAATTATGATCGGGGAGGTAACAGTGGTGTATTGTGCAGGGGAAATCGTCGCGAGCGAGTCCCCTGCTGGAGGCGGTGCGGCCGGCGCGGCCCGCCAAGATTCAGTTCGCGAAGACAGAGAGCACCAGGAACATGCAGCTCTCACCCGTCCAGGTAAATGTTACCTTCATCGTCAGCCTATTAATGTCCCCACTGCTGGGGCACGGGCCTTCCCTATGGATAGAATAGGGAGTTTGGGCCATGACCCACCACTCAGGCCCAGTGTGGATGCAGATGCAGCCGGGACTAACGGCTTAACGTGCCTTCCGAAGCACGGAGGAGCTCGAGATAGTAAATTTTTGGCCACCCATCCAATGACCGACCACTGCCAAAGTTGCTTAACTTCAACGATCGCAGCCGATTAGTCTTTTTCGTTGTGCATTTGTAAATTATGTAAAATACAAAATTAAAATGATAAATTCACAATTCACGCTTAGAAACACGATATGACTGACACTCACCGAACATTTGTTTTCTGATGGCGATTTTTTTATTATTAATATCCCCTTGCTGAAGGAACAGGCCTTAACTATGAATGAAATAAGGATGGACTTTGACCCTACTTGTAAGCCTAGTACGAATTGGTGAATGCTGACTACTGAAGATCAGCCGTTCCTTCGTGCTGCAGAAGGCACGTAATATCATGTACGTGCTTTCTGTAGCACGAAGGAACTTGAAACAACAAATTTTTGGTCACCTCTACTATGGCCGGCCATTGTAAAAGTTGCATAACCTATAACCTCCATCGATCCCTTCCCTCTGATCTGATGACCTCTTTATGATCAACAAGCTGTGCCCCGCGGTTATTAGGTATATTTTCCTACAGTAAAACGTAGCCTATGTGTTTATCCAGAATTCACCTAACTCCATACCAAATTTTATTTAAATCGCTTCAGCCGTTCGTGAAAAGTAACAAACATACACACTCACAAACTTGCCTTTATAATATTAGTGTGATGATCATAAAAAGGAGGTCATCATCAGCCTATTGATGTTCCCACTGCACAAGCCTTCCCTATGTTTGGAATAGGGAGATTGGGCCATGACCCACAATGCGGGCCCAATGCGGATTGGTTGGTGCTAACGACTGCAGATACAGCCGGGACCAACGGCTTAACGTGCCTTCCGAAGCACTGAGGAAGTCGAGATAGTAAATTTTTGGTCACCCATCCAACTATCGCAGCCGAACGCGTCATCGATTACCTTTTGATCATAGTACATTTAATTTAATCGTGTTTTCAATGTCTAGAACTAAAAGCGTCGCAGCGCTGCTCGGCGAGCGGTCGCGCGACAATGTCGCCGCTCGTGGGGATGGTCGCTGAGCGGAAAAAGCGCTTCGAGCTGTGACCTGCGGGCAGCGTACAGCTATACTACTTCACCATGCAGCGCTACAAACGCTGCATAGCGCTTAAACGCGTAGCCAAAGTGCACGAGTTGTGTTCACTCACGCATCCTGGCCACTTAGCTTAACGTCCCGCCCCAAATGTTTATTCTATACATTTAATCAAATGTTTATTATATTAGATCGTATTAACATGACATTATTGTAACCACCTGTATGAAGTATATTTACATGACAGGGAATGTTTGTGGTTTTACCACGTTCCGTTATCTAGTGGTAAGCTGTGTGAGGCAAGGGCCGAGAATGCCTTTGATATGTGCGGTTTTGTATCATTATTATATGACTTATTGTAACCCCAAATATGATATTTTATCTATGTAAATGTATTCAGGTAGTAAGGATGTGTCACAAAATGTATACTAACTATGTATGAGCCCGTAAGATGCGGCTGCTCGAAGGACCAACTAGAGGTCATTTGCAATTATGTTTTATTTGTATTCTACTTAAGCGTCCAGTAATGAGTTTCGTCTTAAATTATTGTTATCGAAGTACTGACTCCGTAATTATAATGTTTAGTGTTAAGTTACTTTCTTAAGACCAAAAAGCATGTTTCCCTATAAGAAGTGGCCAGATTGTTTTCCCACCCACCACACAAATTGTATATAACGTTACGTATTGTTTTTTACTTTGTAATTTTAATTAACTATAGTCTGTACATTCATTCTACTATTTAAAAGCCTGTTCTTTCTTTTATTTAAGTCCTTTCACTAATTTCCTAAGTTAGACGTAGTGAGTTGGTTAGTGATGTTACGAGTACTTGTAAAAAAAAATTAAATACTTTTATTTTTTATTGTAAATACTAACGGTTCTTTCACCTGTCGTGACCATTTCTCTAGTGTACCGTATTTCGTTTTAATCTTTAAGGAATCGTTACCAAATATTTTTTCGTATTTATGACGTTCGCACTTTATTGGGTGTTAGGGGCGCGCGACGATGTACGTCTCGTGAGAACCTCCGCGAGATCATTATACGTACGAGTGAAATATATTTTAAAAATATATCTTAACTGTGCCTTGTTTATTATAATGTTTTCGGTATGACGAACTATTATTATCATTGAATATTAGTTATGTCACAACATTAGAGACGGTATCCTTATGCATGGACTCGCGCGCCTGTTCATTTATTTTTTGTCTAGATTTATACGTCACATAGTCCTACGGACATTGAAGAGAATTGTATTCGACATGTAATAGAGACTTTATGAAATGTTCCACATGATTTATTTATGCGCGAGACGAAACATTATAATATTGTGACGTACGCTTTCGGCATCAATGAGTTTGTTTTAAAAAAAGAAGTATTATTTGATATCAGAGGCTAACGTGCAGTTCGCGTATGTCACAATAGCAAATGCGCAACGCATTATTTTTTTTGTAATATTGATAGATGAATATTATATTGTTTTTTTAAACATTAACACATTATTTAGACGGTTGAAGTTTGACGTTTTTTTTTTCAGTTTTATCACTGTACCTTAACCTGTGTCATTGTGTGTTAACTCGTTACCAGTTTTCGATGTGGGCATTTTGAAATCCGTCTTCCGAACACGTGCTTCTCGTATATATTTCACTTTGTTGTGTATAGTGTGACACCGGGTGGGGTTCGTTGGGGACATGTGTCCGTGACTCTGGGGCCCTAGTTGTATCGTATTGCTCAATATTATCTAGTTGCCCTTTAGTAAGAGAATTAAATGATAAAAATACCAAACGATCGCCCCGTGTGATGGACACCGGTCCCAGCGTGACACCACCCAATAGATATGTTACGACTCTCCTCCCCTCTATCAGTTGACGTTGTGTTGGTTTATGTAACAAAGATTTTAAAAATAAACTACTTAATACAAAATTCTAGTTTCATTTAATACTCATTTAAGCGTACACACAGTTCCTTAAGGCAAGTCGTTGACTATCATAAAACTATAATTTAAAATCTAAATTGCTATAAATTATTTGTGCATATGGTAAGAACATTAAATAAATATCTAAATTGTTAGATTCATAATGAACATTGAGTTTTGGAATCGATATTAAGTTATGTTATTAAGCATAGTAAAACTTAGGCCCGTATTATAGAAAGATTCTCAGTAATGAAACTAGTCTTGAGCATAGTTAGAAAGGGATGTCGCTATGTGCTATATATAGCGACATCCCTTTCTAACTGTATTCAAGTTAAGATCAACACTTCGATGTCATTGTAATACAGGCCTTAGTCCCATTTGAAATCATAATTTTTTAAACAGAAATAACACGAAAAACCTAGTATTGATAATTTAAAAACCAGCTGATACAATTTGACAAGTGAAACGGGCGCGTTCCATTTTACCAAAATAAATATAAGGTAGAAATAGAATACTATAGAACAAATTGCACTAATAAGGTAAGTTTGCGTACTGTCTCATTCTCAATTTGAGGACGACACAATAGTTTGTGGTTTAGTGTAACTCACAATTATTTTTTATTGGTAGAAACCTTCTGGAGCTGAGTACACATACAAGTGGAATAGTCTTGACCGTCACATTCATGTATTTTCACCGATAAATCATTTTGAGGTTGTGTTCTGTTGTTTATAGAAAAACACATGTAGTTTTTGTTATTGTTCAAAGTAAGGAGGTCCTTTTTTAGCCATTTAGAAATTTTTGTGGCTACCTCAAATACTGATTTCCACGACGACTCCGAAAACACGATCGCAGTATCGTCGGCATAGGAAAATACTTTGCCTCTCCCAATGTTAATATTTGTTAGGTCGTTTATAGTGTCGGACTGAGGGCACTTCCCTGAGGTACACCGGTATAATGCTACACAGACATTATAGCTCAAGAATCTTCATCATATCAACCTTACGACAATCGCTGACTAGTACCACATCCGCTGACTCTTATTCTTTATTAATAATTTATTATTGTTATTTAAATGGTAAGCCAATTTCTGGTATCTCACTTTGCCATATGCAAAATAGTCATCAAGCGTCATCGAGTTTCGGAAACAATCCGCCATACTAGTACATGTCAATGTCCGACTCCGAAACAAGGTCGGGCACAAATCAATCATGTTTTAGTTGTTTACAGTAAGTTTCTCACTTTTGTTTGATACATAATTTTAAACAATCCGCCATACTAGTACATGTCAATGTCTGACTCCGAAACAAGGTCGGGCACAAATCAATCACGATTTAGTTGTTTACAGTAAGTTTCTCACTTTTGTTTGATACATTATTTTACAATCTTGGTAAACATTCATAAACCTTTGTCACTTCCCCGCTTATAACTCTATGAGTGGTTGATCAGTGGTTGTCTTCTGTTTGGCGAGCTTGGTGCGCCACTCGTTTCGATCCGCCAGTATCTTTCGTCCGTACGATGTGTGAATGTCGCGGAAAGGCACCTTTTTGCGGGCCACCTCTGGTCTGAAGTTCTCTTTGTCTGTAATAAAGATATTAAAATACCACTTCAGTGTAATAAAGAAAATATTATAGAAATCACAAAAAAAATATGTACTTTGTAATGAGGATCCGTAACGATTTTAGCTGAGAATGCAGATTTATAGAGCTAAAGAGTCCATAAATACAGTGATTAAATTTTTGTTCTACGACAAATATTGACGAGGTTATGGCCAAATTATTAAACGAATTGTCCGCCCGCGCTCGTGGTGACTGTGACGTCACAGACCTCTAGCATTCGGGCGCGAGCGTGCATCGAGACGCTACTAAAGTTTGACCGGAGTGAACCACGATCGAGCTCTGTGACGTCACAGGCTTCGGCCGCCTCACCGGCGGCTACCATAAAATTAGTGACTAGTTGTACATGTAATTAGTTACTGATAATAGCTACCATAAAATTAATTACAAAAAAATGTTATTGCAATGAATGAACTGATTTTGATGATTTAAAAAGTATATTGATTAAAAAGCTTATTAGATCATTATACTGTTGATTTAGAGTGGATTTGCTGACCTAGTAATGATCCTCCTTCAGACTTTACTGTTCAAAAAATTTAGCTCTATAAATGGCTGTAATTAAAAAGAAATTAGAAAGAATTTAATGATAACTTTCTGCTACCTAAGTGGATTCATAATAGTGAAAGTGGTCCAGATAATCAGTCTTGCTTGAAAATACTGTGACTGTCATTCAAAACTAATGAAATAATAACATTACTTACGATGTCGACTGCCCTGAACAGTTTTACTTTCACTTCCTTCAAGTCCTCTGTTGAAGGGGTTGTACCGCTGGCCCCTCGGAGGCACCTTTGGTTCTTCCTCAGGTGGTGTGATGGTTACCAGAGCTGCTGCTTCTGCAGCTGCTTCAGCTACAATTTAAATATATGATTTTATAGCTCCACTGACTTGCAAAACTTGTAGTACTACAATAGCATGATATATATTTTAAAATGGGTCTTAGTTATATTCTGATGTCAGATCAAAACCAATAACCGCCTTATTCCAAAACAAGGGCTAAAGTTGGTTTTGGTTTAAACCTAATGTTGTCTCTGTCTTATTTTTAGCAAACAAAAGTGGCAGCATCCAGGTTTAACTTTAGTCTAGGTTTTGTAGTTTATGAACATGCAGTTATAAGGCTCTTTATTACAGAGACAGTAGGTAATTATAGTAAGTACAGATAATTGCAATATCTTATTAAACACCACATTTAATAATGGCTCAGACCTTTTTGTTGTTGCATGTAACTTTTTTAAGTTTTAATAATACTTTCCAGGAGGACTTGAGGAGCTCAATGGTTAGCGCGTTCGGCTGCGACCGTTGAAGTAAAGCAACTTTCGCAGTGGTCGGTCATTGGATGGGTGACTTAAAATTTATTATCTCGAGCTCCTCTGTGCTTCTGAAGGCACGTTAAGCCGTTGGTCCCGACTGCATCTTCTTCTTCTGTACGGTGGGTGTTTTCTGCAACTCAACACCTGGTGCCTATTTTGTGTAGGACCTGGCTGCATCTGCAGTCTTTAGCACCCCCCAATCCGCACTGGGCCCTCATGGTGGGTCATAGTCATAGCCTTATTCCCTATTTCATCCATAGGGAATGCCTTTGCCCCAGCAGTGGGGACATTAATACGCTGATGATGATGTTAAATACTTTCCAAAAACTTAATATTATCAGTATGAACCTTGTGCTTCATCCAGCTGCCTTTGCAGTTCACCAACCATGAGCTTCATGTAGTCGTAACTGGCACATGCAAGTGCTTTCATCCAGGCCTCCATTGAGGCTTGCGAGTTAGTACACAAGAAGTATGTGCGGCCTCCTTCACATTGGAACACTATCTTGAAACTATATGCTTCTTCTTCAGTCAGTTCTAGAAATATACATTATTGGATCGAATAAATACAGCTGAATTTACACAGAACAGAATAATACTGAAACAGATTTTCAATATCATAATTTAGGAATCATGGGCTCAAAATCACCAAGGTGGAAAATACTGAATTCTGTTTTATGATGCTATAGAGTAATAGCTAAATATATTGATAATTACTCTAAATCATAACTAAACTTATGTTAAACTATATTGACCTTGGCAGAGCATAGAATTAAATACTTTTCTTGAAATTTCAATTTTTAAGTGTGCTATCACTAAAATTAATCATTCGGGGAACGGTATTCGGAAGTTTATAATTAAATAAAAATATATATATATATATTTCATTTTTACCCTTAACGATAACGGAGATACGTCGCCAATAGTACGAACTTAAAAAACTTTGACAAAATTTGGAATTAAAACGTTTTTAAGGACAATGTCGCTGTGAATTAAGCTATATGACTATTTCATGTTCTTAAATTTACAAAATAAGTGAATATCGCTCACTTGCATATAAATAAATCTGCTGTAGCTATAGGGATTCAGCCTGTTTCCAATATTGTCAGACTTTATTCCTAAATAACTTATGTTATAATGGCATTTCTTTGATTTTAGAGGTGTTCCCCGAAATGATGAGGGCATTCATCAAATGACGATATGCAGACAATTAGGGTTTAATTCACAGTTAAATTGAATAATAAGCCAAATTATAGGAAGTAATTGTTATTTATTTATTTGCTATAAGATTTTCTTAACAAGAACTTAATTCTAACTCAATTAAATCACTTTTTTAGTCTCATAATTGATGACACAGCCAAGTAAAACTCTTGACGTCAGTGCTTTAACTGAACATGAAAGGAGGCGTTTCTGCTTCTTAATCCCGTTTTTCTTTACGAAATCTCTCTTGGCTGGACACACCCTACTGACATCATCTCTTTGGAAGAACTCTTTGACTTTTTCGCGAACTTCTTTATTCAAAACAACCTCATGAATTTTGGCGTCAGATTTGAGAATAGTACTGGTTTTCTCTTTTGGCAAAAAACAATTAACCTTATGAAGCAATTTGTATTGCCTTACCATAATCCCGCTAACACATTTTTGAAAAACTACCCTCTCTTTGGATTTTTTTCTCAAATAAAAGATTTCACTTCGATAAATAAAAGATTCTGGCGCACTTCAGGAGGTACGTCAACGTTTTCTAACAATGCATTAACTTTGCTATTGGGAGTTGTAGGGTTCTGAGACTTCACTTCTTTAAGTAAGCTGTATTGTTTTTCTTTATTTGCTTATTCGAACGGTTTTTTTCAGCTTTGTGAGACTCCATATTGCTGTAAAAATAAAGTTAGTATACCTATTGATAACTTTGTAAGCACGACATACACAAAATTGACAGTTAGTAATAGAAAGTACCAATTAGTAACTAAATAGTCATTTGGGGAACAACAACATCATTTAGAGAACGGTCCATCAAATCGGAGAACGTTCCCCAAATGACCGTTCACAAAATGATATTTTCAAATAACCGCGTCTTTTTTAAACGGCAGCCATATTTGACAGCAATTCTTGCTTCCTTAATGTAAAATATTTGATTATAACATTTGTTATACAACACTATAAAAGCTATTATTGCATAATTTTGATTGGAAAACGCGTTCCCCAATTGACGACCTATTGATGTACGCTCTGTAAATAATGAATTGAAAGCCACTTACCACTTATTTTAATTTCATTTGGCGAACTACTTTCTTCACTGCCACTTTGTTTACAACTCTCTCTACAGCTGTTCCATAGACTAAAGAGGGATGCGTTCGAATTTTTTTGTTTCGCGTAATCAAAGCTGCGTTCACTAACATGATGCTTATATTGTCGGACATTATATTTAGACTTAGATTTTTTAAATTCGTTTTTCTTCTTTAATAATGCTTTCAATAATGTAATATTAGATACAATTGAAGGTAAATGGGTATTAATAACCGTTAAAAATGTTTTATTTTATGACTATTTCTGGTGTTAGCTTTTAAGAATTGCCACTTAGGACGCGTTCTCCAAATGATTTTTTGTACTTATTTGTCCATATAAAATGTAATATATAAGACTTTTTAATTATTTTGTGTGATGTGTGGTTAAAGTAAACACAGTTAAGTGTTTACCAATGCTAAAATGTTAAAAAAAATACAGAATTTAGGCATTTATTTGCTGCCGAAGTGGATTTACCACCTTGGTGATTTTGAGCCCATGATTTACTGCCAATGCTACTATCCGGTTTTACAACAACAACACTTTTACTATTCTGATTCATTATGAGATATAGGGCAAGTTGCATTTTTCAAGTTACTTTTTGGAAAACCAACAGCTCACAAACATAATAAAAAATGTATACATAGAAACAGTTGTATTCTTAACATTATGCACAATTATACATTTTGAAGTTAGCACTGCAAACACAATTTATACAATTAAGCCACCTATTTAAAGAAATCTTCAGACATTAAACACCTCCCATTTGACAAACTATTGTGAAATTTATCCATATTTTTTTACTTTACATAAATCCTTTGGACTGTTACATGCTCAGCAGAAAAGAGTTTTAATGGCAGTTTGAGGAGACCAGGGGCACACTGATCGTAGTGCCTAGCAGATTTTGCCAGGCCAAACGGTGATACTTCACACAAGGTTAGGTTAGGTTATGTTAGTGTTGTGAAGATAACATGCAAGCCGAGCGAGCAAAAAGAGTGTGCCTCGGTAGCGGCCGGTGAAGAGCCAGAAAGAAAAATTCATTGATAAAGACCTTTCTACAAAAAAAAACAAGTATTACCTCTTGGGCCCTGGAAGTACAGTTTTACCAATTTCAGTTGAATCAGAAGTTATGGAGAATCTATGTGGCATTTCTGATTTTCAATAGGTACCTTATGTTCTTTTCTTAGAGATAAAAACACTCAAAGGGCAGCAGGTTGGGGCAGAAAAGGCAACAGAGCCCGCTTATCATATGGCGGGCCATACAGTTGTTTGCACTCCTTTTAACAAATAAGCAATAACTAAATAATGACTGACCTATAGTGCATCCTTCCAGGATAATAACTCCGACTGGTTCCTTATCACCTTTTTTGTCGAAATAGAACAAAAGATTCCCTTTTAGTGTGAACCACCGCTTCTGGTAGCTTTTTCCAATTTCGCCTCGCATGTCGAGCCATCCGTCGCGATCTACCGGAGTCGCGGACGACGCGAAAGCTGATAAATTCTTCTCGTTTATTTTCATAATGCACGGCACGGTACCACGGAAAAGTGCTCACACACACTAAACGTCTCGTCTAATTCACGTAAACAATAACTTAGTGCACAATTTTGACCTTGTCAAGTTGTCATCAACCAAACCAACTTTTTAGTGTTATTTATATTATTAGCCGTTTTTTATTGAATATTTACTAAATTATTTTCTAAAGGTAAGATTTTGAAGTGGTAGTTCGCTGAAATCTAAATGTCAGTCAATGTCCTAAGTGTTTTTTTTTTTGTTAAATTCTCCCTTTTCAGGGAAGGCAAGGGGAACAATGCCTAGTCTAGCCTAGTCTTAAGTTAAATTATTCTGTTTTTCTTTTTACATTAGAATGTCGGTGTGACGCATTCTAATGTTTCTTGAAGTGTTTGGCACGAAATGTATCGAGCTGACTTTTTCGATAAGCTTCTGTGAGTAAGTCAATACTACAATAAAATTCTCACGACCGGAATAGCGTATATTTTGACGATTCTACTAATTCTTCAGTTACGCAGACAGTTGTAACACAAAATCACACCAATTTTATTTCACAATATCCACTATGAACGAATTTAAGAATAATTAAAATAAGACGCCAACCACACTCGATGAAATCCTGCCAAAAACTCTTCTGTCCTAAGTGTTATTTTAATATTTTGTTTCGTTGTTGTTAATGTCAAGGCAAAGATTATTCATCTTAGACAATCTGTAGAAAGTAAAAATGCCTGCGACCATACAAAGAAAGAATATGTCTGGATTTTGCTATTTGAACCTCTGAGTCTATGGAGATAGCATATTGGCATACCTACGAGAAAACCGTGTATACTTAAAGTTACTAGGTAATGAAAATGGCGCTTTTATATAGTGCTGTCCCATTGTTTATCGATATCTTTATAAACACAAGTAATTTGGTGACGATATTTCGATATCCTCTAAAAGTGATTTTTGACATTGAGATTTTTCTAATATTGGTGGGATATCACACAATATACAGGTTGTTTCTTCTAGGATGTCAAGCCAGTGCGAGCTGATAGCGGAGTAACATACCTATCAATTTAACCCCCATGTATGTTCTACGATTTTGCGTAGTTTTTGAGTTGGATTTTTTTCGTTATTTTTTAAGTTCAACGATAAGACAACAAAAAAAAAGTAAACCTCCTTTTGGGTCGATTTTTCTTTGATTTTTTTTAACAGAATGCCTATTGCTTGTATTTTAAATTTAATCAGAAGTTATGGAACATCTATTTTCTTTTTTTTTTATTTCAATTGAAAATCCATTCTGTTTTACATAATTCATTTATTTAGTATCGATCAAATTTTTTATATCTTAGGTTAAAGTAAGAAAGGAGATTATTTTACTTATAAAACTACAAGCAATAGGCATTATGTTAAAAAAATCGAAGTAATATCGACCCAAAAAGAAGTTGTTCTTTTTTAAAGTTGTCTTATCGTTGAACTTACAAAATAAGGGAAAAAAATCCAACTCGAAAACTACGCAAAATCGTAGAACATACATGGGGGTTAAATTGATAGGTATGGCACTCCGCTATCAGCTCGCACTGGCTTGACAAACTAGAAGAAAAAACCTGTATATCATGTTGTAAATCCAAAAGTACGTGCGAATTATAGTTAACTATAACTTCATGGTTATTAGTACAGGCAAATATAGTGTTGTCTCTTTTCGCGTGGAGTATTATATATAAATAAATAAATTATGGTTAGTTAAAATGAGATGGCTACAATTTTATGAGTAAAACGTCGATGTCAATCATATTTGTATAACAGATTGTTCATATGAAATACTATGGCATCTCCTTAGGTTTAAGTACTCAGAGATTTGAACAGAGTTGTGAATTCTTAAAAATAACAGTATTTGAAATGCAAAATACCTATTTCTATTTAAATACTTTTTTAGAAAAGCATTTTTTTTTATTTGAAATACTTTTAAAGATATAGGTATTTTGTATTTGCAAAATGTGTAGGGCTATTTTTATTAGGGGTTGAAACAAAAATTATTTTTAAACAAAAAATAAAACCAGACTTCAAAATCGTTAGTTTTAAACCGTGTTTACTTTATAGCTTTATCTTGGTGGCTCGAAAACAAAACAGTTCAGTTCAGTGTCATCTCATTGTGAGAAAAAACGCACAAATTGGTATAACTGTCGAGTAAACGTATCAAAAAAATAATATCCGGTTCACATGAAAAACGGGCGGATCCTAGTATGATTTGGAAGTAAAGATTTTCCTTTCCATGCAAACACCAAAGAGAAAATAAAAAAAACTTTTTAAATATGTAATATTTTATTCATAATTATTATTACCTATTTTCACAGTTATTTATAAAGTTATATTAATATCAAGTATTACACTATTTTGTTTTATGAATTTCTAATGATTGCTCCATTTAGAAAATTTGATTTCCACTTCAATCATCAGATTTGACCACTTAAAAACTAATATATGACAAAATGGTGAGGTCTATTTACAGTACGATCCCAATTCCCTAAAAAAATTGACAAATTCACAATAACAAAAAGAGGTCAAAAACGAAACCCTAAAAATAATTCATTCAACTACCAATCTCACTTAACAACTGTACAAAATATTACGAGTGGTTTCTTTAAAACGTGCTCCGTTATACATCGGCAATGTGGGCAAATAATTACTTCATCTCTATGTACAAAAAGTCGTTTTACAAAACAAAATATAAACTATATACAACATCATTAAATATTCTCAAATGCTGTAACACATTTAAAACATTTCATATTCAACTAGGCATAATTCAGTTAAGCTGCGATCGAGCCGCTGATAAGAGTAAATAATTTACCAAGTCCGCGGCGCGCGCTCCGATCGATGCGACCGCCCACCGCGCGCCCCTAATAATAATTAGACACTAAACAACAAAAACTGTGACTCTACAATCAGTTAACCAATGTTGATTTTAAACAGTTTGTTCAATTCGATAAGCTGACTGTGTATCTGATCTGTGTAGTACTATCCTGTCGCAGACTACAGATGCGAGACAAAACGATAAAAAACCACAATGATAATAATGAATGCGCAACCACACGATTCACGCTCTGTTGGATTTATTTACATGGTTATCCCTCACGGTTTCACTTCCCTACACTTATGCTTTAGTTATATATTAAAATAAAAAAATTCTCATAACTACAAAACTGTCGGAGATTCGTCGAAACAACGCTAAAGTTGATTCTTTTGGACTCCATATATATATTTGTATATATATATATATAAAACGACGATGTCTAATTTTACAAATGCTACTTTCAAACATGATCTAGGGGTCTCTAAACGTAACGTAAGCTATTGGTGTTAATTATTAGTTTCCAATCGGCGGTTTGTTTGTCATCATAATAAGATGATAATCTAGTATTTATTTATTTTAGAAGATAACGCGTTCCCCACAGTGCACAGGCGGCCGGTGGTAGACTTAACTTACATAATAAAAGTTTGCACTTGGTGGGCACACGCGCGCCGGTGCACCGTGGGCCCGCACGGTGCGTGCTTGAGCTCATTGTTCCCTCGTATAAAACTGTACATGAGTATATACCCCGTCGCTAAGTCAAACGGTCAATTCGCCTAATATATTTTCCCCTAATTTGTAAAACTACATGATTCGAATATACAAATCGAGTTCGATAAAAAAGTCACGATATAAATTGGATTGTATTTAAAAGTAAAAAAGGCTTATAAAAAATAATCGCTTTCGATAAATTAAACAAACATTGATGTAGACAACCATTAAATAAAACAATACCGAGATGAAACGAGAACCCTGTGAAATGAGACGTGTCCTATAGAAATAATGGTGTTAAAATATCTAAAAACATTACACATAGCTAACTCCTTTGGTAATTCATACCGGTTTAACACAATAACGTAAAATAAAAATTATATATTACATTACACATACGGCACAACAACACAATAATATTATTACAACTGCAGTTGATAACTTGTGACAATGTTTTCATGTGAGATTAGGATGCATGTAGGTGATACACTCGACAATATTTTTCTAACGTGAAGACAAAAACAAGTGAAAATATTTCCTAAAATATGGCAACCAGTGCAAGTCGAATATAGCGAATTATCGCCTGTCTCGTAATAAGACGCAAAACTTCTGAAGCGATTAGGAATCGATTGCTCCATATTAAAACATACAATCGTGTGGGAAAATAAGTCTTTAATCGTAATCTTAATGTTTATAATAACACTAATCTTATGTTAAAATGAGTGAACAATTTATCAGTTCAACATTTCTTTTTTTTATATTTCAGGCTTTATATTTAACTTGCAATGGATAAAAGTATTGTACGCAGTATCTGTAAATAACTATAGGAATGGATGCTAATAATTCTATACAAAATGAGGTTTACGGTGATTTCTTAGCGGGAGAGAGATCAGGAAGTATGGTTGTTGAGAAAGACTGCAGTGGAAGTGGTTCCTTTGTCGCAAAGGAAACATTGTCATAATAATGGATATGAAATGCCCTCGACGAGAATTAATCTCAGATTTATAACATAAATAAATTACATATCGGAACTCATCCATACGCCAAAATTGGACCACCGAATGTTACATAGTCATATAACAAACTAATATCCCGGCTTAAGTAGCTTATAATTTTTCTTTTAGACTTCTAACGCTCGATAGGTTTGTGCGTGGTAACAAAGTCAATCAGTGTCCGTACACCACGAGTTGAGTCGAAACACTTCAGCTGAATTATTTCTCGAAATAGATAAGTACACACTACATTAAATAACATAACTGAAAATAAATATCTTTATGAATGTTTCGCTCGCAACTCGTAGTGCACGGATGCACTTCACGCGTACACAAACTGCGTCAAGACCGTATCCGACAGCGGTCGTCTTTGGATTCCTCGCCAATACTCAGTGGCGAGTATTGCCGCTTTCAAATTCACTTACAATTATTTACCTAAGTACCGTCCTACGCGAACGCCTCCGTTCCCTGCCGGTGCCGGCTCCAAACAAATAAATAGAGTACAATAAATAATGTTAATTTCAGTAAAACCTTAGAGGCGTGTCTACACAACTGGGTCTAACGACGGCGACGACGATGTTGTCGAACGACTTCGTTTGATTCGCCTCTTGTTCGTTGAGCCACAGCTTCTGCAGCTGCATCAGGTACCGCGGCGTCACTCGTGGTGAAAAGTGATCGCTTCTAATGAGCAAACCAACCGGACGATCTCACATGCCCCAAAATGTTTTATGCAATCAGTTGATCAATCAGAATGATTGCTAGGTTTGGTCCTTCGAGCTGGACATCTCCACACATCGAGTAGATATTAATATCCATATAATCATAGCTTGCTGTTAACAGACATCTTAATCGATATTATTACAATCACGATATTGGCCGAACGAGTTTTCAGCGGCTCTTGTTACTAATTCAGAATCACGTATTTGTAACGCGTCCTTGAGGAATTCACGTCTGCTGAACGCATGGACATTTGCCCTGATGTTGGCACATTAACCGTTGCACAATATAACCTTTTCCCGTATATTCTGGATTCAGAAGTCTGTGGTCGTTTATCGCTCCAGCTGTTTGTTTATGGTGATGATAGAGTTTGGTGTCGTTACGCGAGCGCGGCGGCGGTGTGATATAGCTGCATCAAAATTTGCACGTGGATCGGCAGACACGAGCGGCGGTCGTGGGATTCCCCGTCCAAAGCCAACCAAGACAGCGCGTTGTAGCCCTCCAATACGTATCTGTTGGATAAACATAATGGTGTTATAGTTATGGTACTAATTAGTTTTTAGGCGACCGAAGGACAGGATAGAACGCCAGTGATGGGGCGCTATCATTATCACACAATATATTACAAAGAACATGGATAAAGAAAATATGTTAGGAGGGAAATCGGGTTAGTATTTTTTAGTAATTTTCAGTGGAATTTACGTAAGTATACAAAATTTGTATTTTTACTGTCTAAATCTTACAATTGAGTAAAAAGAGAAATGTTCTTAGTACTAAACTTTTCATATCTTCAAATATACTAGGGGTACTACCATGTTTTTTTTAACATATACAAAAAAATACCATGTGGTAACCGGGGAGGGAGGGGAAATATTTAATTGAAACAAAATCTGGACCTCTATATTTTTTTAACTGTCATTTTAAAGCTACTAGCCGACCCTCAGTCTGTGTAGACAGGGACTACGTATTTTTTTTTTGTGTGTATGCTGTTTACGCAGATAACCTTTACAGCGTCACCGGGTTTGGGGACGGCGAGATCCTAAGGGGATCTCAAGCCGAGAATTGGCGAGTGCCTCTAGAGGTATTCCAGGTGGATCCGCCATCTCCGTCTGGAGTCTAGAGACCACTCGAATCTGAGGCGGTCGGCTCAACTAGAGGGCGTATCTGAGACTCGGACCTCGGCTCTAGTTAACCGTTGTCGTGGGGGGAGGGGAAAAACGCCCAGGTACGTATCTGTACCTGGTATAGCGTGTCGTGTAGACCGGGTCTTTGCATTTGTACGGGTGCGATGTCTGGCTAATGCTAAGCTAGTGAGCAAGTTTGCTAGCTGTGTAGTGTCGGTGTTCGTGGCCTGTGTGGGAGAAGTCGGGAGGCGCGTTGGCGCGGGTGATTTCGTCGTCCGGGTACTTTAAGACGTGCCCGGGCCGACGGAATCGGAAGGACCTCCGATTAGAGGCCTTTAGAGGGAAGGCGGGGCAGGCGTCGCGCAGGTGATGGCAGTATATACCTGAGCACGTCGGTGGTGAGCTGCGAGTCCAGCGGGTGAGTGTTGTGGTCTCGCGCGCAGTACATGTCGTCGGTCTGCAGGTGTCCGGCGTGCAGGTGCAGCGCGTTCTTGAGGAAGGCGGGGCAGGCGTCGCGCAGGTGATGGCAGTATATACCTGAGCACGTCGGTGGTGAGCTGCGAGTCCAGCGGGTGAGTGTTGTGGTCTCGCGCGCAGTACATGTCGTCGGTCTGCAGGTGTCCGGCGTGCAGGTGCAGCGCGTTCTTGAGGAAGGCGGGGCAGGCGTCGCGCAGGTGATGGCATCCCGCCCACCACCAGCCCGGCATGCCGCCCAGCGGCGCCGTCGACACCAGGTAGCCGAGCGCTAGGGGCTGCTGCAGCACCGTGCCCACTTGCTCCTGCAAATGGACGAATACAATTCAAAAAACCGAATTTGCGACGTGTTTGATATTAGGTTCGGATTCAGAACAGAATGTGTTTTTTTAGGTAACCCTGACTCCAAAGGTCCCCTGAGTGGACCGGAAATATTTATTTTTTTCACTTTTTAGGAAATCCTAACATCCCTGCCTCACTGCCTTTAAACATCTGAAATTTCAAAAATTGGATTTGATATAATGTGACCCTGCTTCGCCTCAGCCCACATCAATGCTTCTTTTGCTGACCGCTGCAGTAATGTAATATTCAGATAGTATATACATGACTATTACGCAATACCCACTGCGCCGTCAGCCGCGCGCGACTACTATAATTAAATTTACCTCAATGCGAGCAGTAGTGAATACTACTAATAATACTTCTTTTACAATTAAATATTGAAGAAATAACATAAGATCTATTTATCTTGAAATAAAATGATCTTATTTGATGGTAGACTAGAGTCGCGCACACAGTCGCTACAAAGCTAGCCGCTAGCGGTTGCGGTCGCCCGCAACTAGTCGCTTTAGTGGAACTAAAGTCTAACAGTGGACATCGTAAGGTAGAATGATTATAAGAGAGATTGTGGAGGATTCGGCAAGAGATGATAAATAAAAAAAAAGAGGCGCGTTCTGTATGCGCACGAGTCTCATAAGATAATAAATTACCGCGTTGGGGTTGATAGGTGCAATTAGTGGTGGTGCGGGGCCGCGTCGTCATGCTCGGGGTCGAGGCGGCGCGGGGAGTTCATACAGTATATAACACTGACCGCGTTGGGGTCTTTCTGGTGCAGGTAGTGGTGGTGTGGGAGCGGGGTCGTATAACACTGACCGCGTTGGGGTAGTCCTGGTGCTGTTAGTGTTGGTGGGGGGCGACTTGTATAATATAACTAGCGGCCCGTTCTCGCTTTACTTCGGTGTAGAGCTGAAGTGTAGGCTACAGTTTTTGTTCTCAGGCTTGTATTATATATGATTCTTCTTATACCTGCATGCAAAGTCTCAGCCCGATCGGTTTAAAATTGACAAAGTTTCATACAAACTTTCATTCCCTATTTTATCCCCTTGGAGGTAGAATTGATCAAAATCCTTTCTTAGCGGATGCCTACATCATAACTTGTACCTGCATGCCAAATTTCAGTCCGATCCGTCCAGTGGTTTGGGCTGTGCGTTGATAGATCACTATGTCAGTCAGTCAGTCACCTTTGAGTTTTATATATCTTTATATATATAATTCTTCTGTGAGTGTGTATGTCACTGAACTTCTCTTAAACGACTGGACCGATTTTGATGAAATTTTTCGTGTGTTCAAGGGGATCTGAGAATGGTTTAGATTCACAAAGACGTGTAGACAGGACAACGTCTGTCGGGTCCGCTAGTATATATATAGATAGATACTGACCGCGTTGGGGTCGTCCTGGTGCAGGTAGTGGTGATGGGTCGGGGCCGCGGGCGAGCCGGGTTGGTCATGCTCGGGGTCGAGGCGGCGCGGGGAGTTGCGCGGGGACCCCTGGGGCCACATGAACATGTCGTCGATGAGCAGATCCGATATGTTGTCCTCGCCCATGTCCTCGTCGCCCATGTCCACGTCGAACATCATGTCGCTGTCGACACCGTTCGCCATCGGCTGCTCGAACGGCATCGGGTTCGACTGTAATCAAAAATAGGGAAGTTAGTATCTTGTAGTAAAAGTTTTACAAACGACGTCAAAATATAAAAAAAAATCTCTAGCATTGAATATGCATGAGAAGCTCGATGGCACAAGTGCATTTTTTATATTTAAGAAAATTTTATAATGGACCATGAAATAACCCTTGTCATTACATGGAAGCCAGGTTTCCATACATACATTCAACTCAACACATAACAAAGATACAGCGAGGACAGTAAGCGCATGTAAATTTATTCCAATAAGGACAATCTGAGGAGCTCGATGGCGCAAGTGGTAAGCGCGTTCGGCTGCGATCGTTGAACTATAACTTATAAAGCAACTTTCGCAGTGGTCGGTCATTGGATGGGTGACCAAAAATTACTATCTCGAGCTCCTCCGTGCTTCGGAAGGCACGTTAAGCCGTTGGTCCCGGCTGCATCTGCAGTCGTTAGCACCCACCAATCCGCACTGGGCCCGCGTGGTGGGTCATGGCCCAATCTCCCTAAACCATCCATAGGGAAGGCCTGTGCCCCAGCATTGGGGACATTAATAGGCTGATGAAGATGAACGACAATTTGGTAAGAGAAAACTATACAATTATGTAAAAAATATATATAAAAAATTCAGGTCAAGATTTTTGAAGTTGGAAATTTCAATACATAGACAATACAAAGCGAGTTTCGATTTTGCTTCAACCGCCCTTGCGATTAATAGTTCAATGCCCCTCCGGCGAGTCCTTTGTGATAGTTCCGACGCCCGAGTACTTTTTTAATTTAATTTCGACCTCTCCATATTGTTTTAAAGCAATTTTCGTGTTAACCTTTATTTTAATATGACAACTGACCTGCGTGGTGGCCGAGGTGGGGAACACGAGGATATGCGTGGCGGACACGTCGCGCGGCGTGTGCAGATGCGACTGGATGGAGGCCTGCGAGAAGCGCTCGTCGGGCGTGAACCGGTCCGCCATGAGGCGCAGGCACGAGTCCGGCTCCAATATGACTACTGACCTGCGTGGTGGCCGAGGTGGGGAACACGAGGATATGCGTGGCGGACACGTCGCGCGGCGTGTGCAGATGCGACTGGATGGAGGCCTGCGAGAAGCGCTCGTCGGGCGTGAACCGGTCCGCCATGAGGCGCAGGCACGAGTCCGGCTCCAATATGACTACTGACCTGCGTGGTGGCCGAGGTGGGGAACACGAGGATATGCGTGGCGGACACGTCGCGCGGCGTGTGCAGATGCGACTGGATGGAGGCCTGCGAGAAGCGCTCGTCGGGCGTGAACCGGTCCGCTATGAGGCGCAGGCACGAGTCCGGGTCCAATATGACTACTGACCTGCGTGGTGGCCGAGGTGGGGAACACGAGGATATGCGTGGCGGACACGTCGCGCGGCGTGTGCAGATGCGACTGGATGGAGGCCTGCGAGAAGCGCTCGTCGGGCGTGAACCGGTCCGCCATGAGGCGAAGGCACGAGTCCGGCTCTGTGGACACGAGGCACGCCGACACGATGCTGGGCACGCCGCCCGGCCACAGCACGCCGCAGCTGCTGCAGATCTCGCGCAGCGTCGACGATGCCTTCACCAGGTTCTTGCGCGACAGTAGCCAGCTCCAACCTGCGTCAATCAACGTGTTATAACTAGGGTTAAGCTAAGCTGTTACCTCTAAAAATATAGTAGATGGCAAAAAAGTAGAAAAAAATATAGTATAAAAAGTAGAAATAAATATGGTTGAATATTTATTTTATTTTTGAAATGAGTATATTTTTGCTGCTCTATACTTCAATAATTCAGTTTTTATTTTTAAGAAAGCTTTTACTGGAAAGTCTGCTTTAAGCAAAATATAGTAGTTTCACCTACTATCTATTTAAATAAAAATCAATTGCTGTTCGTTAAACTCAGAACGGCTGAACGGATTTATCTTATCTTGGTCTTGAAATGTTCGTGGAGGTCTAAGGAACGTTTAAAAGGTGAGAAAATATGGAAAAATTGCGAGAAAGATAGTAAAAACGTCAATTTAATTTTCCCATAATATAAACTGTTCTATCTTCTTTCCTGTCAAACATTTGACGTTCGTCCCTTTTGGTACGGTAGACTCGGGTCCGTCATTTCTTCCAAATTATTTTAACTCGGACGAAGTACGCGAGGTCAACTAGTATATAGGGGAAACTACCCAATCATTGGCACTTTTGAGTTAAGCTCGAAAAAAACACGAAACAATAGATTGTAGGAATAATGCTGCCAATTTTGAAATTTCGAAACCATACTAGGTTTTTCTTTTTAATATGTAACGACCTTGAATAATCTATTGTCTCGTTCTTTTTCCGAATTAAACTCAAAAGTGCCAATAATAGGACGAGTGTCAATGATTGGGTGGTTTCCTCTATATTTATTTTAGAAACATAGTTTTTGATCCCCTACAGCCAAACGGCCAATGCGCCAACTGTAATGCTTTGCATTTTCTTCCCAATAGGCTAAATGAGAACACTGTACCTTTCAGTTCGCCGTGCCCGATCCGTCCGACCCGTCCGACGACAAGCCGCCAGGGCTGCGCCGCCTGGCTCATCACACCCAGCGTGAAGTCCATTAGCTTCTTCAACCCCAGCCTCCGCGCTGGACCCACGCGTCGTCTCCGCGACCTGTGTTATCATTTTTATATTATTACACCTATACTCAACATAGAAGCACAAAGTACGTGTGTAACCACCGTATCCAAGTACCGAATTAGGTCAGAATAATGGCCTGCGCAGACGAAGGACTTTTGTCCGTGGACGATTAAAGTCCCCCAGAATCGTGGAGAAAATGTCTACCGAGGATTTATAATAGACTCAACGCAAACAATATGCGAACATTTGTCTTCCGAAAAATCAGACAAGCGCATGTTATCTAGGTTAATATACTCAGATTACGTTGTGTTGTAATTAATATGTAGATTAAGAAAAAGAGACGAGTGTTTAACAAGAGAATACTCGGTCCATTGTATAAATCAGATCGAGCGCGCAATGCGGAATAATGTTCGCTGTGTGTGTTGCTGCCTCCTGTCCTCCGTGTCCTCGTCTCGTACACATGACGTTACGTTTGCAGGCGCGCTCACAGACTTTCAAGCAGATTATGGGTGTATTCCGAATCAAACACCAGTACGCTAGCCAGTGGTAATGACGTCATGATTTCGACGCCATATTGACAACACTACTACTACACCAGTGCAATATGGCGTCGAAATCATGACGTCATTACCGCTGGCCAGCGTACTGGTTTATATTCGGAATACACCCTATATACGTGACGATGCAGAAGTGTTGCTAGCACGTGTTGTCCTGCTGTTGTTGTTGGCTGCCAGGAGCCAGCGCTGGTGGTGCTCGGGGCAGCACATGTACACACCTGGGCGGCACGTGCACGTTGATGGCGGCGGTGTCCAGCAGCTCGTGGCGGCTGCCAGGAGCCAGCGCTGGTGGTGCTCGGGGCAGCACATGTACACACCTGGGCGGCACGTGCACGTTGATGGCGGCGGTGTCCAGCAGCTCGTGGCGGCTGCCAGGAGCCAGCGCTGGTGGTGCTCGGGGCAGCACATGTACACACCTGGGCGGCACGTGCACGTTGATGGCGGCGGTGTCCAGCAGCTCGTGGCGGCTGCCAGGAGCCAGCGCTGGTGGTGCTCGGGGCAGCACATGTACACACCTGGGCGGCACGTGCACGTTGATGGCGGCGGTGTCCAGCAGCTCGTGGCGGCTGCCAGGAGCCAGCGCTGGTGGTGCTCGGGGCAGCACATGTACACACCTGGGCGGCACGTGCACGTTGATGGCGGCGGTGTCCAGCAGCTCGTGGCGGCTGCCAGGAGCCAGCGCTGGTGGTGCTCGGGGCAGCACATGTACACACCTGGGCGGCACGTGCACGTTGATGGCGGCGGTGTCCAGCAGCTCGCCGCGCGCGTCGGTGGCGGCTGCCAGGAGCCAGCGCTGGTCGTGCGAGAGGCAGTAGGCCAGGAACAGCACGGCGCCCTGCTCGCCGCATGCCTGACCCCACGTCTCAGCGACTTCCTTGAGCGCACGAGGCGGCGCTAGTACCCACGGTGGCGAGAACAGCTTGTATGGCGCGCGGTTTGTTTCCTGATGAAATTACATAATTGTTAATTCGGCGAGTACAGGGACGAGCAAAACGCAAGACGACTGATGGCACACGGACATTTCGAGCCGTTGTGGAAACTAATATTTTAAACCGTAACAGAGATGGGTCCGTTACGACCCATTTCGACGATTTCGACAAAAGTGTCGCTTACGATAATTTGGCGGTAACGGCTCGATTTATTGGCATTGCAAATATAGTTATTTCTCCCCTAATAGTACATTAAACAATTGTCAACGTGACACAAATAAAGCTCGTTTTAATATAATAATATGATGTGGTACTCACGTCTTTATTGGAGAGGAAGAGGTTGGCGTCAGCAGCGGTTCCGAAGCCGGTGAGCGATTTCCCGTTGGCAGAATGGGCTAGCAGACGTCGCGCGCCACAGAATACGCTAAACGCTAGCGCTCGTAGATCCGCACCGCCGCCGCCGCCTCCCCCGCTGCCGGTCGGCGGGTCGTTCGCGCCAAGGCCCCAGGTTTCGCAAACGCCTTCCAACGATATTATCTGGAAATATCAAAATTAAATGAAAAAATCCAGCCGCGCCTACGTTTCAACAACAGCAATTTCCTATTACCAATAAATAAATAAATATTTCCAACACTCACACCTAGCCCCAAATGTAAGCACTGTAGGGTTGTGTTATGGGATACTAGGGTAACGGCTTAAATATGTATCAGTATATTTATATAGAAATACATATTAAACATCCATGACTGGAGTACAAATGCTCATATTCATCACACAAACATCTGTGCCCCCACCGGGATTCGAACCCGGGTTCCCTCGAGTAGGTGACACCATGAAACCCGGCGTATATACACTTGACCCTTCGATTCTGATAAACTCCTACTCCCACATTATTTAAACATTTACAATTTCATCCCCATTTGTCTGTAACCTAAATTTGTATCTAAGTATGTATAGTGAGGAGCTCGATGGCGCAAGTGATTAGCGCGTTCGGCTGCGATCGTTGAACTTAAGCAACTTTCGCAGTGGTCAGTCATTGGATGGGTGACCAAAAATTACTACCTCGAGCTCCTCCGTGCTTCGGAAGGCACGTTAAGCCGTTGGTCCCGGCTGCATCTCCAGTCGTTAGCACCCACCAATCCGCACTGGGCCCGCGTGGTGGGTCATGGCCCAATCTCCCTATTCCATCCATAGGGAAGGCCTGTGCCCCAGCAGTGGGGACATTAATAGGCTGATGATGATGATAGTGATAGGAATTACCTTAACGAACGGGTTGTGGTGTCCCAGATGGTGATGCACTCTCGCCGCTAACCGCAGCAACGCTCGCAAGGCCGCGGGCCTCCGTGCCGCGCCCGGGGGCTCCACTAGGTACACCACCAGCGCGGGCGCTCCGCCCTCCTCCTCCTCCCAAGCGGCCGGCGGGGCTTCACTGCCCTGGTCGTCGCTCGGCGTCGCGGTGGGTGTACTGTTAGGAGTCGAAGGAGCCGGGGACGGAGCCGAAGCAGGCGGGCGAGTAGGCGTCTGGTCCGGAGGAGGTCGATCCACCAACGCGGGCAGAACGGACGATCGCAACGCATCAGCGTAGGCACGTAGGTAGTCTCGTAACCGGCCCGCTGGCAGTTCGCCCGCACCCGCCCATTCGTCGCCCGCGTCCGGCGGCCGGCCGGGCGCCGCGCGGTACAAGCCGTCGCGCGCTAACGGCCGATGCCTCCCGAGTCTACACGATTCGTACACTGCTGACAATTCGCGGAAGAACGCGCGCAACGGCTCCGTTAACGATTCGCCGTCCGCCGCGAGGACTACGTAGGTGACGTCGCGCGAGTAGGAGTACGGTTCGAGCGCGAGTCTCTCCCAGTGTCTTAGCGCGTAAGGTGATAAGGATAGCCAGTCTCGGTCGTGGCCGACGAGTAAGGGAGGCACGGGTTGGGGCTCGCATAGGTCTTCGTTCCCGCGGCCGGCTAGCCGGTGGAACTGCCGCCAAGTTAGCGGGCCAGTCACGCCGTCCCACATGCGCGCGCCGCAACAACGCTTCTGGATCGCGTCTTGCAGCAGCGGCCGGAGGCGACGCATCAATCTGAACAATATAAAAATGTTTCATAGGTTTAGTAAAGTATGTATATAATAAATTCATCGCACATGAGTTGCAATTTTTCCAGCACAATTGCGACGCAAGATAACTTACACAAAAGCATCAAAATATTTATTTATGCATTCGATTAAAGTCATACACAAATTATTAGCGTGACGAATATTTATCCAGTTTCTGATAATATTGGAAAGTTAATGCAAATGTTTTTAATGTTACCGCGAATATATCCAATACCGAGAACCTGAGAATATTCCCCCGAAACTGACAATGCTACACTGGGAATTTTGACTATTCCCAGCGACATGTCACATCACACGCTTACGACAAAACTAACAAAGAATATAATATTCTAGTTCTCTTCTATAAGCTTGAGCACAGAACTGAAGCCCAAGCAAGATTTTTTACAGTAATCGTATTGTCATAGTCTAATTTTATATGGTAGGAGCCCATTTGTTCTTACGTTCGGTAGGAGCGTTGCTTGGTTTTAATAGAAACTATGACGATGCAATATGATCATTGAGCTGTTAATATTCGCGTTTCGGCCTCAGAACTCTACCTCTTAGTACGAACCATTATGAAACTCATATTAGTTCAATACGTATTGATTTTTAGTTCTCATTACGTCCCATGTGGCGCTGCTGTCCAAGTTTGTAAAAATAAATTTGACAGTGACATTTCGCATTCGCCAACTATTAATATTGGATATTGGTTCGTGCTAAGGGTACCGTTTACACATTAGTTGTTTACCTGACGACATCCCTTGAGGATCTAGGTGCCCTTGCCCCAATGAAAGGCCATCGATGCACGGGCGACGGGCCTGCCGCGGCCGCACCGCCGCACGCCGCACGCAACGCGCGCGCCGCCGCCGTGCCGCCGTCGGAGTATCTGCGCGGGAGATAGTAACCATGTTATAGATCAATGTGTGTTGGGAGAAACGGCGGACTTGTAGTAACGCCCTGGGAGACACCCTTTGGTTACACTTTAGATCCTAGAGATAAAACAATGAGTAATGCAAGACAGTATACTTCCAGCACGCAGTGTGCGCGCCGTCAGATTATCTACATGGTGAAACATAATCTCGCTTTACAGAGCGACAAGGATCTTTATGTATGTGAGTGACAGTTCAAGGAGACGCCACTGTCTATGTAAATTACATACTAAATACGGGGTATATTTCGAAATATGCATCAGTATACTGGCCAGTGGTAATGACGTCACGAATCCGACGTCATATTGTACTGGTATGCTACCATATTTTTACCCGGAAAACGTGACTGAGCGTGCGTGAGATGCATTCGAATTTTTTTTTTATTTACAGAACAATAATGGCATCGGAACAAAAAGAATTCCTTTTAATTGATGTGATGAAGAAAAAATCTTCTTTAATCGCACTATTTTTAATATTTCGTCGATTTATGACGTCAGTGCACTGGCCAATATATTTCGGAACAATTCACCAGTATAGCGTCGATTCATGACGTCATTAGCACTGGCCAGTATACTAGTTTATATGACGGAATACACCCACGATGTTTACGAAGACGGCGGCATTAGTTCCAATTTACACCACATTCATAAAGATCGTTGTCGGATTCTACTTGTGTGTTAAAAGTAATAGCAGACTTATGTTACTCACTCGAGCAGGTTGAGCCGCAGCGGGTCGTGCGGCGGCTGGGCGGCGGCGTGGGCGGCGGCGCGCGCCAGGGCGGAGGTGTTGCCGCCCGCCCACCCCGCGCACGCCGCCGCCACCGCGCCCGCCACCTCCGCGAGCCCGCGCCCCTACAGTGCTGTATGTACTCACTCGAGCAGGTTGAGCCGCAGCGGGTCGTGCGGCGGCTGGGCGGCGGCGTGGGCGGCGGCGCGCGCCAGGGCGGAGGTGTTGCCGCCCGCCCACCCCGCGCACGCCGCCGCCACCGCGCCCGCCACCTCCGCGAGCCCGCGCCCCTACAGTGCTGTATGTACTCACTCGAGCAGGTTGAGCCGCAGCGGGTCGTGCGGCGGCTGGGCGGCGGCGTGGGCGGCGGCGCGCGCCAGGGCGGAGGTGTTGCCGCCCGCCCACCCCGCGCACGCCGCCGCCACCGCGCCCGCCACCTCCGCGAGCCCGCGCCCCTACAGTGCTGTATGTACTCACTCGAGCAGGTTGAGCCGCAGCGGGTCGTGCGGCGGCTGGGCGGCGGCGTGGGCGGCGGCGCGCGCCAGGGCGGAGGTGTTGCCGCCCGCCCACCCCGCGCACGCCGCCGCCACCGCGCCCGCCACATCCGCGAGCCGCCCGCCCCCCGCACCGCCCGCCCCTCCCGGCTCCGGCGCCACGCCCGTTATCTCCATCTCGTCCTGCAATCGTAATTGATACGTTATTACTAATAACAAACAACAAAAATAAGCAGCGGGACGGCTCATCATCTAGCCGGCGCCGCGCCGCTCTCCCATCAATAACATCAGTGCAGCACACTCACCTCGTAGAACAAGCCGGCGCGGTGCGCTAGCCGGCGGTTGACAACCGCACTGAAGCCGCACGTGCAGCGGGACGGCTCATCGTCCAGCGGCGCCGCACCATTCTCCCACTCGCCGCCGCCGATTCCCGAGCAGCCTGCCAGGTATGTCGCCGCGTCCGCGCCACGGATATTGCCCACCACCTGCCACGAAAACGTAATCCATCACATTGTTATGATCGACTTTATAGTATTCCGTAAAATATATTCAATTCATCTTTAAAATAAGAGGTAGTAGTTTAATACTCTGGGATCGTTGAGTTTGTAGAAATATTACAGAGAAAAATAAAAAAAAATCGAGTGTGCTTATGACCACACGACTGAAGTGAAACTTCTTTAGCTCCATCTGTATGTATACATGTACTGTGTGTACAATAATATAAATGTCTGTACATATACATATTTCATTTACTAGCTACTCGCACACTGCTTTCCCTTGCTTATATTCCCCACTCAACTCCCGTTCGCTTCACCCGTACACAGTTTTCGTAACGCGTTACGCATTCACCAGCTTACCCCCCAAGTCAAGCGTGCGTAAAGAAGTTTCAATGCAAATCATGAAAAAAACTCACCCTTGGCCCCGCGTTGCAGACGCACAGCGTGCAACTGTCGAAGTTGTGGTCGCGGAACACGTTGAGCACCGTGTCGGTGAGCAGCACGTTGAGCAGCAGCGGGCAGGCGGCGGCGGCGGCGCGCGGACTGGCCGCACCGGCGCCCGCGCCCGGCACCGTCGCCGCGCCCGGCCCCGCCGGCGTCACCGCGCCCGCGCCGGGTATGCTGCCGGCGGGGCTCGGCGCCACGCACGCGGGCGAGTTGGACGGCGCCGCGGAGTTGTTGTCGCACGACCGTCGCGCTCGAGCGATCGCGTCGCGCGAATCGCTCGCGGGCGACGCGCTGCGTTTCACGCCTGGCGGAGGAGATGACAAGTTTCTTAAATTTAAATAAAATAATTCATTCTAATTGACTTATTGGAAGTTATTTTAAATCGTTCAATTTTGAAGTTATACTTCTTTAGCCGCGTTATGAAAAAATTATGAGAGTGAAATTTTCATCACTGTAACACAAAATTTTAACATAATGAAGTTAGCCGCGGGCGCGTTATTTGTAATATTTTATTTTCCAAGTGACCGTGGGGCAGATTTGAACAAAGCAAACAGGGCAGATTTGAACGGGACATTGAAATGAAATGAAATGAAATGACATTTATTCAGTCTAGGCTGTTACAAGCACTTGTGAAGGTCAAGAACACAACGTGTTT
This sequence comes from Chilo suppressalis, assembly GCA_902850365.2. Lineage (NCBI taxonomy): Eukaryota > Metazoa > Arthropoda > Insecta > Lepidoptera > Crambidae > Chilo > Chilo suppressalis. The sequence continues at coordinate 4,179,789 of OU963899.1, read as the reverse complement.
TAGTTACTTACAAGTGCTAATTACATATGGACTAATAACTTAAATTCAGTAGTGATTTTAATTGAATATTTTGAATAATTATTTAATTTTTCAAATTAAAACTGAACTTAATTGACTGTGTTAACTATCCTTTTCCAGTCCTCTTATTATTTTATTGTAATTATTAATTATTTGCATGCAATTAAAAAATATTTTAATGATGCTAAAGAAGTATAACTTCTCACGCGCGTACATAAGTTACACGCATCCATTTTTTTTTTCTACAGGACATTTTATAAGTGATGAGAAGAATGGACGCAAGATACTCATCGTTTAACAAAAGGGGCAACTTTAGACAAAATCATGTCGCTAACAATACAGTTTCCAGCCACAATTTGATTGCTGTGTCATATAAATAATAAAATAATATATATGATTTTCAGTATGGCAGTTGTGAGATATTGACAAACTTTGTTTGAATTAGGAGTTGATAAATATCATTCAAATAAATTTTTAGTGTTATTGCAGAACGTTAAACGAAATTAAAAGAAGACGAGACGACATAGGGTTTAAACATAGGGTTTATTCCCCTCTGTCGAAAGGGCATACTCACAATATAATAACATGTGTGCAGATTTTGTCGGTTTATTGTGTCCTCAGAACAAAAAATTAATGCATAGGTGAAGTATAAACTCAACTCCTTTTTTTATCTGTCTGCCTGCCAATAATACTTTTGTTTGGTTTTACACCTTTATTTGTTTGGAAATCTTTTCGTTAATCCATTGTCTATGTGAAAGTACGCCAAAACGTTATATCATTACATCTACGCTTTAGTCCTTGTTCTGAAGTTCGGGTTACTGTTTTCATACAAAACAGCATCTCGAAATAGTTTAGAGCGATTTATTAATAAGGGGCCCAGTGTTGCCAGGTCCGATTTTAAAAAATCGGGAGGCATTATAGAAAAAAGCAGTAGATGTATGGAAAGAGCTACAATAGGCCAGTAACGAATGTGGTTTTTTTAAGACAATAACATTTATTTTACAATCATAATTATGAAGGTTACCTCCATTATTAATGGCGGAAAATGCAACTCAACATGAAATATATCTCTGCAATGTTTATATTATGTGAAAAAAGAAAAAATAAGTGTCCAATACTTTTTGATAATCTACCTGATAAACGAAGAAAAAAAAATTAGTCATCATCCCTATTAAAAAAATGCTAAGAGCGAAGTGTTCATATGGCATTTTTCAATGTTGTAACTGTTACCTGGTCGCGCATCATGAGCGCTGCCGAGGGCGGGCGCGTTGCCTGGGGCGGGCGCGAGGGCGGGCGTGGGCGTACGGGGCGCGGGCGGGCAGCGCGGCCGGTACACGGCGTGGGGCGGCAGTGCCACGGCCGGCAGCAGCTGGCTGGGCAGCGCCTGCAGCGGCGCGTACTTCGACGACCCCACGTACTTGCACACGGTGGGCGGCTTGAACACGTACGACCAGTCCTGCGATGATAAAGCTGATTAGCAAAGGAATCTTGGCCCTAAGAAGGCGGGCTTCTTTTTGATGGCATGTATACTATTGGTCGCAGATGGCTCTGATGGCATCAGTAATCAAACAATAAGGGGGAACCTCAAGCCGCGAATTGACGAGTGCCGCTAGAGGTATTTAGGCGGATGGCATCTCCCCACGGGGGGAGTCTCCTCTCCGTCTGTAGTCTCTAGACCACTCGAACCTGAGGGGGTCGGATCAACTAGAGGGCGTCTCTTAGACTCGGACCTCGGTTCTAGTTAGACTTGAAGTGTTTTAGAACAACGATGCTAGGTTTGGATGCGCCCATTCGATGCGACTTGGAACCATTATTGGATGCCGATGACATCTAGTCTATGTCAATGTAATTATAGCTACAGTGCCAGGAACATAATTGTGCCAGCGGAGGTGTCGCCTAGCGGTGAACAATGATGTCACAGAAATGACAAAATTGCTGTGAATAAATTGTACAATCAAATTTATGTCACCGGCACAGAAAAGTATGTGGCACTATAGCTCGTTGAGCACATAGCGTAGTGTCTCCTTTGGAAAATACGAGAAATATACCGTGTTTCTAGAGCTAAAATTACGGTTCATCAACGGACTGTAGAGGCATACAAATACGCATCTGTCGTAATTCGTTTCACATTACATCCTGTGACACTACGAGCTGGACTGACATTCACTTGGCATCGCTGCGCGCACCGAATGCCAATTTATCTGGTATCGATCCGCATCGATATCACAAATATCTAAAAACGACCATCTCTAGCTCTAAACACCTGTTAAATAAAATGTTCTAAACTTGAAATTAATATTTTAAAAGCGGGCAGCGTGAAGCCGGGCGAGGGCTGCGCGTGCGCCTCCATGGAGGGCGGCGTGGGGGGGGGGGCACATATCATTACCTCGATGGGGTCGGGCGGGGGGCTGCCAGTAGCGAGGCGGTGCGGCAGCGGCGTGTCGTCGGGCAGCGTGAAGCCGGGCGAGGGCTGCGCGTGCGCCTCCATGGAGGGCGGGGTGGGGGGGGGCACATATCGTTACCTCGATGGGGTCGGGCGGGGGGCTGCCGGAAGCGAGGCGGTGCGGCAGCGGCGTGTCGTCGGGCAGCGTGAACCCGGGCGAGGGCTGCGCGTGCGCCTCCATGGAGGGCGGGGTGGGAAACATTTTGCTGAGCTCCTCGGCGCGCACGCAGCGCCCTCCGCCCCCGCACCGCGACTCTTCGGCTGATTTGTTCGAGTCCGGCGGCGTTTGCACTTGCAGCTGTACACACAAAACTCTTCGTGAGGTCTGTACTATTTCGTCTTGCGAAAACAATTGATGTTCGATTTGGAACAATATAAATTATGTACTGATAAAAAGTATAAAACTCTATATTGGGAAAAAGGACTAAAAATTAAAATCATAATTTGATTTGAGTACGTGCGGCTTGATGAGTTTAAATTGATTGATGATTGCGAAATTATTTTGTGCAATATAATTAATTATGAATTAAGGTCAACTAAATGTGCTGATGTGACGATGTAACAAGCTATTCAATCTATTGCATGTGGACAAGCATCAAAATAAAAACATACATATTTAATATTAGTTAGTAAGCAATGTAGTTATATAGCGTGTTATAAACAGACTATGAACATAAAGCATACATTAAGTGTAAGTAAATACGTATAAATAAGGGTAAACACTCACAAGTCTTACCGTCTCATCGCCGCTGGCGGCGTCGTCCGAGTTGTCGAATATTTGGTCGAGATCTTTTAGCGTGGGGCACAGCCCGTCCGATGTAAACAAATTCTTGTACTCTTTCGTGTCCTCCTGTATACACCATAAACAATTTATTAATTACTGTATATGTTTGTAAAGAACCTCCTTACTGTCAGTTCTTTAATTTGTTATTTTTTAAGTAGTTTGTATAGCTCTCGGGCGACCATAATAATAAAACTATCACTTCAAAGATGGTGTCGCTTTGACAGAACGACCCGTGATATTTTTATTTGGTTATTCTAAAACATTATTGTAAAGGAAGGAAAATAAATTGTAATAATGTCATAATTAATTTGTTTCACACTAGCGTTCCATCACTAGGGCGGGTCTTGAGCAGTGCATTTTTTGACGAATATGCAATTGTACAATGCTCTTTTTTGTAATTAATTATGTTAGTGTGCTTAATTATGTTGTTGTGTTTTTATTTGTAAAAAATGTTATTGCCGCCTATAAGCCTGTAATTGACTTTTTGTTATTATTAAAGTTTTTATTATTCTAATAATAAATAAAGACTTTAAATGTCGTTTCTTTGTTTTCAGAGCAACACATCTGTTTCATTACTTCTACAATTCCCAATAAAAGATATTGTCTTTTATGTTTACAAATATAAAGAAAATTTAATAAAAAAAAATCGGTCCAGGCATGGCATGGCATGGCAGACGTGGCATCAGACATGATATGAACCTGCATCTTCTGCTATCCAGGCGGAATACGTATAATTTGATGCAAATGCGAAAGTTAGTACATTTATACTTGTATGTTTGTACTACTAATATTATAAACGTGAAAATTTGTACGATTGTTACACAACCCCACAAAAACTACTGAACGGATTTGGATGAAACTTGGCACGCATATAATTTATGATCTGGATTGACATATGGGATACTTTTTATCCCGGAAATATGACAGGTACCTGTGGGATTTTGAAAAGACTAAAGTTAAAGCGAACGAAGTCACGGGTGGACTCTAGTATCAAATAAGTCTTTGCTTCGTGGCAATAAGAGCGATGTTACAGCTGTTTATACGTGTAATTGATAAGTCATCTCATTACCCCTAATAAATAGGCTATTATAAAAAATGGTCCTTCTAGCCAAATATTAAAAACTAGCGGCCGCCCGCGACTTCGTACGCGTGGAGTTAGTTAGATAAAGGTTCACTGCTCGTTCCCCGTAGGTAAGCGTGATAATATGTAGCCTATATGTTGACCTGACTTCTTAATAATATTCGTGCCAAATTTGAAGTAAATCCATGCAGTACTTTTTGAGTTTATCCAGACACACATACAGACAAACAGAAGAAAAATCTAAAAACTATATTTTTGGCTTTGGTATCGATTGTATATCACACCCCATATATTCTTTTAAAATAAATATTCAATGTACCGTTTTGACTTTCCTACCATTTCATTATATGCATAGATAAAAAACCCTATTCCTACCTGTTCTACTTTCTCCTGCTTGATGTCAAGGTGGTGGTGGTCAAGCATGACAGCCATCTTGGTGTGGTCGTGGCCGGCGTACAGGTCGACGCCCAATGGCGTTCCCAAAGCGAGTTCTTCGCGAAACGTGTTTTCTTCAGTTTTAAACCTCTTCACAGGATGTTCGAGCCTGTATTATAAATAATAGAATAACAAATCGTTTTGAAAGTAATTTATGAGAATAACAAAATTTTCCGGCACTTCACTTGACTTTTTTCTATTTGTAAGCTTAATAATAATAAATGTTTATTGAATTTCAGTTAACAATAAATTACTTTATTCTAGAAATAACAAAAGATATGTAACTTATACTATAGCCTGAACTAGGTAAACCTGTGTTTCAGACAAGTCTTCTACAACTATAATATATATCAATATCAAAACTATTATTTGTAATATAAAACCAAAAACAATAATTGACTAAAGCTAGCATTATAATATACCACAAATTAAATATACTCTAAGATAGGGTACTATTTATTTTGAAAAGGACATCTACATCTCTGTATCATCGTAGAATTGTCTGTATGCAGTCAGTCAGTACACTCAACAGTCTGTCTATCATGCTTTATAAGGAATGAAAAGGACAGACTGATGGCGAGTTAACAAATAGCAAACACGAATAGTCAAGTGAAGTGCGCGCATGAGACTAGACTAGAGATAATATTTGTTACATAAAATGTTGCCTAGCGACGAACTCAGCAATCGTTGTCTGAAGCGAGGTTGATGCGCATACAGGCTTGGATATCGCGAGCCTAAAGATTCACATTCTTGAAATCTTGTTATAAAATGTGACCGTTTGTGTACTCGCTTGATGATCAAATCATGAGATTGAAAATAAAGATAATTAAAAAAGATTTTTGCTAGGATGCTTGGTTGTAGGATTCAGAGCAACGAAACATTTCTGTATCCCAATTTCATAGGACGATGTTCGGTATATTGATTTGAAATGTCGCATGACGTCACGCCTATGTACAATTTTTACTTAGACGTAATGTCACGAGCCCCCACTTCCAACCTTTGAGGCATTTTATCTTTGTAATGTTTTGGTTCATTGACAAAAGAAAAAAAATATGTATGCGTTATTTCTTGATAATCTAACTGACTGACTAAATAGTAATTCGTTAACTTCACCCGGCCATCAATCACCCTTATTGGCCAAACAAATAAAGGAGAAATAAGTGAAAGCCTCGAGCAAAGGGCGCCGAGAGACAATCCCAAAGTAATTTGGTGACTCATTTCTTTGTCGCACTATTCGTAAGTGGAATTCCTTACCGCGCATTTGTTCCCTCCTTACTATAATCTGGGGTCCTTTAAGAGAGGCGTGAAGAAGCATTTTTGCAGGCCAGCAAGGTGAGGATGGTTGGTGTAGCAGTTTAAAACTGCTGTACCAACTATCTTCGCGTTTGGACTTTATCACCACTTAACATCAGGTGGGGTAGAGTCATTTGCCTACCTCACTATTAATAAAAAAAACACCTAACTGTCGCCATTGATACATACCATGCGAGCACGGTGCTGTAGTCGTACAGCATGTGCAGCGAGTGCTCGTCTTCTAGCGGGTCGGGCTTGAGTTCGGGCCCGGGCAATACGGGACGCCGCGTGAGCTCCGCGCCCCCGCCCCCACCCCCGCACTCGGCGCCCGCCCCGCCCCCACCCGGGCCCGCGCCGCCCCCGGGACCGCCCCCGGCCCCGCCCAGCGACGCCGGCCCCGCGCCCGCTGATGGCGACTCGCCCTGAGGGAACAACACTCATAAGACAACATATCGAATAGAGGTGTGACAAGGATGTTTATGAATGTGAACGATATTAAATACCCTAGATACACCACGTGCGCTCAAAATGTGTCCCAATCAAAGAGTTGAAAACGACTCGAGCGCTTCTTGATTCAGACAGACATTCTATTCAATTGACGAATATATAAATTATAAATGACATATATAATATTATTCTTATTAAATGAATTGATTAGTTTTGATTATTATCCTATTGAATATAATGTATACAATTTTTTTTTTCTATCTTATTACGGATTTATTAATGAAATTGTATTTTTATTTTGTTATTATTTTCTTAGAAATATAAATGGAAATATTCCTTTTGCATGCTATAATCATATGGCTAAATAGGCTTAAAGCTACTTTATATATTTGTTAACATGAACATTTCAATGTACCCACCCTATTTAATGGCAAATAAAGAATTTGAATAGAATTTGAATTTGACACGCGCGGACCGGTGAAAAGTCAAGATGCCGCAGAGCGGCAAATCGCAAATCTGCAAGCCGCAAAATCACGGTTTGCGGTGAATGTTATTAACGTCAATCAAGAAAAAAGACAATACAGCTCAGCCCTGCGGACTCGGATGCGGACTCGCCGTTTCGCTCGTGCTGCGTACAGTTCTGCCTCGCTCGCTCGATTGAATGTTTATTTACAGACGTGTGATTGTGTGACAGTTGCTTATGTAGTATAGTACCATATCTTCCCTTTTTGTTTTAATTTAAAAACATAACAAACGCGTGGTGTAAAAATAGAATAATAGATATATATATATATATATGCAATACACAGTTTGCAAGATTTCTTGCAAAGAATGTTTCATTTTCGTAACTTGACGTCCTTATAGAGCCTGCGTTCCGGAGTTAATCTAGTCATTCCAGCTCCGCCAGGAACGGCCCCAGCGCCCTCACATTTGGTGACTGACTCTTGGAGTTTTTGTCTTTAAACTAATGTAATTATTAGTGTATGCTGTTTTTTTTATGTAGGGTAAAGAATGTCGCCCTCCTTGCCTATTGGGAGTAGCGCGGCGAGGGTGTCTGTGGACTCCTCTTTGCTCACTTCATCTGCCCTAAGGCTTTCAGGAAAACTTTCTCTTGTTCTGCACCATAGTTATTAACGGGATTGCAACCATCTTACTCCGCGATCATGGGGCTTGCAACAGTGCCGAGATATCGGAAACTCATAAGAAGTAAGTTACATGGTAACAATACTGCTTATGACGATAAAGTCCGTGACCATGTAAGTTTAAAACAATATACTCCTGCACTGTTCATCCGACATGAACACTGAGGACCGTAGTCTCCCGAATGCGTGTCGTGAGTGCATGCGTCGTGGCTCCCGCTATAAGTGGCCACGCATCCTGAAGGTGCTAAGCAACGAACTAGAAATGATATGGACTACGAATTGCGCTAAAAAGTGGTTCCACGCAAACGGCGATCAAGTGGGCTCGGCGACAAATATTAAAAGGATTAGTTGGAATTTCCGTTTCACATTATTTTGTCAATGAATGGATAGCCAAATTCATTTGCAAATATTTGTATTGTGAAATTGTTTTGTTTTGTTTGTGAGCTTGTTGCGTTTTGATGTTTTATCGGCCTTTGTTAGAGAGTAATGTTTTCATATCCTTTCTTATTCGTTGAGTGTATGTTGTGTGTGTGTACGTGTGGGTGTCAGTGTATACCTGCGGATAGTGCTTGGGCGCTGCGGAGGGCGCGGAGGGCGGCGCGGGCGTGGGCGGCGCGTGCGGGTCAGGCGTGGGCGCCGGCGTGTGCAGCGTGGTGGGTAGGGAGCCGCCGCCCTGAGGGACAACACAAGCTTACGATATTACACACGTACAACGCACATTTTATTCATAAACTTTAGAAAACCAATTATACTCGAATTTTAAGAAAAGTAATTGTGATGTTAAAATTAGAAAAAATCCCAAACATAAACCGTCTCGTGTGAAAATTCCATTTAGAAGTAAATGGTTTATTTCATATGGAGGGGGGGCAGCTATACAAGCAGCTAGTGTACCTGGTTGAGGGCGGGCGGCGGGGGCTGCACCGCGGGCGAGGGCGGCGCACCGGCGGAGGGCGGCGCGGAGTGGTGGGCGGGGGACGGCGCCCCGCAGCTGGTTATATGGAGGGGGGGCAGCTATACAAGCAGCTAGTGTACCTGGTTGAGGGCGGGCGGCGGGGGCTGCACCGCGGGCGAGGGCGGCGCGCCGGCGGAGGGCGGCGCGGAGTGGTGGGCGGGGGACGGCGCCCCGCAGCTGGTTATATGGAGGGGGGGCAGCTATACAAGCAGCTAGTGTACCTGGTTGAGGGCGGGCGGCGGGGGCTGCACCGCGGGCGAGGGCGGCGCGCCGGCGGAGGGCGGCGCGGAGTGGTGGGCGGGGGACGGCGCCCCGCAGCTGGTTATATGGAGGGGGGGCAGCTATACAAGCAGCTAGTGTACCTGGTTGAGGGCGGGCGGCGGGGGCTGCACCGCGGGCGAGGGCGGCGCGCCGGCGGAGGGCGGCGCGGAGTGGTGGGCGGGGGACGGCGCCCCGCAGCTGGTTATATGGAGGGGGGGCAGCTATACAAGCAGCTAGTGTACCTGGTTGAGGGCGGGCGGCGGGGGCTGCACCGCGGGCGAGGGCGGCGCGCCGGCGGAGGGCGGCGCGGAGTGGTGGGCGGGGGACGGCGCCCCGCAGCTGGTTATATGGAGGGGGGGCAGCTATACAAGCAGCTAGTGTACCTGGTTGAGGGCGGGCGGCGGGGGCTGCACCGCGGGCGAGGGCGGCGCGCCGGCGGAGGGCGGCGCGGAGTGGTGGGCGGGGGACGGCGCCCCGCAGCTGGTTATATGGAGGGGGGGCAGCTATACAAGCAGCTAGTGTACCTGGTTGAGGGCGGGCGGCGGGGGCTGCACCGCGGGCGAGGGCGGCGCGCCGGCGGAGGGCGGCGCGGAGTGGTGGGCGGGGGACGGCGCCCCGCAGCTGGTTATATGGAGGGGGGGCAGCTATACAAGCAGCTAGTGTACCTGGTTGAGGGCGGGCGGCGGGGGCTGCACCGCGGGCGAGGGCGGCGCGCCGGCGGAGGGCGGCGCGGAGTGGTGGGCGGGGGACGGCGCCCCGCAGCTGCCGGGCGAGCCGCCGCCGCAGCCGCTGCCGTTGCCGCTCCTGCTCATACCAAACTCAACCATCAACACCTGATATACTATTACTTAGCAAAAATAACATTGTTGTTATGTCGAAGCTTGCTGCTTTAATTTCAACGAAAACATAACACTGGACGGGACCAAACGGGTAATTTATGATCACCAAAGATAACAAATTTTTTTTTAAACAAGCATTTCATTGAATATTATTACTGTCGATTTATCCCCTGCTTTTGTGATCGTGTTAAAAATTCATATAATATGAACCATTTCCTTTCAAGTCAATTTGGAAAGGTTGGTGAAGTGAAGTCGTGACCTATAAACACTCATAATAATAACGGAAAGTAAATATGTATTTGCTGAGATGGTTATTTGATTTTCAAATACCTGTTGATTGCAACCAAAATAGAAAATCTGATGGTGACAGGTAAAGATCGATTCATTACAATATTTCAAATAATATGAAATGGCACATCAAATGAGGTAAATATGGCTTCTGAGATGACAGGTAGATGTTAATATGTAAATGATCACTTTGCATGTTATATCCAACGATATTAAATACCCTAGATACACCACGTGCGATCAAAATGAGTCACAATCAAGAAGTGCTTAAACTCCACTCAAGCACTTCTTGATTCACAGTCACGCGCGGGGCGTTGAAAGTCAAGATGCCGCAGAGCTCCGTAAAAAAATGTGATACTAAATACTTATAGTACGTTAAGTGTCGGTTTTTTGACAGGTACCTAATCAATGTTTGTTATTTAACGCATTTGAAGCAAATTTTGTTCTAATACTTACTACAAACTGATTTAATAGAAAATATTTGTGATATTAAAATGCATGATCGATATTATACAATATAATATATTGCTAACAGCGCATTCAGAATTGCGCGTAGAGTCAAAGAAATAAGGTCTATATTCTTCCGCATATAGCAAGAAGTCGTAAAATTTTACGAGCTTCCATTTTGAAATGTCATAACTCTTTAACGCATGCGTTTTAATTACGACCTTATACAGTGTGCATTAAAGGTGACTGTTAATGTGTAAATAATGCCTTATATTGTTTTTGACAACGCGATCATGTTACGCAGCTCCGTAGAATGTCCAATGTACCTTTTGGACAGGTTTCGGCCACGATTTTGTTCTTGATGTTGTATTTAAGGTATTTAATATCGTTGGTTATATAATCGCGATGTGTTATTTGATTTTAAGAATTGATAGAATCATTAATTAATTTTTCTAATGATATAATAGGCAAAGTCGAAACGAAGCGATGACCTCAGTTTTCAATAGTATCCACGCTCATAATTATCGAACCGAATTTGAATAATTCCGGCAACTTAGAGTACTGCTCTAATTGAAATCCAATTGGAAAGTAAAGAATCAATTATCATCAGACGTTTTACCTAGCTTAAATTTTTAAAAAGATAATTTATTCACTATGAACCGTTCAAGTCTATATTTATTTCAAATTACTAATAAATAATCCAAACATGCAGTACACAAAAGTAAGATTCATGCACAATAACAATCATGCACTATAGAAAATCATATGCAATATATACCGGTCATGCTTATGCGAATATGAAGCGATATGTATGTAGCGAGTTTGCGCTTTTACTTACTGGGCACAGTGGAGCCGACTGGAATGAACTTTCCATATGACTATGTTGGTCACACTAAAGACGTTCCTTCAAAACTACACAGTAAAAGTTTGTCTGTATATCCATAACGATATAAGGTTTTATTTACCTGTTACAAATTAGTAACAAGCGTACATTAAAAACAACATGTATCCGTCTTTAGTGTGTCGGAGCGCGAATACTTACTCAAATGGTGAGATGCACGCAGTCACAGAGCGGCAGAGAGGACGATGAGAGGTGAAGGGGGTGTGGCTGAGTGTAAGGGCGTAAAATAACATTTACACAGGGCAGGCAAAAACGAAAAACTTGTTTATATTTGAACTGCTGTACTGTTAATGTAATTTCTCGTCTATATGGTGTTGAAAACACGAAATTGAATATATGTTTATTACGTTTTCACGCACACCAATCTTTTTATAAAAAATTTTTTGAATGGGTATAAATTATCAAATTTTACATTATTTCAGACATTTTGAAGCTTGTACCGAATCCTATCCCCGCAGCATGAGCACCACAATTCACGTTCAATTATATCACGTCTATATCGCACCTAACAGTCAAACTCAAAATTTGACAATTGAACGTGATAAAAACGAGCTATCTATCATATCGCGCTGCTCATGCAAGCGAAGAATACGTCGCGGCACGAAACTCTAGCACAGACCGTTATTGCGCAGGAGTAAAAATTAAGATGTGTTAGGGGGAAACGAGTTGCACGTGGGCGTGCGTTGCGCCGATTGTCTCTCCAGTCGTACCCATGCGCAGCTATCCCCTCCGCGTTTTGTTCAGCGCTAGAATTACGTGCCGCGGCCTGTAAAGTATATCGAGGTAGATATTTTTGCGTGCCCTGAGTAAAGTGGTGGGATGGTGAGTGGTCAGTACTCACAGGGCTTGCGGTCGCGTAACGGCGTGCGCGTGGTTGTGCGATCGGGCGCGGGGCGGCACCACGGGGCGGCGGTGGAAGGGCTCGGGGCGCGGGGCACGGCCCGTACGGCGGCGCCGCCATCTGCGGACAACACCACTGGCGACTGTCCCACTTGTCCCACTGCACTGACCCCGCTCTCTCCGTACCGAGAGATAGCGCCCGCGCGTAAGGACGACAGTTCGACCCGAGATCGCGCCCGCATGACCGTACGAGAAGACTACGCGGCGAAGGAAACATCGTGCTCTTCGTCCGCGAGACTACGCGGCTGCTACGTCGTTTATACGCTTGTAGTGCGTACTGACAGCCCGCGACTTTTTTTTGAAACACGAGACGAGATCGCGCCCGGATGAGAGGTCGACTTAATGCGTGTAGTGCGCGTCCATACCGCTATCTTGTCACACGAGAATACGTGCCTGTACCGAGAATCGACACTGCAAGTGTCTTGCGTGACGAAAGAATAACCAATGCTTTTCTCAACTTTTTCTTTTTGAAATGTATGTGACTAAATGAGTACCGACAACAAAACGGGATAAATATTAAATCGTTCCCGCAGGTTTCTATGAAATGTTTAGGAAATAAATTCGCACAACTAGACGCGATAGATATTTTATCGTTCCCTGCCCAACGGTTTCCATAAGATATTTAATGAAATAAATCCTAAAAGCTTCCGGAAGTGAGTGTCTCCTTCGCCGCCATCTAAGCTGCTGCAACCCTCTACTGCTTATCTCTACTTATAAATATAAATAAATAGTAAACAGAACGCTAAAAACGATAACATACATAACATCTACCTATCTATCTACACGGCGATCCGTACCCTCGGATGCAGCTCTTTTTCTACATAAAACAGACCACAGTCGAACATACCCCATGCCCTAACAAACGAGGTCCACGTTCGGCTGTGATCAGTCGAGCTCATTAGAATGCATAAAATATGAATTAAAAATTACTTTCATACATACTTAGATATTATAAATGCAAAACACACAACGCTCATACAACTACGGCTATATACTGCTCGCATTTTTCTACTTGGTCGGTCATATCGAAGATGCTCTACAAAGCTGTACTAGAGTGATTATATTTTAAATATATTAAAATTACTATAACTCGCGTCAATAAAGAAAGGAATCGCAAATGACGTAAGACATTGTGTCCCTCTCGCACATGCTATCCTAAGTAACGTGCGAGGGAGACAGAATGTCTTGCGTCGGAACACTTATATCAATGGACCTGAATAAATTCTTGTTTATTCATAGTGCATATTCGATCTGACGACATTATATAAGATACATAAGATAGGGTACGTTATAATATTGTAGCAGTTATTTCGTATGACTTACTTGGCGCAGGTGCAAGGCGTCTTTCGGGTCGGGTCGAGAAAGTCTTCGCCCTTATCGCTCGAACACTCACTGTAGCACACCTCGGATGACTGTAACAGTTATTTATGATATTAGTGAGGTAAGTTAGTGATTACAAACGAGAAGACGATACTGTAGGGGGTCACCCCTACATAATGATATTAGGATGAAGGAAGAAAGACAACTGTTACTGTTGAATGCATGACGAGCATTGATTTATTATGTAAAATATGTGTTTTTATATAGTTAATACAATGACGTATTATGATGCATTTCTTTAGATACAGCTACGTGATTAAAGTAGGTTATACTTGCTCTGCAGATATACAAGATTACTGTACGTGACTCGTACATATTGCAAATTTAAAAGAAAAGAAAAACAAACAATGATACAATACCAGAAATCTTAAACATATTCACATCAATGTGCATGATTACAAAATGTTAACATATCTTCTGATTCTAATATTTAAATTGGTTTGCATTTGATAACTTGATATGATATTTTCTCCGTAACGACACTGAGAAGACGTTACGATAACAAATTATGTGGTATATTAGTTATTCCTGTGTATCCTAGCTAGTCACGTGTTCGTTAACACCAAGTCCGCACGAATGTTATACACATTTGCGAGAAAACAGTACCTACTTATACCTAATTTAAGTAATGAAGAAACTTTTTCTAATAAGAAAAAGGTGCAAATTTCCAAATGGCGCCATGTGCATATAGTGAAAATTAGAACTACGTCTCTTTTTCTTTTAAGTATGAAAGTGAGACACAGGTTCGGATTAAAAGCGTAAGTTAAAACGATTTACCGCACGTCCCGTTGTATAGCCCGTAATTTTAAACTTTCGAACAATGTAAACAACCTCAGTTAATGCATTTTTTTAGTAAATAGTTTAAAAAATATAATTAATTAAGACTTCTATAACCAGACAATAAGTAAATAAATAGTTTGCATTAATTATAAATTAACAGAGGTACGAAAATATAAATGAAATTCGGCCAAGTTCGTTGTATGAATGCGTACATTTTCGATCTTATTTCTATCAGCATTAAAGTCGTAAGTATAATATTATAATGAGGAGTTATGGCCAGATTTGTCGTTTTTAATTTTGTAGTCTGCTTTCAGATAACTATATAATGTCAGAAATATGCCACAGTACACCATTTTGAACTTGAGAAATGGATACAATTTATTGGGGTTTCTTTAAATAATTTAGGAAGATCACTCAGAATAATCAACAATACTAAAGATAATTCTGTTTCCATCTTCCAGTGTCTTTCTTACTAAATTTGAAGCCAGTAAATAAAGTGCAAGGAACAAAACTCCAAACCTACTTGGCACCTTAAAATGTACAGGCAGTTTTGAATGTAATTTGATATTTTTGCCTTTCTTTATCATCATTGTCAGCTTATTATGTCTCCAATACTAAGGCACAAGCCGGCGGCGGGTGGCGGGTGCGGCGCGCGCGCCTCCATCTCCGTCACCAGCGCGTACGGCAGCGGGTGCCGCATGTGTCGATGCTCATAGTGCGCCGGCCTGTGTGTGTATACCTGGTGCGGCGCGGGCGTGGTGAGGGCGTGCAGCGCGCGGCGCGCGAGCGCGGCGGCGGGTGGCGGGTGCGGCGCGCGCGCCTCCATCTCCGTCACCAGCGCGTACGGCAGCGGGTGCCGCATGTGTCGATGCTCATAGTGCGCCGGCCTGTGTGTGTATACCTGGTGCGGCGCGGGCGTGGTGAGGGCGTGCAGCGCGCGGCGCGCGGCGCGCGAGCGCGGCGGCGGGTGGCGGGTGCGGCGCGCGCGCCTCCATCTCCGTCACCAGCGCGTACGGCAGCGGGTGCCGCATGTGTCGATGCTCATAGTGCGCCGGCCTGTGTGTGTATACCTGGTGCGGCGCGGGCGTGGTGAGGGCGTGCAGCGCGCGGCGCGCGAGCGCGGCGGCGGGTGGCGGGTGCGGCGCGCGCGCCTCCATCTCCGTCACCAGCGCGTACGGCAGCGGGTGCCGCATGTGTCGATGCTCATAGTGCGCCGGCCTGTGTGTGTATACCTGGTGCGGCGCGGGCGTGGTGAGGGCGTGCAGCGCGCGGCGCGCGAGCGCGGCGGCGGGTGGCGGGTGCGGCGCGCGCGCCTCCATCTCCGTCACCAGCGCGTACGGCAGCGGGTGCCGCATGTGTCGATGCTCATAGTGCGCCGGCCTGTGTGTGTATACCTGGTGCGGCGCGGGCGTGGTGAGGGCGTGCAGCGCGCGGCGCGCGAGCGCGGCGGCGGGTGGCGGGTGCGGCGCGCGCGCCTCCATCTCCGTCACCAGCGCGTACGGCAGCGGGTGCCGCATGTGTCGATGCTCATAGTGCGCCGGCCTGTGTGTGTATACCTGGTGCGGCGCGGGCGTGGTGAGGGCGTGCAGCGCGCGGCGCGCGAGCGCGGCGGCGGGTGGCGGGTGCGGCGCGCGCGCCTCCATCTCCGTCACCAGCGCGTACGGCAGCGGGTGCCGCATGTGTCGATGCTCATAGTGCGCCGGCCTGTGTGTGTATACCTGGTGCGGCGCGGGCGTGGTGAGGGCGTGCAGCGCGCGGCGCGCGAGCGCGGCGGCGGGTGGCGGGTGCGGCGCGCGCGCCTCCATCTCCGTCACCAGCGCGTACGGCAGCGGGTGCCGCATGTGTCGATGCTCATAGTGCGCCGGCCTGTGTGTGTATACCTGGTGCGGCGCGGGCGTGGTGAGGGCGTGCAGCGCGCGGCGCGCGAGCGCGGCGGCGGGTGGCGGGTGCGGCGCGCGCGCCTCCATCTCCGTCACCAGCGCGTACGGCAGCGGGTACCGCATGTGTCGATGCTCATAGTGCGCCGGCCTGTGTGTGTATACCTGGTGCGGCGCGGGCGTGGTGAGGGCGTGCAGCGCGCGGCGCGCGA
This sequence comes from Chilo suppressalis, assembly GCA_902850365.2. NCBI lineage: Eukaryota > Metazoa > Arthropoda > Insecta > Lepidoptera > Crambidae > Chilo > Chilo suppressalis. The sequence continues at coordinate 4,163,309 of OU963899.1, read as the reverse complement.
GCGCGGCGGCGGGTGGCGGGTGCGGCGCGCGCGCCTCCATCTCCGTCACCAGCGCGTACGGCAGCGGGTGCCGCATGTGTCGATGCTCATAGTGCGCCGGCCTGTGTGTGTATACCTGGTGCGGCGCGGGCGTGGTGAGGGCGTGCAGCGCGCGGCGCGCGAGCGCGGCGGCGGGTGGCGGGTGCGGCGCGCGCGCCTCCATCTCCGTCACCAGCGCGTACGGCAGCGGGTGCCGCATGTGTCGATGCTCATAGTGCGCCGGCCTGTGTGTGTATACCTGGTGCGGCGCGGGCGTGGTGAGGGCGTGCAGCGCGCGGCGCGCGGCGCGCGAGCGCGGCGGCGGGTGGCGGGTGCGGCGCGCGCGCCTCCATCTCCGTCACCAGCGCGTACGGCAGCGGGTGCCGCATGTGTCGATGCTCATAGTGCGCCGGCCTGTGTGTGTATACCTGGTGCGGCGCGGGCGTGGTGAGGGCGTGCAGCGCGCGGCGCGCGAGCGCGGCGGCGGGTGGCGGGTGCGGCGCGCGCGCCTCCATCTCCGTCACCAGCGCGTACGGCAGCGGGTGCCGCATGTGTCGATGCTCATAGTGCGCCGGCCTGTGTGTGTATACCTGGTGCGGCGCGGGCGTGGTGAGGGCGTGCAGCGCGCGGCGCGCGAGCGCGGCGGCGGGTGGCGGGTGCGGCGCGCGCGCCTCCATCTCCGTCACCAGCGCGTACGGCAGCGGGTGCCGCATGTGTCGATGCTCATAGTGCGCCGGCCTGTGTGTGTATACCTGGTGCGGCGCGGGCGTGGTGAGGGCGTGCAGCGCGCGGCGCGCGAGCGCGGCGGCGGGTGGCGGGTGCGGCGCGCGCGCCTCCATCTCCGTCACCAGCGCGTACGGCAGCGGGTGCCGCATGTGTCGATGCTCATAGTGCGCCGGCCTGTGTGTGTATACCTGGTGCGGCGCGGGCGTGGTGAGGGCGTGCAGCGCGCGGCGCGCGGCGCGCGAGCGCGGCGGCGGGTGGCGGGTGCGGCGCGCGCGCCTCCATCTCCGTCACCAGCGCGTACGGCAGCGGGTGCCGCATGTGTCGATGCTCATAGTGCGCCGGCCTGTGTGTGTATACCTGGTGCGGCGCGGGCGTGGTGAGGGCGTGCAGCGCGCGGCGCGCGAGCGCGGCGGCGGGTGGCGGGTGCGGCGCGCGCGCCTCCATCTCCGTCACCAGCGCGTACGGCAGCGGGTACCGCATGTGTCGATGCTCATAGTGCGCCGGCCTGTGTGTGTATACCTGGTGCGGCGCGGGCGTGGTGAGGGCGTGCAGCGCGCGGCGCGCGAGCGCGGCGGCGGGTGGCGGGTGCGGCGCGCGCGCCTCCATCTCCGTCACCAGCGCGTACGGCAGCGGGTGCCGCATGTGTCGATGCTCATAGTGCGCCGGCCTGTGTGTGTATACCTGGTGCGGCGCGGGCGTGGTGAGGGCGTGCAGCGCGCGGCGCGCGGCGCGCGAGCGCGGCGGCGGGTGGCGGGTGCGGCGCGCGCGCCTCCATCTCCGTCACCAGCGCGTACGGCAGCGGGTGCCGCATGTGTCGATGCTCATAGTGCGCCGGCCTGTGTGTGTATACCTGGTGCGGCGCGGGCGTGGTGAGGGCGTGCAGCGCGCGGCGCGCGAGCGCGGCGGCGGGTGGCGGGTGCGGCGCGCGCGCCTCCATCTCCGTCACCAGCGCGTACGGCAGCGGGTGCCGCATGTGTCGATGCTCATAGTGCGCCGGCCTGTGTGTGTATACCTGGTGCGGCGCGGGCGTGGTGAGGGCGTGCAGCGCGCGGCGCGCGAGCGCGGCGGCGGGTGGCGGGTGCGGCGCGCGCGCCTCCATCTCCGTCACCAGCGCGTACGGCAGCGGGTGCCGCATGTGTCGATGCTCATAGTGCGCCGGCCTGTGTGTGTATACCTGGTGCGGCGCGGGCGTGGTGAGGGCGTGCAGCGCGCGGCGCGCGAGCGCGGCGGCGGGTGGCGGGTGCGGCGCGCGCGCCTCCATCTCCGTCACCAGCGCGTACGGCAGCGGGTACCGCATGCGAGCTCCGCCACAGACCACCTGCGTACCATACCACAAACACAAGTTTACTCTCCCACTCATAACAAGGTCAGCTCCTCTAGCATGAGCACCGCGATATGATATATAAAAGCGTTTTCATCATGCTCAAATGTCAAATTACTATAGAGTTTGACAGTTAGACGCGAAAAAAACATGTTAAAATGTAAAATTTGGTGCTCATACTACGGGGACACACTCCTAGCATAAATATTTAGAGTATCGTATATAGCCAAATCTTTGGTGTGCTCTACACAATCTGGCACAAGCACGAGCTTTGCCAGATTACGTGGTTACCTCATTTAAATCGGCGTTCATAACGTGAAACATTGTAAATGCATTGTTCTTTTACACTTCAATGATTAACATTATTATGACTTCTTCATTCGGGTATTTCAAGAGAGTATAACAAATGAAGCGGTTGAATTAGGCGCCAAATAGCAGGGAACCACAAATTTAACAAAACTTTCCAGTGTAAAGTAAAATTAAAGCATGGGACGAGTGCAATGAAACACAATCACGCTCTATCCTAATCGATGAACTCTACTGGTCCTGTTTACAAGCCCTTATAAAGGTCAAAAAGCTACGTAATTAGTTCATAGAAGACCTTGTACTATGAAGAACAAGCAAGAACTAAGCAATAGCAATATTTTCGTTTTACTTTTTACAGTGTCCTCAATATTAAATGGCAACATTAATTGAGGTCCACTTCAGTCACATTAATAATAATATATCAATTTATATCATAGCCCAAAAATAATATATTTTATACAAATTTGAAACAAGTAGACAATGTAATATTTTGTCATCAATTGAGAGCGCTAAAAATTGGCGATATAACTGGGGCAGAAGGCCTAACATGGTCTCTAAGCGTGAAGGAACTTGTGATATGAAATTTCAATTGTCCATGCTTGTAAAAGTTTCAATACAAATAAAACAATCAAAATTAGTTCCAACAGTCCCCAGCCTCTTTAAATAACATTTTTCCTAAGTTTGCGTTTGTTTGTGTATTTATTCTGTATGTGATTTCATTTCTTATATTATATCATATCAGAATTTTGGAGAGTTGTGTTGATAAGATAGCAAAATATATGTCACTTTAGCACACATTTATTTCCAATAAATTTCGATGATTTGAAATAAATTTATTATCGATAATACATTATCAATATAAAGACTATACATACAGACCCATCTCAACCACATGATTATATTCATAAAATGTTTAGAATTTTCCAATTCTTAAGAATTGTTGAATTAATGCTGTAGTTTTTAAACCAGCATTGATTATACAGATCCTGCATATGCAACAAGCAAAAAGTCATGTGTGTTTGGGTTCAAAATCCTTTGAACAATTCTTTGGACCAATCAAATCAGGGACAAATTCGAAAATGTTTTGAATAGTGTCTGAATAATTTACATTTAAGACTGGCATAGTCTGCTAGTGGCTGAAGCCCCAACAAAAATAAGATTTTCTTTAATACTAATAAAATGAATAATATTCAGTGTGACATTTATTTATGCTATAAATGTTGGTAAACAAGATTCCATTGACTAGTAATCTAAATGAAATCACATCACAATAATTAATTCCCAAACAGTAATTTCTTCAATAAAAACCATGTTCATTTTGTTACATAAACTAATTGCAGCATATTTTTTCCTATTAGACGTACGCAACTCCACAAACACGTAGCAGAAGCACATCACACAAATAATAAGTCTTCAATTTTACACTTTTTAGTAACACACACTTTTATAGTCAGTTTATCTACATAACTATGTGCATAAAGCTGCATTAATTAGATGCAAGATTTAGGATCCTCTATAATTCTATTACACACATCTTGTGTTATTCCAATGAATCACAAATCTTCTCTTGCTATCTGTTTCAATGGTCCAGTTCTCCCATGTCATTAAGGAATATATCCAATATCATTTCACTTTTGATATTATTTCTATATGAATGGTATATAAGTCTTACAAACTGCCTGAATCTCTGCCAGGACCAGTTTCATCTTCCATTTTTGCTTTTCCTAAATAATTCTTTCTATGTTTCCAACTAGATTATGGTGATTGAAACTTTTCACTGTTCCTTTTCAGTGGTCCCGATCTCCTTTTAAACATGAAGAAGATATCCATGAACATATTAATATCCATAACATATAAAAAAAAACCATATAAGGTTTAGAATAAGTATCACAGTGCTCAATCAGCGTCACTTTAATATCTATTCTTATGCCTGCCTGGTTAAGTCGTTTTATTCATTTTTAACTGACATCAAAAAGAAGAACTTACTAAATATAATGTCCAAGTGTCCAATAGCATGAAAAGACTAACAGTACACTCAGAGAAATCAATGGGCTTTTCAGTTTGACTAAAGTTGGTGCTATCACTTTCTTCACAATAAGAATAGAATGAGACAACATGCAAGTAAATTAAATTTTAAATCAATTTGATGTTTTTTGAGAATGGATGTTTAATTTTGTTTTTAAAATTGTACCAGTTTGAACACCCTTTTGCATTAACAGAAAATAATTCAGTGATCTTTAAATTTTAAAGGAATTTCATTGTAAGTGGCTATTTGTGATAAGTACTAATTGATAAGTGTATAACTTATAAGAAAGTTTTGAATTTTTACAATAGTGCCTAAATTATCATAAGATCTCTATCATAATATTTAAACTATGAATTAAATGAAGATTTTTGTTTGATATAATGATATGCAAATGATAACAAATGCATTGGTTTAAAAAAATCATAAAAGCTATAAAATAACATTGATAACAACAAACATCAACATTGATATTGGTGTGTTGACAATGTAGTTAATATTTTTTGTTGATACATTATGAAGTGATAATAGTCTTAATTCTTGCAGTCTAGAAAATTGATAATTCAGATAACTAACATCAGGTAAATCAGTATTTATTTATATGATTTACTTTCTACTTCATTTTACTTTGTTTTGGGTAACATAGGCCCAACCAAAAACATTTTTAATTAAAAAATTGACAGTAATTTAAGTTCTCCAAACTATTGGACAAAAATGTGTATTATTATGAGCAAATTTACAGTTTGCATTAAAAAGCTACTTTGTCGATTTATGTGGTTCACCTTCTTAAGATTAATTCTTAAGAAGGCAGGCAGGTATAGTTATAGAATAAGAATAAAATTTATATGATCTAGTGGCCCGCCCTCGCTTTGCTTCAGGGTAGAATTGATCAAAATCCTTTCTTAGCGGATGCCTACGTCATAACATCTACCTGCATGCCAAATTTCAGCCCGATCCGTCTAGTGGTTTGGGATGTGCATTGAGAGATCACTATGTCAGTCATTCACCTTTGAGTTTTATATATAGATTCAGAAGAATTTCACATTTCTTTTCATGTGTAACTACATCAATATAGTCTTTAATAAGCAGATGCTGTTCATGCAGTGGTACCATCATAGCTGCAGGATACCCATTAGTTACTTTGATTGAGCTTCTCTTTCCGCATATCAGAAATTCACTTAGAGGAACTCCTGCTCAAGATTAACAAAAGAACTAATACAAAGTTTCCCTATTGTATGTATATGTTTTCAAAATTTAGGGATCATTTTAATAGGCAAGTTTTTGTGGTCTGTTTGTATTGATATTCAGCCAGATATCACTATGTTTATACTCAAAATCAATTATATGTGAGCACACTAATGTGAGATATTGGTTGGCAAGAAAACTCTATTGGTCATCAAGCATAATATAGTGGAAATCAAGATTATCTCCTTTTCGTTTTCCATACCTTTTTCTTCCTCCATTGCGTCTACCACAATTCTACCAATATCACACATAGGAGAGAGCCAAAAAATATTAAATTCCATACCCAGCAGCATTTTACTCCACTCTAATTCTGACACATTATCACTTCACTTTGCACTTTGCACTGAACACTGCACTATGGCCGTATTTGTGGAGCAAACGCCGTATAATAGCTCCACAGCGGTATAGGTAACGCACCTCCATAGCACCACAGCCCTGCACTTTTCACTGAACACTGCACTTTAAACGCGTAAGTGGAGAAGCGCGCGTATAATAGCCACACAGGGAAACGGCGTGCCGAACGGATGCACTTTACATTGAACACTGCACTATGACCATATTTATGGATTGGTGTGCGGATTGCAGCCACATTGACCGCGAACGCGGAAAGAGCGCGTTTTATAGCCACATAGAAGCGTATGTGCGGGACCTCGACAGCGCCGCAGCCCTGCTCGAGAGGGTAGAGCTGTCGCCAGGCGTCGAGCAGGCGGGCCGTGGCCGCGTCCGCCTCGCCCCACTCGCGCCCCGTCACCGTGCCCTCCAGACCGAACGGCGCCAGGATCACTGTACACATACAATGCAAATTGTTTATTTTTTCATATACAAATCACACATTAGCATAATTTATGTAGTTAAGTAATAGATAACTTATAGAAGTTTAGACATATGTAACTGCATTAAGAAGCAACTAAACTGAACATTGTGTTGTCAATAAAAACAGTATATCTCAACAGTTGAGATACCAAATCCACAAAATCTTCATATCTGGCTTTGATACTCAGTAATTGTATGTTGAACCCAATAACATCTAGATATCTAGAAAGTATTGAAATGTATGAGGTGGAACGAAATCGCACTCAGATGCCTTGAAGAGTACAATACAGATAGCCTCACATTAATCTGGGAAGTGACCGGCCGATGTGTTGCCACTGACCGCATTCGAGAACAGTCAATTGTAACTGCTTCAAATTTTACTTCCATAACATGAATAAAACCCGGTATGAAATTTGTAATGATTCAAAACAACTAATGGAGTCAATTCTCCCATGATTATCTAAACTTAAAACTACATTTAGCATCAGTCTGTCCTACTCATTCTATATAGAGAACGACAGGGATACACTGTTGTCACATTTAATTTTAAGATTATAGAATCACTAGCAAACCAGTGAACCAAATGTTCACCAAAACCTGATTTAAAAAAAAATGTATTTAATTAATTGAGAACTTTGGAGATTTTGTGTGGTTTCGTTTGAAATTCGTGATTTCTCGAAAACCGGAAGTGCTACGTTACTCAAATCCGGTTTGTAGTCTTATCAGACTATTCTTAACTTATAACTTAAATATTCTCTTTATCTATCTCTTACGGTTTGGCCGCTGAAACAGCACCACAGACAGACGGATGGACGGACGGACTTGTCTAATAGATAAGAGATGCCCAAATCGAATTTGAGGAGTTGGTAATCGAATGCTATTACATATATGGTCTTTGAAGAAATATTATAAAGGATTTGGTTACCTTTCGCATGGGGTTGGTGATCGTTGGCGTTGAGTCGCGCGAGCCGCTTCGGCGTCAGCGTACGCACGGGCGGGTGTTGGCGTACGTCCACGGACGCGCAAACCGTACTCTCGCCGTGCAAGAAAAACGCGAACGAAAACGACAGGTGCCAAGGGCTGGAGGGGGAAAACACAAACAAATTGTACATCATTACTATACACTGGTTCAACGAAAATTGATCTTATTGTTAAGGAATAAGGGCGCTGTCAATGTGTGTTCGTAATCACCGATTCAGATAAATTAAATAATCTAATTGTTTAAAGTGTGTATGTAGCTTGTTATTGAAGTTTGTAATTTTGTAAAAAAAAGTATGTAGTTATGTAAATAACAATACAACTACACAAATTGTATCTTAATCTTATTGAACAGGATGGAATGTTATCTCAACGCAGGCCACATATCAGTCAAATGGGTCGAAGAAAATATTTACTTAGTTGGTATAGCTATTAAAAACAATTCACCTGATTAAACTAGCATAAATTTTAATATTTTTTTATTTATTATAAATAGCAAGTTTGAGGGTCTTATCCATTCAGATATCATATTCTTCCGGAATAAAAAGTAAAAATTTTAAAATCCTAATCCTAGTATATATTTATATATAAGCATTAATGCTATTATATAATATCAGCAGAGTTGGAACGCAGCAACAGATGTTTGTTTCAATAAATGTGATATTGATCTATCTATGTAGCTATTACTACCTAACCCCTGTTTCTACATGTACATGAGGATAATTGTAACAGTTAATATATAAATGATGCAAAAAAAAACTTCAAGTGCTTCTTACAAGCTAATAATACAATAAATGACGAGCTGGCGAACAAAACGATATAATTAAGCAGCTGGTTAAACTCCTTTTTTTACAGACCGAATCTTTCGGGATCGTTGAATTTGAATCTCAAATAATTTTCCATCTAAAATAGTGTTAAAATTACTAAATTTATGAATTAAAAACCATGCCAAAAGCTCACTGTAGGTATGTCATTCAGTTTTATACAGCTCCTGTAAAATTTTATTTTATGTAATTATACCGTTTTGTCCGCCAGCTCCTCAAATGCAATTGTACTTTTTTTATATAGATTGGTCCGACAAACGACTCAGCCCCACCTGATGTTAAGTGACGCTTCCTACAAGCTATACAAGACAATAATGAGAATGTTAACGACACCCATTGCCGTATCCGTGACGGTCGTTTGATCGTCGCGTTCTCTCTTGACTACCATTCCATTAACGAAATGGAAAGTTTTATCTCTATACTGTCAATAAGTTATGGTAATGAGGAAACACCTATGTAGATAACGAAATTGCCTTTCATCTTCATCGCAATATTCTCAATGTATTAGTACCAAAAATGTAAGCAAGAAATAGAAAGTGCAAGCTGCTTTACAGTGAGTGTGTAGAATAACATAATGATGTTACGTGCTGCATTTTATGTCCGCATATCAGGTTAGCCCAGTTTAAGACAGAAAACTTAATGTCTCAAGTTTGAATTCTTAGACCCGTATTATAGAAAGATTCTCAGTGATTGATCTAGTCTTGAGCATAGTTAGAAAGGGATGTCGCTATATATAGCACATAGCGATATCCCTTTCTAACTGTACTCAGGTAAAGAACAACACTTAGTTGTCATTCTGTATTACGGAGCTTAGTTTTAAATAAAACAAGTTTCGAATGTATAGATGCACTGATTTATTTATTTATTGACGTTTCGCATTCTTTTCAAAATTCCAAAATGAAATCATAATTCTGAGGACGCAGCCTGAGAAGGATGCAAAACGTAAATAAATAAATAAGTCAGTGCATCTATACCAGGGGTTCCCAACGTTTTATTGGTCAGGGACCACTTTTACATAATTTTTTTTGGCAAGGACCACTATTTAGTCACTAAATAACTAAATTTTAGTGTAATAAAAATAAACTGTTAATAATTTTTAATCAAACTGAAACTTTAATTAAAAATCTAATATGAAATTAAATAAAAAGAAATAGTAATATTTTTAGTGGACGCGCCCGCTAAATTCAAATTCATTCGCGGACCATATTTGGGCTTCTGCGGATCACTGGTTGGGAACCATTGATCTATACCTTTGAAACGTGTTTTATTTAATGGACTGTGTGCGTGAAAACCTCTTAGATTTACATCATCTTTTATTATGATCACAATATTAACTTTCTACAGTTCAGTAACAGATGAGAAAAGCCCGACTGATTTAGTTTTTATAAGCCGCTTTGCAATTGACGTCCTCCGTGCCCGAGTGGTATGTACGGCGGGTTTCATGGTGGCACCTACTCGAGAGGTTCCGGGTTCGAATCCCGGTGGGGGCAATGTTTGTGTGATGAATACGAGCATTTGTATTCCAGTCATGGATGTTTAATATGTATATCTATATAAATATATATGAATTGGTAAAAAACTAAAAGAAAAACTATGTATTCTATCCGTTACCCTAGTATCCCATAACACCAGCCTACACTGCTTACTTTGGGACTAGGCTAATTGGTGTGTGTTGGAAACAAAAAAATATTTATTAATTACAAATGTGTGAGGTGGAACGAAATCGGACTCGAGTGCCTTGAAGAGTGCAATACAGATAGCCTCACATTAATCTGGGAAGTGACCGGCCGATGTGTTGCCACTGACCGTATTCGAGAACAGCCAATTGTAACTGCTTCGGATTTTACTTCCATTATAAGATAACCGGGTCAAATATACCTAATGTACTAAAGACGAACCTTATCATATAATTGGTCCTTTGTGTTAGTAGGTATAAGGGTTGACAGGCATATAAAGGAGACCCGGCACTTTTCATAGAAAAAATGCTAAACTTGTATAAAATTGAATTTGGTCTCAAAATAAAGCCAAAATTATTTGCAACACAAAACTACTTTTGCCTTATTTTTAGTGAATCGTGGAAAGAAGTTATATAATGATTAATATTTTTTGATATGGAAATCCTAAATCTTCAAGGGACAAAATTTTACTTCAAAATATTACTCAAGTGACTGTAAAAACCATTATTCCTTTGCTTTTTCTAAATAAAAAACCAAATGACAATTTGACAATCCTTAAATACAAACAAAAAAATCATTCGCATTTCGCATCCGCTCCCGCAAACTGTTTTTCTCTTGACGACCCGGCTACACATAGAGGTTATATTGACAAACCTACGTATTTGACATTGACAGCTAGCTGCTGATGACAAGTATTGCCAGACTACGTTACCCAATTATGAAACACAGATAAAAAAAATAAAAAGTATACAACTTTGGCACAAAATGCCGGGTGTCCTTTGATATTCCGAACATCACGAAATACATTGACAGCGTCCAAACTAGGTCTTTGATGATCAATGGCGTTACAAAAATTAGGACAATTTAGTTTAGGATATCTTTTTAAGATTTAAATACGGATAGACAGACTTATTTAAAGAAGTTGTATCGTTAATTCGGTATTCTAACCCTCCGCTTGTCTGTATGGTTAGCTATTCAATTAAGGGCGAAGCGATCGCCCGAGGCGAAGGACTGATGCCATTATAAAATAGATGGTCTAGCCCACTGAAGCGCTTAGAAATTATTCGCCTAAGGCGCTCCACTCTTGGATGCCTCCCTGTCTGTATAACCTATACTGTACAAAGCAACATTTATATCAGAAGTAGCATGTGAAACGTTTTCACATGTAGCTTTCTCTATCGAAAGATTCTAATTCAAATTAAAGTACTGTAAATTTCAAATTAATTTCATCATAGTCTTTTTATATAATTTCTATTTCAAATGTTTAATACTTGTACACCTATTCATTTCACATTGTGGGTAACCTACAATGCGAAGAGATGGCGCTGCCTTGCAGCCTAAGAAAGACTAGAGACAATTCGACACGGCCATCAGGGCCGCGGTAGCAAAACGGTCAGTAATTTCATCATATTAATAAGTTGTCATTGTAACCTTTTGCCAACATCCTCTTCGTCGCCATCGTAAGGTTGAACGAACCACTTTCCGAGCCTCACGAAGTCTCGCGAAAGAAGACATCTGGAATCAAACATACAAAGCTTAGTAAGGATTAACCTAGTTTGGCAGAAGTAGTGAAAGACTGCTAGAAACAATTCAAATCTCAATAGGGTTTGTCGAGTGCAAGGTCAGGAGTTAATCTGAAAATATAGTCATTTAAAAGCCACTGGGAATTCATTGTGTCAGAGCCGATCGTGAGTGAGTATATCGACAATAGAGTCATAGTGTACATGAATAATCGTCATGTTGTTATTCGCACCGACTTGCGTAATGCTCAATTTATTATAATTGTTGCAAAAGCTTGGAGCGACTCATTGTTAATTACTTATAAAGTATAGTCATAGGACTGCTCGACTTATAGATATTTAAATTAGACAATGGTGTCGATTCTGGCATGATTCTCTAAACCTAAACTTAGATTTGACAGCAGTATATCCTTGTCATTCTCTATACAGAATGAAAAGGAGAGACTGATGTTAAATTTAATTTTAAGTGTAGAGAATCACGCCAGAATTGGTACCACTATCGTAGCATGTAGCAAAGTTTTGCCATTTGTGATGATGATTGGCGGCATTTTCATGCGTCATCCAATTTTATGTAGCGAGTACGAATCGGAAGGAGTCTTTGGTCGTTTCGACCCATGAACGGTTCGCTTCGCGGGTCAAATCCCTAGTGGGTCGAAACTACCAAAGACCCATCGGAAGACCTTAGCTTATGAAATTACGAAAAATGTGATAAGATACCTACCTACGCAATGTGCACAACCGACTACGCGCACAGGCTCCGGCTCATGCATTTCGCTGTTTTTGTCGGCTCGTTTCGATATGATTATTTTTTTTTTTTAACGGAAGGCATGCACACTCACACACACACACACACACACACGCTACACCAAACACTTACGTAGACACTCATTTACACAAAGTTAGTTATCATGCTCCTTTTATAATTCTGATTTATATAGGTATTTATATTTATCGCAAAATTAATTTGAATCTTTGTTGGTATTTCTTTTATATTATTGTTAATTTGTAATTTCTACCCTACGTTATCATTTTAATTTTTAAATTAAATACAAAGTGAGTTTCTGTAATTGGCTAAAGTACCGTTTAAAATTTTATATTAGATTATATTGTGTAAAACGCTGTTGAAACTTGTTGATGATAAATAAATAAATAAAATAAATTATATCTCTTTGGTCCAGAAGTCCGATAAGGAATTGAGAGTAAACTACACCTAAGTAATTTAGTTTCGCGATAAATTCCTAAAGTATTGAATGTAGGAAACTTTTTCAATATCATCTCGATCATTTTCACTGGCATTGATTTCCTATGAGAATCCACCGCAAAGATTTTTTTACCAAAAATCGTAACTTAAAAATCGGTCAATATAAATACGATAATATTGCACAGATTTTTTATGAATATTTAAAAAAAATCACAGATTGAAAACTCGATGCGTTGTTTAATAGTTACATTCAGTTGACATTATTATTTGTTTACACAATAGACATAAGAAACATGTTGTCCGTCAGCCACACAAGAAAAATAGGTACCACACCTTGTCTATGCTAAAATTAATGGCATTACGTTTTAAAAAAAATAATTTAGAATATAAAATCTACCTTTGTCTCGAAACAGGTCACGCGTCACGAATATTAATAAAACGTATTATACACACAGACTGATGATATTAATCAGCATACGTTTTTAGACATAGTGCAATACAAACAACATGGATCTGTAGTTGGTTGGGAGTATTTTTACATTGCATTGCGCATGCAACGTAACAATCGAATGCAAAGAGCAAATTGTGAAGCGAGGGTCGGCGCACGCGCAGGTGAACGAGAGCGGTGCGTATTACCAGATTTGAAGCAAGTAAATCGGATCAAATTCATAATGTGTAATGTATAGGCTAGTCAATTAACTTTAAATTTCTCCTTCTAAACGTCCTTTTACACAAATATATTATTCATAAATTTATTAGTTATTTTCATACAATGACATAAAATGAATGAAGTGAATGACAAAACTCAATTATGTTAACATAACAGTTTCTTTCAACACGAGCCAACAATGTTGATAGCGATCATTGACCTCTAGACCTCTGCTAAGAAAGTATAAACACGTATGAAAACTATACCCATCAGTTGATGTCAACTGGAATGGTAGCTATAGTTAAGGCAGCTCACTCAAGCCACAAGCAGAATTTTATTAGTGAGGTAATTATTTTAAAAAGGCTTATATTTTCCTTTAATAAAACTTACAACGTATTAATTCCTTCTATGAACATGACCTACTAGTATTAAGATTATATTAAATAAACAATATCTGCTACATGATAATTATGAAAGATGTCTCAAACTGATAGTAGAGTTAAAGTTAAAAGCTTGGACGGATTCCATTGTCAAAGTGTTAAAAAAAGCGGTTCGTATCGAGCCCAGGCCCAGTCGGCCATCATTACTACATTAGTGCGCGTATCGTAAAATGGTCGGTCGCGCGCGGTCGCGATCCGACGACGACGCATTGTCGCTTTGACGTGCCGCGCACCGCGCACCGGGGGTCAACGACACGCTCGGATTTCGTTCATGCCGAGTCTCTCAGGACCGGGAGAAGAGCACATGTAATCACCTAGTAACAAGCAAACCACACTAAACTTGATAAGTTTAAATAAAGACTCGTTGCACCTTTGTGAATTAGAAAACCATTTTAACAAATATAAAAATTGACTTCATGGCAGAGTGGTTTGTACGCCGGGTTTCATGGTGTCGCCGGCTCGAGAGGTCCCGGGTTCGAATCCCGGTGGGGGCAGATGCTTGTGTGATGAATACGAGCATTTGTTTCCAGTCATGGATGTATAATATGTATTTCCCATATAAATATATTTATATATGTCCAGTATATGTATTCTATCCGTTACCCTAGTATCCCATAACACAAGCCTTACAGTGCTTACTTTGGGGCTAGGCTAATAGGTGTGAGTTTTGGAAATATTTATTATTTATTATTATTATATATTGCGAAACCACTAAAAAGAAAGAAATCATACGTATTCTTTACTTATATCTAAAGTACATTTAAAGTCAAATTAACATTTCATGTCAGGGCCATACCAACCCAAGCAGTAAATGGCTAAACAGATCTATCATCATGGTGGCACCGAATCCAAATGTTTATTTATTTTTTGGAAGACCATCAGTTTTTTTTAATATAAGCGTAAAACCTTTAATAATAACAAAAAGCCAATTACATGTCTTCACCAATAAAAACACATTGCAGCAAAATTAAGCGCAATTTTAACTTAATATTAATGGCAGTGTTAATTTGATTTTAAAATATGAACTCTAAATATATCATTTATTTCTTACTTTTTATTGGTTATCTTCTTATGAAGTCAGTCTTATTTTTGTTAAAAATGTTTTCTAGTTCACAAATGTACAACGAGTCTGAACTAATTATTATGAACTGCGTGAAAATTAGTTTCAATATGTAATCTTTTTAGGAATGTGAGTGTTAAAAGCTCCGCTGGTGCTGTATTCCTAAGACAAGCTGTTTGAGAAACAAAAAACGACATTAGAACGCCCCGCGCCTTGCATCGACCTTCGAG
Organism: Chilo suppressalis; assembly: GCA_902850365.2. Lineage (NCBI taxonomy): Eukaryota > Metazoa > Arthropoda > Insecta > Lepidoptera > Crambidae > Chilo > Chilo suppressalis. The sequence continues at coordinate 4,148,279 of OU963899.1, read as the reverse complement.
CTACAATGAAGAGCGATGTACTATGCCGCCCGACCGCCAGCGTCTGCGCAACCAGGTGCAATTTTAACGTTTAAACGCGACTCATCACTTTGTTTGTTCATATTAAAAGATGGCAGAGGAATAAAAAGAAACTACAGCTGCAATAATAGCTAAAAATAAAATAAATGTTTTAATCACTTTTTGGCACTATAGGTCTTTACTCATAACTGATGTATAATAGGGGTGATGACGGGGTACAGTAAACGAAATTCTAATAAGTCCGTCAGTTAGATGATCAAAAAAATAATGCACACGTATTTTTTCTTTGGGCAATCAACCAAAAAATGATAAAGTTATAGCGCGTCAAAGTTTGGGAGTAGGGGCTCGGGACGTCACTTTTTAGTGAATTTTCACTTAAAAGTGTACTCAAACGTGACGTCATGCGACTTTTCAAATCAATATATCTCTGCAATGTTTATATTATGTGAAAAAAGAAAAAATACGTGTCCAATACTTTTTGATAATCTACCTGATAAACGAAGAAAAAAAATTGGTCATCATCCCTATTTGTAATATACCTCCAAACGACTTTTTGCTGCCAAAATAAAGAGAGAGAAAAAATGGAATAAAGAAAGCTATTGAAAGAGACCATGTAAATGTTGCCGTTGCAAACAACTGCACGAGTTGGTAAGGCGAGTGACTAATTGAGCTACAAAATTTATTTTCCAGCGTTACGTCAACGCTATAAAAGAAAGAGATGATTAGTCAATATGCTAGTTATTGCGAGACCACGGGCGCTTTACAATGGACTGCTGATATTAAATATATGCTGTAACTACTGTTATAAAAATAACAAGTATTGTAAGTGGCTCAAGAGTAGATCCCTAGCGTCAATGCTGTATTGCATTGTTTAACGGTCTTTAACGGATATTATAAAAGGTCAACGTTTGGATAGTTGCAGTGCAGATTAAGGAAATCCGGGATTGTCCCGGAATTTTGCGTCTTTTCCCGTGTCCAGTATTTAGACCTTATTGTCCCGGAATCCCCAAACACCTTTATTTGTCACAATGGGTAATATACCCACACCTACCTGCGAGGGGCGACAGAAGCATGCCATATAAAGGCATTCGTTACTGACCTATATTTTGATTTTATTTTTTATTTCTAGTGGGGGGGGGGGGCGCGGAATGGACATAAGCCAGCATCTGGCAACCCTAGTGCACATGCATAGGCACAGACATACGCACCACAAAATGGATAGTACAAAATGTAATCTCATAAATCCGATTGAAGATATAGTCGGCATATTAGCTAAATATAGAGTGCTCACCTTTCGATGAGGTTGTGAAGCGCCTTGAAGAGCAGGGAACGGCACTCGTAGGAAAGACCACTCTCCCAAGATCCTTGATCTCCTTCTGTAAAGAAGAAATTGCATTTATTATCGATTCAGGTAAATGTTTTAACAAAGTATGTTCCGAATACATGATAGTTTATTTTTTATCTGAAGGGATGAGTACTGTTTTGTACTTAGTAAATTCGAGCCCACTTGAAATGTTTTATCGCCATTCAACTAAAACTAGATTCAACCCATAGAAAAATGTCAAATCGTCAACGTCAATATGACGTAATTGTATGGGATAATATCTAGTTTTACTTAAATTGCTACAAGTGGACGGTAAGGACCACTTTCCAGCAAATTTGCTAAATCTCTATTCAACTAAAGCTAACCTATAGAAAAATGTCAAAACGTCAATTTGACATTATTTATTCAAATTATTACAAAAATATATATTGATTGGGCTAAATTTAGTTTTAGTTAAATTAAGATTCATAAAATTTGCTGCAAGTGGACCTAAGTAATTAAACAAATCTTAGATTAAATCAATCAAAAGGTACCAGCGTCTCAAAAGTGTACCACTTAAATTAAGTAATGCACACGATAGGCTTTCCGACAGTTTGCAAAGTACTAATTGTTGGCATCTATCTGTATTTAATATGAATATTAGCAGCGATTTCACTATTATGAGTAAACAATTAATTATTAAATTTTCTGAAAAACTATTAAATAGAAAATTATGTTTTTGTTCTATGGTGACGTTACCGAAAATGCCTGGGATTGGCTAAAATGACATCACACGCTAGTAAACTTCCCGTCAAAGTGACATTACATTGTATCGTTTGACGTTGTGTGACGTCACATACTAGTAAGACGCCATATTGTCAAAAAAACGTATTCACGGCAACTTAAAAATAGAAGGTTTGATTTTTTTTATTGAAATGCACAACATAATAATGAATATCTTTTTATGGACTCCACAAACGCTAGTAAATAACGTGAGATAGTTTTCTAAAACTTGTCAAATATTCGCTAATATGTATATTCATAATCACAATTTGATAAGCAAACACACAGCACGTGCACTCATAAAATAATATTGCAGATATTTGACGTTAAAAAATGATAAAACAATGCCTTCGAAACTAAAGCCACTGCCTGCCTCACTTTTCATTGTATAAAATATGTTTTTAAAATATAACGATATTTTGAAAACATATTTATTTTTACAATAATCTCGGTTTGTTATGAATTTTATTCGCTTATGTTTGTTATCCAGAAAAGGACACCCATACAACTCAGCCGTTTGTAGAGAGAGAGAGAGAGAGAGAGAGAGAGAGAGAGAGAGAATCTGCATTCGGTTGTCAAGTGACGCGTACTCTGACGACTCGCTCGCGCTGCTTTGAAGCGTATTGTCCTGTCTCGCTCGCTCGATTGAATGTTTATTTATAGATGTGTGCGTGCGTGAGAGTTGCTTACTTATGTAGTAGAATCGGAGTGGAGCATATTTTATTTGACGATAGTATCTTCCCTTTTTCGACTACGTACTTTTTATTTATTTACTAAAAATGAAAGATTATTGTTTAACTTGTAATTATTTTAATTTTTTATAACAGTCAAGGTCGATAACTTTGTTTTTAATGTACAAACAAAGATACTTGTCGCAAAGCTATAAAAACGACTTCTTGCATGTGAGAATAGAAATAGTCATTGTTGCATTCGCAATCGGTAGATAAACTCTGCCTATCTATAAACATGCGAAAACAAAACGGCGCACGCGACGTTGCCGCTTCGTGCATATCACTCGTCCCGCTCGAAAGCGGGGCGGGGTAACCCGAGTGACGTCACGCGCCCGCTCGAGGCGCACGTGCTTGTGTTTGTCGCGCGCGCCGCGCACCAACACATACGAGCCAATAGTAAACGTCCGCTAACATTTTTAATTGACATTGAATTTTCTCTACGGTTCCTTTGTGACCAGTAACTGTTTACATACTTCAATTAAGATAATTCTCCAATAACCATTATTATCAGTAATGTCGAGGAATAAACCCATGCAACAACAATCGGTAGATATGGCTTCTGTAATGATAACTTATCGTTCAACAACTTCCACTGTGATCTCTCGATTGATGATTGAATTACTTATGGTGTCTTCCAACATAATATTTTTAAGCTGGATACTAAACACTTTTTGCGCTTGAAACTATACAGCTGGAGCGCTTCCAAAGTGTGCAGCCTTGACATTCGTGCTCCAGGTGTGCGCGTGCCATCTCCCGCCCGCCCCGCTGAAGCCGAACTAGTTTTTCCAGTATTTAGCGCAGTCTCGCCTACTTGGCGATTTGAAATCGTATTCGATTCTTTGCATCACACATATCAGTTAGTTATCGCACGCATTGTGTGCTCGTACGACTCAGATAGTGATTATGAAAATGTTTTATTGAGCAATCTCCCCGACGCGACTGACGTTCACACGAGAAACGAGGAAAAATATGGTCGCACATCGATGTTGTTAAAGTTCAACGAGTGATTACGTAACAGAAATATTGCACCTTTTAAGGAAACAAACGAGTCGAGCAGTGACGAATAAAATCACTATTCAAGGGCGTCGAGTACCGCGGCAATAAGCTGACCATAACAAATGAATCAGAGGTACCTTCGATCGGTCCTCATGTCGGTTCCGCCGGAACGAGGGGCGAGGCCTTGTTGGGTTTGACACAACCGTCGCGTCGGAATGTACCCCTCTTTGTTCAAAAAGAGAATGGACGACCCCTAAGGTTAAGTATACGGTTTTCACATAAAGAAGCCACCGTGTTAATTTGAGTTGTATAACCTATCTCCTGATCTACCCTAACAAATAGTATCGGTTATAAGTACCGCTATCGGGCATGGATGAGAGCAGATCGCGGTGCAATCATTATCTCGGCCGGTTCGGCAGCATCTCGGCCCCCAGCCCAAGGCCGCGCGGACGCGAACGGTCCGCTTACTGCGCCGCAACCGCAGATATGCTCAGGCTAGCGCGAGTCACGACTTCCACTAGAGTACCATTGTTATTTGCCATCGTTTGCATTTATTTTAATTATTGTTGTATAAGAATCTAATTAGAGCGTAACAATTTAAAATTGTAGCTGTTCTATATTGATCCTTGTAATTGATTACTCGTATCATGAATTAAAAATGCATGCTTATTTGAAAAATCTCACTATGAATGGATGGTTTTACCAGGGCAATGTATAAATCAGAATATCTAATAAAATATGACAAGGCTGGGTGGTCTGTTTAAATTTGGCTTAATCTCGAATTTCATTCATTGTTGCATTTGTCGAATGCAGTAATGAATAGTTGAAGGTTCAAGGGCGCTGGCGTTGGCGGTGGCCGGCACGGCGGGGGATCGATAGGGCGGGCGCGCGCCGCGCCGCCGCACCCGCACCGCTCGCTACCCGCCGGCGCCCAGTGTTACCAACCCTTACCAAAATTTACCCCTAAGTATTTTTTAAATTCCCCTAAAATCCCCTAAATATACATTTTTTTAAGTACCTACTCATTACCCAATTTCTTTCGTTGCTCATAAATTAAAACGTTACCTAATTAGTAACAGTAAATTATTTTATTGAATAAATACAGTTTCCGAAAGGGCAATCAAACGAAAATGAGCTGCCAGGCTGTTAAATCTTATTTACCTGTTTTTAACTTTAGTCCATACAGCCTTATGAAACAACCCATCACACAGTCAGTTCAGTCGTTTCATATCGTCGTGCGTTCCATTTTACGCACAAAACTGAAAGAAAACACACGCTTTGTTTTGCGATTTAATTGCAAGTTTTGATAAAAGCCCCTAAAAGAAACACCAAAAAATTCCAGCCCCTAAAAAGTCCGTTTTAACACTTCTAGCCCCTAAATCTGGGGGCAAAACCCCTAAGTTGGGAACCGTGCCGGCGCCGTCGCTGCCTGCCTGCCCTGTGCCCTCGGAGGCATGTCGCACACCACCGATTATTATCGGAGCCGCTGTTTGTTTGCTGTTAATGCGATAACGACGCGATACCAACGAATGTATTGGCGCATGATAAAACGATTACTTGATATGCTTTTGTATGAAATTGATAGCTTGCTTTTTGTAAAATCTGTTATTTTTATTTTAGTAACTATTCACTAGTTCGTTTAGAGACAGCAGCCGAGGGTTTATCGTGCGGGTGACAGGCTGAAAGATAACTACGCTGCACGTGGGCGTCATTCCTCATACCGCCTACGCATGAACATAACAGTCTTTAGTTACTACTTGTTATTTTCAAATAAATGATATTTTCAGGAAACGGATACATTTATATACCTTTAACGTAATAGTGCAATTAAAGGTATTTATTTATGTTTGGTCTATGTTTGGTTTTCTACGTTATATTACGCTTATGCGCGTATGTTTATGCGACGCTTAGAGCAATGTTTTGGTTATGTTAATAAAGAAATTATAGATGTCCAATACTTTTTGATAAACTACCTGAAAACGAAGGAAAAAAGTTAGTCATTATTCCTATTACAAAACTCGGTTACTGTAACCATATTTCACTTTCAGAATTTATGAAAACAATAAACATATAGGGGCAGTTCGAGCTGCATTTTCATCGCGATAACAAAATCAGCCATTATTGATCGGCGTTTTGCTAGTAATTGTCCAGAACATTATTTTGCACTATTTCGCGACAAGGTTGTATGGTATGATGTTTTCTGCGTGTAAGTCGCCAGCAGCGCTTCGACAACATTAGCAGTCGGCGACGACAGACGAGTGAATCGCGGCAAATATAAGCTTTGTTTACAAGCGATGGCTGGCTGCACACGCCGCCCGCCTCGTAACGCCGTCCGCTCCAAGGACTCCGCCGACAAAATCCGACGCTTTTTGCCGCAACCAGCAAACTCTGTTGCGAAGTCGGATACGGCGTTTAAGCAGATTCGATGTGGCCTGATAATATAATTCAAGACCGTATCGAGCGTGTGGAAATCTGTCAATCGGTGCGCTCCCTACGCCCGCGCCGGGTCGGGTCCCTCTCGAACGGGGCTGTTGCCATCCCTCTCGCTTGCGCCCACGTGCGTGTGACGTGACGTCACGCGCTCCTCCCCGCATACGTCACAGTTTACGGACCTCCCGCGAGCCCTTCAACAGTTGACTACACGAAACTACACTGTATTGTTTGACAGATTCCAATAATATTTTTTGTAACTCAAAAGCCTTACGGTCGCATCTAGAGATAGACGTCAATTTATTTCTAGATTATTAAATTTGATGATGTCGCTGTCTTCGATGGAATAGCATAAGTTCACACTTTACTTTAACAAGCATTACATTTAATTTTGTCGGACCATTTTAATATAACAGTAAAATTAATGTCCTTGAGGGCGTTAGACTGGATGAAACTTAACGTCCAATATTCTTCTGAGCCTAGTTGGTAAGCTTTTTAAAGGTTATGACCTTTTTGTTCGTCTTTTGTCGGTTATCAAGATATCACGGGCGAGTCGTGTCGCGGGGCGGATTTCGGCCCGTCGTCGTCGGCAGCCATCTGCGCGGGCAACATGTAGGCAAGGCACGCACGCAGCTGCTCTCCGTCGCCGCGTCGACCCTCCCTCTCGGCCGCTTTGTTTCAGGGCCGCGATGCCTGAGCAAGGATGTCGCTATCCGACCCGCACCATAAGGACCCCCGACCCACATCCTATCCTGTGCGCCTTTAACATGTAAACCAAGATTTACGATCGGTGTGAAATGAGTTTTCCTATTTTTTTATAGATGGCTTAGCTAATTATTTTTAAGCACAATTAATAGTTCAAATGTAAGGGCGGCTTACGTAGGTGATGCGTTCGATTCCAGCCTCACTAGCCGGCTATTGCCCATACCCAGTCGATTTCTGACAAACTTACTTTATCTACATAACGCCTACAGAATTGTGTCATTTAATGGCTGCTGTCTGTGAAGATTTATCTTAAGTTGTTACCAAATCTTTTTGTTTGTATTCTTGCCTGGACTTCAAACATAGTATGAATGAAAAAAAGATGAATTAGATACTGTTCACAGCTCCAATAGGAAAGTGTCTCAAAATAATGAAAACAAAATTGTATTGCAATGCAACCAATAAGCGGTTACCGATCGATCGATCGTTGGCTAGAAGAGTATCGGCGCACGCGCATCAATAAATAGCTCGATCCGGTGCGCACACGTCGATATACGTCACGCTCGGCATTTTATTAATAAAACTTCGAACAACGCGCGAACGAAACAAACGTTCAACAACCTCGTACAAGTCGCTCATTCTTACGCGCTCTCTCAAATAGTTACATCACCGCTGCTGCGACAAAAAAATATTGCCCATTCAAAATACTAGAAGTACCTAGTTTGAATTGACAAAAAAAAACATTATAAATAGAAAAAAATACAGATTTCAATGAAGATTTATCGATCAAAGTAAGGTTTATAATAAATGTAAACCGGGTCAACGGGAGACTAGAACATTCCGAGTGGTAGCAGGCAGTGTTAGCACCGTTAGGAACTATGACAAGTCGACAGTCGCTGAGTAGCGACTAGCGAGTCGGAAACGCATCTTTCCCACGGCCCCGCATCCCACTATGGAACGTATCGGCAGAGATTTGCGAACGCATCGAAACAACATTATATTACCACTATTCATGCATAAAATTTTTAGTCGCGAATTGCGAGATCCGCGATTGGATGATGTTGTAATTCTGATGATAAAACTACTCACTTATAACTTGTTATCAGGGATATTAATGTTATTATCTTGCTTATTACGAAAATAAATCTGATATCAATTTTTTTTTCGTAATGGTTCACTAACAAACATTACTGCTCGTAGAAAGCAGTGTGCATGCATTTCTCTTGCGGAGCACACGAGTCAATTCCCACAATAAGCGAGCTTGGCTGCGCACGCGCATTCAACCCACGCAGCCCTAAATACTAATTAATAAAGCTAACGGATAGTTTCTACTCATTTGATTTATTCCATTTGGCCAGGCGGAACCGAACGCCGCGAAGTTAGTTTGAGTTATTGTTTTTAAATGTACTAGTAATACATAATGGGGCTACATTTATATTTAAGTAATATGCAAATTAAAATAAGACCAGCGTTCAGTACACAATGCATAAAGCAGGCAGCGGAAGAAACCAAAAGGTTATCTCGACTCATCGCTCAGATCGCCTCCGATGAGTAAATGTTTGGTTTAGATAACACAGTCACATGGAAAATGTAAACATGTAAATTAATAACGATTATGTGAACCAAAACGCTAACTCGGCCTGAACTAGTTTTAAGGTGAACCAGATATTAATATTACAGAATATCGTGCTTAATAATAAGCAGCAATTGGTGATATTATCGATAGAGTAATTGCTCTGATCAAATGCATAGCAAGGACAGCCTGTCATGAAATTGTGCAGAAAACCAGTATAAAAAGTTAAATTATAGCAATGATGTACTGATTGATGAAGGATCGCAGCTCGGAAGGATTGTTTCGAGTCCTTATTTGAGAAGGGCGTACGATTGGCAACGGGCGCCGGTCCTGGGTCAACGACTGCGCCGCTGCCCGCCGGTTGCCTGTGGCCCGCCGTCAAATAATTCATCTAGCCCACCATTCGACACGGGGCGGCTTTACAGCATGTTGTGCTGCGCCGATCGCTGTATCGGTTAGTCACACGTACGTGTAACATCAAATCGAGTATAAATTGCGAAGTTAACGGGCACGCTATAGCCTCGTAACAAATAAGCTGGAACAGCTTTCCATTACTTTTAAAACTGCCATCGCATTCGCTATTCCAAAGACTTGTTTTACAGAGGTAAGGATGCCGTTCTAAATTTAACGGTGCATCCGATTAGATTTATGGCAGTTATATGAAGACAATGCTTACTGCACGTGAGCGTACTAAACAACGCTGTAAAAAATACAAAATCAGGTTTAGTGACAGACTCAGATAGAATACGTACGCTGCCTGACATGAAACGAACCATTGTGAGGAATTCGGGCGATGTGACGGCGCGGGGCACTCGCTCACTGTATCCATTTATCGTCGACTGTTTATAAATCGGTCTCAAAACGAAAGCCCACTTCGAGTAGGGTTACCATTTAGGAATTTCGAAGTCCCGAACAAAAATCCTGACATTTCGAAAAAAGTCCGGTCGTATTAGTCACAAAATGGTTCCTCACTTAGTAACAATGGTATGGTATTAAAATCAATATGTACTTTCATGATTTAAATTCAAAGTAATTAAATAAATCCGTACATCAAGGCCGGACTATAGTCTAAAAGTCAGGGAATGTCCGAACTAATCCGGACGGATAGTAACCCTAACTTCGAGGCGATAATAGGATAACTTTATAGTAATGAATTGTTTCATTGGAATTTCGAAATTAAACATTTCAAGTTTACGGGTAAGCCTATAATAAATTTGAAGGTGTTACTTCACTCGGTGTGATGGGAAATGTTAAGTTACGCTCGAGAACAAGATCCTCAGCAGGCAAAACATCTGTCAGCGCAGTTTAGTGTAGGGAACACGAGGGCACATGATCTAGACATCTGCAGAAGGATCAGGTGTCGCACTCGCAGCGAGCAAACTCTGAACGAGTTATTCAAGAAGCCAACTTGGCACGCAGACCACGGGCGACCGTAAGTAAAAAAATAGCAAACAAAATATCAATATGGAATAATAAGATGTTAAACGTGTCAATAAATACGCCACGGCTGTTGCCAGGGCAGACGTTAGTTAAAACGAAAGCATCGTTGACACAATAAGAATTAAACGGAACAATGTTGCAAGAACAAAACGAGGCGGATTGTGGCTCGTTACGGATAACGAGGTGTCCTCTGAGGCGAAGGCGTACAGAAACGATTTAATTGCGTTCACAATTAGCCTACAAAACAACTTGTTGCCGTCGAATAGCTGAAACGTTTAAGTGGTGAAACCTATTCTAATCCCATACCCGTATCTAGATATTAAGTAAACGTTTGGGTATAATAATGGGATACTAACTCATTTTGAAAGTATTTACTTTAGGTCGGGTGCTTAAATACAGAGCTCCAGCGCGCACAAGATCGTGCATTAATCGGCTAATTAGCCGACTCTTGTAACGGCGTTTCTGCGTCTAGACGTATTCCGGCTCGGGTCGGCTCCCTTTGGGATTAGAAGAACGGCAGAGTTGCGATCCGAAGCTTTCCCGTGCTTACTTGGACAGCTATCAGATTAAGATATCAAAAAAGTTACATAAATCATTTCCAATGTTCAGTACTGTACCAGTATAATAGCAATAATATTTAAAAGGTTAAGCACAAAAAGTCTTGAAATAAACGTCAAAGTCAATCTACATAAGAAAGGCGGCTGCGACGACACAGTGTAAAGAGCAGTGACCTATAATAGACCCGAGTTCATTACCAAATCGATTGACAGAGGAAAGAAACTATTATTCCGATCTCAGCTAAATAACAGTAGGAAAACAACAGTGTTGTGATCGAAGAAACTTCGGAGGGATAGCATTAAAAGCAGGAACCTTATTGGCCTCTTCAATGAACTTGAAAGACTTCGGTAGTACTTGGCAACGTTTCAAAAACAGATGGCAGATGGTGTATTAGATTGAGCACCGGTGGCATACGTGTGTCGCTAGTAACTGATACAAATAAGTCGATGAGTGTTGAAGTATCTTCAACAGACCAATCAATAGGGAATTTACGTTGGAAAATTTTTCTAGGCGCGTTGGTAATTTTTTGAGATGGGAAAAAGTCATCCAACTCGCAACCGCGTTATATCGTGTACGTTACCGTCTACAGACAACACCTTTGCTATAATAATAATTACTATCTATTTTGTGATATAAGTGTGTATTTTAAATTTGCCTAACGTCGTTAATAGTGGCATGGTCTAATGCAACAAACGCTCCTTCGCGTGCAAAAGGGTCTTGTGCAAGAGTTCGAACCCGACAGCTATACATATTTATAATTTTAAAGTGAAAGTTTTATGACATTTCACATTGCGACAATTTTTTTCGTTCATCTTTAGCACTTTGCATTAAATTTCAAATTCTTATTAAAAATTTCAGAAAGCATCGTTAGTTTAGTGGTCACCTAATGCGCCTGGGTCCGATTTCCATACGAAGACGGCCTCTTTTTATAATTTGAAAAGTTTAACTTGTATCTTTATCATAAAACCACACAGGATTTATTTTGTTTTTTAATTTATTTTTGTTTAAATTTTGTGTATTATTTTTTAAATGAAAAATTTTTAGGTGCTTTTGGAATTTTTTGAGATGAGTTTTTTTTTGTTTACATCTTGCTTAGTTTTAAGATTAAGATTTTTCATTTCTGGCGGCACTCCGAAAGTGCTACCGCTATTTTTTATGTGGATTTCGTCCAAGTCATCCATCCCATTTAATATTTAACAGTTAATAATTACGAAAACAAAAAGCTTCGCCAAACACCTTGCCGAAGCACTAGCAGACCGCTGGAGCCGGCCCCTCGCCTCAATAATGGGATGGTTACGCGCAAGAATCCAGATCCTGACGATCGCGAGGCCAGCAGTATGTGTATCCGTGGCACCCGCCACAGATGGCAGCGCTCTGGTCTCTGCGAGGATGGAGCCGCACTCCCCAACGGCTTATCATGATCCCAACAGTTAAAATTGCTAATATTTTCTTAAATATATGTGTGTTAATTTAGTAATTTATATTTATAAACAAGTATGTAATCAATTTATGTGACAATAAATAAAATGTTTGTATGTTAATAATTATGAGTATCGGTTTATGACCGTCGCTTGATCCAAGGCTATTGTAGGCGGTGCGAGGTAGTGTGGCACGGCACCCCGTGTAGTGTTAGCGGCGATGTAAACAAACGGATTGCGTCGACGAGCAGCGCGTATCGATCAGCTTGCAACGGGCGGCGGCGGCGGGTGGCGCGGTGGCGGCGCGGCGGCGGCGGGGACGCGGCCCTACCACTTATCGCCGTCTTCACACCTAATTTATCGCGAGTCGCAATCGCGCCGCGCTGCCTGCTGCTGTTTGTATATGTTTTGTTACATTACCGATTTTTTGGTTTCCGTTGCGGATATTATCATTATACGCTCGGATTGTTATCGGTGCTTGCTACACAGTCAATAGATGTTCAAAAGCAAACTTTAAAAAATACATATAGTTTTAAGAGTAAATTGATAAGAAACACTAAAGAAGTTAGTGTCTCTACGCTTGCGGCTTGCCCAGTCTAGTAAGGTCTGACAAAAAAAAACGAGGACTGCAGACAAATAACAGCTAAGCACGAGACGGTAGATACTTATAGAGATAGGAGCTCCAATTCGCGCATTAAATCAGCTCATTCGGACTCGCCACTCAACTTGAATAAAATATAATATTTATAATATTCAGTCATGCCTTGTTATGAAATAACGTATTACAGAAGAAGTATTCAGGAAAGCAATATTTTGTTGATTAAACACGTTTAGCCGCAGAGATAAGTCACATGCATTTATTTGTTATTAATGGGGGAGCGCGTGAAGGTCGGGCCGCACGTGGTCGCAGCGTAAACGGCGCGGGTGTGGGGCGGGCAGCGGCCTCGGGGCGGCATACGGCCCGCCCGCCCTGTCCGCCCGCGATCGATACGCCCGCGCCCGCCATACTCGCGATCGCTCGCGCCCGCCTCAGCCCATTACGAGATCGCACCTTAAGGTCTACATAATACTGAATGTATTTTGTTTAGTCAGGAAAATTTTCATCGAAATCGACTTGGATTCCACGAAACTTACTCGCGCCTTCGCGTACGAATGGTGTAGTCGATTCCCGGTAAGGAAACTATTCCGCCACTGTCGACAAGGGCGCATTTAAGTGGATCCTCATGCATCGACCGCATCACGAATGGTAGGTGAACGGGGAATAGTCCTAAATTTCACATAACTCTATCGTCTTCCCCACTGGATTAAAAAAAAGCGAGTAGGATACACCATAGATAGGACACAATAAAATTAAAAAATATCGTGGTTAGTTGGTTACATTTGAAAAGCCCTGTGCATCTTTGACGCACCTTAACCCTTAAGGACTCGCTAATGGGTCCAATGGACCTATTTATTCGCTCTAGCTTATTCAATTGATCTTCAGTTACATCCAAGTAGCAAATATCGACGTAGTCGAGAATGAGGAGCAGGAGTGATTGCGCCATCATAATTTTGGTTTTGAAGGGAAGAAAAAATTGAAGCCGCTGAAAAATGAAATTAGTAGTGAATACGTTTACTGACTTTACTAATATGTGGGGACCATGACATTGTGCTATCCATAATTAAGCCTAGGTTTTTCACTTTATCGGTGTAAGGTATAGGCACGTCGTTATATGTAATGGGAGGTTTCGAGTTCCAGTTTAATTTGCATCTAATCCTGCTGCTACCGACAATCATAGCTTGACACTTATTCGGGTTAACTAAGAGACCAAACGAAGCAGTCCAGTTTTTAATGGATGTTACATTCCTATTTAAAAAAGTAATGGCATCAGTGATTTCAGTTATAGCAAAATCTTTATAAATTTGCAGGTCATCAGCGTAAAGGTGAAAAGGACAAGAGAGAATACGAGAAATATTGTTAATAAATAACGAAAATAATAAAGGTGAGAGAATACCTCCTTGAAGCACACCAGCTGATACATTCGACCAATCAGAGAATTCGTCATTTAATTAGACACGCTGGAATCGGTTGAAAAGATATGAACGGAACCATCCAATCACAGAGGAGCACACACCAAAGTAACTTAAAGTAGCGAGCAAGAGATCGAAGTCAACACAGTCAAATGCGCTGCTTAGATCTAATAATACGATAGCTGTTAGTTTGGTGCTGTCCATAGCAGAGCGAATATCCTCAGTTATGTTGAGCAGCGCACCAACTGTGTCGTGAGATGAGCGAAAACCGGAATGGTAAGGGACATAATAAGGAATTAGATACGAGAAAGGAATACATATGTTTGTGAACTACAGATTCTAAGACCTTAGAGTAAGGGAAAAATTTAAAAAGGGCGAAACTGGGAGAGTCAAAATGGATTAGGAGTTTTTGGAATGGGAATGATATAAGCTTTCTTCCATGATGCCGGAAAGACATTGTTTTCCAATGAAAAATTAATTAAGTGTGATTACGGGAACAATGTCCTCCAGCACTGGAAGAAGCATGTCAAGACTAAGACCATCACTACCAATGGCTTTGGTGGAGATAGATTTAATACTTTTTGTCACGTCCTCCTCTGAAACTGAGTTGAAAGAAAACGACGGATGATTATTACTTTGAGGTTGATTAAGACCTAGTAAGTAGTTTAAAATTTTTACGTTTATATCGTTGTCGCTATTAGCACCTTTAACCTATAGTGTAACACGGCAGATGACGATCTTTAGATGTTAGTTAGCTTGTTTCGTGTAAGTGAGAAGGAAGGAAAAGGTGTGTATGTCGACTACATACGTAAATATTTTTACCATCGTGTTGTTAGCCTTTATTAATTTTGTTTTATAATATTTCATTGCTTTAGAGTTTGCTCTTACAGAATAGCACGGCAGCACAGGCTTCGTCATCTATGGGTTTATTCAAGATCTTTACCATAGGGTGTTTTATATGAACATGAACAATGAGTGATGTGCGTGAAAACTTAAGAAAAAAATAAATTATCGAAATTATAACAATAAGCCATGATCTGGCCCTAAATGTATGGTAAAATTGCTCTGATTTTCGTAATATTTTTTAAATGTGTTTTATTGTTAAATAGTAATATTTGAATTAATACTGACGTTCTATAAAATCACCTATTAATTTTATTAATCAATATTTTTTGTTTATCCAGCGCACCCGGTAACGAATATTTGTGTTAAATGCAAACCACCAATGAATATTCTAAATAGAAAGAGGTATTTAAAACATCTGCAGCGGACTGTCGTTTAGGCGAATGATTAAGTTAAAACGTAAATAACTGGTCTCTATTGGTATGCCCGAAGTGATTAAAGATCAATTAGTGTTGGCACTAGGGAGGTACCAATACAGCGGACACCCCTGGCACCGACCTCCGCCTTCCGGCGCTGTAGCGCCCAGGTGCCTCCCGTACATTAAAGGATATCGAACACACAATGACGTATTCATACATCTGCCACCTACACGTCCTCTTTTCAAAAACCTTCCAGTACAAAGCAAGAATTGAAATAACAACGATATTATGATACTCGCTATACGAGTTATTGGAAAATAGTTCTACCATCTTAGTAAAGCAATTACGTTTCATCTTAGGAAGAGGAAAGCTCGCTTCAGTGCGAATGGGCAATCTTACGCCTACGTCTGATTTATATTTGATATTAAAGAAGATATTGTGGATACTCGTAGATCTGAACTAGCACAAATCAAATAAATGGTACAGTCCCGATTTCCTTTGATTTTACAATTATAATAGATTACTTAAGATATGTCTGGTTTAACTAGGCCAAACTCTTATCAATAATTTTCTTTTATCTTTGCAAGTTTGTACGCAATCATATTTTAGTAAATGCATATTAAAATTTCCATGTTTTTTAAATGCAATCTATTTCACCCAGCACGGTTTCACAATGGAAATCCTGAAAAGCTGGTTTTGTCCTGATCCTGACTGAAAATTAGTTAAAACAGATAGAACAATTTCATATGACGATCTCATCATACATCAGATAAACGTCAATTGATTTTTACATATGCTAACTTCAGGTCCCGTCCGCTGCCTGGTCCGCGTAAATTTTTTTCTACTAAACTTTTCTTTAGAGTTAAACATCTAGCAGTTAAATGCTTAAAAATAAATAAAAACATATGCTAACGTGTTTCTAAAATCATACAGGATCAATACCCAGAGCAAAGAGCCGAGTACAAAAAAAATGGTTATCGGGTATGAACGTATCCGCAACACATCTCGGCGATAAACCCACGCCGGCGCTGGGGTGGTGCACCTTCGTCCTACACACTGGGCCCGGCTTCCCACCCCCTCGGCTATTAGCGTACACCTATTCAATGCTCCGGCGCTCCGGCATAGCTCCAACGATGAAGTTTAACGACAAAAACTGCTCAACATTACACAAATCGATTTTATTGACCTCCTTCTACGACCTAGAATGTGCCAAAAACATTACGTATAAGTACTTACTTTATTACACTTATCGGTTTTACATTAAACTGTTCTGGTTCGGGTTTATTGCGTTACTTATTGGACGGAATGAAAGTTACTCTCTAAATGTCAGGGGCGGAGAGGAGGGTTTTCAATTCTTATCATTTACATCTACGCCACGAAACGCTCCAGAAAATGCGAGCAAATTTCTGATACTTTATTCAATTTTAAATAACAAAGATTCCGTTAGTAGGAAGTCATGGGGTCCATCATTAACTAATTTATTAGAGTAAGCAAGCTTTACTCAAGGACTCGCATCGCACTCGTGTATTTAGAGACCTTCAGCAAGTTCATTACGGCCGCGGTATCTGGACAAGCCCGCGGGGGGTTAGCGTGACATTTGCCCCGCCCGCCCCCGCATGCGATCCCTCCACAATACCGCCCTGCCCACGTGCCGCGCGGCGCGCCCGTACAATATCTAGCCGTAAGAATTTCGGAAGAAATAAATATTTGACATGATAATAAATTTGCATTTCATATACATATATATATATGTATTCCGTGACTTAGAAAATCTACATTTCAGAGTAGGAAAGAGTCAGTCCCAAACTAAAAGCGAAGTCATTAATTACTATTAAATGATAATGTTAATTTAAGAAAGGATAAGTTTGTAAAACGCGTTTAAAAGAAGGAACACTTGAATAATATACTCAATATCAGTCCATGCAGTCGAGGACATCTCAATAATGAGCAAGTCATATCCCTTTTACAAAAAGCGAAGGCGGGCGGCGCGATCCGGGGCCGCCCTAAACAAATTATCCGGCGTCGTCGTCCGCCTGCCGCCGCCGGCCGCAGCCGCCGCGCCGTTAACCCGCAGTAAATCTTCACGTAAATGACCTCACGTACTGCCAGAACGCCGAATTACAAACGGCGGCGATCATGGCAAAATATTAACCCCAAGAGACATCAAACTGCCTGATGGTGATGGAAGCATTCCTTTGAGCCATGGATGGCCATAACATTTATTTATTTATTCACTAATATAACTATCATACTTGTGAAATTAATATCCGGTATATAAATAATTACAGACACACATAAATTAAACATGTACTAATTTATCTAATTATGTCAGGGTGATGCAATGTTATCTGTTCGAGAGGTAAGTTCAAGTTAAAGTCGAGTACATATTTTCCTTTGTCGGTTTCAGGTAAGGTGTTCCAGTTACCGCAGAGAGGTATGTTTGCGCAGCAGTGAAGTAATAAAACCAGTTTGGTACAATGAGCAGCGGATAGAGGCGAGCGCGCACGAACACGGTGCGCGGCGCTTGGCGCGCGGACGGACGGGAAATTGCCGCGTTCGGCTATTTCCGTCCGTACACAGTCGCGCCGACCTTCGATCGACTGCAGAATGGTGTCCACATAGGGTTACCATCCGTCCGGATTAGTCCGGACTTTTAGCCTCTAAAACTCCTGTCCTCTTTTAATATTAAAATATGAAAAATAAAACTACATATTAAGTCAAATACCATACTATTGTCGATAGTAACTAAATGAGTAATGTTTCCATTTTGTGCCTAAAAAGTCCGGAATTTTTCTGCATTGTCAGGTCTTTTGAAATTACTAAACGGTAACCCTATGTCCACATGAGTCTAGTACACAGCCGCGATGACCTGCAATATCGGATCATTACCGGAATCGGCTATAGGTCCTATATCAATACTTGTTGCAGACCGAGTGAACACCGCATATGTACATATTTGTTAAGTAGATAGCTTCATCAGCCTTATCGAATGCTACCTACCATTGTGGTTAACCTTCAACATTTATACATTTTTTATCTCTTATAGTCATGTTGAGTTGATCTTGATTAAAATGCAACTGGTAGAATGTACCACGGATGCGACGCAATGTGGGTCCAGGCGAGCCCTTATTTGCTTCCTACCGTATATGCGTAAAACTGGGTGCCCTGACATTTGTCCAACGATAACGTAGCACGCCGAAACATTTACACTCAAGGTGCGAATTTACGTTTAACTGCAAATATAGTATGAGAGAACCTTGAACCAAACCTCTTCGCATGGACGTGTTTGAGGAAAATAATTAGTAGCGTTGTATTTAACGAAAGTGAGAGCAAGTTCTTTTTCCTACTCACTACATTTTAGAATTGAGAAACCGTAATTATGCATAATTATTCACAAGCTTGGAATAGAATTATCATAAAAGACAACTTCTAAAGAGGCGTACGGAGACTCTCCGTAGAACGATACAATACGGTCTTCCCACGTTAGGGGCGCAATTTTACGAGGCACGCAACGCAACTGGCTGCCAAAGCTCGTGCTGCAAGTGAAATGTACTTACTTAGTTCCCACACATAACTGCGAATTTTCATCGCTACGCAAATATCTGCGAGCTCAGACGAATGCACCGCAAGAACTTCCGATCTAATTCGCATCGTGCATTACTGCAATATTACGTCACATTTGGTGACGACAATATGGTATGCTCTGAAATTAATTAACTTTGTAGACATGGTGATAATAAACTCAAAAGCTCTTCAAATTAAGATATGCTCATTCTAAAATAATCTTTTTCTGTTCTCAAACCATAGTATTTTCGAATAAAATAGTTCCCATCAGCGTTCATAATCGTAAAAAATCGATAAACTCAAAATCTTTTATTTCTATTTAACATTTACAGCAGTACAAAGGTCTTTGTGAAATCCATGTCACTTTTACTAAAACACGTCCAATAGGGCTGACTTCTGTTGACGGTATGGTCGCTTTAACCAAAGCTTAGCCGCACGATATCGTACCGCAGCATTTAGCATCGCAAGTTCCTGCGATGCGACATCGCATGTATGAAGGTACTATCGCAGCGTTAGGTATTCCTTCTAGAAAGAACATCTGGTCGGCACAATTCAAGAGAGTAGAGTATACTAATTATTACCGATAACTTTTGAACTTGCCTCTGCAGTGTGTACTTCACCAAAAACGCGCTTTAAATTATAAAACTACTTCTTGTCAAACTCAATGGAGTGCAGAAGCATTTAATTTATCACTAGGGACTATTAAGATAATTTTCCAAACGGTCCACAGGTGAGTAAATAAAAGATCATAATATTAAAGCCAATAGTAAAATTCTTGAAATAGCATTTACCAATAAATATTGAGCCATTATATTAATGCGTTTCTCACTAAACCGTCGTACCATGTCTCAATATAAAACGCGGCAAGAGCACTGAAACTAAACGATTTCATAGAATTTAAACGAGTGTATCGGCCGTTAGCGGGTAACGGCAGTGTTACAAGGTAGTTAACGCGCGAGCGCGATGTTACACAACGGACAGAGACGGCGTCAAAAACTATGGGTTGTTTACGACGCGCTCTTTCACCGCCCTGCTTATGAAGTAAATTCGGAGTAAGTGAATTCAGTAAACAGAAAACTCAATCAGTGATATATTGATGTCGGAGCGGCAACGTAGCGCACATTTGTTTCGTCATATAAATATTCCGTCGTACGTAGTCCCAAAGGGTTACTATTATGAATGTTATTGATTGACTCTCCCGATTCGAATATGCTGGGTTTTTTGTTTATGGTTAAGCAAATCTATAGAAAACCTTTCGTGGTGTTTAATTACTTTTAAGCGATACTTCTATTCCCCACCTCTCTTAATAATTATGTAAAATAAACTTCTCCGCCAATATAGTTGTCAATAAGTTTAATAATGATAGACGGCTGATATTAGTTAGTTCCATTAACGTGGTTTATCATTCCATTTTGATTTAGATATTGGTTCAGTTTACTACTGCTTCGCTGGCTAAGCGACGCGAAGTAGCCTGGGCCTCAAACTGTTCCCAGCCTTGTGCAGCTTCTTGTAGGTTGATTATTCCTTGCAGAAGATTCTTGACTACTTGGTCTTTCCAGCAGTACTTGGGGCGCCTAACTAGCCTTCGCCCACAATGCATCTCCGTGTACGAGCGCTTTATGGCTCAATCCACCTTCATACGTTCTATGTGGCCCAGCCCGCAGTCTATAAGACTGAGCCCCCTATTATATAGAAAGATTCTCAGTAATTAGTCTTTAGCAAAGATAGAAAGGGATGTCGCTATTAATATCACATAGCGACATCCCTTTCTAACTGTGCTGTGTTCCCCATAATGTTGGGGTACGTCACCCATATTTTCCGCGCCGGCTGGTCCTAGAATTTTCCGCCAAATCTTTCTTTCAGTTACAAGAAGCTTGTGCTCCTCCTTCAGAGTTAGCGTCTATGCCGCAGTTCAGGTAGGGATGCAACATCGTCCTGAAAAACATCGATGTTTGCATAAAAATATCGATGTTCAAAAATATCGTTGATAAGAGCGATATATCGATGTTTTTGGCGATGTTTTATATTTTTAATAGGATGCTTCATTATCAAGTTCTTTTGACCTTAAAATTATACGCTCACTTTTCACGTACCGGCTTCAAAAATATAACGAAAAAACAAACCACCATAATCTAACTACTTTATAAATTAATATAACGAGTACATTACTCACCCAATCAAGAAATCCAAAATGAGTATAGGTATGTAGTCAAAGAATCAAATTATATTAAATTTAATCAAATTCATCTACGCTTTACGTGTTAGCACAACAATGAAATGTGAGCGAACGTCATAGTGGTTCCGAAAATCCGAACAGACAAGAACGATGTCGATGTTTGTGAATGTAGTGAACGATGTATCGACTATATATCGCTCATTAAAACATCGATGTTTATGACCGATACCTCCATGTTTTACAAACATCGAGGTATCGTATGCATCCCTAAGTTCAGGGCGATTTAGTTCAATTCTTTAAAAAAAAAATCAGACGTAAACCAATCGACTAGCAAATATACCTGTAATATGCGGGAAGGGTGAGGCCGCGTTCTGTGAATAGATATTGTATCACCAGGAAGACGGTTATTGAATGGTAGGACAGGCGACCGATCGAGTGGTGCTCCGGCTAATAGAAACGCAAGGTTGAAACAATTGAGATGACCGCAGTCTCGCTCGACCACGCGCCGCTTCTGCCTAGATGACAGTGACACCTTTACTATTGTAATCATAAGATAATTAATCAGAATTAACTACACTTGTGAAGATCTTATGCTGTAATATGCGCTTGTTTCTTTCCTATTATATCTTAATGTAACCAGAATATCGCATGTCCAAAGCGAAAGTTGTTAGAACAGGAAATATTGTTCTTTTAGTTTTTACTTTTTTTCTGGCATCATTAATATTATGTCACAAAAGCTGGTACTGAACTATCAACAAGAAGCTGCCTCTTTATATTGTTTCAAGTCAGTTTTTTTAACCATTTATCTATATTTTTGTGTATCAGGCGTTTAAAATTTGTGTTAATAATAAGTACGATGGGTTATATCACCAAAGTCAATATGTTCATTGACATTTTTAAGTGTGACTTCATCATCATCAACAGCCTATCTTAGTCAACTGATGGACATAGGCCTCTCCAAATGCACGCAACTCAGATCGATCTTGGGCTACTCGCATTGACTTGCATAATATTATCTGTAAATATTAACATTCATAAAAAAATCAAAAAAAAAACGAAAACGTATTAGAACTTTTAATAACACTACTAATATACCATTTTCATTTGAATTTAAAACTAATTAACACTAATTGCTAACCTAATTTAGCAAGATACGACGTCATTTACATTTTAAGCATCTCAATGCTAACATAATTAATTCTGGCCCTTAATCGTCCCCGATATTCGTTTATTATCTGATCGCATTGAACACCTTGTAATATGGTGGCGAATAACAAAACAAGCGCTACATTGAAAATCATGAGCAAAGCAAAACAATAGCCGGCGACCGAAATAAAGACCGTTTATGCAGATTTATGTCACGATCTATTTCGAGAACCCGAGCGTGAACTTGCGCGAGAGTGCGCGCGCGCACCGCGTCGCCCGAACTACGTACGACCGAATCAATATGATACGTGGAATATCATCTTCGCAGAACTGTTGTTTGAGGAGAACTTACTCATGTTCGCACCTTGTGCCGGCACATCATGTGGCTAATCGTGTTTGGTATTTGGTAGATGTGTATCCACAACGGGCAGTGAGAGGAAGGGACTGCTATCGAGGCGGATGCGATTGGCCATGTGAAGTTCCGGCATAATAGGCCCTGCCAGAATACCAGCGCTGCTGTGAACGTTTTGTAGCGTGTTGCGGCAGCATTACGCTGAGGCAGAATCCTGATTGACCACAAATGGTACTATTTTTTTTTATTTACTCCATTATGTATATTTTCATATTTTTTTGTATGTTGTTTTGTAAATTTATTAATGTGGTCAATAAAAATGATTCTCTCTCTCTCTCATGTTACTTTCAGCAAATCATTAGGTATGCTTACAGTTCTTTATCTGCGCCATGCGTGGGTGTGGAATACTCCATAAGTAAGTGTTAACGACCAATTAAATGCCCAAGGATCGGCTAATCTTCCGTTTCTACACTACTTGAACAAGTCGTTAAAAGTCTACACTGTATAGTCGGAATACTTAACCGACACGACTGAATGGGTGTGGCTACGTCAAACAATCGGGGCGCCCTGTGATGTTTGTAAACATTACTGCAGCGAAAGTAAACAAGACCACAGTTTGTTGGCCGAATTACTCTTTTTCTTTTTTAAAACCTAAAAATAATATTGTAGAAATAGAAATACATTAGGCGTTGTTGTTATACACACGTAGGCACGTTAAGCCGTTGGTCCCGGCTGCATTTGCAATCGTTAGCACCCACCAATCCGCACTGGGCCCGCGTGGTGGGTCATGACCCAATCTCCCTTTTCCATCCATGGGGAAGGCCTGTGCCCCAGCAGTGGGGACATTAATAGGTTGATGATGATGATTCAATCAAATACACTAGTTGTATTGTTTTATTTATTTTATTTTATTTTAAGATTTATTGCACAAATTAGTGTACAAGTGGTGGACTTAATGCCATTAAGCATATTTCCAACAGTAATTGCAGTGGTTTGAGTTTGTGTATCCTGTTAAAACCGCAATGGCAACAAACTGCGGAGTCGTATAATAGGTGCAATAAAAGTTGTAAAGAGAGGGCGGGCAAAGTATCGCCTCGACCGCTCGACCACCTGTTGAAGTAACTGCTGAAGTGCCCGACATTGAATTTAATACACTCCACTTCTATTTTAACATTCGAATAAGGGAGTAAAAATCCAATTTACGAAATCTTCTCACTTTTACAGTAATTAAAACGGATTATTGTTAAAAGGCATCGAAGAATGACGGGTTAACTCAGTGTTTTATAGAGTTCGATGTTGCCATAAATCTATGTTATCAAGTTACCAGTATGCGCTGGTTATGCAATGAGGTCTAGAAGCAAGACCAGAAATTCGTCTCGTTTTACATTCCTTTCAGTGATGGAGGAGCAAGCAAAAAGTGTAGCGGCGGAGAGTATGGGGCGAAGCGCTCTCGAGCGGCCGACGACACTAGGGTGGAGCCGCCCACCGAACAAACAACTAGGCCAGCAGCGTTCAACGTACAAAACACCACATTTAGGGGCTATTTCACAATAGCTGAGTAAAGTTCTAAGTAAGCTAATCTACTCAGTAAAGAATAGGGATTTTGTTTTATTTTTGGAAAAAAGCAAGCAAAAGTGCACTGTCAACGTCATGCCATACCCCTTTTTGTTTACAGTACCCTTAGTACGAGTTTGAGCCCACGAAAACTATCACAGTTTCGTAATTGTAAATTATGTTTCTATGTCCATTTTGGTGAAACGTAACCAAATATATTTAAAATTTAAGAAGACGCAAATGATTAAATGATACAATCTAAACACTGTTTATTTGTATTGAAACGAAAACAATAAAATCAACGAGTGTGAGCTCACGAACACTATGATAGTTTTCGTAATTGTAAAACTCGTACTAAGGGTACTGAAAAGATAAGTTCTAAGTGAGAACTTTACTCGGCGATGGTGACGATTGATTTCTTAATCCCCAGATTAAATAAACATCTTCGTTCATTCTATTGGCAAAAAAATTAAAAGGCATACTACAGACGGCTACAATAAATGTTCAGTTCCGTTTGAACTACATTAGTGATATAATGCATTTGCAAGATCCCTAGATAATAAGTCTACTCTAATATGAACAGAATCGCTGCCCCATTTATCTTTAAAAGCAAGTTATCTCAGAATTATTTTAATAAAAACTAATCTTTCATACCGAGACGTTAAACTTGGAACTGTGAATAAAATGCATTTCAGTAATATTGCCTGTAATAAAATAAAAACGAAGTACATCTATTACAACATAAGCTCGTTGGTCGTTCCAAGGTGAAGACTGGAGAGTAACCATGGCTAGTGAGTATCATCACAATCATGTTCACGCACAAAGAGGTGGGTACATCGAATCGATATTACATAGAGGCAAGCATACGGGGCATACATTCGCACGTAGGCCGTAGATATGTACGGGGAGTGAGCCGCGGCGCGTGGGAACGGGCGGCGAGGCCGGTTGCGGTACTTTGAAGCCGCCGCCCACACCTGCTGCCGCTGCCGCATGCAGCCTCCCAGAGAATATCTTACATAGGACTTGCACCATGTGTTTCTTCAATAGGGGTGATGACGGGGTACAGTAAACGAAATTCTATTTAGTCCGTCAGTTAGATGATATTTTTTCTTTGGGCAATCAACCAAAAAATGACAAAGTTATAGCGCGTCAAACTTTGGGAGTAGGGGCTCGTGACGTCACTTTTGAGTAAATTTTCACTTATAAGTGCACTCAAACGTGACGTCATGCGACTTTTCAAATCAATATATCTCTGCAATTTTTATATTATGTGAAAAAAGAAAAAATACGTGTCCAATACTTTTTGATAATCTACCTGATAAACGAAGAAAAAAAAATAGTCATCATCCTTATTATTCTTTGTCAAATTTAAGGCCACACACTCGATGTCGACGGTATTTTTCAACATTGATTAAAGAACATGAAGAATTAGAGACAACGGAACATGTAATTTTTGCAATTTTATTGACGTATTTTTATTACAACAGTAAAGCAAAGAATCTTATTTATACCATGGATTTAATAAAATATTGGAATATCCGAAATTGTTTAGAAAATAATACTTTCATATTAAATGAAGTAGCAATGAGAGCCCTGTTAGGACATTAGATAACAGCAAAAACATTATTCCTGCATTTCGTAGCAATATTATAAATAATATTGGATGCAGTAAGAATAAATAATGATTAAAACCAAATAAACAATTCTTGAAGAATGAAGGTAGACTTATGAGAAGACCAAATGAATCTGCAAGTAAAGACAGTGGACCTCTTTGGAAAATATTGAATTAATTTCCAAAATCAGTAACGCTTTCTTAATGAGACAACTCTCTTCTTAAAAACGACTGCTTATAAACGTGACGATTGATGAATTTTATGAAGTGATAAATATGCGTCTGAATAGCCATTGAAGATTATCGTTCTACCTACCTAATGGGAAATAGGAGTGTACAACGAAGAAAACAACCAAATAATGGTTATCTATTTTCTGCAAATAGGCTTATAAAAAGCGTTTTTACTCGTCCTAGTATTACTTTATCCCTATTACAGGTCGCGGCACGTAACTCTAGCGCTGAACAAAACGCGGAGGGGATAGCTGCGCATGGGTACGACTGGAGAGCCAATAGGCGCAACGCACGCCCACCCGCGCACCTCGTTTCCCCCCAAGACACCTTAATTTTTACTTCTGCGCAATAACGGCCAGCGCTAGAGTTGCGTGCCGCGACTTATACTGCTTCAGGACAATAAATGCTGAGCAGAAGAAAGTGCAGCGAAATCCTCATAATAGATTAGGACTCGAAACCACATCTATTTAGAATAACGTACCCAAACATGTCGTAGCGAGTCTGACTGGAGACCGCAAATTCGCGGGATCTGTCCCCGTCAGATAGAAATGAGATTGTCGGATGATCATCAGCCTTTTTTGACTAAGTCGCAACCGCTTGCTTTACATACAAATTAACCTCTCGCTAACTTTCGCCTTTACGTAATCGTGGCACGATTATAACAACTCCGTGTTACAAGAATAAACAAGACGTTTTTAAGACTATCTACTTTGTA
Source organism: Chilo suppressalis (assembly GCA_902850365.2). NCBI lineage: Eukaryota > Metazoa > Arthropoda > Insecta > Lepidoptera > Crambidae > Chilo > Chilo suppressalis. The sequence continues at coordinate 4,121,705 of OU963899.1, read as the reverse complement.
TTTGAATGTAATTTAATGTGTAACGTTTCGTGTATTTGTTTTGAGCTCGTGCAGGTGTTCAGTTTTAGTGCTGAAAGTGAGATGCGACGAGGCCTGATTTAGGAGATATTTGCTGAAAAAAGATAACGACGACGACATCATGGTGGTTTGTCACAATTTCCTCTCTTTATATCCTGTGGTTGGTCTTGACGATCCTGCATCGGCGCCTATTGTCACCAAAAGTCATGGAGGCGTGAATCATTATAATAATAAGTTTGTATGTAAAAGCTAGTATACTCACGGCTGGCAATTAGCTCCGGTGCGACGAGGCCGTTGAGGTCGGGCTCCTCGCCGTACCAGAAGATCCAGAGCTCCTTGGCGGCGCGCAAGGAGAGGGGGGGCGGCGGCGCGGGCGCCTGCACCTCGTACAGGTCGGCCGGCGGCTGGGGCGCCGGCACGCGCCGCCATACGCACAGGATATCGCCGGCGAGGCAGCGCGCATAGCTGCTGATCACGGGGTCGGCAAGCGCCGTGCCGTCCTCGCCCTCGCCGCCGCCGCTCGACTCCCCCCACACAAGCTTACGCCATTTTATGCCATAAAGCTCCGTCTGAAACAACGATAATATGCTTGATAAATATTCTCTCATCACCTAGGGTAAATAATAAATAGACCCGAGTAAATGTAGACTTTCATATTCGACGAGTGGGCTGGGCTGTGGCATAACCAGACAGACAGTTACACAATATTAATGCATTCCATTCCATAAAAGCCCTAATCTCACAAAAATATACTGTAGTCACCTTTCTGAAATGATATAAAGAGCCGGCATTTCGATTTGAAAATGTTTTAGTCATAAAACTGACAGAGGGACCATGAAAGGATGTGTCGTCAGGAGACGCAAAGAGACCTCGTATTGTTCTAAAAGCGGAATTGGCAGCGACCCAGCGGAGGTACACAAAGGTGCAGCAAAGGTACATCCGGATACTACAGCACAATGGCTACAATTTGTTTCAGCACTTGCTATATTACTGAACTCGTCTTTGTGCAAAATAATTTATGATGTACACACTTGACGATGTGGCAGCTCACAGAGAAATTTATCTGGAAAGTGCATTTCAAATAATCCAAAACAGTCTTATGTTTGCGAATATATATTTCTGAAGAGCAATGAACTGACTATATATTTTCTTGCAGGTGTGCCACGACCTTGCTGCATTATTATTCGTATGCAAATACATATTAAGCATCGGGCCATGAACTCGCTGAACCATCCAAAAGAATATTATGTTGCAGTAAACACACGACAAAGGAAAATATTACACGAACTAATTGGCCTATACCTACGTAAGTAGGTAGGCGATAAATATTTAAAAAGGCTCGATCGTCGAGTGAAGATGTTCGGCCACTTTCCGGTGAGGTTATCACGCAACGGGTCGGAAGGGGTCTCGGTGGGCCACACCTGGCTGCGGCGGGGGTCGGCGAGCTCGCGACTCCCACCGATAAGGGGAGGCCGACATAATTACTAACCAGTTTATTGCTAACCGAAGAAGGGTTATTACTTGTAATGTATTATACAAGAGGCTACATTGATACAATAATATTATAGATATTTAATAGCAGTAAAACATACATAAATCACTGGCACTGAGCGGTGATTACCTGTTGCAATATTACTTTTGTCGACTTCAACAATAAATAAATATTTCCAACACTCACACCAATTAGCCTAGCACCAAAGTAAGCACTATAAGGCTTGTGTTATGGGATGCTAGGGTTAACAGTATATTTATATAGAAATATATATTAAACATCCATGACTGGAGTACAAATGCTCGTATTCACCACACAAACATCTGCCTCCACCGGGATTTGAACCTCTCGAGTCGGCGACACCATAAAACCCGGCGTACAAACCACTCGGCCACGGAGGTCGTCAAAAATGGTATTTATGACAGCACATTTTATTAGCCTAAGTATTTCCAAATGCTGATAATTGTTATTCATTCCGTTTATTTTGTTAGTGTTACACTTAAAGTATTGTGATCGTCCCCATTTATAAATTATAGATCTATGCCAACCGGATATGGCGAGTACGATTGTATGGTCGTGATCTCGAATGCTGATTTTATTTCGTTCTCTAGCGTCACACTTTATAAAAAACTTTGTAGCTCACACATTAACTGTTTCAATAATGTTTAAAGGTGTATTATGGCATCTACGAATTTGAATCTTGTATCATTGTGATACGGGTGTGTAAATAATATAGTAGTCGGTCGTGTTGCAGCTACAGTACATGTGAAAGAATGCGCCATGGCCAGTGCGGTGTCGTGAACGTTCGGCCGCGACGGGCCCGGCCGCTTTCTAGCGCCGCCGATGCGCCCGCGCAGACCGCTTCACTTTCTATTGTGTAACGTGACGCCCGACTTTGGATATAAGTTTTATTGGAGCAAATTCCTTAAAAATTCAAACTTTTGATCAAGGATAAAAGCTTATACTTTGATGACCTCCGTGGCCAAGTGGTTTGTACGCCGGGTCTCATGGTGTCGCCGACTTGAGAAGTCCCGGGTTCGAATCCCGGTGGGGGCAGATGTTTGTGTGATGAATACGAGCATTTGTACTCCAGTCATGAATAGAATCCCATAATACAAACCTTACAGTGCTTACTTTGGGGCTAGGCTAATTGGTGTGAGTGTTGGAAATATTTATTTATTTATTATACTTATGCACAGCAAATATCATTACGGTACCTTATAACTTATTAATAAACTACCTAATAGTATTAATTAACCCCAGTAGTTTTTGATGTGTGTTCGATTCGATTCTGATTAAAAAAAATATATAATTGTGTTGCCATTGAAATGAGAAAAGAAAGCTCATTGGAGGAGAATATTTGAAATTAAAATGCGGAACAAACAGGCGACGGATAGCCGGGCAGCGTCGCGATTATACCCGGATGAAGCCAACGAAAGCCGAGCTTCTCTGGAAAATCCGCCCGTAATCGGCGTTAAAGTGGGAGTTACGTCAATTGCAGCCTTTTTCGAGGTTTAGCACAGAAAAAACTGGTTTTCTTATTTCATTATCTGTGGAGAATAACATCTAAAGATAACTTCACATTAGAATTTGAATTGAATAATACTTTGGATAAACATCCAAAAAAGCAATCGTCCTTGACAAATAATATAATAGCAATGCGCGAGCGCGCCCCTGCGTTGATGTCTTTTACATTGCTATGTTTGGTTTGAGGAAAAGCTGAAATTGTTGTTTTGCAACATAGAAGATATCAAACTTTTCTAGATGAGATTTCAAACACATTCGAGATAGAGTAAGACAATATGGCTACAGATTTTACTTTTAGGTTCATAAATTTACGGTTGTCTATGAACAACAATAACCGTAAATCTATCATATAACCGAGAACGGAAAAAACTGCATGACCAAAAAAGTAGATTACCGCTAGTCGAGAGAGCGAGACGGGTGCAATGACGGCGAGCGGGACGGCGTAGATCGCGAAAGTGAGAGGAGGCGAGCGCGATATGGCAACAGCGCGCGGTTACGTATACTAGCGCGCGGGGTAAACAATCGCGGTGATGTGACGGGTGCGCGTGCGCTGCGCCCGCCCCGGCCTCGGCCGGCCGTGCACTTCGCTACTGCATTTTTGTACTGTGACGTCATTCGTGTGCGGGATTAGGGGTAGATACAGTAAATTTCATTATAATTATTGCATCGAGAAATGCGTAAGTATATCCCTTTTTCTCTTCACAAAGAGGATAGTAAGAAAATTGAGAAAATAACATCTTTATAGACAATGTAATAAAAATATAGCGTGTGCAATTTAAAGCTAAGTAATAAATAAATCTCCTAAAAATAATATGCATGTTATATTTCTTGACTAACTTTGAAGAGAGTCATTAAAAAAAACTGATCTCTGTACTGTTTTCATCTCAAGTTTTTATTTGAACACTGAAATATTAACAAGGTTGATTGACTTATCCTTGCAATAATATTCCGACAACTATTTGTGTTCTCCTTTTCGTAAATATTATTTAACAATGATTCAGATGTGCACTGCAGTTGCAAGAGCTGTCAGGTGTATTGGGCTGCTGCGCCGCTTTGCAGTGAAGGAGTATTGCAGCTGAGACATTCTGCACGAGCATCTTTGCAGCGTGGTTCGACATAGCACCTTTCACTTTTTTCCGAAAATTTAAATAATGAAACCTATCAAACCTCAATATTATTTTGGGTAAACAAGATTTGTTAAAATATCTAAACCAAATACTTGGTGGACATTTGAGTTATGCTGTTACTACTGATGACAGAGAGACAAGCAAAAATGCATTTCTTTTATACATAATATTGATATGATAGTAATGTTAGAAATATGTATACTGCAAAATTCAACAGTTAAAAAAGTTTTTTATTATCAAGGGAACAATATGTAATGAGACTAAATAATAAGCAGAAAATAATATCATTATCACGAAATATTCCATATTTTGAAAAGAAAACCTAAATGAATGTTAAAATGATGATAAATTAAATAACATTTTTCTCAGTCAAATTAAACTCTTACATCGAGGAAAAAATCACAAATTAAAATGTGAAAAGGCTAGGATACTATCTGGCTAAAGATGGTATTTCATTAAGTTTGTTTTTCCCCTTACTCTCAAACTACCAAGTTGGGATTACCAACAAAAAAAATTACCAACTTGGTAATTTTAGACACAGACAATTTCTTGACGTCCATGAAACGTTCTGAACAAAAATACAGTGAAAAAGTAGATAAAATCAAAAGAACATAACTCATAAGACAAATTCCTATCACTATAGTAATATAAAAAAATAAGTTTTAGTAAACAGTAACGCTATGTGTCTTCTCCTTCCGCATACATCAATATTATTATGACATTATACACGGTGAGCAGTTGTACTATAATGACACGTATGACACGTATCTCATACTGACTTGACTACACCAAGATACGAGATTACCAATATAATATAAAAAATAAGGAAATTTATATTTGGGTCACGTCTATTTACAGCTTATAACTTCTTCAACGTAACAGATAATCCAAGTATTTTGGCTCAATTACTTGATATGAAGAGTGGTTGTGATGTTTTGATTGTTGCCAAGAGATTTTGATTAGTTTAGTTACTTAGGCATTTGAAAACGTCTAAAAAAGTAGTAATAATTTTTAAACATCCAATTGATATTCTTGAAGTATTACCAAATATATTATTTAAAAATTTAAAGCTTACCTAAACAAATTTCTATCGTTCGCGGTAAGTTCGTAATTTGAAACTAGGTACTTAATATGATGTGAGGTACAAATTTTCCTATCAAATCGTGCAATGATGATGTAACAACATTAGCAGCATCAGAATGGCTTACAATGCTAAAACTAAACATGTACTACAAGCACGAAATACCTATCCAATACAACCAACCATGTCAAGCACGCACATATAGCGGCACAAATACTGTACATTCCGACATCAAACTACCCATAACTTTGTGGGCGGCAGCAAACGACTGTTCACCATACCCCTCTCTATCTAAGCGGTAGTTGACCGCAAGGGGGAGCGAGATGACCATACTATTAATAAACACGTTGCCAAATCGTATAAACGGTAGTTCCAGCAGTGATAAGTGATTACCTTTGACCTCTAGGATACAAATTATTCTATTATTATCAAAGACAACGAGTTTAAAAAAATAGAACACTTTTGCTATTTGGGTGTAAATGGCGGTATTGTTTCTGAATTACAACAATGAGCGACAATTTAGACAAACATAGTTAAGTAGGAAAACTGCAGAACGGTGATTTGAAGCGCGATTTACATTCTGGTCTGACGACAATAGAGGTATGTCGTCAAGGGCGAGGACGAGCAGGTACGTATCATGTACTTACATCTCGCAACCGCTTTTAAATATTAGAATTGCTGTCTTAAGCAATAACATTCTGTTAAATAAATATGTAGTACACCAGTGTGAACAACTAAAGTGGTCTCCGTGACAACGCGGTAACAGATTGGAAATCGTAATGATACAGGTAATTTACATGGAGAGTAACGTTTATTTAAATTATGCCACAGGTAATGCTTCGCAAGATTTTATTGTTTTGTACCTACTGTACTTGCGCGATCGACTGATCGAAGGTCACCGTCAATTCGGTGAGGACGCACGCGCAATGCAAGTCAACAAAACAACTTCAACATAATCTACCTTTTAATTTTTTTTTTTTTTATAGATAGGTCCGACAAATGACTCCACCCCACCTGATGTTGAGTGGAGGTGAAGTCCAGACGTGAAGATAGCTGATACAGCAGTTCTACCTGCCACACCAGCCATCCTCACCCTGCCGGCCTGCATGTTGCTTCTTCACACCTCTTTTAAAGGATCCCAGGTTGTAAGAGGTAGGGAACACGTGAGCGGGCAGAGCAATGTGAGCATAATAATGTGTCTAGATATGTTTCAATATAATTTTTGAAGTATTTTTTAAATAATGATACCAGCTTAAGAAATTTAGTTATTGTGGCATGCAAAGATAATAGTTTACGGAGATTCGGGACACACCACTAGCGGCAGGATAGGGTAGCTGGCAGGTAGCAACTGTGCGCTACGTACGACTAAAGGCTGCGCAGCGGTCGACGACCCCGCCGACCTTATGTCAAGAAAATTTTGAAGGTTCGACCTAGTTCCTCACATATTTTAAATCAGACAAACCAAGGCTACAAGACACGTTCACAGCACATAAAGTTGTTTGCTTTCACTAAATAATATTCAAGACTTATATTTGAAGCACGGTCGTATTTTATTTTACATAGCTAGCTTTTGCATAATGCCGAGAAGCTTCCAACTGAAGTTTGAGCAATCAAAATAATCTATATTCGAATCAACTCTCTTGAATTATTAAAAAAAAATCCTGCAGCTTGCAGATTTTTTATTGAGAGCAGTCAAAACTCGACTTGCAGCGAATATTCGGTTACTATTCGGTATTCGGCTGCTTTTATTATATTCGGCCGAATACCGAATACTTAAATAGTAATATTATTATATATTATGTCAGAGAAATAATTGGTAAAATGAAAAATTTAAATCGATTGATTACATTGTATATATTCATATTTTAATTTCTGTTATATAATCATTTAAGTAGTCATTGGTACATAACACAGGTACATAATCATCTTCTGAATTGGAAAAATGGAGGATTCTATGTATTTGAGTTATTGTGGTAATCAAAATTTAGAAGGGTAAGGTTCTCATTTCTTTTATAATAATTTATTAAGTAGTCATTGGTACATAAAACAGGTACATAATTTAATCATTTTCCGATTTATACAAGTTAACAGTTTTTAATTCATTCAGTCATGTGATGAATGGTTACATAACAGCAATAAGTTTATGTCGCTAAAATCCAGCCGAATACTTTTGCTTAATATTCGGGTATTCGGTCAGGGGCCTCGCCGAATATTCGGTATACTGCCGAATATACTATTCGTTGCAAGTCTAGTCAAAACTAAAAAAGTTCTTTGTAGTTTCCTACGTCATTTCACTAGCGTTTGCTATTGTTTCGTCTTCTACGACTTCAATATTGCATAAATAAACGTCGGCTCTACAACGTCTATGGTGACACGTAAACATTGCTCCATGCACCACTTACCAAGTGGAACGCGTCTGATGCTGGTTCGGATACTTCCAAACGGTTTCGCAACATACTACAAGTATCACAATTCGATACAAGTACCAATACCAATGCGGATAGGTAATCGCCGCTACGATTAATTTGATTATGGACAGAATAGTGCCGCAAAACAATGGTCTATGCCTGTCAGCAGCTAAAACAGATTCGTCCTTGACGGACTGACTCACAGCGATTTGCAATTCAATTCGCTAGATCTCGCCGAATATTTGGAACTAAATGATACTTCTAAATCTTCAAGTTATAGGTCGAGTCAAACATCGACGCATCGACATTGTACGCGGCTCGCGCCGCCATCCACAGCGAGTTCTCACTTCCGTAGTAACTAAATGGGGTTATAAAGGTGGGGGCACGAGTGAAAGCGATTTAAATCGCATGCCCTCAGCCGTAGCTTTCGGCACTCTTCGAATGAATCGGTGCCCCTTGTGTACAACTAAGACATAGTATTGAGCAACTAGCAAACGCGTTGTAATTTACAACCCTACGATTTATAAACACAGTATTCTGTGCGCGCAATTTATCATTAGGTTGATAACGTGTTGCATTGAATTTGATGAATTCGTCGACAGTTTGTTGTAATGAGGTCGCCCAAGCATTAATAAATTGTAAATCGAATCATTGTATAATATCTGTTACATTATTATAACATACATTTTATTTTATTGTTTTGCAATATTTGTAATCGAAATGGTAATGCATCTTAAATCCAAGTTATTTTTATAGTTTTTAATTGACATTTAGTTACATTGAAATTGATTTTTATTTATTTTTATTGACATATTTCTTGTATTTTTTTTAAAGTATTTAATTAATAATGTTTATAATTAATGTAATTTTATAAGAATTACTTGTTGGTTTTATTTGCAAGGATGACTACACTATTGAATATTAGGTATAGACCTGTTATGTTATTGTAATGTGTTTTGAATAAATAAATAAATATATAGCGTGTTTAAAGATAATATTTCGTTACCTTCTGTTTTTATAAACTAATATTAATATTGTGTTAATAATGTATTATCTAGTTCACAACACCACCAATAATTTGTTATCTAAATAAATTCTGATTTCTTTACAATAAATTATATATTAAAATGGGTCACGCAAAGTACGTGCCTGTGGAGATAGCTTCATTATCACCATGATATAAGGACGTGATTTCAAGGCGGATATTTCTCAAACATCACGCCTCCATCATCATCTTACGAAGCATATCATAAAAATTATCAGCTCCAGATGCGTACGTTTATTACGTTGAATAAAATACGCTTATTATATGAATTATGTGTAAGAAATAAAATTAGTACTTTCATTATACATACTACCTGTCTATAGGGGCCGTCAATTTAAGGTGATCGCACATATGTCAGCACCGTACGCACCGCTTACAATAGAAATGATGACTGGGTAAACTAAACGAATTTATATTTGTTTTTAGGTTTTTACGCACATCACTCATTTAATAAAACCATTTTCAAAGTGTTAGATGCACTGACTTTATTAATTTTGAATTTAATATTTTTTTATTTTGACGACGCATTCCTGCAAAGGCTGCGAAACGTCAATAAATAAATAAAATCAGTGCATCCCGATGAAAATTCTTTTATTTAAACGAAATTATATTTAGTCCGTCAGTTAGGTTATCCAAAAATAATGGACACTTACTTTTTCTTTTTTTTTGAATCTTGAATTTTCACCAGCAGTCGCAGTCTACAAGGAAATGCGGCGCGTGCGGCGCTGACATATGTGCGCTCACCTTAGTTGCTTAATTCTGTTAAATTTTTAATATGAACAGCCGTTGAATTGACGTGAAAGTCGTAACGGGATATTTCGCGCCAATATTTTTTCATTCACGTGTACAAATGGAATGATTTATTTAGAGAGGGCAAAGAAGGTGCCAGTGTTCTGGCGGCCGGGTAGCACTCTCCTCTGTCTTGACCCACATATAGAGCGCTCGCGGCCGAGGTCAGACCGGCCGGCCGACGGACGCCGACGCGGCGCTAATCTAGCGGAAGACTTTAATTGCAGTTTGATTGAACGCACTTCGTACAGTTGGTCAAAACAACCCCTCTACACGAAGGTACTTGCAATTAAAAATAGTACATCAACCCACTATTAAAATGTCGCGAAGTAAATCACACTCAAATATTATAAAGGCGAAAGTTTGTTACTTCTTCACGTCTAAACGGCTAGGGCGATTTAAATAAAGGACACCCGGCATTTTGTGCCAAAGTTGTATACTTTTTTAATCTTTTTATCTGTGTTTCATAATTGGGTAACGTAGTCTGGCAATATTTGTCATCAGCAACTAGCTGTCAATGTCAAATACGTAGGTTTGTCATCAAAAGGGTTTCCATATCAAAAAATATTAATCATTAAATAACTTCTTTCCACGATTCACTAAAAATAAGGCAAAAGTAGTTTTATGTAGCAAATAAGTTTGACTTTATTTTGAGACCAAATTCAACTGTATACAAGTTTAGCATTTTTTCTATGAAAAGTGCCGGGTCTCCTTTGGTATGGAGTTAGCTGACATCCTGGATTAACACATAGGCTACGTTTTACTGCGGGAAAATATCCCTAATAGACCGCGGATAACGCCGCGGGGCACTGCTAGTAGAATATAAATTGAAAACGATGTCTGGGCAAGCCGATGGCGATCGCATAAATCTTACAAAGCGTTATGCACTTCAGAAGTAAAAGATATTCCTTGGCCTCACGTATTAAAATCGAAATGTGATCGGTTGTCAATGTTTAATATATATATATATATATATATATTCTGTGTTAATCTCAAACAATTTTATCGTTAAATTATCTTTGCATCACGTTTCACTTCCCCATAGATATGATAATCAAGTGGGAAGGACACAGCAGTAAGCAATATGGTATTATCTCATATTACGTTGTTAACAGCTATTAAAATTATATTGTCGATTGATGAAATGACGACGGAAGCATTTATTAATTATGTTTACAGCTACAGACAGCCAGGGGGTATTCCGGCTGGCAGTGAGAGAGCGACAACATTGTTTTCCTCGAGACACACTCATCATAACAGAACCTTGACCCAGAATCTTCATTTTTATAATAAACAAATAAGGACGACCGTGGATATTAAAGCATGGAGAATAAAACGAGTCGTTTTATAACATTCGAATTTTATAAGCGAGGATTACTCATTAAGCAATTTATGAGAGTTAAAATGTTAACGACAAACATCTTTTTATAAGAACAGTTTTTATTAGGGCGAAAAAGATATTTGGTTAATGGAAAAGAATAAAAGTTAATAAAAACACTTTTGTATTGATAGTTTGAAGGAAGTTTTAATATCTAAAATATTAAATTCTCGTGTCACGGTGTGCGTAATTGAACTTCACCGAAACGGTTCGACCGATTTTCGTGAATTTTTATATGCATATTCAGTAGGTCTGAGAATCGGACAACATCTATTTTTCATCCCCCTAAATGGAAAGGGTGGGCCACCCTTATTACTTTTTTTGTATCAATTTTTTGTTTTTATTTTTTTATGATACATCATACAAAAATACATACAACCCCAAATTTTCACCCTTCTACCACCAACCCCTATTTTTATGGCGGAACGAAGTTCGCTGGGACAACTAGTTTTTTAAAAAACATTACTTCCTATCAGACAAGTGGTGAAAATTGTTTTTAAGTACAGTCCTATTACATATTTTATATGGATTACATACTACTTTACTATAACAAAATGAATAATTATTTGCAGTGAATCCATGACAACGAAGTGGGCGAAGGACACAAGTGTTAGCGATCTATTTATACTTGTGAAAAAGTAGATAAAAAATTTCTTTTCCTACACAAATGATTATGAAATTATTCGGTGAGATAATAACAACAATAATTCACACATCAACTATTGCGGACTTATGAAAGTTTTACGTCAATCGTTTAGTTAACGAATGTTGAACACAACATCCATAGCGACAATTCGCTGTGTATGAATCAATGGTAATGTCATTATCATCACCAGCCTATTAATGTCCCCACTGCTGGGGCACAGGCGCTCCTTATGAATGGAATAGGGAGATTGGGCCATGACCCACCACGCGGGCTCAGTGCGGATTGGTGGGAGCTAACGACTGCAGATGCAGCCTGGACCAACGGCCTAACGTGCCTTCCGAAGCAACGAGGAGCTCGAGATAGTAAATTTTTGGTTACCCATCTAATGACCGACCACTGCGAAAGTTGCTTAACTTCAACGATCGCAGTCGAACGCGCTAACCGCTTGCGCCATCGAGCTCCTCAATGGTAATGTACATCTAATTTATAATGACTTAACACGACTGTGTAAGATGATTGCAAACATTTTGTGATTCAGGCTGCATGTTAATTCCCACCATCAATAACTATATCACTATTTATTACATTATTTATATGGAATATATTTGATAAGACCGAGAGCTTCCGTGTTGTAAGTTCTATTTTGACTTATGAATTAATTAATGGCCAATTTCTTGTTTTTATTTCGAATATCGCTGTTGGGTAATAATACCATTGCTCTTAAACTGAGTCATGCATTTGCAAGGTTATAATTTGCAGAAATCGCTTACAAGTAAACGCCGCGTTCCAAGCGAGCTGAAGAACAAAAACAATATTCGAATACAGCGTGTGACAAAAAGATAGCGTCACCGCGAAATGAGCGTTATCAGTGTCATACATGTATATCTGTGTGACGCTGTTCCCGCGAGGCTGGCTATTGGTCGCCGCCGCCGCGCCGAGACAGTGTACAAACACAAATAAAACAATATTTTAAAAGCAATACCAGAGAGAGCATGGAACCAATTGTATTTCTTCGAATCGTAATTTTATAGCTACTCATAATTTTTTTTTTCACGTACTAGTGTATATTATTGTTTCAATGTATGTGAGAAAATTCTCAGTTAAATAATGCTTGACATCGAATGGCTGATAAGAAACCGCGATGGCCACCGTTTTCACTCACTCAGACCTTGATAACATGACAGTGTTGGTGATAAGTTGTTACGAGCAGACGAAACCGCTACAATAACAACATCGAAAACATAGCATTTATTTAAATAGATGAAAACTACATCGACAGGCAAATGGTTGAATTATTGCGTAACAATCTAGTTAAAAAACAGTTACTTACCTATATAACGTTAAGCAATTTAGTTGTAAGATTTTCAGAGTCTTGTTTCTGTTGCGGGTAAACATAAACGAGGCGAAACACGCGAGTGTTTTATATCTTTAGAAGGCTCTTCACAGTACCATATATTCGACATTACCAGATGACTTTTGCGACCCGTAAACACAAGTAAGTATTGAACACGGCTAGTTGATCCCTTGACCGCGTCGCCGAAATATTGTGCGCTCAACTCATTCTCGAATGGCATAAAGGTCGAATTCATGTTCGTCAGGTAAAGTACAGATTTGTACTGGTGCAGGTAGCCGTTTTTGCCCGACCTTGGCGCTGGCACCGAAAGCGGCCACCGAAGTAATCACAAATTTATTTATTTTGCCGTGTATCGGCTTCTGCCGCACAAAACAGCCAGATGTTTCTTTAAATCTATTAACAAAGCGCGAATTGAGCTGTCTTGTAAACAATACAACTTATACATTTGCCAATCCAGTCAAATGCCATTCTCGATCTTAAATTATTACTACAATGAAATAAGTTATGAGAGGCTCAGAACTTAAATTAAGTAACTTTCGCAGGGATAGGTCATGATCCAATGGGTGGTAAAATATGTGTTATCTTTCAACTTCTCAGTATTTTTAAAGGCATACCTATAAAACTGGTCGCGCCGCGAATACATCTCTAGTCATGCGGTGTGCAGCACCAGCACAGTACCCAACAATACACAATAGAACTGATGGGTGGGTTATTTTTATATTTATGTAAAAAGATGGCAATCAAGAATACATCCTTATGGTAAGCGACCACAATAGCTTAGAGACACGCTTACGATACCACGCGTTGCGTTCCTTAAGCGACCACATTCCCTATCCGGTGGATCTATGGAAGAAAACCATAATCATCGAAGGAAATACAAAATTACCAAGAGATAGTCTTCTTTTACTGTATGATCTTCTGTGATATAAAATTAAAAGTTACTTCTTCCTGATGCAAGTGAGAAATTCGCTATGTTATTCCATTCTTGATGTCAATGTCCTTTCTAAATAGGGAAGACCAATGACAGTATATTTACGTCCAGAAAACAAGTTCTGAAAGGGTATCAGTTAGTAAGTACATGATTAAGAGTTACTGACCCAAAGAAGTATCAACATTGTTCAACTTTCCAGGCCAATATATTATAGCCAGTTAAATAAGTAATTTAAGAAATCACTTTAATAAATAAACAAGATACTTGCACTACTCAGGGCCGTAATTACCCTACGGGCATAGCCAGAGGCGGCAGGCTGAGCAGAGCGGCAGAAGCCTTAAAAAGACATTCGTTACTGAAATAGGTATATTTTGAGTTGATTTACAAATTCTAGTGTGGAAATCATACGTGGCCAGGGCGCCAAATTTAAAAATACGCCCTGACACTACTATTGTAAGATCTCTTAGATCTTGCAACGAATAAGAAAAGGAACAATCTGCGTACTATAGTGTGCATAGGGCGGCGGCGCGTAGGGGGTGAGTGAGGCTGTGGTTCGTCATGAATAACTTAGCAGCGGACTTTAGCGTGGACAAAGTCGGCCATCTGTGCCAGATAGGTACTCTTGGATTCGGGTTTACAGGTCCATAGTACGTATTTAATATTCAGTAGGTGAGATATCTCAGGCTGACAGCTTCTTGAAAATATAATAAAGAAAAATACTTATTAAACAAATTTGAACCAGCCATTCAAATAAACAAAAAAAGTCGTCATATTTTCCTTAACTAGCAGTCGGACTAGCCACTTGCATTATTGCAAAATTGAATAAGTAACAATCCAATTATAATCAGTGGTAGAACAAAGGCAACTATGCTAACCAATCCTTGAGTACGCAATTGGGGCCTGGGCGGAGGCCCGCTTATGGGAAAGTTACGATCATTACAACCATTCATAAACGGTTGAATGAGCGCAAGACGCCTGCGCAGCCGGCCGAGCGAACGGAGTGCGCGCGCGCCGACCCCGCGACACCACCACAGATGTCGCCGCACCGCTTTACACTCGAAACTCAACCGACAAGTCACGGTACTTCAGATAATAATCAACCGTCTCCTAACAACAGAAAAGCCCTTGATCCCAATTTTATGTAAAACAATACGGCTATTCAACGTAGGTATTCAAAATGTAAACGACACTGCGATCAAAGCGAGTGTATTGAACTCTTGCAATGACAAACTAGGCACCCGATGCGTCACCTTTCGTCAGAGCGAGAATGAGAAAATTCCACAGGACAAAAGCTCCGGTGTCCGCAAACGACGCATAAATAATTAGACAATAAGCAGGCAGGGCAAGAAATCGGTAATTTGTATCGCGGCAAGATAGGCGGAGCGCCGAGGGAGACGGGGACGGGTGCAGGCAGGCAGGCGCGCGCCGCCGCGGAGATGTGGCAACGCGTCAGGTGGAAGTAGCGCCGTGTTGTTCTCGGGCTCGCCGAGGACGACCGACCGCCCCCGTCACTCGCCCCACCCTCCCGCTCACCCGCTAATCTTCATCCGAACAATCTGATAAAATTCGCGCCAACTATGAACATTACGCAAAGCGACTACCTACTACAACTACACTGCGCTATTGAATGACCCTGACTGTTTCTTTTGCATGCTCCCGCGTAAACACACTTCATGAGACTCGATCACGAACGCAGCCTTACAAAATATAACAAGAAAGTTATTTCCTCGACCTGGCGAAACTAGTATTGCGAACGCATTACGGTCCGCGTTACGGCCAGGTGAATTTAAAATGACCTCTATGGACCGGTGGCTTCTTGTGGCCTCGCTCGCCGAAAGCGTTGACATTTTGTGGGTTAGCAACGCAACATGACTCTTTACTATATTGCGAACGATGCCAGGATGACTAACGGTCGAGCGTCATTAGACGTCCAAACATAAATTATTCCGTAAATGAATATAACGCAATAGATCAATGCGCTTGTCGTCTCGCAATAAGGTAAAATTTGAACACCAGCGTCCGCAAATGAGACCGAGAACATCCTATCATCATGAACCTATTATTTAGAGCATTCTACACATAACATAACCACTTAGAAAAGCAATGTGCAACATAGATATCGTATTTATATCGGAATGATTTCGAAAGAAATACATAGGTACAAGTTCTTTCATCAATGTAAAAGTGACTTACCAAGGCGAAGAAGTTTGTGTGGCAATCCTCAAGACTTGCACCGTTTGTTTGGTGATTTTGATGCGTCATGGTAGTCCTGAACACTTCATTTTCATTTCACAACACTTAAAACAGGTTCAATCTTAAAGAAACCACTCAAAATCTTAAAATTATCACCGACATTTAGCGTAGATTTCACCTTTCAATGGCGACTGTCTGGAAGATGGCGGATAGGAAAGGAAACAACAACCCAAGCCGATAGTGCTGCTCGTAGCGGTACTTTTGAGAACTACATTTCGTTCAGAAATCAGGTATACGTTTCGTTCGCTACCTACTGTACACTACAAAAACTTATTTAATAAATTTTTAAATGTATTTTCATCTCAATAGTTACATAAAAATATAATTAATCAAATAAAAGTGTAAAACTTATCAGTTATGGGATAATTAAATTTACAAATTCGGAAAATGTGTATAACTAAACGAAAACGCGAATACAAAATGTCAATAAAAAAAAACTTGTTTTTTTTATTCTGGCCTGGATACTCAATCCTTTCGCTTGCAAAAAACTTGTATATCTCCAGTGTTGCCATTACTACGGCAATTACCCTAGATTAATGAATCATAGATGGAGCGTCAGTCAGATAGACATCCAAGTACAGTGATGTCGATTCTGGCATGATTCTCTAAAGCTAAACTTAAATTTGACAACAGTGCATCCCTGTCATTCTCTATACAGAATGAAAAGGAGAGACTGATGTTAAATTTAGTTTTAAGTTTAGAGAATCACGCCAGAATCGACACCAGTGTGTAAATAAAATCATGAAAAAAAGGAGATGGCCACCATCGCTTACATGGTACCTTATACGACGACTAAAAAGCTTGATATTTGCAAACTTTTAAAACTTGTACTGTACGATTATACTACAGTATAATTGTGTTATGATTTTTTCGTATATATCACTAGTGGCCCGCCCTCGCTTCGCTTCGGTGAAGAGCTGTAGTTTAAACTATAATTTTTGTTCTCAGGCTTCTATTATACACAATGACTTTCTTTAAATACCTAATTAGAGTATGTGCCGAAAGAGAATGGGATTTCTACCGTATTTGTAAGGTTTTACCCCTTTTAGACACGATTAAATACAAAAAACCGCAAGAAATCACAACAACAAAGAAATCCGTATCAATACAAAACTTTGACGTTTTACAGATTGCTGGGTTTGATTGCCAAAAATAAAAATCTTAATGTTAGTTACGTTTTTCGCCACGCCCATTCTCTTTCCGCACTCAGACTCTAACCGACTTCAAAAAAGTGTTCGACTGTTTATTAATATTTTTTTTATGTATGTTCACCGATTTCCAAAATTCTTTTCTTATTCGAAAGAATGCACTTCCCAGGTAGTCAATTGTGTTATTGTTTACTGGGACGATGTAATTTTCACTAAAATGGATGAAATAAAAAAAATAAACAAATAATTAAAACCAACTACAAAATCGAAAATGGAACTAAAAAGTAAAAAATAATATCTGGTTCATGATTTGGAAGTCAGGCAGGCCCAAGATTGCTTTTGATTGCTTTAGCTTAGAAGTTTGATTTTTTAACAGCTCCAAGGGACAATAGATGTGACTATTAGATATGAACCTCCACGAGTTCCTGAGAAAAATGGTCTTGACAGATGGCCGGACATACAATAAAGTGGTCCAGTCCTATAAAGGTTTTGTTTTTTCCTTTTCAGATACGGAACCCTAAAAACCGCCAAATGCTAATACCGATTTTTACTTGTATTAAGCTATTAAATTGACGAGCATCTTCTGTATTATATCTTTTAAAAAAGCAAAATGGGTTAATTAAATATACGGTGTAATTCAATAGTTGCTATTGCTAAAAACAATAGTAAAAAATGTTTAAATGAGTTAAAACTATTGTTTTTTTAAAACCATGTTCATGTTTCTATTTGCAGCTCTTTCAATACTTATACTCTTTTTGACGTGACAACGTCTTAAATTAGGTTGCGGCTGGGAGTCACTTATGAAAAAGTGTAACGCTCGGTAACGTTACGATGAGTCTCTCGTGTTAAGTTTAAGTTTACATGTACAATGTTTTAGTAAACAAAATATATTTCTATAGTTAAAATTTGTGCAGTTCTTATTTTCATTCAATTCCTTGTTCCTATTGTGCAATTTAATTATATTCATATCAATAAATATTCTACCGAGAAAAAGACGTTGTCACGTAAAATCTTCGCCCGTAAAACCGACTTTACAGGCAACCATTTTGACGTGACAACGTCTTAAATTAGGTTGCGGCTGGGAGTCACTTATGAAAAAGTGTAACGCTCGGTAACGTTACGATGAGTCTCTCGTGTTAAGTTTAAGTTTACATGTACAATGTTTTTCTTGCATCTTTTCTCTGCCGTAAATCTGTTTTTAATCTCCCTTACACCGATTTTTAAAAATCGTACCTGGCAACACTGCTCTGAAGTGTCAAAAAATTTCACCTGTCAGAATTTCGTCAAAACCAAATTCACCTGAATTATGCTTCAACTAAGTTAAAAATAAACTATCCTAAGATAAAAACTTACGTTTATTTTCATTAAATATTAATTAAAAAAACAGAAGCACGAAATATGTTAAGAAATGTGCTATTACCCTCTTTGCGCACGAATTTGCAGGTTAGCTTTCTCAATTTATTTTCATATTTTCTTGAGCCAAAATATCACTAACAATATTATATTTCAGATAATAACTGTAAGGAATAAACAGAAAAAGGTGCCAAAAGTTGACAAGAAACTTCAGGCTGCTGCAGAGTCATTAGCTGCGAGAGGGTAAGTTATGGTCTTCTGTAAGTTTTACAACTACATAGGATGAATAGATGGACGATACAAATCGTATATAGATATTGAAACGTATATTGCATCAATATTGTCAAATCTGATATCAATGCGAGCTATAACTATATATTTTGGCAAAACACTACTGCATCAGGCATTCAATAACCACTGATTGTATGTAAACTGTTCAAAGTATATTGAATCGTATCGAATATGAGCGCAACGAATGCCAAGCGAGAGTAGAAAGAGCATATGATGAGATGAGAGTGTAACAGCGATAGTTACGATGCAACACATTTTTTAATTTGTTTTCATTACATTCATTCCATAATAAAATAGTTTATAATATTTCGAAAATAAAACAGAATTATATTATTTGTATAAATGTTTATAATTTTGTAGAAATCAACTACATCACTCTAAAATACATGGATAAATACTGTGTTATCTGACTCCAACCTTATGTACCTAATACTTAAATAACAGTTATTTATCGGTATCTGGGAAATATAGTTTAACTAATCCTTTAGAATTATTTATAATGTTTGGTATGGTCGTCACAGATATAACTGACATCAAAATATATAGTTTTAGAACCGAATATTGTTATAAAGTTTTGATTTGATTCAGAATAAAAGCTATATTACCCACCTCTTAACTACAACTTCTGGTCTCTTATTCGGGATTTTTACCAAATCCTGGACAGGCATTTATTTGTGTAATAAGCACAAAATTTTTCTCCTAATACATGGTTAACTGAATGTTATATTTACTTACCAAAATTCAAGCTCTGCTTAATTTAGAACTACTCCTTAGAAAATGTTAAACAAGACACAATGTGTTTTTACGTTGTGACTTGTATTTATTATTATTATTATAATTAACTCAATTTATTAAATAATCCCACCCTCATCAGTAATAATAATAACGTATTGAAGCTTTAACATATTATTTTTGTTAACGCCATTGTTGTGGACTGTATGATGATTAAAACTCGATTTTTCTTTCTTGATTTATTTTCTTCTTATTTATTATTACAATTTTTGCTGTTCTCGATCGCATGAAAAAATGACAAAATGACCCTACTTATATCTAAGATTATGAGTACGCAGTTAGCGCTAAGTCAGAGCGGTAGTTGACCTATCCCGTGCGTTTCCCCCCGCGCCCCGCCGCAGTTGCGTCGTCGGTTGCTCGCAGTTCGCGCTAGGTCGGAACGGTAGTCGGCCAGTCGTGTGAGCCTCTTCTGAGCTGTAGTCGCGTCGTCCTTGACAGCCATCATCATCATCTCCTTTGGCGAGAGAATCTACAATCGGTCCATCATCATTGTCCTTTTATACATTCTACATTCACTCATTTTGATTTATATACATTCACTCTCCCTCTTGCAATTTGAATTCTAAAAAGACAATGTACGCACATAATTTCAATAAGATCTGTATTTTACTATGAATTCTACAATCTGAATATCCAATTTTTATTGAGAAATCCACATATAGAAGACACTAAGCTATCAAACAATTTTAAAAGATGAAAAAATAATAGAAGACAGTTTGTTATTTATTGTTTATTGTATTTTTTCCTGATATTTCAGATTTCTTCGTCCTAATAAGCCGTGGGCGCCACCGAAAAATATAGAGGAAACTGTTCTTAAGATTTGCGCTGAAAACGGGCTTGATGAAAATTCAGAATTTGATGGACTTGATAAAAAATTCTTGGTTCTAAATGCTTGCTATAAAGAAACTAAACACAGTGTGCCCAACTCTTTATTACATACAATAGAAACTGTTGGTAAGAGCTTTATACATTTAATCTTTTACTATATATCAAATGAGAGCAAGTTAGGAACATTGAAGGAAACGATAGCTAAGAAAAAATGGAAGTAATGATAAATGTTGTTTATATGATATATAAGTGTGTTATTTATGAATTATTATGCATTCAGAAGTAATTGATATGGATGGACCTGTGCTGCAATGTTCTATTCAATGTAGAGAAATTTCTTTAAGTACAGGGTAAAAAATGAATATACATATCATGTTTGAAAGCACATAATATTTCTTATTCATGTGATGTAAAATATTGGTAATTGTTTTTGCACATGCTATTTATATACAAATAAAAGTATAAGTTTGGATTATCAAATTATTTACATTTGGTTAACATAATAATATCATTAATTCAAACAAAATTGCTTCATTTTTCTTCAGATGACCTTAGAGAGTTCTACAAAACACCAGTTGATACAACAACTCCATTTGATGCGCTAAAGAAAATGGACTTGCCCAAAAATCTACATGTTCAAGAAAACTATGTTCGGTTTCATCCAGGTTAGTTTCCATGTGTCCTGTCTAATAAGATTAACTCCTAGCATACTTACCTCTGTTTGTAAAGTCTGTGTCAGGTAAAACTATTATACGGGCACTTCACTTGGTTATTTCTATTTACTGTATGTAAACAACAGAATGTCCTATTCTTGTTTTATAAGGAAGACAGACTGAAAAGTTTACAAATAGCAAACAAGAACACCCAAGTGAAGTGCCAGCATTATACATATTTCAAACTAGCGGCCACCTGCAACTTCGTATGTGTGGAGTTAGTTAGAAATAAAGGTTCACTGCTCGTCCCCTGTAGGTGATAGAGTAATAATATGTAGCCTATATGTTGACCCGACTTCTTAATAATATTCATGCCAAATTTAAAGTAAATCCATGCAGTATTTTTTGAGTTTATCCCGGACATACATACAGACAAACAGACAAATTCTTAAAACTATATTTTTGGCTTCGGTATTGATTTTAGAACACACCCCAAGTATTCTTTTACAGTACAGTTTTGGCTTTCCTACCATTTTATTATATGTATAGATAGATACTGTTACGAAGTGACAAATAGATACATTTCCAAAAAAAAACTGTGGCCCAAGCATGTACTTTTACATCTCCATTAACATATAGTCATCGTCAAATTTTGTATGGAAGGAACCAGTTTGTATTTACGTCTGGCAGGGGTGCTGCTCAGTTTTTATAGAAACTTTGTCGATGCAATATGGTTACACAGCTGTCGAAGTTCACGCTTGGGCCTCTGTTACTTTACTGAACTGTAAGCTTTACTCAGAGAGTGTGCAAGGGGAAGATTCTTTGCATTTGCAAACTAGTCTCATTGTGTGAAACGGAACAAGCTATGGTCCTATTCGTATGTCAATGAATAGTGCCTTCAATAAGTACAGTTACTGATTAACTTTTGTCATAGAAAGTTATTAATGGAAACCATCTATGTATATTGCTATATTTGCTATAGATGAATTCAAATCCAACTCAGTTTCCCAAGTTTCCTTCATATTAATAAATAAAAAATATTCTTTATGGAAATAGTATGTATATGGATTTTTTTATCATATCTTTATATGGAAGAACTTCACATCAAGAAACCATTGCTTCTGCATTGTAAATGGCCCTGGGCGACAGATTTTAAAATACGCCCCTGAGTACATTAGTAATCGGGCGTATTTTACTTAAATGGGACTTACACTACGAAAGGGTGGGTGTGGCCCCTAGCTAGGGTAAACAATTATTACACCGCGCCGATCGCCCTAGATCGGGTCTCTTACTCCCTAACTCACATTACACCACCCTCAGTCAGGGTAAGGGTCCCTTAAAATTAGGTAGTGTAAATCCTGCATTACTTATATTAGACCCAATGGTCTAATATAAGTATGTACACTGCATTTTCAAGAATAGTGCATATTCGCCGCCGTAGCTAAATGTGTTTTACTTTTACTGAATATATTTTTTTATTGTTCCAGAGAAAGACACCCTGTTCAATGGAGTATCAGCTTTCCCTAAAAGTTCAACAATAGTTACAGGCTTGAAAACTAGAAAGAAATATGAAGGTTACACAGCCAAGAGATCATGGCCTTGAATATGATAGCTAAGATAACTTATAGAATTAAAATTATGTTGTAGTTAATAAAATGTTGCTGAATTGCAAGTTAATTTTTTTAAAGGGCAAAACAACGATATTAAGTTCCTTAGATACACCAACACGAACAAAACCATGCCCGAAACCTGTCCAAAAGGTACATTGGACGATCCACGGAGCTCCATAAGATAATCGCGTAGTCTAAACAACATAAGTCGTTATTTAAACATTGAAAATCACTTTTAAAGCACACTATATAAGGTCTTAATCAAAGCGCATGCATCAAAGAGTTATGACAGTCCGAGATGTAAGCTCGTAAAATTTTACGACTTATTGCCATATATGCGGAAGAATATAGACCTTATTTCTTTGACTCTACGCGCAATTCTGAATGCGCTGTTAGTAATACAGCAGGTACGGACCGCGAGGAAAGAGACGGCTATATTACCGACCATGCATTTGAATATCACAAATATTTTCTATTAAACCAGTTTATAGTAAGTATTAAAACAAAATTTGCTTCAAATGCGTTAAATTAACAAACATTGATGAGATATCTGTCGAAAGAATGACATTTTACATACTATAAGTATTCATTTCGCATTTTTTCACGGAGCTCAGCGGCATGTTTACTTTTCAACGGTCCGCGTGTGACTGTGAACCAAGAAGAGCTTGAGTCGTGTTCAAGCACTTCTTGATAGGGACACATTTTGAGCGCACGTGGTGTATCTAGGGTATTTAATATCGTTGGGGCAAAATTTCCTCAACCTTTTTTCAACCTCACATCCTATTTAAAGGTGCATAACTGCTTACGGATTAGAGGCAGCTTCACCACGCACGGGGGCTGCCTCGGTCAATAATTAAAATAATTTGAGACAGCAGTTTTGGGCAACTTGCCTCGAGTCGACTCGAGCCACGTAGGCGCCACATAAAAATGGCTAAAACCGTGCCTAAATCACGTTCACAATTGCGAGGCACGTACGCCGATTCGCCTTTGAGCACAGTAGAGTAAAACAGACAGTTGATGGCTCGTGCCGTGGTAGCTTTGCGTAATGCAAGATTTACACTACCCAATTTTAAGGGACCCTTACCTTGACTCAGGGTGGTATAGTGTGAGTTGCTACCACCCTAGTTAGGGGCCGCGCCCACTGTTTCGATGGGGCCCTTTAAATTGGGTAGTGTGAAACCCGTTTAAGGCCTGCCTGGAGCTGAGGCGCGTTTGCACTTCTGGCAACAGATTGAGCCGTCCGTGCCGCAGGGGAGGCTGTCTCTGATCATTACGCACCACGTAACAGTTCTGTGGGACGCACCATTAAGTTTAGCTTAGGTCAACGATATTTGTTAAAAATCCTAAATGCACCACCAGCAACAGGCCAGTCAGCACCTTATACTTGGCGCTTTGTTCCCAGTCGCTCCCGTGGTGATTGTCACCGGAGGCAAATGGGTATAAAATGCTGATGTGGAAGGCAATGGCTTCATTCCCGTTTACCTCCAGTGACAATCGCCGCTAGGGCGATTGGAAATAGGTGGACTTGGTAGACCCATGCAAGGATGATAAATACCTACTGTACATGTAGGTTAATAAAGCAGACCTAACTTGATTCACAGTTTTCTTCAACCTTATCCTTCAATCAACCTAGGTCTTAAACCATGGACTTCGGGCGGAGATAGTGCTACGCGGCCGACCGGCCGGTTAGCCGTTCTAGTTAAACTTAATTTTTTTTTACACGATCATTATGTATCTTACAGGGGCGTATTTTGAAATTTGCCGCCCCGGGCCAGCAGCCATTTGCATCTACCCCACCTTAGGATTAAATCAAAATATTGGTCAGTACTCAGCAACGCTAGCGCGTTAGTAGTTAGCGCGTTCGGCTGCGATCGTTGTAGTTAAGCAACTTTCGCAGTGGTCGGTCATTGGATGGGTGACCAAAAATGTACTATCTCGAGTTCCTCCTTGCTTCGGAAGGCACGTTAAGCCGTTGGTCCCGGCTGCATCTGCAGTCGTTAGCCCCCGCCAATCCGCACTGGGCCCGCGTGGTGGGTCATGGCCCGATCTTTCTATATTCCATCTATAGGCAAGGCCTGTGCCCCAGCAATGGGGACATTAATAGGCTGATGATAACTCAGCAACGAATGTCTTTCAAACATCAAACAAACAGTCTTATGTTGATTACGTTGATTATTTAAGATTTTTTTGAGGTTCTGAGGTAAATAAAATATTGAATCACAGAATCGATTCGGTGATGTAAAGCGATTTAAAAGAACGATTTTTTGTTATTTAGGTACCAGTGGCCTAAACAATAATTGTTTTTTTCGAAACATAATAAAAAAATCCGATCTTCCTTTGTTAGTTCTTAATTAAAGCAAGAATGTTTTGAATTGCATTATGTTACGCGCCAGCTCGCTTTTAACTATTTTTTACTAAATGCCGATATGTGGACTATGTAGGTATCAATCGTTTATTTTCTTTTACAAATATACCTAATTTTATTGTAAGTTGATTTTATGGAGAGGATCTCAATCTGCAATAATAAATGGAAATTATGCAACAAGTAAGTAGAACTGCTTTTTTTCAATCTAACTTTAAAAATACTTTTTCTCAAAGCTAGCTTTAGCTTCTAGTTTCAACTTCAAACATCAGGTAAAAAAATGCTAGTTTTCGATTTTGTAAAATCCTGACGGGTAGTGGGGCTATAAGACCCTTCTTGCTTGGAGGACCACATATTTTGATTTGGTTCTAGGGCCAAAGGCACCAGATTTAAATATAAGCCCCTGCCACTCAGAATGTACTCCTTGACCACGACAGCACTGCAAATCACCCCTGACGTCTATTATCTGTACCTCTATTAAGAGAAGATCGTGCTGGGTTCATTCCAATGTCTTACTGTAGTCAGTGTACACTGCGTCAACTTGGTAGCCACTGTCCATAGGTGCAGTAAGGGATTCATTGAATTTGAGTAATTAGATATAGTAGAGTACCCTTTTTTTTGTGATGCAGGCAAAACCTCTGTTTATAGACGACGGCGCCTTTAAGAGGCACACCGCCGAACGAACCTCACACCTTGCACTTGCTAACGCAACGGGCACGATGGGGCTAACCCTCAAAGTAACCCGCGCCATTTTCGAGCACGCTTAACGGGCGGCGTACTATCCGCTAAAAATCTTGCGAATACCCTCCAAGCTGCTTAGTGCGAAGCCGCGGGATTCCCGTTTAGGGATTCTTCCGCGTCTTCGCACCCAGCAGCTTCCCGGACGTGTGTAGGATGGCCCGCGCGTGGAAGCTGAGTACGCGGCTTAGTGCCCACCGTACCGCCCCCCGTCCGCTGCGGAGGGCTACTGGGGCATGCCCGTGTAGCTCACTCCGCCGCCCCCCTCTTTGCAGGACAGAACTACAAGAGTGGGGCTGCCGTCACGGGATCTCTTGGTAGCCGGTACGGCACAATGCGCCTTACCGGCCAGCTAGGGATCCCCGCGGGCAGGGACATGGAACGGGCGCAGCCAGGGCGCGCATTCGTCCTCTCCTGCCCACTCATAGTGGATACATTTACTTATAAACAATTTGTAATACCACATTTTCAAGTATAGAGTTATCAATTACCGTACGGAGAGGAACATGAGCGTTAGCCATGACTCCGTCTTACTGATGTTCATAATAAGGCCCATCTGTTGATACTTTGCCTTAGAACATATACCACTGCAGATGGCATGGACGGGCGAACCCCTCCGCCAAAGTTACATGGCCATCGGCCATGATTGTTATATAAGTTCACGCGCGAACACTGCCATTTTGGATCGTTCTGCAGCGTGAGTCAGAGCTCCCACAAAAATGGAAAATGATGTTGTTTTTCCAAGCAATAACCGATCTGCCACTTCAATCTTGCTGAAACATGGTGTTTCCTACCATATACAAGTATTTTTAAGTTCTAAAAAATTAGTATTCCTTTATAAAATTCAATTAAAAGAAAAGGCGTGAAATCACGAATGAATGACAAAAATAATAGATAGAAATTCATTGTGATGCGACGAAAAATGAATGAAATGGATGAATGGTATTTTTTATTCTGGAAAACATTCAACCAGATATGATTAAGTGTATCTGCCGATACAAATTGCATGTTGATAAAACAAATATACATCCACAGATCTTATAAAAAAAACAAATATTCAGTCATTCACGATCTATAACTTAACAAAACAATGATGTCGATTCTTGCATGATTTTCTAAGCTTAAGACTAAATTTATTATTAGTATCTCATTTTCATTCTGTATAGAGGATGAAAAGGTTACACTTGTCAAATTTAAGTTTAGAGAACACTACCATAATCGTCACCAAAATCTTTCTTTGAAATACGATAATATGTATAAAAAGTACTTTATATCGATGCCGGTAAATAGCCACATAAAAATTATAAACAATACTTAAGTGTCGTTTCTGGCATGCATAATTCTCTTAACTAAATTTAACTTTTTGGTTTAAGCTCTAAGTACTCTATTGAAGTCGTTGAGCATTGTATGGAGATCCTGCAAAACGTATTCGGGTAAAAAGTGCCTCCCAAACATCTGTAGCCCGGGGCACTGCTACTAAGTCCGCCCCTGTTTATAAAAAATATTATAGAAAGAGGTGATGCTTTCCGTTTGATAAATTCAATCCAACTAAAAACATCTCGAGTAAAAAAATTGGTATTCGACAATACGATATCTTCGTAATCCTCGTGTAATCCTTAATGTATCTTCGGCCGAAATGGAAAAATTCACGGCCGTAAAACTTTAAAAAAAAAAGTATCTGACATTGACAGAAAGAAAAGTCTCCGCGCACCTTCTCGTGGATTGTTGATGTCGGTACTAGGCTAACATTTAAATCCGACTATTTTGTTTTTGTATTATTTCGTAATTGTTTATCATCAATATCGAAATGACAAAGTAAATCCAATATGAATGCATTACTGATACTGTGTCTAATTTTTTTAGGAGTATATTCATGTGTTTCATGGTTAGTTTAAAGGCAACAAGGTGACGTCGCTATTTATTATTATTGTTTTTGTTTTGTAAACGCTATTGTTTTGAATTCTGTAATTTTAGGCTTTTGCCGGCTTTGCTGTCATGGCTATTCAAGAGAAAATATCATATAAACTTGAAAATCGGTAGAATCGCCGTTTTAAAATTGATACTAAAAGATGTCAGTTTATCAAAGGATAGATATTTTGTGGTAAGTTTTTAGTGTTTCAAAGAATACAGTTCATAAGAGAATAAGGTAAAGTTTGATTTGGTTAATTCTTTTTGCTCTTTTATTTTTAGCATATAGACGAAATCTCATTCCGCAGCAGCTTCTTTAATTCTGAAATAAATAAGCTGGTTTGGGTTGTGATAAAAGGTGTTGAGATAACTAACAATGTTGAAGCTAAGCGTAGTGTGGTGGTTGAAACTATCCTCAAACCTTTGTTATCGAAACAAAACTCCCTCAACAGGGAGGGTACAGAAGATGAATTGGCAAATCTCAGATCTCTGAACTTAGGAATTGGACGATACACACAGCAAAAACTCCTTGACTTCAGGGATAAAAAGTTGCCCCCCAGCTTGATTATGTTTGCACAGGTACATTTGGATAAGTAATAAGTAGAAATAAATGGTAAAAAAAACTGTTTTCATAAAAATCTACTAATATGTTATTTATAACAATTTTACTTTCAGTTCATGGGAGTGCATGTCTTTAATGTCTCGGTGACATTGAGAGATAGTGCTCTCAGTAATGGTTCAATCAATGTGACTGCATCAGAAGTACATGCTGATGGTGCAGCAGGTGGGCCGGCTAGGGCACTAGTGTTTTCTGCCAATTTAGTGCAGCTTAGTGCAAGGGTATTCAAAGAAACCAAGTGTCTTGGAGAGGCAAGCTGTAGTATATTGATTGAAGGCACTGTCAAAGCTGATGGACCATTGAATGTAGAGGTAAAACAAAACACTAAATTACGACTTCAATGTTTGTCTAACCTTTATTTCACTGAACAAGCAAAAACTGCAGGACAAATTTTATCGAAATGTCCTTAAATTTTTAGTAAAACTTTAAAATATTAAAAGCCACTATGTGTTGTGATTTGAATTATTAACTACACAATTACCAAATAAAAATCTAAATAAATATTTCCAACCCTCACACCAATTAGCCTAGCCCCAAAGTAAGCACTGTAAGGCTTGTGTTATGGGATGCTAGGGTAACAGATAGAATACATATACAGTACATATATAAGTATATTTATATAGAAATACATATTAAACATCCATGACTGGAGTACAAATGCTCGTGTTCATCACACAAACATCTGCCCCCACCGGGATTCGAACCCGGGACCTCTCGAGTCGGCGACACCATGAAACCCGGCGTACAAACCACTCGGCCACGGAGGTCGTCAAATCTCCATTCTTTAAAATAAATAATATAGCAATCTGTTTGTTTTAGAAAATTCACACTGCAATAAATAACACAGAGGTTTCCATCCAAGATGAACTTTATCAGTTTGCACAAAAGCAAAAGAGATATAGACCTGCATCTGTCAAAAAAGAAGTGATTTGTGAAGATCACACTGCTAGTCTTATTCCAAGACTGTCACCTGTTATACCAAAGGCAAGTTTATTGGAAGTTAAGTTATTTGATGAAAGTGTTTACATATACAAAACATGCTTAAATAATTTAAATGAGATTTTGTTTTTTCTTTTCAGATATTTAGCTTAAAAATTGATGCAACAACAGTTAAATGCATAGACAAGATTACGAAAACTAATTTTAAAATGTCCCTACAGAGTTTACATGTAAGTCAAAAATTCTATGGTTTTCCGAATACAAAATTTGGTTCATGGGTCCAGTAAGGCACTTATTTTTTTTTGCACTGTGTTAAATAAATTTAATTTCATCATTATTATAAATCCAAATCATGTTTATTTATGTATGATATTTTTCATACATGTATGATGCAGTGTTTAGTTTACCACACTGACACAGTACACTACAAAATTGTAAGATGAAGTTAAAGTTAAGTTCTAAGTTGTGTAGTAGTGTTTGAGTATCTTGAAAGAAATGTGTTCATTGATTAACACTTTTTTATTGCCAAGTTAGTTCCATTAAAACAGTTATTAACATACTTAAAACATGACATAAACAACGGACATTTCACATGCGTTAGAAGTGAAACCTACAAAAAGGTGAACACATGAAAGTCTTTTAGCAGCATGCGGCTTTATTTGTTACCAGCTATTTTTATTTTATTTCTTTTGCTATGTTTTTCTTATGTTAGGTTTTATTCGATACATTTATTTATAAAAAATTACTGTAAAAAAAATTGCAAACATTGGAAAGGTAAGGATTGTTTATAAAAACCAAGCCTGTATTAATAAATTACTTAGGCACCTACAAAACGTTTAATACTAAACTATTTAGGTATACTATAAAAATAATAATAATAAAAAAAAAATAACTAAGCTTAGGATCGAACCACCAATCATTTGGTGTTGACTCCAAGACTGTTACCGTTTGGCTATCTGGCTTTAGCAGAGAGTTACAAAATTATGGATACCTTGTGTCAAATACTGTTAAATTTTCGTTTCATTGTGTTTCAAATCACAATTGTGCTAAAGAAGTTTTCATTTCAATAAATACAATTAATTTGCATTAGAAAAGTAGGTTTCTTTGTAAATGTGCTGTGTAAACCGTACAATTCATTATATGTAGTGCATACATATTAAGTATTCATGTCTAAAACGTGTCTTATGATTGGAGAATTTAGTTTCAAGCAAATGACCCCTAACTTTGAATAAGCTTCGGTAATAATAAGACTAGTTACATCTCCACTAGGTGAATTCGCGGTTTAGCGCCATGTCGCTGGCCGAGGGCGCCGGCCTGCCGCAAGTGTATGTGGCGTTCCAAACCGACCAGCTCTGCTGCGCCGCCGACGATGACGACCTCCTCTCCATCAACAAACTCAAGCTGGACGCTAAGGTCTTTACATAACCAGTGACGTTAGTTAGCTGAACTCAGCGCGATGTAGGTGGCGGTCCGGACCGACCAAGTTCTGTTTTTTTTAGATAGGTCCGACAAATGACTCCACCCCACCTTCGCCTTCACCAGATGTGAAGAAAGCTGGTACGGCAGTTCTACCTGCCACACCGCCATCCTTACCTTGCCGGCCTGCATGTTGCTTGTTCAAGCCTCTTAAAGGATCCCAGGTTGTAAGAAGGAGGGAGCACGTGAGCGGGCAGAGCATTCCATTTACGGATGGTGCGACAAAGAAATGAGTCACCAAATTTCTTTGTACGCGTTGGAATTGTGGCCACAGTTAGACGGTGACAACGAAGGCAAGCGCACGTGGTCCTCTGAAGGAAAGGGGAAGGAGGAATAAGAGAGAATAACTCCTCAGAACACTCGCCGTGGTACTGACGATAGAACGCGATAGTTAAAATTTTGATCAACATTGGGCCTGGCTTAAATAACTACACTTAAAATTAAATTTGACAACAGTCTCTCCTTTTTATTCACTACTAGCGGCTCGCCCTCGCTTCGCTTCGGTGCAGAGTTGAAGTGTAGACTACATACAGTTTTTGTTCTCAGGGTTGTATTATACACAATGACATTCATCTATGATTCTTGTTATACCTGCATGCAAAGTCTCAGCCAGATCGGTTTAAAATCGACTTTTGATTGATTTTAAATTTTCATTCCTTATTTTATCTCCTTGGGGGTAGAATTGATCAAAATCCTTTCTTAGCGGATGTCTACGTCATAACATCTACCTGCATGCCAAATTTCAGCCCGATCCGTCCAGTGGTTTGGGCTGTGCGTTGATAGATCACTATATTAGTCAGTCACCTTTGAGTTATATATATATAGATAGAGCATGAAAAGAATTAACTTTTGTCAAATTTAGTTTTAGGTTTAGACATCCATCCTAGAATCCGCCCCAAAATTATATTATTTTCACGTGATACAACCATTTGCATGATCAGCAGAGAAATAGTAGAGTAAGTGCTAACTCTGACGAACAACTTTCCAAAGTCTGTGTAACAGTTACTTAGGGTCCGCAGTTAGTGGCCACGAATTTATATAGAAACGCAGCAAGTAACCAACACGGACAGCTTACAAGAAGTTATCTGTCTCCGTTCACTGTAAACATTTTCTCACTATTACGCGATGGATTCATGTTCATCCATCCTTTGCCTTTAAAACTTATAAATATTGCATTTCGCAGCTGGAGAAGGGCGCGTTGAACCTGTACTTGATCGTGAGCACCCTGAACGTGCTGTATGACCACAGGCAGGTGTTCGGGTGGTTCACGTCCATGGCAGAGCGGGACGTTCCGGCGCCCATGTACATCAGGGAGGTTGACAAATGTAAGGGTAGCTTTGTAAAGTTGTTAAGATTTAAGCTTTCCTTTAGTAATTTAAGATATAGATAAGATAAATCCTTAAATGGTAAACTTTAAAATTATTTTTCTAAATTCCTGCTCTCTTTTTAAGTTTCCGTACTTATCTACTGCTCTTGTATTTCATCGATCCTTTTCAAAATTCAATAATTAACGTTGAATTGGTACGGACAGAGCTGGTTTTCTAAATAGGGAAATTCATATTTTCGTGTTTGGATTAAGCTTATATCCTTTTATAGCTGTGTTAAAACAATGAGATGTATGTATAATGTGTTGTCTGCAGCTGGACTTTCGGACCGTTCGCTAGCGTCGCGCTTGCTGGCCATGTGCGCGGTGCAGGGCTGCGTGGAGGTGCGCGCGGTGCGGGCGCGGGCGCGGCTGGACGCGGGCCGCGCGCTGGCTGCAGGCTGCGCCGGCCTCAAGCTGCGGCTGGACCCCGCGCCTCTAGCCAGCCGTGAGTGTAGTGTGTGCGGGCGCGGGCGCGGGCGCGGGCGCGGCTGGACGCGGGCCGCGCGCTGGCTGCAGGCTGCGCCGGCCTCAAGCTGCGGCTGGACCCCGCGCCTCTAGCCAGCCGT
This sequence comes from Chilo suppressalis, assembly GCA_902850365.2. Classification (NCBI taxonomy): domain Eukaryota; kingdom Metazoa; phylum Arthropoda; class Insecta; order Lepidoptera; family Crambidae; genus Chilo; species Chilo suppressalis. The sequence goes on along the minus strand of OU963899.1, from coordinate 4,089,007 downwards.
GAGTGTAGTGTGTGCGGGCGCGGGCGCGGGCGCGGGCGCGGCTGGACGCGGGCCGCGCGCTGGCTGCAGGCTGCGCCGGCCTCAAGCTGCGGCTGGACCCCGCGCCTCTAGCCAGCCGTGAGTGTAGTGTGTGCGGGCGCGGGCGCGGGCGCGGGCGCGGCTGGACGCGGGCCGCGCGCTGGCTGCAGGCTGCGCCGGCCTCAAGCTGCGGCTGGACCCCGCGCCTCTAGCCAGCCGTGAGTGTAGTGTGTGCGGGCGCGGGCGCGGGCGCGGGCGCGGCTGGACGCGGGCCGCGCGCTGGCTGCAGGCTGCGCCGGCCTCAAGCTGCGGCTGGACCCCGCGCCTCTAGCCAGCCGTGAGTGTAGTGTGTGCGGGCGCGGGCGCGGGCGCGGGCGCGGCTGGACGCGGGCCGCGCGCTGGCTGCAGGCTGCGCCGGCCTCAAGCTGCGGCTGGACCCCGCGCCTCTAGCCAGCCGTGAGTGTAGTGTGTGCGGGCGCGGGCGCGGGCGCGGGCGCGGCTGGACGCGGGCCGCGCGCTGGCTGCAGGCTGCGCCGGCCTCAAGCTGCGGCTGGACCCCGCGCCTCTAGCCAGCCGTGAGTGTAGTGTGTGCGGGCGCGGGCGCGGGCGCGGCTGGACGCGGGCCGCGCGCTGGCTGCAGGCTGCGCCGGCCTCAAGCTGCGGCTGGACCCCGCGCCTCTAGCCAGCCGTGAGTGTAGTGTGTGCGGGCGCGGGCGCGGGCGCGGGCGCGGCTGGACGCGGGCCGCGCGCTGGCTGCAGGCTGCGCCGGCCTCAAGCTGCGGCTGGACCCCGCGCCTCTAGCCAGCCGTGAGTGTAGTGTGTGCGGGCGCGGGCGCGGGCGCGGCTGGACGCGGGCCGCGCGCTAGCTGCAGGCTGCGCCGGCCTCAAGCTGCGGCTGGACCCCGCGCCTCTAGCCAGCCGTGAGTGTAGTGTGTGCGGGCGCGGGCGCGGCTGGACGCGGGCCGCGCGCTAGCTGCAGGCTGCGCCGGCCTCAAGCTGCGGCTGGACCCCGCGCCTCTAGCCAGCCGTGAGTGTAGTGTGTGCGGGCGCGGGCGCGGGCGCGGGCGCGGGCGCGGCTGGACGCGGGCCGCGCGCTGGCTGCAGGCAGCGCCGGCCTCAAGCTGCGGCTGGACCCCGCGCCTCTAGCCAGCCGTGAGTGTAGTGTGTGCGGGCGCGGGCGCGGCTGGACGCGGGCCGCGCGCTGGCTGCAGGCAGCGCCGGCCTCAAGCTGCGGCTGGACCCCGCGCCTCTAGCCAGCCGTGAGTGTAGTGTGTGCGGGCGCGGGCGCGGGCGCGGCTGGACGCGGGCCGCGCGCTAGCTGCAGGCTGCGCCGGCCTCAAGCTGCGGCTGGACCCCGCGCCTCTAGCCAGCCGTGAGTGTAGTGTGTGCGGGCGCGGGCGCGGCTGGACGCGGGCCGCGCGCTAGCTGCAGGCTGCGCCGGCCTCAAGCTGCGGCTGGACCCCGCGCCTCTAGCCAGCCGTGAGTGTAGTGTGTGCGGGCGCGGGCGCGGGCGCGGGCGCGGGCGCGGCTGGACGCGGGCCGCGCGCTGGCTGCAGGCAGCGCCGGCCTCAAGCTGCGGCTGGACCCCGCGCCTCTAGCCAGCCGTGAGTGTAGTGTGTGCGGGCGCGGGCGCGGCTGGACGCGGGCCGCGCGCTGGCTGCAGGCAGCGCCGGCCTCAAGCTGCGGCTGGACCCCGCGCCTCTAGCCAGCCGTGAGTGTAGTGTGTGCGGGCGCGGGCGCGGGCGCGGGCGCGGGCGCGGCTGGACGCGGGCCGCGCGCTGGCTGCAGGCAGCGCCGGCCTCAAGCTGCGGCTGGACCCCGCGCCTCTAGCCAGCCGTGAGTGTAGTGTGTGCGGGCGCGGGCGCGGGCGCGGGCGCGGCTGGACGCGGGCCGCGCGATGGCTGCAGGCTGCGCCGGCCTCAAGCTGCGGCTGGACCCCGCGCCCCTAGCCAGCAATTTAACTGCTAGCTGTTTAAATCTAAAGAAAAAAATCTAGTCAAATTTTCTTTATTCTGTCTAGAGATAGTACACAGGACTCAAATCCGCACCCCCAGTAATTATTTCTTAAGTTTGAATATGTCCACAATGTTCCTAATTCTTTTTAGAATAATATATTGGGGTCACGAAGATCAGATTTTCATTTTGAATAACATTTCGTGGTGCAGACGAGCCGTACCAGTGGAGTGTGGCTCAGCAACTGGTGGGGCGTCGGCACTGGAGCGCCGAGCTACTGGTAGATGGGGGGTGGGCAGCGGCTCAGATCCTCCCCCCTTCCGACCTGAAACTGTCTGCACAGGAGTGGCCCGAAGCCCCGACCAGGAAGCATCATACTTGGGGCTCGGCGTTATTAGCCGTGGCGCTCGTCAAGTGGGGCAGCCATGGACCCACTGATTCCAAGGTATATCTTCATCATCAGCCTATTAAGGATGGGCAGCTGCTCAGATCCTTCACCCTGCCGACCTGGCCCTGTCTGCCCAGGAGTGGCCTAAAGCCCAAACCAGGAAGCACCACACGTGGGGTTCTGCGTTATTAACCGTGGCGCTCCTGTCTTTATCACAGTAGATCATGTTTGTGAGTCCCTCCCTCCCTAGTGTGATGTCACATCTCATATTTTGCTGTTATGCATCTAGAAATTATTAAATTTAAAAAAAAGTTCTAAATGTGTTTAAGGTATTTTGATTATAGTTAAAATGTATTAGATTTTGAAGTGTGACGTCACGAAATTTAGGATCCTCCCACCCCATGTCACACTTCGTCTACTCCCTCTCCCCCCGTGTGACGTACTTAATTGATGACCCCTTCTGAGGCACGAGCCTTCCTTTTTTTTTTTATGCATAATAGGCAATGCGTTTGACCACAATCTCACCTGATGGAAAGTGATGATGAGGCCTAGGATGGTACACGCCTGCCTAGAAGATGTCCAGATTATATTTGTCCGGGAAAACAGACCTCGGCAAGGAGTTCCACTCCCTAGCCGTTCGCATAATGAAGGCCGAAGCAAATCGCTTCGTGCGAATGGGAGGAATTTCGACAACATAAGGGTGGAAGCCCTCGCCGCGCCTGGTCGTCCGGTGGTGGAAAGGGGAAGGGGGGATCAAATTATGTAATACCTCGGCACACTCTCCGAAATGTAACCGATAAAACACCGAGAGGCAAGCTACACGTCTTCGGTGGTCAAGGCTCTGGAGATTAGCCTCAACGAGAGCGTCATTGCCTATGAGTCTCTTCGCACGGTGTTCCACCGAGTCCAGTGCATCCAGCTGATACCGAGCAAATCCGTCCCAAAGGTGACAACAGTACTCCAAGCAGGAGCGAACTTGGGCTCGGTAAAGGTTAAGGAGCTGCTCAGATGTAAAATATCGCCTGACCTTAGAAAGTATTCCAAGTTTTCTGGCAGCGGTTTTAGCAATGGACTCGATGTAGCGACCGAAATTGAGGCTGGATGAGATGTCCATACCCAAGAGCTCGAGATGGTCTTTAACCGGCACGGAGACATTTCGGAAAGTCGGAGTCAGATGGAATGGACTCCGTTTCGTCGAGAAGAGACAGGCCTGTGTTTTTGAGGGATTAAATCCAACCAAGTTGGCTTCACCCCAGAGGGAAACAGCTTCCAGGGTTGCATTCACTCCCTCCACCATCGCCTCCCTTAATGATCGGACATCTGCATCAGACTTCACATCCGGCAGATATCTCTCCGAAACTGTGCTGTCGTCTGCATACCCAAAGATCCTAAAGGCGGATAGTGAGAACAGGCGCTCATTCAGCACGTGAACCTACATATTCCATTTATTTATTACGAGGAACTCGATGACGCAGGTGTTTAGCGCGTTCGGCTGCGATCGTTGAAGTTAGCAACTTTCGCAGTGGTCGATCATTGGATGGGTGACCAAAAATCTTCTATTTCGAGTTCCTTCGTGTTTCGGAAGGCACGTTAAGCCGTTTCTGCAGTTGTTAGCACCCGCCAATCCGCACTGGGCACGTGTCGTGGGTCATGGCCCAATCTCTCTATTCTATCCATAGGGAAGGCCTGTGCCTCAACAGTGGGGATATTAATAGGCTGATGATGATGATGAATAATTACAAATAATATCGAAAGCTTTATAAACGCAGATGGAAGCAATGATGGACTGTCTGCGCCTGGAATGGAGCGCCGACATCGCTGCTACCATCATATCTTTAGTTGACTGCATCAACCAGTACAAATCACCCTCCACATCCGAGCCAGTGGCTTCACCAATCAATCCTGAAGCAGTACCCTGCCACGTGGGCGTGAACGTGGCTCTGTCGCACATAAACCTGTTCTTCATAATGGAAAAGGGAGTGTGTCTGATGACGCGAGTGGATGCAGTCACTTTGGAGAGAACACCGGCTAAATCGGCTGCTGTCGTGTCCGGCTTTAAAGTCGTCGATATGGTGCCGTATAAAGGTCAGTTATAGAGACACTAATACGGTCAGACAACCTCCCCTTTACTTTAGTATAGACATAGCTTTCTTTGCTTCATAACTTTTATTCTACACATATACATCGCGTTTGCTTCGTGTTGGCCGCTTCCACCCCACCTCACCAAGGTGTAATACATAAAGGAGATTGGTCAAATTGGCCTAAATGCAAATAAAATATTGACATACACAGTAATTCTTGGCGTAATTTATACTTTATTTTACAGTCATTAGATTTTAACGGCCACCTTTAAATAATATATTAATTTTAAAAAAGGACTTCTATTTTTACCGGTTTGGAAAACATACGAATCATTTTTATTGGCTATGGGTGTAGTAACATTCACAAAGACTGATCGAGGTTGTTTATATAACATCAAAACAAATCTATTTTGTAAAGATTGATAAAATATTTTTTTTTATTACACGGGTGGTATTAATATCCACAACTTTATTATCATTTTTACTACATGCAAATGTGCTAAGACAATTAATATAGATGGTAGGCGACATCATAAAGTCTATTGCCGTATTGCCGTCTATGCCGTTATTGTTGTAATTGTGTTGTTGGGCGCAGAACTGTAGGTTGCTGCGCTCATGTGATGACAATAATTTGGTATTTGAGCTGGGCCAGATACCAAGAAAATATAAATCCCCCTGCACAGTTTCTCGATGATATTTTAATTCAAAATGTAGATGATATGTAATATTAAACGCAACATAAAAGTACTTAAGTTGTTTTATTTCATTAATTTACCTTATCAGAATATTTAAGCTATGTCAGGAATATACATATTTCACACATTGATCAGAATTATCATGAACCTACGCAATATATTATTACATTAGAATTACCTTTTACTATTATAAACCTAATTATTACTAAGAAAATATCCTATTGGATTTTATAAAATTATGATAACAGTTCCATGTTTCTCATAACATAGGTAAGCAGGTACCAGTTCCTTGACTTGCATTTTGTTAGTGTAATTAGTGTTAGACACTTGTCAAATGAAACAAGATTGCTTCTGAAAGTCGCAATGGCATAATCATGATTTTAAAACTTACTCTTGTGCATTAATTTTAAAAACAGGCAATTATCTGTTATTTTACATGCTCTATATACCTGAATCTAATACATAATATCGGTACTTGGCTTGATTGCCCTATTTTCCTATATAAGTTATTTGGTTTTTATTATTCTAATACCTATGTGCCTATTTGCAAACATAACCTCAAAATCATTCAGTGTATATGGTTTATAGAAGTTCTCAGGAGTGGCCGTCGATAATATTCGTTTCTACGGTAATTTATATATAATTTCGAATCTAGGAAACAATTTTTCATGGTTATTGGTTTTTAGGCCAAACATGTATGGAAGCTGAGCAATCTCCTTTAACAATAAATTATACAAGTCTTCAGTTTTCGCAGTATTTTTTTTTTCTTTGATATTCATTCAAGTTTTTTCTTTGATTAATTCAAGTTATACTTTTTGAGCGTGGTGACCGATAAGAAAACATTTTATTTTATTAAATAAATGAGAAGTTAATATTGTTTAAAATTATTTTCTTCATTAAGAAATGCACTTTGTTTATTCATATTTAAAACACTTTTTTCACAAATTTTACGCGTACAGCTATTCACTGTTGTATATAGATACCTATACACCTATATACTTTTTCACAAACAGCTGCTTACGTATTCGTCCGATTTCGGAGCAGCTCGTCTCAATCCGTGCGAGCATCGTACAGTCGTATCAGATACATGAATGTCGTAACATATGCTCGAACTCACTCGTGGACGCAGCCAAAAAGCACGCTGTCTTACCTTGCATTGTGTCTATTAGAGATAGAATCAGTTATGAGCAGTAAGTAGCTATATAGTCTACACGCATACGTGTAGTCGCACGCATACGTGTAGTCGCACGCACACAAACACCTTGCCGAAGTCTGCCGAACTGAAACAACGTTAGACGATGCACGGCTTTCAACGCCGCACCGCTGTGCCGCTATGATTGCATTTATTCATTATATTGCAGGAAATTATCACTGCCAACGATCTGATGAGATTGATTCGTCGATAGTTTACGTTCAACTAGCGAGGATCGAACACGTGCCTTCGGTGACCAGGCACTCTGCTTTATTAGACTTTCAATTCCTCGAAAACGTTGACATCGAATGGAGTGCCAACTTGCATCTAAAGATAGTAACCTTGTTGCGGGGTATAAAAGCGTTCAAAGACGAGTTGAAAACCAAAAGGCAAGCGTCTCCATCTCCTTCTATTGAGCAGAAGAAGAAAGAGAGAGCACTAGATTGGAATGTTTCGTTCAAGGCCGAAACTAATTTGGAACTGCTGTTATCAAAGGAGAATAACATGTTGTTTGTTACTGGTAAGTGTCTTTCATGAATTATTATTATTGAGAAAATTCACGAGTGTATGATAACACTCCATACTGATATATGGTATTTTTGCATCTGTTAATATAATTATGGATAAGTGGTCCGATTTAATTAAAATGGACTTTAAAAAGCATAGGTTCCCATTAGTTACACGCTTTTATTTATTATTTACTCGCGACTCGTCTGCGTGTAAAAATTGGTGTCCCATACAAACTTCTAACTCTCTTTTCACCCCCTTTAAAGCATGATTTCAAAGATAGAATTATCCTATGTTTTTCTCGAGACTCGAAAGTATGTCTATACGAAATTTTATCTAAATCGGTACTGCGGTTTAAGCGTGGACAGGTAACAGACAGACGGACACACTTTCGCATTTATAATATAGGTGTGGATGTTTGAGTTTGTGTTAATTTATGTTGCGCAGACGATATGACGATAGCTTACGACCACGAGTCGGGGCTGTCACTTGACTGGGTCCAACTGAGGATGATATTGAACGGGGAAGACCTGGTGACGGTGGAGGGATACTCCATGGCGAGGGTGGAAGACGACCACGACGTCAGGGTCGAGAGGAACGCCGCCGAGGGGTTCCTGCTGCCCTGGAACAAAGTCTGGTGAGAATAATGTTAACTTACTGTCCATCTATGTTGTGATGATGAAGACCAAGGGACGGTATACTCCATGCCGAGGGTGGAAGACGACCACGACATCAGGGCCGAGCGAGAGTAACGCCGCCGAGGGGTTATGCTCCCCTGGAACAAAGTCGTAGGAAGGCCAAAGAGGAAGAACTTACACCGAGCCGGGTGATGTTAGTCCGAGGGGCCGCGGTCTGACCGATGTTAGTCGGTCATTGTATATATATATGATGTGTCCGAATTTCTCTAGCGCGATGTAGGCTTTCCACATTATTGAATGCGCCGTAAGTAGCGCCGTTAGTCCTATGTGCGGCGTATAGATGTCGCTGCCACATTATCTTACTGTAGAGCTGTTCGATGATGTAAACCCGGAGACGGTATAGTCTATTTCGGGGGTGGAATTTATCTTATTATACGGGCAAAACGAAGAGTAAAAGAGTTATTCTAATTTAGTGTTCATGGGTTTTTATGTAGACATTTTAATGAGATAAGACTTAGACGTCTTCGACGGACGACCTCCGTGGCCGAGTGGTTTATACGCCGGGTTTCATGGTGTCACCGACTCCAGAGGTCCCGGGTTCGAATCCCGGTGGGAGCAGATGTTTGTGTGATGAATACGAGCATTTTTACTCCAGTCATGGATGTTTATATGTATTCTATCTGTTACTCTAGTATCCCATAATACAAGCCTTACAGTGCTTACTTTGGGGCTAGGCTAATTGGTGTGAATGTTGGAAATATTAATATATTTCTAGTTTAAAAATTATCAAATTGTTGGCACTATGTCAAAAAACTATACGTAATTAAGGTTTCTTGTTGACTTCGGTATTCTTAAAACAAGAGAAGTGTGCTTTTCGCGAACTATCGCGACTTGTAACAGGCACATTGTACAACAGTTTGGTGATTTTCTATTTTGCACCGTAGGTCTGTGAGTATAAAGTCGGCGCGCATGATATTCCCGTACAAGCACCGGTTTGCTGAGGCGGTTCAGGGCGACTTCGTGTCCCTATTCAAGTGGGTCAAGATGGTGCACGGTGTTAAGAAGAAGCCATTCACTGCTGACAGTCCGCTGCCCAGCGATTTGCACATAAAGGTAATGAAACAGATACTTTTCGGACTGTTAAAGTTGCAATATGTTACTATACTTTTTCTATACTTCTGCCTGTTTTTTGTAAGATAAAAGAAAGGTTCCATATGATTGATTACGCATTGGTAGCAATATTGAAAATGTTAGAATGAAATTTTATTTTTTTTGTTTGTTTTCATAGATTGAAGAAATAATAGTGGAAATGAGCGATGATCCGTTTGAGGTTAAATTGCGCGACAATTACGAGCTTCTAGAGGACGAGTACAAAGAGAGTCAGAAGAGGCGGACGATGCTCGATGCAAAGGTATGTTCAGTTTTTTTTTGTAAATTTCAATACCCTCTTTACATTTCTTTTCGCCAAATTAGTACTGATACGATTAGTACCGTTAGTACTAAAACTAAACTAAAATTGCCTCGTGCGAACCCGGTATTACGTGAATGGCAATGGTTGAATGTAATTCTATCTATAAGAGAATTTGCCAATTTTTTGAAGTGATAACTTTTTATGGTAAGGTAAACTGCTATGTTACGTAACGCGTTACGGTGTTAGTCTGTCTGGTTTCTCTTTGCTTCGGTGGAGATAGACGCCACAGCCCGCCATGGTACCAGAGGTGCTTCAGACCAACCCACTCCCTCATCCTTCAATCCCCAGTATCACCCACTAATCCCTTTCCCCCTCCAATCCCCCTTTTATCCTCGAATTTCATTTCACCCTCGAATCCTCTTTTTACGCTCGAATCCCCTTTACACCCTCGAATCCCTTTTCATCCTCCAATCCCCTTTTCACATACCAATCTCCTGTGCTCATTTAGTATAACAACTTTCTGATATAGATCCTCCTCTCTCACTCTAACCTGCAGTGCCGCTAAGATTAGTTTAAGTTATCACTTCTGTCGTTGTTCCCGAGACGCATACGCATTTTTATTGACGCGTCAATCTTCTCCCTTAGGTGCAAGAGCTCTGCAAGCCCCACTTATTCTTACCAGCGGGCAAGGTGGAGGAGTTGTACGCAGCGCTGCGACAGAAGGACGCGCAGATCTAAGCGCCGCTTAGATTAGTTTTAAGTTATCACTTCTGTCGTTGTTCCCGAGACGCATACGCATTTTTATTGACGCGTCAACCTTCTCCCTTAGGTGCAAGAGCTCTGCAAGCCCCACTTATTCTTACCAGCGGGCAAGGTGGAGGAGTTGTACGCAGCGCTGCGACAGAAGGACGCGAAGATCTAAGCGCCGTTTAGATTAGTTTAAGTTATCACTTCTGTCGTGGGTCCCGAGACGCATACGCTATTTTTATTGACGCGTCAACCTTCTCCCTTAGGTGCAAGAGCTCTGCAAGCCCCACTTATTCTTACCAGCGGGCAAGGTGGAGGAGTTGTACGCAGCGCTGCGACAGAAGGACGCGAAGATCTAAGCGCAGTTTAGATTAGTTTAAGTTATCACTTTTGTCGTTGTTCCCGAGACGCATATGCATTTTTATTGTCGTGTCAACCTTCTCCCGTAGGTGCAAGAGCTCTGCAAGCCCCACTTATTCTTACCAGCGGGCAAGGTGGAAGAGTTGTACGCAGCGCTGCGACAGAAGGACGCGCAGATCTACGTGCAGCGGTGTCGCGCCGCCCCCCCGCCCCGGGCCCGGCTCGTGGCCTGCTGCCTGGCCGGCGTCCGGGTGCTGGCCCTCGCTGACCCCTCCATTCATGGGCACCAGGGGGCGGGGGCGGGGGCGGGGGAGGGGGCGGGGGCAAGGCACCGGGGTATCGATTCCGCCAGGTCAGTACACTCGCGGAAAGATCCGCTCTGTCACCCATCTCTTATCTATTAGACAAGTCCGTCTGTCTGTGGTGCTGTTTCAGCGGCCAAACCGTAAGAGATAGATAAAGAGAATATTTAAGTTATAAGTTAAGAATAGTCTGATAAGACTACAAACCGGATTTGAGTAACGTAGCACTTCCGGTTTTCGAGAAATCACATGATTTCTATTTTGTAATTATCACAATTTTAATTAACTATTTAAAGGTTAAATTTTTTTTTAACTAAATAATTTCAAACGAAACCACACAAAATCTCGGAAGTTCTCAATTAATACATTTTTTAAATCAGGTTTTGGTGAACATTTGGTTCACTGGTTTGCTAGTAATGCCATAATCGCTTGCGGTAGCGGCGTAGTAAAAATTCATTCATAGACATGTAATTATCGCTGTCTTACTTTTTCGTATGGCGCTGTCGCGATCACGATGCGGATGACAAATTGCAACTAGAACAAATGCAATTCAATTCATTTTTCATTCAATGAAATGCTCTCTGTCTTACTTTTGTGCGGCGGCCCGGATTGGCGCGTCCGACGCGAAGGCGGGGCGTAGTAACTACTGTAGAAAACCGTTCAAAGCATTTCATTTTGCGCTCTGTCACTTGGCGAACCAAGTGACAGAGCGCGAAATTCCGCGATAGTACCACCCGTTTCTTACCTTTGAATTCCAAAATTTCACAGACGCGGTGTAGTCTCACAACGGGGATCTCGCGGTTCCGTACTTAACAGCGTAGAGCAAGGGGTCCCAATCCTTTGTAACCCGCGGCGCAGTTACAAGTTTAATATTTTTTCACGGCGCCCTGTCCTAGTTAACTATTGGGGAAAATAATCGAAAGAAATAAGTACCTACAATAATAGTAGTTAAGTTAGGTTGATCTTAATGAAAATTAAAACACCACATTAACATCACAATATAAAGTTGAATTTTTTATTGTAAAAGAATTTGAACGGAAAACAACAAAAAAGACTTAAGAAAAAACAAAAATTAAATACGATATTTACTCAGCAAAATCAATGTGAAGGGTGAGCTTGGTGATCTCCGCACAGTTTTTCAAAGCGGGGAATAAGACTTGACACTCTATTGTCATTTCTTGCTCAGCATTGATCTTTGAGCGATATTTGTTTGGTGGTTTTCCATATGAATATATCGCAAATGTATGGCATTACAAAGTTGTTTTTGCGGTCGCTCTGAATTTTTGAGCAGCGACAATAGTAACTTGGTTTTTCATATAAAAATATCGCAAATGTATGGCATTACAAAGTTGTTTTTGCGGTCTGTCTGAATTTTGTTAAAAATTTCAAAAGTATTAATCACAAGATACCCGAAACGGTTCCTTTAACCGCCAATATTTGTGGTGTCCAATAATTAGAGGATCGACTCACGGCGCCCCTCTGTACTTTCTACGGCGCACCCGGGCGCCGCGGCGCACACTTAGGGAACCCCTGGCGTAGAGGTCACAGTCACAGGGTTTTTTAGTGGATAGTATGCCGTAAGCGCTCGTAAGCCGCTACGGACTGCCTTACGGCTGCTCCGTTTCGCTTCCATGAGATTTGCGAGAGGCTAGGTGCGAGGTCCGTTCGTTGGTGTGCCCTTTAAGGGCGCCAACGTCTGTAAATAGAAGTTTTGCCTGCGTAAAAAAAAGGTGAGCACTACCCACGGGCACCAGGGGGCAGGGGTGCGGCAGCGGGGCATCGACTCCGCCAGGTGAGTACCGCCCCGCCTGCTAGCCTTTTTTTTGTGACGCAGGCATAACCTCTATTTATAGACGACGGCGCCTTTAGAGGTACATCGCCGAACGGACCTCACACTCAAACTCCCTATTCCATCCATCGGGAAGGCCTGTATCCCACCAGTAGGGATTGATGATGCTGTAGTCCCATAAATGAGGACGTTAATAGACTGATAATAACGATGGTGATTGTGCCTACAGTCCGTGGCCAGAAGAAGGCATCGAGTTTACAACGCTATGGTGCCGTGCTGTCAGCGTGGGGTGCTCGCAATGGCAGATCCTACTTCGGGACTTCCCCCAGCCCCTGCTCAGCATGACCGGGCTCAAGCTGTGGGGCACTCTGCTGGGAGCCGAGGAGGCGCCGCCGCCTAGGGGTGAGCGGGGCAGCTATATATCCGTCTCACTCTCACACACCTGTGGAATTTCCGCAGCCGCTGCGAGATATTCTATCGTCATCTTTAACCCCGCAAATAAACACCCGCTTAAACCTAATGCTGTCTTTAACTTTTTTTCAGTAAGCAAACGTAATAGTATATTTATTAGACCAGGATCAAATTTTATAGTTAATACTAGCTGTTCCAGCGAACTTCGTACCGCCATAAAAAATAGGGGTTGGTGTTAGAAGGATGAAAATTTAGGGTTGTATGTATTTTTGTACGATGTATCATAAAAAATAAAGAATTAAGGGTGGACCACCCTTAACATTTAGGGGGATGAAAAATAGATGTTGACCGATTCTCAGACCTTTTGAATATGCATATAAAATTTCACGAAAATCGGCCGAGCCGTTTCAGAGTAGTTCAATTACGCACATCGTGACACGATAGTTTTATATATTAGATATGAATAAATACTTCCAACACTTCCAACCAATTAGCCTAGCCCCAAAGTTAGCACTGCAGGCTTGTGTTATGGGATGCTAGGGTAACGGATGGTATATATATATATACTGATACATATATGAGTATATTTATATAGAAATACAATATAACATCTATGACTGGATTATAGATATTAATGGGATTGTTACCATGTACATTGTTTTTTATGAGTCTCCGATATTTCGGCACTGTTGCAAGCGCCATGATCACGGAGTAACTGGGAGAGAGAACATGGTAACAATCCCGTTAATATCTATAATGTTAGTGACCATGAAAGTTTAAAACAATATATCTATGACTGGAGTACAAAATTCGTACTCACACAAACATCTGCAACCACCGGGATTCGATCCCGGGGTCCTCTCGAGTAGGCGATACCTTGAAACCCGGCATACAAACCACTCGGCCACGGAGGTCGACAGTACTTGACAACAGGGGGCCTACCGCCTATCGGTATTGCTATGGCTATAGTATACTTTTGCTGAGGAAATTTGTTTCGTTAAAATAATATATTTGTACAATGCTGCGTACGGTGGTGATAGACCAGAGAGCTTCATTGGGTCCGTACGAGTTATAACGCAGTATGATGCCTCTGAGGAGCTCGATAGCGCAAGTGGTTAGCACGTTCGGCTGCGATCGTTGAAGTTAAGCAACTTTCGCAGTGGTCAGTCATTGGATGGGTGACCAAAAATTTACTGTCTTGAGCTCCTCCGCGCTTCGGAAGGCACGTTAAGCTGTTGATCCCGGCTGCATCTGCAGTCGTTAGCTCTCACTAATCCGCTCTGGGCCCGCGTGGTGGGTCATGGTCCAATCTCCCAATTCCATCCATAGGGAAGGCCTGTGTCCCAGCAGTGGGGAGATTAATAGGCTGATGATGATGATGATGATGCCTCTAAAGTGGTACTACGAACTGTGCTGCGAGATTATGCAATTCATTCATAAACAATAATGTAATTGTTTTAAACTTTCATGGTCACTAACATTATAGCTATTAACTGGGTATCGAGCGCAGTAAAAGACGACGTCAGAGGGTAGACCGATATGTCTGCCAATAACATCTACCCGCAATTACTTCAGTTACTCCGTGATCATGGCGCTTGCAACAGTGCCGAAATATCGGAGACTCATAAAAAACAAGGTACATGGTAACAATCCCGTTAATAGCTATAATAATGTAATTTACTGTGTTTGTTCAGCGTTGCGTACAGTGGTGATTGACCAGGGAGAACCATGGGGTCCGTGCGAGTTAGAACGAAGTATGATGCCTCTGAAGTGGTACTACGATCTGTGCTGCGAGATGACGCAGTTCAGCTATGCCTTTGGACCATGTTGGGAGCCAGTCATAGCGCAGTGTAACCTTGGTAAGTGGATATGGAATATGAAACAGATAATTCGTTAAATAATGATGGAAATAGTTTTCAGTTTGATGCTGATACCTATGTGACGATTTTGGCTATGATAGGCTGCTAATGACGATAAAACAATATCATTGTCATCAGTTATGTATTCTTGGGAAAAACTTGTAGTTGATTGACTCGAGTCTGAAGCTAAAAATATTTAATAGGTTATGTCTAATTACACAATGATCAAGATTTCATTGTTCAACTTGGGCAGAATTTATTTTGTTTTCAATGTATTTGGAATATTCTATAGCATGTAACGTAAGATTATTTGATAAATTAAATTTTTGGTCTAAATTACCCGTTAATTTTTGGCAACTTCTTTGGGTTTTCAATCCGTGTTTTAAGTGTTTTACAGAAAAAACTTCAATATCTAAAACTCTTTAAAAACTGAACATAATCGACAGCTCGAAGTGACTCTTTAATTATTTTGGGTCATATCATGAATGTAGCTTGCGAATCGATGGCGTAGTGATTGATATTCACAAGAGCTTGTAACAGCCTAAACTGGATAAACGATATTGAATTTAAATGCAGCGCCATCTGTTATGGGTTTCCCCATTTGTTTTGCGTTTGGTTATAATTTATTGTTCTTTATGATTCTGTATTAATTGATACCTTAAAAGGTTGATGGTATATTTTGACGATGTATTTCGCCAGCGTTCGAACAAATCTCCCGTCCGTCTCTCGACCCCTCCATGCCTCTGGCGTGGTGGGACAAGGTCCGTCTACTGATGCACGGGCGCCTCACCGTGCACTGCGCGCGCATGACGTGTCTCTTGCACGTGTCTCTGGACCCTTACAACACTACTGAGGAGATGGAGTTGACCTGGACTGATCTCGTGCTGGACTGGACTAATGGTAAGTTTAACATCGCCTGGGTTCAAAATTAATATTTCGGTTCCCGAATGTTTGGCTAGAATCCATGTATCCTAGAAAGAACTGGCAGGAATAGATCCCTGCAAGACCACCGAGGAGATGGAGGTGGACAGACCGGGTGCTGGACTGGACTAACAGTATCAATGATACTGCCAGCGTTCAACCAAGTACCTGGGCCGTCTCACGACGTGCCTATTGCATGTGTCTCTGGACCCTTATAATACCAGCGAGGAGATGGATTTGACCTGGACAGACTCCGTGCTAGACTGGAGTAATGGTAAGTTTTTATTTTTTAAATTTTATTTTTGTTTGCTGGGAAATTGTGATTCCTTTGTTTGAAATAAGTATCTACCGGAAGTGTAAAAAGGCGAGAAAATATCTATTTTAGCTTATGTATGTTTTGGAAAGTCTAAGCGTTTAAGCTCGGCCATGACCTTATGGTTATGAGCGAGCTTGGCTTATTGTTCCAAGCGATAAGAACTTTACGCCACGAAGTGAAGTCCACAGCCCCTATTTAACGCGCTCAAACCTCACCCATCGCTAAACTAATTTCATCGTCGAAAATTTAATAGTAAAGATTTGTATGTATTTTTTATTTGTATTTTTTTTTATATTTTTGTATTATTTCTTTCTATACATGTTCTCTGTGCATTCTTGACATAAGTTAATTATTAAACAAAAAGTAGTCAAATAGAAATTGTTTATTTAATAATTGTAAACAAACGATCATTAACAGTAATCTCCTCTAAGAAAGCAAATCTAAATTATTTATTTTAAGGTCTATCTACTGTTAATCTTTGCGCAGGCAAACTTGGCTTTTTGGGCGAGCTGAACGTATTCGTCCGCACGGCTAGCAAGTACGACGACTGCCGAGTACTGCGCATGCCTTCCTTACGTCTGTCCGTGAAGCTGGGCTGGCAGTGCGTTGGGGACCCGCGCGACCATCACGCTGTGGCACCCTGCGCACCCACCAGGCTGCCCGAGTACTCCAGCAACCAGGTGAGTGAGGGCCGGTCCTGGCCCCAGAACATAATTCCCCGGTGAGACTGGGCCGGCAGGGAGGGGCCCGCTCAACCAACCGGCTGCCGGAGTACTCCAGCAACCAGGCGAGTGTGGCCCTGTCCTGGCCCCAGTACACAGGTCCCCGGTGAGGCCGGGCCGACAGGGACCCGCGCACCCACCTGGCTGCCCGAGTACTCCAGCAACCGGCGAGTGTGGCCCTGTCCTGGCCCCAGTACACAGGTCCCCGGTGGGGTCGGGCCGACAGGGACCCGCGCACCCACCAGGCTGCCCGAGTACTCCAGCAACCAGGCGAGTGTGGCCCTGTCCTGGCCCCAGTACACAGGTCCCCGGTGGGGTCGGGCCGACAGGGACCCGCGCACCCACCAGGCTGCCCGAGTACTCCAGCAACCAGGCGAGTGTGGCCCTGTCCTGGCCCCAGTACACAGGTCCCCGGTGGGGTCGGGCCGACAGGGACCCGCGCACCCACCAGGCTGCCCGAGTACTCCAGCAACCAGGCGAGTGTGGCCCTGTCCTGGCCCCAGTACACAGGTCCCCGGTGGGGTCGGGCCGACAGGGACCCGCGCACCCACCAGGCTGCCCGAGTACTCCAGCAACCAGGCGAGTGTGGCCCTGTCCTGGCCCCAGTACACAGGTCCCCGGTGGGGTCGGGCCGACAGGGACCCGCGCACCCACCAGGCTGCCCGAGTACTCCAGCAACCGGCGAGTGTGGCCCTGTCCTGGCCCCAGTACATAATTCCCCGGGGAGGCTGGGCCGGCAGGGAGGGGCCCGCTCAACCATCAGGCTGCCGGAGTACTCCAGCAACCAGGCGAGTGTGGCCCTGTCCTGGCCCCAGTACACAGGTCCCCGGTGAGGTCGGGCCGACAGGGACCCGCGCACCCACCAGGCTGCCCGAGTACTCCAGCAACCAGGCGAGTGTGGCCCTGTCCTGGCCCCAGTACACAGGTCCCCGGTGAGGTCGGGCCGACAGGGACCCGCGCACCCACCAGGCTGCCCGAGTACTCCAGCAACCAGGCGAGTGTGGCCCTGTCCTGGCCCCAGTACACAGGTCCCCGGTGAGGTCGGGCCGACAGGGACCCGCGCACCCACCAGGCTGCCCGAGTACTCCAGCAACCAGGCGAGTGTTGCCCTGTCCTGGCCCCAGTACACAGGTCCCCGGTGAGGTCGGGCCGACAGGGACCCGCGCACCCACCAGGCTGCCCGAGTACTCCAGCAACCAGGCGAGTGTGGCCCTGTCCTGGCCCCAGTACACAGGTCCCCGGTGAGGCCGGGCCGACAGGGACCCGCGCACCCACCTGGCTGCCCGAGTACTCCAGCAACCGGCGAGTGTGGCCCTGTCCTGGCCCCAGTACATAATTCCTCGGTGAGGCTGGGCCGGCAGGGAGGGGCCCGCTCAACCATCAGGCTGCCGGAGTACTCCAGCAACCAGGCGAGTGTGGGCCCGTCCTGGCCCCAGTACAAAATGCCCCGGTGAGGCTGGGCCAGCAGGGAGGGGCCCGCTCAACCACCAGGCTGTCGGAGTACTCCAGCACCAGGCGAGTGTAGGCCTGTCCTGATCCCAGTACACAAGTCCCCGGTGAGGCCGGGCCGGCAGTACGGGACCGATTCAAATCATCTCTCTCTGTTCTCAATTTAACTTTGGTTTTCCGAAATACCTGTGTTTTATTCTAGCAAACTTCCTGATAACAAAAACTACATTTCTTACTTACCCATATCAATTTTTACAGTTAATCTCATCTTTCTCGGTAACTATATTCGTCTACATATTTTCAACTCTGAGATAAATTCGTAACTAAACAGATAAGTGCAATTTAAACTTTATGTCGGTTGTGAAGTTAGCAACGAGCGCAACCATGCGGAGGTTTTAGTCAGTGGTACCCATATGAAACTTCAGAACCGCCATTAACTTTCAATCGTACTATACTCAAGGTAAAATCTCTTAGCAGTCAATTTATAATCTTAAATTAGTAATTTAATTTCTTTAAACAGGAACACGACTCGTATAGAGCATTCCGGTCTCAAGGATTGGACCTCCACCTGAGCATGGAGACCAAACCCATTGATAGAGACGGCCCGGTGCTGTTGCTATATGGCAGCACTCTCAGGTATTTTTCACTTTAAAATTTCAGGAAAACTACATTATTAAAATTATTGGAAAACTTTTCCACTTAACATTATGGATTTTGCAGCCTAAGATATGCTAGATAAAATTTGACATAGCCCTCAGGGCCGCGGTAGGTAATGGTCAGTGCATCTGTCCGTATATCGAATGTGGGTTCGGGCCGTGTCTGCTGCCTGGTCCGCGTGGAAGTTCTTGTAGTAAAATTTTCTTTAGATTTAAAAATCTAGCAGGTAAATGTTTCAAAAATAAAATTATAACTAACATATACTTTTAGTGCATATTTAATCGTGTAAACGGCACATTTGCAATGCTAATTAGAATAAAGCAAACATTTAATTAAAGGAAATATTAAGTAGAAAAAAAATACTCGGCTCAGGTATCAGGCTAGAATTGAACAAGCGTCCGCCTCTTATTCAAGCGGATGTACTAAGCGGTACTGTTTCCGAGACCAAGTAAAGTTGGAAGACAAAAGTATGAAGAAAGCTAGTATACAACAACAAAAAGCAGCCAAGTTCGTCGTTTAACAAGTATTGATAGTGTTCAAGAAGAAGAAGAAACACCAATGTAGTTTTATTATATTTTCATTTAAGCGTTAAAGTGCCAGATTTTTATGTCTAGTAAAAAAGTCTTTAGTTAAAAATTCTAGCATTTTAATCATCTTCTTCTTTATATATAAAAACAACTGTGGTTCGTTTGTCTCGTTTTAAGTCGAAAACGGCTAGGCCATTTTAGCATATTTTGGTTTTGAATAAAATGTAAAAATTAGAAATCATTTTACTTATTGACCTAAATTTTACTTATTGAAACAAATTTAACAGTTTAGGTATCATATGGTACTCGGGATGGTAAAAGGATATTAGCGATAACATATACATTTAAATCGCTTTAGGCGTTTAGAAGTTATAGTGGAAAAAGAATGAACCCTTAATACATGACATTATTTTTTATTAGGCAGTCGTGAAAGAAAAAAACGATTGTGCTTATGACCACATATCTGAAATGAAAGCTCCATCTGTATGTATATATAATATATATATATACATACAGATGGAGCTTTTATTTCAGATATATATGCGCATATATATGCGTGTACAATAAATACATGTATGCTCATATACATATTTCGTTTACTAGCAATAAGAGAAAAAGAGAAAGAAAATGTGCTCGCGCACTGCTTTCTCTTGCTTATATCCCCCACTCAATTCCCGTTCGCCTCTCCCTTACACACTTTTCGTAACGCGTAACGCATTCTCCTGCTTAAAGAAATTTAATGCGTAAAGAAGTTTGACTTCAAAAGTCTACAGCTTTTTCTGTCCTACCATTTAGATGGTTCGAGAGCCTAAAGCTGATCTTATCGGGAGTGACCCGGCCCACGAGACGCGGGCGCGTGTTCAACAACGTGCGGCCTCGTAAGCCGCAACTGTCCCGTCATTACAGGAACGTCAGCATGTCGCTCACACTACACAATCTGCAGGTAACGTGGGATGACACCTGTGCAAGTGTTATATCCGATAGCGTGTCCATAAATTTTTTGCTTCTCTATAGATGTCGCTTCTTAAATTCATCCTTGTACATGAAATGAAATAGATCACTCGTTGATGTAATGCTTATTTATTTATTTTATACTTAATGCACAAGCGTACAAAGGCGGACTTAATGCCATAGGCATTCTCTACCAGTCAACCATAGGGTGTTGTGGATAAATAGTGGTAGGGTGAACAACTATGATGGAAATTACTGAAAGACGTACATATGTAAATACGAAGTATTCATCCATATAATTACACATGTAATATATACCTATAATTACGGTTATGTGAGTTCTTTTATTTGTACATGTTTTAACAAATCAAATATCTACAAATTATTTCTGGTATCCATTTATTGGTATACAGCCGTTTAACATTATCTAATGTTAACGGAAATCCTAACCACTGCCATAATCGGCGTGTTGATCGCCGTTTTTTCGCCCCGCCCGCCTGATCGCAGCTTGCGTGGGATCACTTTTTATCACACTTCGTATTCTTATCATTTCCAATTCGTTGATCTCGATTATTTTCTATTAAGTAGAAGGCTTTGTTAACTCCTCATAAAGTATCTAAAAAAAACTTGTTCGTCATTCCCACCAGGGGCCTGATCGCCTAACTCGCGTTGCTTTAAAAATGCTAAAGTTTATGACGTCACACTGTCATTTGGAAACGCCTATGAAAGCCATAACGCTTTCACATTTACTTTGCGGCCGATGACAGCCATTAACAATTTTGAATGACATCGTTCAATTTCTCGCTACTATTTTGACAGGAAATCGAAACGCCTAAAAAAAGTGAAAGCGATTTCAAGATGGCGGGTAAGCGTTAAAGCTGTCAGATAAGCAGACACCTATAGACTCACTGTTTTCATCTCATGCTTTCATACGATATTTATAATTCAATTTATTTTGCTTTATAAAATTAAAATATAGCTACTTTTGTCTTTTGTTAACCTAAGATTGTGTACTCTTGTAGTTTTTTTTCTGTTTTAGTGAGAAATGGCTCGAATATTTCTGTTGGTGGTAGCTGAGGAGGAGAGCCAGAAGACAATGCTGACCTTGCGAAGAAGACAGTTGCGGGAGGACAGCATGCCTATGTTGCTGCCGGAGCGAACGTTTGTCCAAACGTTCCGCCTGAGTAAGGATAATTTCCTTACTCTTTGCGACGACTTGATGCCGTTTTTGTTGTCGAATGCAAACATTCGACGCACAGAACGACCTAAAGACTATGAAGAAGCATATTTTAACAGGAAAATGTACCTCTCCCTGTGCTTAATGTGCTTGCGGTAAGTAATAATTACATTAAAACCGCTTCCTAAATCTCTTCCAAATGCTTACATGATTACAGAATCACATATTATTTCTATATTTTTGAATAAATGTGGTCTATTGAATTATAATAAAACCTTTTAACAATCAAATACTCTACATTTATTTATAAAACAGTAAATATATGAAGCAACTTATTTTTTAATCAATTGTCTCTTAACAAATTTTGTGTTAAATGAATTATATTATATTAGAATCACTTTATACCAACAAAATTTAGTTTAATAAAATAACACTTTACACAAAGGTAGGTACTATACCAAAAGCATTTATACCATAACTTTTCAAAAATAATTTCTTGGAATGTGATACTCATATGAAATAAAATAGTTGTTTAAACCTTAATATTATACTCTTGTTACAGATGTGTGATGCAGACTTACATATTTTGCATATGGATGCATCATTTGGTGGTGCAAGTCATGACTCTCATGTTTGGAATTGTTGCCCTGTGAAAAATGGAATTGAAAGACTCTATGATATTGGACAGATCTACTGGTTCTTGGGTATGTGTATTAAAAATCATTTGTTATCATTTTATTTGAATATTTTCATACAAAATAAGTGTTTTTGTATGTTAGTATTTTTCAGTGTTAGTTTTACAATATTTATTTTACAGATGACTCTGGCTATGCCCGAAGGGCATGGATGATGACGCCAATCCTCCATGCTGACCCAGGGAGACAAGAGGATCACTACACAAATTCACATGTGCGGACTAGGAATGTCATAGAAAGATGCTTTGGCATCTTCAAGACCCAAATCAGAAAGCAGGGAAAATCTTAAATGCATGTGTTGTTTTACACAACCTTATTTGCGACTCATGTATCAAGATTGATGAGGATGTCATGCGTGTGATCATGTCCGCCAACCACAGCGTGACATACTTGCCACAAGTGGAGACAGGCCTGTCCGTGGCATCTGTCCTGCAAGACAGTCAGTTACTCTGGAGTAGTCATAACCATAATTGACCATTTAAAACTGTTTACAGAAACTTGTGTGAAGAAGGATCTGTGAGCAGAGGCACCATACAAGATAAAATAGGTATCATAAGTTTAGTTTACAATTTATTGTATTTTATTTTTATTATACTAATTAATTATTAATTAGCACCTAAGTTTAATGTCTAAATTTAACATGTCATTTTTATATCTTCCTGTATGTATTGGTAGCTACATGATTTGATGTAAATGTTAAATGCTGATGAGTTTCTTGCGCCCATTCTTCTCACCAGCTAGAAGATGTCCTGTGTGGTAGTAGGAAAAAAATGTAGGATGATTAAAGAGCTCTCAATAACTTAATTTGAATAAAATATGATTTCATTTCAAATTTGTTTTATTTAAATACAACTTTTGAATATGTACTAACTTTAAATGAGAAACTAGTTATTATTAATACTCTAGTTTAATTTGATTTATATAACTGTAATTTTATAAGTTGTTGTTAAATATTCATAACAATAAAATTTATTTCTTATGTTAGTGTTCAAATATTCTAAATTTACTTTCTATTAGCAAGTTACTAATTGGGTACAAATTGAATTTATTCATTTGAGAAATAAAAGGGAAACCCCTTGGACAAAGCTGGCTTGGAGAGCAAAAACTGGAAAAAGTTTAAGGAGGCCTTTGTCAAAAGGCGCACAGAGTTAAAAGAGTATTAAAATGAACACAATAATTTATTTTTATATAAACAATGGTGCCAATTCTGGCGTGATTCTCTAAACTTAAAACTAAATTTAACATCAGACTCTCCTTTTCATGCTGTATAGAGAATGACAAGGATATACTGCTGTTAAATTTAAGTTTAGGTTTAAAAAATAGTGCTAGAATTGACACCATTGTTAACTCTGAATATAGACTCTAAATAAATAAATGATTTCATTTCAAAACTGTTTCAAACTTTTTAGTAGGTACTAATCAACTTTAA
Source organism: Chilo suppressalis (assembly GCA_902850365.2). Lineage (NCBI taxonomy): Eukaryota > Metazoa > Arthropoda > Insecta > Lepidoptera > Crambidae > Chilo > Chilo suppressalis. The sequence continues at coordinate 4,065,812 of OU963899.1, read as the reverse complement.
AGAAATAATTTCATTTCCTGACTACCCTATTGTTGAGAAGCATGGTAGACCTTGTAACTGTGGTCACACCGCTATTCAGAAACCAGCCAGTATGTCTCCAAAGACCTACTAATTTAATAACACCTATTAGCTATTAACTCTTAATAGATTTTTATTCTACTTTTTTACTCAATGAACAACAGCTGTGAGACCATGACCTAGAAAAAGGTTGCAAGGTGATAAAGTTGAGGAGGGAGCTTACAATAATAATATTCAGTAAATAAAACATTCAGTAGTATTGCTGTTATATTTTAGTAAAAAGATTACCATAAACAACTTCAGATACAAATGCACATTATTTATTTCCATGAGTTACAGTCTTATAGAACCAACATAATACATGAGTAATATCTCTCAATGCTCGGAGCACGTCCCTCCGCAATTGCTGTTCCTCCAGTCGCCGCTCCTCAAATTTTCCCCATGCAGTTGACTGTCGCAAAGCCGGCAGTTTTCCAGCTCAAAAATCCAATACAGCTGAAACAAATTACCAGCGTTTTTTAAAAAGGGATTGTTTGTATTTTCCAGTTTTTGAAACTTATTAAGTGGTATGTTATTATTCTTTACAAATGAGTCTATGAGTCCTACCATGTTACATGAAATTAATCAATGGTAAAGATATAGACCTCCAAAGGTTTTTATAGGTAACACTTTACTCTTGGTACTTTCCATAGGATGGATGCTTAATTAAAACAGATAAGGCAACATAATTGAACTTACAATGTTATTAAGTAGGTGAATAAAATAACATTGATTGATCATAAGCCAGGCTCAGCCAAATAGAAAAAAAAATAGTTAAGCTTTTATCAGCACCTTATGTATGGGGAGTTACCATTTTCAAATTAGTAATTGAATTCCATGCAATAGTACAAATACAGAACACATAACAAGATGCCTTATAAACTTTATACAAAATAATAGTAAAGTACCACTTACTTTAAATCACCACTCCTTTGGTGTTTTAGTAACATCATTAATTGCGTTTAGGAGGGACGCTAAACTCTTCCATAGGCCCATCGAAGCCTGTTTGGCCTGTGCGGGGCTCCAATTTGCATCCCTCTAGCCTGGAATGGGTGCTCCTCCATCCATATTAGTAAGGCCTCCAACTGTACGTTGGAGTTGTAGACTTAATATGGTGCCGGTTTCTAAAATGTTAAATAAGTACTAAATTATAATGACGAAAATGCGATTATCTTTGACAAAATTAACATGATCTTCGTGATAAAGTAAAGTTATTAAATTTCTTGAATTATTTTTGTTTACTCAAAAAGTACTTACTTAGTCAAGTTTCTTCGATGTGATACTTTCTTTCTAAAAGTTATCAGATTTCTAATTTCTATGCGACGTATGCTCAATAGTTTCGAGTTTGTTGTATTTATACTTGACATCAGCTTGTCCTTTTCATTCTTTATAAAGCATGATAAGGACAGACTGCGGTCAAATTAACAAACAGCAAACACGAATAGCCAAGTGAAGTGCTGACAGCAGTTATGGCATACGTTCAGAACATATGCTTCAGGTACGAACAATGTATATTTTGACATACATTTTATGTATTTGTTTCTTAGGTTTGATAAATAAATAAAATCAGTGCATCTAACCCGTTGAAACTTGTTTTATTTAATACATTTTATGTCAAAATTGATAAATCAGGGTAAAAAAAATGCACCCAGAGCATAAGTTTAGAACGTAGGCAGATGTAACAGACATAGCGTTTTGTTTGTGCAATTTATGGTACCCAATTAAAATTTTCTTATGTCTTTGATTTAAGAATAATTTTGTAAGACTAATTATTAAATATTAATATTTATGCCACCCTATGATAATATACATTTGTAAATTAAATATTAATGTATTTCAGTCAACTATAAAATGAAAAGAATTTTGTAAAAAAATACATGAACATAACGCAATTGAATCGTTCACTCACGTAAGCATTTGATAACCATAAGCATTACGACACGTCGTGAATTTTAGGCGTTTCGATTTTATCGCAGACAGAGTTTGAAAAAGTTATGGCTGTCAACTTTCGTATTGCTCTCGCTTTGACTTAGGCGGTCAGGCCGCAGGGGGCCAATCGCCTAACTGGATTGCTTTGGAAAACGCTATCGCTTACGATTTCATTTTGTTATTTCTAGCCCCCTGAGGTTTTCAAATGCCTCGCGCTCTTTTTTTTTCTTTTGCATTGGTAATAACAATGTTAAAGAAAATGAGCGTGAGGTATTTCGGCGGTTAGAAATAACAAAATGAAATTGTAAGCGATAGCGTTTTCCAAAGCAATCCAGTTAGGCGATTGGCCCCCAGCTGTTTTACTGGTAGTCTTTGTCGATGCAGCGCGGCATAGAGATGTTGTGCGCGCGAATGACGTGCGGCTAGAGGATTCGATCCCGGTCGATTTTTCTAATCCCGGGATTTCTTGCTTATCTACTGTTAATCTCGGGATCCCGGAATAGTCCCGGGATTGTATTGTTAAGAGAAAGTGGTAAAAAAATACAGTTAAACATATCAAAATCCACTTTTTATTTTAAATCTTTAAAAAACGGAACTAAATTATACTTTATAAAATAAACAAACTAGGCACACATGTTCTGTTACACACTTCCGTCCCATTTCACGAAATTACTTCCACAAACTGCAGGAAAGATGTTACACATCAAAAAACTTGTTCCTCAACCAGGTGTTTTACTGGTCGTCATCGTCGATGCAGCGCGGCATAGAGATGCTGTGCGCTCGAGTGACGTGCGGCTCTAAACACCGCCTGTCGCTAGTGCCGTCCACTGACGGGCTGGTCCGTAGGCCGCGGGCCAACTGGACCACTGTGTACATGAACTGCGACCTCAACGACGCCGAGATATGGCTCAAGACCACCGCGCCGTCTACCGACAAGGATGAGGTAACTACCAATAACTGAATATTTATGAATAATCATAATCAAAATCTTTTATTCCGTTTAGGCTGTTACAAGCACTCATGAATGTCTAGAAGCTACGCTATCGGTTCGTGAATCTACGGCGGGAGTACCGGGACCTTGTACTGAGAAGAGCCGACAAGAAACTCAGTAAGGGCTGTTTTTTTCTCTCTCCCTGTTTTATTAATGATAGTCGTCTAGTTAAAAAATGACTTCAGAGATGGTTCATGAAGTCACCTTTCAATACATAATGATTAAATATACATCAGGTAATTGTTTATCTGCATTTTGATTGCTCTTCTTCTTTCTCTTTCTGTAATACGCATTTTGTAGTTATCATAATATTTGTTTGAATATTATTCCTATGCCGGCACTTCACTTGGCTATTCGTGTTTGCTATTTGTAAACTTGACATGAGTCTGTTCTTTTCATTCCTAATAAAGCATGTTAAGGACGGCCTGTTGTCAAGGGTACAAATAGCAAATGTGAATAGCCCAGGGAAGTGCTGGAATTATGCTTTTACTCTTTTTGACGACACACGCATATAAAAGGTCGGCGTTTTAAAATTCTACGCTTAATAATAAAAATGTCGATGTGATGAAGAAACGATGCGGACTTTTTAATGAAGAAAAATATCTTGAAACTACACCTGCTTGGAAAGTGTTTTATTCCGTTTAAAATTAAGCAGTAAGGATGAGGTCCTTACTGCTTAATCTAGTTACTGCTGTACTACTAAGCGGGCTGGAAAAGTGTATGGAAATCCAATTTTAACGCACTGAGCGGGCAGAAAAGTCTATAGAAATTCATTATTAACGTAGCTTTCTTTTTATTTTCCGAAAAGTGGTCAGTATGATTTTGTAGACTGAATGTTTTTTTTAACTGTTTGCTTTCTGAATTAATTTGGAAAAAATAACAAAAGGTAAAAAACGCGCTGATTATTTTATTTTAACGGAGTTTTTGATTTGTTTTCTTATCTACTCGAGGCGGCGTATATTATTGATTATGAAGATTTCAAAGTACACCACCGTTGGTGATCGGTCACATTCTCCTCTCGGTAAATTATGTACTATTTAAGTTAATCAATGGTATCGATTCTGGCATGAGTCTCTAAACCTAAACTTAAATTTGACAAAAGTGTATCCTTGTCATTCTCCATACAGAATGAAAAGGTGAGACTGATGTTAAATTTAGTTTTAAGTTTAGAGAACCATGCCGGAATCGACACTAATGTCCACAAATCTCTTTAATACAACACAACATATCCTAAAATCATGTTATTACACCCGTACTAATATAAAGTTATATTAAATTTATTTTTCATTAATTTATTTTATTGCTGTTGTTCAATTATTGACACTTTTAAAATATTATTTTTATATTAAATAGCTTTGTATTAAAATTATTGTAATTATCAAAATTTCATTACATTAAATTGCTAGTAAGTGTATATTGCATGTCGTAATCGCCTATAATTAAAGTTCCACTAATAAAGTGTTTTACGATAACCAGTAAATAAGAAATGTCTAAGTGTAACTTTGTTGGCGAACAATTAAATAAAAAAAAGGGTGCGTGTACTTATGCAGGCGCGTGAGAAGTTATCCTTCTTTGGCATCGTTTAAAATTAGTTTTTAATTGCATGCAAATAATTAATTACAATAAATTAATAAAAAGTCTGGAAAAGGACACAGTCAATAAAGTTCAGTTTTAATTTGAAAAAATAAATAAATAATCAAAATATTCAATTAAAATCGCTACTGAATATAATTTATTAGAACATATGTGATTTGCACTTGTATGAAACTCAAACACGTATTTCGAATATACAAACTAGAAACATGTGGATAAATATTATAAATATGAATACCTATAACTGTTACTTTATTACAAAAAATAAAGATGTGGTTTTTGGTTCTACTACACCAATGGTCAAGAGATGGCGCTGTAGTCTCCTGAATCGCGCTTTGGTTCCGTTGTTCCAGATTAATAAATACTTTTGATATTATAAATATGAATACCTATAACTGTTACTTTATTACAAAAAATAAAGATGTGGTTTTTGGTTCTACTACACCAATGGTCAAGAGATGGCGCTGTAGTCTCCTGAATCGCGCTTTGGTTCCGTTGTTCCAGATTAATAAATACTTTTGATAGGCCTTCACAATGCAGTCGTTAGCACCCACTAAATAGAGATTCTATTTCTATTTCGTTGGTAGATTTTCTTAATGTGCGGTAAACACAAAAGTAACAACATGAAGTTGGTCGCTAAAGCGACATAGGGATAAAATTTTGTGTTACAGTGATGCGCGCGCATCTTAAAATTTCACTCTCATCATTTTTTCATAACGCGCCTAAAGAAGTATAACTTCAATAAAAATAATAATAAATCTTTATTGTGTTTGGAACAAGGTAACATGAAAATACAGGTCTTAATGCTAATGTACAGTACCATATTTTGTACCAACCTTTAGGTTTAATACCTCGTTTACATGCAGCGCGAGTAAGGAGGGAAGTGGGCAGGGAAGTGGGCATGACGAGTATGTAAACACGATACTCGTCATGCCACTGCCATTGCCACTCGCGCTGCCCGGCGCTCCCCAAAAGAGCGGTTTTTTGTGCGGAAGTCAAAGGACCGGCAGCGCGAGTGGCAATGCGTGTTCACATTCTGCGCGTCGCTTAGTTCGCGCCATGCGCTTGGTGGAAAAGGACGTGAAATCAAAAAATATTAATTAATTAAATCATTACTATGGATCCTTGTTATCCGAAAATAAATGATTATTCTTATATTATTGATGATCATCGTCATCAGCCTCTTTATGTCCCCACTGCTGGGGCACAGGACTTCCCTATGGATGGAATAGGGAGATTGGGCCATGACCCACCACACGGGCCCAGTGCGGATTGGCGGGTTCTAACGATTGTAGATGCTTAACGTGCCTTCCGAAGCACGGAGGAACTCGAGACAGAAATTTTTGGTCACCCATCCAATGACCGACCACTGCGAAAGTTGCTTAACGATGCGATAGTTGTAGATCGCAGCCGAACGCGCTACCCACCTGCGCCATCAAGCTCCTCATTAATTAATTAAATATTTATTAATATTTATTTATAATAAAGTTATTAATTATTTAAATTTTGAACATAATTATGGATTGCAAAAAGACACAGCGCGGACGCTGTAATTACTTCGACGTCTGCCATTGCCGAAACTCTGAAGCGAAGTGAGAGGTAGGGCAGTATGTAAACACATACTTCTCTCAATCATGCCGCAGCAATATTTAGGGAATTATTGCCGGCAACGCGAGGGGCAGCGGCATGGGCATAATCTAAACGAGGTATAAAGAATTTGGTCTCATAAAAACACAAAGTTTATTTACAATGAGAATACTTACTAACTATTATATGAGTAGCGCAGCACAACCACGAAGTAAAAAACATTTTACATGTGTAAGTAACTCCATAATTGCAATTTTAAAACTAATATTGCACATGCTCTAATTATACTTTTTCAAATGCACAAATCACACACACCTTTAAGATGACTTATCAATTTACTTATCATACCACTTTGTTCAGTGACCGAACATTTTAGCGCGTCCGTGGGTAGGAAGAAAGAAAGCAATGCAAAAGAGCCCATAGATTTATATGGAGTCGATTAGGTGCATTTATATTGTACGTATAGGAACCATTTGAATTTTTTAACTTTATTGACGTTAAATTCTTGATTACCCAAACTTTGTGTCGTTATATTTCAATCCAAGAACTCTGTGCTGCGTCCGGCGGCCGTAGAGAAATGGTACTGCGTGTCCGTAAGACGGGTCTCGTACGGACGCGAGGCCGGAGGCAGCGGGGCCACTCACAGGCTGGCCGTGCACGATCTGCGCGGCGCCTGGACCAAACTCAACCGGGACCTGGCCTTCGCGCTCATCGACACTTACATCAAGACTCAGGTGGGTGGTAGGCTTCCCGCGGTTTCGCACTAAGCAGCTTAGAGGGTATTCGCAGGGTTTTTAGCGGATATTATGCTGTAAAGCGCCCGTAAGAGTTACGGGGTCTTAAGTGAGCAGCCACTGCGGGGGCCCGTAAAGCTTGCGTGAGCCAAGTGTGAGGTCCGTTCGGCGATATAACTCTAAAGGCGCCGTCGTCTGTAAATAGAGGTTTTGCCTGCGTCAAAAAAAAAATGTAGGTTATAGGCTGATACCGGGACCTGGGGTATACCCTCTTTCTCCGAAATAAATCAATAAAAATTTCCAACACTCACACCAATGAGCCTAGCCCCAAAGTAAGCATTGTACGGCTTGTGTTATGGGATACTAGGGTACATACATAGGTATATTTATATAGAAATACATATTAAACATCCATTGCTGGAGTACAAATGCTCAGATTTAGCAAACATATGCACCCACCGGGATTCGAACCACTCGAGTCGGCGACACCATGAAACGACAAACGAGGTCGTATGACGAGGTCATCCAAATTGAGGTTATACTTAATTTGAACAATAAACTATCTAATCCATTTTTTAAACGAATATTATTATAAAGAAGCACCCCTCAACAAGTGGAAAGGGGAAATCAAAGTTACGTCCAGCTATAAAGTTACCTACTTACAGAAACCTTGTCTGATATCTCTGACCGAGGTTATGAGACAAATCTTTATAGAGAATTCTGTTAGAGTTTGTGCGGAAAGAGAGTGAGATTTAGATTGGAGGGCGCTGTAGTGCTTTTCTACCGTATTTGTAAGGTTTTACCCCTTTTAGACATGATTAAATACAAAAAACCGCAAGAAATCACAACAACAAACAAATCCATATCAATACAAAACTTTGACGTTTTACAGATTGCTGGGTTTGATTGCCAAATAAAAATCTTAATGTTAGTTCCGTTTTTCGCCACGCCCATTCTATTTCCGCACAGACTCTATAGTAATTTCTAAGGAACTTTCGTTCAAAAGCTCAATTATGAAAACGAGCATTTACAAAGCGTTAGTAATTTACTCGCACAAAATTCATTCCGATGTTATAATAATTTATTTTCTTTAATTCTTAATCTGAGTGGTAAATTTCGGCTTTTCTAAAATTATATCAAATTATCTATATATCAAATGCAGCTTTATTTCTATTAAAACATATAATGATTTTGTAGCAACTGAAAAAGAATCTTTCAACGAAAGCTTTGAAGGAAGAGGAGAAAACGAGTACATCGCCGAAGCACCAACGGGAGGCCGATGTGGTATCGCCGCCTCCAGCTGCACAGGTAAAACCGACGAATTAAAAATTATGAGCTGGTGAACAAAACAGTATAATTACGATAGTTTTAACCATATAATACTTTATTTTTACAGCCCGGAGGTTTTGGGCCAGCTGAATTTGAATTTCAACACATGTCAATCAAAACCGCCTAAAATTGTGTTAAAATTACCAAATTAAAAATCACGCCAAAAGCTCACTCGCTCGCTTCTGTAAAATTTAATTTTATGTAATTATACCTGTTTGTTCGCCAGCTCCTCAAATGATATAGAAGTATTACTCTCTAACAAAGGCCGGTAAAACATGGTTTCAAACTCATAAAGCAAAACTGCAATACTAACGCGACACGCACACAGACGAAACAAAATACTTTGACAAATCAAATGTCGGTAAATGAATTCGGCTCTCGATTCATTGGATAAGATAATGTCAAATGGAAATTGTAACCAAATCCGTGATCGGCGTGTTAATCGCAATTTTTTCGCCGCATCCACTTGCTCACAGTTTGCGTGGAACCACTTTCTAATGCAGTTCATATTCCATATTATTTCTTATGCGTTGGGTATGATTATATGATGACAAAACATGATATTTTTGTCCACGTTGTATTTTTGGTGCAGCTACTGTACGATTCTCACTTCCTGGCGCGCGTCGGAGCGCAGCGTAGCGTATATTACAATTTGTCGAAGGAAATTGAAACATCTACATGTAGTTAAGTTCCTTATTTGCATGCGGATGCTTTTTTCCATTGCCGAGCGAATGTAACAGAGTATAAGCGCAGCAGGTCGGCTTCATAGCTGTTTGAATCGCATACAAATAAGGAACTTTATTACTTTGTGGATGTTTTACAATTTCCATCAAATTGTAAAATACGCTCGGCTGCGCTCTGTTGCGTGCCGGTAGTCAGAACCCCAACTAACATTAACATTAAAAATGCGAAAGTGAGTTTGTTTATTTGTTACGCTCCTACGCAAAAAATACTGAACGGATTCGAATGAAATTTCAAGAATGCATATAGTTTATGTTCTGGATTGAGACATAGGATACTTTTATCTCGGAGATATGTTAGGTTTCTGTGGGATTGTCAGAGAACTACGGACGAGGTCGCGGGCGGCTGCTAGTCGAAAAATATAGTGCGTTGTGTGCAACGATATTAAATACCCTAGATACACCACGTGCGCTCAAAATGTGTCCCAATTATAAAGTGCTTGAACACCACTCAAGCACTTCTTAGTTCACAGTCACGCGCATACTGTTGAAAAGTTAACATGCCGCAGAACTCCGTGAAAAATTGCGAAAAAAATACTTATAGTTCGTAAAGTGTCGTTTTTTTTTCAACAAAATCATTGTCAATTTAAAGCATTTGAAGCAAATTTTGTTGTTATACTTTCAATAAACTGATTTATTAGAAAATACTAGCAAACCAGTGAACCAAATGTTCACAAAAAAAAATGTATTTAATTAATTGAGAACTTCGGAGATTTTGTGTGGTTTCGTTTGAAATAGAAATCACGTGATTTCTCGACGAAACCGGAAGTGCTACGTTACTCAAATCCGGTTTGTAGTCTTATCAGACTATTCTTAACTTATAACTTAAACATTCTCTTTATCTATCTCTTACGGTTTGGCCGCTGAAACAGCACCACGGACGGACGGACGGACTTGTCTATTAGATAAGAGATTTGTGATATTCAAATGCATGGTCGGTTATATAGTCGTCTCTTTTCCTCGCGGTCCGTACCTGCTATTTTGCTATCAGCGCATTCAGAATTGTGCGTAGAGACAAGAAATAAGGTCTTTGTTCTTCCGCATATAGCAATAAATCGTTAAATTTTCCGAGCTTGCATTTTGAACTGTCATAACCCTTTGACGCATGCGTTTTAATGAAGACCTTATACAGTGTGCATTAAAGGTACTTTCAATGTTTAAATAATGCCTTATATTGTTTTTGACTACGCGATCATCTTACGGAGCTCCAATGTACCTTTTGGACATGTTCCGGCCACGATTTTGTTCGTGATGTTGTATCTAGGGTATTTAATATCGTTGGTTGTGTGGTCGTTAGTGCCAGGCTAGCAGCGGGGGCGGGGGAGGTGGCGGGGGCGGCATGCTGGCGGCGCTGGTGGCGGAGGCAGGCGGGGAGGCGCCCGTCGTGTTCTCGGACGAGCTCGGGGACGAGGCTGCGCACGCGCCGCATACGCACGCTAAACACGTGCTCGATGATGACAACGCGCACACCGCCTGCCTCAGTGAGTTGATTTCTATGCTATTCATTTATTTATTTATACTTTATTGCAAAAAACAGTAAATAGAGGACATAATGCCATAAGGCATTCTCTACCAGTCGACCAGTAAGAGCGTGAGAAAGAAAAATACGGGGGCGCAATAAGGATATATGTTAAATAAACCAGGTGATATAGATATCTATAGAATACACAAATATTAATATATATATACTTACATGTAAATATTTAATATGTTCTATCTACAATACATATATAAATATACACATAATTAATATGGATTTAAAAATTTAAGCAACTTTACTTTTGGCAATAGGGAAGATGCAATATTTTTATTTTTGTTTTCATTTTAAAGAATTCCATGTAGAATAAACCACAGATATATTAAAAAATTAAAACATTGTGATTTATCGGAAAAAATGCGGTTTTAAATTGACAATTTAAATTTTCGCGCGAAAACGAACCTATGGTTGTGATGACGTCACTCCTGTCTGTCAATGGTCGTAATTGTTCGTTGCTGGCTTTAAATTTTCATACTTTTGCATATTTTTTCGACTTTCGAAATATTTTTTTGAAAAATTTAAAATGGACTATCTATATATGGATCCATCAACATCATGTGATCATAACAATACCACTAATATTCCGAAAAAAAGCCGTGTTGACTCATGTTTTGTGCAAATCTACTTCAACAAAGTTCCCAAATAAATTGTTTTTGACTGGAACTTCTGACCCAAAACTGAAAAAAAGTGGTTTGAAGCTGCGAAGAGAAATGACAATTATTCTCCAAAGACCATTATTCGATGCTGAGAAGATCACTTTGACGTAAGTCGACGAATATACTTGTTATATGCTTAATTAATCTGTTTGTACGTAAAAACGCATCAGTAACCTACCTAATACTTACAAAACCTGTCTATAACATATTTTTAATTTTACAGTTGGAGAATGACGTCGAAAATTAGATAAAGTTTAAAATGTGTGGCACAATCTTCACATTGGCAGGACTGAACCAAGCTTTACGTTTCATTTAAAATAACTGTAACACGATAACCTTCTTTACGTACTTTTTGCTCCGGAGAACTCGACCTTTTACTGTACATAATTTTCCATCTCTTTTAATTTGGACATAGCCGATTGCATTATCGCCGTAACATTTGTGGAAGCCGCTGAATAAAATACGAAGTTTAACAACTACGATTTTTACATACCGTAGTAATTTAGTCCCTTTCATTTCTATACTTAAAAACTCTGCACTTTGGACAAAAAAAGTTATAACCATGTCAACGCTAATTCTTGGTAAATTCCTGGAGTCTGCTTTGATAAACGCAACTTCCATTTTTATTAAATGTAAAAAAACGCAATAAATATTCCCATAAAATAATATTTACTTTAACAACCATAACCTCAAAGAAGTTGTCATACAGGAGTGACGTCACTAAACGCTGATTGGTGTTTTAAAATACGTTCCGTTTCAAGTATTTTTAATTCGTAATAATTGTTAAAAAACAACATTATGTAAAATAAAAACGTTGCAGTGGCATTTCTTTTATATTTTTTTAACATTTTTATCATAAAATTTTCATAAATATCATGCATCTTCCCTATTCTTTATGTCTGGCTGTGAAACTCATAACATCACAGGCAAAAAGGTTGAGGCTGAAAACCAGCACGGACCAGTGCAAACCTTGGCTCCGCTTACGTTGAGCCCCGTTCTCTTGCCTCCACTAAATGTTGTTTTTAGATACATACTTGTAATTTTTGTTTTTCCTATATGTTTTACGCTTTAATAAGTGTATCATAATATGAAGGCAATAAAATAGTATATTATTATTATTATTTACATATTTGTTTCTTAGGTTTTCACGCACATCACTCATTAAATAAAACTAGTTTTTACGGGTTAATGCACGAAATTTTATTTATTTATTGACGTTTCGTAGCCTTTACAGGCTTCGTCGTCAGAATTCTGACGACGAAGCTTGTAAAGGTTTCGTGCATTAACCCTTAAAAAGTAGTTTTATTTATTTACATATTGTTGTGTTAGTATAGTGCAATTCAATTCGTTCACAAGTGGCCTTAAAAGTATTTTCTTTATTTTTTTTGTTGTTGATGATAATGTATTAAATAAATAAATAATAAATAAATATGTCCAACACTCACACCAATTAGCCTAGCCCCAAAGTAAGCACTGTAAGGCTTGTGTTATGGGATGCTAGGGTAACGGATAGAATACATATACTGTACACATATAAGTATATTTATATAGAAATATATATTAAACATCCATGACTGGAGTACAAATGCTCGTATTCATCACACAAACATCTGCCCCCACCGGGATTCGAACCTGGGACCTCTCGAGTCGGAGACACCATGAAACCCGGCGTACAAACCACTCGACCACGGAGGTCGTCATTGTGACATCAATGTTCAGTGATACTCAACAAAGTTACGTTGTCTGTCGTCAGTCGAGCTGGTGAACTCGCAGGTGGTTCTGAAGGGCTGCGAGACGCGCGGCTACGTGCTGTTATGTGCCGCGCGAGCCGAGGTGAGGCAGCGGGTGAGACGCAGCCCTGCAGCCGTCGCCTGGAGCGGGGCCCTGTCCGCTATGCAATACTATGCGACCGTCAGCGCGGCCGACAGAGACCAGCTGCTGGGTGAGTGGTAGAACACTGACTGTCTAGCTTCTCCAAAAAAATGTATACGAAAAAGTGGTGAGTCCAGGTGGCGAAATTCGAAACTGTGCCTTTCGCTTTCCAAGTAAATGCATTAACTACTACTAGCAAACCAGTGAACCGAATGTTCACCAAAAAAAAATGTATTTAATTAATTGAGAACTTCGGAGATTTTGTGTGGTTTCGTTTGAAATAGAAATCACGTGATTTCTCGAAAACCGGAAGTGCTACGTTACTCACATCCGGTTTGTAGTCTTATCAGACTATTCTCAACTTATAACTTAAACATTCTCTTTATCTATCTCTTACGGTTTGGCCGCTGAAACAGCACCACGGACGGACGGACCAACTTGTCTAATAGATAAGAGATGCTACCAAGACATTTATATGGCATGTTGAGTTTTGTTCTTTACATTTATAAAAATGATTAAAATATAAATAAATTCAACTTCTTTTAAAAAAAATGATGGCAAACAAGCGCAATTATGACCCATCTGTCTGTTGGCAAGCTGTCGCCATAGTTTGTAAAAACATGCGATACCAAAGTATTGCTCGCGTCATTCAACCTTGGCCCAGATTCCCTACTCCGTGAAGTCCTGGTAACTTAGTCATCGATAACACAGGTAGTGTTATTTCACTGCGATATTCTATAAGGTGAAGGTATTATACAAATTCTATAAAGTTGGTTATTAATGTTAAAAATTTTAAAGGGGCTGGTTTACAAATATGTTATAGTTTTTTATCTTGTTTATTAGTGGCTTGGCCTTCTTATAAAAAATGTGTCCATGCTGTCAAATATAAGTTTGAGGATTGGTTTATTAACAGCTCATAGTCTCATCAGTGTATCTATCATGATATAATATTTGCTAATCTTCTCATAATTAACTATCGCATCCTTTGCGTGACGCAGAAAACATCCAGTGGGTGTCAGTAGAAGAGATATCGGAGCGATGGGCGGGCGCGGGCGCGGAGATCAGCACACTGCCCGACGTGCCGCGCCTGGTGGGGTCGGGACACTCCGCGGGCGGGGTCATCGGCCGCACCGTGGGGCCCACGCTGGCCGACACGGGCCTGGCGCAGGTACTGTGTGTGTGACGCGAACAACATCCAGTAAGCGTCAGTAGGAGGATATCGGAGCGATGGGCGGATAGACCAGCACGCTGCCCGACGTGCCGCGCCTGGTGGGGTCGGGACACTCCGCGGGCGGGGTCATCGGCCGCACCGTGGGGCCCACGCTGGCCGACACGGGCCTGGCGCAGGTACTGTGTGTGTGACGCGAACAACATCCAGTAAGCGTCAGTAGGAGGATATCGGAGCGATGGGCGGATAGACCAGCACGCTGCCCGACGTGCCGCGCCTGGTGGGGTCGGGATACTCCGCGGGCGGGGTCATCGGCCGCACCGTGGGGCCCACGCTGGCCGACACGGGCCTGGCGCAGGTACTGTGTCTGTGACGCGGACGACATCCAGTGGGTGTCAGTAGGAGAGATATCGGAGCGATGGGCGGGCGCGGGCGCGGAGATCAGCACACTGCCCGACGTGCCGCGCCTGGTGGGGTCGGGACACTCCGCGGGCGGGGTCATCGGCCGCACCGTGGGGCCCACGCTGGCCGACACGGGCCTGGCGCAGGTACTGTGTCTGTCACGCGGACAACATTCAGTGGGCGTCAGTAGGAGAGATATCGGAGCGATGGGCGGATAGATCAGCGCGCTGCCTGACGTTCCGCGCCTGGTGGGGTCGGGACACTCCGCGGGCGGGGTCATCGGCCGCACCGTGGGGCCCACGCTGGCCGACACGGGCCTGGCGCAGGTACTGTGTCTGTGACGCGGACGACATCCAGTGGGCGTCAGTAGGAGAGATATCGGAGCGATGGGCGGGCGCGGGCGCGGAGATCAGCACACTGCCCGACGTGCCGCGCCTGGTGGGGTCGGGACACTCCGCGGGCGGGGTCATCGGCCGCACCGTGGGGCCCACGCTGGCCGACACGGGCCTGGCGCAGGTACTGTGTCTGTGACGCGGACGACATCCAGTGGGTGTCAGTAGGAGGGTATGGGAGCGATGGGCGGATAGACCAGCACTCTGCCCGACGTGCCGCGCCTGGTGGGGTCGGGACACTCCGCGGGCGGGGTCATCGGCCGCACCGTGGGGCCCACGCTGGCCGACACGGGCCTGGCGCAGGTACTGTGTCTGTGACGCGGACGACATCCAGTGGGTGTCAGTAGGAGAGATATCGGAGCGATGGGCGGGCGCGGGCGCGGAGATCAGCACACTGCCCGACGTGCCGCGCCTGGTGGGGTCGGGACACTCCGCGGGCGGGGTCATCGGCCGCACCGTGGGGCCCACGCTGGCCGACACGGGCCTGGCGCAGGTACTGTGTCTGTGACGCGGACGACATCCAGTGGGTGTCAGTAGGAGGGTATGGGAGCGATGGGCGGATAGACCAGCACTCTGCCCGACGTGCCGCGCCTGGTGGGGTCGGGACACTCCGCGGGCGGGGTCATCGGCCGCACCGTGGGGCCCACGCTGGCCGACACGGGCCTGGCGCAGGTACTGTGTGTGTGACGCGAACAACATCCAGTAAGCGTCAGTAGGAGGATATCGGAGCGATGGGCGGATAGACCAGCACGCTGCCCGACGTGCCGCGCCTGGTGGGGTCGGGACACTCCGCGGGCGGGGTCATCGGCCGCACCGTGGGGCCCACGCTGGCCGACACGGGCCTGGCGCAGGTACTGTGTGTGTGACGCGAACAACATCGCGTACTGATTTAACTGTTTCAACAAAGATGCCCAACACAAAATTTTATAATGTCATTATTTGTCCTCGCAGTTACAACGCATAGTATCACGCTGCGCGTGCGAGTTTTACTACGCTTCCCACGAAGAGGCCGAGCAAGCTCCCGCCGGGGACGGCTGGGGGGCACAAACTCAGCCCTACGATTCCTTCACCCTCATGCACCACGACCTGGACGTGTGCACCAACTCGCTGCAGGTATATTTAATATCACGTTATTACACGGCAAAATGTCGCAATAATAAGAATGATGACTAATTTTTTCTTCGTTTATCAGGTAGATTATTAAAAAGTATTGGACACGTATTTTTTCTTTATTCACATAATATAAACATTGCAGAGATATATTGATTTGAATAGTCGTATGACGTCAAGTTTTGGTGTACTTTTAAGTGTAAATTCACTAAAAAGTGACGTCACGAGCCCCTACTCTCAAACTTTGACGCGCTATAACTTTGTCATTTTTTGGTTGATTGCCCAAAGAAAAAATACGTGTCCATTATTTTTTGATCACCTAACTGATGGACTAAATAGAATTTCGTTTACTGTACTCCGTCATCACCCCTATTATGACTTGTGAAATCTTTGCTATTATAAAATAACTAGCAAACCAGTGAACCAAATGTTCACCAAAACCTATGTATTTAATTAATTGAGAACTTCGGAGATTTTGTGTGGTTTCGTTTGAAATTCGTGATTTCTCGAAAACTGGAAGTGCTACGTTACTCAAATCCGGTTTGTAGTCTTATCAGACTATTCTTAACTTATAACTTAAATATTCTCTTTATCTATCTCTTACGGTTTGGCCGCTGAAACAGCACTACAGACGGACGGACTTGTCTAATAGATAAGAGATTTTAAAATTATTACAATTCGATGTACAGTACGCGATGCTGCTGGACGTGGTGAACAACGTGGTGCTGCACGTGGAGCCGGAGCGACGCCGCACCCTCGAGAGACGGGCGCGCATGCGCTTCCAGCTGCAGCTGCACCGCGACCACGACCCGCGCCGGCTCATACACACGCTGCAGACGCAGGCAGGCACCTTGTATCTATAGCCGGAGCGTCCCGCACCCTCGAGAGACGGGCGCGCATGCGCTTCCAGCTGCAGCTGCACCGCGACCACGACCCGCGCCGGCTCATACACACGCTGCAGACGCAGGCAGGCACCTTGTATCTATAGCCGGAGCGTCCCGCACCCTCGAGAGACGGGCGCGCATGCGCTTCCAGCTGCAGCTGCACCGCGACCACGACCCGCGCCGGCTCATACACACGCTGCAGACGCAGGCAGGCACCTTGTATCTATAGCCGGAGCGTCCCGCACCCTCGAGAGACGGGCGCGCATGCGCTTCCAGCTGCAGCTGCACCGCGACCACGACCCGCGCCGGCTCATACACACGCTGCAGACGCAGGCAGGCACCTTGTATCTATAGCCGGAGCGTCCCGCACCCTCGAGAGACGGGCGCGCATGCGCTTCCAGCTGCAGCTGCACCGCGACCACGACCCGCGCCGGCTCATACACACGCTGCAGACGCAGGCAGGCACCTTGTATCTATAGCCGGAGCGTCCCGCACCCTCGAGAGACGGGCGCGCATGCGCTTCCAGCTGCAGCTGCACCGCGACCACGACCCGCGCCGGCTCATACACACGCTGCAGACGCAGGCAGGCACCTTGTATCTATAGCCGGAGCGTCCCGCACCCTCGAGAGACGGGCGCGCATGCGCTTCCAGCTGCAGCTGCACCGCGACCACGACCCGCGCCGGCTCATACACACGCTGCAGACGCAGGCAGGCACCTTGTATCTATAGCCGGAGCGTCCCGCACCCTCGAGAGACGGGCGCGCATGCGCTTTCACCATGATAAATACACTGTTTCCTCTTTAAATATTGTTACAAAAGTAAATAATATTCAATAAGAAAAATTTAACGTGATAAAACATTTCGCATTCGCAAAACATTATATCACGCCATGTGATTCATGTGATCTTGGCGCGTACTGAACGTTAATTTCGTTGTAATATTCCAAGTCTTCGGTAGTATAGTGGTAAGTATCCCCGCCTGTCACGCGGGAGACCGGGGTTCGATTCCCCGCCGGAGAGAATCTTTTTTTCATCTTTTTGTTTTTTATCGCAATGAAACATTTAAATTATATTGTTTTTATTATTTTTATACATGCCATTTTACTAATCATGAGCAAATAAGATTTATTCATTTAATAAATCTGACTGTTAGAATTTATGAATTGGTATTAGTGATGCAACGAATGTCATTTTTTGAACATTCGCGAATGCGAATGCGGATGCGAATGTCCGGTAGCGACATTCGCGAATGCGAAAGCGAATATTTAGTTTTTTTTAAATTGGCGCCAATTGTCTATGGCATGGTGGCAGTCTCAGAACTCATTCGACTGAAGTGTCATTCCGCTCGCACCGGTCTTTCCGTAAACAAAACAAGTGAATTTTGAGGTTAGTGATTGTGAGTGGTAATAGTGATTTATTAACATGAGTAAATCCAATTCTAGTGAAACATGGACTTATTTCACACTTTGCGATGCTGAACGAGCTAAATGCAAACTGTGTGACAATGAATATTCAAGGAAAGGCAGAACTATAACTTCTTTAAAAAAAAAAAACTAATATTCATATTCGCAAAACATTCGCAGAGATTTTGCGAATGCGAATGTGAAAGCGAATATTCAAAAATATGCGAATATTCGCGAATGCGAATATTCGTTACATCACTAATTGGTATGGGAAAAAATATAATTTTCCATTTTATAAACCGCAAGGGTTTTAATCCTTTGAATATTCTTATATTTCCATGGATTAAACATTCCTTTATTCGTGGTAATGGATGAAATTCAGACGTTTAAAAGTGTTTTTTTTACTTTTAAATATTCTTACCAATATTATAAAGGAGAATGCCCATGTTTGGTACAGCTATCACAAGCATCAACTAAAAATAATATATTTATTTACTTTAATTTATACATACGTTGGTCTATCAGAATCAGTGCCGTCTTTGACCTATTGGAGGACCTGGGCATATTAGGATAATGGGGCCCCTATGACCCCCGTTTGGTGATTTAACAGGAACTAGGGACTTTGTATTTGATCTGAGGGGGCTCCCTATCGATCGCGGGGCCCTGGGCACTTGCTCAAAGTGCCCACTGGGAAAGACAGGTCTGATTAGAATGGCTATTGTGATCACGGAATCATTTTAAAAGTAATATTAGTCATAGTACTGTTTATATTTTGCCCTTATCTGACGTTTGTTTATTTATCGTTAAAATAGTGATACAATAGCACCTTATTAATTAAACATTATAATCGATTGTTGTTTTAGTTAACAATGCTTGTACCATCAAAAAGCAAATAATCATTTGTTACTAATTTTTGTTTAAAATTGTCTTCACGTCTTTAGTGTCTTAACTATTGTGATAGCAACTTGACATTTTATCTTTTTCGTATCTATGCTAAGTACGTCACATAACATCGCATCACATATATAAATAGCTGTAAATCTAACTTTAAATAGGGGTTATTAACGATTTGAGGTTGTCACATTTTTTATAGTAATGTGGCTAACCCACATATCTACACGGTGGAACACACACACATATAAAGTATTAATATATTTATATATACACATACACCATATATATCAAGTACAAATAATAAAATATCATTATTATAATATACATACATATAAACTAACATTAAAAACACTTACATTATAAATACATTATACAATAATAACATATTCACAATAAATCGACAAACATACAGACCGCACGTAAAAATATTTATTATGTATCAAAAAGTGTGGTATGCGCGCTGACCGCGAACCGGTCCGGCCGCCTGCTGCGGCCGAGTCGCCGTCCTCCCCGCGCCTCACCTCCTACCCGTTCGGTCGCGGAGCTCATTCAAAACGCGCTCTCGCACCAGTCACAATCCGACTACTAGACGGGGAACCCGTGCCACTAGCTTGCTAAATATTTACATGTTGATGTTATTTGTTATTCGTTTTTCAACTGTTTAATATCTGCCTGTCACTCTGTGCTGTGTTGCTTTACCTTCTGTGCTGTACTCCCTTCTAAATTTTGTAGTAAACGTTAATATAGAACAGGACTTATTCATTATAACTTCTTACAACATATTTATCGTCCGCTAACGCTTAGCGCCACTACAGTAACATTAAAACCCCTGTTTTTATTTTCAAAATGCCAATTTGTCATAGTAAGTTGAATATTCACATTATTATCCGTTCATTTAACATTTGTTTGGTATTGATGCAACCATTGTACGGTGGTCTATACATCCATTAGCACTCACCTTTTGAAAAACCATCCATCTTCCCTATGCTGATCATAAGGGAGCGTTTCAGCTCCTCGGTGGCCTCCGTTGTCAACACTGGCTGTTGCGCCCGGTGCGTCTTCTTCAGGATGTCCACGTCCTTTTTTAGGGCCTCGACTTCCATTCTTAGGCCCTTGTTCTCCTCTCCAAGTCGGTCAGCCTTCTCTCTCTCCTTGAGCGCGACGGTAAGCGACCTCACGTACCAGTTCATTTCCCTGGTTCTACTGTAACACCGACGCCTCTCCTCCTGGTTATCTGCTAGGAGCTCCTGCGCCTGCATCGTCGAGCTCATTCCGGCAAGCGAGGGTATCTCCTAAGATCTCCTGCATCGTCATCTCTTTCTTGATGTCATCCCGGGTGACCGTCACCGTTCTCACATCTTGCTCCTCCGGAGCGCTTGGCAAAGCTTCGGGCCCGCCCTTGCTTCGCTTCGCCTGCTTCACTATCCGCGATGGCATAGCTTCTTCCTCCTCCATGTCGCTATCACCACCGCCTATCAAACGTAGGATGTCTACCCCATCCGAACTCCCTTCATACGCCTCGGTAACAAATTTCCCACTCCGGGGCCCGGTAATCCCGATCCCGCAGCGCCGGTGGCCAGCCGGAGCACATAGGCCGCTAGTGACCAATTTCTCACCCAGGGGCCCAGCTACCCCAGAGCGCCCGTCGTCAGCGGGAGCGCATGACATATTACCTTCAAAAAATGACATTCTCATGATTTTCCCTCTTCCGGGCGAGGGAGCCCTACCTGGCCTCGTCAAAAAGGTAATTTTTGAAAAGGTTTTCTTCCTTGCGGCCCCCGCCCCGAAGGGCGGCGGCCCCCGGCCCCACACTACGTATGGGGTTACGGGTTGGCCGGAGGCGACGCGGAGTTCGCGCTGGCGTTTCCGCCTCGACCAGAGTCTCGACCACCGCTACTCGGGCTGCCCAGGGTGCCGGTCGAGATACCCTCAGGTGATTTTTGAAGAGGTTGTCTTCCTCGCGGCCCCCGCCTCCAAAGGAAACAGTTCCTTTGAGGGCGGCGGCCCTCGGCCCCGTACTATGTGCAGGGTTACGAGCTTGACTCGACTGCCGCTACCCGGGATACCCAGGACGCCAGCCGAGACCACCCCCGGGTAATTTTTTAGAGAGGTTGTCTTCCTCGCAGCCCCCGCCTCCAAAGGAAACAGTTCCTTTGCAGACGGCGGCCCTCGGCCTCGCACTACGTACGGGGTTACGAGATTGTCGGCTATTCGACACCTCCGTAACAGCACCCTCAGTGGGAGACATTACGCAGATGCCCGGGATGCACCGTCCCGAACCCATTTCCGTTCCCCTATCATGACTAACCAGGGACAGGAAATGGACTGGGCACACGAGGAGATTTCCGACGTAGCACCCCGCCCCATTATCCTAATATGCCCAGGTCCTCCAATAGGTCAAAGATGGCACTGATTCTGATAGACCAACGTACGTATAAATTAAAGTAAATAAATATATTATTTTTAGTTGATGCTTGTGATAGCTGTACCAAACATGGGCATTCTCCTTTATAATATTGGTAAGAATATTTGAAAGTAAAAAAAACACTTTTAAACGTCTGAATTTCATCCATTACCACGAATAAAAGAATGTTTAATCCATGGAAATATAAGAATATTCAAAGGATTAAAACCCCTTGCGGTTTATAAAACGGAAAATTATATTTTTTCCCATACCAATTCATAAATTCTAACAGTCAGATTTATTAAATAAAAAAATCTTATTTGCTCATGATTAGTAAAATGGCATGTTTAAAAATAATAAAAACAATATAATTTAAATGTTCTATTGCGATAAAAAACAAAAAGATAAAAAAAAGTTTCTCTCCGGCGGGGAATCGAACCCCGGTCTCCCGCGTGACAGGCGGGGATACTTACCACTATACTACCGAAGACTTGGAATATAATAACGAAATTAACGTTCTGTACGCGCCAAGGTCGAAGATAACATGAATTGGCGTGATGTAATGTTTTGCGAATGCGAAATGTTTTGTATATGCATATTTTTTTACAGGTTATCGCTATCACAGTATATAATATATATATAAGATTTATATTCTATGCCGGTGTTATTCTTTTGAAATTATCACGTTAAATTTTTCTTATTAAATACTGTTTACTTTTGTAACAATATTTAAACAGGAAACATAATTTATCACGGTGAATGTTAAAGGCTAAGCTGTAATGTTTTGATTGTAGGTCCGGGAGTCTTTGGCAAGACTCCGTCGCTTGGAAAAGGAATACTATTTGAAGAATCGATCTATAACAGGCGACGATCCCGTCGCTATCGACGAACTGAAAAGTCTCGACAATCAGGTTTGTGGCTAGTTTTTCGAATTTTTATGATAAAATACCCAACTTTTAGACAAAGTCATAGAACAAAGTTGGTATTTTAAAGTATTTTTTGATAATTGCATCTGTTATTTTTTATGTCATAAAAAATATATTTATTTTAAGATTAATAAATCTAAAGAAAATATTACTTATAAACATTCGGTCCAGACACAGGACTCGAACCTGCACCTTTCGCAATCCTTTTTAATTATTTTTTTCTAGTATAATTTACTTTAGTTTCCAATAATATCCACAATGTTGAATAAAGATGGACAACTTAAATTGTATGTTGAGAAATATTACTCACTCTGACTAATAGTTTACTTCTTATTGTCATATAGTATTACTTTTGTTTTCTAACATTGGATAAAGGTATAGTGGTGGACAACTTAAAAATCTTCCTATAAAACTTGATGACTAATGATTATTGTATTAATCTATCCAATTCTATTCAAGCGGAAAGTCCGCTATTTCTACTTCTTTTAAGAGAGAAGGGTGGGCAATTTTTTTTCTATACAAAAGTTTTCGACTGATTGAGGTGAGACAGACAGCCTAAGGAACGTCTTCTATCTCGCTCTTTAAACAAAGGAAATTCATGTGACGTTTTTAACACGTTCCAAATTACACTAAAGGTACAATTCCGAGAGGGGCTGCAGACTGCAGTCTGTGGCGACACCATTTGTTTCTATGAATCTCTATCAAATTGATTCCGGACCCCGCGACACGACGGCCGCAGTCGCGATGCCGCAGTGCATTGTGCAGTCGCGATTTGCCAACGCAATTAGAAAAGCGAGCACGACCGCAGGCGACACTACTGTCGACCGCAGTCGCTAACCGCAGTGTTGCCTGAGGTTGCAGTCTGCAGCTAGGGTTGCCAAACTTTCTACATAATATAATATATTACTATATAAAGGCATCAAATATTATATTTCTAAAAAAATATAGTAGGCGAAACTACTATATTTTGCTTAAAGAACACTTTTGCTAGTATAAGCTTTCCTAAAATAAAAACTAAAGTATTAGGGTATGGAGCAGCAAAAATATATTCATTACAAAAATAAAGTAAATATTTTAATCACATACTATATTTTTTTCCATGTTTTTGTCATCTACTATATTTTAAGAGGTAACAGTTTCGAAAATACTATATTTGTTAGAAAAAAGGTTGGTAACCCTATCTGCAGCCAGTCTCGGAGTGGCACCTCTGCTATACCTTGGTATGTTTTGAATATGGATAACCGTCGGACTTGGTATATCAGATTCGTGTCGGTTCAGGTGAACGAGTGCAAGGAGGTGGTATGGTCGCTCGGCGAGGAGTTGGATGCGATGGTGCGCGCGTGGCGAGAGGTGGGCGAGGCGGGATCTGGTCGCGGGGGTCGCGGGACGCAGGCACGCGGGGGTGGGGGCGGGGGCGGGGGCGTGGCGGCGGGGGGCGCGGGCGGGGCGGGGGCGCCGCACCGGCACAACGAGATCTGCTTCAAGTCCGCGCGCTGGCGACTCACCGATGCCGACGGCCAGCTGGGCATCGCCGACCTGCTGCTCACCAACTTCCTGTGAGCAAAACTTCTCGTTACCGACCTAGCACCCTTTATGCACAGCCCCGACGAGATTTGCGTCGAGTCCGTGCGCTAGTAAAAGTTTTGTAGCCAAACTATACAACCGTGTTTCAAAAATTTTATAACGAAGTCGTTACCCCATTTATATACAGTCTATTCCCGTGGCATAAAATGAGAATAGGGATGATGACTAATTTTTTTTCTTCGTTTATCAGGTAGATTATCAAAAAGTATTGGACACGTATTTTTTCTTTTTTCACATAATATAAACGTTGCAGAGATATATTGATTTGGAAAGTCGCATGACGTCACGTTTTGGTACAATTTTCACTTAAAAGTGACGTCACGAGCCCCTACTCCCAAACTGTGACGCGCTATAACTTTGTCATTTTTTGGTTGATTGCCCAAAGAAAAAATACGTGTCCATTATTTTTTGATCATCTAACTGACGTACTAAATAGAATTTCGTTTACTGTACCCCGTCAATACCCCTAGTGAAGAGTAATGTGAATAGTTTGTAGGTTATGCTGTTGACGTTGCCCAAATTATATAAAAGCTCTCTCTTGTAATATAGTTCAATATTTTTCGTAACATAAATTCAAGATATTTTTCAGTTGACAAGAAGAAGAAAAAGGAGGCAAGAAACTCATTAGCAATTAAAAAAAAGTTTCAATATGTATGCAACGCCATGACACTTGATAACTACGTGCGATGTGGACTGTATGATGTGGTAGACTTGGTATATGATGAAAAACACGGTCTTCTCAAGTTAACAATTTTTTCGCGTCTAACCCTGACATAAGTACTATCAAAATACACGTCATATGAAAGAATATAAAATACAAAGGTTCTATAAAAGAGATCGGCCAACACCAGCCAGTCGCCAACACTATTATAACAATTTTAATTACATTACGAGCAATACATAATGTTGCTGTCTCTTCGCTGACTTGTGATCAGACAACGAACACACGGACGAATGTTCACTGTACAATGACTTATAATTCACAAAAGCAATGATAACATTATAACTTTCTTAGAATTCATGGAAAGAGGACATAGGACTACGCCAAAAAGTTTTATATCTTTAATATAAAAAAAACATGTCCTTCATCCTCCGTTAATAGTCGAATTGATAAGCAATATGATCCAACAAGGTAATCACGCTTCAAATAAGTACTGCATTTGTCCTACTATGTTCTACTACTACACTACGGAACACAGAATCTCTTATCTATTAGACAAGTCCGTCCGTCCGCCCGTCTGTGGTGCTGTTTCAGCGGCCAAACCGTAAGAGATAGATAAAGAGAATGTTTAAGTTATAAGTTAAGAATAGTCTGATAAGACTACAAACCGGATTTGAGTAACGTAGCACTTCCGGTTTTCGAGAAATCACGAATTTCAAACGAAACCACACAAAATCTCCGAAGTTCTCAATTAATTAAATACATTTTTTTTTTAAATCAGGTTTTGGTGAACATTTGGTTCACTGGTTTGCTAGTACAGTCTAATAGAAGTGTGATGTATTAACAGGTATACTAAGACGTCCAGGTCGGATGACTCGGTGGAACATCAGTTAGAACTGGGATACGTACGTGTCACGAATTTACTACCGAATGAACCGTTCCCTGAGGTATGTTAAAAAAGATAATTCAAGTAATGCAAATTATATATCATAAATATTACGACCTCCGTGGCCGAGTGGTTTGTACGCCGGGTTTCATGGTGTCGCTGACTCAAGAGGTCTTGGGTTCAAATCCCGGTGGGGGCAGATGTTTGTGTGATGAATACGAGCATTTGTACTCCAGTCATGGATGTTTAATATGTATTTTCTATATAAAATATACTTATATATGTGCAGTATATGTATTCTATCCGTTACCCTAGTATCCCATAACACAAGCCTTTATAATGCTTACTTTGGGGCTAGGCTAATTGGTGTGAGTGTTGGAAATATTTATTTATTTATTTTATTGAAGTTATACTTCTTTAGGCGCGTTATGAAAAAATGATGAGAGTGAAATTTTAAGATGCGCGCGCATCACTGTAACACAAAATTTTAACAGCATGAAGTTGGTCTTTAGCTTTAGCGACCAACTTCATGCGTTACTTTTGTGTTTACCGCACATTAAGAAAATCTACCAACAAAATAGAAATAGAATCTCTATTTAGTGGGTGCTAACGACTGCATTGTGAAGGCATATCAAAAGTATTTATTAATCTGGAACAACGGAACCAAAGCGCGATTGAGGAGACTACAGCGCCATCTCTTGACCATTGGTGTAGTAGAACCAAAAACCACATCTTTATTTTTTGTAATAAAGTAACAGTTATTATAGGTATTCATATTTATAATATTTATCCACATGTTTCTAGTTTGTATATTCGGAATACGTGTTTGAGTTTCATACAAGTGCAAATCACATATGTTCTAATAAATTATATTCAGTAGCGATTTTAATTGAATATTTTGATTATTTATTTATTTTTTCAAATTAAAACTGAACTTTATTGACTGTGTACTTTTCCAGACTTTTTAGTAATTTATTGTAATTAATTATTTGCATGCAATTAAAAACTAATTTTAAACGATGCCAAAGAAGGATAACTTCTCACGCGCCTACATAAGTACACGCACCCATTTTTTTTTATATAGCCAGGTAGGCAAATGACTACCCCACCTGATGTTAAGTGGTGATAAAGCCCAAACGCGAAGATAGCTGGTTATGTGAGAGTGAGAGACTATCTAAGAAAATTATATGCAGAACCAAAAACTAAACATCCAATTTTTTATTCTCAAACAGTTCGAAATGGCAAACTAAGTAGGGACCTAAATAGTTCAAATGTACGTGTAAAACTTTTTATGTTTTGACACACAACTGTCATCCTTGTCATCCTGTATAATGAATGATGTGGGGATCTCGCTGGCCATCTAATATGTACAACCGGCGTAATAATCATATTTGGTCCAGACATTTTGAACATTTGATAAATTATTATATTTTTTTTGCACCGTTTCGTTTTTATATTAGTTTGTGTCAAATAATTTGACATAAAATTATAAATTTAATGACTTTGCTTTCATTGAAAATGCTATGTTAATTAGCAAAAATAATACTTATGATTAACCCTTTCGATGGTAATCATAAAATATATCAGGTTGTTTTTTCTCGAAATTTCACGAGTTTGATTCCCAGTTGTAACAGGCAATTTTAAAAAAATCTGTGAATGCAGTTCTTGTTATTATTAAAAATAAAATGATATCTTTTTTCAGTAAAATATCCTATCTTCTATATTTAATATACTTTCGTTCCGTGTGAGGTAGCCGTGGGACGCCCTATATATATGTATATCGATTAGGCAATTTTTTTGTGCATCCCCCTAAACAAATTTATATCATGGCAGGAGTCGCTGACGGTCGTGACTCGGTTAATTACTCGGTTAATAGTACAGCCGTCAAAAAACTTCTTAAACTTGGATTATATTTAAGATTCATTCTTCTAATAAGAATATTCGAGGAGGAGCTCGATGGTGCAAGTGGTTAGCGCGTTCGACTGCGATTGTTGAAGTAAAGCAACTCTGTCATTGGATGGGTGACCAAAAATTTACTATATCGAGCTCGTCCGTGCTTCAGAAGGCAAGTTAAGTTGTTGGTCCCGGCTGCATCTGCAGTCGTTAGCACCCACCAATCCAAACTTGGCCCTTGTGGTGTATCATGGCCCAATCTCCCTATTCCATCCATTGGGAAGGCCTGTGCCCCAGCAGTGGTTACATTAATATACTGATGATGATGAATTATAAATTAAAAGCAATTGTTACTTTTGAGATAAATAAACCATTATTAATATTTTTCGTATTATTTAGATTTTTATTCTTTTGAAGTAAGTATTGATTGAAGCACGCTTCAGAATCCTCCCAATCTTGTCAGTGACTCCTTTCATGTAAGGTAGTATAGCAGGTTGTCGGTCGACTGCGCTAGGTTTGGCGCGACTGTGACGGCGGCGGTACATTCAGGTTATTATCCTTCAGCACTTTCTCGACATGCTGAAGTTCAGCTGCCAGGTGTCGTTTGTCACAGACACCCCGTGCTGTAAATAAATATCGATGAGTGCTTTCACGTTTGCGGTTGTCAGGTGTTGGTGCCTCAAGCACCATCGGGGCGGGCGCCGCTGGCCCGGCGCGCGGCGCTGCGCGTGTTCTGCCGCGACCGCCCGCCCGTCGGCGGCATCGCTGTCAAGGAGCACTTCGAGGTCAACATCGTGCCCATACGGATAGGTATTTATTCAAATCATCATCTTTGGGGCCGTTCAAGTATTACGTTGTTGAATTTATATTGAATTTAAATTGGCAAAAATCTTTATATATATAATTCTTCTGTGAGTGTGTATGTCACTGAACTTCTCTTAAACGACTGGACCGATTTTGATGAAATTTTTTGTGTGTGTTCAAGGGGATCTGAGAATGGTTTAGATTCACAAAGACGTGTAGACAGGACAACGTCTGTCGGGTCCGCTAGTTAATCTATATAATTATATAATAGTTTGTATTCCTTTTGTAATAAAAAGAAAGTAACATGACTAGGTATTGCCAAAGTATACTTAACTCAAATACTTCATTCGTTCGTTCAACCCCCACTCATTCGATCATTCACGCATTCAGTTCACTTATAAACTTGTTTCACTTTGTGTTCTGCTGTGCTAGGAGTCAGTCGTATCAACTTCCTAGTAAAAATATATTTCACAGAATATAAGTATCATTCGTCACTGTGATTCCGTATTTTATTCAGCTCCTCTGACCTATAAAATCTACATACGTAAGCAGATTTACTACAATTATTTACCCCGTCCTCCCCCTTGTCAGCTAAAGTAAGCAAAGCTCTTACCCCCCTCCCGCGCTTACGTAAACATTGGTACCTCGATATGCATTTTTCCTTTAATGTTTTCTGATTTTTTTATTCATTCATGAGCTTTCATAAGCTTCATGAGGTTCAGTTCTTAAATAGGCTTAGGATAGAGGACTTTAACGCACATAGTATTCATTTAAACAAATTTTATTGACACATAATCGTAATTCAACATAGATTGAGGTACAAATATTATAATCTTATTAAGTACTATTACAAACAAAACAAACTTCTTCCGAATTTTTGGTATACATATTAATTACAAGTTACAAGACTTAAGTCTTCAACTTAGCTCTAAGGTCTTCAGTTCATAACACCCGAATCCATGATGCTGTGGTAATCACTATTTCGACCCCCTACCCCCCATGTCATCAAAAATAAGCAAATCAAAGCCCCACCTGCCCCCCTATAGTGCTAACGTAATACTTGAACGGCCCCTTTATTGCGAATACAGGTAACAAAGTTGTTACACATATACATTTTAGTACAGTACAGCCATGTTCTGCCTTGTCGGCATGCAATATACTATTTCCATAAATCATTAATTATTTCAATGTCAAATTAATAAATTCAACATGGTTTATTCAAAATGTCAGAAACGATAGATTTAAGATTGTAATTATTTCATGCATGTCATTTTTTCTATACTTAGTCTTAAACATTTTTCTATTATTGACGTGAAACATCTTTTGGCGCCCGTAAAATGTAATATATATCACTGCTCAACTACGCGCCATATTAGTAAACTAATATACTTTTTTGTGTGTCTGTTGGACATGAAAATTGTATGTAATTCAATTTCATGCATGTATTTCATGTGAGGCCCAATTTTGTTATAAACTCTATTACTTTTGAATTGTCCCTTCACTATTCCCCATCACTATTTTTTAACAAAATT